>OV277693.1:31031055-33431055 GCA_922987775.1 Agonopterix subpropinquella
TCTATACCTTAGGTCTATTTTATACCTTGGGAGGGCACACTGCCTAACAAGCGGTGAAACATTTGGTGTGATAATACTCCTTGGTGGTCGGTAATGATCGTTCTTCTTTCGTAAATTCCCGTCTATGTTTTCGACGTTATTTTATCCCTTTCTAATCCAACGGCAAAAATAAAGCAAAAATTATTAAATTTTTGTTCTTATAGAAAGGGACACAAAAACGTTGGAAATATCGTCTACGGAGACGTACGAAAGAAGGTCGAACATTACCGACCACCATGTCCAATTTTCTTGTTTACATGCTTGTAAGGAGGAGTGGCATCCTTTATGATTCTAAAATCCTTTGTGTTCATAAAATTGAGGCGACTTCTTTTGTTTATGTTGGTGGAAAATATAGTGTTTTGGCGATTTAAATAAAAGAACTTACTTTTATGTTTGACCATCAAAAGGAATTGCAAAGGCAATTACGCTGTTTTACTACAGTTTTTTACTTTAAAATGTGCTTTTGTGACCGACTGTCGTAAAAACAATAAGGACCATAGCTTGGGCTCCTATTCACTAAACTTCTTAAAACATTTATAATAGGATTTTCATATTTGATTATGTTAAAAAAGTTTAAATGCCTTTAATTTAAATAGTCAAAAGATTGTTGATATGTATTGAGACTGAAAAACTAAGAAAATGAAAGTTTCATTCTCCTAATATGGCCCATCTTGACTATTGGACAGATTTTTCTTAGAATCCTAATGTAAATTATTAAGAAAATAATTATTATTAATAAAAACAATAAACATCTGTTGATTTTTGCAATAATGTTTGTTTTATTGTAGATAAAAATGTGATATACTTAATACTTAATAAGGCCCACTTCTTAATTTTAGCTATTTTTTTAAGTTTATTCGTGTGAACAGTTATTAGGATAAGTTATTACAGTAAAATCCGCTAAATTGATATTAGTGTCACGACAAAGATATAAAATAACTTTTGATGGCGGTCCTTAATAGGGTCACGGTCTCTTAATATGGCCAAGCACTGACTTTTTCTTATAACACTATTTATATAACAAAAAATACTCATAAATTGATGTTTTTTGGCGTGTTTAGAATCTTATGTTTTTTTATATTTTACTTTGGTTGTTATTTTTACACTTTTCACTTTTAAGGATTTTAATAATAGTGGTCCTTATTGGGTGCAATTACCTTACTTACGTTGACAAATCGTAACGGCGTTTGCTTATTTTTATTTTAGTAATTTCATATTGAACAAGTTTGAAGTAAATGAGTGAATGAATGAATGATTTGTGTCTTAACTTGTTGCGGATAGGGAACTTTGTTACCACACGGCCACGTAACTGAGAAACCAAATGTTACTGTGTCGACTCTTCCCAACTTTTAGTCGTGGCGACATAAAAGTATCGAATATCCCACTACACAATGTTGTTGTTACACGACATAAAAGTTTCGAGAACAAATCAGCCTCGTGTCGAAAAATTTTGTAAGGGCTACCAAAAATGGTTATATGGGTAGTTTTGTAACAGCAATAAAGCATAGTCAACTGGTCGTAGGTACTGTGCCGAGATTGCCGTATTATCAAGATTTAACCGAAGAGGAGCAGCTTCATTTCCATCCTGAAGGGCATAACCAATTACAATCTCTATCAAAGTCTAGCGATTCTTTAAGAATGCAAATCGATACGTTAAAAATAGATTTAATGTCAAATGAAGCCAAGATAAACTCCCTAACATCTTTGTACATTAGAGCATTAAGGAAAAAACAGAGCGTCTCCGTCTCAAATACAGTCGATTATGTTTCCGAATCACACAATGGATATTCCTCCCTCAAAGAAGAATGTAGTTTATTTGGAAACAGAGAAACTACGGTGTTCATGTCCCTATATGACGATATTTACAATAGTTGTTGTTCTGGAACTCAAGCCACGGCTTCAATCAATAAATCACTTCAAGTTGACTGTTCTCCATACGTAAACAATAGTTACGCAGTGAACAGTATCCATTCGTATTCTAACAATTGGTCTCCAACGACTAGTTTGACGATTAACAAAGGTAGCAGAAGAAATACGGCATATACTAACCGTAATTCACAAGTCTATAGTCTTCTCGGACATAAAAAAAATTCGGAGGGGATGGGAAAAATTAAATTTTGCTGTGATTCTTCCACGCAGTCCCAACCTAAAAGATGTACTGCAGTAGCACAAACAATTAGAAGATGCCCAAAGATATGCCCAAAGACTGTTTCCATTAAGGAGGTTAAACCAGAATGTTCGCCGGAGATCTGCGCGGAGACTAAAAGAGATCTAATCGCTACCGTATCGCACATAAAAGTTGCACCACCCAGAGAGAGCTGCCCAATACACGGGAAAGATCCATGCCAAGGACCAAACTGTGTCATCGCCTCATCAGAACGAGATAATGCTGCCGTCAAAGTGACCACGGCGAATAATCCTAGGCGAGGAGTGTTCGAACTGGTCATACGCAGAATGACTGGGGCTCCGCTGGCTAGGAACGAACTGATGCTAGAATGGACCCCGCCTCCGTGTCGAGCTCCAACCTGTGGACCTAGTCCCTGCTCCGTGCCGTGTTCTCCACTCTCTAAGTGCAAAATGATAGTATGTCGCCCGACGCCATGCAAACCCAAATGTTGCAGGAGGGCTCGCAAAAGATCATGTGATCCAAGGCCTTGCGGTCCTGTACCACGCTGTGCTAGGCCGTGTGGTCAGCCGTGTCTTCCTGTGCCATGTAGGAAATGCTCTGTACCCTTTCGCCGCCCCAGGCGTCTTTGTTCACCGGCGCGTTGCAGGCCCTGTCCACCGCCGCGCTACCCACCTTGCCCCCCCTCACCGCGTTGCGCTCCTTGCCCACCAGTGCCCTGCGCAATCCCCTGTTGCAATTTGCCATGTTCCACCCCATGCAAGAGTACACCTTGTTTGCGCCCGTGCCCTATAGGTCGAGGCAGACGAGCTCGTAAAGCCCGCAGCTCACCCAAAATTAGATCACACCGTCAAAGGTTGTCTCCTTGCCTGAACCGTACGAGAGGTTGTCCGATGAGTCGCTGCTGCAGCCTGCCCGGGCCCTGCTTCGGCTGCCGCCCTTGCCCGCCACGCAAGTGCTGCTCGATAGGCCCTTGCAGACCTTCTAGTTATTTCAAGAATGTCTGTTCCACATGCTGCTAAACAGAAGTAATTATCATCGTTTAAGAACAAAAAGGGCAAACCTAGAACACGCTTCATAAATTCATAATCTAGCCTTCGACCTCGCTCGCTAGAAGAGAGCCCCCCTCCAAAACAAAAATTGTTATTAATAAATCGGTGAGACTCACATTTTCTCCATGGCATAGCAAGCATGGTTTTATATACGTATCCTTCGTAATATATCCTTATACTCGAAACAAAATTACTTAGATAACCAAAATTTTCCAAAACTTAAGTACTTACATTTTCTTGTTTTGGTCTAAGATACCGACTTTTCAATTTAAATTCGCAATTTCGTTCGAGTATTAGAGAGATCCTTACCATTAATTTACACTTTCCTTTCTTAATGAAGAAGCAGTCCAGAAGTTTGTTCTTTTAATAAATTTGATCTACCTATGCTCCCCATCCAAAATAAGTGAGTATATTAATAATTAAACAGTCGCACATCTTAGTTGTTTTATTTGATTACATTGATTTACTTACTGACTACTGGACGTCGGGTCCGCGCACAAGTGTCCGAACCAAGAGAGTAACAAAACGTATAAAGAGTAACAAAGAGAATCATTCAAGTTTTGAACCAAGGATGCAGTTATTATAGAAACGTCAAAAACAATATATTTTGTGAAAAAAATATCGAAATCGTATCATCGATACATCGATAAATCACGCGATCCGATGACCCGGCGCGCTTGCTTGATGGTTGCCGGGTCATGTCATTCAAAATTAATATGCTTAAATTTTTATACTCCATCCGCCTTGATACTTGGAAGTCTAATATTTCGATGTCTGAATGATCCTCAAGTCCTCAATCCTCATAACGCGCCAGTTTTTATTTGATCTACCGATCACGTCTATAACGCCGTGCCGCGGTGCTGTAAGAATTTTAGAAAAATGCAAGCAAAATTAACAGCTCCTTTCAATATTTTTAATTGGTTTTTAATACTAACACGTTCTTACTTTATGTAAGTTAGTCTAGGACACTTTTTTTGAGAATTTTGTATTAGACCCGACGTCCATTAGTTGGTAAGTCAATGTTTGATGATTACCTAAGTTTTCTTTCCCATTTATGCCATGGCGTAATTTTTAGGAAGTTGCAGGGTGGAATTATCTCCACCACCTCAATGATGCTTGTTTACTCTTGAAAAGACACTATGGAAAGAAACATCGATGCAATTTTAATTTCATGTGAACATGGTAAGATCTGATTACAACACTATTAATACAGGAAAAATAGGGTATTTTGGAGGCAAAACGTGGACTTAATATTAATTGTAGCGCAAAAACACAACACAACAGAAAAGTTAATTAGGCCTTCAAAACAGCATCCGTTAGGCATCCTTCTTTTAATATTATGCCAATAAACTACTAATAAAACAAATGTTCCTCTTTACATAAAACCTAAATTCACATATTAGTTTGTAGCTGCATCCAGACAAATGGGACTGAAAAACCTTTTCAGTTTTTTTTCTATTCACCCCGCGAATTCTATTCACCCCATTTTATTTTACGGTAGGTACTTAAAGCTCGAATGTGTGAGAACCATTAGAGGGAGGTTACACGGTCAGTATTTCATCAGTCTGGTCATGTATATTTGATTTGAAGGGAAACTGACTCGAGATTGACCCGACTAACATGGTGCTTCAGTATATCAGTTTCCCTTCAAATCAAATAAACATGACCAGACTGATGGACCAGAATGACGAAATACTGAACATGTAACCTCCCTCTTAGGTAAGCGTTTCTTATCACGCGCCGACAAAAGAAGCCGATTCGAAGTGTCGGCACAGCGCGCCGCCGCCCACTGAGCAAGTAATCACTACGTTGCGCCGCCCGCCTACTTCTTTTTTTTGCTTAGCCTCTAATTGATTCTACTACTGATACCATATGACCTCCTTCCGGCTTCAAAACGAGCCCAATTCCACGGTGTAGGTACCTGATATCGGGAATAATTTCATTCCAATGTTAACTCTATTCCAATGAAGTTCCGAAAAAAACAATCACAATACCACAACCAGGACGCTGGCATAGGTATTGGGATTACCACAACACAATATACCTACCTATATCGAAATTGGAAAGTCCGTGTTTAGGGCCAGGGCCTCTACCCGCGCATTCGAACTTCGCAATTGCGTGAACGTTTTCGTTCCAATTTCAACTCTAATAGGTAGATGACACGATTGTATCAAGACCTCCGCCTCTAAATACCTAGTAGACAAAGTTGTATTACGTAATAAAATACAACCTGCTTACCAAATAATTTCTACTCTACACGTGTTTCGCTCCACCAAGGAGCATCCTCAGTAGTTAGACCGACGAACGTTCGATACAGAGTTGTTACTCCGCCGAGCGTCCGACACCGAGTGATCGAACGTTCGTCGGTCTAACTCCAGAGGATGCTCCTTGGTGGAGCGAAACACGTGTAGAGTAGAAATTATTTGGTAAGCAGGTTGTATTTTATTACGTAATACAACTTTGTCTACTAGGTATTTAGAGGCGGAGGTCTTGATACAATCGTGTCATCTACCTATTAGTCATGGATTTCCGCAAAGTAACGCCTGATTCAATTAATTAATTTCAACTCTATTACAATGAAGTATGGACCGAAACAGTGGCGATATATCGAACATCGAAAGTCCGGGTACAGGGCCTGGTATGCTCTAGAATAGTGGCATAACTACTATAGGTATTTACTTTTAATCCTAAAATAGTCTGCTATAGTATGATCTATTTATAAATAGGAATAAGTAGCCGTGGCGCGAATATAAGCTTTTATTCGTAATGGTCCGAGATCCGACCGTAAAATTATTCACCTTTCTTTGGTGAACGAAATGTGATTCTAGTGAATGTTTACACGGGGTCAGGGGTAAATTCAACACCGCCGCCAAGTTGCCTCTAGAGAAATCTTGCCGCAAAAGTACCTTTTCCATTATGATTTGTGGTATAACTTTTTCCACCTATCTGTGTATTAGTTATTCTATGCTATCATTTTGGGAAGTAAATGAGGTGCCATCGAAAAGACTGATCTAAACTACTGGAAAAACTAGGGTTGCCACCTCTCAGTCCGCCGGGACTCTAGGGTTGCCAGGTTCAAAAAAGTCATTTTTAATCTGGCAAGCCTAAGTGGCAACCTTAGTCGTGTACTTGTGGGTCCAGAAGTGAACTGAAAAAAGGAAGTATCAACCTTTGTGTGCCCACACATAACTGCGACGTCGCATCGCATCGCAAATATCTGCGAGTTCGCACGAATGCAACGCAAGAACTTCCGATTTGATGCGCACCGCGCATTCCTGCGATATTACATCACACTTGATGTAATATCGTATATCGTATATCAACTTATTCCGTTGAGACAGCGTAGGGGAAAGACGCCTCTAGTTATTTTTTAAAGTTGACATTATTATTTGTGTGCACATTTATTTTACCCTTGTATTATAGGTTTAATCTTAACTGCGTAAGTTCCTTAGGGGAGCGATGCGGATTTCAGCCCCTCCTGCACCGCTCCATTACCTACGGAACCTATGAGAAGCGAAGTGGTCACTATTATTTGGATTGTTGTTTTTGAATCTAGTGGCACGGTAATGCCCGCGCCAAGTTGAGCAAAACAGCGGCACAGCCGTACCATACCATCCTTTTCTCGAAGCAGTTCGATTCAGCAATAGTTCTCCGACGATAGTTTGCCACGGGATTGTTCGCCGACAGAACGATTCATTCATTTCCATTTCCCAGCAGATCTTTTCACCTAGGGACGTTTCGCCGACAGAACCTTTCATTATTTTCCCTTTCGACGGCAGAACCTTTCATTATTGTCCCTTTCGACTGCAGGCTTTTTCAACTCAAAATGTTTCACCGACACGACGATAAACTTACAAGTCTTATTTTACTATAGATCTTTAGGGGGAAACCGGGATGCTTGAACAGGTGGGATAGATGAGCCACCTCAATTTTTCGATTGAAAATTTCGTGCTATCGATTCGGTTGACAGCTCATTGCATGCCCGCGAACCACATCTACCACCACAAGCGCCATCTAGGCTGCCGGTAGAGTAGTTTGACTTCGAGCTGAGTTTATGTGTTTTTCATAGTAGTAAGTGAAAAAAATGTGTTTGGTTTATTTGTTTGTTCTTGCGTTATATTAAAAGGTATGTATTATATTGTTTTATTGCCACACTAGTGTAGTTTGTTGAATGCAAAGCCTATTTGACCTGTGATTAAGAGTTTTTCGGAAATCTAAACAAAAGTAGGAACGGGTCGATAAGGGATGGTTGAGCCACCCCACAGAGGGATGGTTGACCATAGTCAATAATAATATGTTTCCTCGATTTTATTTATCTTGGAGCTTCAAATGCCGTTCCAATCCAAAACTAAGTAGAATATAGGCTTCAGCCCCAAGAAACGAAGTCAAAAAGCAGAAATTTGTAGATTCGGACTTCCGAAGCTTCTAAGGGCCATATACCAGCTTTTTGTTTTTTCAAGAAAACCGTAGTCATTATTGGTCCATAGTCACACCGGTGTGGTAACTCGGTGTGACTATCGGTCGGTCGCGAAAGTGCGCAATGTTGACATGCCGTTATTTTTTGTTCTATTTTCAATCCTTACAATTTCAGATTGTTCTCATACATTTAATATGATCCATCACTGCCCTTGATCAGTCCGTCTTCGGACATAGGCCTCCTCCATATTTCTCCATGACGTTCTGTCCCTCGCCCTCTGCATCCAGTTCGGACCCGCGTGCTTCCTAATGTCATTGACCCATCTTTCTGGTGGGCGGCCTCTACCTCGCGTGGTTTCACACCAGTGTCCTTCTGGTCCAACGCTCAGAAGCCATACGAGCAACGTGGCCTGCCCATCTCCACTTCCGGTCTTCAGTTGATAGGGATTTGATGTCATAAGTGGCTATGTTAAATAGTTGCTTGCGGCAGTCTGTCAACTCCCAGGGATTACTTCTCGCACCCCTGCCCTGTGTCGCCTGGCCACTGCTCGGTCCAGGGAGTGACAAGGCGCTGGGAACTCGGGGTCGATATTTATATTGTACTGTCCTGTTTGTTTGGAGGGATTTTAGCCAGTTATCATCACGCCACCCACGGCGGGTTGATGATCGCAGTACCGGAGCCGATTTGGATGTTACCCATCCTCGCCAACGGGTAATCTCTTCTCCAACCGTTCTCCTCCATACGAGGTCCACTTAAAGAAGGCTGGCAGGCTGCTTCCCTCTGCCAGGGCCAAACACCTATTTAATGGCGGTGTTAGTTCGCCATGTCGTATGGCCGTCGATGGACGTTGCGGTATTTCATGGAGGTGTCGGTGCCACTAGGCACCCCACCGCATCCTGGTAACCAAGGCGGTCCGCCTCGGTCCGGGACTGCTTATTTGGTTAGACCTTATTCGCAGCTATCCTATATATCTATAGGATGTTCCACTATCCGCCACCTGTGGACCCGGGAGGTAGCTGATGCTCGCCCCTACTATTTAATATGATATTTTATTATAATTACAATGAATTTTGAACGCTATCTTGTTTTATTTCTTTAAATATAAGGGTATGCTCAATCATCCCTACCCCCCTGTTCAACCATCCCACCCATTGGGGATGATTGAGCCAAATCTCATTTTTTGTAAAAAAAATTGTCTAACCCAATAAATATTATACTCACAAACATCTTAGTACATACTATTTGTAGCCAAATAGCTGTACTATCTAATGCCACTAAAGTGACATCACTGCATCTATGCAATAAAAAGTGGTGCGCGTTTAAACAAAAGGTGGTTCAACCATCCCGCACTCCCCCTACATCTACGGAGAATTCGCCTGCAGACTTAAGCTATATACAGGATGTAACAAAACACCCTAGTACTACTTAAGGGGGTGCTTCAGACCATCAAACTGAACAACTTCCACTATGGAGCCAACGGCAACGTCGAGAAAAAATAAAAAAATCTGCCATCTCATACATTTGAGTTGAGACGGTACTGCAGTTTTGTATGAAAGTGCTGATTTTATTTTCGCGATTTCGATGTAGGCTCCATAGTGAAAGTTGTTCAGTTTGATGGTCTGAAGCATTCCCCCTTAAGTATTACTAGGGTGTTTTGTATCACCCTGTATAATGCGGTTATTTACTAAATGCCTACTTTCCTCAGAGAATTACAGCAAAAAGAACTCAATATTAAACATATGCAAGTGCATTTTATTTCCCCACTATTCTATTGCGTGAAAATAAAACAGTAAAAAACAAAATTTTAAGAAAAAATTAAAACCGCCTTCAAAAAAACTAAAAAGGTAAAAAATAATATTGCAGCCGATGACTTTTTCGTTCGCATCTATAAAAACATTAATTTGTTTTATCGAAGTCGCTGTCATGCCGGTACGATTCTCGACAGGACTGCATTCGTTTTTTGACTTGACTTGACACCGATTCCAATAAAATAAATTAATATTTTTATAGATGCGAACGAAAAAGTCATCGGCTGCAATATTATTTTTTACCTTTTTAGTTTTTTTGGAGGCGGCTTAAATTTTTTCTTAAAATTTTATTTTCATGCAATAGAATAGTGGGGAAATAAAATGCACTTGCATATGTTTAATATTGAGTTCTTTTTGCTGCAATTCTCTGAAGAAAGTCGGCATTTAGTAAATAACCGCATTATATAAGCTTAAGTCTGCAGGCGAATTCTCCGTAGATGTAAAGATCTGTAGTAAAATAAGATTTGTAAGTTTATCGTCGTGTCATGTCGGTGAAACATTTTGAGTTGAAAAGGCCTGCAGTCGAAAGGGACAAAGTCTTTGCGCTACAGATTCTATGAACATATTGAATAAATAGGCTAAGTGTGATAGTAGGCATCCCGCTACGAAATCAATGAAAGGTTCTGCCGTCGAAAGGGACAATAATGAAAGGTTCTGCCGTCGAAAGGGAAAATAATGAAAGTTTCTGTCGGCGAAACGTCCCTAGGTGAAAAGATCTGCTGGGAAAATTAAATGAATGATTCGTTCTGTCGGCGAAGTCCCGTGGCAAACTGGTCGTCGGAGAACGATTGCTGAATCAAGCAGTTCATGTCATTTTCGACCCCCTATACTTCGTTGAGGATAAAACTAGAAGCCTGTATTTTTAGTAACCAAGCAGACATTGTATAAACCATAGATTTAAATATTACTAGTAATATATATGTCTTTGGTATAAACACGATGTATTTCAAATTTCATTCGTTTTCTAGAGCTTGTTATTCTGGGAATGGGACGCGACCAAAGACGCGACACAACTGTGTTTTGGGGTGTTTGAATTAACATTTCACATAATATTGCAAACTTTTCGTACTATATTTTTATTGATTGAGCAAGAATAGGGGACATATTTTATCGTTTTATTAGTATTCGATTGTGGTAATTTAATCCAGTCTGCATACAAATTGCATGGGACACCGATTTTCCATGTTTAAGGGGTGTCCACCCGGTTTTGAATAACTTTGAGTCAGTGGGTCTACGAGAAATAAGTCTCCCTCGTGGACCCACCAGTGGGGCAAAAATGTTATCATTTCAGCAATGAATGAAAGCGCTAACCTACTCATGGATACATTTTAGTAAGTAGGGTATGTGTGTCCGTGCAGTGGGTTGACATCGGGTTCAGTAAATTTTATTTTGAAGAAAGAATCATATGTCGAAACCAAGATAATTCAATTCTCGATTCTAAACAAAATACTTTCTAGTTTTGCGATAATTCATTAACACGTTGTATTATTTTTGCGGATGAACGAGAACAGTCGCGGGTAAACTCAAAATTAATTTTATATATATTTTTTTTAGTCTGAGTTTACCCCTAAAAACATTTTCAGAATAAAAAGATAATATTGAATCCTCAACGAGATGGTAAGAAACAGGCTTGAATAAATGCATATTAGGTATCCCGTCAAATTTGAGAATGAATGGACTCCCTAGTTAGAAAGGGACACACGAGGATTTAGGTAATCTTACTTGCCCTGGTGCCAGCACCGTAGTGTACAATCTAGTTACTATACAAAATTTTTGGATGCTTGTTAATGAATAAAACATTTTGTAGTTGGATTTTCAATTTAAATGATAACTAGAATTATAATCTAATGTATAAAAGGAAAAAAACTGTTGTTATAAATTATTTACTTTCGCCATACTAATGAAGTGATTAACATCAGAGAAATTGGAAATATATTTATTGCAAAAGATTACAATGCATTTTACAAAGTAACAGTCAAAACACACGGTTTTTCTCACAAGATATTTTTTCCGACATCTCATGTCATTCTCTATTCGAAATCATTTTTCTTGTTCTGTCATGTAACTACGCAGATGACATGCATAGAGATTACAGAGTAGAACAAACTCTCTTTGCTTCAACACTCCTCCTTAATCTCATGCATAGTTACACAGATACAAACTGCATACTTCATATCTCATCTCACTCATCATACACACAATCCCATAGCATTCACACACCACTCAAATTTGCCTCTCGGCAAAGATTTGGTTAGAGCATCAGCAACCATCCTTTCAGTTTCCCTGTACTCCAACCTTATAAGGCCTGACTCAACCGCATTGCGTACAAAATGGTATCTGACATCCACATGTTTTGTACGCTGGTGATGCACTGGATTGTTAGCAATAGCTATTGCTGACTGGCTGTCCGAAAAAACTGTTAAAGCCTTTTGCTTCTCTTGGCCAGTCATCTCCTCTATAAAACGCCTAAGGAATACAGCTTCCTTAGTTGCCTCTGATAACGAGACGTATTCTGCCTCAGCTGTGCTAAGAGCCACTGTGCGTTGCTTTGTGCTCTGCCACGACACAGCTCCTCCTTGAATAAGGAACACCGATCCCGAATACGACCGTCTATCGCTGTCTCCTGCGTAATCAGCATCAGCGTATGCTTCGATTTCTTGGCATTTCTCCTTTGAGTATCTCAAGCCAAAACTCTTTGTGCCTTTAAGGTATCGAAGGACCCTTTTAGCTGCTACCCAATGTTGCTCTTCGTAGCACTCATTGAATTGGCTCAGGTAATTTACCACATGAGCTATGTCCGGCCGGGTACACACCGCCAGGTACATAAGTGAACCTATCAGCGATCGATAGGGTATCTTCTCATTTGGCTTCCTGACATCCGTAGGCTTCTCTAGCCTTTGGCCTATTACAGCCGGAGTAGCAACTGGTTTGCACTCTTCCATGTTGTATGCTTTTAAGAGCTTTTTCACATAATTCTCTTGATGTAGCTTTATCCCTTTAGCATCTTGTACGATATGGATTCCCAGCATAAGTTCAGCTTTGCCAAGATCCTTCATCTCAAAACTGGATTTCAGGTCTCTCTTGACCTTGAGCATCTCCTGCTTGTCATTCCAAAAAATCAGAATATCGTCTACATACACCGCAATGATGATTAACTTGTCATTCTGTGATCGCGTGTAGACACATGGCTAATGAGCCATGTGTCTACACGCGATCACGTGATCACGCGATCGCGATCGCGATCGGAAAATGTTCCGATCTTCTGAACTTTAATCTTATTAGCTCAGAATGAAGCTTCGCGTTCCACGCTCGTGGAGCCTGCTTCAGACCATACAGCGACTTTTGTAACAGACAGACGTGATCCTCTTTGCCTTTTACCTCGAAGCCCTCTGGTTGCTTCATATAAACGACTTCACTAAGATCACCGTTTAAAAATGCCGTTTTGACATCCATTTGGTCGATGTTTAATCCCATGTTGGCTGCTAGAGCCATCAAAACTCTCAGTGAGCTATGTCTCACAACTGGTGAAAACGTGTCAAAGTAGTCAACGCCTCTTCGTTGACTGAAACCTCTCGCAACTAGTCGTGCCTTATAGCGAGTCTTTCCCCCCGCCTCTTCTTTGATTCTGAATAACCATTTAGAATCAACGATGTTGCATGATCTTGGTGGTTTCACAAGCGTCCATGTTTTGTTATTCTTGAGGGCGTCTAGCTCCTCCTCAATTGCGACCTTCCACTTCTCTCCATCCTCTCTGGATAATGCATCTTGAATGGTTAAGGGATCTTGAGATGCATTGGCAGCTTGGTAAGTCACAAAGTCTGGAAGCTGTTTTGCTTTCCTTTCTCGTATTGGGTATCTCCTGGACGGTAACTCACTGTCATGAGCTGGCAGGCTGTCTTCTCTATCTGACTCCTCTCTCTCATCAGATGTTGCCCACACGTCATCGTCATTAACCTCGTTTGGAGAACCATATCTTCTTAATTTAGCTTCAGCATCCTCCTGATGTTGTTCATGCACGGCATTCCTCACCGGAACTCCATATTGATGCATTTCTGGAACTCTTTCCAGTTCTATGACTATCTCTGACGGAGGAACAGCTGTAATAGCGGGTGCTTCATTTTTACTCCCATATGTTGCATTTTCAAAAAATACAACGTCTCTGCCCTTATGTATTTCCGTTGTGATTGGATCAAATAGGCGGTAGCCCTTTGTTTCGGTACAGTATCCAACAAGAACCAGTTCTTTGCTCTTTGGATCCCAGTTCTTGCGCTTTTGGTCTGGAATGTGTAGAAACGCCTTGCACCCGAAGACTCTGAGGGGGCTGAGGTCCACCTTTTTTCCAGTCCATGCCTCTTCTGGCGTCATATTCTTCACAGCTATTGTGGGTGATCTATTCTTCAGATAAACTGCAGTGTTAACTGCTTCAGCCCACAGTTGCCTGCTCAACTTTTCTTCTCCTAGCATAGTTCTCGCTTTATCCATAATGGTTCTATTTGCTCGCTCAGCAACTCCATTCTGTTCGGGTGTGTATTCTACTGTCAGTTGATGACGGATTCCCCTATCTTTGCAGAACTCATTCATTTGCGTATTGACAAACTCTTTGCCGTTGTCAGATCTGATGATTTTTAACTTTTTCCCAGTTTGGCGCTCCGTCAATTTTACAAATTCAGCAAACTTCTCGAACACCTCTCCTTTTGTTCGTAAAAAGTAAACAAAAGTTTTTCTGGTGAGGTCATCAATGAAAGTAAGAAAATATCGTAACCCTCCGTACGACTTCTCACTCATAGGTCCACACACATCTGTATGAACTAGCTCCAAGACCTCCTTAGCCCTGCTGACACTACTCTTTGTAAATGGCTGTTTTGCCTGTTTCCCCATTACACATGCTTCGCACTCTAGCTTAGAACTTGTGCCGGAAAAACTTACCCCTTTCGCCATTTTATCCTTTAGCAAAGTAAGGTTACGTACGCCTAGATGTCCCAAACGCCTGTGCCACAATATTATTTGATCGGACGAGGTTGAAGTTAAAGCCACTTCCTGTGAACAGTATTGTATTTTATACACACCATTTTCTACAGTGCCTGTATGTGAAACATCACCAGTAACCTTACATCCATCAGCTTTCATAATCTTAAAGCCTGATTTGTCGAACACAACAACTAGTTCTTTACTTACAATCGAGCTCACACTCAATAGGTTTGCTTCTAACCCAGGTACATACAGTACATTGTTAATTTTAATACCCATCTCATCATTAACCACATTACCTACTGCCTCACCATAGACCCTTTCTCCATTTGCACAAGCTACTTCTACTTTTTTATCTAGTTTCTTAAAGTCCGTTAACCACTCTCTTCTATTCGTCATATGGTTGGATGCTCCAGAGTCAAGAATCCACTCTCCGGGTCCTTGTTTCCCTGATGTAGCCATCGCCAATGCCGTCAAGGCTTCCTTCTTCTGCTTAGGGTTCTTCGGACAGTCCTTTGCTTTATGAGGTCCATCGCAGATAAAGCATTTCATCGGACGAGGTATGTTCGTGCTTCTCTGCGGACGCTTGTCTCTCTGACATTTGCTTTTTGCATGAAGTGCATTCGTTGCGGCACTAGAACCTGCTTTATATGCATCCTCCATTTGAAACAGTTTCGTCTTGACGTAATCCGTGGTTAATTCTATGTTTGTGTTCTCTATTGCAAGCCTCATGGGTTGAAAAACCTCTGTCAATCCTTGTAGCATTAAGGCTGCGAGCAACTCATCGTCTACCTCTTTGCCAAGATCACGAAGCTGCTGAGCTACTGACATCATGGCTGTTACGTAGTCTCTCACTGTAGTATATTGTTCCAGTTTCTGGCTCACCAGTTTTGACAGGAGTCTGCACCTATTATTTAGGCCCTTATCCTCGAAAGCAGCCTTTAGGGCATCCCATGCCTCCTTTGCAGACTTTGCCTGCCGAACATGTACTAAACAGTGTGGCATCACCATTAAGCAGATTTTTGCTCTGGCCTTTTGATCTCTCCTCTGACCTGATGCATCACTTACTGGTGGTGTTGTCATGGTATACTCCCACAGATCTTCGTGGATTAGGTACAACTCCATAATAAACTTCCATGTGTTGTAGTCGGCGCTACCATCCAGCTTGGTTATTGCTGGTAGGCCCGCGCTCATACCTCCTTGAGAAGTTTGTGGTCTCTCAATCCCACTGACTGTACTTACAACAGTATTTCCATCTCCAGTATCCGCCATGGTTATTTAGCGTTGCTGGCTGCCCATAACCTAATGAAGTGATTAACATCAGAGAAATTGGAAATATATTTATTGCAAAAGATTACAATGCATTTTACAAAGTAACAGTCAAAACACACGGTTTTTCTCACAAGATATTTTTTCCGACATCTCATGTCATTCTCTATTCGAAATCATTTTTCTTGTTCTGTCATGTAACTACGCAGATGACATGCATAGAGATTACAGAGTAGAACAAACTCTCTTTGCTTCAACACATACAAGCGCACTGTAACTTTACTGGGCTAAAATAGTTTGACAACTTTGACTTTATGTCAAACTACGTTTTTCGAAAACTCTAATGGCACAAAGAGATTATATTCTTTTAGAATAAAGAGTTTCTTGATCTTAGTAATGGCACTTTATGATTAAAAAACAACGACAAAATGTAACTGAAACTGTATAGCGGCATCTATTTATGTATTAGGTATATAATATAACAAATATACGATTTTTAATATATTCAAACAAACATCACACTGTTAAGCAAAAAGTTAAGCTCAAGTATGAGGGAAGGAACCTGAGGCCTGAATTACAGGTGCCTTTTAACTAAGGTTACTTTGTTCAGACCCAGGTGCTCAATTATATTTTATGTTAAACTTAACCTTAAGACTTGTTACTGATCTATTGTACACTTTGGCTAAGTTATGTTATTATTTTTCAATAAATTTATTCTATTTTCTTCAGTCTAACAAGTGCTCGTACAATGCCAAATAAAGTTTTATTAGTGCTGTCCCTTTACCGATACACAAAAAAGAATGAATGAATGGTATTGTGATCGATTTTCACTCGATTGGCAACACTGCTATGTCATAAAAGTGACATATTTTCTCGCTGAATTTATCTTTCTCGCATTGGTCCTCATGTTCGCAAAATTGACAAAATGCTCGCGCGCGTGACGATGTGTGTGAGGTGTCTCACCTCGCGTGTGAGATGTCATGTTACGCCTGCTGGTATAGACAATACCCAGTGGCATAGGTATTGTCTCGACCTTGGGCAGACCTCTGGAGTACAGACTGCCGTATTATCATGTTTCACCGCTTGATAATACCACGATAGTACCTCCTCGGTGGTCGGTAATGATCGTACTTCTTTCGATCGACCTTTTCGACGGTTCTTTGTCCTTTTCTAATCCAACGACACAAATAAAAAAAAATACTATTAAATTTTTGCAAATTTTTGTTCCGATAGAAAGGGACAAAAAACCTTTTGGAAACGTAGAAAGAGAAGTATATAGAATGCTGGATATCTTCCTTTTTACTCGCACAGAAAAAGATAAAAACATATCAGTAGCACTTGAAAAAAAGAGACAGAGCTTGGCATTTTTTGTCCCTTAGCGCGTGCCGGTTTTTTCATGGCGAGCAACTACAGTTGCTAAACGAAATTTGACGTTTGTGATAAGAGAAATTGCGTTGCGGATAAAATTTTCAAATTTTTGACCGTTAAAATTTAAATAAATAATTTATATCGTGCACAAGTGCTACGGAAACCCAAGAAACGTAAGCAAGCCTGAGCAAAACAATGCGGTGCAGCGTTTTAGGTTGCAAAAGCGATAGTGAAACGAAAGTTGACGGATTATCTTTTCACGTGTAAGTATTTGTTCATTTGCATTTTTATTCACTTTCTGTGTTATTTTAGTCGGTTAAAATTAAACGTCCTATTGTGGTTTAATGGTTTTAAGCAAAAATAAGTTCTCTTTCATGGTGTATTGTAAAGAATAATTAGCATAACCTCAAAACTCAGTGTTTTCATTTTATTCAGGGAAAATTACCCCACTTGATTGGGAAACCGGAGTCTGGTTGGAAGTGACCGTTTCATATATTTACATACAACTAGCTGACCCTGCAGACGTTCTGATGCCATTTTTCCTACCCTACACCTACCCTACACCTACATCTACCCTACACCTACCTTACCCTACACATACCCTACACCTACACTACACCTATCCTACACCTACCCTACACTTACCCCACACCTACCTATAGGGGTATGAAAAATAGCTTACATCCTATTCTCAGACATACTGAATATATACAAAAGGTCAAGCCGTTTCGGAGGAGTTTTGTTACAAACACCGCGACCGAGAATTTTATATATTAGAAAGAAAGAAAAGAATTATACATTATGTTAAAATAATGTTTCAGGCGAAATCTATAGTTTCTGTTCCATCCACACTGTCTGTAACACCAACGGAAATACAGGAAAGTGATAGGCCATTATTGTACATAATTCTGAAGCACACAAAATTATTCCCGTACACGTAAGCATTATTATATTAATTGTTAAGATTCTGCTGTAATGTAATAGTACATTACTGCAGCGGCCAGCAACAGAGGCATTGATGGACGAACGTGTAAATGTGGGCCGAGGCGAAGCCGAGGCACACATACGTAAGTCCATCAATGCCTAGTTGTGGCCAAGGCATATATAGTACTTTTCTCAAATAATGCGCGGAAATGAAAACAGTAAATTTTCTCAAATAATTCGCGGAAATTAAAACTCTTTTCAAAATCAATGACGAACAACAAACAAAATTTTTTTTTTTTTTTCTATGAACAGCTTTCTATTTGCAAGCCAGTTCGAAATTTAAATAAAACCTTTGATGAGTTACCTCCTTGGTCGCCATGTTTCGAAGAAAAAGATCGTTCCATTTTTAAATTACACGACAGATATGAGTTTACTATGTAATTTATTTGGTCGCTAAACACGACAGATATGGATTTTCATACAACATTGCCGGCCGCTGCGCGCATGTATTTGGCCAGTACAGCAATTTCGATTTATCTCGAAGAAGGTTGTCAAAATAATACTCACATTTCCAAGCATGTTTGAGAAATAAAACATACAGATATTAGAAAATTGCAATAGTTTATTTTAAAGTTCCGATAATTGTGTTAGTACTGACTAAAAAAATTACGAATTTTTGAAGTTAATCGGAACCTGTTCAGTTTGATGGTCTGATCACCCGCTTAAAATAGTTTCAGCTAATTTCGTTAGACGTCATATACGTCCCACTGCAGGACACAGGCCTACCCTCAGGGAGATTATTTACAGGTTTCCTCACGATGTTTTCCTTCACCGTTTGACAGCAGTCGGTATTACGTACATAAGTTAGAAAAACTCATTGGTACATGGCGTGTTGTCAGTGCGGATTCGAATGCGACACCCATGATTGGGTGTCCATACCTCTTCGCAACGCGCCACCGAAGCTCCTGTATGTGTACCAATAACTCGTTTTATTTCAAAACGTGACCCGGGGTAAAATAACCTTAGGAGGGTAACCCTGATTATTTAAAAACTTATATTTGTTGTCCCTTTTGGCGACACGCTCGGCCGAAGTCTATAAACGTAGTGTAATATATAGTCTAAGTTTGGAAATATCGTGATATCATAGATATAGTAACTAGATGAAACCATACCGTGGCCGCACATGAAACAGCAATAGTGTGACTTTTCCATACAAAAAGACGATTTGTTTGGCAAGATGTCATCAACATTCCATAGGTTTGACATTTGTTTGACATCTTGCCAAATACAAAAACCGGCCACGGTGACCGAAACAAAAAAATAATATTTCTGTCTTTTTTGTTCACATAAGTTTTCGTAACTGGCTATCTCGCTCTCTCATTTCTTGGCTACATCTTTCAGCGTAAGCGAAAAGTTTTTAATCTAAGCGTGATATCGACGACAGAGACGTACGAAAGAAGGTCGAACATTACCGACAGCCATGGCCAATTTTATTGTTTCCATCACAAACTTATGTCTGTAATACAGAATACATAAGTTTGTGGTTTCCATGCATTTTCTATGCGTAAGCGAAAAGTTTTTAATCTAAGATTTTCAATGCACCATGCTTGTAAGGAGGAGTGGCAACTAGAGTGGCAACCTTTATGATTCTTTTAGAATACCTATGCCAGCTTCCTGGAAAATCTATATTTTTTTTACTTTTTTTTCATTTCATGAGATTCTGGTCGACCTAAAAAAATCTGCTCTTGCATTTGCATACATTTGAGTCGAGAACTTCTGCACATCCTGAACAAGCGATTGGAATCCTACGTCAGTAGACAAATACCCAAAGAGCAGGCAGGATTTGTAAAGGGTAGAGGTACGCGAGAACAGATTCTGAACATAAGGCAACTAATTGAGAAAAGTAGAGAACATAACTTGTTTATTGCTATGTGCTTTATCGACTACGCAAAGGCCTTCGATTGTATCAACTGGAAGAAGATGTTCAACGTTATGAGCGAAATGAGGATACCGCAACATCTTGCTTTCCTCGTGCAGAACCTGTACCTAAGCAGCAAGACAAGAGTGAGGCTGGAGGCCACAGTCTCAGATCCCTTCAGAGCTGAAAGAGGAGTTCGTCAAGGATGCATCCTATCACCGCAACTGTTTAATCTCATCGGTGAACATATAATGCGAAGGGTGTTAGAAGACTGGGAGGGAGGAGTCCACATAGGTGGATACCTACTAAACAATCTTCGCTTCGCCGATGACACTACTATCATTGGCGCCTCGGAAAGCGAATTGGCTGGACTACTGGCAAGGGTAGAGCACATCAGCAAAGAGTACGGGCTCCATATCAACCGAAGCAAGACGAAGCTAATGTTCATCGATCGACTCGGTACCATGGTGCGGACCAACGAGCTGCGTGACCTCGATGTAGTGCACAAATTTGTGTACTTAGGATCACAAATCAGCGATGATGGCGACTGTGACCAGGAGGTCATCAGAAGATCCCAAATGTCCAAATCAGCGGTGAAGAGGCTTGAGAAGGTATGGAGAAATAGGGGCATCAACCGCAAAACAAAGATCCGGTTAATGCGGACACATATTTTCTCCATATTCCTATATGCATCCGAAGCCTGGACGTTGAAAGCTCGCACTCTTCAAAGGATTGACGCATTCGAAATGTGGTGCTGGCGCAGAATGCTCCGAATATCCTGGACTGAACGCCGCACAAATGAGTCCATCCTCGATGAGTTGAACATCAAGACGAGACTCTCCACCATCTGTATGCAACGAGTCCTTAAATTCTTTGGGCATACGGTCAGGAGATCAGATAGTTTGGAAAAACTCATGATCACCGGCCGTATGGAGGGAAAGAGAGGTAGAGGACGCATGCCTACGAGATGGACCGATGTGGTGAAAGAAATGACCGAGACAACACTACAGGCCAGCATACACCGGGCTCAAGATCGAGCGGCCTGGAGAGCTGTGGTGGCACAAGCGACCCACGATGGTCACGTCCCTCAGCCATGAGGTTACGACCAAGAAGAAGAAGAGTCGAGAAGGCACTGCAGTTTAGTAGGGAACAGCTGATTTTTGTTGTTGCTCCGATCAGTTTGCTCCCATAGTAAAAGTTGTTCAGTTTGATGGGTAGACTCTTAGTTTAAAAGGATGTATAAAGAGATCTATTGAAATAGATCTATGTATATAGCGCAAGCGATAAAGTTTTCGTCTATGAGACCAAGTGATTCTTGTTCTTAGAAACAAGTGATTTTTCTTTGTTCAAAGACTTGTCTTTGGTCCTGTAAAATAGTGGCTCATCCTGGGACATAGACGAAGAATTTTTCGCCTACGTCCAGGGACTAGAGCTTACTGAGCTTATCTATGTCCATAGTTCATCCTAGAGTCTTTGATCAAGTACTCTTCAAAGAGAATATAATCACTACGTGTACTCTTTGTCTTTGATACACTCTTTGGCGTTTGTTGTTGTTCTTTCAAAATTTCAGTTAACGGAAATTTAATAATTATGGTCGGTAAAGTTGAGTACAGCACGAAAGGTGGTGTCCTGATTGGTAGTAAAGATGACGCATCGATTAAACCCCAACAACCAACCGATCAAGCCCCATGCCCCTGGCTGTGTAACCTGGTGCCGGTAGACGTGCCCAGCCCTGGCGCTGCGCAAACCGTTCTGCACCCGAGGAAGGACGTATTTGTTCTAAAGGTACTTACCTACAAAGGCCTTGACCAGAGAGACGCGGCTAGTTGCGCGGCCAAATCAAACACGCTAATTTATAAGAGCATTTAGGCAGAAAATGACCCACTGACTGGCAGAAGGCTTTGTCTCAAAATAATTGTATCGTTTCGCATCCGTAAATAATCGCGAACGTGTAGGTACAAAATGTAACGTTCGTTTGAGGAAAAAGGTCGTGTTCACATGTTCACATTAGAGATTGAATACATCCGCAAATTTCATGAGAATCTATTAAGTAAATAGGTACGGTGGGTTCTGGAACCAATTTGGACAATGTCGTCGGAGTTGTCAGAGTTGTCCGAGTTGACCAATTTGTTTATGTTGGCCGAGTTGTCCTTTTGTCGAAAGTACATATTTGGTCAACTTGACCAAGTCAAATCAGTTGGCCAAGTTAACCAAGCTCAACGCACCGCGTCTCCCTGTACAAGGCGAGAGACCGTTTATGCAGAAGCGTTATCTATCACACGCGTCATGTTGTCATTTGTTACATGCCGCTCAACGCACTGCGTCTCCCTGGATAAGGCCTGAGATAGTTTAGGCAGAAGCGTGCCGCTACTACGTGACGCACCGCGTCTCCCTAGACAAGGCTACCTAAAACTAAATTCGCACTTGTAATTATAAGGGTGATGGCAGATATCTTGGACATTGCAGCACAGATTATTATGTTCCAAATTCTAAACCAGATTCTAATGCCCTGACAAAGACGTAAACAGCATTTAGTTTAGTTTAGTTTTGCAGAATTCTGCTGGTCTATAATTCAACATGAATCCTACCCTCTAAATCTAAAGGCTGACCAATCGTGGTCTTTAAAGTAGGTACGCTGCACGTCGTCTGTGTTGAACTTCGTTCAAGGATAGTAATCCACAATTTCTTTTTCTTCCTAGGTCGCAAAGATTAGCCCAACTGGAGACCGTCGCTGCAAAATGGAACTAGAATTAGTAACTCCAAAATTTCCTGATAAGAGACAACCGTACCGTGTAGACACGAGGGAAGCACAATGCGACCCTGATCCACCGTGCTGCTGCTGCAGCTCCAAGTGTAGACGAAGATAGTTTCAAGATATTATTTCAAAAAAATATATAAATGTAGGTATATTATAGCAAAGTGCATTGTACAGTACGATTTTTAATTCAGTTTTAAGAAGTCTTTACAAATATTTGAGCAACAACGAATGCATTGTTTTTTATTTCATAGCATTATCTTACCACATTGCAATCAACCTCAATCATTGAGGGTGCGGGTTCGAAACATGCCATGAACCATTGAGTTTTTCTAACTTACGTATGTACCGTACGTAATACCGACTGCTCTCAAATGGTAAAGGAATTAGGAGTACCACGGGAAATGCCTGATTATAGTGCAAGCTCTATTTTTATATTAGGGTTATTCAGACCATCGAACTGAACAACTTTTACTAAGGGAGCAAACTTGAAATTGCAAAAAAAAAACTGCTGTCTCATACAATTGAGTCGAGCAGGCATAGCAGTTTAGTATGGAGCAGCAGATTTTTTTTGCTATTTCAGATTGGCTCTCATTGTGCCGATACACACTTGGTCCATTTTAATTATCTGTTGTTATACTATAGTAGAGCTTGCACTGTAATCATACTAAGTTTGATACTTGTATGTATTACCGTTTTTACGATAGAGCAAAAACTATAAACGTTGAAAAAATGAGTTTCTTGTATGGAGACCCCACCCCCTTAATTTTTAACATTTTGTTGTTCTTATTATTTATTAACAAATCCACCATAATAACGCATATTTTCTGAAAATATTAACCATCTAGCTATTACGGTTCAAAAGATACAGCCCTTTAGGATAGGCAGTACAGGTAGACAGGACGGACGGATAGACGGACGGATGGATATCGTTGGCTTTAGTAATAGGGTCCTGTGGGACGCTTTTTGGGTTCGAAACCCTAAAAATAATACCAAAATCGATTAAAATTTTTTTTTTTAACATTTTTGCCCTCAATTTTTTTTTCAAAAATATTTTTTTGACGACTTATTTTGATTCAGCGCCCTCAAGTTTCCAGAAATTGACTATAATATGGGTACTGTATGACTTTTTATAATTTTTTAAATTTCTCACAAAAAAAGCCCTGACGCTCCAAAATATCCAAAATAGAAGTTCAGAAGATCAAAGTTACTTCAAATTTGAATTTAACGACCTCAAATTATGCGAAAATGAGTCCCTGATTGTCAATATCGGTTAAGTATAGAAATTTTAAGAATTTAAGGAGTAGTTCACATTTTGAAAAGAAAAATCCAGTTAAAGAGGTAAATTCCACTCATTCATTCATTTTATTAATTAACTCATTCATTCAGTTACTAATTCACCCATTCGTTTGTTCTTAATGACATGTTCAGGCTCAGCAGGTCTCAGATACCACCCCCCAAAAACCGCCCCCTTCAAAAATCACTACGGGTCAAATCATTCCAAATGGTCCGAATTACCACTATGCAAAGCGGCTTGCCTTTAACAAAAATGCAGTATTGTCACAGATTATTTAATAGTTACGTATTGTCATGAAATATCCGATGAACCGCTAGCACTATAATAATATCTGTTTCAACCTTTTTTATTTTGCTCTCTCGTTAAAACGGTAATCCATGCAAGCGTCAAACTTGGTGTGATTATAGTAAAGACTCTAAAGTAAAACAACAAATAATAAAAATTGGCCAAGTGTGTGTCGGGCTAGCGCTAAATTGTATGAAAAATTATTTTATTAAATTTGACCAACTTATGCTGTCCCGATTTTTTACTTCCCATACTATGAAATAATCCTTACATAAATCTGGGTTTCGACACAAAAAAATAAATTGTAAAAAGACTCTATTTTTTCATATTTTTGGACAACTCAAGCTTGATCAAAAATTTACTATGCCAAAATTGTGTTCATAAAAATAGACCAAAGGGTTCCTAAGACAGTTTCCCTGTATCTCCTGTGGTTTTGAATTTCCCCATACAGTCCTTGTTAAAAAACACTATGTAATTTTTGGTGGTACGGAACCCTCGGAATAATGGAGAGCGGCAAAAAAAAATGGGTAAATATTTTCGTATGTAATGTAACTAACATAATGCAGAAGGTTTCACAAAAGTTTACTCAAAGTAAAGGGTTCGGAGGTGAAAACCTCTTGGTACGGCAGGTGAGAAGGTTTGAATCATGTTATGTCCATTGTCCAGGCCGAAAACTGAATAGCTGAGGGCCTAGCGGGTCATGAGTCACTCATGAGACATTACCGAAAAAGTATCTGAGAAGTTTCAGATTTTTCTATAAGAGAGCAGAAGTGTGCAAGGGGTTACGGTTAACCCCTCCGGAACAACCTCTTGTACTCTTCTGCTCTCCTGGTATTTCTCAATGCTTATTACTATTAGCCTTTTAAGACACGATATTGCAACTCGCACTTTGCTGATTTTCTTTACACAGGAGGTACATTTTTGATTCAGCACACATCAGTAGGACCAACAGAAATAGGTGTCCCTGGTGGACCTATTATTTTGTCCTCCTAGTAGGACAAAATAATAATCCAAGAGAAAACACTCGAAATTTTTTCCAAGAAACGTGATGTTCAGCGCCAGCAAATTTCATACCGTCGTTAGGGCTTGACGAATAATGATATTTAAATGCAAATCTGACGAAAAAAATAATGAATGCATTATTTCAATCTAATTAAGTATTTTGTTATAAATCAGTTGGGGTGTATGAGGTTTAGCGCTAATTCATTAACACGTTGTATATAGGTACCTGCTTGACCTTGCTTGACCAATCGATCCAGTACAATCAAATCAAACAGTAATGGTACGGCAGGTGAGAAGGGTTTGAATCATGTCATGTCCAGGGCCAAAACTGAATAGCTGAGGGCCTAGCGGGTCATGAGACATTACCGAAAAAGTATCTGAGAAGTTTCAGATAGGAGCCCCGTGCACAGGGGGTCATTTTCAGACAAATTTCAGACATCGAAATTTTTTCCAAGAAACGTGATGTTCAGCGCCAGCAAATTTCATTCCATCGTATAGGGCTTGACGAATAACGATATTTAAATGCAAATCTGATGATCAAAACGTGGGCTTTCCCTAAATCTGACGACTCCGAAAAATACTATTACATACCATTCTTAACGCGATGGTCATATTCAGGGCAAAAATGGAATAGCTGAGGGCCTAGCGGGTCATGAGACATTACCGAAAAATTATCTGAGAAGTTTCAGATCGGAGCCCCATGCACAGGGGTTCATTTTCAGACAAATTTCATACATCGATTTTTTTTCCAAGAAACGTGATGTTCAGCGCCAGCAAATTTAATTCCATCGCATAGGGCTTGACGAATAACGATATTTAAATGCAAATCTGATGATCAAAACGTGGGCTTTCCCTAAATCTGACGACTCCGAAAAATACTATTACATACCATTCTTAACGCGATGGTCATATTCAGGGCAAAAATGGAATAGCTGAGGGCCTAGCGGGTCATGAGACATTACCGAAAAATTATCTGAGAAGTTTCAGATCGGAGCCCCATGCACAGGGGTTCATTTTCCGACAAATTTCATACATCGATTTTTTTTCCAAAAAACGTGATGTTCAGCGCCAGCAAATTTAATTCCATCGCATAGGGCTTGACGAATAACGATATTTAAATGCAAATCTGACGATCAAAATGTGGGCTTTCCCTAAATCTGACGACTCCGAAAAATATGATTTAGACCATTCTTAACGCGATGGTCATATTCAGGGCAAAAATGGAATAGCTGAGGGCCTAGCGAGTCATGAGACATTACCGAAAAAGTATCTGATAAGTTTCAGATATGAGCCCCGTGCACAGGGGGTCATTTTCAGACAAATTTCAGACATCGATTTTTTTTCCAAGAAACGTGATGTTCAGTGCCAGCAAATTTCATTCCATCGTTTAGGGCTTGACGAATAACGATATCTAAATGCAAATCTGACGATCAAAATGTAGGCTTTCCCTAAATCTGACGACTCCGAAAAATACTATTTAGACCATTCTTAACGTGATGGTCATATTCAGGGCAAAAATGGAATAGCTGAGGGCCTAGCAGGTCATGAGACATTACCGAAAAAGTATATGAGAAGTTTCAGATCGGAGCCCCGTGCACAGGGGGTCACTTTCAGACAAATTTCAGACATAGAATTTTTTTCCAAGAAACGTGATGTTCAGCGCCAGGAAATTTCATTCCATCGTATAGGGCTTGACAAATAACGATATTCAAATGCAAATCTGATGATCAAAAAGTGGGCTTTCCCTAAATCTGACGACTCCGAAAAATACTATTACATACCATTCTTAACGCGATGGTCATATTCAGGGCAAAAATGGAATAGCTGAGGGCCTAGCGGGTCATGAGACATTACCGAAAAATTATCTGAGAAGTTTCAGATCGGAGCCCCATGCACAGGGGTTCATTTTCAGACAAATTTCATGCTGGCGCTGAACATCACGTTTCTTGGAAAAAATCTCGATGTCTGAAATTTGTCTGAAAATGACCCCCTGTGCACGGGGCTCCTATCTGAAACTTCTCAGATACTTTTTCGGTAATGTCTCATGACCCGCTAGGCTGACCCTGAGGTCATAGCTGACTATTCAGTGTTGGCCCTGGACATGACATGATTCAAACCCTTCTCACCTGCCGTACCATAACTAAAAATACATAGACGAAGAATTTTTCGCTTAAAAATAGTATAGACTGGTAGATTATGCTATCATTTTCAGCGTCTAACGGCGTTTTGTGAAACTTTTTGGCACCGGGTTTTTTTAGACTAATTCGACCCCGCTGAACACGATTCTGCCCGGTGCCAACCCGTATCCCACTTCCTTAACCCCCCACCCCCCAAAATGTGTCCCGACCCGCGGTTTTTTTAGTTTTATACAAAAACTATTAGAGAAAAAAGAAAACCATCAATGACAAATATAATCTCCATTAAATTCTCTACAATATTTGTAAAAACAATTTTTTTGATAGGAATAATAAGTTTGGAAATATGTGTGTCCGAACTGCGTGTAAATTTTTGGTTTTGCAAATTTTTGCATTTGCTTTCAATTTATCGAAAAACGGCCTAAGCTGTGATAGAATGGCCTAGAAGCGAATTAATCTCGATACATTTACCTACAAAACGAGACCTTATTTACTGTCGTACGAGTATTCGTTTACGATTTATAGCTCAGTGCAGACAGACTCTACCGCGAGTTTCGAGTACTGTGCTACGCTCTATGCTCGATGCATCAGAAAGTTATGCATTTGTAATAGTAACTATTTTATTTATATTAACATTTTGTTGGTGACATTAAAGAGACGGAGGGTTTATGGGCGTTAGTTCACCACGCATGCCCAATGGCGATTGGTGGACTTCATAATAAGCATCGGAATTTCTTCTTCAGCGTATGCAGGTTTCCTCGCGATGTTTTCCTTCACCGTTTGAGAGCAGTCGGTATTTCGTACACGAAATGAAAGACTAATATTTTTATATATTGGATCGATGTCTTTGCGTAACCGCTATATTATGCTGTTGAGTTGCAACAGCAACAGCTCGCAAAATCATAATCTTTATTTGCATTTTCTTCTTCTTTAAATTCTGTAAGCATCTCTACGGTTCGAAGGCTGCGAGAGACGAAAATTGCGGCCCACAGAGCTGCAAAAAGCCCCAAATTAACTGCCCAACACCGCAGAGACCGGTGTAGCAGCCTGCGACCAAATCAACAAAGTAAGGTTCTCTTCTCGGATAATATGAGGTTGTGCCTTTTCTGCAACGACAGCTTCGAAAGAGTATACAGGAGTCAGGGAGACCATTTTTCTAAAGCCTATATAGAGAAGAAAATGAACTGCGGAGGTGGATCGTTCATGTTCTGGGGCGGCTACTCAATCGATGGCAAAACCGAACTCGCATGCGTTTCCAGGACTGGTCAAGGGTCGTTGTCTGCTCCTCGGTACATTGCAAAGATTCTGGACGCTGGATGTACATGTGGTCTCATATGTAGGTTTTGGTGGGTATGGTTTCACATTTATGCAACACAACGCCCGTTCCCACATAGCATCGTGTGTCTGCAATATAGATTGGGACCCTTTTATGCAGTGGCTGGGGCGTGAAGTCTAGACCTGAATTTAATTGAACACCTTTGGGACGAGCTGAACCAACAAGTTCGGGCCCATGGTCCTACCCATATGCCACCCTTCAAGACCTCCAGGATGCCGTCTTTGCTGAATGGTACGACATGCCTCAACAACTCGTAATGAAATTTGTTAGGTCTAAGCATGACGGAAAGGAAGCAGTTATCAGGGCAAGGTAAGGGGCTAGGTGTTAGCACATTGTAAGAATCATTTTTGACGATTAAATTGTGTAAATAAACGTGCACATAAACATTTAAAAAAAGGTTATAATTCCCCTTTTACTATTAATTTTGTTCTTAAACCGTGGTTAAAAAGCTCGCGGCGGCATCTGTACTGCAGCCACTGCAGGCTATACATCCTTAACTAATACTTGTATAACAATAAGCTAGGTGTTGTTGTGTAGGTAAATGTATCAAGATTAATTCACTTCTTTACTATTTTATCACAGCTTCGGCCGTTTTTCGATAAATGAAGGAAAACATCGCGGGGAAACCTGCATACATTGAAGAAGAAATTCCGATGCTTATTGTGAAGTTCACCAATCCGCATTGAGTATGCGTGGTGGACTAACGCCCATACACCCTCTGTCTCTTTAATGTCACCAACAAAATGTTAATATAAATAAAATAGTTATTATTACATGCATAACTTTCTGATGCATCGAGCATAGTAGTGTAGCACAGTACTCGATACTCGCGGTGGAGTCTGTCTGCACATGGTCTGCACTGAGCTATAAATCGTAAACTAACACTCGTACGAAAATAAATAAGGTCTCGTTTTGTAGGTAAATGTATCAAGATTAATTCGCTTCTTGGCCATTCTGTCACAGCTTCGGCCGTTTTTCGATAAATTGAAAGCAAAACCAAAAATTTGCAAAACCAAAAATTTACACGCAGTTCGGACACACAGTTAGGGACACATTTTGGGGGGTGGGGGGTTAAGGAAGCGGGGGACGGGGTGGCACCGGGCAGAATCGTGTTCAGCGGGGTCTAATTAGTCTAAAAAAACCCGGTGCCAAAAAGTTTCTCAAAACGCCGTTAGACGTTAAAAATCCAATACAACTTGAAAAAAATCTACCAATTGCGAACAGAAAAAAAGGTTCATTAAACTTCTGTCACAAACAAAGATCACATAAGTTTGAGATTAAAAACTTTTCGCTTATCCAGGAAGCTGGCATAGGCAAATATGTAGGTATCCTTGTAATCATCATAATAAATAAAAAACTGGCCAAGTGCGTGTCGGACCACGCGCAGGATAGGGTTCCGTAGTTGCCCGTCACAATATTAAATAGAATTAGAAGGAGGCTTTTTGTTTTATACTACGGTTTAACGGCTAATGAAGTCTAAAAAGTACATTTTATAAGTTGATCGACTATTACTCGTAAACTTGTACAGCCTACTTAGCGGTGATAGTTTTTCTTTTAATTTCGATATACAGGGTGAAATTGATATCATTAGCATCCTTTTAAACGAAGAGTCTGCCCATCAAACTGAACAACTTTTACTATTTGAGCAAACCGATCGAAGCAAAAATAAAATCAGCTGTTGCATATATTTGATTTATTGCAGTTTAGTATGAAACAGCAGATTTTTTTTTTGCTCCGGTTGTTTGCTCCCATAGTAAACGTTGTTCAGTTTGATGGGTAGACTCGTAGTTTAAAAGGATGCTAATGATATCAATTCCATCCTATATCCAGATACAACGGTTTAGCTGGCAGGGGGGGGGAGGAAACTTAATACTAACAATCACTTTAAAGCTAAATATTTCTCTAACGGAACCCTAAATCGAAAAATGGTTTTCGCACACCCATAATATTTTTAAACCACCTATCCAACGATACCCCACATCATCATGGGGTAGATGAGAAGAAAAAAAGTAATTCCCACTTCGCGTTTAGGTGAGGTACCCTAAAAAAAAATATTTTTCAAGATTTTATTTTACCACTTTATTGGCGTGATAAATATCGTCATTCGTCTCTGAGGTTTAACGGCTAATAAAGTCGAAAAAGTATATTTTATATGTTGATCTACTATTACTCGTAAACTTGTAAAACCTACTTAGCGGTGATAGTTTTCGTTTTAATTTCGTTATATACAACGTGTTAATAAATTAACGCAAAACCTCATACACCCCGACTAATTTATAACAAAATACTTAGACTGAAACAATAATTTCATTATTTTGATAGTTAAAATTTAAAGTTATTCACATTTTAAGTTTTGAGGCAAAAATGATTTCTTATCATTTCAGCAATGAATGAAAGCGCGAACGAACTCATGAATACATTTTAATAATCTTGTTTTGGTAGTAAGTAGGGTGAGTGTGCCCGCGCGGTGGGTTGTCATCGGGTTCAGTAAATTTAAAATTTTACAAAAAATATATTTAATATTTTGAAAAAAATTACCTATGTTGAAACCATGATAATTCGATTCTCCTCTCGTTTCTAAACAAACTACTTTCTAGTTTTGCGTTAATTCATTAACACGTTGTATACTACTGCCGTGATTTTTTTCACATATCCAGAAACAACCGTTTAGCTGGCTCTAACAACACTTGACTCTAACAACATTTTTCACTAAAGCTTAATATTTCGCTAACGGATCCCTAAATCGAAAAATGGTTTCCCCACACCCATAATATTTTTAAACGACCTATCCAACGATACCCCACATCATGGGGTAGAAGAGGCAAAAACATGTCTTCCCCACTTTACGTGTAGGGGAGGTACCCTAAAAAAAATATTTTTCAAGATTTTATTTTACCACTTTGTCGGCGTTATTAATATGTATATCCATGCCAAATTACAGCTTTCTAGTCATAGATTTATATATTACTAGCGTAAGGATCAACCGCAACTGTTCAATCTCATCGGTGAACATATAATGCGAAGGGTGTTAGAAGACTGGGAGGGAGGAGTCCGCATAGGTGGATACCTACTAAACAATCTTCGCTTCGCCGATGACACTACTATCATTGGCGCCTCGGAAAGCGAATTGGCTGGACTACTGGCAAGGGTAGAGCACATCAGCATAGAGTACGGGCTCCATATCAACCGAAGCAAGACAAAGCTAATGTTCATCGATCGACTCGGTACCATGGTGCGGACCAACGAGCTGTGTGACCTCGATATAGTGCACAAATTTGTGTACTTAGGATCACAAATCAGCGATGATGGCGACTGTGACCAGGAGGTCATCAGAAGATCCCAAATGTCCAAATCAGCGGTGAAGAGGCTTGAGAAGGTATGGAGAAATAGAGGCATCAACCGCAAAACAAAGATCAGGTTAATGCGGACACTTATTTTCTCCATATTCCTATATGCATCCGAAGCCTGGACATTGAAAGCTCGCACTCGTCAAAGGATTGACGCATTCGAAATGTGGTGCTGGCGCAGAATGCTCCGAATATCCTGGACTGAACGCCGCACAAATGAGTCCATCCTCGACGAGTTGGACATCAAGACGAGACTCTCCAACATCTGTATGCAACGAGTCCTTAAATTCTTTGGGCATACGGTCAGGAGATCAGATAGTTTGGAACACCTCATGATCACCGGCCGTATGGAGGGAAAGAGAGGTAGAGGACGCATGCCTACGAGATGGACCGATGCGGTGAAAGAAATAACCGAGACAACACTACAAGCCAGCATACACCTGGCCCAAGATCGAGCGGCCTGGAGAGCTGTGGTGGCGCAAGCGGCCCACAATGGTCACGTCCCTCAGCCATGAGGTTACGACAAAGAAGAAGAAGAAGCGTAAGGATAGGCCCGTCAGAATATTTTACAAAAACCTTCTTCATAGAAACAAAAATTTGCGCCATCTGTCATAACTCGTATACGAACTATATCGTGTCATATATTTGTAGTGCTCTAAATTGACATTTTTCCTTGCATTTTAGAGCCAACGAACTGGGGACAATAGTCAAGCTCATAGGCCATGTCCTTACGCTAGTAATATATATGTCTTTGTTTCTAGTACTAACCGTGTCTGAGCTAAGCCGCGGACAGACGTACAGACGGACAGACGGACGGACATGGCGAAACTATAAGGGTTCCTTAATTGTTGACTTCGGAACCCTAAAAAGTACTCTTTGATAATAATCCTGACGGATGTCACAAAGAAATATGTCACGTATCCTGTATCAGTGTAAAATAGTAGCTTTATCTATGGTCACGTAGTACCTAAAGTAATTCTACAATCTCCACAAAACTTTAGATTTCGAAATTATTTCAAAATTATAGTGTTAACGTTTTCTTATTGATTAAATTAAAATACTTTACAAATGGGGAAGCCTCAAGACAAAGAGCAAGGAACAGATAAGCATCCAAAAACTCGCAAGCCTTACGAGGAAATCGGTGCAATATTCAACGGAAACGAGGTGGGCTACCGTTAACGTATGCTTAGATCAAAGTAAAATGAATAGATAGGCCCAAAGCGCTTTGCACTTTATGCAATGATATTTAATGTTATGGTGGAGGGCTATGATTCGAACACCTTTTTGTGTCGCCGTAAGGCCCACCACGCACATCCGGGTCAGTGGGTCATTCACATCCGGACTAAACTGCATGGGTAGCATGACATCCCGCGATAGCTGTGATACGGCTTTATCCTAAGATGGCTTTATCACGTCTTTTATCTCTTTTGTTTGCGCGCGAACGAACGAGATAAAAGACGTGATAAAGCCATATCACGGCTAGCGCGGGTTGTCATGCTACCCATGCCGAGAGTTCCGTTCGGAGTGTTGCCGCTTTCAGATACTTTTTCACTAGATCTAGTGATTTTTTGATGTCTTGGGTGGCATATATTTTAAAAATTTATAGGTATAGTTGCGAAATCGCCTACGCTCAAAAATCGCTTGTGTGATAATGGTTCCTGCCATTTTGTATGCAGATTATGTCTAATGTTAAAACTATCTAGCCAAGACCGCATCACATGATAATAATTATCATGTATAAATTGTTTGTTTCGCTTTAATAAACTTACCTAAAAATGCAATTAGCATTTCATACAATTTTATTTCAGGCAATTTTTTAAACAGCACTCTATTATTTTGTGTAACCATAGTTGACAACACTGAATTCCGTATCAGGTTTATTCCGGATGTGTGTGGTGGGCCTAACATCAGGATTGCATAAAATCTCCGAAATTTTATTTTATGCAATCTGGCATACAATTGGTTAATATTTATCCATTTCTCCGCTCCGGAGCCTCACTCCGCATCAGTGGACAGGGAGCCTAATTAGATAAACATTTCTCTTCTTTTTTCGCCTTAATGACAGATCAAAATACGAGTTCCAAAAAGCACATCGAAGCATCCAAAACTAACCCCGTCTCAGTTGAAGCTGCAGCAACAATGCACATGCGATGACGATGCGTCAGTCTGCTCGGAGCTCTGTGGCATGCCCGGCTATGAACAAGAAGAACCTGAGAATCAACTTAATTTTCAGGTATAAAATATAGTATAAGAGATAAGTATACTTTTTGCAACCATCAGCAGCAAGGCTGATTCAGTGTTTATGGGGTGTAGAGCATCTCTACGATGGGGATGGACCAGGTCAGCCTGCATAACTCCAGTCGTTTTAGGAGTTACTGATGATTAAAGGTCTGTAAAAAATTAATGATCAGCTGCACGGCTGATCGTATGTTATTGTTGTAGTATGCACTGTAGCTATGTGAACAGTACAAAAACTGTCAGGTTCAGTCAGCTCTCTGAGCAGTACTAGCGACATCTTCACTTTAAATAAAGTGAGTACCTAAGAAAAGTATTTCTTTTCTTTCATTTCAGATTCCGGACGACATTTGTGAATCTCTCACTCATAGAACAGCACTAAATTCTGAACTGGTTTACAGTAAGATAGAGGTTCACGATCATTTATGCACCGTCTGCAACGTCACACCCAAAGATGCGCCAAAAGGTGTCCATGCGCAGAAAGTATTGCACCCTGACAAAGATGTGTTTGTGCTTAAAATTGGAAAACAAACAGACGAGCCCAACCGCACTGGGAACATTGAGGTACCTACATAATTATAAACCATTGACGTGTAACTAACGACCGGCAATATTATCAGTTAAAGACAAATATTGACACTATTTTCAATCAAAACAACCCTATCAAAACAACCCTATCAAATACCTACCACAGCCTACCCCGTATAAGTATGTTATGTACCTACCTAACGCATTAAAACCCTGTATCTAATGCTAAGATGCGCAAGATTGCGCCTGGTTGACGCAGATGATCTTTAGCGTGACCTTATTCATGATCTATGTTAATCAGCTTGGCGAATACAATGTTTGCTACTATTTGGATCTATAGGTTGTTGTATCATGGACTTATGTATCTTATAGTGCTGTAGCCGCAGGACTATATTTAAAAAAAAATTTATGTCCCCCCCCCCCCCCCCCCCCCGATACATATATAAGTCTGGATACGTGCTTGAATGTTACTGTCTGCACTGTTTTGAAATTGCTGTAAGATACGACATTACCGATATAAAACAAAGATCACCAGTCACAACACCAGGCCCTATTTACCATTAGGTATGTAAGGAAAAAAAATTACTGTGTTGCCATTGATGGATGTTACCTAAGACTATACAATGGAAGAACCATAAGGTCCTTCTTAATATGCTGACACTTTTTGAACAACTTTCTCTATGGGAACAACATCGAAATCACGAAAAAAAAATCCAGCTGTCCCATACATTTGCTCGAGCAGGTTTGCAGTTTTGTATGGAAAAGAGTTTTTTTTTTCGTGATTTCGATGTTGTTGCCATAGAGAAAGTTCATAGCGTCAGCATATTACTCGTAAGAAAGACCCTATATGTGTAAGTATACCGCTTTATTTTTCTACGACTTGGCGTCATTTCAATTTGTAACAGTTGTATAAATATAGAAACACTGTTATTTCAATACTTAATCAGATAGATTAATCGGAATCTTATGATTTCATTTCATCTCATAACACAATAAAGTATCTTCTATTTAGGATTGGTTGGGGAAAGAAAGTGATTTGCACGTTTTTCTTTATATTTCTGCAAATTTTGACAATCACTGACTTAAATGTTACCGTAGTCTTACCGTAGTAGCCGACAGTCGTGTAATTTTTTTTTCCACCTATAATTTATAGGTAATTGCCGAATGCCATTGGAGTGTTTAACTTATTTAAGTTATAGCTGCGTATTGTACATTTACATTTACCGTTTATGTTCTCCTGCCCCCGCGACATGAGACGGCGCGATACATATCTATCGCACCCTACCTCTTTCTTTTTGCGCGCGAACGAACGAGCCAGCAGGCGCGATAAAACGTTTATCGAGGCGCCATGCCGCAGGCGCTGATGTTAATAAAATAAAATAAAATTAAAATCATCATCAGCCTATATTGTTGGTTATAATTATATGTCCCACTGCGGGGCATGCACAGTCCTACAATCAGGGAGGACGTATGGGCGTAGGTCCACCACGCGTGCCTAATGCGCATTGGTAGACTTCACGTATGTGAAGTCCGATGCGTAGGCATCGGAATTTCTTTGTTTACCTTCACCGTTTGCATTACGTATAAGTTAGAAAAGTCATTATGGTACAGTCAAGAGCACATCAAGCTTTACACTTGCAGTTCGTTTGTAACGCTTATGGCGCACTAAATAAGAACGGTACAAAGTGTCAAGCTTGACGTGCTCTTGAATGTAGGTACATGGCATGTCGTCTGTGAGGATTCGTACCCTTCGGACCTTCATTGATAGACCATACCTCTCCGCAACGCACCACCGACACCGGTCTCCGATGTACCTATAATATGATAAGCCTCTTAAAATCCAAAATCCATATTGATCTAGTTAAACCTATATTATATACGGTTAAACCATCAGGTGTATTTTTAAAATTAGAACTACTTTTAGTCGTAGATAGAAAGAAATAAATAGCAATTCTGGTGATGCTAATCTATTAACCAGGCCCTCTATCCAGGTGGAGTTAGTAACTCCAAGAGCCCCAGCGAAGCCCAAGCCGATGACGCACAGCTGCAAGCAGATCCAGTGCCAAGAAGACGACATCCCGTGCTGCATGCCCTGCAGGACCTGCCGGCCTATGATGCCGAAGAGGAAAAGGTGCAGGCAGTCGAGATGTTGCAAGTAAACTACCTAGTGAAGAACACATTTACTTCTCGCTGTATACTTTTAAAAATTTTACCGTATCTACTATTCACTTGTTCCATGAAAAAATATCAGTTTGGGAAAGGGGCATTCTCACGACTTGTCTTTTTGGATCATAAAACAAAAATTTTCGTTAGATCATTTTTCCGTTATGGGTCTACTTAGAAATAAGGTTCTTACTGGAACCATCATGAAATTCATGAATTACTTATAATATACGAGAATGGTAAGGACCATTCTAGATGCCAGCTCCTCAATGACAACTCGTCACCATACCACTGTCTCTCGCTGCATGTTGACGATAGTTGCAGCATCTTAACCCTCTAGTATGATTTCTGTACTAGCGCGAGACCTGCCGAAGGCCGAGCTCCGCGTGGGAGCAAAGGTCCGGAGCGTCCCCCTGGAACATGGGGAACCTGGTCTCCGGGGTCAACTGCCCGCCGCGCTCCGGTACTTTTTTCCCATATTAGGTATGACTACATGGCGTGGCAAACGTAGCTTTCGCTTTCTGAAAACAAAAAAGAAGCTCGGATAGTTTTCTTTTTATTTAGTAGAGAAATCATATTAGAGGGCTGTTTAATTACTTTTATGTATGGTGTGCAATTCAATCCTATACTTATAGTTACAATATTTTGATTGTCCATTGAAAAAATTGAAAAATACAGTCTATAAAGAATTCGTAGATTGTTATTTGTTTCTAGTGTAGTTGTAGTTACACAGTGTCGATCCCTAGGAAGTTAGAGAAAATTACCACCTACTTCTTACTTCCTACTCATCATCATCTGATGATGATCTCTAAGATCGGTCGTGGCGAACCTTGGGGGAGGCCTATGTCCAGCAGTGGACGCCTGAGATGATTCTCAGGCGTCCACTGCGCGGACACACTCATGCAACGGGTTCCCGACGCCTTTACCAGGTCATCGGTCCACCTTGTGGAGCCTGCCTTCCCACGTTACGCTTTCTGGTACGCGGTCGCCACTTGAGAATCCTACGTAATACTAGTAAATCCAAAATCTTAAAATAGCTGGAAATTTTTTACTAGCAAAAAAAATTACTCGATGGGTGCATTCAAGTAAACAACCAGGACCGTTATGAATAAATGCAACGGGTATCTACTGCTACCACAGTTTACTGTAACTGTAAGTCCTGAAAGGTAAGCGCATGCATCGCAGCGGAAAATGCGTACTTCGCATAATGAGCGGACCGGGTCGCAACGCACGCACGTTTGACGTATTACTGGCAGACGTTGTAAAAAGTTCCACTTGGTACAGCATACTACGATGGGCAGCATCTGGGCGGAGCAGGCCGCATCGTGGCGTTGCGGGCCGCATCGCACGGAGGGAGATCCGCCCGGTGCCGATGCCGGTGTGGGGTAATAAGCGAATGTTAATTATTATTGAAGTGATTTGGGCTAAATTAAGGGTTGAACCTCATCTGGCAGCACTGTATCGCCTTTTTCTGTTGCTCACCGCAGCACCGCCGCGCGCGATCGCGTTCCGTCTATCTTATTTGCTCCAGCAAGTGACATTCCTGAGTGACAGAAAAGGATGGAGCGACAGAAAGAGGCGATGCGGTGCTGCCAGATGAGGTTCAACCCTGATGCGCTCGCCACGATGCGGACTGCCGTGATAGATCGCGACCGCGCGCAACTCAAGTGTAAAACTAAGCTAAGCAGTATTGAAACCAAATTAAACATTTTAAGTACCCTACCTATGCAATTTGCGTGGAATTCCTATCATCGAGGTAGGTACGTGGTCATAATCTTCATTGTAAAATGATACGAAATGTATCTGTTTGTAGGTGTATCTTGTTTACTGGAATGGACTTCTGTCCATGGTAGGTAAGTAGGTTATAGTATTGCATCATACTACAAAATTATGTAGTCCACAAGTCCATGCAGCGCGCCAGGCATACCTACAAGCGAAGTTAGATCCTATTTTCATTTCAATACTAACCAATTGAAAGACAATGAAATTTTTTAACAAATTTTTTTTTTTATCAAGGACTATATTTTAATCTCTGTGGCTGTGGTTTGTCAGATTTCCTTTGAAATATACAGTTTCAATGCTAGAATTTGTATTCCGACTATTCCCAAAGGAAAAAGTCGCCAATTTGCTTTTATTATTTAACACTGTGCCCATTGAGCCCCATTGTACCTTACCTATTCCTACTCATATACTTACAGATAAAACCATAAAGATAAAACAAATAAAGCATGCATGCAATCATGTTTGACATGTTTGTAATACAATCATTAGGTTAATTTATATGTTTATTTTTATTAGGTGGTCTATTAGGTCTCGTTCAGTTTGATGGTCTGAAGCACCCCCTTCAGTATTAACTAGGGTGTTTTGTTACACCGTTCACCGTACGGTTAGTGCCATCTGTCCCTATTCCCAGCTGCCCCCGTCCCAACTGACCCAGATGATATCAACACTCGATTAATTTTATTAAACACTAGCGCCCGCGACTTCGTACGCGCAGACCACTGAAATAACATAAAGAGAAAGAAAAAAGAATATGAATTATAAAGAAGGAAAAAGGAAAGGAATAAAGAACTTACTTTACAATTTAGATGTAGTTTTGAGAAATTTATAGATAGATAGATTCTACTTTCCAATTTGATGGCAATATGATACGAATATATTTTTTTTAGGTATCTGTAGCCATGGTTCAGCGATCAATAAGATCGGTTTCCCATCTGCAGTCAGTCCAAGTGCAGTCCCCAAATGTATTTAAATTATTCACAGGAACACATTACCAGGATAAAAAGTATCCTATACAGGGTCCTTCTTAATATGCTGACACTTTTTTAAGGGGATGATCAGACCGTCAAACTGAACAACTTTCTCTATGGCACCAACATCGAAATCAGGAAATAAACACAGCTGTTTCATACAAAACTGCAAACCTACTCGAGCCATGTGTATGGGACAGCTAATTCTTTTCGCGTTTTCAATGTTGCTGCCATAGAGAAAGTTGTTCAGTTTGATGGTCTGGTCATCCCCTTAAAAAAATGTCAGCATATTAAGAAGGACCCTGTATGTTATTCCAGAACATATATTTTACCTGTGTGCCATATTTCATCCAAATCCGTCCAGTCGTTATGCATTATAATCGATAAACCCGCAACTTCCTACGCGCAGACCACACTAAAACACTGCTGCTGCAGGCTGCTGCTGTCTTTAATTATCCATAACTTTTGAATGAATAAACCGATTGCGACAAAATAAAGCTCATAATATGGTAATTCAAACCAAACCCTATACTTTTGTGAAAACCACATTTAAATAGGTCTAATAGTTTTTAAGTGATGCGTACATTAAATTCAGTGACGCTCACGACTGTCTTTAAATACTCATAACTTTTGATTGAATGAACCGATTGCGATGAAATATAGCCTATAACTTGACGAAAACTAAGCCCTATACTTTTGTGAAAACTCCATCCAAATTGATTGAGTCGTTTTCAAGTGATGCGCGAACATACAAACAGACAAACAGATAAACAGATAAACAACAGACAAACAGACAAACAGACAAAAATTCTAAAAATGGTCTTAATGTATTCCATTACGTATCCTGAACACCCCCAATTAATTTTTTTGCAAATATCTTCAATGTACATCATCACCAAGTTTAGAATTTTATTATATGTATTTAATTAAATTATTGTATTATTATATATATAGATATATTTTAACGATATTTTCATAATTTAAACTGGTTTCAATTTAGTACAGTCAAAGTCAAAAAGTGTTACAGTTAAATCTTCTTTAAAATTACTTTAAAGACATATGGGGGAGGGGGACCCTCTATCCCTCCCCCCACCCCAAGAGCAAGTCGAAAGGCGTTTGCTCCGCTTCGCTCCGCTTCGCTCCGCTTCGCTCCGCAATTATTTATTGCACCCCTTACTTCTGTCAAAAAGGAGCCTCCCCTCCCCATCCCCTTCGCTATCCCCCTCACCACCCCCTCCCCCCCACCTCTCACTGCCCTTACAAAAAACATAATTTTTCGGTTATTCACTCCTTTTTGCCTCCCAGCATGGGTGTTGGGGGGGGCGGAGGGGAGGCTCCCCCCTCCTCCCTCTCCCTCCCACGCCCTCTACCACCGGACTGCAGGATACTAAAAATTTCACTTTTTTTCTAATTATAACCTAAAACTTCAAATATTAAAAAAGAGGGTTGGGGCATGCAGTCTGGCATAAAAGGAAAAAGTGAGGAAGAGTGGGGACCACCCCCCCCCCCCCCCCCCCCCCCACCCATCCCCCCAAATTCATGCCGCAGGAGACTAAAGCTGAATCCTTTTTCTTCTCCAGTGTACGTTCGTTTATCTGAATTCGGGTGCAGTTGGGATTTTCTATTTTGATATGGTATTTAATTACATTCTTCTTCTTATCGTGTGGACAGAGCCCTGGTGTCAGAGTTTTTCAGACCGCCTTTCGGCCTCTGACGTGGTTTTTATGTAACGACTACTACCACTAGAGATAGTAGCCGGGACCAACGGCTTAACGTGCCATCCGAAGCACGGAATCACTTTTCTTTTCAGACAATCAGGTGATTCTGCCTGCAATGTCCTAACCAACTGGGGAAAAACGCACAAAGTGACATATCACTAGGTGTCCCCCGTGGGAATCGAACCCACGACCTCCGTATCGAGAGCCAATGCTCTTAACCATTAGACCACGGAGGCAGTCCAATTACATTTATAGTAGTGCAATAAAATCAGGGTCAGTTGGGACGGGGGCAGTTGGGAATGGGGATAGATGGCACTAACCCTCACCGTACAGCCTGTATAATGTGACACCTTTTTAGGGTTCCGTACCCAAATTGTGAAAACGGGACCCTATTACTAAGCCTACGTTGTCCGTCCGTCCGTCCGTCTGTCTGTCCTACCTATTTAGGGCTGTAACTTTTGAACGGTAATAGCGACAGTTGAAATTTTCTCAGATTATGCGTTATTGCGGCGGATTTGTTAACAAAATATAAATGTCAAAAAGTTAACAATTAAGGGGGGTTCTCAACAAGAAACTAGTTTTTATCAACGTTTTTTCTTCACGCTCTATCGTAAAAACGGTAATACATACAAGCATCAAACTTAGTGTGATTATAGAGCAAACTCTACAGAATAACAACAAATACTAAAAACCGGTCAAGTGTGAGACGGTCTTGCGCTAAAGGTCCCGGACAAAAAAATATTTTTTTTCTAAGATAATAATGTTGTGTTCTGTGGTGGTGTGGTACGGAACCCTCGGTGCGCGAGTAGCCCGACTCGCACTTGACCGGTTTTATTATTTATTGTCATACTTTACTAGAAACCTTGTTCCATTTTAAGTCGAATTTAGTTAAATCACGATTCAAGTATAAAGGTAATAATTTTTCTAGTAGGTAAAAGTTTTCTATTGTTTTATTATTTCACCGTTTTTTTTTCGTGCACGCATCACCACAGAATACAGATTATTTAATAGTTGTTTGGCATCACTTAAGAGCTACTGAACTGATTACTTAAATGGGATCTTCATAAACGAATAGGGATTAGTTTGGAATAATATTTACCGTTTATTTCATTGCATTCTGGTCACTCAATCAAAAGTTACGAGTATACATATACATATTTATTTAAAGTTTTCACCTGGTTTATATTTCAACTTTTAATATGTTTTCTTGATTTTTTATTCTGCGCGTACGAAGCCGCGGTTGCCCGCCACTAGTCCTTTTCCTATAATTTAAGAATGTAAGTAGAGTAGGTACTATTTTCTAATCAAGCGTAATTGAACACTTCTGATCGAACTTGTTTCGCATATTATGTACCTACGTATAATAACCTAGGTAGGTAGGTAGCAGAAAGATAGTAAAACCGGCACGAGTAGTGTAGAGTTCACTCTACGCGAAAGTGAATGAATGATGCAATAGTTGCATCAGTTTCACGGTCAGGTACCTATATTCCGAATTTCTACAAAAATAACCATGCACAGTTCCCGTCAAACATTATGAACAATTTTTTGCTTTTGCCTACAAATTTTATTTCCGCGCATTCTTGCTCAAGAAGTTTGCCGGCCATAGAAGTATTAAAAAATAATACAGATTTTGAAAAACCTTTTTTATTACTGTAGCAATTGCTATTAGGTAAATTGTTCATAAAAATAATTTTATGTCGTTAACAGCTCTCGTATTATAATACGAGGGCTAATCTATGGTATACCATAGAATAATATGTATATTGGCTATATTATATATAGGCGTCCGGGGGCGTCCGGGCGGGCTCGTCACAAAAGTGTCCGGGGGAAACCCGGACACAAATTGTGTCCGGGTAAAACTCGATTAAATATGGTACATAATTATAATTAATGGTAAAAAATCGTTTGTTTCATACACAAATCATAAATCGACTCGATTTCGGCATAAGTTCTACAATCGAGTTGTTATGTAGCAAAAACATGAGCTCGTTGCGCTCGCTCCCGCTTTTATTACATACATAGAAGACCTCGATTTCTATGGCATATTCTAATATGGCAAAATCTCGAGCTCGCTTCGCTCGCTCATGGTTTTATGTTGTATTAAAACGATCTAGTCGTATTGCAAAATCTGGATCTTGCTTCGCTCGCTCTTGGTTTTATATTGTACGAGCTTTTAGCCGCGACTTCGTCCGCATAAATTATATACCAGATTTTAAGTCAGATGATAAGCTATCAAACAAAAAAAGATTCATCAAAATCGGTTCAGTAGTTTTTGCGTGATACTCGACAAACAAACACCCAAACAAACAAACAAACAAACAAACGAACAAACAAACAAACAAACAAACAGACAGACAAAAAATCCAAAAATTGCTGATTTGGAATCAGGGACATCTAAAAATCATATCGTAATCTTTTTTTGTAAATATCTTCAATGTACAGACACACTTCTGTTACAGTTTTATAATAGTTTAGATTGAAACTATCTAATTTCATGGTTGTCCGGGGAAAATTTCAGATTTTACTGAAATGTCCGGGGTTTTTAATGTCTTTGTCCGGCAACGGCGATTTTGGCGATGGCAGCCCTACCGAAGTAAATGTAAGCCTGATGTAAGCCAATAAAAAAATAATGTTCACAATCCGATAAAAAGTTTCGGAGATTATGCATGGACAAAAATACATACATACATACACCTATATTTTTTATATTTGTTTGGAAGTCTTAATAGATTATTAATAACAAATTATGATATCAATCATATTTAATGGATAATAATATTCCTAATATTTCATAAATTGCCTGGACGCACCAGGTACTTATTCTGATACCTACATTGCCTATAGGTATTGTATCTATAGCATACGTGATATAGATCAAGATCCAAAGGCCGCCAGACGTCACCTATTTTCTGATGAACAAAATGTGTAATATTGAGTAGTGTTAGTATGTACTATGATCGTGTGCCTACCTGCTAGCTTGGCCAGACGGCTATTTTCCAGGTATCAGGTAATCAAGGTACGTAAATTGCTGCGAACTTCACTTAAATTCTGATGGCAGATTTATTTATATGGTTAAAAATCTGTCATCAATACTCCCAGAGACATCCAGGCGGCGGTTTTTAAAGCTCTCAAAAAAACTACTTAATCTCACTATACGACTGTTGATTTTATATTAGTATTTTATTTTATTTTATTTTATCAGGTTCATCAACAGCTGTTACAATTATACATGGGTACAATTTACAATTACATCGAGTACTTAACTTAATGCACAACCACTTAGAGATGAACACCTCATGCAGTATAGCAGTATAGTGGGTATAAGTATATCAGGCAAATACTTTTGCGGTAAAATTAAGGTTCCAATTCCTCAATCCTGATGCTGCAGGGGAACTGCCTACAAAAACCTTTAAGGCTTGAGGATCTTTTAATTTTAAATTAGCATAGTAGGTATCAAACAAATAATTTATCGTTAAAATTCAGGTTCCAACTCCTCAATCCTGATGCTGCAGGGGAACTGCCTACCAAAACCTTGAGGCTTGAGGATCTTTAAATTTTAAATTAGCATAGTAGGTATGAAACAAATAATTTATCGTTAAAATTCAGATTCCAACTCTTCAATCCTGATGCTGCAGGGGAACTGCAAACCAAAACCTTGAGGCTTGAGGATCTAAGCTAGCAGGTAGGCACCCGATCATAGTACATACTAACACTACTCAATATTACACATTTTGTTCATCAGAAAATAAGTGACGTCTGGCGGCCTTCGGATCTTGAACCAATAATACAGATTGCCGGTAACATATACACATAGGAACTATCCAGTGTTGGAGGTCTTCAATAAATAAAATAAATAATATTTTACAATTTTTTTTAAAGTTCCATTCCGAGCGAAACTATGTATAAAAACTTCGATCACAAAACAAAATCTGTCCCAAAAATAAACCATGACTTGTTATTAGAAAACAACAAATACGGTGACAAATTTAGTACTATCTGAAATTGTTTTGATGAATCACATACGGCACTAAAATAGGTCTGTATTGTTTCCATGACTACGTTATGCCAACAAATCGTAATGAACCAATGCATGCAGGTTACCACACGTTACATATTGATTGCAGGACTGGGGGTCTACTCCGGGATTCGAACTTCGCAATTGCGAGCACATTTTTGTTCCAATTTCAACTCTATTCCAATGAAGTGCGGACCGAAACAGTGGCGATATAGCGAACATCGAAAGTGCGGGTACAGAGCCAGAGCACCTACAGTAGAGCCGAATCCTAAAGTTACGTATGACAGCTCAACCACACCTTGTTACGTCGTCATCTTTTCAAATCAAAATTCAATAATACCATATCTCCCTAATTAATTACAAACAAAAGATATACATTATCATAAATCGAAACTAAAAAAATTGTGAGACACTGAGAGGTGTGTCTGGATTCTGGATCGGACATCAGGGCTAGCATGCCAGGCACGATAAAGCGACAAAACGAGAAAACCGTGATGCTCGCTTGTGGCAACACTATTGAACGAGTGCCTCCTTCATTCATTAATTCATTCTCGCTCTTCCATTTCAAGTTGTGACAAGAACCACTTTATATTTTGTACCGGTTATTTTATATCCATTATATGTGATTACTGTGAACCGAACATAGTTTCCATTATACGAATTAGTACACAAGATCGCACCGGGGCGGCAGTATTATTTCATTCACCTCCAAGCTAGCCGACCAGCGAGTCTACATCCCAACGGACAACGGCCGGGAGGCGAGTTCACCACACGCACGCCCCCGCCAAACACTTTCGCATAGGTGCGCGAAGTAACAAAGATAAGCACGTCTCGATTTTTGTCGTTTTCTCGGGGGTGGCATGCTAGCCCATCCCAAAATTCCCAATGGAATATAGGAGGCGCCAGATATACAGGGTGTAAGCTGAATTGCCTTACATATTTTAGGATTTAGGTCGATGACGGTCGATCCATCATAGACTTCATTTCTATTCTAAATAGCTTTTGCCCGCGACTCCGTCTGCGTTGACATACAATATGTAACCTATTTGTTATTCTGGGATAAGAACTATCTATATGCCAATTTCATCGAAATCGGTTCAGCCATTTTAGCGTGAAAGAGTAACAAACATCCATACATCCAAACCAACATTCGCGTTTATAATATTAGTAAGATAGGTGTTTTCTATGGGACAAAACAGAACAAGTATAACAACACTATTTGCTTACTCATGGAATTGAATCCCTTTCAGCAGTGAACGTAATTTTCCAGTATATTTCCAATAACTCGAATAATAATTAAAAAATTGTTTTTTTTTAAATAAGTTAATTTTTTAAATAAACTATGCCGATGGACATCTTCTGCCGGACATCAGCCTCCCCCAAGGATCGCCACAACGATCAGTCCTGCGCTGCCCTCCTCCAACGGGCTCCCGCCGCCTTCACCAGGTGGCCGGTTCACCTTGTGGGGGGGGCCTACCCACGCTGCGCTTTCCTGTACGCGGTCGCCACTCGAGAACTCTGCGGCTACATTGGCCATCGGTTCTGCGAGCAATATAATGTGCCCTGCCTTTTGCCACTTTAGTTTAGCAATTTCTTAGGCTATATCAGCTACACTTTTCATTCGATCTCGCAGGGAAACTCCGAGCATAGCCCTCTTCATTGCCCTTTGGATGAATTTCAGCATTTCAGCACATGAGGTCTTGAATGAGCAACCACATCTCTGTTCCATATGTCATCAGCATCACTGGCAATACACACTGGTATTTCGACGTGAAAATACTACGTAACATCCCGTGATATATCTAAATGGTTTTCGAATTTCGGTACCCCACCATCTTATTTAAGAGCTATATTATCAACACTGCACTAGTTAAGATGCGTAGTCATGGCGTTCTGATTCTGACTCATTTCTATCGTGCTCGTGCAAGCATTCGATGATCGAAGGTGCAAGCAAACCCCTCGATAAGATACCGTAATGGAACATATCGTGAGTATTGTGGTGTGTGCTCTGCACTCTAGCTTGGCTGCGAGAGGGTTTTTACAATGAAATACACGTAGTTACTTGAAGATCGACTATATTTTTCTTGTAAGAAAAATTATTATAAACTGACGTCAATCCCTCATTTGTCCCAGCGATGCAAAGACTTTCAATATATTACTAGCTATATTACGTTAAATCTCTTTGCAGCGATGTAATAAAAACCTATCGCTTTGAATCTTTGTTTCTTTAAGGGCCCGTGTTCCAAATTCAATCAAGCACGGTTGCCAACTGTTAAACCCCGTGATATACCATCTAAATCATACCATCTCTACAGTATCGTGATGTAACTCTCGAAGCTAAAATTATAGCGCTAAATATTATACTCCGGGAAGGCATCAGGGTTGAGGACATACCTAGTACCTACTCTAGGGGTTGACGTGTTGAGAATTGGACGAATCAAGTATTTGACCATTTTAGGTTTTGACCAATCTCTAATTTGACAAATAAAAGATTTGAAACCATACATCCTGGACTCTTCATACAAACGAATGAAAGAAAAATTTAAGAAATGAAGATCATTCATTTTTGATGATAGATAAAGATAATATAGGTTGGGTGCAATATGAATTCTAGGTAGGTACAATAAACACAAATGTAATCTCCAGGCAGGGGGTAGCTACCCCTCCCTGCTCCCTCTTGGCGTCGACGCACTTGCCAGAGTGTCGAATGAAGCGACTAATGGATAAGGTTTCTTTATGATTTTTGAGCGAAAGGGACTTCAAAACATTTTTTTAACTTAAATATACCTATTATACAGGGTTTAAGAGAACCGCTTCCGCAAACTCAAAGGGGTGAAAGTACCCATCAATATGAACAACTTTTACATTTTACTAAGGGACCATATGCGACCTCAAAAATCTGCTATCTCATACTTACATTAAATTCCTACCGCACATTAAATTCTTAGGCAACAAAATATTGGGCAAGTTGATCTACGGGGCAAGTTCCTTTCAATGTCTCGTTATTGCATAAAGTTTGCTATAAAACGTTAAAAAATGTATTATATAAAACATTCCTGATAATATTCCTATAGGGTGAATAGGGATAACGGTGTTAACGTAGCGTATAGGTACAAAAAAATCTTTTCAGAAATCATTTCGGCAGGTACCTACCCTACTTTTAGTTTACCGTTGAGTTGAACAAAGTACGCGTATGACGTGTTGCCAGAAAATGACGCAACAATATAGTCCGCTTGCTCGCCATGCGTAGCGTATCCTCGCCCACTGGCGCGGCGTGGCGGTCTGGCGCCCGCTCTTTTCATTCCGTTTATAACTGGCGCGCTGGTCGGGCGTCTGCCCCGCGTAGTTTTAAACACGTGGGTTGCGTTCATCGCACCAATTATAACCTTAAACTTTTTCGGTCTCCGTCTCCCCAGTAGTGCTCATCTCAGACAATCCAGGTTAGTCTTTCTGTCATTATAATCTGTGTGTATTTTTTCTTGGAAGCGTAATTTGACGCGGTATACGTGAATGCCGCGTGTGACGGATATAAATGTAATTATGTAGGTAAATATAAAGCTTTTGTACACGTATTATAAAATGCATTCGGAATGTTTCAATATGTGATAAGACTGCGCTTGATTGACGTTTAAGTTCATAATTAATTAGGTATTTGTGTACTGTTATAAAACTGGCAGCTAGCGATAGCGTTTGAAATTAGATACTTTGTTTTTTTTTTTACTTGCTCTAATTTCGTGTTGCTTACCTAAATATTTGTATCGAGTCTCGACATAAGTCACGATTTATATAATTTTGTATTTTAGTCTAAACCTGTATCTATAAAAGTTTTCTGCTGATTAACTACTACGCCCGAGTTTTTATTTACTCATATTTAAAAGGTTATAATCAAGTACCTTCAAGTACCTAACTACTTATACAGGGTGAAATTGATATTATCATTTGCATCCTTTTAAACTAAGAGTTTACCCATCGAATTGAACAGCTTCTACTATGACAGCAAACCGATCGGAGCAAAAAGAAAAATCTGCTGTTGCATACATTTGAGTCGCGAACTCGCGCGTCGACATTGCAGTTTAGTATGCAACAGCTGATTTTTTATTTGCTCCGATCGGTTTGCTGCCATAGTAAAAGTTGTTCAGTTTGATGGGTAGACTCTTAGTTTAAAAGGATGCTAATGATAACAATTTCATCCTGCATAAAATAATGGTCGCGCTAACCCAAATCGAAACACCATAGTACATGCTCTTATCGTGTCCAATATTGTCAACATCAAAATAGGTACTTGCGAAACTAATATGATACCTACACGTAGGTAGGTACACACGATTTTTCATTCAACTCGGCATTGAAGTGCATGAAACCGGTTGAAAGTTGAAACGTAGTGAGGGGTACCTATGCCAAGCCCCCAGACAGTGGATTTATAGTTTTTATACTTCTGTCTGTCTGCGAGTGCGAGTAAACGTGGCTACCTGGCGCATGCGTCGATGTCTCCGCGTCGCTTCCGCTTTTGTCGTGTCTACAACTAAACAATGAAAATTATACATTAACATTATTCAAATTGATTTATTGAGGGCTTGATTTTAATATATTGTTTGAACAAAAGTTACGAGTGGGTAACTGTAAACATTATTAATATGGGTCATTGTAAAACTAAAATCTATACTTAGCCTGTACCTACGATACGATGCAAATTTTTCAATACACTCATGAGCTTGATTAATATATATTCTCTACACTCAAGTAATAGTTTTCTATCGTATCTCCATTAGTATCGGATACACAAAAATAATTGACTACCTATTAGGTACTTATTTATCTAAGTTCAATTTTACGGACAAAAGAGCTTAGACGCTGCCCTGTCATACAAAGATTATCTCGTTCGTTAATTTCACCATTCGCAAATACATTAAATGTACTTGCGAATGGCGGGCTGATGATGATCATTATCATCATCAGCCCGTAAACTTCAGCCACCGCAGCGTTAGAATCCTCCCCATTATACCATCAGACGGATGACATGGTGTTTTTTGACAGTTCTTTCTGCTGCTTCTTCATTATTTAGTTAATCGATTTCAAACAATGTATAATCATTTATGATGATCGGAGAAACACAATAATTATTAGATACCTACTTAAATATTGTCCAGTATGGTCATAAATAGGTACATTATCGATCTTGTATCGATATAAGTGGGAACTTACACAAGAACCCTACAGCTACAGGTATATCCTATTACCGGCCCTCCTCATCATGTCGTCAACGTTCCTGGTTGCAGAACGACCTACTCCTATTTTACTTGAATTCATGCTTGTGCTTCAGTATTTAGGTGCATTACCTTTATAGTCGTTGCCTGATGCGTTGTAGGTAGGCAAACTAAAGCTTCTTATACCTAGTGGTTAAAATCGTTCTCTGTTTTTTGGCTGTACTTATACAGCGCCCTGTATAAGCATATTTTTATATAATTTCGGTCATCGCGAGGGGAAGAAGATAATTTTTCAACTTTTGACGACCCGGTTGGTGTAATGTTTACCACGCCGGACTGCCAAACCAGGGTCCTGGGTTCGAATCCCGGTTCGGTCATGGATGTTTATATGTTTGTGCCGTTGTTGTATGGTTTCCATAATAAACAGCCTATAAATAGTGTTTTCTTGGGATCATTACAATGTATGTGCCTGTGAGCGTTATTTATTTATTATTATTTATTATTTATTTAACTCGGGATTTTCATTCTTAGAAGTCATTCTTAGAAGTTAGTAACAAAAATGTTACCTGAATTCATTGGTTAACTATTCAGCAGCATTCTACAAAAATCTGATGTTGGAAAATGTTATCATTTGCAGGTAGATGAAATGGAAATATCCAGAAAAAAAATTTTTCTTGGTAACCCTAAGGATTTTTTAAAACAATTTAAATTAGTTTTAGGTAATTAGGTAAGCTATCTTCCCCTTACCGTTGGACCATTGTTTACGGGACACCCTGTATAATTAGTACGTATTAATAAGATACAAGAACAACTCAACTATAGACCAATATCAGTCACTTCCATACTCTGCAAGACTATGGAACGTGTACTTAACAACCGGCTCCTGGCATACCTGGAACATAACGACCTCCTCAGTGACCGTCAGTATGGGTTTCGCCCAGGACGGTCCACGGGGGATCTTCTTGTGTATGCCACTCATCTGTGGAGCGAGGCTGTCGAGAGATACGGGGAGGCACTTGCCGTGTCTCTTGACATATCCAAAGCCTTTGACAGGGTCTGGCATGCAAGCCTTTTAAGCAAGCTTCCATCATATGGAATTCCGATTGACCTATGCAACTGGATAGCTGACTTCTTGAGCGAACGATCCATTCGAGTAGTCATTGATGGATACTCATCGGATCAAATGGCTATTAATGCCGGTGTTCCTCAAGGGTCAGTTCTGTCAGCCACTTTATTTCTGCTGCATATAAACGACATGCTTGTGCCCGGAACCTTTGGGTATGCAGACGACAGCACTGTTGCTGACAGATATCTGTCCGGTGCAGGGGTCAAATTGGACGTTACTCAGTCTTGTCGAGAGGCCATGGTGCAGCGAATAAACTTGGCCCTTGAATCTGTGTCCGACTGGGGTGATACTAATCGGGTCAGTTTCAACGCAAGCAAAACACAGGCGTGCCTTTTCTCCACAAAACGGAGTCCCTTCGCTTTGACCCCGACTTTCCGAAATGTGTCCATACCGATAGCTGATCGCCTGGAGCTCCTTGGCATTAACATATCGTCCGATCTGAATTTCGGACGGTACATTGAGTCCATGGCGAAAACCGCAGCGAAAAAACTGGGCGTCCTCTCGAAGGTCAGACGGTACTTTACTCCGGGACAGCTTCTACAACTTTATCAAGCACAAGTCCGATCGTGTATGGAGTACTGCTGCCATCTCTGGGACGGGTCTGCCCAATACCAGCTGACCGCGCTGGACTCAATCGACAGGCGTGCCAGGAAGCTCATAGGTGATCCAACCTCGGTGGCGAAGCTACAAAGTCTTGAGCATCGTCGCAAGGTAGCCTGTCTGTCTGTTTTTTATAGGATACATTTCGGAGAGTGTGCGACTGAATTACACGATCTGATACCACCGTCTCCCTTTCATCTGCGGGGGACGAGACGCAGGCTGGGTTTCCACCCCTATGTCGTTGACCTACCAGCAATTCGCACGAAGAAGTTTGCTTCTTCTTTTGTAATGCGCACGGCTAAGGAGTGGAATGCCCTGCCTGCGGACCTGTTCCCTGAGCAATACAACCTGGGCCTCTTCAAGGCGAGAGTGAATAGGCATCTTTCTAGGTAAGCATGCTACATCTTCGGCCTCATCATCACTCAACATCAGGTGAGATTGGGGTCAAATGCTTACCTATCACAAATAAAAAAAAAAAAAAAAAAAAAAAAACTAATTAAATTTTCTCGCGAATGTAAATGCTGTCGTATATTTCATTACCAACTTTTAATTATTATTGATACTCGTCCTCATAAACCTTATAGGTGTCAATGTATACTAGATGATGTTTGTTTTTTTTTCATTTATGTACCTACTTCTGTTTACATACATACAAATACACACGCCTGTGTCCCATTGGGGTAAGCAGAGACTTGATCGCCATCGGCTACGATTATAACACCACTTATCTACATCTACACTAATATTATAAAGAGGAAAGATTTGTACCTATTTTTGTATGTTTGTATGTTTGTAATGAATAAGCTCAAAAAGTACTGGGCCGATTTAAAAAATTCTTTCACCATTAGAAAGCTGCATTCACCCTGAGTAACATAGGCTATATTTATTGCTAGAAAAGATTAGACGTCCACCCGTGCGAAGCCGGGACGGGCCGCTAGTGTTTTATATACTAGTATATTCCACAGTCCTAATTTGTTTCGTGCACGCTCTTCGGTTTCGGGTTCATTTTATCTGGCTCTTATGCGCTACCAATTTGATCGGCATACGTACTTTTAGGGCGACCCCTTTCATACGTCAGTCTAATCAATTATCGATTCACTCATCCTTTCCCCATTGACCAAACCATCTCACCTTTCCCTTTTCAATCCTTTTCATTATATTCTCCTTCACATTCAGTCAGAAACATGTTTCTCTACTTATGATGCGTATGCTTAGTTTAATTCATAATTTAATTATATTTCATTTTATTATTTATACCTGACACGATGTGTCGTTCGTACAGATTATTGTTTTCTTATTAAAATTATACAAACCAGACCTCTTCTAATGCATAATGGACAATTAAACTAATAAATGTACAATCAAATGTAAAATCAACGTGGCAGATTTGTTTCAAAACCCGAAAAATTATTACATATATTTTATACATAACTAAGTACATATACTGACAACCATAATCCCTTTCGGGGCGATAAAAAAGGAGTCAATTTATTGTATGCCCCACAAACGGTTACGTTTATTAATGGTATTACATACTCTAAAAACATAACTTAATTTACTATAGTAATCGGACCAAAGATTAGGTAAAAATGCAAACGGAATTATGAAATAAATTATGAAAAATACACCGTTTTGACTTTTTTTGCTACGATTCATTTTTCCTATTAAAACGGCACATGTAAAGCTATGCGTGTATAGGAAGATCTTCGATTTTAATACGAAAAAAAACAAAAAAAACCAACATATCTTACCAAGACAAGATATGCGCCAACTGCGATTACACGACACTCCGTTTAGGATCTTTTTTACTTATTATCATTAATTATTATACTTACGTATTAATAAAAATACTAAAGATTCTTTTTTATTTTTTAGAACCGGTTTTCCGGTGTTGCGTTCAATTAATAGATGATATAATTGTTTCTATGCTACGTGACTTATAATTATAAACTATAGATGTATAATTAATTGATAGGCACCAGCTTAGCCAATTAACAATGGTAGCCGACGGGGTCGTCGACATCCGGTGGTAATGTTACCTAACCATACTGCCTATCCTATATAACTCTTATCTATCTACTAGAATCACATTTTACTTTTATTGGTGGTTTCAGTCCATACAAACGTTTGACGCACAATACGCGTAGACGGAATTAATAAAAGTAATAATTTCAAGTGATGCGCGAATAAACAAACAGACAAACAGATAAACAGATAAACAGACAAACAGACAAAAATTCTAAAAATGGTCTTAATTTATTCCATTACGTATTCTGAACACCCCCAATCAATTTTTTTGCAAATATCTTCAATGTACCTACATCGTCGCCAAGTTTAGAATTTTATTATATGCATAGATTGCAAATGTTATTTTTTTATTTATTTTATTTTTATTTTATTTATTTATCACAAAAACAGCTTATCTAACTACCTATAAAACTGATTTAAATTGTTTTAAAAAAATCCGTAGGGTTACCAAGAAAACAATCTTTTACGGGATTTTTCCATTTGGTCTGCCGGACTTAATTTTTTTTTTAACGCTGTCCCTTCAAATGATAACATTTCCAAGATCTGATTTTTGTAAAATACGTAACATTTTTGATACTAACTTTTAAGAATGACTTTGAAAAAAATCCCGTGTTGAAAAATTTTCTTCTTCCACTTTACTTCCGATGGCCGAAATTGAAAAACAAACTTGCCAAATATGTTGAACGTCACGTGTTGCACGTTAAATGTTGCCTAGTGGATACGCGGCTTCATAATAAGTCACTACGTCTAGCAACTATTATCTAAACTATTATAAAACTGTAACAGAAGTGTGTCTGTACATTGAAGATATTTACAAAAAAAAGATTACAATATGGTTTTTAGATGTCCCTGATTCCAAATCACAAATTTTTGGATTTTTTGTCTGTCTGTTTGTTTGTTTGTTTGTTTGTTTGTTTGTCTGTTTGTTTGTTTGTTTATTTGTTTGTTTGTTTGTTTGGGTGTTTGTTTGTTCGAGTATCACGCAAAAACTACTGAACCGATTTTGATGAAACTTTCTTTGTTTGATAGCTTATCATCTGACTTAAAATCTGGTATATAATTTATGCGGACGAAGTCGCGGGTTAAAGCTCGTTATTTATAAATGGGTATGAGTAAAAGTATTGTCATTTTTTAACAGTCGCGGCCACCAATCAAAGTATTGTATAATTGTAGTACCTACTGTAAATAAAACCGGTCAATTGCGAGTCGGGCTACTCGCGCACCGAGGGTTCCGTAGATACCACACAACCACAGAACACAACATTATTAACTTAGAAAAAAAATATTTTTTTGTCCGGGACCTTTAGCCCAAGACCGTCTCACACTTGACCGGTTTTTAGTATTTGTTGTTATTCTGTAGAGTTTGCTCTATAATCACACTAAGTTTAACGCTTGTATGTATTACCGTTTTTACGATAGAGCGTGAAGAAAAAACGTTGATAAAAACTAGTTTCTTGTTGAGAACCCCCCTTAATTGTTAACTTTTTGACATTTATATTTTGTTAACAAATCTGCCGTATCGCATAATCTGAGAAAATTTCAACTATCTAGCTATTACGGTTCAAAAGTTACAGCCCTAAATAGGTAGGACAGACGGACGGACGGACAGACGGACGGACGGACAACGTAGGCTTAGTAATAGGGTCCCGTTTTCACCCTTTGGGTACGGAACCCTAAAATGACAATTTTTCTCCATACAACCTTACTCATACCCATTTAAAGTTAGTTTGACGTAACGCTGCAGGCAGACGTCGTAAAAAGTTCCGCTTGGTATGCACACTACAACGGGTAGAATCGGGGCGGAGCGGGCCGCATCGCATCGCACGGACGGAAATCCGCCACGCAAAAATGCGACTCGCGCCTCTGTGGCCTAATACTTACGATTTAGTTTATTGTATAAATTGTATAGAAGCAATTTCGGCGGATTTTCGCGCTGCGGCCCGACGCGGCCCGCACTGTTTTAGTCCCCGTTACATTACAACTCTAAGGTTTCAACGGTAGGTAACGGAAAAAGGTGGTAATCTAAAGCTCTGCACGGTTTTTATTTGATTCGTGCAATCAACCAGATTTTTTCCTACAGTTATTATTTTCTTGCGTTATTAACTGCGAGTAATGTAGAATGCGCAAACTGATACACGTAGCAATTTAGATTAGATTAATAGCCTAGGCTAGTAACGCAAGCTACTCTGGGCAGTCATTTAAAAATTCCTTCTTGTCTCTAATTATTTGTTTATCCTTATTTAATACTAGCTAATCTTGCCAGCGACTTCGTATCCCTATACTTTAAAAATATATTCCGTATCCTAAACACATATTTTATCTGTGTGCCAATTTCATCGTTTTTTTCTTTTATGCCAATGCAGCCAATGTTACCTGTGTTTCCTTACAGAGTTAATGAATATAATTAAGTGATAAAACAGTATAAAGCACATTTGAAAACAATCAACCTTAATAAAAAAGAAGACAGCAAATGCACATTATTTACAAAATTATTTTTCTATAGTATAAAATTCAATAAAGATTATAAAGAATTCATTCACATAAACAAACCTAAATATTATTATTTACCATCGGTCAATATTTATCATCTTTCTCTCAGTCGTTTCAAACCCCATTTTCACACATTTAGGGTCGAAGTTCGAAAACTTTTATACCTATTTACGAGTAGAATGGAAACGTGATGTTTAGAATATTAAAAAAGATTTGTGGATCAACGCAATTGAAAACAAAATGTTTCAGACTAAATAACAGTAAATTGTTTTGACTCGCGCTGATCCGAAAATATAAGTAGGTATATGTCTTCCCTAGACAGCTACCCTACTCAAGTAGGTACCTAAATATTGACTGTATATCCAACCAAAAGTTATATTGTCATCATTATAACAATGCTGTGCAACTTACAGTCAATTAGCAAGTCAACAAAAAATTAAATAAAATAAACAGCGGCTAAATGGGAGTCGGGACTGAAATAATTAGTGTTAAGTACCGTGTTCCGCAAGTACTAAATATATTCGTAAAGATGTCGTCGGTATAAAACCCTGACTGAAGATCAGTTTATACAAGTACACACTACTTTTTTACAACCCGATAATTTTCCTGCAATTTAGACCTCATTTTCAATGTTCATGATTATTTCAGATTTCACTTGGCAATAGTTTTAGGGACAGCATTATATTAGTCTTTTGAAATAAAAACATGTAATGAAAAACTTCGAAAAAACATATTGAATCGGTAAAATTCGTGCCCCACACAGAACAACGGTAGAAAAAATCATTTTCATTCACCTCTTAACACGCCAAAATAAAAATTTAGCTTTTTTACTTACTTTATGAAGAGGAGCCATTAAGAGGTTTCCCTGATCAAACGACCTTGACCCTTTCAGAGCCACCTAACCTCTACTAAACTACGTCATTTTAGTAGGTATAATATACCTATTTTTGACTGGCTTGTCCTTCATTATGTCAATGTGGTGACAGTTTCTTCTAATCCAAGGAAATCAAATTCGAAAAACATAAGAATTCGCACCAAATTTTACAATTATCTAATTAACTCATTAAAATATTTACTTCATAGCATTTTTGGATCTTAATATTAATATTGTCTACACAATGGTGTGTGTCACAACTCGCAAGTTAAAATGACTTCAACTCATAAAAAAGTAGATACACATAATACAGAATTTTTTTCCAATATTTAGGTTTTCCTTTGAACACGGGTTTCATAATATGTATTTTATAGAAAAATAGAAATATACTTCATAGCAAATAAAGCCGAGATGTTGAATATCAGTGTTATATTTTTGATTTATTTGTATGTCTTTCAAATAACGAGACTTCTAAAAACCAGCAAAATAAGGCCCTACGGCCGGCCTTGCGTTTACCTATGGGAAGCGTCTTAATTGCTATATTCTACCTATGTCAAGTTTCAGCATCCTATGTCTATTATTGTTGTTGGCTGGGCTATTGCAAGCAAGGTTCGCCGACCACAAATAATGGGAAATGGGCGAGACAATTATGATTCTCGTGTATGCAGGTTTCCTCACGATGTTTTCTTTCGCTGCCAACCGTACTTCACTTCGTCTTATGTCTAACAGTATCTAAGAAAAACGCGTGTGACGGAAGAACGGACAGACAGATATAATACCAAACTAATCGATCGATATACTTCAAATTGTATCCCATCGCTTGAACAGTGTAAAGCGGCTTCAAGAAACACTAACAATAGAACCACAGAGTAGGTACCTACTATAATTACTTGAACTATGTAGGTACCTGGTACCTACATCCTTATCACAGGATGAATAGACTAACGTACCTACATGACCTATTTTGCTTTGACACAATGGGTGGTAAAATCGATTTTATAAATAATTAATTAATTTAATGAAATCATTCACTAAGTAGCCCCTAGGTACGTTACATAAAATTACCTATGTTATTTAAAGAGTGTCATGCATGTCATTAATGTATTATGTAATAGTAAAGGTAAACGCATATTATGATGGGTCGCATCAGGGCCGAGCGGGTCGCATCTCAGCGGAAAATGCGTACTTCGCGCCCTTGAGCGGGTCGCAACTCAGCGGAAAATGCGTATTTCGCGCACTTGAGCGGGTCGCATCTCAGTGAAAAGTGCGTACTTCGCGCACTTGAGCGGGTCGCAACCGCAACGCAACGCATTTCACATGTTTTTAGTTTGACGTAGGAAATCATAAACTTAATATACTATAGTAATATCAAGTTTATGGACGTAATACTGGCAGACGTTGTAAACTCAACGTTGTTTTACTGTACGTTACTTTACTAATGTAGCTGCGGCGCCAATTTTGTATGACAGAATTAGTTTTCAACGTAACCACTAGGAGCGCTGTACGAAATTCCATACAAAAACTGTACCTAGTAAACTACAGTAGAACTACTGTAGTACTACAGTGTAAACTAATGGCAGGCCTATAGGTTTGTGTGGCAAACAACGACGCGACGGGCCGCATCGCACGGACGGAAATCAAAGATGCGAGTCATGCGACCCGCTCCGCCCGCCGCGCCGGGGCGCCGGCGCCGCTCGCCGCCCGGTTGTATGCGATAGTTCATAACTGTTCTGCAGTTTGGCGAAATGTAATGTAATTTGTAACGTTTGTAATTCTGAAAATTTAAAATAAATGAAAAAAAAAAAAAATTATACAGGGTGTAAAATTAAATGAGACACTTATTTAAAGGGGTGCTTCAGACCATCAAACTGAACAACTTTCTCTATGGGACCAATATCGAATTCGCGGAAAAAATCTGCTGTCGCATACATTTCAGTCGAGTTATGTTTGCGGTTTTGTATGGGACAGCGGATTTTTTTCGCGATTTCATTGTTGGTCCCATGGTAAAAGTTGTTCAGTTTGATGGTCTGAAGCACCCCTGCAAAGTAAGTGTGTTTACAAGATCTGTAACGTAAATAATAAATGAATGTAGGTATTAGAAATCTTTTAAGAAATTTATTTGTAATTAAACGAATAAGAAAGAACAAGCTTTAGATCTGCAACTAGCCAAAATGGCAACATCCTATGTTATGATTGTAAGTACCTAAGTAATATTTTTTTGTTTCTGTGATCATAATACGTGTTATAAGTATTTGTCTGAAAATATTATAAGAAAATATTAAGAAGTTGAATCTCTAGGTATAATAAGAACTGCCAAAAAACAATATGTCCATTTCATACCGAAATCGGGTTTTACACTATCCCCCGTATATTAGGTACCTACTGCATGTCAACTTGTGAGGCCATAGTCTAACTACTTAATTAATGAGGAAATTGGAAAATAACTCTATCATAATTATTCTCTTAATATTGATTGGATCAAATCGTCTTCGGACACTAAACTGATAACCCTAGCGGGTGGTAAAAACAAGACTGGAAACACATGTTTATGTTATGAGGTTATGTATTAACACAACTGATGACCGTTTGGTTTGTAAGAATTAACACAAACTTACGTCCTCTATTACTTATAGCTATAGGATAGTTTTGGATCACATGCCTTTTTAAGGGGTCATAGGTTCAGACGAATATTTTCTATGAGAAACGCGATTACCCATCAGCCCTCCGAAAAGGGCGTGCGCGTGCCGTATTTTCGATTAAAAAGAGTTAACAAAAGTGCTTTTTATAGATTTTTTTTATGATTTCACTAGATAAACTAACGGTGAATATGTGAGTATAAATACCAATTTTAAATCGAAAACTATTTTAAGTTCTTCTAACACGAGAAAAATGTTTAAAAATACAAGAAAATACGTCATCTTTGTGACGATTTTCTATCGAGTGAAGTAATTCCAATCGTGTATTCAATTGATGATTTAACTAGATAAACTAACAGCGTAACAGGTATTTTCATGAAAAAAAATTACAAATTTGTAGTAGCTACATCTAAAACATAGAGATGTAATCTAAAAGCAGAGCGCAGGGTGGCGATTTTTCTAATGTAAAAAAAAGACAAAATCTCGAAAACTATCAAACTTGTTTTTTTTTTTGTATTTTTCCCTTAACAGTTATAAACTCACCTATCTCCTTTTATGCGGCTTGACGTTGAGTTTTGGACATCCTGTATACAGGGTGAAATTGATATCATTAGCATCCTTTTAAACTAAGAGTCTACCCATCAAACTGAACAACTTTCACTATGGGAGCAAACAAATCGAAGAAAAAAAATATCAGCAGTTGCATACATTTGAATCGAGTCGGCACTACAGTTTAGTATGGAACAGCAGATTTTTTTTTGCTCCGATCGGTTTGCTCCCATAGTAAAAGTAGTTCAGTTTGATGGGTAGACTCTTAGTTTAAAAGGATGCTAATGATATCAATTTCACCCTGTATAAGGTGTGGTTATTGAATATCGTTGTTTTAAATTAACGCGATCGGGACACTGGGCTAAAGTATTATAATTACGATTGATAGAAAGTGTATCATGCTTCTGTCACACATCACTACATTACATACACATAGGTAACAATCACTCATTAATTTATTATATACTTACTTAGCTCATCATATAATCGAACTAATAAGAGGTACGTTTATTGCACATTATAACAACATTCGAAATGCTGGTTTCATTAGTGTTTATGACTCGTGAGTCTTTCGATATCTATGCTTATTTTGTAAAACATAAGGGCTTTGACCGAGGACAATTTATGTCAAATGCGTTTTAAATTATATTGGCAATCCTCCAGCTAAGGCGTAATATTAAAAAAAACAAATCTTTGTTCCATCCAAGCCACGCGACAAACTAGTGCATGAACAGCAAAGAATATATTTAATTGTGACGGATGAACAGCTTACGAAATCTATAACTAAACGTTACTGGTTTTTTATCCCTAATCACTATAAGTCAACTTAAGTAAATAGACACCCCAAAGCTATTATTCAGATTAATCATCCCAGCATGAGATTCCAGAAGTACCTAATAATTGATATAAAATCACCTAAATTGCCATTGCATTATATTTTGATGCCAACTTTTGTTTATTTTACGACGTTTATTCAATTGTAAATGCATCGCCGTTCAAAAAGTATTTTTATACTTACTTAAATAGCAAGGTACGTGCTTAAAATAAAAGCAAAATGAAAGTGAATGTGTGTGTGTAAGTAAATGTATTTGAGATCTTATTTCATTCGTCGAATTATGACAGACTTTTTGTTTGGATTTGGAGTTCATTTCAATGTGGGCATTCCTTTCCAATAAGGTTCATACGATGTTTGGCGATGTTAACATAGTAGGAATTTGTGTCTCAACTCATCATAACGCTTTGCTACCTATCGTGCAGGCTTGTCTTGTCAGAATCGATACATGGAATATTTGATTTATCAACTTGAGCGTCTTAAAAACACAATACACGTTAAGTTTTAAGCCTTTATAATTATCGAATTGATTAATACAAAACAAATTAAAACAAATCGGTAAAAAAAAGAGTGTTGCTCCAAAGTCGGATCGTGTTCATGCGGCATCGTGTTTAGTTGATGATAAGGTAATTACGAAGATTTGTGTACTTATCGAATACAAAATCTGGAATCGATGACGCCACCTTAACGCCTGGATATCGTCATATTCGAAATCAATTAAAAAGTATCTACTTATCACAGTTTTTAAGTTGAGTCATAGGGTGGAACAAAACACCCTTCAGTGCGTCTGCTGTCCGCACACGCCGATGAAATACGACACTCGTGTCTTGCTTTCTACAAAAAAATTTATATGGCTTGGTTTGAAAACACACAGGCATGCATTATTATGCAAGCAGCAAGAGGTAGATATTCTAAATATAGGTACAGGGTGTAAACTTAAATGCTTTACATATTTAAGAAAGGGGTGCTTCGGACCATCAAACTGAACTTTCCCTACGGAGCCATCAACGAAATCTGAAAAAAATCATCTGTTCCATATATTTTGGTCTAGAAATTGATGTTTTCCATGGAACAGCTGATTTTCTCTTGCGATTTCGATGTTGCTAGTGAAAGTTGATCAGTTTGGTGGTCTGAAGCACCTCCTTAAGTAAGTAACGCATTGAAGTATAGTACCTATTTACCTACCTAACAATTTCCTGCTGTAAGGTTAATTTATTTATTTACTTTTTTGTAGTTTTTGAAGGTACAGGATATGGTACCTATGTACCTACCTGTATAAGCCTATTGTGTAAGTATTTAATTATATCGTTTACAAGATACGTAACATAATAATTTTATAGGTAGGTAAGTACCTACTATTATAGTCAATTTTTAAGTAATATTATTTGGTTTCTATGATCATCATATCCATTGCTTAAAAAAAATTAACGAAATATTACGAAGTAAAATAGCTGAGAGTTGCCAAAAACAACATGTCGATTTGATACCTATCAAACCGGGTTGTTATTTAATTGTTACACAATAAAATTAAACCCCTGTTGCTAAGCGAATGTCCACGTTTACCGATTAGATCTGATTACAGATCAATATGTCAAGCTGATATGTAGGTACCTATATTTAGCATAGGTATGAATGATCGAATGTGGTGACACAACGATTATTGATGCACATGTTCTGATTATCGAAAACGAAACCATGTCGGGGTGATAGTTGTAGGTGATAAGAAACGCATGCAATGAGCGTTTTTCCTTTCTTTTTCAGAATTTCGTAGTCAAGCCAGAAACTATTATACTTTCGTACATTCTGTCTGTATGTCCCGCCTCAATTACCCCCTCGTTTTTGAACCTATTGAATTAAATCGGAATATGGCATAAAGACAGATAACGGTAACTCAAAAGCAGAAATGTAATAGTTATGCAGAAACTATTTATTTTTCGACATGAACAGTAAAAAGGTGGTTGGATTTTTTTTAATTGGTACTTAATTCGAGTAAGGTGTTCTTTGTTAGGTCATGTCCACTGGAACAAAATTCCCATAGAAACTAAATCTTTAAAATGCTTAATGTCGTGACATATCAGAAAGTCAAGTCAAAAATGTGCAGGAGGCTGACTCCAGGGTAGGATAAGGCTGACTAGTGGTTGCATGCAGCTGAGTAATGGTAAAAAGTGACATATTTTGATTTATGTTGTTTTTGATATGATATCATTTGGGTACAAGACTACATACAATATATTTTATTTTTATCTTCTCATTAAAAAAAGGGTTAGAAGATAACGCTAAACTCCAATTTTTATTGAGTTTTTAGCTCGAATACTATTTTTAATAACAAGATAAATATTAAAAAGCGGTCAAGTGCGAGTCGGGCTACTCGCGCACCGAGGGTTCCGTACCAAAACCACTACAAAACACAACATTATTAACTTAGAAAAAAAAACTTTTTTTGTCCGGGACCTTTAGCGCGAGACCGACTCACACTTGGCCGGTTTTTAGTATTTGTTGTTATTCTGGAGAGTATGCTCTATAATCACACTAAGTTTGACGCTTGTATATATTACCGTTTTTACGATAGAGCGTGAAGAAAAAACGTCGATAAAAACTAGTTTCTTGTTGAGAACCCCCCTTAATTTTTAAATTTTTGACATTTTTATTATTTGTTAACAAATCCGCCGTAATAACGCGCATTCTGTGACAATTTCAACTATCTAGCTCTTACAGTTCAAAAGTTACAGCCCTAAATAGGTCGGACAGACGGACGGACGGACGGACAGACGGACGGACAACGTAGGCTTAGTAATAGGGTCCCGTTTTCACCCTTCGGGTACGAAACCCTAAAAAGTAATGATATATTGATGACGTCACAACTCTTTATTTAGTACAAATCTTCATACAAAGCGCACGTTTTGACGTCCGATAAAGAGTAGCTGAATTGACTAGTTGTCAAGTAGCTTATTGCATTTTGACGATTTCTTTTGAAACTTTATTTATTTATTTATTTATTTTCATAGTAATTAACACTGAAACTACTTATAGTTAAACAAAGTTTTTTTGTTAAAAGGCTGACTATAGTCTGTCCAACATAGGATGGTGATTTTGACAGATCGTTTTAGAGCGATTACCTATTTCACTTTCTGAAAATGTTTGTGCCGTAAAAATTACCTTTTTTGTGCCCTTTAATTTTAAGTTAAATTTTAATTAATCTTGTATATTTTTAGTGTATTATAAAGCTATGACGGCTCAAACAGCTTTAAAAAGTGAAATGAAATCTCGAAAACCGGCTGTCAAAATCACCAAGCTATCATGGACGAACTATGTAGAGTTCTTGAAGGTTTTTACTTCGGAACCCGTCAAAACAACTCCGAATCCGATATTTTTTTTTTAAATGAAGGTGATTTAAAATACTACAACCTTTACAGTTTAAAAATTTACGCTTTTTTTGTACATAAATCTTTGGCCAGTGTCACTTTGAAACTATATAACATAACGGAAATCAGATAAACCACAGACAAGGATATTATGTCTAGATCGTGTTAAAAAAAATCATTAAATTTATTTGGTTAATATTCAAAATAGAATCAAACTTCTTTTGTATGGAGCGCGCTCATCAAGGTTTATTCGTCCGCTAATGTCAATTAACATTGCCTCAATGAGAAGAGAAATTGTGAAGCATTTTTTTTTATTTGTATTTTTTGGATTACAACTTTTTACTTGACTGAGAGCGTCAATTTTTAAAGTATAAAGATTGTAATATTTTAGATTACAGACGTTTTAAAAAAAAAACATGAAAATCGGAGTAGTTTTGCCCGTTTCCGAAGCAATAGAACATTTTAAAGCTACAGGTACTTATAGTGGGTGTTTTACCCTTGTTTATTTTTTTATACGTACGATTTAACGTGATATAATTAGGTATGTTGTACCTAATAGCAATTAGCATGCGTTGTTTGCGCCATAATGCAAATACTTAGATAATGTACGTTATCAAATGTTTACATAAAAAACATGGCGCCGCCGCCGACTGTACGAATGAAGGACTTTTACTTACTTAATAAAGGATAGGGTCCAACTTAATAATCAGGTATGCTAACGATTAGGATCCTATAGAGGGCCTCTACCCGCACATTTGAAATTCGAAATTGCGCGCCAATGTCAACTCTATTACAATGAAGTGCGGACCGAAACAGCGGCGATATATCGAACATCGAAAGTACAGGTACAGTGCTAGGTCGACAGGGAGACAGCGTATAGTAAGTAGGTAAGAGCATATTACGTACGACGTGCCACATTGGAGCGAAGCGGGCTGCATCGCAATGGAAAATACGTACTACATCGAACAATAGAGCGGGTCGGTTCCAACGCATTGACGATCTTTATATTTTGACGTAGGTAATATGCAGACGAAGTAAAAAGTTCCGCTTGGTATAGCACACTACGACGCGACGGGCCGCATCGGGGTTGAGCGGGAGCGGGCCGCATCGCACGGATGGAAATCCGCCGAGAATTGAGAAAAAAGTCGGGTGGAAAACGAGACGCAGCCGCAGTCGAGTACGTGAAACGTCTTGTAGGTACCATACCGAGTAATGACTTATATCCCCCATTATTTTATTATATTTGGTAATAAAATAATGCTGGTAGGTGCTTACATCTTACATCCAAAGAAAATAAGCGACCTTTGTCATAACATAAGTAGGTATTTCGCAAAGATTTTTTTTTGGCGCAGCGAAGACAAAATTTTATTTTTATATTTCTTTACGATAATGGTTTTTGCATGTGACCAAACGTGTGCAGACTCCGTAGGCACAGAGCGAAATGAAAAAAAAATTTTACGTTATCAAATGTTTACATAAAAAACATGGCGCCGCCGGCGACTGTACGAATGAAGGACTTTATAAGAAATAAATAAAGGATATGGTACTTACTATACCAACTTAATAATCAGGTATGCTATACAGTCGACAGCGTATACAAAAGTCAAAAATTCTTTCTCATGTACTCTTGCAGTCCATGTCATTTATGTGTCTCTCTCTTATTTTATTAATCATATTATAATTTAGTATCTCTTAGTTATCATTTTCTGTCTACGCCTCACAGCTAAATGTTACAAACATCATTAGCTCACCTTATGATTAATTATTCTCAATTCATACATTATAGATTATAGCATAGCATAGCATAGCATATGCTCACGACTATATTCCCCGAGGGGGTAGTCAGAGATATTCTGAAACTTCAGAACATCCACGTTTCACTAGTAGTACCGAAACTCTGTCCAGTGTGAAGGGGAGTGAGCCCGTCGCCACTTGTAATGGACAGTAGGTACGATACATGCCTCGAAATTGAAGCATGCAGGTTTCCTCACGATGTTTTCCTTCACCGAAAAGCCAGTGGTGTTACAAATCGTACATAAATTTCGAAAAACTCATAGATAACTCATAGATTATACATTATACATTATTATATATATACATTACTAGCGGCCCGTCCCGGCTTCGCACGGGTGGACGTCTAATCTTTTCTAGCAATAAATATAGCCTATGTTACTCAGGGTGAATGCAGCTTTCTAATGGTGAAAGAATTTTTTAAATCGGCCCAGTACTTTTTGAGCCTATTCATTACAAACATACAAAAATAGGTACAAATCTTTCCTCTTTATAATATTAGTGTAGATAGATGCACGGAAACCAGTTTGTTTTCTACCCCGCTCTACGTCTGTGGGTACCTATGTAAAACTGAGAACTTGTTAAATCACCTAACAAAGTTATTTTTGGCAGCGACACTGCTGCACTTGCACTCTGGTGCAGTCAAGGTTGACTGTGGTGTAATTTTTGCTGCGCGCTCCATTCAAACGGAGTCTGGTTATATTTTCAATACTAACCAATTAAAGTCAATCGAATTTTTAGACACGATTTGTGTGACAAAACACCCTAGTAATACTTAAGGGGGTGCTTCAGACCATGAAACTGAACAACTTTCAGTACGGAGCCAACATCGAAATCGCGAAAAAAAAGTCCGCTCTTTCATACAAAACTGCAGTACCGTCTCGTCTCGACTCAAATGTAGGTATGGGACGGCAGATTTTTTTAATTTTTTCTCGATTTTGGGTCCATAGTGAAAGTTGTTCAGATTGATGGTCTGAAGCACCCCCTTAAGTATTACTAGGGTGTTTTGCTACACCCTGTAGTTTATAAAAGTTATCGTGGCTTAAAGTTTTCTATACGATTCTTAAATTAATCCTAGTATACACTCGAGAGCAATGAATACAGGTCACCAACAAAATAAACCTTAATATCTTGGAAACTAAGAATGATAGCTTTAATATTCAAATAAAAACTATTTTATAGACTACATATTTAATACTATATACCTTAAATTAATAAAGAGGAATGGCAGACTGCCTATTTTTTCGGACTCCGTCTTAGAGGGACCGTTCAGATATGAAACTTAGTAATATGGTAATAGGTAGGTTGTAGAGTGAAACAAAACTAACAAAAAAGTACGAAATGACTTTTCATTAGATACCTAGTGTACTAAATCGTATGCGCATTCATTGTTTTTATTTTAAAGAAAATTCATGTTAACCGTATATTTTAATAATTGAAAAAAAAAACACACACTATCAGTAAAGTTCAATCAAGCCAAAGACGTTCCGTAACGACAAACAAATACCACAGTGATCATATACGATGAAAATTGCTGTGATGGTTGCGTTTTGCTACTGTTTATTGGATGATTTTCTCATTTTACTAGTAATTTCTACATTTGAATCCTCATGGGTAAATGCATAGAGAAATTACGCGCTCCCCTAGGGGTAAATGTGACATTTTGCTCTGGCACATTGAAAACAGCCTGTTTTCGAATACCTACCCTACGATATTAAGGTCTCGAGTCACTGTAACTTTGAAAATATACATTTTAACGAAAACTAAAATCTGACAAACACAAACAAAGATAGGTAGGTAATTTTAACAATTCTTTGGTGTAGTTTTAGCAAGGCTTCTTTCCACCCCGAAACGAACTGCAAGCGTGAGTGTATGTATGAAACTTATTGTGAAAATGAGTTTTGAACTTATGTTATGATGACTTATGACGTTTTGCTTATCAGTTATCTTATCACCTAATGCGTTGGCTCATCTCCTCTCATTTGTTTATACTTTATACTGCGGTATTGTGCAACTGTAAGCAAACAAACCTCGCCTTGAGTTACGCGTTTAATGATAATAAAATAAATACTTAGGTACTTACCTAGTAGTTTACAATGCACATTAAAATAAACAGGTATCTAGATATCTACATTATTGCTGATACGCAAAAGATAATGCATAATTCAACAGCGGTATTGCTACTGTTGTAAATTAGAACATCGCTCGTATTTGAAAATATAATCATCTAAACTATTATAAAACTGGAACAGAAGTGTGTCTGTACATTGAAGATATTTACAAAAAAAGATTACGATATGGTTTTTAGGTATGGTTCTTATGGTATTTTGCTGTGGGGCCGTGCTACAGATGTTGAGGCTATCTTTATCCTTCAAAAGCGGGCAATTCGAGCCATTTATAATCTGCGTTGTCGAGACTCACTAGTTTGTGATAATAAAGAACAGAAAAAGGGAACCAAGCACATAGAGCCAAATCTTACGTAAAATAATAATTGAACAGCCTCATACAAAAAATTGTTGATCACTGATTAGCTTTCTGTCAATAATTTTACAAAATTCTGTAAAATTTGCTCAAAGAGGTTTTTATTGTGACTGATGAAATGATGAGTTTAGTTAGAGTTAAGATAAAGCATAGAAATATTAATTTACTACGTAACAGATAAAGCATACACAGTAGTCTTTGGAAAAAAGTCTTTTAATATGTAGAATCTCCTTTATTGTTTTTAAGTACTTTTTTTTACAAAATTTTTTGTTTAGACCCTGTTTAGACCTACCTAGACAAGATTTATAAAATTTACTGAGTAGGTTATTGTTAAACATAGCACAGACTATTACCTAAGCCAAAGATTAGGTAGTATTGAGTGCATACATGCAAGTCATGGTTGACCTAACTGTCCAATCTTGCTTCTCGCAAACCGCAAGTATACCTACCGTATTACCTATTTAACATAAGTAAACAATAAGTAAGTATTCTGATTAATATAAGTAAGTAAATGATTAGGTATGCTAAAGAAGCAATTTTTAACAAAAACTCTAAATTGTATAGTACAATACAGGTGTCACCGTGACAGGCAGGCTATTATTATTTTAAACAAATACAAACGAAGTTTAATTTCTATTTTCAATATCAACCATTTCAATTCCATTAAATTATTTAAACCAGATCTAGAAACTTTACATCTGTGTCTGTGATTTATCAGCTTTTCGTTAAAATGTAATTTAGAACTTTTCAATTATTATTCAAAATTTCAAAGTTATGGTAGCTCAAATATATCTTATTGATCCTAATAGCAATTGGAACTATCTATCTAATCTAAACTATTATAAAACTGTAACAGAAGTGTGTCTGTACATTGAAGATATTTACAAAAAAAAATTACGACATGGTTTTTACCTGTCCCTGATTCCAAATCACAAATTTTTGTATTTTTTGTCCGTCTGTTTGTTTGTTTGTTTATTTGTTTGTTTGGGAGTTTGTTTGTTCGAGTATCACGCAAAAACTACTGAACCGATTTTGATGAAACTTTTTTGTTTGATAGCTTATCATCTGACTTAAAATCTGGTACCTATATAATTTATGCGGACGAAGTCGCGGGGAAAAGCTCGTACCTTATAATTCTAACTGAAGACTGACAAACCACAGATTCAGAAATTGGTTTCCAAATCGAGTTATAAATATTTCGCTGACTTTCATTGTTTATATTTTGAAAATAGGAACAAACTTTGTTAAAAAGGTAAAACTTAATTATTATTTACAGTAAAACTTATATACCTAGGCTAATACATTATAATTTACAATAATGTATCCGTCGAATAAATTATATAAAACAATTAAGTAAACAAACGAAGTTCAATAAAACAAAGACTTGACTCGTAGAGGACATCTCGATGTGAATAGTGTGACATTTAATTGTAGATACATGATTAATTATGAAATAAAGTAGGTATACTTACCTACACACTATATGAGTACGTTTATTATTATTTAAATACTAGCTTTTGCCCGCGACTTCTTCCGCGTGAAATTAGAATATCGAAAAAAACGTGTCACAAAAATACCCCTTAAAAAAAGGGTGTTAAAATGTCCCTTGTAAAGAGTCTATTGACAATGTATGACGACCGTAGTATATTATTATTTACCGAAAAATTAACTATCGATAAAGCGAATGTCATCGTTGAAGCGCAGCACTATTTTACTGACGGCTTGGTAGTTCAAGACTAAACAGCAGCAGATAAGTCGTAAGGTCACTGCGATGTTACCACTATCTTGTAAGAACTTAATTTAAAAGATGATTATTCTCTAAGTTATCTTTATTAGTTTTATTATTAAGCTAACTTGAATATTTAGTCCTATTATTGCAAAAAAAAAGGAAAGAATACCTAACAGATTGTAAAAAATAGTTTTTGGGATCTAGGAGTCTGGTATCTGTTTACTAGTTTTAGATATATTGTTTTTATAAAGAATGTTTGTGTCCAAAATTGAAAAATAAAAAATAAATAAAGATTGACAAAAAAGTTTAATTATTGTTACCAAAATAAAAAATAAAGAATAATTTCAATAAAGTATGCATCATAGTTGTCATCAATTTCATCATGTAAGATAATTTAAGCATCTTACAATTAATTTTTTTTGACAAAGACAGCTTCTTCGTTGCTACCTAAATCGACCATCCCATTTCTTCCGGTGGATTTCGTAGGAAGCGACTGAGGGATGAGTTTCATTGCAGTGAATTTTTGTGGGCGAAAGGCTAGCCACCTTCACTGCTTTACACGTCATTCAATCTTGAAACCTTCAATAAATTGTAAACGGGAGTGTTGCTACAACTGCTTGCAATAAAGTTGGTTGTTGCAATGTTTCTGACAACCCCAAAAGGGAGGTAATGAGTTTATGTTTGTATCTGAAAGCTGGGATGTTTGTGATTTTGCAACTCAATCACTCATAAACGACTGAACGGATTTGGATGGAATTCCCATTTTAATTTGGTGAAGATCTGGTGAAGGGTTTCGGAGATATACAATGGAACTCTTTAAAAATGTAAAATTCGGCGATTGAAATAAATGTTTGGTGTTGATGTTCCCATTGCATGTACAACGGATATGTCGACCCAATATAATACATAATACCAACACTAAACATTTTCAAATAAAAAGATTTAACAAAAAAAAACCGTCTTCAAAACTAAAAAGGTACTAAAGTAATAAGGTTACCAGCGCAGCGTCTTTTAAATTCTTATCTATAAGAATATCATAAGAATATCAATTTCTTTTTCATCCCCCCATTTCGGGAAGAGTGTTTTTGCTCTTCGATATCTGAGTGCAAAAGCCGTTTTTATGCGCTAGCTAGAGGATAAAGTAAATTGAATACCATATCGTGTGCACTAAGTTTGTGAATTCAAAACATCATTAAACGTCTTTTAAATTCTTATTATTTTATTAATAGCACAAGAAGGAAGGTCCTTTGCTTGTTCTCATTACGGTTTCATCTTTGTTGGGTACTTGTTTGATAACGAATTAAACAAGTGTCGATTGTAATTATTGATCTTTTGGGTCAACTCTTCCTGTCTACGGTCGTCAAGTCCTATTTTTTTTTATGTAATCATGTAGATAAAGTTGTCTTGTATGGAGCATACACAATGTGAATTTTAATGTGAACTATAAAATAGTACAACTTACACGAAATTAGAATATTTAAAAAAATTGCAAAACTAATTTAGTAGTTCAACTATTGTACCAGGCAAAGGTGTATAGGTGCAGGTACGATTTGATTCTGTTGAGCATACATAAAGTTTAGTAGGTACAGTGATTGAAATAAAATAAAAACACTTCTTTCCTACAACATTTGTAGCACCGATTCGACTCAAATGTATGGAACAACTGATTTTTTCTTTGATTTCTGTGCTGGCTCCACAGTGAAAGATTTCGCTGTAAGGTTAATTAGGTTAGGGCCTTTTGTTGTAGATATAAATAATTCGATCGAATTCGTGGTAGGTAGGTTCAAAGGGACACTAGCAATTATAGTAGGGTACTCTGTGCTAGTATGCATTTCAAGTACAGAACCTATAAGCTTCGATCAAAGTAGAATTGGATAGGCCCATATCCCATGTTGAAGCACACAAAGTAGAAGACTAGGTCCACACAAAATAGTAATAAGTCGGTGCACTTGGACATCTCGGTAGGACATTTCTTCAAAATAAAGAGAATCTTAAAGTATGTAGAGTTTATACTCTATGATATGATATCAAGCATAATAATCCTGTAGTTGGCATAAGCCAACTACAGGATGAAATTGATATCATTAGCATCCTTTTAATAAGAGTCTACCCATCAAACTGAACAACTTTTACCAAAGGAGCAAACAAATCGGAGCAAAAACATACATACATACATAAGACAATAGGTATTGATTACCAATGGTTTTAACTTATTTTTCTCAGGTCCATCCAAATGATATTATAAGTTGAGCTCTATCACGTCTTTCCAACCGAAACTTAATCGTGCGATTCGTGCGTGACTATTGCACCTCATACATCAACCTATTTGCTTTCATAACTACTTAATAATGACGTCAAAACAATTAATGTACGTATTGTTGTGGTACCGACGTAGGTGTGAGCTTCACGGTCTGACATTGTTGTTTCAATTAATTGTACTCTCATTGAAACTCAGTGAACAATCGTAAATGTCCTGCGGTGTAAAAACTCTATAGTCTATAGTGTACCTATCACATTACGGGCTATACGCGCTATACGCCACAATTATTAATTACCGACTAATATAAAAGGGTGTATTCACATAATGAAACTAAACAACTTTATTAATGGAGCATGCATAGCATAGGTTGAAAAATGCGATTTTTTGGACCTCCCTCAGAAAATCGACGCGCGTGCTGGACTAACCCTCCTTGATGGTAGGTCTGTGCCCTGCAGTGGGATATTTATTGGTTGATAATGATAATAGAAAATCGATCGGCTGATCCGCACTTTTATATGGAAGGTCCATAAAGTTTTGTAAACTTAGCGTTTCATTAACACTAGTTTAGAATAGACAGTAGTATAGGTACCCAGATGGTTGAATATTGCTCTTGAATATCTTGACTCGTTTTTTTGTACAAATTGAACGAGACATTGACACATTTTGTTGTTCATACCTGTGATCACGGTCCATACTCGATTAGGCGCACTCTATAGCTTGCTTATAACCTACCTTATAAGTTATAAGTCTTACAACATACCTACTGTAAAGCGGGATTTATACGGGTCAATCTAAGTGCAATTTGAAGTACATTGCTGTATGAGCTCATTATGTTTATATGAAACTACCCAGTCGGTGTACTTCAAATCACACTTAACCTCACGGCGAAAATCGACTCGTGTAGATAGTGTTTCACCGTAGATTTTGAACGTTATCCTTTTTTAAAGTTACTTACCTAAAAATATAGGGAACTATTTCTTAAAATTACATTTCTTGCCTCACGTTTTCTATAGTGATAACGAAACCTTTGTGTCGAAAGTGTGCCGTTAATAGGACCACGTTCTGGCCCTGTACCCGGACTTTCGATGTTCGATATATCGCCACTGTTTCGGTCCGCACTGCATTGTAATAGAGTTGACATTGGAACGAAAATGCTCACGCAATAGCGAAGTTTGAATGTGCGGGTAGAGGCCCTGAATAACCAGACCGTACGATCTTTTGTGCGACGAACTTTCTTATAACTCCAATTGTAGCAAAAAGTGATGATTCAATAATCATCACTTTTTGCTAATCTTTTTGTTAAGCTTTTCACCCTCGGTCGCAACACTCACAACTGAAGTAGGCTTCAGTTGTGAGTGTTGCGACCGAAAGTGAAGTTTTTTTGTATCCTTAAAATTGCTTTAGAAATATAAGTGTTCTTCTATTTAGTGGTCAAACAGTTTCTATGTACAATTTGTAAACAAAAAAAAATATCTTTCGCGATTAGCGGTTTATCATTTCAAAGAGTGGTAAGGAAAAGTATCATTAACCTTTAAACCACATTAGTCTTTAACTATGGGAGCAAACCGGTCAGACCAAAAAGAAATCTGCTGTCCCATACGTTAGAATCGAGTAGGTACCTATTGCAGTTTAGTAAAGTAGTTTAAAAAGTTTTTCAGTTTGATAGGTAGAGTAGGTTTAAAGAGTAATAAATAAATATCTTGGACATCGTCACATAAATTATACAGGGATATGCTGCAACACTTTTTTAAGGGGATGATCAGACAATCGAACTGATCCCTGAAATCCCTTTAAAAAGTGTCAGCATATTAAGAAGGACCTTATACGATAAGGTGAAATTGATACAGAGTCTACCATTTGTGTAATGCTCTATTTAGTTATTTTGAATGGCAATATGGCAACAGTAGAAAGCGTATAGATTATTTAATCGACCAAAGACTAAAAAAGTTTAAGTTGGGGCAAGATGATCCTGTTCTTGGGTGTTTGAGATTAAGTACGGTATTTTAGAAGATTAAGTATATAATCTTGCTAAAAATTATACACTTTACGATTGATCTCATATAGTAACGGTTGTTATTCGTTATTAACTTATTACTGGGTAGGTATTAAGAAGGCTGGCTCAGCTTGAGTCTAGTTCTCAGAGATAAAAATCTGTATAAGGATTATTTTATCCCAAAGTTCTATTTACCTAATATTACATAAATAAGACTTTGATCAACTCTAACAAGTTGTTGATTTCATTAAATTCCACCAAAACCTATCCTTACAAAAGTATTCATGCAAAAATGATTTGTTATTATTTCAGCAAGCGCTATATAGCGTGCTCATTTTGATAGTAAGTATATAGAGTAGGTTGAAGTGTGCCCGTGTGTGTGGTGGGTTCACATCAAGTTCAGTCAATTTTTAATTATACAATCAAATTATTTAATACTAGCGGCCCGTCCCGGCTTCGCACGGGTGGACGTCTAATCTTTTCTAGCAATAAATATAGCCTATGTTACTCAGGGTGAATGCAGCTTTCTAATGGTGAAAGTTTTTTTTAAATCGGCCCAGTACTTTTTGAGCCTATTCATTACAAACATACAAACATACAAAAATAGGTACAAATCTTTCCTCTTTATAATATTAGTGTAGATTTTGAAAAAAAAAAAACCTCGTTGAAACCTTGAGAATATGATTCTGCTCTCGATTCTAAACAAAGTACTTTCTAGTTTTGCGTTTATTCAGTTAACACATTTTATATAAAAGAAACAAAACATCTAGGTCTAAAGTGATGATGATGACGTCGATAACCATTAAGTACCTACTTAGCTTCACAATCTTCACAAAAGTGTCAATATTATAGTTTTCGACGCGTGCATTATGTATGAATGGCACACACTGTATACAGACAGACAGACGACCGTTGCTGGGTATAAATTACAAACATACAGTTCAGCGAGGTGAGCGAGGTGAAATTAAACTACAAGTAGGTACCAACCTTTTCAATTAAACTTTTTTTCTTTATTATTATGTTTTGTTAGTTTGCGTTGGAAAAAAAGATTTTTTTTTTTCAATTTAAGGATGCGTCAGACATGCCACCTTCCTTGTACAGACTCTGTTTTTTTTTAATCCTGTGTATTCTACATCCTTATCTAGTAGTTATCTAGTACATGTTGGGGACGCATTGGTAGGTAGTGTCCGATCGAAGGTCTGTTTTCGACCGAAACCGATTGTTCTGCTCTTGTCATAACCTTATGCCGAACCTAAAACATCGGCAGATTTTTGCCGACGCCGAATGTGTGGCCGAAGATGCCTTTTTTTGGCCGAAACTGAACCTTGGGCGGACACTGATGATAAGACCTTTCTCTAAGGAACTAACATCGCGAAAGCGAAAAATCTACAGGATGCAGTTTCGTATGGAGCAGAAGATTTTTTCGCTACAATAAAACAAATGCTGATACTTCGTTTCGTTCGATGAGCGTTGCCGTTGCGCTCAAAACTCGAATAGCCGACATCGGAGAGAAAAGTGCCAAACTTAAATGGGAGTGGACCGGTCATGTCTGTCGGATGCATCCTGAGAGATGGCCAAAAAACGAGAATGCCCGGGATCCCCGAAAACGGTCGACGGCATCCAGGTTGACCCAGGAAGAGGTAGCGGGATGAGACTACTCACTAGTAGTCTCATTGTTGTTTTGGGCAACCTCTGGCCACTGCCAGAGGTTGCCCAAAACAGGAACGAGTGGAAGAGCAAGGGAGAGGCCTTTGTCCAGCAGTGGGATGAAATAGGCTAATAAATAAAAAGAATTAAAAATTTTCATTATCAACTATAAATAGCAGAGCCGTGCCCGGCATGCTTTGCGATGCCGCTTTCTTCCCGACACCCACTTGGCCGTTTTTTTGCTCTTAAAACCGAATTCGAACCATATCGAAGATTTAAAAAAAATTAGGCAAATCTGTCCATGTCCATTGTCCAGCCAGTTCTCAAGTTTTATCGCTTACCAACGAACATCATTTCAATTTTATTTATAAAGATATATAGATATAATAATATACAGATAGACGTAGTAGTATTGACGTTAGAGTTGAGATAATATTCATTAAAATACATTAGGTTTATCAATAGCTCCCAAGTTGATCTTTGTCATATAAATAACATGTAAATAAGTTGGCATTATTATCGTTCCTAGTCAGTCGTAATCGTTCAATCCATCGGTTCGGACGTAAGTAAGTTCATTTACAAAAACATTATTTTATCGTTCAGCGTGCTCTTTAAATTAGGTACCTAACCTACCTACTTCCATCAGGGAAGTACTTTCATTAAGTAGATTAGATTAAATGTTAGTTTAGATAGGTGGATAACAAGTGTTGTTTTTATTATTTGTGCTTTATTAAATTCACAATGAAGAGGTTTATTCTTTCAGGAGAGCGATTTTTGAAACTCATTCTTTGAACTCAGCAGTTGAAAATGTCAAGATTACTACGGAGATATGCATCTTTCTACTGCCGATTTGACTTTCAAAAATCATGCTTCAGGAGTGCGTTTTTGAAAGTCAAATCACAAGTAGAAAGATGCGTATCTCCACAGTAATTTTGATATTTTCAACTGCTGAACTCAGCGAATGAGATTCAAAAATCGCACTCCAGAAAAGTTTAATTCATTTTAAAACATTTAAAACACTAGATTTTTCCCGCGACTTCCGGCTTCCGTCATTGTACCGTGATAATATTTTTAAGTACCAGTTATTCAGTAGTTTCTGGGTGATATATAACAAAAAGAAAGACAAACATCCAAAAACTGGTTATTTGGAGTCAGGGACACCTAAACACCATACCTTTTATGATAGTAATCTAAAGTTTATTAGGTACCTATTTGATATTGACGCCTCTACCTGTTCCTGAGAAAAGGGGTCTTGACAGATGGACAGACAGACAGACTGACGAACGGACAGCAAAGTGATCCTACAAGGTTTATGTATTATTTTGAGGTACCTACGGAACCCTAAAAATTTTTAACAATTAATGTTTGATGTTAGATTGTTTTGAATGGTAATGTAACTTAATTTGGTTTGAAATCCGTGTCCGCACGTGGCACGTCGTCTGGGTGAACAGCTCACGGTTTGATGTGCAAAACATGCAAAAGAATTCGTTTTTCTTCTTTCTTTTTCTACAAATCACAAACGCGCGCGCGGCCGATAAAGTGTTCCGATAAGCAAATCAAAATGACGAAATAAAACTATGTTACATAACATAATAATGACTTTGAAGTTACGTACCTAAATGCGGTGACATTAGGTATAAGATTCCGAAAACTTAATATTTAACTGAGAAAATACTCAGTCTATCCTAGTATAGAAAACAGCATGTTTTTAAATATTAACCTAGTTAAGTCTTTTTTAGGGTTCCGTACCCAAAGGATGAAAATGGTACCCTATTAAGTACTAAGCGTACCTTTTCCGTCCGTCCATCCGTCTGTCTGTCTATCCTACCTAATTTCAGGCTGTAACTTTTGGACCGTAGTGGTTTGTCACATTTCCGTTAAAATATACAGTTATAATGCTGAGATTAATTTAAGATTATGTATGGAAATCTTTGAAACTATAATTTTAACGAAAATCTGGCGAACAATAACTTAGGCGCCCACGGATAAAAAGGATATCTTGAAATAAGACATAATTATTGTCTTGTGTGAAAACAAATTGCATTGAACTTTATACATATACAGGGTGTAAGGAAAAGTATCATTAACCTTTAAACCACATAAATACCTACTCTCCCCATCGAACTAAACAATTTTTACTATGCGAGCAAATCTGTCCGAACAAAAAAAAGTCAGCTATGCCATACGTTTGAGTCTAGTAGGTATTGCAGTTTAGTATGGAACTGCTGACTTTTTTTTTGTTCTAACATGTTTGCTTACATATAGTACATAACTAAATATTCAAAATGTTTCGTTCAAACAACAGTAACGGAATAATAAACTAATGAACCAACTGCGGCCTCCACTTCTGTAGGTATACAAAATTTTCTTATTTGCACGAATGAGATACCTAACGCGTCAAATATTGTGTAATATTGTGTAATCCTGTCGGTCAATATCAATGAAGGTCAAGAGTTTAGTAAACAACGCCTTCAAATTGATGAGTCACGATGAGATATCGGATCACGATTAACTTGAGCATTTCGGGAAGTTCGTTTGAGAATTGTAAAGTTCAATGAGCGTTTATCTTTTAATTTTTCCTAAAATACTCAACCATAGAATAACTGGAGTATTAATTATTCTTATGACTCAACAGGCATATTCATCGCTCCATAGAAAAGTGTCCGAGATCATATCAAAATCATGTTAAGACTGTTCCTACATTTTTTGAGCCCTATAAAAAAATACAAAAACTCAAAAATTAAGGGGTGTTTGTTTCAAGATTTTTTTTTGTTTTTGTTCAAGTGCCTTATATACTCTAACAAATAATAAAAACCGGTAAAGTGTGTGTCGAGCTCACGCAACCGATCCCGGTTTTTTTTTATTTTTATATTGTATGGTGGTACGGAACCCTCCGTGCGCGAGTCCGACTCGCACTTGGCCGGTTTTTTATACATCCCTCACTACTGGCAACAGCTGACGCGCTGAGGGCGGAAACTACTGATAAGGGCGCTAACCACGATAAAAGAACCATCTTGATAATGTTCACTCAGTCACACATTGCCATATTTTTCCTTTTTGGATGAGCCAGTAGGAAGTGGGCATTTGAAGTGAAATGTCTGCTTGAAGGGGTTTTCTAAGCTTCGTATAGGTACAGTCAGTCAGCCAGCCAGTCAGGCAAAAGATGTAAATAGGTATATGTATAAACTAGCGGCCCGTCCCGGCTTCGCACGGGTGGACATCTAATCTTTTCTAGCAATAAATATAGCCTATGTTACTCAGGGTGAATGCAGCTTTCTAATGGTGAAAGAATTTTTTAAATCGGCCCAGTACTTTTTGAGCCTATTCATTACAAACATACAAACATACAAAAATAGGAACAAATCTTTCCTCTTTATAATATTAGTGTAGATAGCAAAACTTAACCTAACCTAACCCTGATTATTCATACTTACTTAGAAAAGAGTTCCGTGACTGACTGACTGACAGACAACGCCAAATAACAGCTTAAACCGTTGAAGATAGAGAATTATAATGATTTTTTTTTTCCGTTCCGAAACTTTCAGGGTCCTGGGTTCGAATCCCGGTTCGGTCATGGATGTTTACATGTTTGTGCCGTTGTTGTATGGTTTCCATAATAAACAGCCTATTAATAGTGCTTTCTTGGGATCATTACAATGTATGTGCCTGTGAGCGTTATTTATTTTTTTTATTTTTATTTCAGGGGTGGTTCAGACCATCAAACTGAACAACTTTTATTATGGAAGCAAATCAGAAATCGTAAAAAAGAAATCTGCTAAACTGCAATGCCTACTCGACAAATGTATGAGACAGTTGATTTTTTTCAGATTTCAGGTTTTCTCCTCGTAGTAAAATTTGTTCAGTTTGATGGGCCGAGCCACCCCTGAAAGTGTCGGAACGGTAAAAAAAAATCATCCAGTATATTGTACAAAGGATGGATTCGAAAATCGACCCCTATTAAAGGGGTAATCCACGCGGACAAAGTCGCGGGTCAAAAGCTCGTATACCTACTACAAAATAGTTCGGAAGATACTCAAGTTTGATTTTATAATTTATTTTTAGCAAAACATTTTTTTCAGTGCAATGTCCTGGTACTATTGAGGCTGAACGTATTTATCGTAAATTCTACGAAAATCTACGATTCATTAAAACTATGTTTCTTTCTGTTACAGGTTTCACACGAAGTACTTAGAAAAGACAGATCAAAATGGTAAATGTAAGTGTTTAAGCACCTACCTATTAACTAAGTGATAATTTGCATAAATAAAATTTAATAGTGAAAAAGTACAGAAATAGGTCGAACCAAAACTAACATGGGCGGTAATTAACGCGGTGACGAGACGGCGAGCGGCATCGACGATAGCTATAAAGTACTTACCTACCTACTAAAAAAGTAGCTACCTAACGAAAATAATAGGTTAGCCAGGGAATAACCACAATATTCAGCCACTTCCTTTCAACAAACATACCTACTTTAGGAACATGCCCGAGCAGAAAATAATTTGCTTGCATACCGTATCTATCTTGCAATCGGAGCCACCACATTTCGTGGCTCTAATTAAGCTTTCGTCATCATATCGTTCAAGTAGGTATATAGAGGAAAATGCTATAACATAGTTAATCATATTTTTGTCAAGCAGGAAGCGAACGGAGGAGTACCTCCTCCCCAGGAGTTGGAGACATTCCTGCCGCAAGATGAAAGGAAGGAGAAAATTGTTAGCAACAAGTAAGTTTATCAGTTCTACGAGCTACATCACACCACACACTGCCACTCTTGAACCCGCTTTTTTTATCGGGCAAAGTCAAACACATTCCTACTACTGTTACTCCTGTAAACCAGAATCAACAGCGGTGCCCACAACCAGTCACAATATTTATATTTATAATGTGGTCTCACTGAATAAGTCTGAGGATAACTTTAGGAGAAGTAGTAAAAATAAATATCTACGTATCTGACTTCCCTCAATTTCAAACGGGAACTTGAGCGACAAAACGAGAAAACTCAGAAGACCGTCATACGCTCTCGTTTACAAGCAAGACGCAAAGTAACAAGGACAAAGGCAAGTCTCAATTTTTGTCGTTTTCTCGGGGTTGGCATGCTGCTACGAGCATATAAATTATTTACAGGGAACATAAAATATGCACAGGGAACATAAACATAACATTAACGACCTGGTTGGTGTAATGGTTACCACGCCGGACTGCCAAACCAGAGTCCTTATGGCCCTTTACCCGGAGTTTCGATTTTCGATATATCTCGAGCGTTTCCGAATTTCATTGTAATAGAGTTGACATTGGAATGAAAACGTTCACGCAAAAGTTCTAATATCCGGGTAGAGGCCCTGGGTTTGAATCCCGGTTCGTCACGGATGTTATAATGTTTGTGCCGTTGTTGTATGGTTTCCATATTAAAAAGCCTATAGTGCTTAACTTGGGATCATTACAATGTACGTATGTGTCTGTGAGCGTTATTTATTTATTAATATTATTTATTTGTTTCATTAATAATATTTTCTTCCAGGATAGAGTCATTATCATTAGCGGTGTCTATTCATTAGTTAGACCATTAGCATTCATTATATTTAACTTAGAGATACCCATAAAGCCATAACATTGTATTGTATGTCACCAGATACAACCTGGCAAAGGACGCGGAAGCAGGGGACTTTGATCCGTTCACAGAAAGGAAACTAGAGAATCCGACATCGTAAGTATTTCCACGCCGATTCGTATGACAAACTAGGTTAATCCAATTTAGGAATCGATCCACTACTTGTGTTCCGTAAAGTCTGAATGCGCGTTAAGGGTAGGGTTGCCAACTTTATTAGAAGATTTAAAGCATTTCTGATTTCAGAAATTGTAAATGAAGAGTACTTATACAGGGTGAAATTGATATCATTAGCATCCTTTTAAACTAAGAGTCTACCCATCAAACTGAACAACTTTTACTATGGGAGCAAACCGATCGGAGGAAAAAAAAGTCAGCTGTTCCATACTAAACTACAACGCCTACTCGACTCAAATGTATGCAACAGCTGATTTTTTTTATGCTTCGATCGGTTTGCTCCCATAGTAAAAGTTGCTCAGTTTGATGGGTAGACTCTTAGTTTAAAAGGATGCCAATGATATCAATTTCACCCTGTATATGAAAAAGAGTACTAACTAATCTAACTATCATATATAAATTACAAAACAATAATATTTTTTGCACTTTTTGCAATTTTGCGTTGTTTTTTTAAAGAATTTGCTCATTATTTTATCAATTTCAGCCACAAATGATTGTGGCACCATTTAAAAATACCCAAGTATTATGGCTTTTGATAACAGTGGGACAGGTTAAATATTTAGTCCGTAAAAATTTAGTTAGATTTTATTTAAGGGGGCACCGAGCCTATACAGGGTGAAATTGATATCATTAGCATCCTTTTAGACTAAGAATCTACCCATCAAACTGAACAACTTTTACTATGGGAGCAAACAGATCGGAGCAAAAAAAAATATTGCTCCATACTAAACTGCAATGCCTACTCGACTCAAATGTATGCAACAGCAGTTTTTTTTTTTGCTTTGTATTTTTTCTATTTCTAAACAAATATACAACACTAGCTGTTGCCCGTGACTTCGTCTGCGTTACCCGGATAAAATGTACCCTATGTGTTAATCCAGGCCATGGTCTATCTATATGCCAAATTTCATCAAAATCCGTTCAGCAGTTTTTGCGTGAAAGCGGAAAAAACATCCATCCATACTGACAAACTTTCGCGTTTATAATATTAGTAGGATTTACAAAAACCATGAATGTTAGATTGTAGTAAAAAATAACGACAAGCGTAAAACATAATTATCCGCAATATTTCGATAAATTGAAAGCCAATTAGGACTACAGCGTGGCGTGACACTCCTGTTTTTTTTGGAAATGTTGTAAATAAAAAAGTACGATTGAGGGCAGCACTATAGGCTCGGTACCCTCTTAAAGGCTCGGCTTTTTTTAACTTAGCCCCACTTGCATCAACCTGGGTTAGCATTAGCAATCAACTATTTTTTCTTAAACTTAAAATCATGGATTACCAACTTATCCTAGAGTTAATTGCTAACCCAGGTTGACGCAAGTGGGCCTTAGAATGTTTTAAAATACTAACTGTTTACTTAATTTAAAAAAAATGTAAATGTCCAATAATTGGGAACCATTACCTAAAAGGCAGTTTATATTTTTAATTAATAGCGAAAGTCTGATAATAATCTGTTGCTATATCATGCATGCCTGCAATGCGAATGACCTCGATCAAAAGCGAATTTATATTTATACCTACTGTTATTAGTTATTATATTACGGATGTTTTTTTACCGTGTCAATATTTTCAGCGGTGGTTCAGACCATCATACTTTTACTATGAAAGCAAATCTGAAATCGCAAAAAAAAATGCTGTTCTTTACTAAACTAAACTGCAATGCCTAACCCGACTCAAATGTGCACATTTTTTTTTCGCGATTTCATGTTTGCTCTCATTGAAGTTGTTTTTCAGTTTGATGGTCTGAACCACCCATGAAAATTTCGTAAGGGTAATAAAAATCATCCGGTAATATAACTTGCTGACATCTAGGTACCTCACCAGCTTTTTTATCAAACACTATCGACCCGCCCCGGCTTCGCACGGGTGCAATGCTGATATAAACCTTCCTCTTGAATCACTCTATCTATAAAAAAACGCATCAAAATCCGTTGCGTAGTTTTAAAGATCTAAGCATACATAGGGACAGACAGACAGCGCAGCGGGAAGCGACTTTTTTATACTATGTACTTAGTGATACTTAAATACGTGTAAATTCTGGCTTCTGCTAGCACAGCGAAGGGGTCGTTCACAAATTACGTAACGCAAAATTGACAAAATTTCGACCCCCCCCCCCCCCTCCCTCCACGTACCGGTACCGTAACGCTTGGCTCGGAATCCCCCCCCCCCCTCCATTCCGTTACGTAACGTAAACATGTAAGGAATAATAATTCAGTTTTTATTAAAAAAACAAAAAAGTTAATGTTTCATTGCAAATGAACAAAACTGGGATGTTATCAAGAGTACCTACCCAATGAATTTAGCGAAATATGGCTCTACATGTGGTCTCATTAACTTTTTACGTTGAAAGAACTATTGGGACTTCAACTTTTTACATTTTATGTTTTTGATGGGATATATATACTTATCGTGTTGTTATTTAAAAAAGGGAGTACCACAATAGCGCTAGATCGATCTAGCTATGAAAGCGGTAAAAAGGAGAAAAAAAGCGTGACGTAACGCAAACCTTAAACCCCTCCCTCCCCCCACGTAACGGGACCGTAACGCCGGGCCTTACTCCCCCCCCTCCCCCCTAAATGCGTTACGTAATTGTGAACGACCCCGAAGATTAAAAATTGTTAATTACCTGGTGCTGGTGGTCAGGTACAACTTTCATTGTTCTTTCGAGACGATCAGGTCCACTGTCGATTAAAAGGCGAATTTTGACCACTGCTGGACTCCCCAAATTCTGTTTATCATGAATAATATAATCAATCAATTAATCATACATAATTATAAACCGTCCTCTTGAATCTATCTATCCTGTATTTGCGTTCACTGATCTATCTATTAAAGCTATATATTTAAAAAAACGCATCAAAATCCGTTGCGTAGTTTTAAAGATCTAAGCATACATAGGGACAGACAGACAGACAGACGGCGGGAAGCGACTTTGTTTTATACTATGTAGTGATGTACTGATATTGTAGCTACGTCACAGAATAGGTAATAGTATATAGTTCTACATACCTACGTTACCTACTACACTCTGACTACGCTTTCGGACGATAAAGTAAGCGCACAGAAGAATCCTATGTTTTGACTGAATGACGTACTAATAAAAGCGTCTGGCCTTTTCCCCAATAAAATACTCGAAAATAAAATAAATAATAACCAAGTACAAGGAAATAAATATGTAGTTCAATATAAATGACATTTTGTTTTTCAGAAACAACGATACACTGACCCATCTGCTGAAGGCGTCCCTGGGGACCGGTATTCTCGCCATGCCCAAAGCTTTCAAGGCCGCTGGGTTGATCTCTGGAATATTCTTTACTGTCCTGGTAGCTGTGGTGTGCACGCACTGTGCATATGTCCTTGTAAGTGTTTTGTTTCTTTTCTACACCTTTGTAAGCAATCCAAGATGTCGTACCTACAGGGCTTGGAATCGGTACCAATTATAGTACTGGTTCTGTAACGGTACCTACTTTGCGGCTTTGCCTTTGCGGTACCTGGGTACCGGTACTCCGACTAACAAGTACCGGTACCCAAGCAATCTAAGGTACCCGCCGCGTATGAGAATGCCTGTCCTTTTTATTAATACATACCTTTTGTACTTTCTCACTCTATAAATAAATATAAATAACTGAAACGGTAAATTCAGATCATCAAACCTAACAACTTTCACTATGGAACCTGATAACGCGAAAAAAAATCAGCTGTCCCATACATTTTAGTCGCGTAGGTACAGTAGGATGATTTTTTTTCGCGTTTCCTGAGTTAGGCTCCATAGTGAAAGTTATTCAGTTTGATGGTCTGAGTTCACCGTTTCAGTATTTGCTAGGCTGACACTTACACCCTGTTTGTACGCGATAATAAGGCTCATGTTCAGGTTCGCAATACAACAGTGATTGAGTTGATTCCTAGCCCGTCTAGTTTCTCTCCTACATGCTCGCGACTTGACTTTTTTTCATACTAAGTAAGTACATACATGTCGCGGCAAGTGTTTTTTTTTTAATATACAGGGTCCTTCTTAATAAGCTGACACTTTTTAAGGGTATGATCAAACCATCAATCTGAACAACTCTCTCTATGTCTATGGGACCAACATCGAAATCGCAAAAAAAAATCAGCTGTCATTTGGCTCCAGTAGGTTTGCAGTTTTGTTTGGAAGATCAGATTTTTTTTTCGCGTTTCCGACGTTGGTCCCATAGAGAAAGTTGTTCTGTTTGACAGTCTGATCATCCCCTTAAAAAAGTGTCCTGTACGTACATGCTATTTTTCGTGCGAAAATTTCAATTTTCCAAAAAATATAATTGGTTTTTGCGGCGCGATATGTTCATCCTGCATCTAAGTACTTTGGTTGCCGACTGTACCAGATTACATAACTACTGTTATGGTATAAAATTAGCATGAATCCATTTTGATCTAATCACGTGTTGTGCCTTTTGTCATATACATTCAACTATAACTACCTACCCACCACGGAACTATGACACATTTTTATTGTTTTTTTTTACCCATTTTTCTTTCGTTATTCCGATATTGGTCCCATACCTATAGAAAGTTGTTTAGATTTATGGTCTGACCATCCCCTAAAAAACCGTCAGCATATAAAGAAGGACCCTGTGCTTATCTCTAAATAAAAAAAATAAAAAAAAACAGTCGCTAACCGCGTGTCTTCTTCATTTCTGTTTCTCCGCTTATCTTACGGATTTTGATATACGGTTTTCACTGTCATTTAGAGAATTTCATAGAAAGTTTATGTGTATGATATCATCATCATCTCAGCCGATGGACGTCCACTGCTGGACATAGACCTCCCCCAAGGATCGCTATAACGACCGGTCCTGCGCTGCCCTCATCCCACGGGTTCCCGCCGCCATTACCCGGTCGTCGGTGCACCGTGTCTACCCACGCTGCGCTTTCCGGTACGCGGTCGCCAATCGAGAACTTTTCGGCCCCATCGGCCATCGGTTCTGCGAGCAATGTGCCCCGCCCGCCCATATGGTATGATCTATAATATTATTATAGATCACACCAGGCGGAAGCGGGGGTGGTTAGTGACCTTTTGTCTCTCGAATAAATAACTCAATGTAGGTTCTTTTTCCTGACAGATCAAATGCGCCCACGTGCTATACAAGAAGACGAAAAAGACCAACATGAGCTTCCCTGAAGTGGGAGAGGCAGCTCTCCAACATGGTCCCGAGGGGTGCAGAAGATGGGCAAGGCCTTTTAGGTGAGTTAAAATATCCGTTAGCTCCATTCCATACAAACGAAATATTTCATTTTTAGGGTTCCGTACCCAAAGGGTGAAAACGGGACCCTATTACTAAGCCTACGTTGTCCGTCCGTCCGTCCGTCCGTCCGTCCGTCCGGCCGTCCGTCCGTCCGTCTGTCCGTCTGTCCGTCTGTCCGTCCGTCTGTCCTACCTATTTAGGGCTGTAACTTTTGAACCGTAATAGCTAGATAGTTGAAATTTTCTCAGATTATGCGTTATTATGGCGGATTTGTTAACAAACAATAAAAATGTCAAACAGTTAAAAATTAAGGGGGGTTCTCAACAAGAAACTAGTTTTTATCAACGTTTTTTCTTCACGCTCTATCGTAAAAACGGTAATAAATACAAGCGTCAAACTTAATGTGATTATAGAGCAAACTCTACAGAAAAACAACAAATACTAAAAACCGGCCAAGTGTGAGTCGGTCTTGCGCTAAAGGTCTCGGACCAAAAAAAGATTTTTTTTTTCTAAGTTAATAATGTTGTGTTCTGTGGTGGTGTGGTACGGAACCCTCGGTGCGCGAGTAGCCCGACTCGCACTTGACCGGTTTTATTAATTGGTTAGTATTGAAAATGGAATCTAACTTCGCTTTCGTTTGTATGTTGTATGCAGTCATAGACTTATTATGCAGTGCACTCGGTCGCCCTGTAAGGACTATCCTCCAATGTAACAATTGTTTGAAACCTTTGGAAACCCCGTCATTTCGTATATTTTCAAATTAACAGTAGTCGTTGTATTCGTTTAACGGAAATAGCCTAGTGAACTTGTTTTTTCTGGATTAGGTAATTATCATTAATAGTTATTTACTTATGCTATAGTTAGTTTTATCCTGCTTCTTAAGGAAACAGTAATTCGCCCTGTAAAGAGTATAAGTCTAATGACTTATACCTACCTGTTACCTAATGGTAACGATTGTTGTGTGTGCAGTAGGAGATATTGTTCACGATTTTTTAAGCATTCATTTTCGGGGGGAGGGGGGGTTTTTATTGAAAAACAACGAAAAAGTTATAGCTGTAAACTTTCACATTGTTCCATTCAAATATTCTGATTTCGAGGGGGAAGATAAATCCGACCTATCCCTCCTGGAAATAAATTTCCCTAAGGAACAATGGGTCGAAAAAAGAAAAAGATTTATGGACCATAGAAAAGCCAGCCAGGAGGCTCATTGGCGATAGTAAGCTGGTGGAGGCCAAGCTTCATAGCCTAGCCCACCGCCGCAGAGTGGCCTGCTTGTCGGTCTTCTACAGATTGTACTTCGGTGAGTGTGCCCAAGAGCTACATGAGCTCATCCCACCTTCCCCTTTCTACTATCGGACTTCCAGACGCACCGCGGGATATCACCCCTTCTTGGTTGACATCCCACATATCCGCACCAAGCGCCTTTCTGAATCTTTTATAATGCGCACAGCCAAGGAGTGGAATGCTGCGTCAGTATTTCCGAGTACTTACAACCCGGATTCCTTTAAAGTACGAGTGAATAGGCATCTTCTGGGTAAGCTCGCTACATCTACGACCCCATCTTCGTCCTGAGGACTGGATTGAGGTCAAGAGCAAACCCATATTAGTTAATAAAAAAAAAAAAAAACGACTTAAATTAAAGGAAACTTGTTTCGATTCATTGTCTGGATACGATACATCCTTAAATTGTGTTAGTAGGTATCTAATTAAAAACTTAGTGACTCGGGATAAAGTTATTTCTTAATAATTGCAGAATCTTCATCCTCGTGAGCCTCTTCATGACATACTTCGGAACCTGCTCGGTCTACACCGTCATCGTGGCCAGTAATATTTTACAGGTAAGGTACCTATAGTAGAGAGTCTGTAGAGAACCTAAGTAAGTATAATAGGGATTAAACTGAAAAAGCCTCTGATCTCAGTCGGATCTCAGACTATGGCCACAGTATAAGAAAGAGTATCTATTACTAGATACAGTACAGACACTCCCTTCCTCCCACCAACTTTTTACCTCACCCCCTCTATCGCCCTCTGGTTACCTCGCACTACTGGTTACTCGTTACCTAAGAAGACTTAAGGTTTCAAGAACCTACCCACCACACAATGTATTTATCAAAATATGTTTTTTTCCGGGATCCGGGGATTTTGGCCGGTTTTTATTATTTGTTATAAATGTATAATAAATATTTTATTACGTTTTTTACGTTAGAGCAAAAACAAAAACAATGAAAAACAATGAAGTTTCGGAACACATATTCTGAAAATTTCCACCGACTTGCCACCGACTATCTATTACAGTTCAAAATATATACAGCGTTTTTTGAATATCATACGAGCGACTTGGCAGTAGAAAATGTCAAAATTACTATGGAGATTATGCATCTTTCTACTGCCAAGTCGCTCGTATAATTTTCAAAAATCGCACTTCAGAGCCCTTTAACCCTTGAACTCACACGGACGCGATATTATTGAACCACCCATCGTTCATCTATCGTTATCTTAAAGCCGAGTTTCGAGCGGTTAATGTTAGGACGGACGGACCAGCATAGGCATAATGGGATCGCATTAGCTCCCTTTGGGTACAGTCACCATCAGATATATCGTAGGATACAAGGAGTACAAATATTTCTGAGCAGCTCTAATTTTCAATAAATTCTTTACAGTAAATGTTACCAATTATATCGAAACATGTATTTTGTCATAAATATCTGAACAGCTAAATATCAATAATTTCTTTACAATGTTATTCAAAATTGAAATGTATAACAATGGATTAAGGTCTTTTTTCCTAAACTGCTCAGATGTTTATGGTCACCATGACTGCGTTGATATATTTGATGTTCTAGGCGTTTAAATATTTTTGATTGGTTATGTGTAAAGAAATTATTGAAAATTAGAACTGCTTAGAAATATTTGACCACCTTGTTTGCTATGATATATCTGATGGTGACTGTACAAGACCCTAAACACCAATTATAGATATTCTTATTGAAGGACTGTAGTTATGAAATTATACCACTGTGCCTGTATTCATAAGCTATACCTACTATCTGTCTGTCCGCGTACCGGAAAGTGCAGCATGATTAGGCCCCCCACAGGGTGTACCGACGACCTGGTGAAGGCGGCGGGAACCCGTTGGATAACGGCAGCGCAGGACCGGTCTTTGAGGCGATCCTAGGGGGAGCCTATCTCCAGAAGTGGACGTCTATTGAGAGTTCGAGATGACGATATGATGACTATCTGTCAAATTCGAAACCAAAATCTGCAAAATCCTAAACAAAGCAGTGCCTAACAATAGTAGATTGTTAACCAAGGGATGAAAGTGACCCATTTCACACGAGATGTTTGGCGCCCCGAACGAACGTGAGGGGCGCCCATAGTTCGAGTGTGAAATGGGTACTTTCACCCGAGTTAAACACTGTGCTTTTCATCACGATTACGAGGAAATTAACCAAAACCAGATAATGCAAAATCAATTTCTGAATTGATATTCGCTCGATGAATTCATTTTAGGCTACGTTTCAAAACGTTTGAAAATCACTCGGGGACCAATAGGAAGTAGAAAAAAAACATACGAAGATTGTGGATGCTAGAGTGACACAGATATACTTCCCTAGTGATTTTTACACGTTTTGAAAAAGATCCGCAAAATTTGCAACATGTGGCTTTCCCTCCGTTTTTTTTTTTTCAAGTTTTTTTCTTTTTCGCGCAAGGCTGCATTCCGAACCTACGCCCCAGGTGCACCCCGACCGCAAATTTTCGCACCAACGACGCCGTTCAGGAGTGCGATTTTTGAACATTATACGAGCGACTCGGCAGTCGAAAATGTCATAATTACTACGAGATTATGCATCTTTCTACTGCCGATTCGCTCATATGATGTTCAAAAATCGCACTTCAGAGCCTCGGTGAAAAACGTTCTACCATAGTGCGAGTTGAAAAAACAACCGCACCCAAAGGTCCTGAACGCAGTCTTGCGAAAAAAAGAAAAACCTTTTTTTTTAAACTAGCCTGTTTTTTAAATTAGGTTCTTTTTCTTCACCTGTTTCTTCACGCAGAAAACAAAATGCATATAACTTATACAAAAGTATCGAAATGTTACAAATTATTGTTATCACACTAATATTATAAAGAGGAAAGATTTGTACCTATTTTTGTATGTTTGTATGTTTGTAATGAATAGGCTCAAAAAGTACAGGGCCGATTTAAAAAATTCTTTCACCATTAGAAAGCTGCATTCACCCTGAGTAACATAGGCTATATTTATTGCTAGAAAAGATTAGACGTCCACCCGTGCGAAGCCGGGACGGGCCGCTAGTTATTACTAAATTCAAATGTTTCTGTTTATAATAATTATAAAAATTAATAATTTTAATATAATGCTTAATATAATGTTATCGAAGTGTGGCTGTATAGGTTTCTGCCTTTGCTCAGTATAGACGTAGATTTTTTTAAATTACTTTTCCGCCCTAGGGAAGAAATGTATCACTTTCAACCCGCTTCTTAGATAAACAATAACCTACTTTCAGAGTATGAGTGATGAATAATATTTTCTTTACACAGGTAGTAGCGCACTACATGGGCAAAGGCGAGGACGAAGTCGAAATAAGACTGTTCATTATTGCCCTCCTGCTTCCTCTCATCTTGATGGTGTGGATCCGCAACCTGAAGTACCTAGCCCCCGTGTCCATGGTAGCAAACCTTCTCATGGGCGTCGGCCTCGGCATTACCTTCTACTATTTAGTCGGAACTGGTGGCCTGGACTTCAAGAACGTGAAACTGGTACAATCTCCTGTGATGTGGCCAGAGTTCTTTTCGCTGACGATCTTCGCTATGGAAGCTATCGGCGTGGTGATGCCGCTAGAGAACGCTATGAAGACGCCTCGGTCCATGCTCGGTGTCTGCGGGGTCCTGAACAAGGGCATGTCTGGTGTCACCTTGGTATACATACTCCTCGGATTCCTCGGCTATCTACGTTTCGGGGATAATGTCAAAGATGCCATCACTCTCAACTTGAATGAGACTTTGATGTGAGTTAAAATATACCTAATAGAAAATATATTTATAGGATGACTGTCCACAATACAAATGAGTATATGAGTAAGGCTGTATGGAGAAAATTTTTCATTTTATTTGTTGAGCAGCCAGTAATACTTACATACATTTTTGGAGAACCTTCCAAAATACATTAATACGGAACCCTCACAAAAAACATCACATTCATTGCTAGGCCGCATCGGAGCTGTGCTATTAAGGTACAAATAACTTCTAAGGTTGTACGGAAGAAATCGCGTTTTAGCACTAAGACTGCCTTAATAATTTTGTATTTCTTTACGGTATATTTTGCTGAGTAGGTAATATGTTTCGATTGATTGATTGAAAATAAGTTGATTCTTAATTAGGTTTTGGTTACTTTTTCATGAACCTAAAGTACTCTTTGATGAACCTTTAGAGTCAAAAATCTCAGCTCCGATGCGAGCTAGGACATAAGTGTTCATTCATAACAAAATATTTTTGTTTTAATCGATTAGTACTTATAACTATACAATACCTTCATTGCAGGCCACAACTGTTATAAAAATGACAATACCTCTACTCATATACCCATTTTAGAAGCAGCACGGAATATATTTTTTCACGCTCAATCCTTTTCTCTCGTTCGAGAACGTCATTAGAGCGAGGAAGATAGCGGGAATGCGATCGCACTTGGCAGCACCGGCAGTGCTGCTACCTTTTTCGCGCTAGCAAAAGACGTTCCTGAGCGACAGAAAAGGATAGATCGTGAAAAATGCGAGTCCGTGCTGCCAGATGGAGAGGCTACCATCATTTTAAGCATTTTAGGAAACTATAATTTGATTTTTACTTTTTGCTATTTGTAAAAGTGGTCGCGAGAAAATCGTTCGAACTTTATGGAGAAAAACATTTGCTTCATTTAAAAAATTTATATTACCTGCCTTCTCTTTCTACCTTCTGCTGGAAACGGAAACGGCAACATCAAATACCATAGACGAAGAATTTTTACTTACTCTTTCTACGTCAAATACCAAATTCGGACATTGTAAACCATTGTAAACTCTGTTGTAAACATTCATTTTTCTTAATGGCCAACAAATGGCCAACAAGAAGCTTGATGGCCATGTGATGGCCAATTATTTTAAGTTGATTTCCGACAGGTATCATAACTTTATGGTTGATTTACAGGAGTTTACAAAGAGAATATAATCACTACATCACTAAAACGTAGTGATTATATTCTCTTTGTACATCACTACGTGGAGTTTACAGATTCGACACTCGACGGACGTTATTTTTTATATCGGACGTTATTTTATTAAAAAAACTTAAGAATCTGTAATCATTTCATTTTAAAATCTCTAACATAGAAAATATGGTTATTGAGACAATTACTTATCATGAAATGATTTTCGATTCAGCCCTCCAAAAAAAGTTGACATACCGAAGTTTTCATACAGGCAGAGCATGTATTATTTATTACCTACCTACATCATTATTAATTACCTACCTAAGAACTCTGCACATTAAACAAGCAATACTAAACCAAACGCTTTCTATTCCAGCCCCGCCCAGATAGTCAAAATATCTATCGCTGTAGCGGTATACTGCACGTTCGGGCTTCAGTTCTTCGTGTGCGTTGACATCATGTGGAGTTGTATCAAGGACAAGTTCACCAAGCGGCCGGACTTCGCCGACTACGTCATGAGGACTATCATGGTCACCGCCTGCGTCATGCTCGCCGTTGCCGTGCCCACCATCGGCCCTTTCATGGGCGTCATCGGCGCCTTCTGCTTCTCCCTTCTCGGCCTCATGGCCCCCGCCTTAATAGAAATTATCACCTTCTGGGACATCGGCTTCGGTCCCGGAAAATTCCTCATATGGAAGAACATCTTAATCTTCATATTCGGTGCTTTTGCACTCATATTTGGAACCAAAGACGCCGTCATAGAGATAATCAAAGTCTACGGTGGAACGGGCAACACAACGATGGTGCAAACCAATGGGTCCGTTTAAGGTGGCAATTTGTGATTTGTGACTTAAGAATTTTTTTAATGTTAAGATATGTTTAGCGAGTACCGTCGCGCTACTGTTTGCGAGAAAATCGCAGTCTTACGCTAGTTAAGTACAGTGGGACCCAACGGAAATTAGATTTTAAATTTGTTAGACCAATTTTGCGATAGCTGTTTTTAAATCTAGGGCTGGTGTTGTGTCACCGCGAAAAAACTGTGCTATTGCACCGTTGATCCCATATGCAAGTAAATGCAGTATACATAATTATGACATAGGTAGTTAATAACAGTCAGCGTGGCGTGGCGTGGATCATGGCAAGCTTTTCATTTCAAAATCTGTTTTATCAGAGCTGATGAGAAGTTTCGCAACGTTGTGTAGCGGCCCAAAAATCAAAATCGCTTTAATTTTGATTGTTTTATCTGTGGTGGATGAGCCAGCTATACGCTGCGACACCCGAACCTTTTAACAGGATAGCCTTTTAATCTTTTAATAAAGTAGGACTATCCTTTTAATCGGCCAATGCGTTTTATCTTTTTAACAAACATTAATTTAGCTCTTTAGATATAAGTACACAGTGCCCGTCTTGTTTTGCTCTGTAATGTTTTAATTATAATCAATTGTATATTCCAGAATGTACATTGTACAATCAAACATATAAAAAAAAATTATTGCATTCCTAAATTATTGAACGAAAAGAATGAACGATGCAAACTTTTTGTACCTATTGTGGTTAAATGGTGCTGGAAAAAAAAAAGGAAAAATATATAATGAAATGAATGGCTACATGGTTGTAGTATAATGTAATACAGGAAGTTTATACTGTTTATAATTTATATTTACAGATAAGGTATGGTATTAATAATTATTAAGCCCACATTGAACAAATTCCCCATAAAGCCCGAGGTATATATATTTTGTTTGGGTTTTACTAAATTATGGTCATTTGTAGAGTGATGAGATGAATAATCAAAAATTTTACATATTCGAAGTTATAAACAACTTACGATTTTGCCCGGAGCTTCGCTAGAAAGGGATTCGTTTTGCTTTGGGGCAGGTACAGATATCCCATTTATTATCCATTGTATATACGTCTCCGCGCCTTGGATTGGACACCAAACTTCGTGGCGACTGATGGTTGAATGGTTCTCATGAACAAAATCAATTTCACAAAAGACATTGTTTCTATCCCAATCTCAAGGATTGTTTTTGCTCCAAAACACAGCTGAAAAAAGATTGCAGAGCCATGGCAAGCAAAAACGAAAACCGCGCAAATACCACGCGAAAGACAACCGCTCGCGGCAAAATTTGGAACGTGACTCTTTTATTAAATTATTCACTCACTAAACTGACAATGGGTGTTTATGGGTAGTTAACGTTATGGTTAGGCCAATTTTAATCTTGTTGGTTAGGCCCAAAACTGACGGCGGAAGGTCCACCGCGTACTGTTTGACCGTTACTATACCTACACCTTGTTCCTGCGGTTATGCATTAACTATGGCTTGTACTCTTATACAGGGTCCTTCTTAATATGCTGACACTTTTTTAACGGGATGATCAGACCATCAAACTGAACAACTTTCGCTATGGGACCAACATCGAAATCGCGAAAAAAAAATCAGCTGTCCCATACATTTGGCTCGAGTAGGTTTGCAGTTTTGTATGGACGAGCAGATATTTTTATTCGCGATTGTTGGTCCCATAGTGAAAGTTGTTCAGTTTGATGGTTTGATCATGCCCTTAAAAAAGTGTCAGCATATTAAGAAGTACCCTGTATTATACGTTTCAATGAATTAGCGCAAAACCTCATACACCCCAACTGATTTATAACAAAATAATTAGATTGCGACAATAATTTCATTATTTTTATAATTAAAATTTAAAGTTATTCGCATTTTAAGTTTTAAGGCAAAAATTATTTGTTATCATTTCAGCACTGAAAGAAAGCGCTAACGTACTCATGGATACATTTTCATAATCCTGTTTTGGTAGTAAGTAGGGTGAGTATGCCCGTGCGGTGGGTTTTCACCGGGTTCAGTAAATTTTAAATTTTGCAAAAAAAAAATTTTATATTTTGAAAAAAATTACCTATGTTGAAACCATGATAATGGGTCTGACAAACGTTTTTCACTTTACATGTCAAATAAATCTTCAAAAAATTACGAAAAAAACTGTGTTTCTACTTTTTTTATATCTTCAAAAATGGCTGAGATATTAACGATCAAATTGCGTATTTCCGGAGGAAGGTTTTTAAAAACGCGGGCGGGCGCCTACTAGCCGATGACGTCACACCCCCGGTGATTTGTCAGTCGCGCTCTCGTACGCTCGCTGCTGTGCAGTAAACATCGAGTTCTCTTCAGTGAAAATGGAAAAAAAGTATTGTATTGTGCCTCAGTGTTTCAATTCAACTGTGAAAACACCCGATAAACTCTTTTATTATGTGCCTGAGGACCCAAAAATGAGAAAGAAGTGGATGACGGCCATAAAAAAAGTAGATGCAATAGGGCCTAAAACTAAAGCGCACTGCTGTGAAGACCATTTCGATGCTTTTAAACTAATAAAACACAAATAATCATCAACAACAACAACCTCGTACGAGCTAGATGTGGATTGCGATTGTGAGTACCTACCTAGATTTTTTAAATCGTTGTCCATAATGTAGGTCCTAAATAAAACACACACAGACACACTTTAAGGAAGGTTTAAGCTTGAACAAATACCTACCCGATAGTAGGTAATGCTTACATAAAACATACACACCTTTTCATCTTTATTCCGCGAATTTCGGCAGCCGTAAAATCCTTATTCTTCATAAAATATTGTGCCACCATCAAACTATCCACTCTTGAAAGATTGTCCGACTGACCTTTTTGAAAACCTTCATCCATTCTACACACCACACGGTTTACTTTAGTGTAATCGGTTATAAAATTAATGTAAAAGTATTATTTCCTTGAAAGACAAGCATATAAACGAAATTATACGAATTATTTATTATATATACGAATACGAAAATATAATTAAGTATTATATATACGAATTTTTGACGAACAAACGAAACAAAATGCACCGGACCGAGCGCCGCGCTGTGTCGCGGTCGCGGGCTGAGCGGGGGTGTGACGTCAAAGCGTGAGCGCGCGTAAACTCGGAAATTTTAAAAAGCGCTTAAACTTCTCGTCGTCATAACTTCGGAAATACTGCATGTATTGAAGTGAAATAAAAACTAATGTAATGTACATGATCTACGCTAAGATTTTAAGTGTATTTTTTAGTAATATTTTGATCCTTTTGTGTTCCCCATTCGATTCTGCTCTCAATTCTAAACAAACTACTTTCTAGTTTTGCGTTAATTCATTAACACGTTGTATACTGTGCTATATGGCCTGTTATTGAGACCATTAATTCGATCATAGGTATTTCACTATGGGACAAATATTGAAATCGCGAAAATAAAAATAAAATATTTTGTGTTTTTTAACATAACTTTAAGGGTGTATTCAGACAGTGAAACTAAACAACTTTCCCTAAAAGTCAAAAAACGAAAAATTGTTGGACTTCTCATAGAAAATCGATCGGCTATTCCGCACTATTGTATGGAAGGTCTAAAAAAATCTCGTTTTTCGACCCATGTTCCTTAGGGAAAATTGTTTAGTTTCATTCTCTGAATACACCCTTAAAGTTATGTTAGTACTAAGTACCTAATTAAAAACCATTAAAAAAATCCCCTATTAGTGAAATATGATTTTTTTCCGTTTTGTTTCCGTATTATTTATTTTATTGAATAAAAACATTTACAAATAACACAATACAATAAATGAAACCCATCCATCAAAAACCTATATGGGTTTATCGATCAAATTAATGGTCACAATAACAGGCCAAAGTTAATGCATAACCTCAGGAACAATAGCAAGGATTTGTGAGGTACCTAACGCACATGGGTAACGCATGGGTGACGCATGGGTAACGCATGGCGCGTTGGACATATTTGTGCATTGGGTAACAATGTTTTTTTTTTCGGTTTTAACCTCCCGGGAATACCTCCGTATGCCGGGAATTACAGACACGATAGAAACAAATGTTTTTGTCGCGCGGATCCGCGTTCCGGCACACCAAAGGTTAAATGTCCACTGCGTACTATAGTACTATCCGTCGTCTGCCCTGGGCCTTGAGCTAAATGATTCAATATTTATTTTACTAAATATTGAGTCACTATAGCGATACCGATAATGCATTTACTGTTTTCTACTACGTATAATAAATAGGTCAATACATCTCAATACTTTCAGTTTCCGTTATAAAGTTAAAGTACATGCAATAAAATGGTTTATCATAGCATCATACATTCGACAACGAAAATTATTTAACGAAACTTTATTCGCATAAAAATAAAGATGACAAGCGTTAATGAATTTTCGTTGCCGACTGTACTTACCTACTTTTTGTCATTTTATCGCCTGAAAAAAAAACGTTTTGCATCTAGTCGTACGTGCAAAAAGGGTCTTAATTAAAAAGGAAAACCTTGCACTTTTGTGAGGAAGGGCCAATTTTTTTTTCTTTGGTCGACCCATGTTCCGGAACGTTGTTTAGTTTCATTACCTACCTGATTACATTTTTTTTGTCATAAAAAAGCGGAGTATTTCTTTACCAACTAATTAACTGCTTGTTCCATGACAAAATTAAAGATGTGGAAATAACGCCCCAATTCAGGTGCCTTCGAATTGAGAATGTTTTTTAATTAATTAAGATATAGTTCAATTACTTAAATTATAATATTTAAAATTAATGAAGTTCCTATTTGGTCATGAATGTATTAAAATCGTTACATAGGTACATTTTACATTAATGGACGATTGTTTTCCGTAGGTACCTACTCTTTATTTTTTCTCTAAAAAGAAACCTACGATCCAATGTTTTAAAAAAATATATCAACATAATCTTCAGGTGCCGAGAGTCAAACAAACGGAGTCAAGCCGGTGACCTATATTTGTTTAAAAAATCTCAAAATTGAGAATTTTACAGTTGATTTCAAATTTAGAGCCGGCGCACACCTAACCTAACGAAGCGCAGAGCATTTTTCACTGCCAAACCATTATCGACTTTGCTTGCGTTGAATTAACATCGAAAATCGATTTTTTTCTTAGCTTTCGGAAAATCCCTCATTTATTTTCTTAGTGAAAAATATTCTGCCCTGCGCTTCGACAGGTGTGCGCCGGCTATAGAAATAATTATATCCTTTAGAATCATGTAACTGCATCAAAAATCTCAAAAATAATTAGTCCGCCACCGACCCTGACCGCCTTGGTTTGACCTGACTCTATCTAGACTCTATTCAATAAGTTCATTTTATAATTATGATGAAATATAACGTACAAACTCTTAAAAACCTGTTTTTTTTCTTCTTTTTAACCATGTTTTAACCCCTGCGAGGTGAGACAAAAATACAAATAGGTATAAAATCTAAGACTTTAAATCGCGAGATATTTTATGTGGGATAGACAAAACAAATTGAAAATAATTCTCTTTTATGAAACAATCAGGAAACAATCAAGTATTTGGTTTCACGAGAAAATATGTAAAATAAAATGAAATAAAATAGACATTGAAAATATCGGCTAAGAGCCGTTATTTTTAACGGACTTCAACAAAACAAAAAGGAGAAGGTTCTCAATTCGACCCGTAGGTATGTTGATTTTTTTAATACTTAGGTAAAGTAACTACCTATTCAGTATTTTTTCCGGACTAAAGACTAACACACACCCTGGACACTTTTGTCGTCTTCCACGAGGGACTGAGGTAAAAATGGGTGGAGAGTAGGGAGTTCCTTACCTGTGGTACGTAGTACGTAGGTACTGTACACACGACGACAGATCAACTGATAGTTTAATTCTGTGTTCATTGACCACAGGACCATGGACATAGAGTTCAACAATGCGTAGGTTGTTCTGTCACCGTGTGTTGACAGGTAGGTTAGTTGTAGGTACATTAGTACCATACTTTTTCTTATACTGTGATTAAAGCACAGAATAGATATTAGTACTAACGATCCTAAAGCACACGAATAAATATCCCTACGGAAAACAAGCTTCATACAAGCGGCCGCACTCACAGCGCGAATTAGACGTCCTCCAAAACGTGCGCTACTACTACGTGTGAGCGCATCAGCGCACCCACAGTGGTCGCCAGTTTAAGGTCCGTCACACACTTACGGAATTGCAATCCGGAATTCCGAATCAGGATTGTGATTTTGTATACGATTTGACAGCTGCGAAATTCCGAATGCAATTGTGGAGGGGGAAAATCCATACAAAATCACAATCCTGATTCGGAATTCCGGTTTGCAATTCCGTATGTGTGTGGCGGACCTAAAGCGTGTTTTCCGTGTCACCGAAGTGGCTGTAAGTGAAATAAAAAACTATATACTTAATTGAATCTGTTATTTATTAAGAAACTGCTCTCGGTTCTAATTCAGATAAAATCCAGAGAACTTAACATATAAATAATAAATTACTGAAACATTTCTTATACAAGGTAAGTATTGCGTTGTCATCGACAATACCAGAATTCGATCAAAATTGTAGAAACTGCTATTACAAATCTATGAACATACGTTAGTATCTATTTATATACCTACAATGCATTTGGAATAGGTAACAAAAAATATTTACCGTGTGTTTTTTATAATTGTATCGATCTGTAAGTAATATTTTGTAGGTACCTACTGAGAATCTTGTACCTATTAATTAGTCAGTTTAGAGGTGCAAGTGCTAGAATAGTTCGAAACCCAATAACGAACCAATCGTAATCTATTATTTGCGAGTTAAAGCTGGCGCACACCTGGCGAAGCGCAGCGCAGAAAATGTTTAACTTTCAAACCATTATTGACTTTGCTACAGTTGAAATTAAATCGAAAATAAATTAACATGACTTTCGCCTCAAGGCGCTTCGATGCTCTCGTTGACTAGTAGTTGTGTTAATGGATTTTTGATGTTATTTCAACGCAATTAAAGTCGATAATGGTTTGGCAGTGAAAAATGCTCTGCACTGCACTTCGCCAGGTATCCACCAGACGGAGCTGTGTAAAATCAACCAATCGAAATGATTTTTCTCGCTCCTCAGAAACAAGTTACCTATTTTATTGGTTGATTTTACACATCTCCGCTCCGCTCCGCTTTGGTAGATTCCTGGCCCACATTGACATAAGTGCTACTGTGTCAATTGCCGATCTTTGTTTTTTTTCAACACACTTGCTCGTAAAGTGGCTCTTATCGCACCGCTTTTGTTTTCATAATGCAGTTTATAAAACACACGTGCTTTTTACTTTGCATTGCCCCACTAGTGGTGCTTGCCAGCTGTAATACCTAAACACATCTAACTAACATAACTTAAAGCGCACGGCGCGAAAAAAAGAAATCAGGAGTGCGATTTTTGAATCTCATTCGCTGAGTTCAGCAGTTGAAAATGTCAAAATTACTATGGAGATATGAATCTTTCTACTGCTGATTTGACTTCCAAAAATCGCACTCCTGAAGTATGATTGAAAGTTGCATATCTCCATAGTAATTTTGACATTTACAACTGCTGAACTCAGCGAATGAGATTCAAAAATCGCACTCCAGGGCGCCATTTTTCACAAATACATATCTGTGTGTGAAAGAACAATAAGCAGCCCGCAGCAGTGGTGCAAGAACCCCCCCCCCCCCCCCCCCCCCCATAAGTGGCACACTACGTCTGAAAGGGGGATTAATACACTTTTTTTTTCATGCGGCACCAATATCTTTACGAGAGAAAAACAATTCAGGGTGGTTTGTTTAGCGGCTTTTCATACTAATGTTAGCATTTCACCGCTATCGCTATTTTTATCTGCTGCTTGAATTCCTTGTTTCATAAATGGATAGTAGGTATTATTGGTTTTTAGGGTTCCCTAGTCAACAAGGAACCCCTATAGTTTTGCCATGACCGTCCGTCTGTCCACGGGTTAGCTCAGAGACGCTTAGTACCTACTAGAAAGCTGTTATTTGGCATGGGAATACATATTAATCACGCCGACAAAGTGTTAAAATAAAAATTCTCGTCTATCCTATAGTGGGGTATCGTTGGATAGGGTGGTTTAAAAATATTATGGGTGTGGGAAAACCATTTTTCGATTTAAGGATCCTTTAGCAAAATATTAAGCTTTAAAGAGAAAAATTGTTATAGTCAACTGTCGCCTGAAATTGCCATTATTTATAGTACAGGTGAGCCTTCTTACTGTTGCACGCTTTATTAATAAGTTTATTAGTTGTAGCTAAGTGTCTTATCATTATCACCCTAAAACGAAATTCATCACCCTGAATGTAAAAATTATTTCTTCCTATACCGATCACGTAAAAATAAACATCTTACATGTTTTTTTTCTCGTAAATACTTTGATGCCCTTTGCATACTTGTACGTTAGGGTATCCTCTGACTGTCCCTACCTGTGCCATAGCGGGGGCTCTTGGACCAGTGGCTATACATTTTTGCCCAGTGTCCATTGATTTATTTTTTTCCTCGCCAGTGTGTTGAAAAACATCGTATGAAAAGCGTGAGTATTGGTCATTACAGTCTCGGCTCGTTTACAGCCCTCGCCTCCGGGTCGGGATGCAATCCAGCCTCAACTGTAACGAACATCATAGCTCACTCATATCATAATGTATTATTAACTCTATTCTGCCAGCATCGTTTTCAATTCTAATCAATCAGTCAATCACCTTAGAACTAATAACAGAGACTATTTAGAAAAAAATAAATGACGAAAACTGTAAAAAACGGGGTGATTTTTTTATTGTGTCAAAAATTAAAAGCACTCATCAAAATGAACATCTTGTGTTCTTAAACTTTTAGACACAATTTTATAATGAAAGATTTGCTTTTTCTAAATTAATAATCAGCTGTACAAATATTTAACTCTTATAAAATCATCATGTTACATTGCTACTTACATAATTTAAAAGGACGTTATAATTAAACACCTGAATTTTCAAACTATTAAAAATCGTTCGGAAACACATGTGATTTGATCTTAGTACATACTGTTTGAGATTTCCTTCACTTGGAAAAGTAATCGATGTTCTCCTTGACAGAAGCAAATACAGAGACAAATGTAGGAATACCTACTAGGCTAAATAAGATTATTTATAGCACCTACACTACGTCAGTGACGGTTCAATCATGATTTACAAGATTCCTGTAGGCACTATTCTCACTGTAGTTCTACAAATTACCGCAGATTTTACGACTACACGTACAAGTTTACATTATTTATACACATAGATTTCGGAAATACGTAGAAGACATTTTGACAAGAAATAATATGATAACGACAGTTTACAAAACAAAATAGAAATGCAAACAACATTTTCTTGCAATGAGAGCTGCCTAAGCATCATTATACAGGGTCCTTCTTAATATGCTGACACTTTTTAGGGTTCCGTACCCAAAGGGTGAAAACGGGACCCTACTACTAAGCCTACGTTGTCCGTCTGTCCGTCCGTCCGTCCGTCCGTCTGTCCTACCTATTTAGAGCTGTAACTTTTGAACCGTAATAGCTAGATAGTTGAAATTTTCTCAGATTTTACGGCGGATTTATTAACAAATAATAAAAAAGTCAAAAAGTTAAAAATTAAGGGGGGTTCTCAACAAGAAACTAGTTTTTATCAACGGTTTTTCTTCACGCTCTATCGTAAAAACGGTAATACATACAAGCGTCAAACTTAGTGTGATTATACAGGGTGAAATTGAAATCAATCGACAAAATTTAAGAGAGTGTTATACTCGAGATATGGCTGGTTTTAAAAATACATTTAGACCAAATTAAATAACGTCCGAGATTTGAAAATATCGTAATTATTAATTGTGGCTGATTTAATTTGTGACTGACTGTACAGATGCGCGGCCGATACGCGGCGAGCGAGAGTGAGCGGTACGAAACAATAGCGCCATCTGTTGAGTTTTGGCGAATTTAAGCATTTAAAGCACGATATTTTTATGGTATAAGAATCAATGGTAGGTATACCATTGTCCGTTAAGTACTAAAAGTAAATGTCCTTACCTAATTTTAACAGATGTTCAAAGTGACCACCTCCATTTCTTATGCACAAATTGAGCCCGACACGGCGCTGGTTGTGATTTACAGCTTCAAATGCACTGACATTTTTTTCTCTCAGTTCACTCACTGTGGTCGATTCAGTTTCATACACACATCTTTTAATTTCCCCCCACAAATAAGGTGTTAGATCCGGAGATCGCGGCGGCCAGCTGATCATCCCACTTCGCCCTATCCAACGGTCATTAAACTCACCGTTCGAAACTGCGCGAACGTCCCTTTGGAAAAATGCGCCGCACTGGTACATTAAGTTGTCGGAAATCTATCAAATTCTGAGTAGACCATAAAATTCTATCCAGGGATGATACTTGAGAAGCAGGGTGCATCTCGCGATAGCGTCTTTGCGTTTCACGAAGCCTCCGTGTTTCTCACTAATAAATTATCACCATATCCAAAAAACTGCAGATTTGTGTACGACTTTTTTTTACAAATTCAGGGCACGTAAGCGGGCACTGATTGATTACAGAGCGCGGTAACCTCTTAATCAGATCGCGTTCAAACGGAAACTGTTTTTGTTTTGTTTGCCTGAGGCGCGTGCGACCTTGCCGAGCGGTGGGGATGCGCTCGCTAGAGTTGTGCGGGGGTGCTCCGCCTGCAAGGGGATGGACGTTGACCGGGCCGCCGGCCGGTGGAAATGTACAGTTCGAATGAGAAAATGTTTATTTAAGGAATTATTTAATTTTAATTTAAAAAACATTTTTTTTATTTAAAGTGTGTATGACACAGAGCGTTTATTATGAACCCCTTCTGAATGTTTTGGCATGCTTAAAATGTCTTTTATTTTCATAATTTAGATTTCAAGAAAACCCTGCAATATAAGATCTAAATCAGGAGTACAACTCGCCACCAAAATTTGTCGAATGTCTTCGATTTCACCCTGTAGAGCAAACTCTACAGAATAACAACAAATACAAAAAAACTGACCAAGTGTGAGTCGGTCTCGCGCTAAAGGTCCCGGACAAAAAAAGTTTTTTTTCTAAGTTAATAATGTTATGTTCTGTGGTGGTGTGGTACGGAACCCTCGGTGCGCGAGTAGCCCGACTCGCACTTGACCGGTTTTATTTAAAGAGATGATCAGACCATCAAACTGAACAACTTTCTCTATGGCACCAACATCGAAATCGCGAATAAAATATCAGCTGTCCCATACATTTAGTTAAGGTAAGTATGCAGTTTTGTATGGGACAGCTGATATTTCTTTCGCGATTTCGATGTTGGTGCCATAAAGAAAGTTTTTCTGTTTGACGGTCTCATCATCCCCTTAAAAAAGTGTCAGCATATTTAAAAGGACCCTCTATGTATAATGAGTATCGTATGGATTTTAATAATCATTACCTAAGTATTCGTTTTATGACAAAAACTAAAGCCAGTTTTGTACTTGAGAGCAACAAACATTAATAAAATTATAGATACAGTAAAAGAAATGGGTGGGTTAAATACAAAAATAAATAAAAATGCATTACTCTCACTTTTACTGAAAGTTATTTTGTAGGCCAAATTTGTATCATATCTAAACTATTATAAAACTGTAACAGAAGTGTGTCTATACATTGAAGATATTTACAAAAAACTGATTACGATATGGTTTTTAGATGTCCCTGATTCCAAATCACCAATTTTTGGATATTTTGTCTGTCTGTTTGTTGGTTTGTGTGTTTGTTTGTTTGTTTGATCGAGCATCACCCAAAAACTACTGAACCGATTTTGATGAAACGTTTTTGTTTGATAGCTTATGATCTGACTTAAAATCTGGTATATATAATTTATGCGGGTAAAAGCTCGTAGGTATATAAGCGCGCAGGCAGCGGGGGTCGGGACTAGGGTTGCCAACCGTCCCGCGAGAGGCTGGACGTCCCGTTTTTAGACCCTTACAGGATGCGTCCCGCGATAGATGTGTGCGGGACGCCTGTTGTCCCGTTTTCTGGCTAACCTTTCCAGCAGAAGTATTTGTGAGCTCAGTTGACTCAGAAGAAGTGATTTAAAACTTTATTAAGTTTCTTTTCTAATTTATGCAGTCTTTTTTAAATACCAGAGTTCATAGGTACATGCATTCTTCTTCTTTTAATTCTAATTTCGTGTCAGCATGAGCCAAATCGCAAGACAAATTACACATGATCACGCTGTTTGGAAAGATTAGCCTGTCAGCAATGGTAGTATCGAGGCTGACTGTCCAGGGTGCGCCTGACGAACTCCGATTTCTTCAAACTGTTCTTTCCTTGCACCCCTTGGTAGTAACTTTTATGTTTGTAAGATCATACAAAATAAACGGCAATAAATTTTTATTTGTATTCTTTGCCTCATTGTTTTTCGCTTTATACTAGCTGGGTCCCGCTTTTCTGAGCCACGTCCCGCACCTTGATTGCAAATTTCCCGCTAATCTTTGAACTAGGGTTGGCAACCCTAGTCGGGACGCACTCCTCCCGGCCCGCACACCCCGCACGATTGCCCTGGGTTGTGTCGCGACCGCTGAGCTTCACCACTATCACTTTTTATTACGCTATGAGACAAGTAAACAACATTTCCAAACAAAAAAAGAGTAGGCATTGATGGTTTACGATTTATCAGGTCATTAATTCATTTCTATTTATCGCGTCAAGCAATGCTACGAGCGAGACGGCTGTGTGGCGCGATACAAGTTTACGCGCCATTGCATTACTCGTCATCATTAATCAATAATGAAAAGATAATACTGGACGGAAATATAGATTTATAAACTTTCACTATGGAGCCTACCTCAAGAAACGCGAAAAAAAATCAGCTGTCCCATTAATTTTAGCAGGGTAGGTACAGCAGTTTTGTATGGGACAGCTGATTTTTTTTCACGTTTCCTGAGGTAGGTTCCGTACTGAAAGTTGTTCAGTTTGATGGTCTGACTTCATCGTTTCAGTATTTGCTAGGCTGTCACTTACACCCTTTATAGTCGTGAGAACTCGCGACTAAGTGTTACCTACACACGTCACGCGACATAAATTGAATAATATATTTCAAATTGACGTTTTTTAATTTCCATTATTTAGTTAGGTACCTGCGGTACCTAAGTACCTACTACACTACGTGGTCATCGCAAGCTCGAGATTTCGCAGATGCAGTTTTCAGCAAGTTTTTTTTTTTAAATCGCCTCCTTCCATGTTTCTAAGGAAAGAGAGCTACCCGAACAGTAATCGCGGGCATGCGACACACGTATGCAGATAATGCATTACCAGAGAGTACTATAATTAGTAATTACTACCGTAATATTATAGGCATTACATAGACAATACCTATGCCACCTTTCTAGGCATTACTTTGTTGAAGTGTCAGCTTCAACAGAATTACTAACGGCAGACGAATAACTACCAAAACACTAACGATATTTCCTATAGGAAAATAAATTAGTGTAACGGTTACGGTAGTAATTAAATAATCTGTGGTAAGGTTCATGTTTAGTTTCTTACATTAAAATTGCATTCGTTGATCGTCACACGGATCGATTTGATAAACACTTGTTTTTATTCTTATGACAGAATCCATTTTAAATTACCTATTTGAAATCGTTGTTCAAGTTAAACATTTCATAAATAATGTAACTCAGTACAGTATTCGATACTTCTAAAACTGAATTTCATGCAAAATATAAAAATTGTTACAAAAATAATCGAATGTGAATAGACTTACCAATCATAATAATCTTAATTTAGAAATGGCACAGAATTTTTGTTGAAATTATGGACGTTTAAATAATTCACTTAATTAAAACACGTTTTCTTAAATAACATAAAGACGTGTAGCGCAACATACATTACAAATCAGTACAACGTAATAATAACTGCCCAAAAGGAAAGAAAACTGCGCTTAATACTAACTTAAATGTTAAATTAGCTGAGACTCACTTGTAAGAGTTATATACAGCCCAACCAGGATTTAAAAAAGAAATCAATTCCAAATACCAACAATTATTTCATGTGAGTCAAGTTTATTAATTTCCGATATTTCATTATTTTCACTGTCATGTGTCGGTAATAATTCGCAAACGGGGAAAAACGAAAAAGGAAAATTATTCATAAACTTAATATCGAATAATAATATGGACTGGCGTCGGTCGTGGCGCAAACCTAGCAAAGCGCAGCGCAGAGCGTTTTTCATACTTTGGGTTTAAACTAAAAAACCATTATCGACTTTGCTAGCGTTGAAATAACATCCAAAATCAACTGACACAAGTCGCCTCCATGCTCTCGGGGACTAGTAGTTGTGTTAATTGACTTTCGATGTTATTTCAACGCAAGCAAAGTCGATAATGGTTTGACAGTGAAAAAAGCTGTGCGCTGCGCTTCGCCAGGAGTGCGCCGGCTCTAATAGATTCAATAGTAGCAATGTAATATTGTTTGTATTTTTTGTATATTCGACGATCTTTTTTAACTTGGCCAGGCTTAAAATCAATTACAGTACCTAAGTTCTAACATTGACTTTGATGCCTTATTTATGTCATGCAAGACTCACTAGAACGGAATTTAAAGTTATCTTTGTCATTTCAATAAAGTTTCTGATTAGTCACGAAAATGGACAAATAAAACCAGTGAGTACTAAATATTACCCCCTACCTGCCCCCTACAGTATGACTGATTCAGAACCGATTATCAAATGCTTTTGTCTGTCTGTTTGTTCGAGCATCACGCAAAAACGAATGGACCGATTTTGATGAAACTTATTGTTTAGAAGCTTATGAATAAATTCTAACGGGGAAAAAACCCTTTGTAACGCAAGCCTGGATCCGCTAGTTCTAGTATAAAAAAATAGGTAACTAAATTACTGTGCCTCTGGTGAAATAGGGTACGCACGGCGACACATCAAGCTATACAAAACCAAAATAAACAGACCACGCGTAGGTCGAGTATCGTATAATGTAGCGCGGCCAGCTTATGTTGGTTTTGTATGTTGATGTGTCGCCGTGTGTACATGCAGGCCTCTGTCACACGGCCGACGGAACCGCGATAAGCACCTACACTTTACTAGTTACGCGTGTCATTCTACTAACAAACATTTCTGTCACTTTTTGCGGGGGGGCGAGGTAACATGAAATCCGCAACTTTGGATTTTATTCCCCATAACTTTAGATTATAATTTTCAATGTTGAAAATCATGAAAAGTAGTCTCGTGTGAACCCCAAAAGTTCTAAGTTCAAAATTATTGTTTCGCAATTATAGGCTGTCTCGTTTAGTGATACCTAAGGTATAAAATTGAGTGTAAATGCACATGATCAATTTGTCTTATACCGCAGCAGAGGGGTACCGCAAGGCCAGTCCTTATACAACGTGTTAATGAATTAACGCAAAACTAGAAAGTAGTTTGTTTAGAATCGAGAGCAGAATCGAATTATCATGGTTTCAACATAGGTAATTTTTTTCAAAATATTAAATTATTTGTTCGCAAAATTTAAAATTTTCTGAACCCGATGTCATAACCCACCACACTGGCACACTCACCCTACTTACTACCAAAACAAGATTATAAAAATGTATCCATGAGTACGTTAGCGCTTTCTTTCAGTGCTGAAATGATAACAAATCATTTTTGCCTCAAAACTTTCAATTTGAATAACTTTAAATTTTAAGTATCAAAATAATGAAATTATTGTTTCAATCTAATTATTTTGTTATAAATCAGTTGGGGTGTATGAGGTTTTGCGCTAATTCATTAACACGTTGTATAAGTAGTCAAAGATCGTAAGCGATGCGCTTGTATGAATTCTGCTACTCGAACTAACCGCTGTACGCAATAATAACGCTGAGTCGAGCGCCATTAGATACATTTTCGCGCGTACCGTCTGGCGTGATATCTTATCGTTTTCTAAGGAAGTGGTGTATCTGAAACGAAGTAATAGTAATCTGTGGTACAAGTACGCATAGATACAACTTGATTTATATCTAGGTACCTAGAGGCACAGTATTTTCAGCATGAATCAGTCAGATTTTTTTTACAGTAGTGGCCACCAATGAAATTATTGTATAATTATAGTACTATATAAAACTCAAGCATGTTTTGTTATAAACACGTACTGCCTGGCATGCATCGGAGCTGAGATATTTGACTCCATGAAAAAGTTACCAAAACTTTTAAGAATCAACTCATTTACAATCGAAACACAGAGGATACAAAACAAGGCGGTCTTAGCGCTAAAAAGCGATTTCTTCCATACAACCTTAGAAATTATGCGTAAGTATTTAAAAACACTTGACATGAAAATATGTAGGGACCTTGCTGACGGTCTTTTAACACTTTACCTGCTGACGACCTACGTCGTAAGTCAGCGACGAATGGGCCGCAGTGCGCACCACTCAAACCTTGAGTCATAATTGGCTACTTGACAACTAGTCAAATCAGCTACTCTTTATCGGACGTCAAAACATGCGCTTTGTATGAAGATTTGTACTAAATATTGAGTTGTGACGTCATCAACATTTTCATTACTTTTTATAGTTTATCTTGTTATTAAAAATAGTATTCAAGCTAAAAACTCAATGAAAATGGGAGTTTAGCGTTATTTTCTAACCCTTTTTTTATTGAGTAGATAAAAATAAAATATATTGAATGTAGTCAAATACCCAATTGTATAGCATTCCACAGTGTTAGCACTGCGCGAGTGTCATTGTTTTGAACTTAGCAGCAAAAGTGTTAAGAGGATGATCAGACCATCAAACTGAAAATACAATCCATTTCAATTCAACTTCAGTGTAGAATGTTTTTTTTTACTACTACAATATACTTAAAACCTAAATATCACAGCTCCGATGCGGCCTAGCAATGAATGTTTTATTACGTATTTTCAAAGTCCTCTAAAATCTATGTAAGTTTTATTATCGGCCGCCCAAAAAATGTTTCTCCGTACTACCTTACCCAAATCCATTTTCGTCAGTAATCAGAAATCGCTAAGTTTTCCCATTAGATCCAATTTCATTTAAGACAACTAAGATGTACTTAATAAACATTTTATCAGATCATTACAGAAACCGTTAATAGATATTTACACCAAGACTTAATTAATTATATCATAAACAGCTTAATTACTGGTTCGTGAACACCATAAGGCTATCATTTCTCACATAGCAGTTTAACTGTCATTAAACATTATTGCAATTCTCACTGTTAATTTAATTTCTTTTTTAATAATATAATAATAATTGTATGCACACTGCAGATGGGCTACCCCGCAACGACCACAAGTATAAGTGGCCGACTCCAAATCGCCGATATTTGTATTTTTTGTCTGTTTGTTTATTCGAGCATCACACTGGACTGATTCTGATTCTGATTGATTGGACTGATTTCGATGATTTTTTTTGTATCTGAAAGCTTATGATTAGATTTAAAAACTGGTATGGATATTTTATCTCGCTACGATGCCGGGTACCGGTGTGGACAAAGTCACGGACAAAAGCTCGTAAAATATAATATCGATTGCCAAGCTGCGCAATAATGGACCCAATTGACCTGTCGCAACTGCCGAGTTTCGCAAAGGTAGTACAAAGGTATAACTGTGATAGCATTACACTCAGCAAGGTCAGTCTTGCGAAACATGGTATCTTTTAAAATTCACCCCTCAAAGTGGGAATGCCTTGCAAATAATAGGGATGGATGAAGGATGGATTAGCAAACGGTCGAACAACACACGATTGAATCTCTGGCCGCAAAGCTAGCTAATAGACACAGGGACGAACAGGCTCCTGCATTAACCGACACACGGCACAAGTGCCGCAAATGCGGCAGGCCTTGTCGCTCCCGAATTGGCCTATGACAGCTACGAACGTCAGTGTCTTACCCAAACAGACGCTGTTTGAAACATCTACTTAGATGTATGATGGTTCTTATACCCATGATGATGAGTATTATAGTTATGATTGGAATGATAGATCGTTCCAGCTAATCATTGGTAACGAACGAAAAATGGAGCGGCTTTGTGTTTGTCGTCGGTCGCCCATGTGCAGCGAATTTTTGAGTTAAGCTATACATTTAAACATTTAATAATATAAATTTATTAACAAAAAGATTCATCTCCCACGTTTTGTTTCACAGTAATTGGCTAGAAAGCGATTGCTAAAGGAGAACGAGTGATTTAGTACCTAGCCCACCAATAACTGATTTACACATAATTAAAAACGTTATGGACAGCCGACCTAAAAAAAGGTAGCGGGGAGCGACTTGTGGCGCGCCTTGGGAGAGGCCTATGTTCAGTAGTGGACGATGATAGGCTGATGATGATGATGATACACATATTAGTTCACCTACCATATAGCAACCTCACAAGTCCTAATATAAGTTAATGAGGTGACAGTTATCTCATGGAATAAGGCTCAATGAGGAGTTTACTGACAGCAGTTCAAAACATTCCGAGCTATTACGGTATTTTGAACTGTTGGCACTGGCGTGAGTAGGATGCGAATACGGAAATGTAGCCTAAAAAGTTAACAGAAAAATGCTCACCGAGTCTTTATTATGTTAAAATTGTTCTGCATACTCAAAAACACAATTTTTAACTATTAGATTTGTATTTTATTACAGCTGCAAGGTTGCTGATCAATCTCACGTTAATGCCATCTATTGAGCCATTTGGAACTATTTATTCTTTTTAATTACTTATAGCTTTCGGAAAATCCCTCATTGACCTCATCAACTGTTTTTTTTTTTTTGCTAATGTAAACCTCGTAAATAGTAGGTATCGTTTTTTTTTCTTTTTATGGGTTTTTTAGCTAAGTCAGCCCCATCGTCCTACAGACACCACACCACATATTACATGAAGTAACCGTCGAATGATTCCAGTCAGAGTCGTTTCTTATAGATAAATTGATAATATTTCTTTAAAATGTTTATACCTAGCGTGTTAATTATCATCACCACTAGAAAGATCATTTTTTCCACTTGTCATTTTCACTCAGTGCTTACTCTCAATTCGTTCGCGGTGCGCTCTTATATAGATTTACGCAAAATTATACAATCTGGGTGCCGCTATAAGGTAGGCGTATATCACGACTGACCGCATAGGGTCGGGCCGCTGCGCAAAAATCCACCCAAATCGCTTCTGTACAATTTATATGAACTATCGCATGCAACGCCGGCGCCGGTAGTATACTCCTTGGCCGGGATGGCCGGCGGTGCGTCACGACAAGTAATACAGTTATTGGAGGGTAGTACCATACCAGGCCTTTTTCATTTTTGTTAATTAGGTATTCTTTCTTAGTTAAACATGTTTTGTTGCTAATGCTTTGTTTTATAACATTTATATCCTCTAACTATCACACAATTTAATAAAGGAAGTAGATTTCTAATTACATTTGAGGATAAAAGGAATACCTGTTTCGTGAATCAATAAGTCATGTCCAAACATTCAAGTAACATAAAATTAATATTTAAAACAATCTAGCAATCAACTAATTTAATCAATATAATATCTAAACTATTCGAAGTAGTGGTTAGTCCGAACAAAATTAAAGTGTTACGTATAAAGATTCGAGCTGAGATTACGGTCACGACAAAAAAGAGTAAGTATAAAAAAAACTATTTCTGAGCATAAAGAAATGCAGTCCGATGCAAAATAGTTTTGCGTAAATACCTAAGTTGTTATACAATAATGGGCATAAAAATACTATAATTGTATACTATACAGTATTTAAATGTAAATTAATTAAAACAGAAAATACCTTCGGCAGGAAAATACACATCTTTTTTCAAATATGTAGAAATTTTTCATTGTTTTTTTAGTCTTTATGAGCTAAACGGATACTGTTTAAAATTTTATGTCACATTTTATCTACCATATTATTTTTTTGTTACCGCTATCTTTTAAGAAACTCAAATACATAAAAATGTGTTAAAAACTGTTTTGAATGTTGTAACTTTATTTTAAGTACCTGTCATCTACACTTATAAAATTGTAACAGAATTGAAGAGTTTTATCATAGGTATATTATATTTTTATAAGTGTTTTATTTGTAAAGAAATTCCAGTTTTTAGTACCTAACATTTTTGTCTACACCTTGAATATTTTTTCAAATATTTATAATACGAAAGCCATGATCTGAAAAATATTATTTCATTTCATATCAACGATTCCATTTTATTAAATACAAATGCACATTATTGTTCAAATATACAAATAAACTAAATATGCACAGTATATAACATTATAATCTTAAGAAGGTAATACTAACAATTACCGCTTCGGGGAATTGGTACACGATTGACTCAATATTAGCGCGCTTTAGCTCTAATTCCCAATGACAAGCGTAACGCCCTATTCAAATGTAAACTTTGGCTTTCTATGTAAACGGCACAAATTTGATCTGTGTACACAAGAGCTAAAGTTCAAATAAGAACTGCTAAGTGGAAAACGCCATACTCATTCGAGAAAAAATCTATAATATAACATGCAATAATTACATGTACAATACAAATTGACTGATCGTCAAGTAATTACGTCGATATACAAGATGTAATTAGCATTAACTTTCTGGCCACATAGACTTATGTACCTATTTAAGGTCATAAAGATCTGAATGAGATTCAATGTACCTTTGTGTTATTATTCTGCCGGAATCAACGACCGGGGTCAGCAGTTCCTCTGAAGGAACCTGTATCCTGATTCTGTTATCAGAAGGGAGATTCGTTGCTCCGTTGCTGGAGTAGAAGCCTAGAGAGACGGGTTTGTGATGTTCCTCTATATATTTGTACTTGGATGGTGTGACGGGGTGTAGGTGCGAGGGGCTGGCCGACAGGGGGTTGTAGGTCACGTGGATGCGGACCACGTCGTCGGAGAGGGGCGAGACGGAGGGGGGGTGGGGCGTCGCTCGCGGTGTTGAGTGGTTGGTGGACGGCGCCCGCTGGATGCTCAACCCGCAAATCCCTGACCTGGAATTTAAAACGTCCATAATTTAGTACACTTTAGGACTCATATGCTTAGATAGACAACTCGTCTTTTGTTTTTCTATTGAACTATCACCATTTGACACTGGATATTTATTTGTTTAATATTGATTTGACACGTCATTCCATACGGAATCTACTATTTTAGTGAGCAATATAACTGCACGCTTACAAAAATGGTTGATAGAGGGAATTTATTTCCCTCCGTTAATCCGCAATAGTCCTACGTAGTGGAGTACCCAGGTAGCAAAATAACGACATTCTTAGTAAAAACCAATGCCTAAAAATGGCGCCTTTTTCTTTTCGCCTATTTTTCTAGCGCTGCCATCAATCTAACTTCAGTAGTTCAGAATAAAGTTACAAATCAAACTCTTTATGAGAAGTATATCTCTAAACTCAGTCCGAACGGAGATATAAAGGATAGAAGTAAACGCAATGAAATACATTTTCAATTTCAAGCCTTTATATCTCCGTTCGGACTTAGTCGAGGAAATCTACGGATTTTTGTATGGAATAGGTTGCATTAATTGCACTTTAGGTGATAAATTAGATACGTACATAAATGCTCAATAATCCCCGATTTTTTTTGTGTAGTATTGAATAATTAGGACATTAAAAAAACATTAAATTTAGGTATGAACAAAACTGGTGATTTTATACCAGGACGGTTTCGCTCAATAATTTTTATTGATAACAATAATAATCGCGGGATAATATCGTAAATTTGAGTCGATATTTGATATCTTGTAAGTATTCAAAAATTATAACCTAAAACTAAATTATTTACTGTTTGTTTGTACACATAATATTTGTCATGGGATAAGTAAGTGTCTCTTTTGCACTAGCAAGTAGCAATAGCAATTCTTCCATATTATAAATAAGCTTGCCCTTTGTACATTTATATCGATTTTAAGGTATTTCTCAGGGTCCTGAGCCAATATAACCACGAAATCTCAACAAAAATGTTATAAACTAACAATATTAGTTCAAACACAATTTACTAAAGTGTCTTTAATGCAATTTCAAAAAGTATTTTCCAAGACTAACTGACTTTAGGGATTTACGAGTAAAAACAAGTTTTATTTTTTACTTTATTCTGAACTAAAATATTCAAGTTTTGAGGATGGCCGCGCCAAAAACAACGGCGAAAAATAAGACAAGACTTTTTGCCTTTCCATACAAAATCCTTTTGGATCAGTAGGACGTTTGAACGAAAATTTGCTACCCTTTGCACCTGTTGCACGTTATTCCAGTTTATGGCACTGTACCCAGCAGTGGGACGTATTTAGACTGCCGAGTATGATATTTAAATACTTATAATTTACCTACAAAAAATTTTATTTAACGAAAATATCATTAGTTATGTAAATTAAATTACTACGTAATTATTATTATATCTCATTCAAAATTTCCGATTTAGTTCATTGTACGCATGCAAGCACAATTAACCACCCACTATTCTCTAGTTTCTTGTGTTTCCTTTGATTGCATTCTCAAAAGGCCTCCAAAACAAACTTTCAAACGACTTCCTGGAATATTAAAAAAACTGGGTTAAATTTAACTGTGTCTGTGAGTGTATTTCGTAGTAATCTGTACTTTTTAACCCCCGACGCAAAAAGAGGGGTGTTATAAGTTTGACGCCTATGTCGGTCTGTCGGCCTGTCTGTCTGTGGCGTCGTAGTTCCCAAACGGGTGGACCGATTTCGATGCGGTTTTTTTTAATAGGAAGACATTTTTTTGCGAGATGGTTCTTAGCTTTGTTTCATGAAAATCGGTTCAGCAGTTTTCAGGTAACTTTAAATATTACGAAATAACATTAAATTACAAATTATAAAAACCCCCAACGCCTAAAACAATCATTTAAAAAGTGAAAAATAATTCTGTCTCCTATTATTGATGTAAGCAAATGTATGTTTTACTATTTAACTCTCTTTATGATATTTTAGGTCAGTTAATGTGTCGGGGACCGCAAGTGATTATCGAATAAAAAATCAATAGTCATTTCATAGCGGTCCCATACACTACACATTAATTGACCTAAAATATCTAAAAAGTAAAAAATACCTACATTTGCTTACATAAAAAATAATAGATGACCGAATTATTTTTCACTTTTAAATGTTTGTTTTAAGCGTAGGGGGTTTTTAAATTTGTAATTTAATTCATCTACAACTATTCAAGCTACTTTAGCTTTAGTATCCATTGTTTCTACGAAGTGAGCATCTGAGATTCAGTGGCGGAGGAGCAGTGTAGACATGTACACTATCTTGTTTATGCCGTGCCGTAGTAGAAGTGAGCATCTGAGATTTAGTGGCGGAGGAGCAGTGTAGACATGTGTGCATACACTATCTTGTTTATGCCGTGCCGTAGTAGAAGTGAGCATCTGAGATTCAGTGGCGGAGGAGCAGTGTAGACATGTGTGCATACACTATCTTGTTTATGCCGTGCCGTAGTAGAAGTGAGCATCCGAGATTCAGTAGCGGAGGAGCAGTGTAGACATGTGTGTATACACTATCTTGTTTATGCCGTGCCGTAGAAGTGAGCATCTGAGATTCAGTGGCGGAGGAGCAGTGTAGACATGTGTGAATACACTATCTTGTTTATGCCGTGCCGTAGTAGAAGTGAGCATCTGAGATTCAGTGGCGGAGGAGCAGTGTAGACATGTGTGTATACACTATCTTGTTTATGCCGTGCCGTAGTAGAAGTGAGCATCTGAGATTCAGTGGCGGAGGAGCAATGTAGACGTGTATACACTATCTTGTTTATGCCGTGCCGTAGTAGAAGTGAGCATCTGAGATTCAGTGGCGGAGGAGCAGTGTAGACATGTGTGTATACACTATCTTGTTTATGCCGTGCCGTAGTAGAAGTGAGCATCTGAGATTCAGTGGCGGAGGAGCAGTGTAGACATGTGTGCATTCACTATCTTGTTTATGCCGTGCCGTAGTAGAAGTGAGCATCTGAGATTCAGTGGCGGAGGAGCAGTGTAGACATGTGTGTATACACTATCTTGTTTATGCCGTGCCGTAGTAGAAGTGAGCATCTGAGATTCAGTGGCGGAGGAGCAGTGTAGACATGTGTGTATACACTATCTTGTTTATGCCGTGCCGTAGTAGAAGTGAGCATCTGAGATTCAGTGGCGGAGGAGCAGTGTAGACGTGTATACACTATCTTGTTTATGCCGTGCCGTAGTAGAAGTGAGCATCTGAGATTCAGTGGCGGAGGAGCAGTGTAGACATGTGTGTATACACTATCTTGTTTATGCCGTGCCGTAGTAGAAGTGAGCATCTGAGATTCAGTGGCGGAGGAGCAGTGTAGACAGTGTGCATTCACTATCTTGTTTATGCCGTGCCGTAGTAACGCAATTATCGTGATGAGATCGTTTGATAGCCAGCCCCGATTGTGATTACGTATTGATTTTGCTCTATATTTAGATGTCTGCCCACGCCAGCAAGCGTCTATCTCAAAAGTTTATTCGTCTTTAAAAACATTTTAAAGAAGCGATGACAGAACGACTTTAGAAAATCATAAATAAGACGAAGAATTTCTGCATCTATTTATCAGCACACGTTATCACTTAAAAATCGCGTACAAGAATCATTTAACTAATTGATAGTCCAAAAACGCAAATCTACACAAACATGTAGCGAAACCAAACAAGAGTACCTAGTTAGTAAATTTCGATATCCTGTGAAATTGTGAAGGTCGTTTGCAGCTATACAAAAATCGAAAATTATAGAGGTGTCTAAGCCGCGCTATTAATAAACTCAGAAACCACAGTCGCCAACCCTAATACGTCATCGAGCACCTGCTAAGCCTGCATGAAACTGGGTAATTGTGTATAGTGGAGGCGATGGAGGGCTAAAAACGCTATGACCTCCGAACCCAATTACTTTGAGTAAACTTTTGTGAAACCTGCATTATGTTAGTTACATTATATACGAAAATGTTTACCCATTTTTTTTGCCGCTCTCCATTATTCCGAGGGTTCCGTACCACCAAACATTACATAGTGTTTTTTAACAAGGACAGTACGGGGAAATCCAAAACCACAGGAGATACAGGGAAACTGTCTTAGGAACCCTGTGGTATTTTTTTATGAACACAATTTTGGCATAATACATTTTTGGTCAAGCGGGAGTTGTCCAAAAATATGAAAAAAATTTACAATTTTTTTTTTATGCTGATCGACTCAGTTTTATGTACGGATCATTTCATTGTATGGGAAGTAAAAAATTTGGACAGCATAAGTTGGTCAAATGTAATAAAATGTTTTTTCATACAATTTTGCGCAAGCCCGACACACACTTGGCCGATTTTTATTATTTGTTGTTGTTCTATGAAGTATGCACTATAATCACACGAAGTTTGATCCTTGTATGTCTTACCGTTTTACTACCTTAATACCAACTTAATACCACGTTGCCGTGGTAGACCAGCATAAGATGGTCACGCGTAGATTGAATCACGTATAACGTCGCGTGGCCAGCTTGTGCTTGTTATCCACGGCAAGTGGTATTCTAGTTTCAACCATAAACGATTTTTGAAACACACACATTGAACTCAGCAGTTAAAAATGTCAAAATTACAATGAAAATATGCATCTTTCTTCAGCGTAAGCGAAAAATTCTTCGTCTATGATCTTTCTACTGCTGATTTGATTTTCACAAATCATACTCCAGGAGTGCGATTTTTGAAAGTCAAATCAGCAGTAGAAAGATGCATATCTCCATAATAATTGTTACATTTTGTACTGCTGAGTTCAACTTATGACTTTCAAAAATCGCACTCCTGGTCTGCCAGTGCTCAGCCTGACAGTCTAGCGTTGGCTCTTGCAGACCAACAACTTTTTTCCTCCTTCACCGCAGGACTGTTTTATACCTACTGGTACTCGATGACGTATAGTTACAGCAGGTGCACCAACACATCTTTTGTTGTCTTGCTCACTCTTTAGAAATAGTTCAGTAGAGAAAAACGTTTCGCTGTAGCCAATTCCAATCTTTAATAGCGCGGCTTATTCATAGCCGAAGGTCGACAGTAGCTTTTCTTAGATTACAATTGACTTCAAATAACATCATAAGCATATGCTCACGACTATATTCCCCGAGGGGGTAGTCAGAGATATTCTGAAACCTCAGAACATCCACGTTTCACTAGTAGTACCGAAACTCTGTCCAGTGTGACTAGGAGTGAGCCCGTCGCCACTTGTAATGGACAGTAGGTACGATACATGCCTCGAAATTGAAGCATGCAGGTTTCCTCACGAAGTTTTCCTTCACCGAAAAACCAGTGGTGTTACAAATCGTACATAAATTCCGAAAAAGTCATTGGTACGAGTCGGCCTGGACGGGGATCGAACCATCGCCTCCTGCACGGCAGGCAAGGTTACTCGCCACTGGACCACCACGGCTATTCAAATAACTCGGGACTTCAAATAACTCAGGTATAAAATAAATAAATAAATAAATAACGCTCACAGGCACATACATTGTGATGATCCCAAGGTAAGCCTCAGGCTTTTTGTTATGGGAATCATACAACAACGGCACAAACATATAACATCCATGACCGAACCGGGATTCGAACCCAGGACCCTGGTTTGGCAGTCCGGCGTGGCAACCATTACATATTACATTACACCAACCGGGTCGTCAAATAGCATAAAGTTAGGGGTAAGCAGAAGGCTCGTATGCTGGCTCTACACCATAGCTGGGCGAGGTCGAAGTACTGAGGCTGTCAGCCAGGAAAAATCATCCGCCAATACTACGTTTAGCTCAATCGCGTCATAAATTCGCTAAACAGCTCTAGTGAAAAGTCGGCCTTTGTGCGAGGCAGAGAGGCACCAATAGCGCGCCCGCAAGATCACGTCATAAAGAAACTGAAGCACTCCCATTGGTGGATAATTCCTCGCGCGCCTCGCTACCTAGCACATGTCTGGTGGAAGACCACCCCTAAATAATAATAAACCAAACTCAACCGCCCGCACGTGTTAAGAGCCTACCGAGCCTATTGTGCTGCCCTCAATCGTATTTTTTTATTTCTTAACAATTAAACAATATTTCCAAAAAACAAGAATGACACATTTTAGTCCTGATTAGCTTTCAATTTACCGAAACATTACGGATTATTATATTTTATGCTTGTAGCTATTATCGTTAAAACCGCAAAAAGTGGCCACTTTTGGCGGTTTTAAAGATAATTATAAACATTATAAAAACAAATACGCAGTGACCCGATAAAATGAAAATCAGTAGGTAATGACAACAATGTGACATTCTTGTTTCTTGAGAATTTTGTTTAATTGTTAAGAAATAAAAAAAATACGATTGGGGGCGGCACAATAGGCTTGCAGCCTTAAGAGCTAAGAGCCCGCAAATTAGTTTACAAATAGAGAGCCATATCCCACAAGCTGTTTTTGACCGTGGACAATTTCTAACTGCACCGCCGCCAAGTCGCAACTGAATCAACCCAATTTTTACTGAGCGATTCCACCGCGACACTATCGTAACTGATCTCAAAATATCGCGAGTGTCGCGGCGTAATCGCATCCATGTTGCTACAATACTCTACCCACACATTCGAACTTCGCAATTGCGTGAACGTTTTCGTTCCAATGTCAACTCTATTACAATTAAGTGCGGACCGAAACAGTGGCGATATATCGAACATCGAAAGTCCGGGTACAGGGCCAGAGCGATATTAGCTTATTTGAAACGTACTCTGTGGTGCCATAGACAAATGCTTTCAGTGCTAGCGTATAGCGATAGCGTGTTTAGTCCAGGTATGAGTTCATAAATATTGTAATAATGCATAATCTTGCGTTTACGAGTTGCCATATAAAAATAAAGAATTCAGGTTTGTTTCCATAGTGAAAGTTGTTCCGTTTTATGGCACGAACCACCCCTGAAAGTTACGGAACGGTTAAAAAAACCATCCGGTATAATTATTATGCCAAAGATAAAGAGCGCTATTTTTCTATTACACGTTATATCATTCACGAAAATGACAAAATTAAAAAATAGCACCGTAACCCGTACCTGGATAACTCGGCTGCTCCAAAATAAAACACTGAACGCGGCGCCACTTACTCATTTTACACCAGAGCCACTTTCAAGAATTTATTTTGTACCAAGTACACGATATATTGAATGATTTGTGGATATACTGCGTATTTATTAAAAAACTTTTCATAGCAGGCACCCATGATAGGGAGGGGCGACTGATATGAAGTTTACAATATAAAAAATACAAATATCGTTCTTTGATGGTCTGAAGTCTGAACCACCGTTCAGACCATCAAACTGAATGATTTTTTCTATGGGAAACAAACCTGAAATCGTAACGATAAATCTGCTGTTTCATACATTTAACTCGAGTAGGCATTGCAGTTTAGTATGGAACAGCATGGATTTTTTGTTGCTTTTTTCAGGTTTGTTCCATAGTAAAAGTTGTTTAGTTTAGTGGTCACGACCACCCCTGAAAATTGGGAAAGCGTTTACAAAATCACCTAGGAAATCCCAAGTATTTAAAAAAGGGTCTTTTATTCAACATTGTCAAAATTATATATTCAGTGTTTTAATTCGGAGCATCCGACTACATCTACATAAAAAATCTCACCCATCTGACCCAGTGCCATCTTCGCTGACGTTGCTATGTGTGTCTAAGGAGTTTTCAGGTGCATGGGAGCGTCCGCTAGAGAAGACACTCAGGTCTGCGGTGCTGGTCACACTGGTGTCGGCCAGGGAGCGGCGGGACCCCAGCGCGGACACAGAGTCGTCGCAACGGGCGCCGCCCGCGACCCCACTGTGCTCTGTTCACAAACCGTGCTCGCTATTACTATATTATTATTTTATTAGTCACTTTTAGTAGACTTGCTTAATGTTTAGTTAGGTACAATGATAATTTGTGTTTTGTTCATAACTAATATCTTAGCGTTTGTAATGGATCGGTTATAGTTGCCAGTATTGGGAGTTATGGGCGTGAGAAATGTTTGAAAATAATGTATAGAACATTATTATATGTATAGAATATCATTGATCTATCAATGTTTTCAAAGAATTTATCTGGACTAAAAATTAAAATACCCATCTAAAATTCAATCACTTGATTGATGATTCGTTTATGATTCTTCGAATTTATAAGTACTCTGTGGGCAAATTTATGGTAAATGAAACAAAAACTTCGCAAAAGAAATTTATACTTAAATAAAGAAAACTCTAATATCAATTTAAGTTTGCCATGCAATTACAAATAAATATTACATTTTTTAGGAGACTATTTAATCCTTAACAATTCACCCATAAAATCAAGATATCAATCCCTATCCTGGCAACTAATTACCAATCTCTGGTGTAAATGAATAAACATGCATGCAAAACATATTAATATTCTTACTTACCTTGATTTTCTTAAAGTATTTATTTACAGGCACACATTCCCAAGCAAATTAAATTCATATTTATAGACTGTGCCACAAAAAGCACATGCAAAAAATAAACTGGAACATTCAAATGTATAAGAACCTCTGCTCATTATTACAGTAATACGAAATTGTAATCAAATTCATTCTTTTTATTATTACTTATTTATTGCATACATAACGTATCTGCAATTAAAATTACAAGAAATTATCTATCTATTTATCTTCGTCCTGTGTTTTCTTACTTTTTTAGGCTTAATAAGATAGCTTTGGGCATGATCTGGGTTGCAGGAGTGCGGGTGGGGGGTGTGGATGTCCGTGGAGGCGTGGGAGGGGTGGAGACACACTTCGGCTCGGGCATTGTCGTCTGCAGTCAAAATATTTGGGTCAACGACATAAGAAATCAATCATAGGTAACAGGATAGTTGACTAAAATTCATCAACTTCATTGTTTGGTCATAAAGGGACTAAATTTTGTAAATGCGTGTAAAAAGGGTCATGAAAAAGCCCGGTCTTCGATTCCCCTTGTATACATAAATTAGTATATCCCAGATTCATAAGTCTTCAAATTTATACAATAAAATAAGCTGGAAGCATAATATAAAGTTTATATTATTTAACAAATTATCGAATTACAAAATTGTATGTTAAACTTCAGGACGATAATCGAGTGAAAAAAAGTGAAACTGGTGTGGAGTAACTACCCTAATAAATTGGTGTTACTGGAGGGAACTATAAGTATTATATGAAATTGAGCAGTGTAGATTTATTTTCGTACAAAAAACTTTAAAAACCTACTTTTTCTTAGACACCGACGACTGTGCATTTGTATTTATAAAATTAGCAATGAGTGTATCATGTATTTAAAAACATTTTCTTCCTATATTTAAAGACGCGAAATCCCATTAATCCTGACAATAATGTCTTTATTTCAAGGCTATAAAGATGACAATTGAGTCATACGAAAAGGCATAAGAACCACTTCGTTTGGAGTCGACATTCAATTTTCAGCTTTACATAAAGGAGCTAAAGACATTAATGTAATGACCGAGTTAATACGATTACACGTTGACAAAATGGTTTTACATTAAATTAATTAAAAGCGACAACGAAAATGATACTGTGCCATGTTCTACATACTGCACATAAAGTGGTGTCTAATTAATATAACAATAACGTACCGGCAATTATTTTTATGTGTTTGTTTTGTGTTTTGTTATATATCGTATCGTCCATCATACCACCACGGGCGGCAGAACTAAAAATAAATTAATATCGTTACTGTGAACTTTTTTATTACGAAAACCGATTATTAAACTGATTAGTCGAAACACAAGTATAATAATAAAATACGCTCAAAATTTTAATTTGATTTATTAACATTTTTATATATGAAATCCTAAAACGTTTGAATTTTATGTATATTATATTTCCACACTTAAAACTAATGTAATGACAAATAAAACAAAAATAAATAATACGTTGGTATGCTATTACCACAATAGTAAAAAAGAAAGACGAGATGATAGGGGTGGGTTTATGCAATAAATTAAAGACAAAACAATTATTATTAATTAAATTAAGTGTTGAGCAGAGATTCTTTGAAGCAGTATTTTAAAAAACGAAACTATGAGGTAGATGTTACAAACCTTATTTTAATTTAAAATTACATGAGAATGTGCGTTTTTTGTGAAATCAATGAGAGTGCTTCGAGGAATGTGAAAAACAAGTCGAAACAAGGCTGTTGAGAATGCCCCAACATGTGACAAGCGTTGAAACCATCCCAAGACCAGAGGAGTGAGGCAAGAAGCTTATAAGAAGCTTATTTATTCATAGATTACTATTATGTGGCAAGAGATCTCCTCAAATCTTAAGAAATTGCGTGTTAATGCGCAGACGCAGTCGTGTTAATAATGACATAAACCCACCTCCTTACCACCAACAAAATCATGCTAGTACAACAAATTAATATTTAACTAAATTATAGTTTCGGGCGCGAGTCGAATACGAAACAAATGCAAGTAAACCACTCATAGATCTGCTCTAGCATAGCGTCTATACAAGCGTGTTGCCGTTGAGTGTTTGAGCATTTAGCGTTTAGAAATATGAATAAAAATGAACAAATAAACAATCGAATAAGTGTAGTGTATAAAAAAACCAGTATAAAGTTTAAATTCAAAATTAATTATAAATCCTCATTTTCTATTAACTTTTTATGAGAAAACCTATTGCACCTGCAATATATCTCAAGCTTGTTTGATTTGATATTAAATAAATTAAATGCATTCGGCACCGTAAACATCAATATCAAGATATTATTATAGTAAAAAGTACCAGTCAACATTAAATACAATTGAGCATAGGGAGATCAAAATTATACAGAATGTAAAATTAAATACGTTACATATTTAAGTGGGTGCTTAAGATTAGATTAGACCATCAAACTGAACAACTTTAATTATCCATCATTGAAATCGCTAAAGAGAAATCTGCTGTTTCATAGAAAACGTCAACGGCTACTCTACTCAAATGTATGAAACAGCAAATTTGTTTCGCGCCATTTCTAATTTGGCTCTATAATGACCAGTTTGATAGTATGAAGCACGCCGTAAGATATTTAATTTAGCACCCTGTATAAACAAACGAAAAACCTGGACGCTGTATACTTAAAAAACAAACTACAAATATCTGCATTAAGTGTTTAAAATCAATCTGAAGAAGATGGATTCTCAAAACTACAAAAAAATTGTTTGTATCTACTACAGGTCGAAATTGATAGCATTAGCATCCTTTTAAACTAAGAGTCTACCCATCAAACTGAACAACTTTTACTATGGGGACAAACCGATCGGAGCAAAAAAAAAATCTGCGGTTCCATACTAAACTGCAGTGCTGACTCGATTCAAATGTATGCAACAGAAGTTTTTTTATGCTCCGATTTATTTGCTCCCATAGTAAAAGTTGTTCAGTTTGATGGGTAGACTCATAGTTTAAAAGGATGCTGATGATATCAATTTCACCCTGTATATTGGATTACAAGAATATTCAGAACCCTATTTAATTATATGGGGCATGACTGCGCGAAATAGCAAAGTTGCACCTTATATCTCTTTCACATAGTGTATAAAAAAGCGAGAGAGAAGGCGCAGCGCAGGGTAAAGTTATCGCACGCTTTATGCAAAGCCCTCTGTACATTTAAGGTAAGCACATATTACGACGAGTCGCATCGGACCGCATCACAGCGGGATATACGTACTTCGCACACTAGAGCCGGATGTTATGCATTGGCGGATTTTTAGTCTAGACGTAATACTACAGACATAAAAAGTACCGCTTCGTATGGGACACTGCGACGGCCGGCATCGCGCGGACGGAAATCCGCCGCGCAATAATGCGACCCGCGTCACAGTATGCGATGGTTCATATAAACTGTATAGAAGCTGTTTGGGCGGACCCGATGCGACTAGTAATTTCCGCTTACCTTAATAAGAACAGTTGCCGGCAAACTTCTTGAACAAAGCCTTGGCTGCGCAGAATAAAAGACAATGCGGGTTTTGTATGTAAGGTTGGCGCCTTATTTTTCGCCGTTGTTTTTGGCGCGGCCAGCAACCAAAGAAGAATATTTTAATTCAGAATAAAGTAATAAACAAAACTTATTAACATGTATATCCTTAAATTCAGTCCGGATGGAGATATAAAGTCTTGAAGTTGAAAATCTTACCATTACGTGCACTTCAAGCCTTTATATCTCAGTTCGGACTGAGTTCCGAGATATTTGTAATAACAAGTGTTGTTTTTAACTTTATTCTGAACTATAATATTCAAGCTTGATTGATGGCCGCGCTAAAAAAATAATTAAAAAGACGCCATTTTTAGGCATAGGCTTTTGTACGTGAAACCGCTACTACGTCGCGTGGCTTGTTTTTCAAGATGTTTGCCTTGGTAAGTTTTAGGACGTTGATAATTTAAAGGAGCAATAATTTTAGTTGTTTTTTATTGTCAGTTATTGAAACAGCCCCAATAATTCTGATTATGCCAGAAAGACAATATAATGTTTTAAGAAGGAAAATAAAGGGGAAGAAAGTTAGAGAAGATATACATAGAGTTATTTAGCTCAAACGAAGGGAAATTCGATGTCGTATTGTAACGGAAGGTCAAAGAGAGTCTTAAATAAGATGCTCAAGGAAGACGCAAGGAGCAGCACAGTAGCTGCATAAAGGAAATTTCCTTTATGCGGCTACTGTACATCTGCTATATAGCTTACGTGTTCCTTGGGTGGCTCTTAAACAAGATGTTGACTATGATGTCATCTTGGATTTTAATAAACCCTTTTATAGTTTTGAGATACCTTATTGTTCAGATGTTTAATTTCAGCACCTCAACAGCAGAAATATACATGGTGTAATAAAACACACGATAGGTAGTATATTTTTTAAGCGGTTGGTTTAGCATCAAACTGATAAATCATTATGGAGACAACATCGAAATAAAACAGAAAATGATTGCTGATCACACTTGATTTGACACTGATACATTTGATTCGAGTAGGTACAGTTTAGTATGAAACAGTAGATTATTTTATCGCGGTTTTGGGTTTGGTTCCATAGTGAAAGTTGTTCAGTTTGATGGTGTAACCAAGTCTAAACCACCCGGTTAAATATTACTATGGTGTTTTGTGACAGCCTGTATAAGGTCCCTAAATATGCCCACGGTTTTTTAAGGAGATGACCAGATCATTAAACTAAACAACTTTCTCTTTTGGACCAACGCATCGTCGAGATAGCAAAAAAAAACTATCCTGGAGTGCGATTTTTGAATCTCATTCGCTGAGGTCAGCAGTTGAAAATGACAAAATTACTGTAGAGATACGCATCTTTCTACTGCTGATTTGACTTTAAAAATCGCACTCCTGAAGAATGGTTTTTGAAGGTCCAATCAGCAGTACAATGATGCGTATCTCCATACATTTTCAACTACTGAGTTCAACGTATGTACGAACTCGGCAGTTGAAAATGACAAAATTACTATGGAGAGATATGCATCTTTCTACTGCTAATTTGACTTTCAAAAATCATACTCCAGGAGTGCAGAGTAATTTTGACATTTTCAACTACTGGGTTCAACGTGAGTTTCAAAAAATCGCACGCATGTTCCATACAAAACTGCAAACCTACCCAATCCAAATGTATGAGATAGCTGATTTTTTTTTTTGCCATTTAAATGTCTGTCCCCATAGAGAAAGTTGTTCAGTTTGGTATCAAGAAGGATCTGTATTTGGTACGGAATGCAAAAAATTACCTACAAATATACATTATTGTAGCTTTGGCTTGTTAGTTTGTATTTGTGACTGCGATAGATATTATACGATATCCGTAATAGCTTGAATACGATGTTTAGAAACTTAAGTAGAGCATCGTTGAACTAGTATTTTAAAAATAAATATATATCCATAATTAATCAATTTGTACTTAATTAATCGGTGACAGGCTTATTGTGATAATTAATACTTTTAGGAGTAAATTTCAGGCCAAAATCAAGAAGCAGTTTAATTATATCACACATCTAACTTTAACTACCTAAAAACTTAACTCCGATTAAAAGCATTGACCCGACCCTTCTAGGGCTGGCTAGGCTATTTTATAACAATTCGTTATCGATCATGCATTACTAAAAATAGTTGAGCTATGCAATGTGTTTATAATTAAAAACAACATATTGTTTAAAACATCGTTCCTTCACATTTTGAGACGACGTCCTAAAAGATATCATACGACAGCAGAAGCCCTATCAATCTACCATGACGCGCACAAGGTACCAGGTCGCTCTATTTAACGTGTCCAAACAGAAAAACAACTAAGATGCGACAGCGTTATGTCGCGCTGTCATGCCAGATCATCAATATTCACATGGAGATTCTAATTGGAACATCCACGTTTCATAATATCTCTGACTACCCCCTCGGGGAATATAGTCGTGAGCATAGCATGAGCATATGCTATGCTATGCTATGCTAGATTCTAATTATACCTATTTAGGGAGCGAGTACTTTGTATAGGAAATTGAATAAAAGAGCTAGAATTAGACAGTATAAAAGTGGTGTCCAAGAGAGGGAGACTTCTAATCAGATTCGGATCAGATTAGCACAGGACCGTGAGGGATGGCGCAATAAGAGGGAGGCCTATGCCCAGCAGTGGGTTGATATGGGCTGATTGAGCTAGAATTGTTGATTTACAAGTATAAAGAGGAAGGAGAAAATACTTAAAGGTGACCGCAAATGAGGTGGAAGGATCGCATTAAAAAGTTATTCGTTGGAAACTCGATACAAAGCGTCTAAGAAAGAAATGAAAAAGTCAGAAAGCCAAGTTTACAATCTTCTTTTTTTTGACAGTGAAACGATGCTTTAAATAAATCACACTACATAGCTCTGGCGTATCAAAAATGCTTAATATTCCTTTTTAATCTAGCTATTAAATTAAAAGTGTGCCATCGAAAGCGGGCAATATCATAGATGCGTGAAGTGGTCGGAGCCAAGGCTCTCGTCGGAGGAGGACCGTGTTGTGGGAGGGCTAACTTCCAAATTACCTGAGACTGTGTCACTCTGGGACACTCGTAACTCCTGGAGCTCCATAGCTGCCTTCTCGCGTCTGTAACAATTCAACTTTAATGAACTAACTGAATTAAGTCCCTGAATCCACCAAAGCGAGAGAGAGAGATATGGTGATGATGATGGAGTGATGTGTAAAATAAAATAAATAAATAAATAAATAACGCTTACAGGCACATACATTGTAATGATCCCAAGAAAGCACTATTAATAGGCTGTTTATTATGGAAACCATACAACAACGGCACAAACATATAAACATCCATGACCGAACCGGGATTCGAACCCAGGACCCTGGTTTGGCAGTCCGGCGTGGTAACCATTACACCAACCGGGTCGTCAAATAATAGACTTGATTCTGTCAAACAAGGAAAATTGAGCAATTCAATCGGTTGATTTTACACAACTCTGCTTTGTTGGATTCTGGGCTCAATGCTGGGTTGTTTTGTTTCTACAGACCAGGTATATCTACTTCAATCACGCAGCCCAGTGCGAAATGCTTGAGGCAAGGTAGTGATCAAAATATGCTGTCAGTGCATTTTCAAGGCCACTTAGTTAATTGGCCTCATTTGAAAGTTTTATGTAGCACATTTCATCAGCAACCTCGTTACCGTCAATTCCGCAGTGCCCAGGCACCCAACCAAGAGTGACAGTCATAGAGTTTATCACTCATAGCCGATTAACTGCTTGAATACATGAAAATGTCCCTTATGTAATAACTTTTACCTTAATATCACAGTTGCTCTCGCTTGTTTTTCAGTTTCCGAGAAGTTTTCAGCTCGCTGACCGATCTTAGATTTCTTGTCGGGTTCCACGAACATGCCTAGTGCTCGCTTCGGTAGCTCGATGGGGGGCGGTGGGCCCGGATAGTCGATCTTAGCTCGCTTCAGCTCTTCCATTGAACGCTCCAGCTGATATATTACTATATCATCGTCGTATCCAAACTCTTTGTGCAGTTTAACCTGAAGATATATCATCAATATATTTAAAACGCAAGTGTGGATAAAGAATAGTTTTTAAAACACTAATTAAAAAGGAGTGGTTTTGTTTATGATACTGGAAAACGTTTACAATAGATGAAATATAAAAAAAAGGGAAGCAATATACAGTTTTAATCAGTTTTAAATACATTTCGGACTGTGGCGTGGGTAGGCCCACAAGGTTGACCGATGACCTGGTGAAGGCGAAACGAACCCGTTGGATGAAGGCAGTCCAGGACTTGGGGGAAAGGAAACATATTTCCAGCAGTGGTCTATCGGCTGAGATGACGATGATATTATTGGTAAGTAAGATACGTATTTATGTATCAGATATGACATGTCATTAAGTATACATAAATACGTATCTTCTGTAGATCACTTTTCTGTGTAATTCCAATATTCCTCCCATAATACTTAAAGTAGTAGTTTTTCTTAAAACACGTTTGAAAGTGAATGGCTATAGCTAGTGAGAAAAATAAATAACCGCTGATGTGTTGTTGGCAAAAACATTAAAATAAAATAAACATTGTATAGTGTATCGTTCTAAATTGTTTATTGTACATACAAATAAATGTACGCAAACACGAGACCGTGCTTCATTTCGGAGTCATCAGCAATTTCGCTACATCTACCAACATTAAGATCTATACAGTGATGAACAATTACCTAGTATAAAACTGTATTTTTACATACCTGAATGTAATTAACAATAAGATCCATATCATTTAACTTCATAATAGCTTTTTTGTGCAGCTTGAGTATTGTATAGGCCATAGCGGTGATGACCCTCTCTCCGTCTAACAAGTATATGTCCCACACTCTCAAACAGAGGCTGAAGGGCACGCGCTCCACGAAACACACGAAGAACCATTTGAGGGAATACAGGATTGCATCTAAACCAAACTTGTCAAAATGGTGCTTCAATTTTGGCATGAACTTTGTGAGTATCTTGTCGTGATGTTCCAAGAACCTCGTTAGCTTGGGGAAGCCTTCTATGTATAGGCCATGCATGGCATACTTCTTGTCTGAGAGGAGAATGGCAAGGGCCCAGAACGCGTCTTCTTCGTCCATGTACATGAGCAGGACCCCTGCTAGCCCGGACATGCCTTGGCAGTAACCCACTTCGGAGTTATACATGCTGTAAGCGCATAGTACGTTAAAGAGGGAGCATTGCTTTTCTGAGTATCGTTCTCTGTAAAATTGGTGTTCACGAAATTGCCTATTTACATCTGAATCTATTTGCCTGACGTCAGTGGACCATTGTTTGGCTAACCTCAACATTTCTTGGTATTTGCCAAGATTTTCTGACTTTATTCGATTGACATCTAACAATTTGCACCATATTTTTATTCGGAGAGAGTTTGGAATGCCTTTGTATATCCTTCTATGGATTTTTTCCTTGGTGGTGGAAGAATCCCATGAACCGAGCATTTTGACCCATTTTTTCTCTCTCTCAACTTCGATGTTGATCTTTTGCGATGTTGTTTTCTGTGGTAACCTTTCATCGTGAATGAAGCCATATCTGAAACGATATCAGGAGACGACTTTGATTTAAGAGGGCTGTAACAATTATAGTAGCGCCACTCGCATTTCAGAAAATGTTCTAGAACTGTCTGCACGTTAACAAAGTCGGTAAAGGCTTGAATTGTTTAATTACAGCTATGTTAAAATAAAATCTATGAGAATTCAGATTGGCACTGTGGTCTTTGAGACGTGAGATTTAAACAGTTTGGTGGCATGCCTGATCGAATCCATATTTTAATGTTTGCTTTATTGTCATGACCAGGTACATGTGGGTGCCTAAACAAAGATGCACTCTCTCGTCCTTCATACTGCTTACCCACCGCCACCAGATGAAACAGGAAACCTCTAAGATCAGTGGGGCATCCAATGCAGTTACCATAATTATTTTTTAGGTACAATATTTTTTTAGGTAGAATAGAATTACGTAAAATTTACACTTAATTCTAATAAAGACTCCAGCACACGAATTCGCTCGGCAAAAATTGTAAATGAATGATCATCCACTTGTTAGTAATCAGTTGCTCCATTTAAAGTTTTCTTGGCCTATCGATCGTTTTCATTCATTAAGGGTCATATGGAAACTCAATCGTGAGTTCCACGTTCGAATCCGCACGGATGACATGCCATGCTAATCAGTTATACCAACTGCTCTCAACCGGTGAAGTAGACATCGTGAGGAAACCTGCATACGCTGAAGAAGAAATTCCGATGCGTATGTGAAGTCTACCAATCGGCATTAGGTACGCGTGGTGGACTGACGCCCGGTGTATTCCGCCCCGAGGGTGGGCCTGTGCCAAGCAGTGGGACTTATATAGACTGTGATGATGATGAAGGGCCAATTCACTGATAGTAAATTCAAACTTCAGAGCGCTTACAGACCGTCGCGCGACTGTAAAGTGTATGAGCGCGACGCTATGCGACCCACCGCGACAGCAAAGTGTCGCTCGTCTATAAGAGAGTGAACATTTCTTAAGAGGGTACCGAGCCTCCAGTGTTGCCCTCAATCGTTTTTAGGGTTCCTTAGTAAAACAAGGAACCCTTATACTTTCGTCCATTCTGTCTGTCTGTATGCCCCACTCTGATTACTTGCTAATTTATTTATTTATTTCATATTAATTATAAAACATTTCCTAATAACAAGGATGTCAAATGCTGTTTAATTTATCGAAACATTACTGATGATGATGACTATGATTCATGTTTGTAGTTATTATCGTTAAAACCGCCTAAAGTGGACACTTTTCGCAATTTTACTGCAAATAAAAATATAAAAACAATTCCATAATGAACCGATAAATAGAAAATCAGCAATGACTAGGTACAATGTGACATTCTTGTGTTTAAGCAATGTTGTATAACTGTTAAGAAATTAAAAAAACACAATACTGCACCAGAAGCTCAGTTAGTTAAACGAATCTTTCTACAATCTTATCGTGCTTATACACATATTTATACATACTATATACTTTTTTAGGGCAACGCAAACGGAGTCGCGGGCAACAGCTAGTGAATTATAATTTTAACACAATACTAATATAAGTACATACACAGAAAAGCTCTCCATGTACACAAGATTGTACAGTACACAGCAAATTATGTTTTAATGTTTAACACATATGTAACAAACTCGCATTGACTATTAATTTCGCATTGCTAAACCTTATCAATGCTGCTTAGCTGGCACGCATAGCATTACATGGTATTTTCTAGAACAATACATTAGTGAACACACATGCAAGTGTTTTATCTTATTCAATAACAAATATTTATTTATTATTTAAGGTTTTACAAATTTAATTATTTAAATAAATATTTTAGACACTGTCACACAAATTATCTAGTCTCATTTAAAGTACCAGAATCCAGCCCGGACTTTTATTATGGTGACTAGACAACAACAACGTGACTTGCAGGATTCGAACACACAACCCGAGGGCAGATTTAGCTCTAACCCTAAGTTAAGCACTAAATGCTATCTCGTAAAAATAAAAAATCAGGATAAAAAAATCTTGAGTCTTTCTTAATATTTTATATTCTTTAATTTCTTAATAGTATCTCGATCTTCTTTCAGAGATAGTTTATGAGTTAGATAGACTACACATACATAAAAAAACTATCTCAACCACCAACCATCTTTTGAAGCATGCAGTTGTAGTAATGCTCACTTGCAGCTTATTGAATGTTTTAGGATGGAATGATGTGTCAAGTGGTGATGAGGGGCTAGCCCCTCGCTGACAGTAACACTGCATAACAAACATTATTCCATATCACCTCATTTGACACCTATGGGAAGAAATGGGGGGGTCCATTCTAAGATGGAACATTCCACTTTAGCTGGCAGGGTGTTGTGTTGCAGAGATGCAGTTTTATATTCAGCTAAGGTTGAGAGCAGGAACTACATTATTTGAGTACAAAATCTTGGATGGTCTTGCCAGGTTACGCATCAATCTTATTGCAATGAAATTCAATCCTTTCTCCATTCCATCCTCAATTTTATTAAACCTTTATAACTATGCTATAGCCAATGCTATAACAATAAATACTATTTTGTTTTTAGTAACATCAGCTTAAAATGCTAGACATTCACCTCGTGGATTAACACCCATACACTCCCAGAGGCCTACCGCCTGTGCCCTGCAGTGGTACTTTTATAGGCTGATGGTGATAATAAACTTAGAATGGCAGGTCCAACAATGTATGGAGTCCTAGTGTTGACCTTCTATGGGCAGACGATTGAACACATGTCATAGCAATGAATGTCTAACGGTAATTCAAACATGACTGCTATAGCAACCACATAGCTGCATGATAAGGACACACATTGTAAATTACCTATGAATTAATATCTAATATAATATCTTGGACAATGTCACACAAACTACTACACTACTACTACACTACTACTATTATACTATTAATTATAATATCGCATTCACATCAGCAGTAGTGTTAAGGAAATGTAACATAATTTATGTGTGATGATTTCATTTGACAGTCATCATAAACAAATAAGTACAAAATTGCAGTGAATCACAGAATTGAAACTGTCTTTTTAATGGTCAAAAACTTTCCAACAATTATCTACATATAAAACAGTTCTGTAACTGGCTGATTGACAATGCACAACATAAACCACTGAAAATGGAAACATGAAAGAACAGTGGCGAATCTGGTCCCAGTTTTTTTTTTTTTAGGAAAGCTAAAAGCCATTCTGGTGCCACAGGGTCATCCAATTTTAAACAGAATAAATTAAGGAATTTTTTAACAGAGCTTCCACATCTCTAGAAGTTGAGATAAAAAGTAAAAATTACTAGCAAAAAATAGCAAACCGTAACGAATACAACAATTTTCAAAGAAAATTATTATGTATTTTTCGTCGTAACGGATTGTCTTTGGTTTGGTTAAACTGATAGTGTCCGAAACTACCCCATCTGCCTAACTGAAATGAGTGATTTTAGTTACACATATAGGGCAGTTTCGGGCAGTACCGGATACTCCCACGGTTGTCAATTGCCACGAGCATAAGCAAGAACACCAAACAAAATGTTGCAAGAGAAAAGAGGTAATTAAAGCGTGGGAATTTATTGTTGTCTAAGGGAGTGATGAATCTGTTAGGCGTTGTCCTTTTGAGCCATCACTCACGTGCTGGTCGCATAGCACCAATCGAATGAATCTGCAATAACCCGCACACAAACCTAAGTTCACATGATCGTGCTATGGTCAAATAAATATGGTTACGAGTAAATCGATTTTGTGCGATCAGTGACTGGAAAAGTGTGATGTGATCGTCGCATGCTAGCACCACCCATGACCAATTAGGATGATGCATTATGTCTTGTTTACTCTTTAATCTATGCTAAAACTGACAACAAGGTACTTTTTCCAAGAGAGAATCACATGGACATTGAATTAGTCATAAACTAGGTATGTTAAGTCACAGCTTTAACATTTTCAATGTATCCAGTTAGAAACAGTGGAAGTCTCATCTCAAATATAAGTCATGTCCTATTATTTATATTATTAATAAATATCCAAGAGTCACATTGCAGGTTCTGATCCTAGCACTTGTCTCGCGTGGTTCCCGCGCGTCGCGTTTTTGCCTGCCACGAGGCTCCCCAATCCTAAATCTCAAACAATCCCTGAGATTGTGATAGATTCTCCCATACGCTACTTGAAACTGGCAAAAATGCAGTGCTTACGCACAAGCAAGTGTCTGTTAATTATAAATAAAAAAATAATAAATTATTGCAATATGCTCACACTCGATCTCGACAATATTTTAAAGGTTGAGACACATTGGCCGATGGCGAACGACGGCGGGTCCATACAAAAAGCATGTTTAGTATGTTACACCGTCCGCATCCTCCGCCGTCGACACGGCGAACGGCGCCGAACGCATTCCCATATACTCATCGTGGTTTTTTGTATGGGCCTGCCGTCGTTCGCCGTCGGTCAATGTGTCCCGCCCGACTCTAAGGCAAGGTGTGGACAACACTGACCTGTCCGTCTTGTGGTACTCCTCGAACTCGGGGTCTTCCCAGGGGTCGATCTGCCCCGCGAGGTTCTCCCGCCCCCTCTCATATCTCTGGAAGATGCGCTCCCGCTCCTCGACAGCCCGGGTCAGCAGTGCCTCCTCGTTCATAACACGGCCTGCTTGTGCCACATTACGAAACTACAACTCTTTGACCCCGACCCCGGCCCCGGCTCTTGTGTCGCAGTATGTACAATATAACACTCTAATTAACTACATCTCTCCACCACCAACCCGCCCATTACAATTTATCTATCACGCCCAAACTTATTTCTCCGGACGCTATTCGATTTTGACGTGCCTGTTGTCATGTCATTTGCAAGGACTTCAACGAATAACTAAATACTTCCGCGTGGACTCGTCAGACGGGTTATTTAATTTACAACACTAATTTTATGTTTCTTTTATTCGATGACGAGGCCTTGCAACAATCAAAATTCTATAAATTAAAATTACGCCCTCCCTTTTCACAATCGGGAATCTGAAAAAGAATCAGTGAAGTGCAAAGAGAATATAATCACTAGGTGAAGTGATGTGTTCTAGGAATGGGCGATATATATCGTATATAGTTATTGAAACGTATATCACATGAATATCTAAAAATCAGATATCGATGCGTACTGAAACTATATATTTAGTGAAACACTATATTGGCGCACAAATTCGATTCTCCTCGATATCAAGATATCCGTGATTTACAGATATGTAGGATATTAAACCGTATCGCATCGCTATACGGGCTAGCGGCTATCTACCGAACCGAACTGCATACTGTGTTATCTTAGAACAAATTATAGACCGTTGATTTTCTATATACAATACCTGCCATCTAGTAATAATAGTGTAGTACTATGTAGTCAATAGCGGAGATTTCGTCCATAGAGCCATCACCAATGTAGCTCCACCTAGTGGTAATAGTGCTAATAATGCGATGTTTTCCAATGCGAACTTACCCATCTTTATCCAATAAATACATAAAAAACTATGCCGAACTGAACCGAGGAAAACCGAGTGAAAGGGTGTTACCCACAGCGTGCGAGAGAGTGAAACAGCAATAGTTACATTGGATTCGTACGATATTAAATCTTAAAGGTATACTAATACCAACTAATACAGCGTTACTGGATATCGACCGATATCCAATATATAGTTTCAGAATCCGATATTCAATATCAATATATGGTTTCGATTTGATATTGTGAAAATTCGATATTACCCATCCCTAATGTGTTCAGCTTCAGGGTTGCCAGATGCGATTTTCTATTTCTCCCAAGGAATATAATACTCCCTAGGCGGGAGAAGAATGAGAACTCCATACATATAAAACGACCCCTTCACACACATACACACTACACATTTTATACTACAGCGACATCGCTGTTTATACGTGAACTAAAGAAGAAAAAAATATTTTTTTCTTTTTTTCAAAATTTTAATATTTTCTTCTTAACTTTATTGAGCTAATCAAGTTACTGAATTTCTGCTGATAATCGTAATAAACGAACTGTGAAATAAGGAATAAATAAATTGTAAATTGAAATTCAGTTTTACTTGATTAGCTCAATAAAGTTAATATTTTGTAATTATATTGTGCTTATTCTACCTTGTGTTTATCTTTATAAATAAAATACTAGTCAAAAAGTTAAAAGTTTTGTATTCACAATAGTATAGGTTTAAAGATGCACTTTTATGAGAGCTAGTTATTTACATATCTATACTACATTCCAAATAGCAACGAAATTTTAAGGCTATTTTGCAATACAGAAACAGATATTTGAAACACTTACTCTCTTTATTCTTAGAATAGCTTTTGTACTGTTCAAGATATGTCGGATAGTACATCTTTCTAATAAATAAATTACATTTGGTACTCAGAATTGGCCAGAAAGCTAAAAAGGAATCGGAAAATCTTGTCGTCTATATTTGGAACTAAGTATAAGTTAGTTTTAATTTTAAATACGCTTAACGCTAATAATAGGTACTCTTGGTTGCATATAATTGCCAACGAAAAAATATATAATATACAGGGTGTAACAAAACACCCTAGTAATACTTATTGGGGTGCTTCTGACCATCAAACTGAACAACTTTCACTATGGAGCCAACATCGAGAAAAAATAAACAAAATCAGCTGTTCCATACAAAACTCCAGTACCGACTCGACTAAAATGTATGGGTCAGCAGATGTTTTTATTTTTTCTCGACGTTTGCTCCATAATGAAAGTTGTTCAGTTTGATGGTCTGAAGCACCCCCTTAAGTATTACTAGGGTATTTTGTTACACCCTGTATATTTTAAGACTGGCAGCAGAATGCATTACATAGATCGCTTTTTGAGTCAACCACCGCGTTAAAAGGTCTTACTTTTGGGTGGGACTCAACCGGGGTATGGTTGAGTATAGTAGTGATGTGACCATCATGAGGTACTGTTATAACAGGTACCTATACAAAGTACAATTACAAAATACAAAACACAAATCGTACACAAATACATAATTTTACAACAAACCCACAAACATGGGGACTTCGGGAAGGCAGATTAGTATTAGTATGTCTGACGAATTTGATTAAGTTCTTTCGTAACGTGGCCGTCTCAAGCGCTTTGGCAGGGAGTTCGTCTGAAACAAATAGCATTTATTTAAGTAGTAGGTACATAAAATATACTTAGGTACTATGTGCACTAGGGCACTAGGGCACTAGGCCCCTAATTTTTTAGTGCAATGTTTGTTACTTAATAATAAAGAAAAATAATAAAAAAATAATAAACAATAACAAATAACGATCAGTATCGTTTAATAACAAATTTTATTGTTGTTTATTCTTTAAATTTTTGCTCTAATGTTAATAAAGGTTAGTAAAAAATGAAATGGCATGCAATGGACATCAATTTTTTTTTCTTTACACTTTATTTGGTAGATGCCCTAATAGTAAAAGAGATAAGCGTACTTTTGAAAACCATCGCTAGCAAGGCTGTTTCAGTATTCATAAGGTGTAGTGTAGAGTAGAGCATCTCTGTTAATTCTTTGATGTAATTGAAGCCCGCATAACGTCAGTTGGCTTAGTAGATACAGCTGCCGTTCATATCATAGGATATTGTAACATACTGCATGGTGTAGCTAGGTGAACAGTACAATAACATGATTTCTCCAGTCGGTTTAGTAGGTACCTTCAGCACTATAAGCAAGCGCGACTGACACGCACACATTAACTCTCTGTGCGTGAATGTGCAAGGGATGTCAGTAGTCGTTCCGATTCCGAACGAACAAATGTAGAGCTCGAACGAGAAAGAAATCGTGGTAGCTATGACCGAACGATAATTGTTTTGGAAACTTTATATACCACACTCTAAATCAATGCAACATTTATTTCATATATTGTTGTTTCAATAACTAAAAAACAATCTTTCTTTTCTGAATAATTCTGCAAGAATATAGATTATAGTGGGCCTAAGATGGCCTGTCTTTAGGTCAAGAATTACAGCTACAATAGATATGGGCTATTAGCGGTAGCTATTGGTCACTGACTAAGCCCTTACAACCAAATAATAATAATACGATTACTTATACTGAATTATTCTGTTTCTGTTTCTGTTGTGTATATTTTGTCTTCTGTTATGTGACTACGGTGTGGTCCTTTATTTCGTTAACCTATGTTATGTGTAAAAGCACAATAAAATAATATAAACTCATAATAATAATAATATAAAGTGGTGATTATTTGACTAGGACCCCTTAAAACCGTTTAATAATAATAATAATATACAATAATAAAAGGAAAGATTTTTTCTAAAGTTGAGACTGATTTTGTACTCCAAAACCACTAGTTCGAGATTTTATAGAAATCTTTGAGGCATTTCTGACTCTGAGAATGCCATGGCTTACATACATACATTAATACTTACCTAGAATCGCTTGTTTAGTAGCATAGAATATATTTTTTTTTCTGAAAAAAAAAAAATTCTTTTCTTCTACTGCCTTCTCTTTCTAAGATTTCACATAGGTCCTAGTCTGTCGCCGGCTCTCTTTTCTTTCTATAGCTCATTGTTTACGGTAATGCCATCTAGCTTTCGAATCGAGTACTTCTAGGGCAGGAAAGAAGGAGTTCTGGATGGTTGTGTTTTCATTAAATCGTATCTCAATAACCCAATAGAGGGTGTTTTAATTAAAATGATAAAACTCAAATATTAAATGAAAATGAAATTGTAAATAATTGTACCTACTTGTTTATCAATTTAATTAATTATTTTAATATCAATTAAATAATAAACAAACAAACAAATAATACACATTACACACACACACATTGTTTACAAATAAATAATTTAAACAAAAATCCACTGCTGGACATATGCCTCCACGTCCACTGCTGGACATAGGCCTCCCCAAGGGCTGTCCTAAAGGACAGTAGTAGTAGGTAGGTAGGTAGACAGTAATGGTAGTAGGTAAACCTACCTCAAAATATTTGTTGATCCCGGTTTAGGAAAACGATGGAATTTCACTGAACCATCTTGAGCAGCCTTAGCTCCACATTTAGCACACTTCTTGTTTGCATTTAGTATCTTCTTCGCGTATGTAAACATCTCACAATGAATAATTTGTCTCAAGTTCAACTAGTTTAATGTTTAAAAATCACAACAAGAAATTGTGCGATTACTGTGTAGGCGTATGTAGACATCTCAAAATGAATTTGTCTCAAGTTCAAGTAGTAAACTGTATGGTATAATAATTTACGCAACAAATCACAATAAGAAATTTAGCGTTTACGAAATATTAATAACAAAAAACATAAATTATATCAAAATTAAATAATTTTCAAAATATCAAAATGACGGGTTAGATAGTGTTGCCAAATCAAAATTACACAATACTGCTATAAATATCTTTTTCTCAAATTATCAAATAACATGATTCGTTTCGACCACGTTTACGATTATGTTTAATTAATAATACGTGCAATTTTAACCGTAATAATTAGTATCTTGATTATTTTGAGCATCATTTTATTATCTTGACTCTTCTAAACTGGTAAATTTGGTAGGTTATTAAAGTTGAAATACGCACTCATAGACATTTTGTAAGGAGACTACAGACCTTAGCAAAGATAATAGACCTTGATTTCTCCCCACATTTGAAATAATTTTTCTCCAAAACGATACTATTTTCTTTACTTTTACCCAAAGGCTAGATTCGTTTTTTGCTCGTGGTCATACCAAAGGCAATGTTTTTTTTTGTCGAGTTTTTGGCGGGATTTGAACAGATACGTTTGGAGTCCTCATATTTCGTCGAATTTTTATTGTTTATAGTGAGTTTTGGTTCGTAAAATCGGTGTTGTTTTGCGTAACAAAGTGTCGTGCAAGTGAACAATATACAGTTCAGTGAAATATGATGGTGTGGGTCGTGAACAGGAAAAGTGTTCCGTTCTTTTATAGCGCGGCAAGCGGTCGGTTCACCTCTTTCCTGTGGACTTCTCTGCGTTTCCTGCGTTTCTCGATTGCCTCCAAAAACTCCAAAGAAGCGTTGAAACGTCGAACACCAACGTTTTATTTGCTATAAATGAGAAACAATAATTTGCTTAAAAAGACTGGCTCAAAAGGAAAGAAAATCCAGAGCCGTTAAAAACTTTCAAAAAAAAAAAAAAAAGGTTTTTTTGTTCGTGGTTTTACCCAAGGAATATAAATAACTACTCTCTGTTTTACCAGTTAAACTGAACAAATGGCATTGCCTGTAGTGTGACTGGTAGAGTTTTGTCGTTTCAGAAGTCTATTTTATTCAAATACATTTAATACATCCAATCATAGATATATTATACCTACAGAACAAGATACACAATCAGCGGTCCAAAAATGGCAGACCCAAATGAGGTACTTTACGAATAAAAGTACCTCCTCTTGCCTCAGTACCGCGCTGCCTCTCTGACACGTAGTGATTATATTCTCTTTGTCTCTGACTGTAAACATACATAATACGACTAAGTTTAATAGTCAAATATCAGGTACTAGTATCAACCTACAGCACTCATACTTATTTTGTGTGGCATATAATTTGTCTCTGTTCTGGAGCGCGATTTTTGAAAGTCAGACATTCAAATCAGCATTCGAAAGAAAGATGATCGAAAGATCTCCATAGTAATTTTGTCATTTCCTACTGCTTATTTGAACGTGTGACTTTCAAAAATACCACTCCTGTCATTGTCTGATATATGACATCTTGTTCCTTTTTCAAAATGATGTTTTAAAAATACATATTTTTTTAAAGACATGCAAGAAGTATTTACAACTTTATACCTGGAAAATAAGGTATATGTTCCATTGATACATAGACGAAGAATTTTTAAGTTTAGTGATTTCAATCTCTTTGCAAAAGTTTAAAAAGTATGTGTCAATTTGGACAAAAATTTGCTATGATTTATATGAGATTGTGCATCTTGTTCTTTTACAGAATGATCGCGACAACCGACAAACCAAACAAAACTTTACAAAACAAACACCTTATGGGGAGTGAATGAGCGGAGTCAAGTAGGTATCGCAAAAAGTCTGTTTAAGATATATTTTCCCTTAGTCGCTCGTAAAGTACCAACTGTTTAGTATTAAAAATGATTTCAGACCATCAAACTGAACAATTTTCACTATGGGACGAACATCGAAATCGCGAAAATGAATGAATGAATGAAATATACTTTTATTTACACCAAACACAGATACATCATAGGAATAAAAAACAATAATGGTACAAATAAGGCGGTCTTATCGCTAAAAAGCGATTTCTTCCAGACAACCTTAGGGTAGAGGAAATTTAAACAAAGAACAACGGGTCGGTGCTATATAAAATAAATAGTAAATATCAGAAATAAAGGAGAAACCGAAAAATAAACGCATTTCATAATAATAGACATACATATATATTTTTTTTTTTTTTCTAGCCTATTTCATCCCACTGCTGGGCAAAGGCCTCCCCTTTAATCTTCCAACCATCTCTATCCTGGGCAAGCTCTGGCCACTTGTCGTCAAAAGCATCCAGATCATCCCGCCACCTCTTCTTAGGACGACCCGGACGCCGACGACCATCTTCTGGGATCCAGGGCGTAACAATTCCTGCCCACCTCTCCTGGTGCATTCGACAGACATGGCCGGCCCATTCCCACTTTAGTTTAGCTGTTTTCTTCCCGACGTCGGCGATTTGTGTTTTGGAGCGCAGTGTAGTGTTCCTGACACGATCTGTTCTTTTAACACCTAATATACTGCGCTCCATCGCTCTCTGACAAACCTTGAGTTTGGACTTTTGAGACTGTTAGAGACCACGTCTGGGCACCGTAGGTTAAGATAGGCAGGATACACATGTCAATGAGTCTTCGTACAAACTTCGTTCAAACGAAGACGAAGACATACATATACGAAAAAAAATCTGCTGTCCCATAGATTTATAGTTTAGTATGGAACATCAGATTTTTTTTCATGATTTCGATATTGGTAACGACCCCCTTATGTGTTGAGGTTATTCAACGTGGATTCTACTTATTTATGCGAAATAAACACAAAACATAAAATACCATTTTATATTTGTCTAGGTAACAAAAGCAATTCAATTTTCATGTCAATCACTTGAAAGAAAAAATTAACACTCCAAGGAGATCCGCACCGCTGTGCCACACCTACATTATGTTTATACTTATACTTTATACCTAACATAGGTAGGTGTTAAATCATGTTAAGAATTTCATTAATTATATTATGTCGTTTGGGATCAAAAACGTCGATATTTTCGTATTTGATGAAGTGGTATTTAGGGTATCTAGAATATTTTAGACTTTGAAACATTTCTTTGAAAGGAAGATGTCGTCGAATAGATATTTTAACTTAAACCCGACAGTGAAGCTATTCACTGGAACGTCAACATACCAGTATAACTTACGTTTTCGTTCCAGTGATGCTAGTCGGGTCGGTCGATATAAAGTTCTTAAGACTAGGTACTTAGGTAAGCACCTACCAACCTACCTGTAGTGTGTCCTGCCTGTGGCTCCGACTTTGAATGGAGCACCCTGGGAGCACCCCATTGGGTGTCGTAGGTAGGCAAGTATAGTAAGTACGTACCTACATACTGTTTATTTAAGTTCAAGTTTAGGAAAGGGACATCATGGGATTTAGTCAAAAATGTGAAAGTGCCGACCAACAAAAAATAATGCAATATTCTGTTAGGACTGGCGTCTTAAGCATTTATTATTATGGCACAAAAGCTGTAGGTCCATTGTACTTGGTTTTATTTGGGTTCGAAAATCTGCCTTTTCATACACATTTTCGATGAAAATTTAATTAGCTAAGGCTATATTTTGTTAGAACTAGTCCGTTGCAGCATTTTTTAGTATGGCACCGAAGCTGTAGGGCCATTTTCCTTGGTTTTATTATGGTTTGAAAAATCGTATTTCCATAGATACCTACATTTTAAAACTTACCTACAGCTACAGCCATAATAATAAATGCTTAGACGGACAAGTTCTAACAGAATATAGTATTATTTTTTGTTGGCCGGCACTTTCACATTCGGACCAAAAATGTATGAAAGGCCAATGATGTCCTTTCTTGATTTGTGGTAGTTCACAAAATACTAGAGCAAATATTTTATTATGAAATCATTTTTAATACTAAACAGTTGGTACTTTACGAGGCGACTAAGGGAAAATATATCTTAAACAGACTTTTTGCGATACCTACTTGACAGTACCAACATCACCATCCTGAAGTATTTAGTTTGCTAAAGTTGGACCTCGCTATAACTGAACGCTGCGCTAATAAGAAAGTTGTTACTAAGTACCTACCTTATTGTAGAAATGTTTTTGAAACGATATGACATACGAACGTGAGTTTCGTATCCTATATAATTATATACGTAAATAAAATGCAAAAAAACGTGTTAAATAAAATGCAAAAAACAGCAGGAAGAAAAATGTGTCTCATGGTTTCATTTATTACATGGACACCATACTGAATGGTTTTATATGGAATTTTGAAAAAACGTGTAGCTCTGTAGGTATGATGATATGCGACATCTGACTATGCCAATATTTAGTAGAAATTTCTACTAAATATTGGCATCATCGGTTTTGGATTCCATTACGTACATATGTAGTTATAAGCATTTATCTGGTGTGAGGTGCCACATTCAAAGTATCTCTTGTAACTTTTTCAGTTTTAGTCGTACAGAGCTGATTTTTTTTGTAGGATCTTTTTCCAACTCCTACTAAATCCTACAAAATTTTCAAAAAGATTCACGTACTTTCCGAGTCCCAGGGTGGCACCTCACACCAGATGCATCTGGTGTGAGGTGCCACCTTTATGTTCATGTAACTTCTTTATACTTTTGCTACAAATTCCAGAATTGGGCCTACAAAATCTACAAATTTCCTACAAAATGGGCATATAATCCATTTTTCCATAGCAAATGTGGCACCTCAATCCATACGCACATAAAACATCCATCTGAAATTCATTAACTAAATATAGAACCAAAATGCTAAGAACTGCCAAAAATACCATGTTGCTTTGATACCGATTGAATCTGTACTAGTTACACAATAAGATCCCTGGTTGTTTAAGATTTTACCGTTAGTCTGAAACTTGATTGGAATTTGAAATCCTTTGCAATGTTTCGAGTAAAAAAATACCTTGTTATGAATGTTTAAAAAAAATCTGAAGGAATGAAATTTGAACCCGTCATTGGATTTGATAAAAGCAAACATGGCCGACGTGTATCAATAAATGAAATCAACCCGCTACTGGGCATAGGTCTCCCTTTTATTGCGCCATTCCTTACGGTCATGTGCTAATCTGATCCCTGACATTTATTTATCACATTAAGCTTCATTTTACAGAGTGCAGAAGGTGAAGACGACGAAGAAACTCTATCGGCGGACCCCTGCGGCTCTCCGATGAGGATAATAAAGAACGACCTGAGCCCCCAAGCGTGCGTCGACAACTGCCAACCCTCCACCAGCCGCGCCTCCGACTTCTTCGGCCTCAACCTACAACAAACCAAGGAGACCTTCTACAAAGACATGCCTTCCAGCAGCAAAAACTTCAACTTAGAATTAGACACTAAAAATAAATGTTTAAAAGGTGAAACCTCTCAATGCATCAGCAATTTAGACTCGTTGAATCTACAGAGCAGCAGTAAAAGTAAAAAGAAAAGCGATGTGCTGAATAACGAGATTAGGAGATATAGTGACAGCAGCGCTCAGAAAAACAACGCGTCGGGTAGCAGCCCCCTTACCCGCACTTTCGATCTTCACTATATCGCCACTGTTTCGGTCCGCACTTCATTGTAATAGAGTTGAAATTGGAACGAAAACATTCACGCAAAAGTTCGAATCGAATGTGCGGGTAGACCCTCAGGTTTACGACGACGCTCGTTGCAGAAGAGCAACTCCGGCCAGGCGAGAGTAGGTCAAACGTACCTATCTCAGCCAGCGACCCGTCTGCACCGTTAGTAACAAAAGCTAAACATATTAGCGTAAAAGCAGGTTTTACGATCTCAGACAGTGACGGCTAATAAATAGTAACATTTTGTATGTGATATTCGATGTTATTTTATGATTGTGTGTCATAGAATCTCGTACAATTGCAGGGTAAAATAGTTTTTACTCGGTTAGTATCGATGTTTTTGGCTTTGAATGTTATGCCGCTTGATAGTTTTTAGATTTTAATTAATTTACTTGTTTGAATAAAGTTGTTGCCTCGGTGTTACCGTTGAAAGCTTTTTCATGCAATCTAACAATATTCCAACAGTTCATGGGAAGTTAAGAAAGACAAACAGTAAGCTATAATAACAGGTCGAAAGCGATTTGACTAATTAGAATCAAAATAATAATATATTTAACGCTGTCTATACATAACCAACTCGATAGTATCAATCAGTAGGTATGTAGTCATCAATTGCCATATGCATTCTTTAACAAAAACATTTTGCTACTATTAATGACCGATTTAAGATTTTAACATTTTTTTAATGTTTGTAATTTTCTGGCAATTTTGGATGTATTTTTTTTCTATTTGCTAAAATATAACTATACTTAGATAAAAAAGTAAAAGATCACACAGGACAGCTAGGTTTTTGCACTGCACAACCCTTAATATTTGCCCAGTTAGAGACAGGAGACACAGATAGGGTGTAATAAAAATATCTTCATTCATCAACATAGGTAAACCTAAATTATAATTTATAACAAAGCTAGTATTACGTCAATGGACTAAAATTAAAGGTTTTTTTTCTTAGACTGCTTCGCACAAAAGCCACAAAATCACAAAATGAAGCTAGGTACCATTTACTGCAATTTAAAATAGTTGACATTTTCAGATTAATGAACAGCATCCTGAATCAACAGAGGCAATATCAATGTTTATGTTAGAGAGCTTGCTATAATTTAACACCCAATAAAATGTTTTAACAGTATTGTGAAAATCACATCAGAGTTAAATAATTATAAACTAGTAAACAAGTGATGTAGTTGTAAGAATTTATGTAAAAATGTTGCTAAAAATATACTATTATATTGCACACTGTTGTACTTATTTGTGGCCCATTTATGTCTTTCTACTCTAATCTTTATTCCACTGAACAAATAATCACTACGTATACCTAGTGATTATTTTCAGTGCTTTATTCTGTGAGGCTCTATCTCCTGTTCAATCTGCAAGGTGTCACAAAAATACAAATAAACATTTAAGGGGTGGTTTAGTCTCTAAACCAGAGATATCGAAATCGCGAAAAAAAATCTGACCTTCCATACTAAACTACAAATCTACTCGAGCTACCTAAATGTATGGGACAGCAGATTTCTTTTTTCGAGATTTCGATGTTGGTACCATAGTGGAAGTTGTTCAGTTTGATGGTCTTAACAACCCCCTTAAAAGTTTTAAATGTTTATTTTTACTTTTGTAACACCTTGTACTATCAGTTTAAAATAACAATGTGCATGACCTCGCCTGCAAATGTGACGTCACTCAATCACACGAACTTCACTCAAGTCATTCAAATGATTATTTCCTTTACATAGAGTCTATATTCCTTTACAACCGAGTGAAGTTATCGAACGGCCCTTCAAGGTCATGCACATTGTTATTTTAAACTGATAGTATACCTACTGGAGTAAGGGTTGAAGGGGTTGAACCTCATCTGGCAGCACCGCCGCGCCCGCGCCGCCTTGAACGAATTAACGCGTGATCGCGTTCCGTCTATCTTATTTGCTCTAGCAAATGACGTTCCTAAGTGACAGAAAATGATTCGAATGTGAATACTGCCAGATGAGGTTCAACCCTAACCCTATTTTTTTATATAATATTACTATATCTATGATTTATTAATCGCTGCAATGAAGAGATAATGGAAGATGATGTATGATTGCCCCAACCCCAAAATAATGGGACAAGGGCAAGGGCAAGATAATGTTATCAAAAACAAAAGAAATTCTACGGCACGATAGCTGTCCGTAGTGAATCTGCCTGCTGTGCCGAGGGTCAGGGGTTCGAATCCCACAAGGGGCAAATATTTGTATAATGAATATGGTTATTTGTACCCGAGTCATCAAAAATTATTATGAGTACCCACTAAACTAAAGTCAATCACATAAAAACAAAACTAATTCTTTAATGTCTTTTTATTTTAACCAAAACTATCATATCATATCTCACAAACAATTAATTTAAAGCTCGTAATGAGCAAGCTAAGCTTAAACTTAAAACCGTAATGACCAGATACATCACATAATAAAAGCTTAAATACAACATTGCACGTTCACTCCGCCTTGACAGCTTTAGGTGCCATGTTGACCATGGAGAGGAGAGCGTTGAAGGTCCCTCGGTGCTGGAAGCCGGGCCAGAGCACCATCATGGTGGACATTACGTAGAGGATGAATATGTTGTTGAACGACGATGATACCCAAGCAAGTGTCAGGAGCATACTGATGGAAATTATGTAGTACTGCAACAAAAGAGTTATGCATAAAATTAATAGCCCCTGACTCTACATAATATAAAACAAAGTCGCTTCCCGCTGTCTGTCTGTCCCTATGTATGCTTAGATCTTTAAAACTACGCAACAGATTTTGATGCGGTATTTTTTAATAGATAGAGTGATTCAAGAGGAAGTTTTATATGTATTATTAGTATCAGCATTGTACCCGTGCGAAGCCGGAGCGGGTCGCTAGTTATTTTATAAAAGGTGAAAGTTTCTTATTGCATGCTCCCAACACAGGTAGGAATGATGGGCAACTACGAAAATAAAAAAATAAATTAAAAACTAAACTAAACAAATGAGGGTTGCTTTGGCAGGTAGCAGGTTAAAATTGTCTGGCTAAAGGTTGAAAGTATCAAAACTGTCGCTGTGTGTGTACTGAGGAAACATCTTCTAATAGTTACCCAAGCAACATGTATAAAATTCAGCGTTTACACTCTACCGTAAGTATAGTTACAATGCCAGACACTTTACCCTACCCTACACCCTTAAACTTAAATCAATTGCAACTATACTTACGTTACGTTAGTAAGAGTATAAAAGCTGAATTTTATACATGTTACTTGGGTAACTATTAGAAGATGTTTCCTCAGTAGCCCGACAGTTTTGATACTTCCAACCCTTGGCTGGACAATTTTAACCTGCTTTCTGCCAAAGCAACCATGACTCATATTTCATAGTTGCCCATCATTCCTACCTGTGTTGGAAGCATGCGCTGAGAAACATAAAATAACAAAGTGTGGATGCACATTGAAGATATTTGAAAAATATAAATTGGGAGTGTTTATGATGCATCATGGAATGCACTGAGACCATATCATTATAATTTAAGTCTTTGTTAGTGCATGCATCACTTTAAAACTACAAAACCGATTTGGATGGGGTTCACAAAAGCATAGGGCTTAGTTTGGATTAACACTTTGACTGCTGACGACCTACGTCGTAGGTCGGCAACTAATGGGCCACAGTGCTGAAGAACCCACGTAACAAGTCAGTTCAATTGCATTTCGCCTGTGCTCATGACCTACAGCACGAGTCAACCAAACATTACGCATGTGCGGGCGACCCACGGGGTGAGCCGCATTGGTCTTTTTACGTTACGACTGTGCGCACGACCTACGAGGGGCGTCAGTTTTAGCACTGCCCGAGGATCATGATTTTGAGATTAGCAGCCAAGGTGTTAACATTAGGGCTTTATTTCATCGCAATTGGTTAATTCAATCAAAACTTATGAGTATTTAAAGTCAGTGGTCTATACAAATAACTAAAACATTATCATTAAAAATGGTTATAAAACAATAAAACATTACTGATCTCCTTGACTCTGATATAATGTTAACTTTAACTTACCATGCAAGGGCTCGTCTCTCTCAGGGAGTAAAACGTATAAATCTGATTCAACGTCTTATTGTAACAACCCACGATACTCCTGCAGATGTCCTCATACATCTTCTCTTTGTTGCCTGTCCACGAACTCGGTCCGTATATTGAGTTGCAAACAATGGGAACAATGAAATCAACAAAGATTATAATCAAGCCGACTATAGCAAATGTGGCTATGGAGCTTAGATCCAACAGCCAGATCACGAGGTACAGGAAGGAGGTGGCGCCGAAGATTGCGCAGGGATGCCATTGCTGCTCCCATAGCATCACGGACTTCAGGGGCAATAGGGCCATACGCCATCCTTCCAGAAGAAGTTTCACCTTCTTAACCTGCTGCTCCTAAAAAAAGAGAAATATTGCAGTGCCAAAAGCAGCGGTAGAATATCGACTTCATCTTATAAATAGACTGCGAATGTTGGGTACCTAAATCTAATTAGATATAAAAAATTGTACATATACCTGTTCTTGGTCTGCCATTTCTTCGGATATCTTTTATCGTATACGAGGAACAACAACTAGGCTTTTTAATCAATAATATACTCGAGAAAATTCTTAAAAACGCCACTTATTCCAAAAACATCGAGAAATAACCCTCTTTGAAATAACCGACAACCGCTCGCCAAAACCGCTTGCAAAAAGAAAAATTCAAAACAGGGTTGCCAGATGCGATTTTCTATTTCTCCCCACATTTGAAATAATTTTTCTCCAAAACGATACTATTTTATTTAGTTTTACCCAAAGGCCAGAATGCAGATCAGTACGTACAGTAATAAAGTCTAAAAAGAATAAAAACGCTTTCAATAGGATAGACATATTGTACAGAGAAATAAAACCCCTGTTTTGTTCGGCAAATGAAGGAAAAAACATACAACTTACCAGAAAACTGTGGTTCAGCTTCCCAAGCTGATCTGTATCTTCCTCAGATAAATCCGCGAGTGGACAGTGTGATTAAATATAAAAGTTAATTATTTAATTACATAGATTTATTGGTAAAAAGTGTAAAACAATACAAATTTGAAAAAAAATAATTATTAATTTATTTTATTTTCAATTTTAAAAATCACGATTTTTTATCTGTGAGTCACGTGACTTGAAACGCCAATCAGGAAACGTGACGTCACTCTGCGGAAAACAGTCACATTTGACAGTGTTTTTAGGTTATCTGGTGCAAATAACATTGTTAAAAACAGTGAAATTATCAACTCTCTATTAAATCTGTGTTGAAAATAGTCACATTGCTTGCTTTATAAAAATGGAGCAAAGGCTTCAAAAGGTCGACAGTACCAATTTGCCGAAAATAGATGTCCTTATGGTCGCTAAATATTTTGCCTCCAATCCGGATTTTTGTTCTGCTGGGCTGAATAAAGAAATGTTAAAACTGCTGCGTGAGTATACTTGCTTATTTGGAACTTACAAAATGTCGTTATTTACGATGGTTTAGTAGGTAATACTAAAAACATAACTATCTTTTTTCTTATCAGATCTTCAAAAGAAAGCTGTCGAAGATGTCGCAATCGGTCACGTTCAGCTGTGTCGGAACGCTGGTTCTTGTGTAGTAATTTCAAGAATAATGTCCAGAACATAAAGTGCACGCCAAGCCTTATAACGTTTGTTTGGTTGTTAACGAAGATAAAGGCAAATCACAGATGTCCAGTACCTCGAATGTGTAGCTTCTCATGGTGGCTTCATAGACCAAGTCAAGAGCCTTCATCTACGTCCAGAGAGTGCTACTGGAAGAAACCCAAGTTGGCGCAGGTTAGCGCTCAACATTGTTTATCTACAATGTGCAATGCAGAGAAAACTTTTGTCATTACTCATTAGCAAGGTCAATCCTGCTTAAATGTGTTAAGTAAATAAAAGCATATAATCGTTTAAATGTTTGTTTTATTTATTTTATCAAACAAAGCAATCATATAACAATATTTATATTAGGCCGTTACTGCAAAAATTCTGCAAAATCTGACACACGGAGAACTTCGGCTTCACACTCCTGTAGCCTATATATGTCCCACAGCAGGCCTTAACCCTTATCAGCAGTGATTGGAATCAATTAGGGTAAAGTTGCGAATATTTGTGTGATGAATATTAATATTTGTATTCGATTCATGGGTGTTTGTATCTATACGGGGCGTAAAATGTGATGTATTGTATATTAACAGGGTGCACGCCCCGTGTAGATACAAACACCCATGAATTGAATACAAATATCAATATTCATCACACAAATATTCGCAACTTTATCCTAAATTGCACTACCTATTCCGATCACTTTATCAGGCATAGTACGCTTCATCGACCATAAAAATAGGTTCATTATTGAATGTAATGTGGTTGCCACAGCCTGATAAAGGGTTGAGCCTACACTAGCGGAGGGTGTATGGGCGTTAGTCCGCCATGCGTACCTAATGCTTAGATTAACAGACTTTACATCATATATCAGAACTAGCGACCCACCGAAGGAAAAGTATCATTAAGTATTAACCTTTAAACCACATCAAAATGAACAACTTTAGCTATGGGAGCAAACCTGTAAAAAAAGTCAGCTGTCTCATACATTTGAGTTGTGTAGGTAATACAGTTTAGTATGGAACAGCTGTTTTTTTTTATTTGACTTGTTTGTGCCTATGGTCAAAGTTGTTCAGTTTGATGAGTAGAGTATCAAGAGTATGTGGCAAGGTTAATGATACTTTTCCTTACACCTTGTATAAGTACCTACACATTAAGGATGACTCACGCTACACCGTGCCGGGTCATCGGTCGTAGCAGAGTGACCGAGCCGGCCGCGGCCCCATAAACACACAACATAAGCAGTGCCGGATTAACCATAGAGGCAAAGTAGGCCTATGGGCCCAGCGCCGCCTCGGCCTGAGAGAAAATAAGTAAAAACTCAAAGATTTAACTCACCCCAAAATTTAATAGAATTATTAAAAAGTCAGTGAAAGTCATTAAAAAAGGTATTGAAAATATATTTATTGCAAATTTTTGAGCTCGTTTCGCTCGCTCATTTTTGTTGTTTTATTTTCGGCTTTAAAACAGACTTCTTGCTGTAATCGAGTTATTATATCCTGTTTAATATACCGAGAGCTATTATTGCTCGCTCGATGCTTTCGTCTCATACACAAATCAAGTCCATTTTCATATGAGCTCTAGGTAGGTGCAATAAACATAATATGTAGGAAAGTAATGAGCTGACCTAGTCGTATTGCAGTAAAATCTCGAGTTCGCTTCGCTCGGTCCTTGATTCAGAATTTAAATCGCATTGCGCAACGACTTATAATATTGCAGTAAAATCTCGAGCTCGAGATCGCTCCACATTTAAGTGGATTATGTTATTTTGTAGTTATGTTACTGCGACCACCTAGCCTGTATCTGGCCGCCGGACACAGAGACAAATCCACCCCATGGGCCACGGGGATAGGGGCACAGAGGCTTGAAGTGCCTAGGGGCCTCTATATGGCTTAATCCGGCCCTGAACATAAGTATTTAACCAAGATCTGGTGCTGAACTCAAGAATGTCTCCGTACTAGGGTACTCCTCAATAGTAAATCAGCACCACCATGCTGTTTACCTGTACAGACAGACAAATGCGGAAAGCGACTTTATTTTGTACTATGTAGAGAAATACCTACCAATTTTTTATTTATTGCAATATTTAATTGATTTTCTTCACTGAGCTTGAAGATCCTGACAAGTGTGTACCTCCCCGAGGGTAGGCCTGTGCCCTGCAGTGGGACATAATGTGATGATGAGTACAGAACAGACAACGCAAACAAAATCTGTGCACCAAAAGTTTTGTCGGGGTGTCGCCTCTAGTAGGTAGGCACTTCAATGCTTCAGACCGACTTCTTCTTTTTCATTCTTTTTTCATCCAGTAGTAGTTGTTCAACAAGTTCCTTTCTTTGTCTTTTTGAATATGCATCTCGGTGAGTAGTTGTGGTTATCTTTTTTTGATCGGGTTGACATGCCAACTTAACACAACTCAACAAATGGTACTCCATGTAGTTCTCCATGTCATTGGGGAGCTGAAACATAGATAGATATTGTAGTATTCATTCAGTAACGTAATTAAATTTCCTTACATAACATACATAACCTCAAAAAGGTTAACAAAAAGGTTAGGTTTATTGAGAGGGAATTATTGGCCTATTGACCTGGAAATAATATTGCATTGGCTTGTTACTTACATCGAAATGATCTTCACAACATTTTGATTTCGGTACATTCCCTCGACCAAGTTCCATCGACTTGGTTTCGAATATCTGTTTTAGCCGGGCGGGGGGCGGGACATGAATAAACTGTTTTGTGGGAGTTTTGATAGCAGTGTTCACGTAAGAAGGCACAGCACTACATCTGAGCACAACATTTATAGTAATTTTTCACATCAATTTTACCTAAATCGAGCAAAATCAACTCTGCACATAGTAACTTGGTTTTGTTTGTGTCATGCAGACTTGCAGAGTGACGTCATACGTGGTCACGTGATCATAATGGCGCGTTTTTGTGGCATATTTTTTATTTAAATAGAAAAATTTATTTTTATTGCATTTAAAGGTGTAATTTTAAATAAATATTAATTCATTGGCATTATTTTAAACATATAAAGTGTTTAAATCATTTTTCCAAAAGTTGGATACTCCCGGATTAACGTATCTTCTTGTTGACATTAAGACATAATGTTTTCTACTAGGTAGTTACTAACTACGCAGCGCAATTAAATTAACTTCTTCTCTGTGACTAATTATTAAAATTTTCTTCTCATAGATATTACAGAATGATCACAAAAATCGACAAACCAAACAAAACTTTACAAAACAAACAACAAACACCTCATGTGGAGTGAATGAGTGGGTGAGTGGGTGGAGCGAACGAGTAAATGGAATGAAGAAACGAAAGGAATCGAACGAACGTTCGAAAAATGCATGTTCGTTTCATATACGGATGCCTTCCCAAACCAAAAATTAAATTACCCAAAATTCTCCACATGATTTATTTTTTCTCCGAACATTTCTCCAAATGTTCCTTTTCTCCAAAATTTCGCAAGGAGCCAAATTTTTACCCAAAATTGCGAAAAAAATACCCAATCTGGCAACCCTGGATATGTTGGATTGACATGACAACCACAGAGTACTTCCACCAATGTAATAAAATCTCAGAAAATGATCCAACTCAAATGAGTTAGATTCAGGATAAGGCCCGCCAACAAAGGTCCTCTGTGGGCCCGGGCCCGCCCAAGGACTATTTTGTTTTCGGGCCCACCATTAGGTCCGCCGCACACATACGGAATGATGGTTTTTCCGAAAACCATTAAGCACCCTTTAGGACGGCCGCACATTATCAGAAATTTCTAACAGAAAAATTCTGACGCTCGCCGGAAGCACCCCGCATACTATCAGAAATTTTGATCCGGCAACTTTTGAGCCCAGTCGTGTTTCATATTTCAATCAACGCACATCGACCCAGTGTTGCCACCTTAGCCCTTTTGGGGCTATAATTCAGTCAAATTGTGTTTTTACTAGGAAAGTTTTGTGGTAGTTCTGATTTCTTCCATTCTATACGTATTTTGGGGTGCTGAATCCAAATCTGAGGTTTTCTAACAACATTTTATTGACAAAATCGCAAAAAAAGTTAAAAGTTCTGTATGTTTTTTTCCCGAATTTTGCTTAAAACTCTGAAACTAATAACGTTGAGTAAATGGCCTGTTTACAGAAATTAAATATACCTGACTTTTATTTCTATCACATGAACATGACACTCAAAAATATCGTATATCTAGGATAATTATCGCACGTCTGGCAATACCTGATCCGAATTTCTGATAGTGTGCGGGGCCTAATACAAAATGTATGGCTAACACGCCTTCCGTCAGAAAAATTCTGACGTCCGGCTGAGGTGCCGTCCGGCGTGCATCAGAAGCGGACGACCGGTCAGAATTTTTCTGACAGTGTGCGGGGTGTAATACAAAATGTATGCACCGAGTGCCTTCCGGCGAGCGTCAGAATTTTTCTGTCAGAAATTTCTGATAATGTGCGGCCGTCCTTAGACGGGCAACCAACCGCATGCAGCCTGCCAAGGCCCAAAGATAAGCCAAGGCTGAATCGCGCGGCAACAAAATTGCCCGTCTAAAGGCCAAATTCCGAAAGCACGATCGCAAATCCGGTCTCAGCCAACGGGGAGCGCGCGTTGATCCCCTCCATAAATTTTTTGCGTTTTGAAGTGCGATTTTTGAAAATCATACGAGCGACTTGGCAGTAGAAAATGTCAAAATTACTATGGAGATTATGCATCTTTCTACTGCCAAGTCGCTCGTATGATTTTCAAAAATCGCACTTTTGGCCTTGATAGAAAGCAGCGTTCTGAAGTGCGATTTTTGAAAATCATACGAGCGACTTGGCAGTAGAAAATGTCAAAATTACTATGGAGATTATGCATCTTTCTACTGCCAATCCGCTCGTATGATTTTCAAAAATCACACTTCAGTTGCCCGTCTAAAGGGCCCTTCTAAAGAGAAAAAAATAGTTCCTAATGGCTCGATAGATGGCGTTGACGAGACAGGGGTAGCGACCTTGCAAATAAAAACCTCCTCCTTTTTTTTGAAGTCGTAGTCGGTTAGTAGAGGCGTTTAGGCACAAGTGAGTAAAATTTTGATAAAAGCAAACCACTTGGCATGGGTGTTCCTTAGGTCAATAGAAGCCGATTAAGATCGGTAGGCCGCAGGAGTCCCCCCTCTGGTCCGGTAGGGGGGGGGGGTTCAAAGATGCGCTCCGACCGGCCACATTCCACTACTAATAACAGAATTAGTTTCGATAGTAGGTCAAGTTTGGTATCGTTTTCGGATAAATTGAGAGTGTACAATTCGTTTCTGATATAAAAAATGGTAGTATGTAGAATGGTTTTTGAGATATTTAAAAAAAAACGAAATCGCAAGTAAAAATTTATTCTTCAAGTCATCATAACTATTAATGGGGGTTCATTTTCGGAACACAAAAAATACGCCATAATAGCCCGGTTAATACAGATTATGAAAAATATAACTTATTACCATCTCTTCATACAATAAATTGTAGAAAAAATTTTTGAATGTCGTGCGCCGTTTAATTTTTTGTCACTCGCTATGTTATGACGAGCACTCAACGTTCCTACTGTGAACGTAAATTAAGCTAAAAATTGGTTAGAATAGTGGGTTTGGATCGGTTGAGCAAAATAAGCCTTGATTTTTACCCCGTAGGGATTCAATTTGGGGAAATACCTTCTCCGTAAGCCTGCAAAATCGTAACATACTCGGTAATTTTACAGCCTGCCATTTTAGCTAATAGGACAAGTTTGATATCCTTTTTGAGTAATTTTTGGATAAAGAATTCATTTTTTATATCAAAAGTCTTTTATAGAATCTATCTTTTTAGAACCATTGGTGAAGCAGTTTGAGTTATATTTATAATATAAAAATTCTAGATTTTTGTCTTTTGAGTCTTCGTAATTTTTACAAAAGCCGATATTGTACATAGCTATAAAAAAATACTTGATGAATGCTTGTTTAACACAGATTTAATAAAAATATAACTTTTTAGAACCATTTCTATCGAGATAAGTATTGCAGAAAAATAAATGTTAACACCGCGCAAGTTAGTATTTTCACCCCTTTCATTTCAACCGACGCCGACGATCCACACTTCAACTGGACATTACATTATGACTTTAAAATCTGCTTAAATTTATCATAATAGGAGGAAGCCTTTTCTCTTTATAAACCTAATTTTTGCGCTTTAGTGGTTTATTTTGTAGAAGTAGCCGACGAACTAAGTAATACGACCGAATGTTTTCTTTTTCTTAGTTAAACTTCTTCAAGACATACAAACTTGTGTTAAATAGTTTGTTTTTGTATTTCCGATTTATTTGAGCTAGTAAATATTATGGTATCTAAGTTTATTACTATGAAATTATGAAAGCTACATACATACATACATAAGCTCACGCCATTCCCAAGGGGGTAGGCAGAGAGCACGGACCGCCACACGCTACGACTCTGACATACTTCTTTAGCCTCATTGACATCATACATATGTTCATGCACTTCCGTCGATTGAGGGTGCTACGCACTTGTCCTTTTCGGAAAAGATCATTGATTTGATCGTGGTATGTTTTCCTCGGACGGCCTCTCCTAACACTTCCGCTCACCTGTGCTCGATAAATTTCATTCGTAAGCCTTTTTTCATTCATTCTGAATGAGTTATGAAAGCTAGTTAGATTAAAATCTGAATTCAGATTGTAAAATAAAAATATTGTAAACATTTCAAAAAAACACAAACAAACATTCATCATTAACCATACCTAAACTCGATAAATGGTAACATCTAATATAAACCCATGCCACACCCCGGACACTGCCTGCAAAAAACTGAAGACATCCGAACTGAGAATATTAAAATATTCGGCCGTAGCGTAGGTACCCCTAACTTAAGGATAAAAACGAGTGTACCTAATAAAGAAACATAACTTCATCCGAGTCTTCTATTATTATGATTTTAAATAGATTTTACATTCATACAATTATAATCATTCATTACAAGTTGAAGTATGGATGGTGATTAAATGTGGTGAAAAATAATAACTTGCGCGGTGTTAACATAAATTTTATTGCAATATCTTGATAAAAATAGTTCTAAAAAGTTATATTTTTAACCGACTTCAAAAAAGGAGGAGGTTTCTCAGTTCGACCGTATATGTATATATTTTTTTTATGTGTGTTCGCGGATAACTTCGTCGTTTATGAACCGATTTTGATGATTCTTTTTTTGTTGGAAAGGAGATGTCCCGAGGGTGGTACCATGATAAGGAAACCAGGATCTGATGATGGCATCTCAGAGAAATCGAGGGGAACCTTCGAAAATCGTACTGCCGACTAGTGCGTTTTTTAATTTAAAGCACTCCTATTAAATCGAACTAATGAATTCACCACTGAAAATTGTGAAATAAACTAAATTTTAACAAAAAATTAAAACCGCCTTCAAAAAAACTAAAAAGTAAAAAAATTATATTGCAGCCTATGACTTTTTCGTTCGCATCATAAGAACATTAATTTAATTATAATTAAATTAATGAATTATTATTATAATTAATTATTAATTTTTAATATATTTGTGTACAAGCATTCCTCAAGAATTTAATTTTTTATAGCTAGATACCTATGTACAATTTCGGCTTCTTTAACAATTACGAAGAAAGGAAAAAACTAACTCCAAAACTGTTTCACCGATCACTACTTATGACATCAAAAATACATTCTTTAGCCTAAAATTACTCAAAAAAGATATCAAACTTGACCTATTAGCACAGAATAGGTAATAGTATTATAGTTCTAAACTGGCAGGCTGTAAAATAACCTAGTATGTTACGATTTTGCAGGCTTACGGAGAAGGTATGTCCCGAAATTGAACCCCTAGGGAGTAAAAATCAAGGCTCATTTTGCTTAGCCGATCCTAATCCACTATTCTTAATAATTTTTATCTGAATTTATGTTCTCAGTAGCAACATCGTGTGCTTGTCATAACATAGCGAGTGACTCAAATGCAAGCGGCGCGCGACCTTCAAAAAAAATTTTCTACTATTTTTTGTATGAAGAGATGCTAATAAGTTATATTTTTCATAATCTGTATTAAACAGGCTATTATGGCATATTTTTTGTGTTCCAAAAATGAAGCCCCTTTAACAATTACGATGGCTTGAAGAATAAATTTTTACTCGCGATTTCGATTTTTTTTTTAATATCTCAAAAACCATTCTACATACTACCATTTTTTATATCAGAAACGGATTGTACACCCTCAATTTATCTGAAAACGATACCAAACTTGACCTACTATCGAAACTAATTCTGTTATTAGTAGTGGAATGTGGCCGGTCGGAGCGCATCTTTGAACCCCCCCCCTACCGGACCAGAGGGGGGACTCCCGCGGCCTACCGATCTTAATCGGCTTCTATTAACCTAAGGAACACCCATGCCAAGTGGTTTGCTTTTATCAAAAATTGCAAACTTGAGCTGTTTTTCGATCTAAACAACCCAACTAGGTTAATAAAATACAAATTAAATAGTAAGAATTTGTGTTTTTAAGTACACACGGCGACAGATCAACCTACCCATAGTTGACCTCTATATTCATGGACATAAGGTCGAACTATGGGTAGGTTGATCTGTCGCCGTGTGTACCTACCTAAGTAAACAACAAAATATGAACATTATATTTCGTCAACGGATGCGTCTGACTCATACATACATTTTTGTTAACTTTTTAACCTAAAATTTTCGTTTTCGGACCCCTCTCTGGTCAACGCCATCTATCGCCGGTATATTGAACTACGTTTGTCTAGCTGTCAGATAACTCCTTATTCCAAACCTCATTTGAATCCGGAATTCCGAATCAGCCTAGCTCTCGGTAGTATACTAATGTCTATGGCCTAGCTAGTACGCCAACCTGCGATAGCCGTATCACGTCTTTTATCTCGTTTGTTCGCGCGCAAACGAGGTAATGAGTGACTTGGCGGGACGCCATAATGCCGAGTTTACACGCTTGCGCAAACCTAGGCAAGTTCGCTGTACATTGGCGCTTCTATAAAGTTAAATAGTAATAATCACTTTACAGAGGAGTCGATGTACAGCGAACTTGCCCGAGCTTGCGCAAGCGTGTAAATCTGGCATAAGATTATCTACATGGGCAGCGACCGCCGCGCGGTAGACGCTCCTGCTTCGCAATCGCTTTGGTCGTATAGCCTAGCTAGTACGCCAACCCGCGATAGCCGTGATACGGCTATATCACATCTTTTATCTCGCTCGTTTGCGCGCGAACAAACGAGATAAAAGACGTAATATAGCCGTATCACGGCTATTGCGGGTTGGCGTACTAGCTAACAGTGCCGGATTTATATTTTTTATGAGTGTAGGCCACTTTATTTCCGCCGCCCCATGTACCTTTCTAAACTAATAATTTTCTATTTGTACTAAGGACGGCACTAAAGTTAAATAAACGAATGAATTAGTCATCAAGAAAGAGCATAAAAAAGAAACAAGAATTAAATTTTTTACGGGAATAGCAAAATCATCTGTAATATCATTGTAGTTTATGGTGTTCATTATCTCTGGTTCAACGTAGAGAAGAGCTAAAGATAATATATAAATCTATGGCTAAAGAATACATTTTTTATTGAGATAGTGAAAACCTTGTGTGAGTTTCTATATGGATTTAATGTATTAGTATAAAAAACCATGAGAAAACCAGTGAACTTGTTTGACTTTTATCCTCTGAAATCGAATGAGCGTTGAAATGAGTAAAACCTTAGATTTATACAGGTTTTAATTAGCAAAAATTTCAGTATAATCGATAATGACTTTATGTTGACTTTTCCTTGACATAGAGGAAGAAAATCAACAAAGGAGATTCATATCATTCTCCCGCACTATTATATGAAACGTAATCTTTAAAAAAAGTTGGCGGCTTTCGCACGCGGTTCGATCTTTGAAGAGATGCTTCTGGAACATTTCCAGTTTCAGGTCCTGGCTCGTCTTCACCAATTCGAGGTGCATTTACGAGTTCGTCTTCGGTCTCAATAGGTGGCGGTGTCACCAACTCCGGTTCGGCTTCATTCTGTATTGTAGGTGGTGTCACCATGTTTTCGCTATTGAATCGGAGGTCTTCTCCTACTCCTCCTCCCAAGGGTGCTAGATGCCGGTTGGAGACTGTAGTTTCACGGCCGTCTTGAAATCGAACATATGAAAAATCTGGATTGGTGTGTAGCAGTTCAACTTCTTCTACTATAGGCTGGTATTTGTTAGATCTATTAAATTTCTTGATCAAGACTTGTCCTGAATTTGTTAGCCACGTTGGAGTGGAAATACCATTAGAAGATCTACGTGGGTGCGTAAACATGCGTTCATGTGGTGTACAATTTGTAGATGTGCAAAGTAAGGAGCGAATACAATGTAAAGCTTGGGGTAATACTTGCTCCCAACTTTCGACTGTCAAGTTTTTGGTTTTAAGTGCCAACAGTATAGTTCTCCATAGAGTTGAATTTAATTTTTCTACCTGTCCGTTTCCTTGTGGATTGTACGCAGTGGTTCGACTAGTGGCAATGCCTCGAGAATGTAAAAAATCTTGTACTTCGGCCGAAAGGAAGGCCGTGCCTCGATCTGAGTGAATGTAGGAAGGCATACCAAAAATCATAAACAAGTTATTGAGGTGTTTGATTACAGTTTTTGAGCTGACATCGGAGCATGGGAAGGCAAACGGAAACCGAGAATATTCGTCAATTACAGTAAGTATAAATCTGTTATTAGTATTTGTCGGGACTGGGCCCTTAAAGTCAATGCTAAGGCGTTCAAAAGGTGCCGTTGCTTTAACGAGTTTCCTTTGATTATCGCAGTTCTAGGTGAATCTGGGCTTAATTTCTGAACAGGTGCGGCAGGAGTTTGTCATATTCCTTTCTTCTTCAATTGAATAAGGTAGGTTTTTACATCGTATCCAGTGAAACATCCTCGTCACTCCTGGATGACAAAGGGCTTCGTGAAGCGACATGAGTTTTACAGTGCGTGATTCTACAGAGGCACAGATTCGAGAGAGTGCGTCGGCTGAATGGTTTTCTCGCCCAGGTCTGTATATAATGTCATATTTATAAGCAGCAAGTTCTAATCGCCATCTTTGAATCTTTTCGTTTTTAATTTTGCTGGAGTGTTTCTTACTGAACATAAAGGACACAGAACGTTGGTCAGTCACCAATCTGAATTGCTTACCAATTAGAAAATGTCTCCATTTCTTCAAGGATTCTACTATTGCGTAAGCCTCCTTCTCGATGGCGGAATGGTTTTGTTCGCTTGAGTTTGAAGTTCTGGAAAAGAAGGCCACTGGTCTAGAATCTTGAGTCAATACAGCTGCTATCGAATGATCAGACGCATCTGTTTCAACAGTAAAAGGAATGCTGTCATCGATTGCATGAATTGAAGATTTTGCTATGTCGTTTTTGAGTCCTTCAAAACATTTAATTTGCTCGTCAGTTAATGGGAAATTTGTTGTCTTTGCTAGTAGATGGATCCGTTCTGAGAAGTTAGGTATCCACTTAGAATAGTGAGCGAACATGCCAAGTGTCCGTTTTAAGGCTGGCATATCGCGTGGCGGTGGTAAGTTAAAAAGCGGCTTGATGCGCTCACCGTCAGGCTTAATGACATGGTTTTCAATATTGTAGCCAAGGATATTGATAGATTCTTGAGAGAATTTGCATTTTGGTGTACTAAGAGTAAGACCATACTTTTTGGCGGCATCAATGAAACGTTCTAAATTCAGGTCATGTTCTTCTTTAGTGTGCCCACAAATTGTAATATCGTCAAGGTACGCGTAGGTGTTTTGTAGCTTTTCTTTTCTGATAATCCAATCTATTGTTCGTTGGAAGCTCGACACACCGTTCGTTACTCCAAAGGGGATACGCCTGAACTGATATAAGTTTCCTAGTGCTTCGAGAGCGGTGAATTTTCTCTCTTCGGGCAGTATAGGCACCTGATAGTAAGCGCTCTTTAGGTCTATTAGGCTGAAAAGTTTATTCTTGGCTATCTTTGATACTACGTCTTCTATATTAGGCAATGGATATGCGTCGAGTTCAGTGTAACGGTTGATTGTCTGTGAGTAGTCGATAACGAGACGTTTTCTGTGGGTCTCATTTTTAGTTATGAGTACCTGGGCCCTCCACGGCGATTTACTTTCCTCTATTACACCTTCTACTAGAAGCTTTTCGATCTCCTCTTTAATAAATTTGTTGTCCTCGTCAGAGTGTCTTCGAGACTTTACAGCTATAGGCTTACAATCAGGAGATACATTCGCAAAAAGTGGTACAGCTGGCACTGAGGCTTCAGCTACGTTACATACGTGGAGTGGTTTCTTCGGCCCGCCAAAAGAGAACTCTAGCTTTGAATATTCTTCGAGGATATCATGACCGATAATCATGTCCGCACAAAGGTTTGTAACGATTAGAAGATTGACATTATCGTATTTATGGTTTCCTATAGTGACAGTTTGAATCGTCTGGCCTTCGACTTGTGATGTATGATTTAGTGAGGCCATAGAAATCGTTTGGTTGCAAGGCTTTCTTTTTAGTCCGCAGAGCTTGGAAAAACAGCCGTTGATAAAAATAACCGAACTACCGGTGTCTAAAAGTGCTTCTGCCCTGATCCCTTTGATATACGCGGGCACTGTTGCTTTGCGTAAGGAAGATGGTGAAGCTGCTGAAATGCATGCCGTGAGGTCCTCTTTGCCTTCTTTATCTGTTGTTAAAGAGTTGATGGGCTTGGACTTGAAAGTGCTTCTGCAGACGGTGGCCCTTCTTATTGCAAAGTTGGCAAGTTTCCTCTGAAGCGGGACAGTTCTTACGGGGGTGTACCTGTCCTCCACAAAAGAAGCATTTCCGGCGACGAAAGTGAGCAGCAGCAGTATAGTTGTCGTCATGCTGGGCTTGTTGATTTGTGCTGACAGATTCGGGCTCGTTTTGTGTAGCGTTGACAGACAGTGTGTTGAAGCTTTGTGAGTTAACTTCAGCCATTTCTAAAGATAGTGCTTGGTTATAGGCTTGTTCAAGGGTTAATGACAGATTTTCTAGGAGCCTTTGTCTAATTTTGTTCGATGCGATTCCGGATATGAAAGAATATATTCCTTGGTTTCACATATAGCTTTTCTAATAAAGTGATCGCTTCGTCGTAAGTATCGACTTCGCTAATATAGGCGTAAACTTTTGGAGAAACATGGTTGATTAAAAGTTGGAGTTTAACCTGTGTCCATTCAGCTTGTGTGAGTGCCGGCGGTGCGTCCGTTGCCTTGGAAGGAGCGGCCGGTTGTTGGAAAGCTATAAAACTCTCAAATGTTTTACGCCAATGTCCCCATGAACTGGTCGCGGCGCCATCAGATGGGTCGACATCAAATCTTTCTGGTTGTAAATATTTATGCATGTTTCATAGTTTAATTATTTGCTAATTAAATTGAAATGAGTAAAACCTTAGATTTATACAGGTTTTAATTAGCAAAAATTTCAGTATAATCGATAATGACTTTATGTTGACTTTTCCTTGACATAGAGGAAGAAAATCAACAAAGGAGATTCATATCAAGCGTCCTTTCAAATTTGCCGCCCCTAGGACGCTGCCGCCCCTAGGCCGCGGAATATACGGCCTATTGACAAATCCAGGACGGCTACCTAAGCAGGTTTTAGCTCTCGCTCCTTGATATTCGGATCCAAGTTCCTAATGTAGGTTTGTGGCGGCCCTTACTAACTAATAGCTGTCTGAAAACTCCCCACTGCGGCCACTAGACAGGGTTGCCAGACGTACGAGGTTCCTCGTACAAATACGAGATTTGGGGTCTCCCGTACGAGGTACGAGGATGATGTCTGCCTCGTACAAATATGTACAGTCGCCATCAGATATATCGTAGCATACAAGGTGTCCAAATATTTCTGAGCAGTGCTAATTTTCATAAAATTCTTTACAGTAAATGTTACCAATTATATCTAAACATGTATTTTGTCATAAATATTTGAACAGCGAATTTTTAATAATTTCTTTACAATGTTACTTAAAATTTAAATGTAAAACAACGGAGTAAGGTTTTTTTCTGAAACTGTTCAGATGTTTATGACCACTCTGACTGCGTAGATATATTTGATGTTCTAGGCGCTCCTATATTTTTGATTGGTTATGATTATGAGTAAAGAAATTATTGAAAATTAGAACTGCTTAGAAATATTTGACCACCTTGTTTGCTACGATATATCTGCTGGTGACTGTACGAGGTTAGGTTTGACTTTTAAGGAAATTATGCCATGATTATCCATTGCAAGCGACTATTTGTTGAATAAATGAATATCTAAACCATCAAAGACTAGGTATGTAGTTTGCCGGGAAATCCACATGAAACCGACTGTAGTGCGATTTTTGAAAATCATACGAGCGACTTGGCAGAAGAAAGATGCATAATCTCCATAGTAATTTTGACATTTTCTACTGCCACGTCACTCGTATGATTTTCAAAAATCGCACTTCTGCTCTTATCCTCTTTTTTTCGTTGTAAACAACATTAACATTTAATTTTTAACCAATTTTTTTTTTACTCTATGGTACGTCGAAAATTAAATTGTGTTTTATGCCTAAATCTTTGTTTTTTCACACTTTTGATGAATGTAACGAGGTTTTATTAAACCCTTATTATATTTTATTTTAATTTGGCTATTGCCAAAGTACGAGTATTTCTTGCTTTTTGTACGAGGAAAAATTGTCAACGTCTGGCAACCCTGACACTAGATAAGGATAGGCAACATTCTACCAACTGCATGAACCGCAAAACAGTGTGACCACTTTTAGTAGATTTCTACTTTTTTGGTAGATTTCGGGAAAAGAGAACGATAATTTAGTAGTGGGAAATCGGTTAGTAGATTTTGGTAGAAATTCGGTATTCGAAAATATGATCAAATATGCAAGGATTCAAACAAAAAAAATCAAAGCTGGAAATAAAAATAGCGGAGAAAACGATTGCAGGGGGTTTTCTGGAACTTCTAGTAAAGCTTTAGTGGTGTACAGCAAAATTAATCTTATCGCTTAATGTTGTTTTTTACAAAAGGGGGCTTTTATAAGACACAGAATAAACTGTACCAACTTTAAGCCTACATAGGGACGACCAATAATACTTATTTAGATTTATTTGGAAATTGAAGCATCCATGTTACAAAGTGATGAAAAAATGCGATGATAACATGAGTAATGACGAGCTTAAGTATGATTAAAAAGGATAATATTTTGTTCAAAAACGTGTTTTTTTATTGAATTTTCTATCTCAAATTAGTTTCAGCGTACCGACTCGTCGGACAAGACATACTAAACTTTTCGCTATAGGTGCCAGTCGCACCAACTATGCCCAGAACCGTCCTTTTGTTCGTATTTGCGGTGCATACAACAACATGTTTTCTGAGTTTGACCCTTTCTATTTAAAGAAAAACGAATACAAGAACAAAATGTGTATCAAACTTTACGATCAAATGCAATCTACACGATAGACGTTGATATTAAACGTTAATGTTGAAGTAAAAATAAGTAAAAATAATATGCACCCCCCCCCCCCCCCGACATTCACATACATACATACACATACACACACACATACACACAATGCCGTACATTTATTTATTTAGTTATAAAATCGTTTAGTAAAAACATAGTTAATATAAAAGAGAAAAAAAAAAATGTCTATATATACTTGTTAAAACTTTTTATAATTTAAAAAACACCTCTGTCAGCTCGCTTTGAACTATATAGCTTACGATAAAGTAGATATGTCAATTACATAAACTAGCGAAACCTATTATTAGCTAAGGAAGTGTTAATATTATTCTTGTGTATATTTTTTGTAAAGCTGTTGGTTTTGTCAATAAATAAATAAATTTTGACCATCTTGACTTGACTTTAAGTGTAGTCTCCCAGTGGGGTGACAATAATTTAGTCAACTTCAACGCCACCAAAACACAGGCTTGTCTGTTCACCGCAAAAAGGAGTCCGTTTAATCTGACTCCTACTTTCCGGGGTACATCTGTCCCTGTTTCCGACAGTCTTGGGCTTCTGGGTATAAGCTTGACCACAAAACTCAACTTCGGCGCTGACATCGAGTCTAAGGCTCAAACTGCGGCCAAAAAGCTGGGCATCTTAAACAAGGTGAAGCGGTACTTCACTCCTGGACAGCTCTTAGTATTGTATAAAGCTCAGGTCCGATCATGTATGGAGTACTGCTGCCACCTGTGGGATGGCTCAGCCAAGTATCAACTTGCCGCACTCGACTCGGTTGAACGCAGAGCCAGGAGGCTCATTGGCGATAGTAAGCTGGTGGAGGCCAAGCTTCATAGCCTAGCCCACCGCCGCAGAGTGGCCTGCTTGTCGGTCTTCTACAGATTGTACTTCGGTGAGTGTGCCCTAGAGCTGCATGAGCTCATCCCACCTTCCCCTTTCTACTATCGGACTTCCAGACGCACCGCGGGATATCACCCCTTCTTGGTTGACATCCCACATATCCGCACCAAGCGCCTTTCTGAATCTTTTATAATGCGCACAGCCAAGGAGTGGAATGCCTTACCTGCGTCAGTATTTCCGAGTACTTACAACCCGAATTCCTTTAAAGTACGAGTGAATAGGCATCTTCTGGGTAAGCTCGCTACATCTACGACCCCATCTTCGTCCTGAGGACTGGATTGAGGTCAAGAGCAAACCCATAGTTAATAAAAAAAAAAAAAAAAAAAAAATCTGGAACGACATAAATATTAGTTGGTAGATTTTAAGTAGAATTTGAAACAGGACTTGGTAGATTTTGGTAGTTTTCAGCAGTCATTTTGGTAGATTCTCTGAAAAAAAAGTGGTCACGCTGCCGCAAAAGCCAAGCCAAAGCAAAACACTCATCGTGCGTGTCAGCCGTCAGCCGTGTCAAGTTGTCAACTGTCAGTTCAATCACCTCACCTTTGCAGATTGGATCCAGCCAGTACAAAGTCCAGTAAAAGTTAAAATCGTTGCATTATACAACAAAATAAACATTTTATTCACCAAAATGAATCCATTTAATCAGGTGAGTGTTTCATTATTGTTTTTGTACCTACCTACATCTACATGTTAAATAAGTTTGTTAAATGTAAGTTAAACTTATGTCCAAAATATTCCACACTCTTCTTCACTTTTCTCAAGTCTTTTGTTTCTTCGTTTTATTATGATATGAGTATTTTGAATTTCGAATTGATTATGTATTGCTTCTTTACAGAGAGTTAGATAATCGTTAAAATTAACTTTCGGTAGTGTGTCATTTTAGTAAGAATTTCAGTAAAATGAGAAAACTGAATCTTATTATGTCGAAATTATTTTGTTATCATTTACCTACTATTTACTGTATCTTTATGAACATTTTAGAGTTTCATAATCATAACTTTCTTGTAAACCAATCTGTTACATTCTTCAATAACAAGATGTACTTTAGCCGTATCAAAGTCCATCAATAGATTGTGAATTTATACTAAATCGAATTAACCGATTTTAACCTTTTCTGGGCACATGGGTATCGTTTTCAATATAGGATGTTTCATATATCAACTTATATTATATCTTTACTATTTTTGATCAGAAAATTAAAGAGTTTGACATCTAGGTACCTATACTATTCAAACTTAATTAACTTATGCAAATGATTGACACCTTTTGATATCATTCAGTTATAAATGTAATGAAAGTATTAGTATTGAGGCCTTTATTAAATATTGAATGGTATTAAGAACATGAATTGAATATATATCAACCAGAAGGCAAGGTTCTTACAAGCATGTGCAACTGCAGAAGTCCCACAGAAGAGATCATAATCCAGTGATATACAAGGTGTTACAAAAATACAAATAAACATTTAAGGGGGTGGTTAAGGCGCTGTCCTATTGCCATCGCTCGTGCGATCATGCGTTCGTCCGATGAAAATCATTGTGCCACTGTGCGTTTAAACATACTTACTTATATCTGAATAAAAATAGAACAATTCGATCGCATCTCATGATAGCACGACCTTCTATAGGATATTCCGCAGATATAAGTATGTTTAAACGCACAGTGGCACAATGATTTTCATCGGACATATGCATGATCGCGCAAGCAATGGCAATAGGACAGCGCCTTAGACCATCAAAAACTTTCACTATGGGACCAATAATGAAATCAAGAATAAAAAATTATGTTCCATACTTAACAAAAAATCTGCTTGAGCTAAATCTATCTATGGTGCATCATCATCTATCGATGTTGGGACCATAATGAATTTTTCTTCAATATTAAAATGTTTTTTTTTTTGAATAGTTAAATCTGTTGTATTAAATGATCTCATTATAAGCTATTTCAATGTTGAGTTTCATATTTTAAAAGGAGCAGTGAATATATTAAAATGTTAAACTAAATAAAAAGCGATGAATGCCGCTCCATATCCTATTTTAAGGTCAGTCATTTGACCGGCCATCTGTGACAGGCTTCCAGCTCGGACGTATTGGTGGTGTGCGCCCCGCCCCCCATGTGCGCCTTATCATTGTCTGTGCTAATTCAAGTTACATATTTGTGACGTAGACGATTGTAGGATATTTTTTCACATTTATTTCAATATATGCAGTAATATGCAGATGTTGTTATGCGAACAGGTCGATCTGCGAGCAGAACGTTATGCGCAAGGGACGTTCTGCTAATAGGACCTTCTGAGCATAAACACACCAGGTTCTGATGCTGCTAGAAAAGTTATTCACCTTTGCAATCTCATCAGTATCTCATTAAGTAAATTAGAATAACTAAATTAGAGTAGCTAGTTAAAATAAGACATAAGGTGCTACAATGAGACACCTAACACTTTTGTATAAAAGTCCCTAAAAAAAGATTGAATAAAAGAAATGCCTCATTCTGCTTCCAGGAAGTTGGCATAGGTATTCTCTATATTCTGCTCCCTTGCACAAGTCCTCTTTGTCTTTGATTTGCATCAAGCAAGCAACAAGTCTAGAAAGGAGGGATAAGCTACATTGAAATGTCCATTATATCGAAAAGCATTAAAAATTATTCATAAATGCTGGGCAGGCCTGAGACCAAAAAAAACAGTGCAAAGTACAACTGATAGCAGTATTACAACTTACAAAGTCCAATCGATAGCAGATTTAGATAAGAAAGTTAAACTAGTAGGGTTACTACCCTACTACTATTAGTTTAACTTTCTAATTTCATTCATTAGCTATTCCTAGGTAGGTCGGTAATACATGTGGCAAGAAAAGAAAAGTCCAGTCCAACTGGTGTATTAAATCTTAGGTCCTTTATATTTAAATTTTTGGAACAAGGTTTTTAATTCCTGTCCCATCTGAGACTTAATAGGTAATTTTATAATCTTTTATTTTATTTGTAGGTTTTAATGATATTATTTTGTTTGTTTTATTCTTTTGTGATTATTATTATTATCAATAAATTAAATGGCATGGGTTTTTACGCTTTGTTTGTGGGTTGGGTCATTTCTCTATTTCTTAGGTCATTAACATTATACCAATATTTTCTCTCCTAGTTATGAGTTTGCTGATTTTCAGATTGCCCGTGCCACCAGGCCCCTGTATAGAAAGTTATCCACAACGGTACCGGCAGCGTCTGCTGCTAAACCAATCCCAACTACTGGCTTCTGCTTTGGTAATTAGAAATCAGTACATAAATATAATAAAACATTTTCTTCAATCGAGTCACTTAAATATCATTGAGTTAGGATTTCGATATGTCTGTATATGTTTTCCCAAATACTTCCCTTAAAAATGCCTTGGCGTAAGTGTGCCTGTGCGTGTGCACATGGGTCCCCATGTGAGGTGCACTTTAGCGTAAGTAAATGAAATGTTTCAATAAGATAACAAAAGGAAAAGAAAAAATATTAGGCTGGCTTTAAAGATAGTTACCTAAAGCCTATGACAAACAATTCACGGCTCTACATAGATACAACGTAAAGATACAAGTTAAAGTCTAAATTACTGCAAACCTGCATTCTAGCAAAGCAAAAGTGTTTGTTTTTATTTTACCCAGAAGAAGTACTCAAAACGGTTATTTAAAAGTCATTTTAGTTAGTAGGTACACTTTGAATAGCTTTGATGTAAAGATTATCCCTTTTAAAACGTCATGCCGTATCTGCTTATCGACGCATTTATCAAAGATGTTTTGACATGAATTGTAAAAGATTACCTTAAAATATTCGTACTAGGTATATTTCCATAGTATTTCTAATACTTAATACAGTTTTATAGTTTTATATTTATAGTAAGTCACATGGATTAGAAATATCTTTAAGATAGCCGTTAACCTTGCTGTAACATTTATTATTAATTTATTACCAATTACTGCTTATCTAAGAATTGTTATCTGTAAAGAAACTAGGCGTAAAAGTCGACTAAGGGGATAAAGGTCAATAGTGTTCCAAATCATTGGCGACAGGTTGTCTTTTTGTAAGGAAAATCCAAATCAATATTTCGAATTAACTATGTCTTCATCTTCATCGTATAAGTAATGATTCTGCCAGTGTGAAGGTTAGAAAAACACTGTAGGTAATAAAAAACAGAGTCCGGAAGAACCGACGTGTCCTCCTTTTAAACTAAGAGTCTACACATCAGACTGAATAACTATTACTATCTATGGGCATAAAAATTTTAGTTTAGTATGGAACAGCTGTTTTTTTTTTTGCTACGGTCTGTTTGCTCCCATAATAAAAGTTCTTCAGTTTAATGGGTAGACTAGTTTAAAAGTATGCCAAGGATATTAATTTCGCCCTGTATAACCAAATCACACATGCCTTGTTTACACTAGGTGCTTCATTCGATTTTCCCATTCGATTATTTTATACATACTTTCAGAACTGAACGACGAGCAAAAGGCGCTTCAAGATTTGGCGCGTAAATTCACGCGAGATGAGATTATCCCCGTCGCCGCCCAGTATGACAAGAGCGGGGAATACCCATGGCCCCTGATCAAGAAGGCCTGGGAGCTGGGCCTTATGAACTGCCACGTGCCTGAGTTCTGCGGTAATGTTCAGTTCCATCGCGTCTTTATCAGTTTAGCGAGTGATCCAGAACAAGGGTTGACTTCATACAATTTAATGTTTCCTTTGGGGATCTGGGGTGCTATTTCTTATTTCACACATCCTGATTCGTCTAGGAATAATGTAAATTGTAAAAACTCCATAAGAGTTTGTGCCACTTTCGAATACTAAGTAGCAAGTATGAGATTAAAAAACCAACGAAGAGCGTGTCGGACTCGCCCATGTTAGGGCTCCGTAGCCATACACATTTAGTTCAAAACTTTTTTTGTTCTTATTTACCATATTTCTGTTTTCGGGTTACTATTATCTGTCTTTTTGCCAAATTTCGATTCAATAGGTCCTGAGTGTTCATTGGCTTATGTTTAGCTGCTTACCAAGAGGAGTAAAAACTTACATCCAAGAAAATACATTTTTTACCCAAAATTAGTAAATGTTTACCAAAATTAGACACTCTACAGGGTGTTTGGTGCATCGTTGGCCAAATTGAAATGGTTGATAGGAGGGGTCGTTGGCTATCTCGCCACGTCCCCGAAAAAAATTCCCGCATCATATATTTTTTTAGGTGGATTTTTTAGGATTTTCTCAAATAAGTCAGCATTTAAGCTTGAATAAAAAAAAAGTTGTAAGTACAAACTCCAATTTTTTTTAAATTTGAATGTCCAATGTTTTACGGTTCTACTAAAATTCAAATTACATGGATGCGACCTCTAGTTTTTTTTTTATTGACCTTAACTTTTTTTGAAAGAGGACAAATAAAATTTTAAACTCAACTTTGAATTACAATTTAAAAAAAAACTAAAAGCGCTCGAGTTCTTCTGATTTTTTAAAAACTTCTCTAGTTTATCTTCTTTCTATCGATATGCCATATGCCATGCCATGAAATCCGTCCTCTAACTTAGTTTGAGTATTTAATAATTTTGCGTGTCGGGGCCTGGTCGGGGCGCGTTTTGGCCGATATTCGATATGCAGGATAAAAACTTAAAACACACGCGTAGTAGGTCGGAATTGCATCTCCCTTCTGCGCAGTGAACTCTGATTGCCATCTCTTCCTTACATAGGGTTCTAACGGACCTAGGACTTGATTCAAAGGGGTTCAAATTTTGATAAATATTTACTAATCGTAGTAAATGTTTATCAAAATTTGAACCCCAATTTATTTTTTCTAAATTATTACGATTTTATTAACCTACTAAAACTTAAGCTTGTAAAAAAAAATTAGTTTTCTCAAAAAAAGTTACCTGAAGCGAAACGTTTTGTTTGTGGTTTTGAAAGGTTATTAATTTTGACTGTAACATATATATTATTGCAAGCGTTGTAGTTTGTTTGGGTAGCATCAGCGCGTAAATTGGGTGTACTAAAGGTCAACATTTACTAAATTTGGCTGCCTTTATAAGCTACGAGCTTTTACCCGCGACTTCGTCCGCATAAATTATATACCAGATTTTAAGTCAGATGATAAGCTATCAAACAAAAAAAGTTTTATCAAAATCGGTTCAGTAGTTTTTGCGTGATACTCGAACAAACAAACACCCAAACAAACAAACAAACAAACGAACAAACAAACAAACAAACAAACAAACAGACAGACAAAAAGTCCAAAAATTTGTGATTTGGTATCAGGGAAGCCTAAAAACCATATCGTAATCTTTTTTTTGTAAATATCTTCAATGTACAGACACACTTCTGTTACAGTTTTATAATAGTTTAGATTAGATAAATACTTCTTTATTTGCAATGCGGATTTACTATTTTAAATACATTAGCTCGTTGGTCCATGTTTCTTTTTTTGGTGTTCTTTGTAGTTTCAAGGGTAAAAGTGTTTAGGGAGTCTTATTTTGGTAAACAAAATATTTGTGCCCGTGTTCATTATAATAGTTCAATACTAGTATAAGTGTTACCTAGTTGTTACGGAACCCCAAAAATAGCACCCCTGGTGTCGAACTTGCGAGAATTTCCTTCATCAGTCACTCGTTAAACTCATTTTAATATTCAAATATAAATTAAGTTAATGCCATCACTTTAAATAGCAGCGCAATTTGAATACATAAGATTCAGCTCGGCGTCATAGCGTAATTTTAATTACACTATGTCGGCAGACTCCGGAATTTGCATAAAATAAAATGTGGACAGATTTTACTCTATCTATACCTATATTTGGACTGTGATTGTGATGATCATTAGGATGTTCTTATAATTATTATCGTTATTCGTCGATTTATCTCATTATCAGTAATGTTTCTTCCAGCTTTAGTAGGTATTCTACTGCAATGACTGTATAATGTAGTGTCCAAAACAAGCTAAGTAATAAAATTGATCGCCGAATAATTAATCCGTGATTAAGTATCCCATTTATCACCATTGAAATAGGAATATAGCATAGTATCCTCTTCACGACCCCACTGCTGGGAAACAGGCCTTCCCTCATGCTCAGGGTGTATATATTGTATACCCAGTAGCACACAAGGTCTATTGTAGCTAACTATACTATACATGGTGTAAAATTAAATACGTTACACACTTTAGGTCCAAAAGTATTCAGGGAGTGCTTCAGGCCATAAAAGTGATTAACTTTCACTATGGAGCCAACATCAAAATCATGAAAAAAAAAATGGTGGTTGCCCCATAGAAAATGTCAATGGCTTGGCCACTCGACCCAAATGTTTCAATGAAATATATGATATTTTTTTGGCTATTTCCATGTTGGTCCCACAGTAAAAGTTGTTCACTATGGTAGTCTGAAGCACCTCAAAGTATGTAACGCATTTAATTTGACACCCTGTATAGTAGCTGTGTAGAGTTAGTAGTCCACCACCACTAGAAAGTAAAGATAGATATGGGGAAAAAACTAGTGATCTTCATAAAAACTATGTACAAAAGTTGATAAGTTTGGACAATCTTTATCGATGTTGCAGGAGGCATGGCCCTAGGTACCTTTGATTCTTGTCTTGTTACCGAAGAAATGGCATACGGCTGTGCCGGTATCAAAGCTGGTATTCTGACTTCTAATATAGGTGTAAGTCGTTTTCAAATAAAAATACATTAACAATTGTATTATAAAAGCTTAATTAACTCGATTGAATTTGCACATTATATTATTAGATGAGGAAATGACTGCAAAAGTGTGTATTCTATAAAACGAGTCGGTCCTGCCGTCTCATTCGTATTTTTTTTATTTCGTAACAATTACACAACATTTCCAAAAAACAACAAGATCACATTTGTTCTTAGATATTAGCTAAAAACGTTTTGTATACGCTTGTAGTTAATATCTTTAAAACCGGTTTCAACGATAATAACTACAAATATAAAACTTAGTCATCCGTAATGTTTCGATAAATTTCAAAACAACAATGACTATAACACAATGTGATATTCTAATTTTTTGGAAATGTTGTATACTTAATTGTTTAAAAATAAAAAAATACGATTGGGGGCAGCACCAGAGGCTCGGTACCCTCTTAAAACAAAGTTACTTTGGTTCTACGATGCGAGTGTTCTGAAATTTGTTAAATTTCCTCCTCTACAGATATATTTAGGGCTTGTATTAGGGATCTTAAATAGTAGCCTGAATGAGGGAAATATTACAAGGCGTAAAGTTGTTGCTAGTTAAAATATTCATCACATTTTGAGATGTCACTTTTGCAGTAGACTATAACAGGCAAAGAGCCTTCTCAGTATTTGTTCAGAAGTTAGTTTTGTCTAAGCCGAGTTTTCATGGAGAAAGGTATTATCCTTGCTTTAATTGTACTTGATGTTATAAATTCACAGGAGGCCTAGAGCTAAGTACATTCGAGGGGGGCTTAGTCTGTGAGGAAACAGCGCAGGGCTGCTCTGGTATCATGGCAGCCTTGACCATCACTGGAGTCGGAGTGAGATAGCTCTTACTGTGTGCTCTACTGATTCATGTATTTTAAAGGCGGCATGCGGAATGGGTGTCATTACCAACACTTTTCTCCTCTAGGCGTGGCTTCTAGGCTGGAAAGGTGATCTGATCAATCACCAGTTCATTTCATAACAATTCTTCGATTCGTAAAATTCTGATTCCTGGTATTTGGAATTTTGTAAATTAGTCTTTGAATTATTATGTAAATAGGATGTACAAGGCTATGTGTCAACATAAAAGTGTTCCAGGGGGTGTTGGTAGCATGGGAGTGTTCGAAGAGTGTCTCGCAGGTGAAGAATTCGCCTACGGGTGTACTGGTATTACTACAGCCATGGGAGGCACGAACCTAGGAGTGAGTTACAAAAAAAAACTACTATAGTCTTCTCACTGGGGCTAAAATTGTAAAGCTTTGTCTCATTAAACATCGCAATTAATTTGTTATAAAAATATTAAGAGCCTACCGAGCCTATTGTGCTGCCCCCAATCATATTTTTTTTATTTCTTAACATTTAGACAACATTTCCAAAAAACAAGAATGTCACATCGTAGTCCTGATTGACTTTCAATTTATCGAAACATTACGGATTATTATGTTTTATGCATGTAGCTATTATCTTTAAAACCGCCAAAAGTTGCAACTTTTGGCGGTTTAATGATAATAACTTCAAACATTATCAAAACAAATCCGCAGTGACCCGATAAATTGAAAATCAGCAATGACTACAATATGACATTCTTGTTTTTTGGAAATATTGTTTAATTGTTAAGAAATAAAAAAATACGATTGGGGGCAGCACAATAGGCTCGGTGCAGCCTTGAAGCTTGTCATGGCACCACTACCGCTCAATGAGTTTTCTAGGGTGAACAATGCCCAACAATACTTATTATTCTACGAAAGATGATGGATGGATGATATGTAGGTTGATGTCGTGTCTTATTAAGAACTCAAGGAAAAAAGATACAGGTTTGGTAAATATTACATTGACGAGAGCGTATCTCTTAAATAAAATTGTAAGAAAGAAGGCGTGGATGACCAAGATATTGTGGGTGGGTTCACACCCGGTGCACTGCCTAGACAACCAATAAAATGTAGTTGTGTCCAACATCAAACTTTCATAATCATTGTGCTTGATGTCGCATGTATTTGTACCATACCTTTCACAGGTGGTTTGGAAATGGGTGTCTTTGAGGATTGTTTGGTGGCTGAGGAGTTGGCCTACGGGTGCACTGGTATTAAGACAGCGATGGAGGCCAGTGGTCTTGGAGTGAGTGATTTGCCACAGATGACTTGATGTTTGCATCCGTTTCTTTATAATTTGCTTATAACACAATATTTTTTTGCTATTGCGGACTTTGGATAGTAGTTAGTAATGTTTTTTTTTAAATTAAGTGTATATCTTAAGTTTATTATATGCATAAAAATACTAACAAACATAAATAATTTACAATTGAACGCAAAACCTGGAAATTGTTCTTAAGAATTAATAAATCATAGATTTTTTATCAATACCGGAATTAATTTGAAAAAGTTGGTCATATCAGATGCAAAATTTGGTATCTACACTACAGAATGAATACTAGACCTAAAGTCAATTATCCTCGATTATCAAATGAAAAATATTTAAGTATTTGTAAAATGATGAACAGAAAAATTTCAATAGGTAAATACCTATTACACATACACAAGTTTAGACTCTATCGGGATCTTAGCATAGCCTGTACATATTTATACAGGACTAGAGGCCCGTCCCGGCTTCGCACGGGTGGACGTCTAATCTTTTCTAGCAATAAATATAGCCTATGTTACTCAGGGTGAATGCAGCTTTCTAATGGTGAAAGAATTTTTTAAATCGGCCCAGTACTTTTTGAGCCTATTCATTACAAACATACAAAAATAGGTACAAATCTTTCCTCTTCATAATATTAGTGTAGATGTAAGGGACAGCCCTCCGCAAACTGAACGACTTTCACAATTGAGACTACCCTGATCTCTTTATTAGGGGTGTCCCTTATGAATTATGATCCATAACTTTTTTTTTCCGAACCCCTATGTTTGTAGCATGTGTTTTTTTTTGTAGTACATATAACTTTCATTAACATTTTGACACTGGAAAAAAGGCGACCATGTAGAGATTCAAGAGAGAAAAAAATCACGTACAAGAGCGTAATCATTTGTGTTTTTTTATGGATTAATTGATGCTTCTAGCGGATATCTATCATACCATGAAACATCAAACAAAAAAAAAACATAGTTAGAAAGCAGATATTGTCTTTTTATGGAATTTTTTCGATTTATTAATTCCACTCAGAATTCCTCTAAAACTATGATAGATAAAGACAAAAAAGAGTTTCAATAGAAGCTTTGATTAGATGTCATCTTTCCAAAAAACACATAAAATAAGATGACTGCACTATGTTTGTGGATGACTGCAACTTTGGGAAAATTACATGCTGTGTGCAGTTTTGTATGAAACAGCAGATTTTTTTCGCGATTCCGTAGTGAAAGTTGTTCAGTTTGACGGTCTGAGTTCACCGTTTCAGTCTGCGGAGGGCTGTCCGTATACACCCTGAATGTATAGGCCTAACTAGGATAATCTTGGTCCCCTCACAAAGCAGGCCTGGTGTTAGGGTAAACAGTTGCATTACTTTAAGGGATGATTGTACCCATGATACCGAACGACCTTTACCAAAGAAACAGTGGACTTCCCATACTAAATGCAATCAGCTAATCGATGTTTTGTATGAAAAGTGGATTTTTTTTAATTGCGAATTTCCTTTTGGTTTCTTTGGGAAAGTTGTTGAATATCATATAATCATCCCTTAAAGTAATGCAACTGTTTACCCTGACATCATGTATAATAAATAAGATATTACAACTACACCCTTTGACTGCCCCGAGCCTATTGTGCTGCCCCCAATCTTATTGTTTATATTTCATAACAATTAAACAATATGTGAAATGTTGTTTAATTGATAATAAATAAAATAAATAAATATCTTGGACAATGTCACACAAATTATCTAGCAACATTTAAAGTACCAGAATCTAGCCTGGACTTGTATTACGATGACTAGACAACGATATAGAATACATATATAGATACAAACATCCATGACTCGGGTACAAATATTCATATTCATCATACAAATATTTGTCCCGTAAGGGACAAAGTAAGGGATAAAAATAAAAAAAAAAAACAAAAAAAACACGATTGAGGGCAGCACAATAGGTTCGGACCCTCTTGAGAGAAAAGTCCTTACAGCGCGCACTATACAAACGAAGTTTGATTATATTTTCATTACTAACCAATTAAAGTCAATGATTTTTTTTTAACTAATCTTCATGGCTGCGGATCGTTAGATTTTCTTTAAAAATGTACCCATATTTTCAAAGTTCAGTGGCTCAGACATTTCTATACAAATCTTACATTAATCCTATATAGCATTGAAATTGTATACTTTTACGGAAATCTGACCACCATAAGCACAGAGATTAGTTTCTAGATCAAGGCATATCCCGTGGTACACCCTATTTGGTTCACCTGGTGGACCATGGGCAGACATTTTCTGCATGTGGTTCACCGTCAAAAGGTGAACTGTAGGAAGTATTTTCTACCCGTAGTCCACCATGGACCAAGGTTGATTAAAAAATAAATAAAAAACCTGTATAAAAGAAAAAAAAATACTTGTTTAAAAAATTTCATTGAAGTTTATTGGTTAGTTAGTATGGAAAATATAATCAAGCTTCGTTTGTAAGGAGCGCGTGGCATGGATTATCCTCTTAAAAGAAGGTTGGTAGTTGAATGTATGTTGGTGTCCTGTCCGTCCATCCTGACATGCGATTTTTTAAGTACTTTTTAAATAAATAAGTAACAAAAAAAGTTTTTCATATAAAAAATGGTTTTCAAGTTATGCGTTTGTTGTACTAATACCTACATACTTACTAATTGTTGTTTTTTAAAGTTTGCTGGTTTAACTCTAGACTCGTAAGTCCGCTTTATATTGCTCTAATATTATATTATCGCTATAAAAAAACCATAAAGCATGAATATACCATATAACGTTAAAAAAACAATAATGTTATTATTCGAATCTAATGAACCTAGAATAGGTAGGCACTGAATTATTTACACTGTGATTATTATACTAATAGTCATAAAACAAATAATTTCGGCCACCGAATTACAAAAACAGCATTATAATAATTTCGAAACAGCTTCATAATAATAATAAATTTAATCCTAATGAATAATATCGCATTGAGTCATCTTTGGTTAAATTTGTAATTGAAAAGTAAAGCCTTGAATGGTAACATCACCGCTCCATGAAAGCTCAAGTAGATTTTAGAAATTCGTATATTTGTTACTAATATTGCATCCACTGTGTCTTAATTACCCACTTAAATATAAGGTTAAATTTAATTAGTTGGCGAAACTTAAGAAACGCATTTTAGTATCTGTTACTAAGTAAAATTACGTGATAATGACCCCCGCTTGATCATATGATTTTGAGGTCAATGTCCGCCCGCGCCACGCATCTGTACGCACTGCGCGCACCTTTGCACGATAATAATAATTTCGTTATTCATCAATACCAATTATAAACATTGATTATGCTATCTGTTATCATTAACAAGTGCCCCGGTTCAGTTTCGCCAACTAATTTAAAATAACCCTATATACACATCTCACATTCGATGCAACAACTACGAAAAAAAAAATTTATTACACTAGCTACAGTACCCGGCAATCATCTTGAAAAACGGGCGGGGGCTAGGGATATGCGCATTGCGCAGTAGCAGTTTCACGTACACATTTTATTCTGCACAGCCATTGCATAGCCATAGATTTGCTCAAGAAGTTTGCCGGCAACTGTACCTACTTATACAACGTATTCATGAATAAGCGCAAAACTATAAAATATAGCGCGCTCTTCCATTCATTACTGAAATAATAACAAATAATTTTTCCATGAAATAACTTCTATTCTATTCGACGGCCCGGTAGCACAGTCGGTAGTGAACCTGCCTGCTGTGCCGAGGGTCGCGGGTTCGAATCCCGTAAGGGGCAAATATTTGTATGATGAATATGAATATTCGTACCCGAGTCATGGATGTTTGTATCTATATATGTATTCTATATCGTTGTCTAGTCATCATAATACAAGTCCAGGCTAGATTCTGGTACTTTAAATGTGACTAGATAATTTGTGGGACAATGTCCAAGATATTTATTTATTAATTATTATTCTCTTCTATAATTTAATAAAATTATTCAGTTATAGATCAGTTGCGGTACCCATATGAGGTTTTTACGCTTATTCATTTACACGTTGTTTAGGTAGATAAAAAGAAAGTTAACTAATTGTTACACCTAATCCATCTAATGTACGATATCTTATTTCAATGTGTTATTTTCATTGTGAGCGTTTTTGCATAAGAAAGTTAATAACGTGCACTCGGATATTTATTTTTCCTACTCCTCCTATCTTCTTTGATTAATTAATTGCGAGTTCCAAGACAGATTAGAGTCATCCCCCGGGCTCCCTAGACTTCATTGTCCAGTATTGTGAATGGTCGCCGCTGTTAATCCTGGCTTACAGGAGTTACAGCGGTGGGAACGTGTGGTGGGCCTATGCCCGATAAAAAAAAATGTGCACTATTATTAACTATTCTTATGGTTTTTGTTTTATAAGCTAATAGTTCCCAATAAATCGATACATGGCACCGTTTACTTTTCTGTAAAATAATTTTTAAATGTCTGTGCAAGCCACTGGTAATATTTTCACCAAGTTATTATTACTTATACCTTATAGTTTATGATTTTCACACAGTAAGAAATACATGGAAAAAACGGTATCCACAAGTCTAATGCTGCCATCTATTGCCAACTATTTCCTTTCCTAGGTCCTTCTAATATGCTGATTGTTTTTAAGACGATGATCATACCATCATATTATCAAACTGAACAACATTCCCTATGGGAACAAGGTCGAAATCGCGAATAAAAAAATCAGCTGTTCCATGATATAAAACTACAGTCCTACTCAACCAAAATGTGGGTAGGGGACAGCTGTTGCGCGATTTCGATGTTGGTCTCATAGAGAAAGTTGTTCAGTTTGACGTCAAGCATATTAAGTTTGGACCCTGTATATCTACAGGATGTAACAAAACACATTAGTAATACTTAAGGGGGTGCTTCAGACCGTCAATCTGAACAACTTTCACTATGGAGCCAACGTCGAGAAAAAATAAAAAATGTGCCGTCCCACATATTTGAGTCGAGACGGTACTGCAGTTTTGTATGAAAGAGCGGATTCTTTTTCGCGATTTCGATGTTGGCTCCATAGTGAAAGTTGTTCAGTTTGTTGGTCTGCAGCACCTCCTTAAGTATTACTAGGGTGTTTTGTTATACCCTGTCCTGTATATCCCCTTCGCAGCTATATAAAATAAATGGTAACCCAATTCTATTCCAATTTTCTACCCTAATGAGGACTTCAAGGGGGATAATATGAATAATCAATTTTTCCTGGAAACAATACTTACTTTAAAATTATGTTACAGCTTTTAGGAAAATGCATGTATTTTAGAAGAAAACTAACCATTATCAAAATAAAGTAGAAACACCGCTTTGAAAAAGATATGTACATGTTCAGCTAATTTGTAAAAAGTGCAATTTTAGAATGAATTTTATTTTTAAAACAATGTAAAGTACACATTTTTTACTCTTTTTTTACTGTAATAAAACATGTACATATCAACATTAAGTGAAACATCTTTTCTGTTTAATTAGAAACACTCAGCACTTCCTAAACAATTTGCTTGTAGCCTCAAAGATAGCCCTGATTACTAACTACCACGGAGTTATATAAGACTGCTTAAACTAACTACTAATTATCAAGAGAATCCTGTACGTCTTATGCAGTATTTTGAATGTTTTTAGCAAGCCCCAGTCATCATTGGCGGCAGTAAGGAACAGCAAAAGAAGTACCTTGGCAGGCTGATTGAACAACCCATGGTTGCTGTAAGTTAATTACAAATAACATTGGAAAGTCAGATTTATTATTATTTTGAATCAGAGGAACATCGTAAATTTTCCATTATTTTTTAATATTTATCTCTGTTAGGCGTACTGCGTTACCGAACCGGGCGCGGGATCTGACGTCGCTGGGGTAAAAACCAAGGCAGAGAAGAAGGGCGACGAATGGATCCTCAATGGCCAGAAGATGTGGATCACCAACGGTGGAGTTGCCAACTGGTAAGTTTGACTTTGGCCTATTTACACAACATATCGAATACTGAGCCAAAGTCCGGCCAAGGTTCTGATACCTACATTAATGTTTCAGTAATTGTCACTGACATTGTCCAAAAAATTACGGTAAACCCTTCGAATTTAGGGTCGATTGATTTGTTTTCATGAACCCAATACATAACACTTAACTAGGTGACAAACGCCTGACGATGGAGCCGGAAGGTGGGTTAGTGAAACTCTTCAACGGCTACTAAGGAAAACTCCTTGATTTTTCCCATATATTACGTACCTGTTTGTAAATTATTGAAATTCCGTTTGTTTCAGAGTTTTAAGGGAGCGCCAAAATTATGTGTGAAAAAATGTACCTATCTATTATTTTTTAAACGATTTGAAAATATTAAAAAAAAAATACGAGCTTGCTTCACTCGCTCCTTGTTTTAAATAGGTAATCTTATTAGTTATTATAGTATTACAGTAGGTAAAAATGTCAATGGTTATGATTGTAACGCAAAGACCTAGATCTAGAAGTATTGGATTTAGATCGTATTGCAGCACATCTAGCATGATTTCTCTTCTTTTGCGCGACTCTGCTTTATTACAATACTAATTGTCGCTGCAAGCGCGGCTTCCGCTCTCCGAAATGCGCGGGTTTAGGTTTATTTTCTATGGACCAAAGGCGCGTCGCGCGCGTGTAGAGAAATCATACTAGACGTGCTGGTTCGCAATGACCTTATACTATAGTAACATTTTAGCGGTTTTTTATTGTATTGTATCGTGCCTTATGCAGAAATCGCTCGAGATCATATTGCCAAGAATAAATCATTTTGCAGTAAAAATCTCCTCGCTCCAGGTTTTATACTTACTTTATTGCGACCACTTAACCTAGACCTGACCCTCCTGGGAAAAAAAATTTTGCTATGTCCTTGGCGGGAGGGGCGCCAATGTCAAGTTTTTGGAAAATGGAAAAATCTGATCTGAAGCTGCGCTTCGGTATTTTGTTTTTAGATTTTTCATTCTTTAATTCATATTATTTCCATTTGCAGGTACTTCGTGCTAGCTAGGACAAACCCTGACCCCAAGTGCCCGGCCAGCAAGGCTTTCACCGGCTTCATCGTGGAGAGGGAATGGGCCGGAGTTACCCCTGGACGCAAGGTAAAACAGCGGGCCAACGAGCTGGATAGCTCTTCAAGTTTATCGACAAAACGAAAAAGATCCAGACTCGGTGTCTGAAAGCTTATGATTCCATTTAAATATGGTATGGGAAACCACACGGGTTTCCCATACCATAATTTAAATGGAATCATGGACGAAGTCGCGGGAAAACTCTAGTAAACAGACAAGTAATAACGTTAAAACCTGTCGAATCACACCACAAATAATGAAATGTTCTATTCTTGTTTTTTTATACTAGCATAAAATATTAAGAAAATTTTCAAAAAAATTATAAACGCGACTTAATTTCGTGCAACGCCATCGAAACTGGTTGCGCTACAGCAGGCACGTCAAACATGCGGCCCGCACTGCACTTTCTTGCGGCCCGATCCAGATTTAAGAAAAAGCTTCCTGATGTAGCCGTTCCTGATGTAGCCTGAAAGCGTTTAGACTGTTACAAGTACTTAGGTTCTCATGTTATGTAGTAATACAACCGTTTTAGATGATAATAAGCAGAGTAGGACAAGGTATTAAGTATTGAAGTGAAAGTCTAGTCTTTCCATGCCGTACCTTATTTTTTTTATTTCTGCGCATAGAATTACCCCCAACCCGAATAAACATTCCTGGGAAGATATTGCATTTTTTTTTTACTATTAAATAAACGATTACTTGCGAAATGCTAATATTGTAGAAATTTTACAGATTTTTTACTCCAGTATTTTAGAAGTTAGAGGGGGGGGGGGGGATGCTCTGTTTTTGACTTTGAGCGCTTTCAATAGGTTCAAAAATGATGGAATAATTGAGCCGGCGCATACAGAGTACAGACAGACAGAATGGACGAAAGTTTAAGGGTTCCTTGTTTGACTACGGAACCTTAAAATTGAAATTCTGTTCTTTGAGTTCGGTGGTAACCGCAACACTTTGAGAACGCCTGGACCGTTTTGGCATTTCCTTTTAAATATTCGTGATAGCACGAAGACATAAGAAAACGGCCAAAAAGGGGAATTACAACGCATGCCGGCCGCATAGAATAAATATAACGAATTTCTTGTTCACAAACATACAGGAAATCAACATGGGCCAGCGTGCTTCAGACACGCGCGGCATCACATTCGAGGATGTCCGCATCCCCAAGGAGAACGTGCTGATCGGCGAGGGCGCGGGCTTCAAGATCGCTATGGGAGCCTTCGACAAGACTCGCCCCCCGGTAACATTGTTATCTAATACAGCTTTATGTATTTGTCGTGATCCGATCGGAGAATTGGGCAGATCGTAATCTGCCTGGAAGTGTGATAATACGACGCCATTCCATAATTTTGGTGATTATTTCACGCCGCAAGAGGCGCTGCCTCCTCGCTGTCCGCTTTGTCTAAATAAGAATCATCTAAACTTATAGGTACCTCTATACTACTACTAGTGAAAGTTTTTAGAATATATTTGACTACCGCCTCGGGCAATATAGTCGTGAGCATATGCTGTGCTATATTTATTTTTATTTGCTGGCGGGTAATCGTCAAACGATTAACATTGGATGCTAGATGGTCAAATAATGAAATGGCGGCGTATCACAAAATGCCCGGCAGATCACGAAATGCCCAAATCTACGATCGATCGGAGCACAACATAATCATAAAAGATAATTGTTGATGTCAAGTACGAAGTGTGATGATTTAGACTATTTTCTTATAATAAATTAATAAAATAACCCCCGTCTCACAGTCTTCACTTTTCATGGTGTGTAAACGATCCGCTATATCAAGAGGATATCATTCGGAGCGCGCTCCATACAAACGAAGTCTTGATATAATATTTTCAATATTAACTTGATACTAACCAAATTAAAGTGTATGAAATTTTTCAGAAACAATCTAGAAGCTAATCTTTATGCTGATCCTTTGTGCCGGGAGCTCCCGGCCTTGCGGTCACCAGTCTATATGCTTGTATTGTGTCAGATTTATACGTTTCTAGATTGTTTCTGAAATTCATAGATTAGTTAGTATTGAAAACATAACCAGACTTCATTTGTATGGAGCGCGCTCCGAATTAAAACCCCTTAATGCATATTTTCAGATCAATGCCTTAATAATATTAATACATAGCAAATTGGGACATTACATGTTTACTTACATAATTTAAGGACCACCTAAAAGTCTAAAACCTAAAGCCAGTTATTTAGAATCCTATACAATACACATGCAGGTGGCAGCGGGAGCCACAGGACTCGCCCAGAGAGCTTTAGACGAAGCCACCAAGTACGCTCTGGAGCGCAAGACGTTCGGCGTGCCCATCGCGAGGCACCAGGCCGTGGCGTTCATGCTCGCCGACATGGCGATGGGCGTGGAGACGGCCCGCCTGGCCTGGCAGAAGGCCGCCTGGATGGTCGACCACGGTAACCATATTTAGACCTTGTAAAATTAAAACCGCCTTCAAAAAACTTAAAAGTTAAAAAACATTATATTGCAGCCGATGACTTTTTCGCTCGCATCGTATGAACATTAATTTATTTTATCGAAGTTGTATTCGCGATGTTTTATTCGCGACAGGGCTTGCATTAGTTTTTTGGCCTGGCTTGACACCGACTTCAATAAAACGAATTAATTTTCTTAAGATGCGAACGAAAAAGTCATCGGCTGCAATATTATTTTTTAACTTTCTAGTTTTTTTGAAGGTGGTAAATTTTTTGTTCAAATTTTGTTTATTTAACAATTTTCAATGGTGAATTCATAAGTTCGACTCAGATATCAGTTATACACGCAAATGGTACATCGATATGAAGCCAATTTTTCAATCGCCGATGATTTGCTGTCAACTTTTGAGGAGTTCTATTGTGTAGCTCTGGGATACCATCATTAGATCCTGGTTTCCTTACCACCCTTGGGATATCTCCTTTCCAACAAAAAGAATCATCAAAATCGGTTCATAAACGACGAAGTTATCCGCGAACACACATAAAAAAATATATACAGAATTAAATTGATATAATGATATCAATTTCATCCTGTATATATTTTTCACACATTCAATCCAACTGCGATCGCCAACCCGCCTGCCAAGCGTGGCGATTATGGCAAATCCCTCCATTTGAGGGGAGGCCTATGTTCAGCAGTGGACGTCTATCGGCTGTTATGATGATGATGATGATGTCTAATAACGCTAAACATTACAGTAAGTAACATTGTCATGTCACCGTGAAAGAGTATCTAACATTGAGTCCTAAACTTCGTAGACTCTTAGTTTGAAAGGAACCTCCTCCTTTATTGAAGTCGGTTAAAAACACGTAGTATCAACAGAGCCGTATTTAATAAACGTGTCATTTGTAATTTACAAGCTTAGAATGTTAGGAGTTTAGGACTCAATGTTAGATACTCTTTCACTGTGACATGACAATGTTACTTACTGTAATGTTTAGCGTTATTAGTCATCATCATATCAGCCGATAGACGTCCACTGCTGAACATAGGCCTCCCCCCAAATGGAGGGATTTGTCATAATCGCCACGCTTGGCAGGCGGGTTGGCGATCGCAGTTGGATTGAATGTGTGTACTCAGAGGATGCTGCTGCCCATCCTCCGGTAGATCCCTTAGTCGCCTTTTACGACATCCACGGGAGGAAATGGGATGGTGCTATTCTTAGCCGACACCACACGGGTTATTAGTAACCAGCAATATACTCTGAATTGTCATTGTTAATAACAATTATCATGTTTATTAAATAGGGCCCAAGAGCAAGGTCTGGAAGTTAAGGAAAACACAATTAAAAGTCGACTGAGGGAAAGTGTCCAAAAATTAATAAATAAACTTCGTCACCGATACGTTTTATTTACTTACAAAAATGATAACGGATGTAGATATTGCCTGAACACGTTATTCGGTAAAGCATAATTTGCCAAATCGGTCCAGCCGAAGCCGTTCTAAAGTAAGGGTTGAACCCTGATGCGCTTACCAACGACCACCACTCTCCCTTGAAAAAATTCCAGAAAATGTATAGAAGTTTGACTGAAGTCAAATGAGTAATAAATTATGGGGTTTTATAAAAACGACTCAGATTGTATCATTTATTTAGTCATTTATTATTAATAAATCATAAATAAAACCGGTCAAGTACGAGTCGGGCTACTCGCGCACCGAGGGTTCCGTACCACACCACCACAGAACACAAATTTATTAACTTAGAAAAAAAATATTTTCGTCCGGGACCTTTAGCGCGAGACCGACTCACACTTGGCCGGTTTTTAGTATTTTTTGTTATTCTGTAGAGTATGCTCTATAATCACACTAAGTTTGACGCTTGTATGTATTACCGTTTTTACGATAGAGCGTGAAGAAAAAACGTTGATAAAAACTAGTTTCTTGTTGAGAACCCCCCTTAATTTTTAACTTTTTGAAATTTTTATTATTAGTTAACAAATCCGCCGCAATAACGCATAATCTGAGAAAATTTCAACTATCTTGCTATTACGGTTCAAAAGTTACAGCCCTAAATACGTAGGACAGACGGACGGACGGACAACGTAGGCTTAGTAATAGGGTCCCTAAAAACCTTAGACTACTTATATCGGGTCGCGTAACCACGTGTCATTCTACTAACAATCTTTCTGCCACTTTTTGCGGGGGGCGAGGTAACATGTTATCCGCAACTTTGGATTTTATTCCCTATGACTTTAGATTCTAATTTTGAATGTTCAAAATCATGAAAAGTAGTCTTGTGTAAACCCCAAACGTTCTAAGTTCGAAATTATTGTTTCGCAATAATAGGCTGTCTAGTTTAGTGATAAGTTATAAAATTGAATGTTGAATGTACATGATCATTGCTCTTATACCGTGGCAGAGAGGAAATGCTACCGCAAGGCCGGTCAGGATATAAGTAGTCTAAGTTAAAAACACTAGACTGATGCTTATGTTTGATTGATTTTATCTCCAGGTCAAAAGAACACCGTAGTCGCGTCAGTTGCCAAATGCCACGCTTCGGAGATCGCGAACAAGGCGGCGTCGGACGCCGTCCAGATCTTCGGAGGCAACGGCTTCAACACAGAGTACCCCGTCGAGAAGCTGATGAGAGACGCCAAGATCTACCAGATTTACGAGGGAACCTCTCAGATCCAGAGGCTCATCATTTCCAGGGAGATCTTAAACGACGCCCAGCAGAAGAACTAAATTTTGATAACCTAACTGTTTTAGAATAGACGCAACTTAAAACGAAAGGCATCGTGACACGTATCACGTTTAAAACTGACATGCAATATTGTATCGTATGACGTATGTTAATTTTGACTTATGTAAGCTTACATTATGAAGGGCCGCATCATTGCGGAAAATGCGTACTTCACACACTAGAGCGGGCCGCAACGCATTAACGGATTTTTAGTTAGACGTAATACTGGCAGAAATAAAATGTTCCGCTTGGTATACAATACGACGGGGCGCGTCGTACGGACATTGTCGACGGACTGCGGCGTAGTCTCATATACTAAGCCGCGACGGACCGGGTTTGCATTCATATAAATTGTATAGAAGTGATTTGGGCGGATTTTTAGGGTTGAGGCACATTTACTGACGGCGACCGGGGCGGCCGGCCCATACTAAACTGTCATTTAGTATGGGAAGCCGTCCGCCATCGACGTGGCGAAAATGGCGGACAGCTTCCCATACTAAATGACAGTTTTGTATGGGCCCGCCGTCGACCCTTAATATCCGTCCCGCCCTTCCTTTAAAGTCGCATTGAATTGAATTCTTGTATTTGTATCATAGGACGAGGGACTAAAATTGATCGTCAGTTTTAATCGTCATCATTCGGTGCCGCTAGTTTCACACAAATATACAATAGAAATAGATGAACCAAAACGTCTCCATCCATACGACCAAATATTAAAGAAATTGTACAGTTACAAGTATTAACGCAGTTCGGTATTATTGTTCTAACTAACGACTCGACTCCTGCGAACTGAACTAACTGCGCTACGAGTTTTATCCAATCACAACAAAGAAAGATTTATTTATAGAATTGTAATTTATTCAAAACATCAGAATGAGTAGCCATCGGGTTATTTGCGTGCTTGTAAACGTGTTTTCAGCACGTTACTTATTTTATAAATTGTTAATGCCCATAATTAAAAAAAAAATTTTATTTATAAGAGTAACTACATACATAATTATGTAAATACTCTGAGATAAAAGTTATAAATTATAATTCCATCTAGTGCTTGTTTCGACAATTGTATTTTTGTGTATTCCGTTGTCTAGGATTAAGGCTGCAAAACAAAGACTTCGGCAAATTTAAGAACCCCATAAAAGTAATTAACCTAGTTCTAAATATTTGTACATTTATAGATTTCACTAACGAATCAAGGTGTAAGGATAATTGATAAGATAAAATGTAAAGTTTGGTAATAAAATGCGAATCATCTATTTGATAAATATACAAAAGTTTTATTTTAAACGGTTTGATGTTTGATGAAATTTACAGGGTGTGCGTTAGATGAGCACTGCCACCAATAACCCTTTATAGGTACAACGTGTTAATAATGAATTAACGAAAAACTAGAAAGTAGTTTGTTTAGAATCGAAAGCAGAATCGAATTATCATGGTTTCAACATAGGTAATTGTTTTCAATTAAAATTTGTTTGTAAAATTAAGAAAATTACTGAACCCGATGTCAATCCACCGCAACAAGAATCTTAAAATGTATCTATGAGTACGTTACCGCTTTCATTCATTGCTGAAATGACAACAAATCATTTTTGCCTCAAAACTTAAAATGCGAATAACTTTTAACAATAAAAAATTTAAGTATAAAAATAATGAAATTATAGTTTCAATCTAATTATTTTGTTATAAATCAGTTGTGGGGTGTATGAGGTTTTGCGCTAATTCATTAACACGTATACGTTTGGTATATCTGTGAAGCCATATTTCTGATAGAGCTCCATAGCTTTGATGGCCTAGCGCGTCCCCCCATAGTCCGCAGTCCCCCCTTAGTCCGCTCCGCAGTAATAAGCAGTCCTAGAACATGTTCTGTGTAAGCAGTACAGAGCTGCCTGCTCCTTACCTATACCACAGTATAAGAAAGAGTATTCAATAGATACAGTACGGACACTATCCCTTAGTCCCACCAACTTTTTACCTCACCCCTTTTATCGCCCTCTGATTACCGCGCACTGGTTACTCGTTACTTACGAAGAAGACTTAAGGTTTAATTTCTTTGGTTTGGCATGAGCTCACGTCATCTTGTCAATTTCAAATTTTTGTATGCAGTATCCGGGCTGTGCCTATACCTACATCTTTGTAAGTGAGAAGATGTAAGTACCTAAGTATTAAAAAGACGAACATTTTTAATTAGATTGTGTTAATATACCCTAACAAACAATGCTCTTTTTACAAGTAAACATATTTGTGAAAAACACGTTTACCTACGAAAGAAATATACCTATCTGGCTACGCACAAAGAGAATAGTAAATATAAGTAGGTACCAAAAATATGCAACTCTATCTTCCAAATCCTAAAATTTAGGTCAAGCGTACAGCGTAGGTACCTACCTAATGTACTCTATGGGTCAAAGCTGCACTGTTGCACTGCATTTCAACGTTGCTTCCTCGATGGGTTTGTTGGTACCTTAGACCAGTTAGACCTCTACTCTAGGTGCCGTGCCTCTAGCGACGAACTATGGTAGTTAGTTACATTACACCCATTCATAGTAAACTCTTAACAACGGCAACCTAGTGGTTTGTTAGTTTTGTACATAGGTAAGTAAACATAATGTCGTAGAACTGGCGCTATGTTATTTGCGGCTCTGTAAAATACTAAATGTTACGCGACTTTAGAGAACTGAAGATTCATTTGTTTCTTGGGTATTTATTTCATTTCAATAATAGTCATACCAAAAACAAATAAAATACTAGTTAACACAAGGTACTCTGTGTAGTTAACTAAACTAGTGACAAAAAAAACCAAATTGAGCCTTCGCATAGTTAATAATAGATGGCGTTACTTGTTTTGGGACTTGTGTTATTGTGTTGTGTTTCTGTTATCTTTCGATGCCGAAATTGTCAGTGCTATTTTGTTGCTATTACTGTAAAAAGATAAAAAAAAGTACAAACCTTTAGATTTGACTTACAAATTGCATCTTTTATATTATAAAACATGAAAATACTCGAGCATGTAGCGCTGCGTTTCGTGATGGAAAAGCAAAACAAACAGCGTTGACAGAATTAGAAACTAGATGGCGCTAGAGTACACCGGATGTGAGGGTTAAAATTTTAGCCTTTATGTATTAAAACTTAATTTAAGGTTTGTAATCATCGAGACTTCGTTAGCAAAAATTGTAACATTTATAATTCTGGTTTTTAAAGATATTTACCAAAGGCTGTTTTAATAAAGAATTACTTTGCAATCCTACTCATAAAGTCTGACCTACATTCGAAGCCCTTGTGAAAGGATTGTGCAATAGAAACGGTCATTTTATTACACAACATAGCGTATTCATACGTAGTCATTTTGCATCATTTACATGATTTTTTCAAGCTAGCAAGTGTTGTTCGTAATAAACATCTTTACTACTTTAACTTGTTTTCTTTAGAGATAAGCTTTATTTTCCTTTAATAAAAATTAAAATAGATTTATTTACGGACAATAAGTCATTTACAATCTATTTTCTATGTAAATAGGCCATGACATAGTTTATTAGAAATTAGGTTAATTTCCCTCTGCCCTTTGCCGACTTATTTCAATGTCAGTCATGAGTACGGTAGCTGAGTTGATCCCGATAGTTAAGTCGGTCGGAATAGCAAAGTGTAAGTGAAGTGGCCTAGAGACCTACATTTTGTTTTTAAAACGAAATATCGCTTTATATGGAAGATTTTCATGTAAAAACCATTCTCTGGAAGGGGTAGGGGAATATTATCGCGTATTCTGCTAGTGGTTTCATCCGATCGTCATCTGTGCATGATGCACGAAGACCCTCCAACAATGAGTGTAACGCAAAGTGTGGCTGGGTCGACGGCGAAGAGCGAGATCGTGACAGAGGTCCCCGTAGAGTATGCGATGAGCTCTACTGAACCGAAACCGGCTGAAAACATTGATTTGGACCTAAAGATCGCCTACGTAGACCCCTCCAGCGGTAAGTCCACTAAATCTATTACAGACCTACTACATAATATATTATACGTTCATAATTAAAATACATATTTTATCAATTAGGTGTTTTAGCACCGAAGTGCATCCAAAACAGAACCTGTGTATAAATTGTTCTATTGATAGATCTACAAATCACACGATGTTAAATTGGTAGAGTGATTTAATTGACATTATTTCTAGTGTAATTTTTCAGAATATCAACTTAATTTTCGAATTGGAGTCCACTAAGACAAGTTTGAGTAACAAGAGGCCTGTGAGAAAAAAAATGCTTTAAATGTATTATTCAAAAGAGACAAGTGTTGTATAATAATACAATACATAGAGATTAGATACATGGTGTGTGTATTGTACAGTACAGGCTACCTGTTCGTACGCTCGGCTCGGCTGCACGATGCGGCAACGTCGCATTGGTTTTTTAGCACTATCCTACGCTACGCCGCCGGAATCGACTCGACTGTGTGAAACTGTGAAGCGGCGTTATGAGTTAAAACTTAAAAACTCTGTTGCCGTACAAAATTAGCTATAGGAGGCTTAGCTAAGCATCATTCCCTATTATGGCGTAGCAACAAGCTTGCCATGCATTCGATCGGCAATGTCGATTTGTATTGTGTGGGTGTGCGGCGACGATTTTTTTATTTAATACGGTGTCAGTAGGGCACGTGTGCTCGACTCGACTCTACTGCGGCTGCGGGCTGCTATGCAGCAGCTACGACATATTTATGAAGTAACCGATGACGTTGATCTGCAGAACCATAGAAATGGAGCTCTTAAAGACATGATTCGATGTTCCGCAGAGCGCCTCTGTCATTATGACGCGTTGTTGTGTATGTTCTGGGTATTTTCGGAAGTAGGGCGAACGCTGATTCTGCTTGGAATCTGACAAGTGGGCTTTGCTAGATGTATTGGATTATTCAGATTAGACTGGAGCGTTTCGTGGTGTGGTAGGTACGGCATGTTACGCGTATATTTACTTCTGTTAGAATTTACTTTCTATGTTACCTAGGTAGGTAGGTATGTCCTTAAATCCCCCACCTGTATTCTTATCTAGGTACTTATATGCTGAGAGAATAACTTTTTAAATAATCGGGAAAAGTGCTCAAGTAGGGATCTATAAATAAATTACAATAAAATAAACGAAACCCTGCTTTAGAACCTACAAAAAAGTGTAATTTATTCCGGGTCCTTTACCGCGAGACCGACTTACACTCGACTGGTTTTTATTATTTGTTGTTATACTGTTGAGTTTGCTCTATAATCACAACAAGTTTGAAGCTTGTATGTATTACCGTTTTTACGATAGAGCGACAAGGAAAAACGTTGATAAAAACTACTTATAGCTTGCACGAGCACCCACCCCTCTTAATTTATAACTTTTTGACATTTTTATTACGCACATTCTGTGAAAATTTCAACTGTCTAGCTATTACGGTTCAAAAGTTACAGCCCTAAATAGGTAGGACAGACAGACAGACAGACCGACGGACGGACAGCGTAGACTTGTGAATAGGGTCCCGGGTAAAAAATACGCTCTATCTGTCGTCAGCCAGCGTATCGAATGCGTTAATTTTCATACAACAATTCAACGCCCCTTTTTTGGTAATTTATACCAACAAACGCAGTAATTAGTTTAATGTTATGTATGAACTTATTATTATGACTTAACCTAACACTCTTATTTGTGTTACAATTCTCTAAAATAAGTTAGGTATAAGGTGAAAAACGAGTTAAATCTACTGGTGCAAATATTTTTGTAGGTTTTCAGTCATGGGCATCTAAGGGTCAGGAGTGCGATTTTTGAAACTCATACTTTGAACTCAGCAGTTCAAAATGCCAATATTACATACATACATCATAGTACATAAATACATATGCTCGAAATACATAACCTTTATATATTACCTATTAGACACGAATTAGATCTGCGCATTGAAGGTCATCCCGCATGACTCGCTGCACGATCTGTCCCAAGATGCTCTACAAATTCACCTAGAAACATTATTTTATAAAATTAATTCGAAAGAACAATCAACCGCAGCCCAACAAAAAGTTGAAAACAAAATGAGCGCTAGAAGGCTGCGACTTGTTTGCTTACAATTTAGTGTTCTCTAGGCGACAGTAGATGTTAATTATTTAATTCAGTAAATATTAACAATATTCTTTGTTAGCAGCAAGTCCTTGTTAATATGCTGGCGGTTGTTAAAGGGATGATGAGACCATCAAAGTTAACGTTTTCTATGGGACCGACAAAACGTAATCGCAAAAACAAATCAATCTGCTGTCCCGCGGGGGGTCTCGGCAAATATCACATAATTTTTTTGTTTGTGTTTGTCCACTGAAATATTGATTTTTAAAAAATAAATTCAACGCATTCAAGCTCTGGCTAACGCATTTACACTAAAGATACACATTTTGAAAAATTACGTGAGATTTTGGGGGCTTCTTTCTTTCTTATCGTGTGGGCAGAGACGATTATTACCACCAGAGATAGTAGCCGGGACCAACGGCTTAACGTGCCATCCGAAGCATGGAATCATTTTTCTTTTCAGACAATCAGGTGATTCAGCCTGCAATGTCCTAATCCTAACTAACCAACTAAGGAAAAAAGCATAAAGTGACATATCACTAAGTGTCCCCCGTGGGAATCGAACCCACGACCTCCGTTTCGAGAGCCCAATGCTCTTAACCAGTAGACCACGGAGGCATTTTGATTTTGGAAGCTGCGGGGTGTCGACCCAAATCTCACCAGGGGGGGAAGGGAGGGAAGGGTGTTGGTCGAAAAATCGCCTAAATCATTTCAAGTAATTATTGGACGCCCTCTAGCCGGCAGTGGCACCCGCCATGTCCATCGCGCCACACTTACGTCTTGTCATCAAATCATCTTCATTACGCTTCCTCTTTGAAAACGATTCATTTCTTAGCACAAATATTTCGAACACTGCACCTGAGAACTGACTCGCACTTGGCCCTTTTTTATATAATTGTGATCTCGAATGTAGAGCAAGGTTGGTGCGTTCAAGTAACATTAAAATAGAACAAATAACTTGAAGCACGCACACTACAATATTTGCTGTGCGCTCGAGTTAACTGCTTTACTGTTTAATTATCTATGGTCCGAATTTCAACTGTTTCAATATTTCATTTATTTATTATCTTTAAAAATAAAATAAAAATTATTTTTCATATTAAGTATTATATTTTTCTGTATCGATGTGAATTATTAACCTAAAGTTTATATTGACAGATGCATTCGTCTGTTCTTTTTCTTCGTATTTGGTGGCAATCAAAGACCAAAAAAAATCTTTGGTGGCAATGTTCATGCTTCAATTTAGATAAAACATAATGGTAGGTTTAGTTAGACGATGACAATTTTGCGTCGCCTATTTTTTAGCACGAAAAAAAGCACTGCCCGCTTTCGTTTACACGCTGCTAATTTCCAGCGCCAATTTGTTCGCATGCGAATGGATTTGCTAGAGAAAACCGTGCTAACGATTAGCACGACGCGTTTACACGAGTCGAAAAATTAGCAAGGGGGATGCGAGTAGGGTTGCGAACTTTTCTTAGACCAAATATAGTATTTCGAGCCTTAGTGCCCGAAAAAATATAGTAGATCGGGGAAAAATATAGTATTTTTCGAATCTGTTAATTATTTTTTTTTCAAAAAGATCTTTTTTTGCTACTTTTTGGTTTGAATACCAAGTTATTATTTTTAAGGAACGCTCATTTCTCTATTTAGTATTCGTTATAGAAAATAATGCATCCTGTAAACGCAGAAGTCGCTGGATTCGATACAGAAATAATATAATTTCTAAAAAAATAGATAAATCTGACTGTAGGAAAATTTGTTTCACTTTTCAGTAGTATATTTAGTAGAAAATTGTTTATGGAACAAATTTGATGAAGAGAAAAGGAGTCCTTCTGAAGGACCTAAGTACCAATATTTTTTTTTAAATATTTTTTTTATTCATAATGGGTTTGCGCCTAGGTTTGCGCTTGGCTTCAGCTCACCTGATGGAAAGTGTAGATGAAGCCGAGGATGTAGCGCGCTCGCCCAGAAGAAGCCTATTTACTCTTCTTTTAAAAATATCCTGATTGTATTTGCTTGGGAAAAAAGACGCAGGGAGAGAGTTCCAAACCTTAAAGGTTCTCATTATAAAAGAGGATGCGAACCTATTTGTGCGGATTGTTGGAATATCGACAACGTATGGATGCAGTCTCGCACTACGTCTTGTCGTACGATGATGGAAGGGGGATGGTGGTGGAATCAGGTCATGTAACTCCTGGGCACATTCGCCGAAGTGTAGCCGATAGAATACCGACAGACAAGCGACCAATCGTCGGTGCTCCAGACTGTGTAACTCAGTCTCGACGAGTGCATCGTCATCGATGAGTCTCTTGGCTCGACGCTCAACTGAGTCCAGTGCGTCAAGTTGGTATTTCGCAGAACCGTCCCAGAGGTGACTGCAGTACTCCATGCAAGATCGCACTTGGGCTTTGTAGAGAGTAAGAAGCTGTGCAGGCGTGAAGTACCGCTTAACCTTGTTCAGGATACCAAGTTTCTTGGCTGCGGTTTTAGCTTTGGACTCAATCGAGCGACCGAAGTTCAGGTCCGACGTGAGTTCGAGACCCAACAACTCTAGACTTTCGGAAATCGGAATATATTTAAATTCTCGATAAATTATTTGCTCATCGAAATATAGTCGTTTTGCCTACTATGTACTAGAAAGCTTATATACTATAAGTGATATCGCTTTTGTATGTATGAGAGATTGTTAGTAAATTTATCAAGGATCATTTCATTCCTACACACTTTTCATGTATCAAGTACGGTTTTCTTTAAAACTGGAAAAAACCGCGCTTCGGGACACTTTCGGGGGCGCGGGGGGGTGAAGCTCACCCGGGAGGGGGAGGGAGAGTAGATAGATTTTAACTTCGCTCTATAACGTACATATCCCAATAGATAAAACTATTCAATTACTTTTGCCAATTTTTTAGCTAAAATGATTGAACTACATCAAACTGAACAACTTTTACTATGTTACCCCTCTCCCAGCTAAACGGTTGTAGTTGGAGATGTAAAAAAATGCACGGCAATAGCATATATAACGAATTTAAAAGGAAAACTATCACCGCTAAGTACTAGTAGACTATTACTCGTATACTTGTAAAGCCTTACAAGTATACGAGTAATAGTCGATCAACTTATAAAATGTACTTTGTAGACTTTATTAGCCGTTAAACCTCAAAGACGCTTGGTACTATAAAGCTGTAATTTGGAATGGATAAACTTATCTATCACGCCAATAAAGTGGGAAAATAAAATCTTGAATAATTTTTTTTTTTAGGGTTCCTCCCCTACATGTGAAGTGGGGCAGACATTTTTTTTTCTCGCCTACCCCATGGTGTGGGGTATCGTTGGATAGGTCGTTTAAAAATATTATGGGTGTGGGAAAACCATTTTTCGATTTAGGGATCCGTTAGCGAAATATTAAGCTTTAAAGTGAAAATTTTTGTTAGTATCAAGTGTCCCCCCCCCCTGCCCGCTAAACGGTTGTTTCTGGATATGTGAAATAATTCATGGCAATAGTATATACAGGGTGAAATTGATATCATTGGCATCCTTTTAAACTAAGAGTCTACCCATCAAACTGAACAACTTTCACTATGGGAGCAAACGGATCGGAGCAAAAAAAATTCTGCTGTTGCATACATTTGAGTCGAGTAGGCATTGCAGTTTAGTATTGAACAGCAGATTTTTTACTTGCTCCGATCGGTTTGCTCCCATAGTGAAAGTTGTTCAGTTTGATGGGTAGACTCTTAGTTTAAAAGGATGCCAATGATATCAATTTCACCCTGTATATAACGAAATTAAAAGGAAAATTATCACCGCTTTTACAAGTTTACGAGTAATAGTCGATCAACCTATAAAATGTACTTTATTAGCCGTTAAACCGTAGTATGAAACAAAAAGCCTCCTTCTAAGTCCATATTATAGGTATTGTGACAGGCAACTACGGAACCCTATCCTGCGCGTGGTCCGACACGCACTTGGCCAGTTATTAATTAATAATATACAGCAAACATTGGATTGCAGACATTGCAGTCCAAGTCACTCCCTTATACGTAATATATACGCTTTGGTGTGAACTAAAAACCGGTTCAAAACTAGTCATCGTAGCGAACAAAAGTACTTCGTTACTTTAAAACGCCCATCTAGCCTTGCTTATGCCAACATGGCTTCCTAAATAATAATGAGTACTAGGCATTTACTACCTGCCTTTACGAATTTTATTAACAACTAGTGGCCTAGTTCCCTTCAATTAGGAATATATGAAGTGTTGCAGTTTGTATATTGCTGATATAAAAGATTCAATTGATACAGTCGTGTGAAACTACCTACAATAATATGAATTCGTTACTGGAAATGGCAATGGTCTAGTTAGGAAAAAAAATAAAAAAATATTTTTTTTATTGTAATCTCAGTATGCAATGACATCCTTCGCATACTAAAATTTTTGTTTCTGTGACAGTAAAGTGGTACTTTTGTAATTTATCATCATCAGCTACACGAGCTAATACAAGATGTAAAATTAAATAAATTAGGTATATATCTTGTGCTTCGGACTATTAAAGCTACAGTGCCAGCCAACATCTAAATCGCGAAAAAATCTGCTGTTCCATAGAAAACTTCTGTGACCCAAATGTATGTTGGCTGGCTCCATATCGAAAGCATACCCTTTTATATGCAACGTATTTAAGTTTACACATTGAATAACTTAATTTATAAGAATGTTACACAATTATTATTTATTATAGTGACCAGTACCCACTAGTTAGTCATGTTTTCTTTAGAAAACAAATCATGTTTAGTTTAGGAAAAAACAGGCCGACTATATCAGTGGACCTCGGCTGTGACCCAGTGACCCAGTTTCACGGCAGAGTAGCAATCGCTTATATCGTCCATATTTGTTAGTCAGCACACGGGCACGGGCGCGCACACCGCTACTCATAAAACTAATCGTTATGCAACACAATACGTTGTGTGTGTGTGTGTAGCGTGCCTGCTTACCTTTGTAGGTAGTTTATTTTACGTATCGATCTCGTTATCAAACACTACTAAATGTCAATCAACTATTAATGTAATGATGATGAACGTTGATTAGCCATACAAAAGCCATACATATCACACAAGTAAGCGATTCTTGAGTGTAGGCGATTTCGCGATTTTTATTATAATGATATCGCCGCGATTCCGCCGCTACACTGATTGATCTCAGAAATATATATATCGCGGCGATATCGTCCCGTCAACGCCTACGTTCTAAAATAGCTTGTGTGATATGGCTCTTATTTTCATTTCAGTTTGATATACGTTTAGTTTTGTCTTCCTAAACCAAACTCTCAACAGATAGCATGTTCAATTGTTCAAAACGTAGTAGTGATTACTTGCTCAGTGACTCCATAGAACAGTGGCCAGATCATATCAAAACTGTGCCTGGATTTTTTATAAAGGCCAAGGGATCGAGCCCATTCAGCCTCGTCAGACAGTATAATTCATAGAGTTCTAAACATTGATCAGTAGTCTATACTATACCATCCAACTTTCTTTTCTTGATCCTGATACAGTTATAATTGCTTGCACAGTGGCGTAGCGTGGGTTTCCGCCGCCCGGGGCAAAGAATGATTTTGCCGCCCCCTACACAAAAAATAACTGAGCGAGCGAAGCGAGCTCTTAATTTTTTACAATCGATTCGGGTTGCTGTCAGACATCTTTTGGTTTATCTATGCAAAAATAGAAACTTAGAGCGAGCGAAGCGAGCTCGACTTTTCTCCTCGATACGAATCGGTTAGAGCCAGAGCTTTTTACGTACAAAACATGTACAAAGTAGCCTAAGTAAAAGCTAGGTATGGATCGAGCGAAACATGCTCGAAATTTTTAGCACCACGTCTTAGCTGTGGCTTGTGGTCAGTATTCTTTAGGATTATGTGTAGGTATAGTAATTTAAAATATTCAGAGCGAGCGGAGCGAGCTCGACTTTTCTCGGCTCTACGAATTAATTATAGACAGAGCTCAATCAATCTATATTTTTCATCAATTTGCCGCCCCTAGTAAAGTGCCGCCCGGGGCATTTGCCCCCCCCCCCCCCCCCCCTCGCTACGCTACTGTGGTTGCAATATAGGATACTATATACAATGTTCTTGGTTGCAATAGTATCTATGGTTCTGAATTGTTAATCGTCGTTTACATACAAACGTTGAATGACGGGCACCAAATGAGACGGAATGAGGAAAACTTTGTGAAAGCTCTTTCGTTTGCTGTGTCATCTCTCATCTCCTAACTATTAAGATCGGGGAATCCCTAAATTGATCTAAAGGGAAGTAAAGCCTTTATCTCAGCTAAGAGCATTAACGTGATCAACTGATCATGATCAGGCAGGCGGTATGTCTGTAATAATATACATGCTAAGTGCGATAGTAGGCATCCCGCTACGAAATCCTAAATGAATAGATGCCAATTAATTAAAAGAATATTTCCTAAGGACTGCGTAGTTTTATACCGACATGTGGTATCGTTGCATTCAGTAGAGTTTCCTCTCACTCTTATGAGACAGATGCCTAAAACAAGTTTTGCTAGATCGTTTAAACAATAACTTGAATAAGAAGTACTTGAATAAACTTCATGCTACATCTTCGGCCTCATCATCACTCAACATCAGGTGAGATTGGGGTCAAATGTTTACCTATCGAACATAAAAAAATAAAAAAATAAAAAATAAAAATAAGTGCGTGTCGGACCACGCGCAGGGTAGGCTTCCGTAGTTGCCCGTTACAATATAATATGGACTTAGAAGGAGGCTTTTTGTTTTATACTACGGTTTAACGGCTAATAAAGTCTAAAAAGTACATTTTATTATTTGGTCGACTATTACTCGTAAACTTGTAAAGCCTACTTAGCGGTGATAGTTTTCCTTTTAAATTCGTTATATATATATTAACCAAAATTTTCGCTTTAAAGCTTAATATTTCGCTAACGAATCCCTAAATCGAAAAATGGTATTCCCATAAACCTACAATATTTTTAAAAGACCTATCCAACAATATCCCACAACATGGGACAGCTTTCTAGGACTAAGCGTCTCTGAGCTAAGCCGCGGACAGACGGACAGACAGACGGACGGACATGGCGAAACTATAAGGGTTCCTTTTTGACTTCGGAACCCTGAAAATGAATTCATTCATCATTTGATGTGGCCATAAATAAGCAGTTACTACTACTACTTAAAATTAGTACTACTACTAGTACTTAAAATTTTGGGACTTTTACCAAGAAAATTTTAAAATCACTAAAAAAAATTACTCTGGCTTCGTCAAAGACAATCATGGCTTAACTGGTTCTAAATAGTTCCGTATAAAAACAAAAAAAAATTGTCGGTACCATCTTCGCCTTAAAGCTTAGCACCCATCTTCCAATCACCCTGTATAATTAAAAAAATAGGTACGTATGCAGTTCGTATTGCAGTACGCTTTTTCGTTTCATCTATAAACGGTGCTATAGAAGTTATCTTTTCAGAAATTTACTGAACTCGATGTCAACCCACCGATGTGCCCGAGTGGCACACATACTTACCTACTACCAAAACAAGATTCTTAAATTGTAAATGTAAATAACTAATAATTTTTGCATAAAAACTTAAAATGCGAACAACTTTAAATTTTAATTCATATCATAAAATAATGAAATTAGTGTTTCAATGCAATTATTTCGTTATAACTTATAAATCAGTCGGGGTGTATGAGGTTTTGCGCTTATTCATTAACACCTTCGATCAACAATTCGAAAAAAGATTAACACGTATTTTTCGATCATAATAATATTGTCTTTGTCCGTGTGGTGTCGGCTAAGAATAGCACCATCCCATTTCCTCCCGCGGGTGTCGTAAAAGGCGGCTAAGGGATCTACCGGAGGATGGGCAGCAGCATCCTCTGAGTACACGCATTCAATCCAACTGCGATCGCCAACCCACCTGCCAAGCGTGGCGATTATGGCAAATCCCCCCGTTTTGGGGGAGGCCTATGTCCAGCAGTGGACGTCTATCGGCTGTTATGATGATGATGATTAATAATATTGTCTACACTACACAATGGTGTGTCGCATTGTCGCAAGTAAAAGTGACTTCAACTGGGTTAGTCCACTCTGATCACGTGATCCGTTGCCTGTGGAAACGGATCACGAGATTATAGGCTTTCCCTTGAACACAGGTTTAACATAACATAAATATTCTTTATTTGCACACCAAATACATACAGCATCCAAAACAGAATAAAAAGGTACAGGTTTCAGGTTCAGGTGAACAATGACCAATAAAGCTGAAATGTTGAAGATCATTGTTATTATTATTATTACTTGTGGTATATTGCAAGGGTTGTTATGTAACACTGCGACCATCACTGATCCTTTGTGTTCACCCCAAACTTACCCATATTTTACGCATATCTCCGAACTTATGGTATTTTCTTTTCATTCTCGGGAATGCAGGTTTCCTCATGATGTTTTCCTTCACCTCCGAGCTAGTAAATGATAAATACAACCGTACATAAATTGCGAAGAACTTAGTGGTACAGGCCAGGAATTGAACCGCGGCCTCGTGATTGAGGCGCTAGCTCTCTTCCGTATGGGCTATCATCGCTCTAAGATCATTGCTATATGCTTAATAACAATTTGTATGTCTTTATAGCTTCTAAAAACCAGCAAAATATAGCCCGGCCCAGCGTTTACTAGTGGGGGGTACATTATAAATACTTCTAGTACAGCGTCACCTCTGAATTAGGGTGAAAGGTCCAGTGTCCACCCACGAATATTAGTTTATGTAAAAAACACATGACATTAAAGTAAAATAAGTACACTCTAAATTATTATAGTACAGCGGCAGCGTCACCTCGTAATTAGGGTAGCAGACGTCCGTAAAGTGAACACAACGGGGTAAATTAACAAATAAAACAGTATTTTTAAGTCGGACCACTTTCCGATGGGCCAATAAAAATAATTCGGATGACGCCCAGCCTCGCTGACCTGACACATATCAGTTGGCGCCAACAAATGCGACACACTTTTGATGCTGAAAAATTTCCTAATTTACCCACAGCATGAAACTAACAAAGACAGTTTTCTTTGGGGTTACGGAATTTATGCTAACAATAATGCTTTAAGAGGGCTATCGAAGTCCAGTGGCGCCCTCATCACATTAATAAAGATTTCTCAATAAAGAAAGCCTAAATTAAAAAAGTGCTCAATTGACAAACTACAAAAGCCTTCAAGCTATTTTCATAGAATACTTTTATAGGTTTTTTTAAAGGTCGAAACATAAATATTTTGAAAAAAGAAAAGAAACGGCCGCTTTTGTTTTTATTCGAAACTGTCTAAAAGTGGAATGTTTAGAACCTATAAACGTATTGCATACGCTTGAAGGCTTTTGTAGTTTGTCAATTGAGCACTTTTTTAATTTAGGCTTTCTTTATTGAGAAATCTTTATTAATGTGATGAGGGCGCCACTGGACTCCGATAGCCCTCTTAATCGTTCTGTGACAGGTTTTTTAGTAAAGTTCTTTTCGTAAATAAACCAATGTTGAAAACTGTTGAAGAGTTCCATTATCCTTCTCCTAGCTCTATCATGAGACCCATTATAACATGTAGGTATATTGTATCGGACTTGTCAAAACAAAACAAACGACCTCTAACTCGAGGGATTCACTAGAAGCCGTTGACGAGTTCCACTATCCACCTTCTGGCTACATCATGAGTTCCAAGACACCATGTATAGTATGTATGTATGAGACTGGTCAAAACAAACCAAACGAGCTCAAACTCCAGTAGTTTATCTCTATTAGTCTCAGAAAAAAAACAGGTCGTACTTTATTTTGTATAGGCCGTATTTATGCCCAGATTTACACCTGTGGCTGTGGACTACTACATCTGGGGGCTCATGAAGGCATTAGTCGACAACAATTTAACAGACCCTGTCTCATCGCAAGTTTTGCATCAATGCATCTACGTGTTCATAAAACTGTATTTATAAATACTCTGTATAAGTAGGTTAAATGAAGGTTATTTAAATTCATCAAATAATGATTGAATAACGCACCTACGGAAACTTCCAACGAAAAGTGCTTTCAATCACTATTTTAACAGCTTCAGGGTCTTCTTATTAAACGGTGAGAAAGTTTTGTTACTTGGCTACACGTAATTATGTTTATTTCAAGATTTGTATTGTACCTACGATTATTGGTGAAATTCTACAAATGTGAATTTGTCGTAAACAAATTATTATTACTAATTCGGAACCTTTCACATAAACTTTTGACACAGAAAATACTAGTATAGTGCTTTGAACATTATTATAGGGTGTAACAAAACACCCTAGTAATATTTAAACGGGTGGTTTAGATTAGACCATCAAACTGAACAACTTTCCCTACAGAGACAAAGTCGAAAAAAAAACAGCTTTCTCATACATCTCAAATGTAGCGTAGGATAGCTACCTACTCTACCTAATGCAGTTTTGTATGAAACAGCAGATTTCTTATCTTCTTCTTCTTAGATTTTTTATTTTTTCTTGATGTTGTCATCATAGTGAAAGTTATTCAGTTTCATGGTCTTAACCACCCCTTTAAATATTAATAGTTTGTTTTGTTCCACACATACCTACCTACATAAAACCCACATAAATTTACGACCATAATCCCTCGCTTCAAGTTGCGTCAGAAACCTTGCTACAACCACAACTATCTTTTTTGAAGCGTGCAATTGTGTGCGAGTGCAAGGTTCACTTTAAACATAGCTATTGAAGGTTTTGTTACACTCTGTATAATGAAGTATTTTTTAATTATTTTCCTTTTAAAACAAAATAAAATAAAACTATTGTTATTTCATTGTATGAAAGCTGTAAGAGTCACAATGAGCGATGATTCTTTCAGAGACAGTGTATGTTTGTAACGTTTTATGTGTACAACATCGTGCTAACACCTTTATACCCGGGCCGAGGGCTACCTACCTACCTACGCAGTACGCAGTGGGCCTGGTAGGGCTTCCCACTGTAATTGAGAACCTACGTCCTTGATATTTCGTAATCAGAGACTCGTGTACACAAGTACAATTTCTCTTCATACTCTCTTTAATTTCTGTTAATCGTTGCAATTACGTTTCGGACAGAAATAGCAAAATAACAACCTGTTTCAAAAGTAGAATTCTGTGTACTAAAACTACTAAATAATAGAAAGGTTAGTAATAGAAAGATAGAAAAATTAAAAAAAAATGGAAGTGTAGGCAGCTCCTCCTACAAAGATTTCCTACGAAATATATCAAATGCACGCTGGTCTCCGTAGAGGTTTCCTCACCATGTTTTCCTTCACCGATCTAAATCGTAGGTGCAAAAGCGTTGCGGACTCGTGGTCACACACGCCAGATTCAAATCAATCAATGAAATATATTTTATAATTAATTAATTTGTGCGGACGAAGTTGCGGTTAAATTCTAGTTCTAACTAAAAGGCTTTATGTAAAATTCATCGCCCATCCTATTCCTCACTGATCCTAGATCCGACTCCCACTCTACGTGGTGCGCAGTGTGCAGTGCGCAGCGCATGAAGATAATCACTCCAACATGGTGATGCGGGCTCTTCGGCGAACGGTTGCGTTTGCGCAACAGTTGTCGCTACTCTGGGCTCGTAGAGTTTCTACACGGCTCTTTGTTCGGCGTTATGGCCTAATGGGCTTCTATTCGTCCACGGAGTTAAGTTTACGACACTTGCGTACCTTTTATTTTCTGTTGGACGCTAAAATTAAGTAGTGTTTATCCTAACACCCTGTATAGAAAATATTTAAAACTGACCTAGACGTAGTTTTTCGTGCTTTTTAAACTATACCCGACTGTAGATGTTCATTGTTTTGAAATATATGATAATTCTTCAAAGTAGGAAGCTGATAAGGTTAAAAATAATACCTAACAAAAAAGCTTCTACGTTGATGACTTTGTTATTTTGATGGACTACTGATTGATTGGAGTAAACCTCGTTATTCGTAAATAAGCGTTAAATTTTACAAGCATCACTAAGATTGAATTTAAATAAATTGTAGATACTTACACTACTTAGCAAGACTTTAAATAAAATAAAATAGAGGCAGGCGTCCGGTTTTTGTGTATTCAAAACGACAGTTTAAGCAGTATCTGTGTCAAGGTGCGGATCGACTCTTACGCAAACCGTTTTTTTAATACTACGCCCGGTTGCGAGGTAATTAATTCGATTCGGAGTGTCGCAACGAACGATAGTGCTTGTTTTCGTGTGTTCTAAACGCTATTCGTCAATTTTGTGAATTGACTGGGGCTTCCAAGGTCATTATTATAATGGCTGGTGGTCAGCCTGCTGTTCGATTACACCATCAGTGTTTATTGTAATTGTAGGTTTTATTTTGAATATAGCAAAATTTGCATTATTTCTAATGTTGTTTGCGCTGCGCTATGTAGAGTAGAGATTTAAAACGCTCCGGTCGTAGGTATTTACATGAAAATTTATTCACCTATGGGAAACTAACGAACACCAAACCAGAAAACCAGTTTTATAAAATTGATACTATGATTTCGAAATTTACTTTTCTACTTTTTATACATACTTCTTTCTGGAGACTGGCAGCTTCACAATCCTCTTATCAGTTATATTCTGGAGTAAGGTATATATAAATATAGGCTATTTAGGTATAAAGGGAGTAATGGTTTTCAGGTCACCTTACATTTGTTTTTAAATTACCTCCTCCACATCAAAGACCATTCTCCTATTATTTCCAATGCACTGCAAAACTGTGTATTTTGCTTTGCTAAAATCCGCGATCTATTTGTCCCTTCCGAACCGAAGGTTGCATTTGGGGAAATCCCTGCTTTACGGATGTCAAGTCTCTTTAAGAGAAAGGATTAGCAGGAATACCCAATGAGTCAGAGCGAAAGAAAAATGTTTACCTCTACTCTACAGATTGGACGGAAATCGACACGATTTGTTTTAAACTTTGTTTTAAACAGCTTGATACTTGTCATCTCGTAGTTTGTGACACTCATGGCCGATTTCGTTACTTCATTCTTATTAACCGACTTCAAAAAAAGGAGGATGTTTTATGTTAGGCTGTATGTATTTTTTTTTATGTATGTTCACCGATATTTTTTTAGTTACAAAATTAAAAATCTAAAAAGTCAAGCAAGTTCTTTATACAATTTTAAAGGGAGTCAATTTTTTGTAGGCCCACCAAACAGTAAAGTTTATTAATGCTATTACACTCTATACACATAATTTAATTTACTGTATTAATCGGACGAAAGATTAGGTAAAAATGCAAACGGAATTATGAAATAAAAAAAAATACACCTTTTTGACTTTTTTTTGCCAAGATTATTTTTTCCTATTAAAACGGCACATGTAAAGCAATGCGTGTACAGGAACGTCTTGGATGTTCATACAAAAATAAAAATTAAAAACCTTAACATATTTTCAGTGCCGTAAATAGGGCGGTGCGAGCGGTGCCCAGGCACAGGGCGCAGACCCTGGAGGGCCGCAGAAACGATGCCAGGACAGGACCAAGTTTAGGTCCATGCTTGTCGTGCGATGCCCTACATAAATATCATCTTTACCAAACTCCTCATCATACAGGGTCCTTTTTAATGGTAGATGCTGACTTTTTTAAGGGGATGATCAGACCATCAAACTGAACAACTTTCTCTATGGGAACAACATCGAAATCGCGAAAAAAAATCAGCTGTCCCATACATTTGGGTCGAGTAGGTTTTCAGAGCTGACTTTTTTTCGCGATTTCGATTGGTCCCATAGAGAAAGTGGTTCAGTTTGACGGTCTAATCATCCCCTTAAAAAAGTGTCAGCATATTAAGAAGGAACCTGTATACTAATACCTACTATGATCAGACCTTCTTTTAGTGTCAGAATGAGTTGCAGAGCTACGGAATTTCGAGCTTGCTTCGCTAACTCTTTCTTGCTAATGTATTTTGTTATATTCTACGTATTCTACAAACCGGCAAAGCTTTTCACACCTGAGTCGCATTTCTCCGTAACCAGCTCACTCAACTTTTAGTAAAATTTTTAATCTGTCAGAATTCTGGTCTCAACTAAGTCGCAGTGCTGTGAAATTTCGAGCTCGCTTCGCTCGCTCCAACCTTATCATGCATAGGCATTAACCTATGCATGATAGGAACCCATACTACCCACCACTGTTTTGAGTCTTGGTGTGTAAACTATTGAGCTCACTTCGCTTCGCTCGCTCCATAGCATGCATATGCTAATAGAACCCGTACGACCCACCACTACTTTGAGTCTTGGTGTGTGAAATTTCGAGCTCGCTTCGCTCGCTTCATAGCATGCTTAGGCTAATGGAACTCATACCACCTACTACCGTTTTGTCTTGGTATGTGAAATTTCGAGCTCGCGTCGCTCGCTCCAACCTTTGAATAGTGGTATAAGTATGCATAGGTTAATAGACCTCATACCATCCACCACTGTCTGGAGGTGTGAAATGTTGAGCTCGCTTCGCTCGCTCCATGGCATGCATAGGCTAACGGGCCTCATACCACCCACCACTGTTTTAGTCTCGGTGTGTGAAATTTCGAGCTCGCTTCGCTCGCTCCAACCTTTGAATAGTAGTTTCAGCATACATAGGCTAATGGACCTCATACCAATTACCACTGTTTTGAGTCTTGGTGTGTAAAAATTCGAGCTTGCTTCGCTCGCTCCAACCTTTGAATAGTAGTTTAAGCATGCATAGGCTAAATAGACCTCATACTGGCCACCACTGTTTTGAGTCTAGTTATGTTAAACTTCGTACCTATACGGTTGTACAATTAATCAAGGGGGCGCAGTTATAGAAGCTCGCACCGGGCGCATAGAAGGCTATTTACGGCACTGCATATTTTACCAAGACACGATGTGCGCCAACTGCGATTACGCAATACTCCGTTTAGATGAGGTATAGCTAATGTTACCACTATAATCTAGAGATTATGTGAAACAAATCGACATGAGTTCCATAACTATACGTCAATACGTCAACTAATACGCTAAAATGTTGTTAGCCTTTTTCCCATACTAAGTTCGAGGATCTTCTTTGTTCAACATCCAACAACACTTCTCCAGTTTTTTATTTTCAAACTATATTTTGTTTAAAAATATACTTACGACGATAACAGTAAATTACAATTAAAATAAGAAATTTAAATTATTTATAATTATAGATATTAATCTCATTCCTACATGTTTTTGATTTAAAACAATCAACAATGCCCCCCTTAAGAGCCAGATGGCCCTGCTCTCGATAGCTCTCCTTAGATGGCTCACCACCAGACTAGGTCGAGGAGAACCACTAGGTATGATGTCAGTGTCATAGCTTGCTTAACTATACGACCACAAACTACATTTGTCATCCATTACCACCTTTATTCCGATCGGCCGTGCACTCGTCGTAACAAACATAGAGATCCACAGCGATTTGTAGAAACTATCGCTGGTGTTGCAAGCATATGCTGTACGGGAGGAGTATGGGTATGGTCAGCCTCAGCCGCACGTTGCATACCTATATGTAGGTATACTGTTTGCTCATAGTTTTGTTTGTGTGGATGGCCTTGTCTCAAGGTACTTAAAATGCGCCAGAAAGTTTTTATAATTATAAACTTTGTTTGTCAGATGTTTTTTGTAGAGAATTTATATCTAGCGAACATTATTAGGGTTGAGACACATTCAAATAAAAGCCCACACAATAAAAGCACACATTCAAAAAATAGCCCAATACAAATAAAAATCGGTCAAGTGCGAGTCGGGCTACTCGCGGACCGAGGGTTCCATACCACGCCACGAGTCACGACACAACATATCAATATACAAAAAAAAATATTTTGTCTCCGGGACCTTTAGCACGAGACTGACTCACACTTAGCCGGTTCTTATTATTTGTTGTTATATACTGTAGAGTTTGCTAATAATCACACCAACTTTGACGCTTGTATGTATTACCGTTTTTGCGATAGAGCCAGAAGAAAAAACGCTGATAAAAACTAGTACCTTGTATGAAGACCCCCCCCCCCCCCCCCCTTAATTTTTTAGTTTTTGACATTTTTATGATTTGTTAGCAAATCCGCCGTAATAATGCGCATTCTGTGACTCATACGGTTCAAAGTTACAGCCCTAAATACCTATTTTACCCTTTTGTTGGTAGGACAGGCGGACGGACGAACGGACAACGTAGGGTCCCATTTTCACCCTTTGGGTACGGAACGGAACCCTAAAAACCACGATTAATATGGAAACGCCTTCGGCGCACGCGCATGGCGCGGAGGATGCGGACGGTGTCCCATACTAAAAACATGCCTTTTGTATGGACCCTCCGTTGTTCGCCGGTGTCTCAACCCTTAAAATGCCATTCATGTAGCGAGATGAGAAAGAATAAGGCATAGTGCCCAATAAGCGTCGCGACAAAAGCTGAAATTTCTCTTATGAGCAGTAAGTTGCATGAACAAAAAAAGCGACGGTACTAAATTCAAGACAAGATATTTTGTTGGAATCTTTAACACCTATGTAGGTATACGTATTCGTTTCAAATTCAGACGACGAAGCATTGCTTGTACTTTGAAAGTAATTGCCACGCACGACACAACTAGAGTGGCATAAATGGCTTCTGGGAAGGGAAGTCAAGCTTCATACCCTAAGAAAGAGTATCTATTACTACCTAGGACCAAGAACTTCTTCCTAGATTACTACATACGAGTACAGTACGGACACTCCCTGCCTCCCACCAACTTTTTACCTCACCCCCTCTATTGCCCTCTAGTTCCCTCGGCAGTTTCCTGTAGCCTAGACTAACACCACAATGAGCGTTTTTCTTTTGGTTTTCTAGGCGATCGAAAGATGGCGCGAATAAAGGTCATTTCAAGAAGTGTTTTTTTAAGTTTCAAGGAATACTTTTTGAAATTTTGACATTTGAAACTATTTCATAAGTACATCTCCGATCAGTGGGAATTAAAGCGAAATATAAAAAATATTGTACGTATAACCACAGAGTACTAATAATATTTTAGTTCTTGGATGTCTGTTCATTGTGTAACCAAAAACCGCATGATTTTCTTAATAATAATCGCAAAATTCACTAAAAGGACATACAAAACTTTATGTAACTTCACGAGTAGTGACTCTTACTATCTATCTCAAGCTAAACAATGTTATCTCGTGTACCTACTTATTCTACCGCACACAGGAATCTATGTTTATGGTGTCGGGAATCTCCGTGACCCAGTTCCGAGAAAACCACGTTGATCATCGTAGAAAGTATTAAGTACCATGTATTACGCTAAGTTTACGTTTTTCTAAATTATAGGTAAAATAACGCGTTGGTTATGAAATTTCATTTAATATTTGGTAACTATCGAATATTTGTTTCTGCAATCTAGTTTTTATTACTAACTAGCGGCCCGTCCCGGCTTCGCACGGGTGGACGTCTAATCTTTTCTAGCAATAAATATAGCCCATGTTACTCAGGGTGAATGTAGCTTTCTAATGGTGAAAGAATTTTTGAAATCGGCACAGTAGTTTTTGAGTTTATTCATTACCCATTTGGAAAATCTCAAGTATCTTATGTTACTTCTAATACCTCCAAGAATATGTGTACAAAGTTTCATGATTATCGGTTTAGTAGTTTTCGCATGAAAGCCTAACAAACAAACTTACATTCACATTTATAATATTAGGGATAATATATGTATATTACTAGACAATGAAACTAAACAACTTTCAGTAAGGAATATGCAAAATTGTGGATCAGCCGATTATCAGTGACACTGGCTCAATGTCATTCATCATCATCGTCATCCCAGCCGATGGACGTCCACTGCTGGACATAGGCCTCCCCCAAGAATCGCCATAACGACCGGTCCTGCGCTGCCCTCATCCAACGTTTTCCCGCCGCCTTCACCAGGTCGTCGGTCCACCGTGTGAGGGGCCTACCCACGCTGCGCTTTCCGGTACGCGGTCGCCACTCGAGAACTTTTCGGCCCTACCGGCCATCGGTTCTGCGAGCAATGTGCCCCGCCCTCTGCCACTTAAATTTAGCAATTCTTTGGTCAGTCTATGTTAGTTCTCTGGTTCTTTTGCGGATCTCTTCATTTCTGATTCGATCTCACATGGAAACTCCGAGCATAGCCCTCTCCATTGCCCTTTAGGTTCTGGACTGGAAAGGGCTAGGCATCAACATAAACGGCGAGTACATCAGTTACCTTCGGTTTGCCGATGATATAGTCATCATGGCGGAGACTATGGAGGAGCTCAGTCGAATGCTCGATGATCTTAGCAGAGCCTCCGAACGAGTTGGTCTGAAGATGAACATGGACAAGACGAAGATCATGTCAAATGTCCAAGTTGTACCCACTCCTGTAATGATCGGAAACTCTGCGTTCGAAATTGTTGACGATAATGTTTACCTGGGACAAACTATTCAGTTAGGTAAGTCCAACTTCGAGAAAGAGATCAACCGTCGAATCCAACTCTGCCGGGCAGCGTTCGGGAAGCTACGTAGTATCTTCACGTCACGTCCCAAATACCGCAGTGTAGTGTGTGTGTCTTAAAACCAAAGTCTTCGATCAGTGTGTGTTGCCAGTGATGACATATGGAACAGAGACGTGGTCGTTCACGCAAGGCCTCATAAAAAGGCTGACAGTCAAATGTCATTACAATATCTTAAACCTTTTAAACAATACCTTTGTACGAGTATAAAGTAAAATTCCGGGTTTGTTTGTTCTGTATAATATGAGATCAATGGTTTGTTTTTACTAATCTTCGCTTTGCGTCTTTCTGAAGACAAAAACCATTTAACTTTCTAAAAAAAATCGCAATCTACTATAGATTGGCAAAAAGGCGTTTTCCGAACTTTCCGTTCAAGACATCTCTTTTATAGTGTTATCTGGTATAAACGGGTTCAGTATGACCTCCTGATTACAAATATATGAGATGACCAGCAGCGCTCAGAAACTGTGACGTCATAAAGTTGACCATACAAAGTAAAAAAATAGTTGGGTATCAAAATAATGAAAGGGCTTTCTTTACATAAAAAGTCAAAAAAAATCGACAATTTTGAGTTGATTTTGAACTGCTGTAGATTATAAACGACTGGCGACTGAATGGATTTTTGTAAAATATGGATCTAATGAAATGAATATCCTCTATATAGCGTCAAAAATAATTAACCATAAATATAACAAAATAAAAAAGGACATCAATTTGAATAACTTTCTAATAATTTTTTAGACCAAGTAGTAAAAATGTTATAGTATGTTATATATTTGTAATCTACGAGGGGTGATCAATAAGTAATGATAATCGGTTATTTCCAGTGCACATAAAAATAATAAAATCATTTTTTGCTTGATGATATACCCACTAGGTTAGCATAAAAAAATCATATACATAGACCACGATTCCCGGGAGGTACATCTATTTGAATACGAACCGTCGAAGAGATAACATCAAAAATGGAGAAAAACTAAAAAAGAGCTGTCATCAAGTACCTCTGTTTGAAAAAAATTCTACCAAAGACATACACACCGACTTGGTGGTAACATTGGGAGACTGCTCCTCCATATTCCACAGTTGCACACTGGGCCAATGAGTTTAAGCAGGGCAGAATATCCACGGAAGATGAACATCGCGAAGGACGCCCATCCACATCCCTCATTGAAGATAACGTGAAAAAAGTCGAAGATATCGTGATAGCAGATATCTGCTACCATCACCACCATCAGGCATATAGTTGAGGTCACAGGGATCACACAATAGCAATTTTCAAAGAATCCTCACAAACAAATTGCATATGAAAAAGGTCGGTCGCGCATTGGGTGCAATGTTAACAGACGAGACAACGCACCGGCTCACAAAGCCGCTGTTGCGATGGCTGCCATTCAAGAATCGGGATTCGAACTGCTCGAACACTGGCCCTATTCGCCAGATCTAGCTCACAGTGACATCTATCTCTTTCCTCGGCTCAATGAACAACACCGAGGCAAGAAACTGTTGAGGGGTTTTTTGAGGGTCTAGACAATGATTTTTATTCTTAGGGAATTCTGGGTTTAGAAAAAAGATGGATTAAATGTATTGACTTGTTATGATACTGTGTAGAGAAATAAATATTTTTTTTAACTATAATCACCGTGTTTCATTTTCATTATCATTACTTTTTGATCACCCCTAGTACTTATAAAGCCCTTTCATGTTGTACCCCAAACTTTATGACGTTGCAGTTTCTAGTTCTAGGGGGAATAGGGGGACATTGATGCACGGGGCACATAGATACAGTCGTTATAAAATTTAAACTGAACGCAGCCGAAGCTCGTCGATACACACATATTCTATTTTTGTTTAATGGCGTTTCCTTGGTGGATTTTGCCAGTATCTAATTTAAAAAGAGCAATTAGTGCTTGACGTTGTACGGTAATTGGATATGGCGATCTCAAAGCCCTGTTTTTATACAAAAACACACACTCGAAACCACCATAAAATGGCGGAGCCGCGTGGCTACTTAAATCGCGAGCCAACGACAGACGTCCACTCGAAAGCCCTCTAGCCACGCGACTCGATACACACATAAGTAGGGTATCAGTGCAACCAACCACACGGCAGAATGACAGCAGCTGTCAGTCAGCCGTTCGCGTTTGACAAGTCAAAACACGTTTCGTAGAATCTGAAGTAAAATTTTTCCTCACCTTTCGAATGTGATTTAACCTATGGGGTTTCATGTAATTTGCTTTATTTTACGTTAAATGGCATGTTAATATTTATCAAAATTTGGTACAGAGAGGAATTTTAGTAAATCTTGGAAATTTTCTTTGGCGGTATTTTTTCTTCTTAAAATGACGTTATGGGGCACAATTATGCATCGACTTATGGGGCACATTGATACGCATCATTTCCCTTTAAAAATCTTAAATTTAAGACTGATTGCCTGACTGAGTACCTACTACATCTTTTTAACTCCTAGGTTAAATAAAATATAAATATTTGTGAAGACTGATTGCCATTAGATTTGTTCCTAAAAATTAATTATGTAGTTTATTGTTGGAGAGTTAAATGTCCCACACAATCTGAGCGCTTGTCATCTCATATATTTAGGTTCAGGAGGTCATACTGACTGAACCCATTGACACCAGATGACACCTTACTCGAGATGACTTGCTAATTTCGCTGACCTACCAGATTATTTAAATTGATATATTTTTTTTATTTTTAAGATAATTATATTGTGATTTTATACTTCGGGAAAGTTGTTCAGTATCATTGGTACAACCATCCCTTAAAGTAATGCAACTGTATATATTTTACAAAAATCCATTCAGTCGTTTTTAATTTACAGCGGTTCAAAATCAACTTTGAATTGAGAAATTTTTCAACGCTTTCTAATAATTTGTTTAGAAGACGTGGTGAAAATGTTATACTAAATCTACGTAATCTACTCATAAAGTCCTTTCATTTGATACCCCATGCATGGTATACTTAAATGAAAAAAAAAATCTTTGTATGGCCATCTTCATGACGTCAGTCTGAGCGCTTGTCATCTGTAATCAGGAGGTCATACTGACCCCATTGATACCAGATAACACTATAAAAGATATGACTTGTGCCAAAAACGTATTTAAGCGACTTTTTGTCGATTCGCCAATCTACTAACCAGATTTGTAAATCAAAGAACTGAAATTAAAATTCATCCAATAAATAATAGCCATAATTTTCATTGTAAAATTTTAATGCAAGGCAGGTGACAAATGTTAATTTGCATTGAATGGTAAGTGCACTTGATGCGTTATTGTAGAACCTTTCTTTAAGGACCTCCACAATAAGCTAGGTACCTAATCGAACTGTATGTTACCTCCTTATGTGGTCCATTGTTGGCTATGCTCAGGCAATTCATAGTGTTCAATACGTGGTATGCGGAAGAACCTAAATGTGTGTTTAAATGTCCACCGTGAAAGTAATTGAATTTGTGTACAGGGTGTTAACTTAAATGCGTTACAACTTTAGTGGATACTTCAGAATATCAAACTGAAAAGGAGTCTATGGAGCCAAAATTGAAATCGAGAAAAAAGAAATCTGCTGTTCCATACATTTGGGTCGAGCGAGAAGTCTGCTCATAAAACATTCCATGGCAGCTACAGCTTCACACAGCAGTCGCGGATAAAATTACATACAAATGCGCGCTACACACAAACGCAATCTCTTGTCCTGCTGTGATCAGAAATAGTGCAAAAAATATGCATACATAAATAGGATGAGATATTAAATCAATAGGTAAGTACTACTACTACACTACTACTTTATTTTATTTTATTCATTTTAGGAAAACTTACGGACTAATTACAGGATAGTAGGGTATCAACATTTTTTTTAAACAACTAAAATTTTCCACAGATAAATATCATTCGTTCTACATACTTTTGTGTGTGAAAATACAAATTTAGTATCAATAAAACTAATAAGTTACATTACTAAAAGCTCAGAGTTTGCTGGTACTTCAAACCATCCACAAAAGAAAAGGAATTATATTAACTAAAAAGTAAAAGTAAAGAGGTGCCGAGTGAGCCGCTAACTCATAAACCGAGGTAGGTATTTTTCAGTAAGACTACCTATGTAGATATTGTCTAGTCCGAATCAAAGTTTCAGAATCTGGCCTAGTTTTGTATCATGTTAAAAAAAGACTTTAAAAACACGTTTCTTTATTTACCCCTAATTTACCCCCCTTAATTTCTACATTTTGTTTTTTTATTATTTGTTAGCAAATCCAAAACAATGACACATGTTCTGTGAAAATTTCAACTCGCTGCCTATTACGATTCCAAAGATCCCTTTATAGGTCCCTTTTTGAGCTAAAATAGGCCGGACGGACAGCGCAGCGTAGGCCTATGAATAAGGTTCCGTTGGCACCCTTAGGGTACGGAACCCTAAAAAGAAATATATAATTATAGAGATAGTACCTATACAATTACGGAAAAGTACAAATATTCATATTCATATTCATATTAAGGTAATAAAGGTATAATTATGTTACGAATATTTCTCTTCTCTCTCTCTCTCTCTCTCTCTCTCTTGTATATTGTCACTTGTCTTGCCAGCATGAGGTAGGTATGTCCTACTCTGTCCTACTAGATATGTCATATTGCGCGCAAATAATAGAAATCCTGAAAAAGTATTTAATTAAAGTGAGCCAATATACGGTGTTATCTGGGTAATTCTCATTCCAAAAAATGCAAAGTCACTTACATGGATGACATTTTTAAACCTCTAATTCCCTATATTAAGAAGGGTTACAAGCTCTACTTGGTGACTAGTAATAGTAACCATTAAACCTAAGGTAGTGAGTATTTGTCCTCAGGTACTCGTAGATACCTAATTTATAATTTTGAAAAAAATTCCATGGTAGTGACTTCGTTTTTTGAAATGAGAATTACCATCTAAACTATTATAAAACTGTGTGTCGGTACATAATGTATATGACAAGAAAAAACAACGATATTGTTTTTAGGTGTCACCCGACTACAAATCAACCTTCTTTAGATTTTTTTTGTCTGTTTGTTTGAGAAACACCCGACATCGCATCACGCGAAAACAACTAAACCAATTTCGATGAAACTTTTTTTGGTTGAAAGCTTATGATTTGACTTAAAATCTGGTATATAATTAGTGCGTACGAAGTCGCGGGTAAACTCTAGTACGATATAAAAAGGTAAGAAATGAACACCATGCAGCTTCACGCACCGGCAACAACCTATCTAGGTGTAAACGTCACTTTATTCACAACGACTACAATAGCGTGGTGACCTTCGCCTACTTATTCGCTCGTTTGGATCCAGCCGCAGCACAGCGAATCTTTTCTAAACATTAATATCTATTTATCTCTTTCGTTGAAGAGAACTTGAGTTTTAGGGTCGGGTAGTTTAACTCGTTGGACGGGTATTCTACGGGTCATCGGTGTGCAAGATAGGTATAGTTCATTTCAAATAAGATGGCGGGATTCCACTTGAGACTTAATAATGAGGGCTGTAATGGGATGGGAATCTATTGTTTTTAATTTAATTTAAGCATCTGTTAATACCACTACTCAACTAAAAGGACCAATACTAGTTTGCCGCCACGAAAACACCTCTCGCAAAACAACGGTAGACAGTATCAGGGACGCAGCCGCAGTGGAGTACCTACGTGAAGCGTCGGGTAAAAGTTTAGTATCCTGCAGCACGAATTTGGGGGGCGGGAGGGGGTAGGGCGGGGTCCCCCTTCATCCCCCAGAAGAGGGGGGGGTGAGGAAACGCGCGATATGATTAATCCAATTCCAATTTTGTTATTATGGCTGCACCAAATAATAACTAGGCGTGATATAGTTAGTCTGTGGTGATATACATTTCTGGGAAAGCCTTACGTTAATACCGACCGACAACGTTGTTTCTGTTGTCAAAGTTGTTGATGTCTTCCAAGTTGTTCATAATGTCCACGTTGCTCATGTTGTCCTTATTTGTTTAAGTTTTCGAACTTGTTTATTGGTCCAAAATATTCGTGTTGTCCAAGTTGTCCTATTCTTTCGTGTTGTTAGAGCTATTCAAGTAAGTTGTTCTTGTTATCCATGTTGTTCATTATGAACAAGTTGTCCAGAATATTTATGTTGTCCAAGTTGTTCATGATGTCCAAGATGTTCATGTTATTCTAGTTGTTCATCACAAAACATTATAAGAGGGGATAGAAATGCAAAGTACCTAGCGCTTTTGCTTCGAGGACGGCTGTCGCCAGTTGTCTTCCCGCTCACGCTGCTACAATTACTCATGCCCTCTCGCTCGCACCACGCCACGCGCCTTATGGTGTTATGAAAATCATTGCATAACCTGTGGCGACACTTGCACTTCTAACCCCTCTTATAATGTTCTGTGTTGTTCATGTTGTCTAAGTTGTTCATGTTGTCCAAGTTGTTCTAGTTGTGTATGTTGTCGAATTTGTTAGTGTTGTACGTGTTGTTCTATTTGTTCAAGTGGTCCAAGTTGTTCGTGTTGTTCATGTTGTCCAAGTTGTTCTAGTTGTTCCTTTTGTCCTAGTTCAAGTCAAGTTTGCAAAAACACGGCATGACAGCTGCTGTAAGTTTAATTTGATGGAAAATTACATGAGGGAAAATGTGACTGCAGCGACAAAACGGACCTATCGGAAATAAAGCTGTCATAGCCGATGTGATAACGTATCGCTATCGCGGGTTGGCGTACTAGCCCCGCTGGTCGTACGACATTTTTAAACATAGTGCCGCGCCGCTCCCAGCCTGGATTTCTGTGTGCACATAAACTCGTACATTACAAAAAATCCCGCCTCCGTCCGGTAACGGCTCCGTGTGACCTGGCCTTAATAAATAATTAAGTTATACGCTCGAAATGGCCTTTCGTGAATCCTTCTCTGCTTTTCCATCAATTATATTTTCTATTATCATTTCATTAAGAAATGCATCATTGCCATTTTTTTTAACTAAGAGTCTACGCATCAAACTCAACAACTTTACTATGGGAACAAACCAATGGTAGCAAAAATAACTGGCCAAGTGCGTGTCGGACCACGCGCAGGATAGGGTTCCGTAGTTGCCCGTCACAATATAATATGGACTTAGGAGGCTTTTTGTTTTATACTACGGTTTAACGGCTAATAAAGTCTAAAAAGTACATGTTATAAGTTGATCGACTATTACTCGTAAACTTGTAAAGCCTACTTATCGGTGATAGTTTTCCTTTTAATTTCGCTAGGTACCTATACAACGTGTTAATGAATTAACGCAAAACTAGAAAGTAGTTTGTTTAGAATCGAGAGCAGAGTCGAATTATCATGGTTTCAACATAGGTAATTTTTTTCAAAATATTTAATAACTTGTTTGCAAAATTTAAAATTTACTGAACCCGATGACAACCCACTGCACGGGCACACTCACCCTACTTACTACCAAAACAAGATTATAAAAATGTGTCCATGAGTACTACAGCGCTTTCTTTCAGTGCTGAAATGATAACAAATCATTTTTGTCTCAAAACTTAAAATGCGAATAACTTTAAATTTTAACTATGAAAATAATGAAATTATTGTCGCAATCTAATTATTTTGTTATAAATCAGTTGGGGTGTATGAGGTTTTGCGCTAATTCATTAACACGTTGTATATACTATTGTCATATATATGTATACCCATTCCAAATTACAGCTTTCTAGTACTAAGCGCCTCTGAGGTTTAACGGCTAATAAAGTCTAAAAAGTAGGTACATTTTATAATTACTCGTAAACTTGTAAAGCCTACTCAGTGGTGATAGTTTTCCTTTTAATTTCGGTTATACTACTGCCATGAATTTTATAATATATACAGAAACAACCGATTAGCTGGCAGGGGGGGGGGAACACTTGACTCTAACAGAAATTTTCACTTTAAAGCTTAATATTTCACTAACGGATCCCTAAATCGAAAAAGGTTTTCCCACACCCATAATATTTTTAAATTACCTATCTAACGATACGATACCCCACACTAAAGGGTTGACGAGAAAAAAAAATCCATACCCATTTCGCGTGTAGCGGAGGAACCCTAAAAAAATTGTTTTTTCATGATTTTATTTTACCACTTTGTCGGCTTGATTAATATGTATACCCATTCCAAATTGCAACTTTCTAGTACTTAAGCGTCTCTGAGCTAAGCCGCGGACAGACGGATAGACGGACGGACATGGCGAAACTACGTATAAGGGTTCCTTGTTGACTTCGGAACCCTAAAAATCTGCTGTTTCATACAGTTGAGTCGCTTAGTCATTGCAGTTTAGTATGGTACGATCGATTTGCTGCCATAGTAAAAGTTGTTCAGTTTGACGGGAAAACTATTAGTTTAAAAGGATGCAAATGAATTCAATTTCACCTGTATACGTAATGTCACGCTGCAAGGATGAGGTCTGTCACAAAGTAATTATTTTTTCTGATTTAAACCATTATTAGTACAATAACATAATTCATATTGGCGATTCTGTCCATTTAACATTTTAAAAACCGAGTAATGCAAAACTGAAATGCATAATTACCATAGAGAATTTACACGCTCCCCCTGGGATAATTACCAACATTCAAACGTACGTGAACATAACGGATAGTCTTCTTTTGCCAGGCCAGCCTTTTAATTTATTTTTATAGAAACTATATAATCAATACACATAAATAAGGTAACACTGACTGTACGACTATAGCGCACAGGTCGATACGTCGATTTTACCAACTGGCAAAAATTTTAATATTATTTATTGAGAGGGTGTCGAGCTGGGAAAATTATAAACTAAGGTGCATTTTTATCTACTACCTACATTTGCTTTTCATACAATGTTTTTTGCCTACTTCCTAAACTGGGCTATCACATAAAATAGAAAATGTTAAGTTTCCTAAAAACAATGCTATTTAGTGACTACTTTCTAATTTCAGATTTTGATTGAACGAGTTACTTCATTAACTTGGACAAAATTGTATTTAAACATTTTGTTTATATTCGGAGAATCTCATTTAAGCTTATCAATTTTCCGCCTAGTTAGCCATGCGTAGCAGCCACAGCCAGCCAGTGCGTTGATTTACCTACATACGTCACGTCGCGTCGCCACTACTTATTTACCTAGTAGGAGCAAACTGTACTGCTATACCTACACGCGATAAACAGCTTCCAACTCATATACCTACAACTACATACACAAAGTTAAGTAAGCGTGACCTACATTCAGCATCGACTGCAGTTCTGTTATCCTCTGTCCTGCTTTTTGTAAACTTGACCCACTTGTCACAATATGGATGTGTAATTTATATAAATAGCCTACATACGAGAATAGTCTTTAAGTACTAGAATCACGATTATGCGTAATGCAATGCAAGTGTTATATATGACTTTGTACATGGACATGGCAACGTTTAATTTCGTTCGGAATGTGCAAACATGCGATGGAAAATTGTCTATTTATAGACGAATTACTTTACTCCCCACGAGCGGCTAATATTGAGTAACAAATAAGCTTGAAAAACTCCGTAATACGGACGGATACGAAACTCAACTGCGCAGTAAGTAGTATAATAGGACACCTACACGTCTCTGTGGAAACGAAGAGGGGGCAAGGGCACGGTGAGGGGCTCTCCACACTCCACATCCCCCCCACGCCACGGCACGGCACGGGTCGGGCACCCGCGCCCCTCCGAGCGCAAGGGGAGGCATGAATGCGATTCCTTCTGACCTATTTTCTAGTTTGATCTTGACCCGCCCCAGATTCTTAATCGCGAGAGCCCTCATGTCATGTAAACGATGGATTACGAGGTACCTACCTAACGTTAGCAAATTGTTCACTCGATTACTGACTATAATTGCTTGGTTAACAATTTTTCATTGATACGTTTTAAATAACCCAATTCTTTTTAAATGAATGTGAGTCACGCTTTGAGGTAAATTTTGTATGTAAGTATTTCAAGTACCTACCCCGTATTACATTTTCAAAAGACATTTGATGTGCGTCTTTTTAACCGACGAAAACTGCCTCCGTGGTCTAATGGTTAAGAGCATTGGCTCTCGATACGGAGGTCGTGGGTTCGATTCCCACGGGGGACACCTAGTGATATGTCACTTTGTGCGTTTTTCCCCAGTTGGTTAGGACATTGCAGGCTGAATCACCTGATTGTCTGAAAAGAAAAGTGATTCCGTGCTTCGGATGGCACGTTAAGCCGTTGGTCCCGGCTACTATCTCTAGTGGTAGTAGTCGTTACATAAAAACCACGTCAGAGGCCGTAAGGCGGTCTGAAAAAACTCTGACACCAGGGCTCTGCCCACACGATAAGAAGAAGAAGACCGACGAAAAACAAAAGACGGAGGAGGTTCTCAAGTCGACGCGTATATGTATATTGTATATTATTTGTTTTATGTAAGAACACGCATAACTTTTTACAGAGTAGTCCGATTTTGAAATTTTTTTTTTGTTTAGTAGGTCATACTTCAGAGGTGGTCCCATTTTAATTTGGTGAAGATCTGGTAAAGGGCTTCGGAGATAAAACTCCGCAAAAATCTATAGCATATCATCGACGATTGAAATAAATGATTCGATAACTTCTTACAGAGTAGTCCGATTTTGATAATTTTTTTTTTGTTTGCCTTGTCGTACGTCAGAGGTGGTCCCATTTTAATTTGGTGAAGATCTGGTAAAGGGCTTCGGAGATAGACAATAACTCCTCAAAGATCTATAGCATATCATCGACGATTGAAATAAATGATTCGTGTTCCTGTTCATGTTCCCTTTATATGTACAACGGATATGTTAACCCAATCTAAAACCAACACTAAAAATTTTGAAAAATAAATTATTTACAAAGAATTAAAACCGACTTCAAAACTCAAAAAGTAAAAAATAATAAATATTGCAGCCAATGAATTTTACGGTAGCATCTGTAAGAATATCATTTTATTTTATTGTAGTCGGTGTCAAAACTAGCCAAAAAATTACTGCAAGCTCAGTCTCGAATCGTACAGGCTTGACAGTGACTTCGATAAAACAAAATGATATTCTTATAGATGCTAATGTAAAATTCATTGGCTGCAATATTTATTATTTTTTACTTTTTGAGTTTTGAAGTCGGTTTACATTTTTTGTTAAAAAAAAATTTTATACTACGTACTAGTAGGTACACCAGTGTAGTTACAATAATTTCTTTATCTTAATTAGAATATGCATTGGAAATAATTTCGTAAAATCCTCAATATGCATATGCATGAATACTGCACTATACTGATGTGATTTCAATACAGATAGAAAATCTAGCGTTTTGGTGCCATGTGTTTTGAAATCGTGGTCCAGAAATATCGTTAACTCCCCGTTGTTTAAATCCCCCTGACCTACTTTCGTATGAACTTGGCCCATATATTTGTCGACCCCAGATGCTGCTACTCTTACCCGTGTTATATTGAAACAACACATATAACTATCTACAGCGCAGTGTGCAACCCACATTTTGATCGCAATTCATTTAAAGGAAATTATGATAGCTTTCACAAATAAGATGTAAAAGTCAAGAAGGTAATATATTTATTATAATATCCCATTATACAGGATGTTACAAAAGTAAAAATAAACATTTCAAACTTTTATGGGGGTTGTTGAGACCATCAAACTGAACAACTTTAACTATGGGACAAGATAGAAATCGTGAAAAAAAAGTTTTTGTATCATACATTTAGCTCGAGTAGATCTGTAGTTTATTATGGTATGGAACATCGCAGACGCATCGCATCATGGCGATTATGGCAAATCTCACCATTTTGTGGGAGGTCTATGTCCAGCATTCTATCGGCTGATATGATGATGATGGAAAATCAGATATTTTTTTTTCACGATTTCGGTATTGGCCCCATAGTTAACCACCCCCTTAAATGTTTATTTGTATTTTTGTAACACCTTGTATTGGCTGTGTGCACGACACTAGCGCCATCTAGCGCACTACGGCCCCGTGGATTATTTGTACATAAAATGTTAGGATAAAGTTTGCTATTTTAATTTAAAATAAAGTAAAAATTAAATAAATGAGCAATATTGACGATATTAAAAATGTTATATATCTAACTAGCTGGGATTCCCATTCTTTGTTACAAAATTCTCATACAAACTTTCACCACCATTTTCACACCTTTAGGGGTTGAATTGCGAAAAATCTTTTTTTTTGTGAACACCTAGATGACAATAAAAACATCCCTGCCAAATTTTAAGTATTAGTATTTGCTGGTTTGGATATTTGAGTATTGAATAAGTGTGCGGATTTGCATAGATTCAAGCAAATCTGACACAGCTTCGCCGTCAGTAGTTCAAATTTCTGCCACAGCGTGCGCTGCGATCGACTTGACAGTACCCATCACCCACTTCGCACATAGCCAATAAGGAAATACCAAACCCAATTCCTACAAAAATCATTTATCATTATCAAACAGTCGATGAGAAGATAGGATACAAGATGCAATAGTATTCTACGGCAATGGATGCAATCCTAACTGTCCACCTATCAAAACCGCTGCCGCTGCCTTTCGCTCATATTCTCGGCTATAGGCAGGAACTAGAACCAAAGGGATCACGGCTATCGGGTTGGCATGCTACCCATGCTGGTGCAGACATATTTCCAAGCAGTTTTACACCATCCTCTCGCTTGTATCTAAAACCTTGGCCAATTTCAGCTGCATTTTTCATCAAACAATTAGAAAAATTCAATTCAGCCTTACGTAAAAAGGTCAGAGCTGAAACAATAGTAAAATTAACAGTTAAGATAAACTCCATTAATTATTAGTTTCACGAGTAATTTAATAAGACAAGGAATAGGCCTTGACATAGTCTTACCAACTGGACACAGAATGCAAAGGAAGTACGAGGTACTGCAGGAAATTCTAGTTTACAATGGAAAAATAAGATAACGAACGAACCTTGCAACGACGCCATTGTGCGATGGGAACCTTGGTGTAATACTTATTTATACAAATCATTAATACTAGCTCAAAGTGAACGATTAAGTATTTAACGTGATCAGTTTATACTAAACTTAAAAGTTTCTTTTGATGTGTTTTTGTGGGCCAAAGGGGGCTAGCACCCTGTTACCATGATACTCGTAAGTCATTCCATCCAGAAAGCCTAAATATGCCAAAAGTGACGAATTATGCAACATGTACTTTGTGCCAAAAAGTCATAGGTATAATAGTTTAATGCTCGACTCGATGCTGTATTACCACAGTATTACTTTTAGCCTCACAGTAGCCATACATGCCAATGTAGAACTGTATACAACGTGTTAATGAATTAGCGTAAAACCTCATACACCCCAACTGATTTATAATAACAAAATGATTAGATTAAAACTATAATTTCATTATTTTGATAGTTAAAATTTAAAGTTATTCGCATTTTAAGTTTTGAGGCAAAAATGATTTGTTATCATTTCAGCAGTGAAAGAAAGCGCTAACGTACTCATGCATACATTTTTATAATCTTGTTTTGGTAGTAAGTAGTGTGCGTGTACCCGTGCGGTGGGTTGACATCGGGTTCAGAAAATTTTAAATTTCGCAAACAAATTATTAAATATTTTGAAGAAAATTACCTATGTTGAAACCATGATAATTTGATTCTGCTCTCGATTCTAAACAAACTACTTTCTAGTTTTGCTTTAATTCATTAACACGGTGTATACAGGGTGGATTTTTGAGACGGGGCAGTAAGGGCAGCTACCTTAACCGTTGTAGCTACAGCGAAACGTTCTTAAGAGGCTATCCTTAACTTTTTGAGACATTTTGAACTGCATTCACAGATTTTGAAAAAAATGTACAGTCAGCTAGAAAATAGGCAATTTACACAAAAACTTTTTTTGATGCCAATCGATCCTGTTTCTTATAAGGATCAATAAACTCTAGCAGACCAACCGAGGTTTGAGTACTAGAAACGTCAGAAATCTCGAAAAACTTTTCCCATAAATTTCGTAGGAAATGAGACTCCAACTCACTTTTATACCTACTTAACAAAACTCTTTACTATGGAAAGACTGGCCGCTAAAGTAAACAGGAATGCGATTTTTAAAGTTCACACTTTCAAATAAGCAGTATAAAATTTCAAAATTATTATGGAGTTTATGCATCATTCGATCATGATTTGAATCTCACGATTCAAAAATAGCACTTCTGGTCGAGAATAAACAAAAAGAATAAAAATTTTAAATTCGTATTTCGAACAAAACTATATGAACCTGTAAGTATTTTATTTACCTTGAAAACTATGTTATCTTTGCTTTAAAAAATATGGTGTGTATGGAATTTAAAATTTTTTATTTTTTTCGCTTATTTACGAGCAGGAGTGCGATTTTTGAATCGTGGTATCCAAAATCATGATCGAATAATGCATAATCTCCATAGTAATTTTGAAATTTTATACTGCTTATTTGAACGTGTGAACTTTAAAAATCGCACTCCTGTTTACTTCAGCGGCCAGTCTTTCCATAGTAAAGAGTTTTGTTAAGTAGGTATAAAAGTGAGTTGGAGTCTCATTTCCTACGAAATGTATGGGAAAAGTTTTTTGAGATTTCTGACGTTTCTAGTACTCAAACCTCGGTTGGTCTGCTAGAGTTTATTGATCCTTATAAGAAACAGGATCGATTGGCATAAAAAAAAGTTTTTGTGTAAATTGCCTATTTTCTAGCTGACTGTACATTTTTTTCAAAATCGGTGAATGCAGTTCAAAATTTCTCAAAAAGTTAAGGATAGTCTCTTAAGAACGTTTCGCTGTAGCTACAACGGTTAAGGTACCTGCCTTTACTGCCCCGTCTCAAAAATCCACCCTGTATATATATTTTTTATCACTTATGGGTTTGCTCTTGAGCTCAATCAAGTCCTTAGGACAAAGATGGGGTCGAAGATGTCCCAGGTAGCCAAATTAGTAGATATAAAAGCCATGAGAACGTATTTATTACAGCTCACAATCATATAATCAGCTATACAAGGGTATATTTAAGCTTCTATACAGGATGGTCCAAATAGTGACGTCAACAATTTTTTTTTAGATAGACACCTGAGGGTATCCAAAAATACCCCATGTATGTTCCACGATTTTTTGTAAGTTTATAAGTTATGAATTTTTAAAGGTATATTTGAGAATTTTCTACCGGAGCGGCTTAAAACTGTCGTAACTTTTTCCAGAGCATGAATTTTTTAAATTTTATTTTTGTATCATGATTGTCTGGAAACACTCTTCCATACGTACAATAATAAACAACACAACATTCATACAAGTTACCGAAAAAAGAGTCGAAAGTGAACATTTTAAGTTGAGTTGGACGGAGCAAAATTTTCTAAATTCTCTTAAAAATATGAAATGGTTGTTTCATAGGTTCAAACTAAAGTTAAGTTTTTGACGTTATTTGACTAATGATACCCATAAGAATAAAAAATATTGCTAATGCAATTTTTTCGAACAAAGTTTTTTCTTAGCGGATTTTTCACCTATGGAACTTTGGAAGCCCATTCCAGCGTAAAATCGCCTATTAAGAACCTTTTTTTGTTTATTGTTTGGTAAGTTCAATAAACACTGAAGTTTTTAAAATTTGTTTGAACCTATGAAACAACCATTTCATATTTTTAAGAGAATTTAGAAAATTTTGCTCCGTCCAACTCAAACCTAAAATGTTGACTTTCGACTCTTTTTTCGGTAACTTGTATGAATGTTGTGTTGCTTATTATTTTACGTATGGAAGAGTATTTCCAGACAATCATGATAAAAAAATAAAATTTAAAAAAATCATGCTATGAAAAAAGTTATGACAGTTTTAAGCCGCTCCGGTAGAAAATTCTCAAATATACCTTTAAAAATTCATAACTTCTAAACTACAAAAAATCGCGAAACATATATGGGGTATTTTTGGATACCCTCAGGTGCGAGGAATCTAAAAAAAAATTGTTGACGTCACTATTTGGACCACCCTGTATAGCCGGTTTGGGCGCACTTTACACAGCCTTTCCTCTGCTGCATACAAGCTGTGAAGTAGCTATCTAAGAAGTTTTTCGATTGTCAATAATTGCTTGATAAGCAACTTTTATACGACTCAAAATAGTAGATTGGCGATTCGACCAAAAGTCGCTTAAATAAGATTTTGGCAGTCATCTCCTTTATAGCGCTATTTGTTATCAATGGGTTCCGTATGACCTCCTGATTACAAACATATGAGATGACAAGTGCTCAGACTGTGGGGGTAGAAACTGTGACGTCATAAAGTTGGCCATACAAAGTAAAAAATTAATTTCGTTCAATCATACCGTGTGGGGTATCAAATGAAAGGGCTTTATGAGTACATTACAAATATATAGGATAGTATAACATTTTCACTACTTAGTTGAACAAATCATTCAAAAAGTAAAAAAAATCCACAATTCAGAGTTCACTTTGAATTGCTGTAGATCATAAACGACTGAATGGATTGTAGTGAAATATATATTAAATTAATCACGATATCCTCTATATAGCGTCAAAAAATAATTAACAAGAAATATGAAAAAAATGAGAGATGTACATCAACTAGAAAAACATTCACTATTTATAGTTTTGGCAACGAATGATTGTGGATGGGAAAGTCGAATGCAGGACCTTTGAATAAGGAACTTTGTTTGAACTAGTTAGGAGACAAATATACTAGAAGTCCCCACCCCTCTGAGGTAAGCCTGTTTTTTGGTTTTTTGCTTACATCTCGAAATTTATAAGTCAAATCGAACAGTTTTGTAGGTACAAATTAAACCTGACAACATTTCCTACAAAACAAGTCATATGTACTTTTGTCACAGGACTTAACCTTCGAGAGCTAGGGCCGAGAAAGTAGGTAACAGCATTTTACTAATTATGAAATTTGTATGGCGAATTGGCGACCCTCATGAAAGTTGAAGATAATAAAAAAAATGATTTCATATTCTTAATTAGCGACTCCGAAAACCCCCGAATACAAATTTTTTGTCGATTCGGTGAACTGCTAACAGGTACAAAATTATTAAGTATTAGCATTGTCTCATCGTTCAGAATTTAATGGCGATTGAGCACTTTTAGAAAAAACTAGCGTTAACCCGCGACTTCGTCCGCACAAATTATATACCAAATTTTAAGTCAGATCATAAGCTATCAAACAAAAAAGTTTCATCAAAATCAGTTTAGTAGTTTTCTCGTGATGCTCACTCAAACACACAAGAAACAAACTTCTTTTTTTTAAATTTACAGTTTTATAATAGTACTAGCGTTAACCTGTGACTTTGTCCGCACAAATTATATATCAGATTTTAAGTCAGATCATAAGCAATCAAACAAAAAAAGTTTCATCAAAATAGGTTCAGTAGTTTTCGCGTGATGCTCGTTCAAACAAATAAACTCAAACTTATTTTTTAAATTTACAGTTATATAATAGTACGAGCTTTTACCTGCGACTTCGTCCGCATAAATTATATACCAGATTTTAAGTCAGATGATAAGCTATCAAACAAAAAAAGTTTCATCAAAATCGGTTCAGTAGTTTTTGCGTGATACTCGAACAAACAAACACCCAAACAAACAAACAAACAAACAAACAAACAGACAGACAAAAAATCCAAAAATTGGTGATTTGGATTCAGGGACATCTAAAAACCATATCGTAATCTTTTTTTTGTAAATATCTTCAATGTACAGACACACTTTTGTTACAGTTTTATAATAGTTTAGATAGATAGATAGATAAGACCTAAAACTAGAACTTTACAAACATTAAGACAATCTACCGATTTCTACCGTTGCAGTATAAATAGATCAGGTAACCCGGTGTAGGATCTTTGTCGCAGGCTAATTATTTTAAAAGTAGAATATTATACTGTTATTGAAATTATTTTTTGACGCAATGTAAAGGATATCGTGAGTCATTACATTAAATATGTATTTTACAAAAATCCATTCAGTCATTTATGATCTACAGCATTTGAAAGTGAACTCTGAATTGTGGATTTTATTTACTTTTTCGAATGATTTGTTCAAGTAAGTAGTGAAAATGTTATACTGTGCTATATATTTGTAATGTACTCATAAAGCCCTTTCATTTGATACCCCACACGGTATGGTTAGACGAATTTTTTTTTTCACTTTCTATGGCCCACTTTATGACGTCACAGTTTCTACCCCCACAGTCTGAGCGCTTGTCATCTCATATATTTGTAATCAGGGGGTCATACTAAATCCATTGATACCAGATAGCCGTATAAAGGAGATGACTTGAACGGAAAGTTCCGGGAAGTCCTTTTGCCAACCCACTATATAGACTATGTTGGTTTTTGCAACTTAAAGCAATATAATTTCAAACAAAATGAACCAAAATGTGTATTATAACAATTCACAGAATAGTAATCAATGTCAACTTTAATGGCGACTATTCAGTCTTTCCTGTGGAAATTTCCAATCAGCCTACATGTCAAGGTCAATAAAGGAAGTAGGCTCTCGTGGGAGTGACATTATTAGGCGGCCATTTTAACAAGTTCTAGAGTTATTTCATACAGTTTATCCCCGGAGAAAAGCTCGCTGATTGGCAAATTATGTCAGGATTGTGTCCTTACAAGCGAAGCTGTCGCATTAGATGTTACTTGATAGAACATTATTTTATCATTTATAAAATGCCCTTATCCTTCTGTACCTGCCCCGCAAATAAAAAGAGTAAACCCGCCTTAACTTTTGAAAACTAGAGTAAAAATGTAACTTAAATATTAATCTCAATGATAATTAGGTATGCTGTAGTGCAAATAAATGTCAGAAAAAAACTTATCCCATCATAGTCTTCAGATCAAGGCATTGAATTTTCGCGTGACCAAAGTGTTTTTTTTTATTGTAGCCTGTTTAGTGTCCCACTGCTTCAAACGTCAATAATTGCATTTAAAAATAACAAAACTGGCAACATTTTAGTTTTATTTTAATGTAGGATAATGGAGAAGATAACCATTTTTTGTTTTATATGCCAAAAAATTATACAAAAAATTATGAGAATAATTGTGCTTTTATTATTTTTCTATCTTTAAAACTGACCGAGATATAAAAGTGCAAAGTTAACATTGGTCTAAGCCGCGGACCGAGCGCGATATCGTTGATGACGTCACGGTTCCCATCTCCGCGTTAGCGACTCGGGGATTCGAAGCATTTACCCGAATGTGCCCGTCGCGCGCGGACTTACTTTGTTTTGAAAACATGAGTCCATCTATCAAATATTGTTTGTGCCTCAGTGTAAATCGCGTCGGTCCCCACATGTAACGAGTTGCTACAATACATCTGTCTTCACTTCATCGGGTTAGGTTTGGTTAGCAGTCAGTCCGACTCAAAGCAGTCAGTGCCCCCCCCCCCTTCGATGGACCCCCCCCCCCTTAGACCCCCAGATCATGTGGGTGTAACCCCCCCCCCCCCCCCCCTTGGGTGTAGTGTCGATATAATGCCTGTGACCCCCCATTGGGATCACGCCGGGGGAGGGGGGGGAGGCGTTGGACCACCTAGACCACGCGGGGGTGTCGGCATAATGCCAACATGGGGAGGGGGTTAACACCCTACCCCCCAGGGGGACCCCATGGTGTGACCCCCAGATGACGTCCCCCCTACAGGGGGACCCCCGGGTTGAGACACCCCCTGGGCCCCTCAGACCGCCTAAAACTTGCCAAAATTACTCATTTTGGGTTATTATAACCTCATTTTATTTATTAAAAAAGGAGGGGGTTTCCCCCACAGACGATTCCAAAAATATATATAAGGTCCTTCTTAATATGCTGACACTTTTTTAAGGGAATGATCAGACCGTCAAACTGAACAATTTTTTTTTTCGCGGTTTCGTTGTTGGTCCCATAGAAAAAGTTGTTCAGTATGATGGTCTGATCATCCCCTTAAAAAAGTGTTAGCATATTAAGAAGGACCCTGTATGTTATACTTAGTACTTTTATGCTACCATTTCGACATAAGACTAAAAAGTATGAAATAAACTAAATTATTAAGAAAAACAAAAAACCCGACTTGTTTAAAAAAAAAAGAAAATTACGATATGGTTTTTATAGCCCAGTCAGTTTGCGGTTTGAGCCGGGCGGGACTAATTTTATGTTTTTTTTTCGGTATAGTATTTAAGAGCCTATTTGAGCCTAGAAATGTACCAAAATAAAAAAAAACTACATCAGCAACAGCCCCAAATTTAAAATTTAGCATTTATCTCCTTCTCAAAAACCTGATGGTTTATTTTTTTGCACATTTTCAAGGCTTTACACATACTTCAAACATAATGTTAATATTTTTGTCTACGTAGAAGGCTTTGAAAAATACATTAGTATTTTCTAATGAATACCTTCATTTTTGAGGTATATAAAAAATTTAAATACCGGCCGGACGGGCATAGAAAAATTGCCAAGTGTTGTATATTATTTTATAATGTAGGTAATATGACATTTATCATGAATGGATCCTTGAATAATTTTTCTGATGCTTATATTGGTAAAAAAACACATTTTTGAAACATCGATCATGTACTGCTACACCTTTTACGATCTTCTGCGATACCTTACAAACTTCTTGGGAGAATCTTGAAGAGACTGGGCTATTTAGGTCTCCCTAACTGACCCTGACTCCAAACTAGCAATTTTTGGATTTTTTGTTTGTTTGTTCGCGCATCACACGAAAAGACAATGGATCTGCTGGACCGATTTTGATGAAACTTTCTGTGTTTGAAAGCTTATGATTAAACTTTAAATCTTGAATATCATTTATCTCGCTACGATATGACGGGAACCTGTGCGGACGAAGTCGCGGGTAAACTCTAGTAACTTTATAAAATGAAATTAATTTTATTTCAGTAGGGATTATTTTCTCTAAAACAAAACTGTGACAACATACAGGGTGTCCCAGAAATGGTGAATCAAAATGCTATGGGAGGCAGCTTGACTAATGTCCTATCCATAAAAAATATTAAAAAAAATAAAACGCACATGACCATAAAAAAAAAAGAATATCCAAAAAAACGGGAAAATCATCAAATTTTTCTAAGTTTCCAGCTCTAATTATCGCGTTTTGGGATAATTTGTAATTTTTTTCTGCCAATATTAATTGTTAGAGGTTGCTTCGACTGATTGTTAACATTTTACAAAAAAAAATGTCTGCACTTAGAGCACAGACCACTTAGATTAATTGTTTTTTCTGAACCGAAAAATTTTCTTGCTATTTTAACCAGCTGTAGTATAAAAAAAATGTATGGGACTTGTGCGGCAAACTACTTCAAAAAGTTGCCTATTTAATGACGATTTTAAAATGATACGAATCACTGAATTTACTTTACAAAATTGGGAGATATTAATTTTCTTGTGTGCTAGGGTGAAATTTGTGCAATTTATTCTTTACTTTTTAATTCATTTTCCACTTCTAATCCGTTGCTTCTAAGGTTAGAATTGGCTAAAAAAGTTGTTTCAATACCCGGTAGTAATGGCACGGTTTTTTAGAATCCCGGTTTTTCAAAATCCCGGTGTTTTAAAAACCAGATTTTTTTTAAATCCCGTTTGTTTAAAATCCCGTTTTTTTAAGAATCCCGGTTTTTTAAATTCCCGGGATTCCCAAAAAACTGGGAATTTAAAAAACCGGGATTTTAAAACACCAGGATTCCCAAAAAACCGGGATTCCCAAAAAACCGGGATTTTAAAACACCGGGATTCCCAAAAAACCGGGAATTTAAAAAAAACCGGGATTCCTAAAAAAACCGGGATTTTAAACAACCGGGATTTTAAAACACCGGGATTTTGAAAAACCGGGATTCTAAAAAACCGTGCCATTACTACCGGGTATTGAAACAACTTTTTTAGCCAATTCTAACCTTAGAAGCAACGGATTAGAAGTGGAAAATGAATTAAAAAGTAAAGAATAAATTGCACAAATTTCACCCTAGCACACAAGAAAATTAATATCTCCCAATTTTGTAAAGTAAATTCAGTGATTCGTATCATTTTAAAATCGTCATTAAATAGGCAACTTTTTGAAGTAGTTTGCCGCACAAGTCCCATACTTTTTTTTTATACTACAGCTGGTTAAAATAGCAAGAAAATTTTTCGGTTCAGAAAAAACAATTAAACTAAGTGGTCTGTGCTCGAAGTGCAGACATTTTTTTTTGTAAAATGTTAACAATCAGTCGAAGCAACCTCTAACAATTAATATTGGCAGAAAAAAATTATAAATTATCCCAAAACGCGATAATTAGAGCTGGAAACTTAGAAAAATTTGATGATTTTCCCGTTTTTTTGGATATTCTTTTTTTTTTATGGTCATGTGCGTTTTATTTTTTTTAATATTTTTTATGGATAGGACATTAGTCAAGCTGCCTCCCATAGCAGTTTGATTCACCATTTCTGGGACACCCTGTAGGTATGCAAAAACTGTTTTTTTACAAGAGTTTCGTTGTCTAAGTAGGTAATAAAATAAAGCATCAGAAAAAATACAGTTCGTTTCGAGACGGTTAGATTAATTATAAAAAAATGTTGCTTAATACATTTTTAAGCAAGGTTAATTTAGATGTTTCCTTTCATCTTTGCAATACTCGCACGGGACCTTGACACGGATGAAAACTTAGACAAGTTTTACATTTTGGTTTTTTAAACGAATCGGTCGGGGCGGTCTCCTACGGTGCGGTATACAAGTGTACGGAATGATTTTAACATCATATTCCAACATAAGGTCTGGAGCTGGGGGGGGGGGAGGGGGGAATGGGGGGGGGGAGGGGGTTGGCGGCCGAGTTGGGTATCTCAGAAAGTCCGTTGCCCTCTTGTGAAAAATCGAAAGTATTGAAGAAATAATAAATAATTTATTCGAAATTTTTTAGTTTTGACGACCTTATCTTATTTGCATTAGACCTTGCAACGTCAGATTTGTGTGTTTTGCCACTGTGTCGGTGGCTCATGAACTGGCTGACCGGTTGGCCCCCTTAGCAAAAATCCCTAGCTAGCCAATGTTGGGGGGCACAACGGGTTATTTTAAAAAGAAGACGGTTTTTTACACGGTAACTCGTTAGGTAATAACTAATAGTGCTAGCGGTACGCTAAAAATTACTGCATTTTTGTTAAAGGCAAGCAATTATGCGAAAATAAGTCCCTGATTGTCAATATCGGTTAAGATTGGCAATTTTAAGAATTTAAGGAATAGTTCACCCCCCACCCCCCAAAAACCGCCCCCTAAGGGGTGAATCAAAAATCACTACGGGTCAAATCATTCCAAATGGTCCTAACTATCACTGTGCAAAGCGGCATGCCTTTAACAAAAATGCAGTATTGTTATGAAATATCCGATGAACCGCTAGCACTATAAGGTAATAAGGATCCCATCAAAAACAAATGTGAAATGAGAGCCAAGTTCAATATTATGATATTTTATATGCCTTGGACTTCAACTACTTCAACGACAAAAGAAGTGAGATCTAAATAGGTGCCAAGTTCAATGGTCAGTCCTGTATTTATAAAAACTCAAAATATAATTTCTTCTTGTAACTTAGGATAAATTATATTGAAGCCTAAAGTCTGACTTGGCTAGTTCTCCAATACGAATTCAGCAGGCAGGTTCAAGAGGTTACCGACTGTGCTGTGCTATAGGGAGTGCAATTTTTGAAAATTACTGTGGAGATACGCATCTTTCTACTGCTGATTTGACTTTCAAAAATCATACTTTCAGGAGTGCGATTTTTGAAAGTCAAATCAGCAGTAGAAAGATGCGTATCTCCATAGTAATTCTGACATTTTCAACTACTGAACTGAGCGAATGAGATTCAAAAATCGCACTCCTGGTCGGGCATTTAAGTATGATTAGATTAGTGATTAGATTACTAACAAAACTTCAGAAATTGTAGTGTGGCGGCTTCTGGAGATCCCCTCCCCCATTCTTTTCTGACCCATATCGATGCGGCCACCCTGCATAGTTCTACATTGGGTTCCCCTTGGGAGGGTAGAAAAAAATTATTCATTTGAAATGCCAGATTTTCACTGAAACTGAATTCTGTTCATGTGACAATAGTTTTCAGGTTTTAGTAGCCCACTACGCGGTTTTCGTGGAAATTTTAGTTGTATCTTTGTCCTTCCTTTTCATTTTTCGGAGTGCGTGAAGGAGGTTTTTCATTTTCTCGTTTTGTGATGGTCGCTAATCGCTATGCTAGCTAAGCTGGTCGTGGCATCGTTTTTTCCTATTGGAAGCCAATATGGGTTGATTCGGTACCTATTATTGGTAAGTATTTGGCTTTTGTCGATTTTCCTCGAATGTTCTGTTTGATTCAAGGTAGGTCTTACTGTATTAAGAAATATAGGTAGGTACTCCAAAAGCGTTTGCTGTTCGCTTTAAAGTAAAAAAGAACATCTAGACTATTATAAAACTGTAACAGAAGTGTGTCTGTACATTGAAGATATTTACAAAAAAAAGATTACGATATGATTTTTAGATGTCCCTGATTCCAAATCACCAAATTTTGGATTTTTTGTCTGTCTGTTTGTTTGGGTGTTTGTTTGTTCGAGTATCACGCAAAAACTACTGAACCGATATTGATGAAACTTTTTTTGTTTGATAGCTTATCATCTGACTTAAAATCTGGTATATAATTTATGCGGACGAAGTCGCGGGTAAAAGCTCGTGACTTATAATATAATCTTGAAAGTATTTATGAGAAAATCACTCTTTGCTCGTTATTCTTTAGGCTAGTGTAAACAGATGCGAATCAATTGAAACCCGCCCACCCTCCCCGTTCCCGTTAACAACTAGCAACTAGAGCTAGATGTAGTTACTGCGCCTATCGTCTATCTATCTATGTGTACACACATAATCGCACACGTAGGACGCATCACGTTGACCTCGGCGGACCAAAAGCAGTACCACTGTCACTGGGTAAGTGTGTCAGTGTGCCAGTAGGGCGCGCGTCATCCGCGGCCATGCCTCCCTCCCCCCTTCACCCCGCCCCGCCCTCTCCCGCCCGCGCCCGCACCAAGGTCCCGTGAGACTGCAGTCGACATTATTCTACAAATTTACATTTTCTTAATAGGGCAAAGGGCTACTAAACGCACCTAGCCGCCATGCGCCACAGTAAACAAAATGGCCGATAGCTATGAATTAATCAGGCCTTCCCGAAATCTAACTTCTTACCTACCATACTTTGCATTATTAATTATTATAATAAATCATGATTTCGTTATGCCTTTTGAACAAGAATTACTTATTCTACAGTTTCCTGTTGACTGGTACTAATTTGTTTAACTTAAGATTTGTATTTTTTTCTGGTTAACTTGTAAGTTCTCTATTCAGCTAAAATAAAAATACTAATAAGTAGTTATAATAAACGTTAAAATTGGATGAATTCAGAAGTAATTAGCTTTTGAATACCTACCATTTCTGCCATTGTATGTAGGTACCTCTGCGTTCTGGTACCTACAACAACTCGCAAAATCGATTAAATTACCGATTTGATGAATAAGACTAGTTTTACGCATTTCTTGTTAATTTCACAATCGGCATTAATATCTGTAAAGGGGTTTAAAAACTGTTGAAATAGTCCCGACTGTTTTTTTTTTTTTTTTTTTTTCATTCTTAATATTTCAGTTTTATTGAGCGACGGGACGAGAAAAATCAATCGGGAAAATAATTGTATGGCAGCTGGCATAGGCCAGGCATAATAGCCCGAGATCCGATCGTAAAATTATGCACCTATTTCATAGGCGAACGAAATGTGATTCTAGTGTATGTTTACACAGGGGTTAATTCAACGCCGCTAAACTTAGCGGCGGTAGGCAACTGCCTAGAAAAATCTTGCCGCAAGTACCTTTTCCCTTATGATTTTTGGTATAACTTTTCCACCTGTCTGTTAGGGAAGTAAATGAGGTGCTATCAGAAGGAGACTGATCTAAAGTACTGGAAAAACTAGGGTTGCCACCTCTTAATCTGCCACAACCACAGGGTTGCCAGGTTCAAAGAAGTCATTTTTGAACCTGGCAACCCTATAGTTACGGCAGACTGAGAGGTGGCAACCCTAGTTTTTCCAATACTTTAGATCAGTCTCCTTCCGATTGCACCTCATTCACTTCCCTAAATGACACGTGGAAAAAGTTATACCAAAAATTATAATGGAAAAGGTACTTGCGGCAAGATTTTTCTAGGCAACTTGACGGCGTTGAATTAACCCCTGTGTAAATAAATACACTAGAATCACATTTCATTCGCCTATGAAATAGGTGCATAATTTTACTGTCGGATCTCGTACTATAACAACAATTTTCATTCATTTATGGGCATACATTTGATTGCGTTCTATAGAAATATCATAAGATGTAAATCAAAACCAGATTTATATTCGCAAATCAAACAAATCACAAAACAAAAACACGCTCTCAAATGCGTAGATACTAAAGATATAGAGGGCCGATCGCGCTAATTTTAATTTTAAACATTGCCGATTTTAGTAAAGGGCAAACAGCGAAAGTGGGCGAAAAAATAATAAAAAGTACAGGATTCTGATAAATCTACAATTTGTATGGACTATGAGAAATAGTAGGCAAAACCAGAAAGGGCAAGTGGCCAACAGACCAATTTGACTTACTTATTTATTAGCTATGTGATTAAAAGCGGTAAGGATTCAGTGGCGATCGAGTAACCAGTTACCTACGACTCAAATTGTTGTCACATGATGATACCTAAGCGCTAAAAAGTTGTGAATCGGTAGCCCAATCGACCCCCTGATCTAGGCTGGGGGTGTGGCCACTAACCAATGCAATGCAAAAAATGTTACACTATACTGTCTGTCTATACCCTACTACCTACTGAAAGATAAATAAGAATTATATAATATACCTAGAACTGTAAAAATCGCCAAAAAGATATATATTTTGAATGATTTGGGATTCGTAAAATTGCCCCCTTTGTTTGCGAAATGAGATTCTTGTAAAGTTGTAACTTTTTCTAAAGATAGAGGTGAGTGAGTAGATTGTTTCAGTCTACAGGTTGCATAAAGACAGAGACACTGGTATAGATCTGATCGTCCGTATTGAATCATAATTATTACAATGCCATTTAAAAACCTCAGCCTGGATCGATAGTCTCGTTGTTGTGGCTTAGGGCTCTTACAGACGAGCGACACTTTCCTGTCGCCGTGGCCGTGGGTCGCAGAGCGTCGCGCTCATACACTTTATAGTCGCGCGACCCTCCGCGACACACGGCGACCGCAAAGTGTCGCTCGTCTGTAAGCGGTCGTCTCGTCTGTAATGGTTTTAATAAAAGTGCTGTTTGGTCTGTTTGCTTGGAATAAGGCTTGGATGCTTCAATCAAAGCTTCGATGTCTATTGATCAGCGAGCGTCAATTTCATATCGACTTCAATTTGCATGTTTTATGTTTTTATAACCTACTTATTGATTCCGACTTTACAGTAAGTAACTAGGTATTTTTAAAACGATGATCTTTCATTTTGATTAGTATGTAAGTAGGTATATTTCATTCCTCCATACAGGGTGTACAATAAAATGGGACAGCTACTTAAAGGGGTGCTTCAGACCATCAAACTGAACAACTTTCTCTATGGGACCAATATCGAAATCGTGAAAAAAAAAATCTGCTGTCCCATACATTTCAGTCGAGTTATGTTTGCAGTTTTGTATGGAAGAGCGGATTTATTTTTTGCGATTTCGATATTGGTCCCATAGGGAGAGTTGTTCAGTTTGATGGTCTGAAGAACCCCTTTGAATAGCTGTCCCATTTTATTGTACACCCTGTATAAGGACGAACATACAGGGTCCTTCTTAATATGCTGACACTTTTTTAAGCGGATGATCAGACCATCAAACTGAACAACTTTCCCTATGGGATCAACTTCGAAATCGCAAAAATAGAAAGTCCTGTCCCCCATACATTTGGCTCAAGTAGGTTTGCAGTTTTGTATGGACGAGCTGATTTTTTTTCGCGATTTCCATGTTGGTGCCATAGAGAAAGTTGTTCAGTTTGACGGTCTGATCATCCCCTTAAAAAACTGTCAGCATATTAAGAAGGACCCTATATTTACTGATTCCTATTTTAGTTAAAAAATAAATACTGATTAGCAAATATAATTTATTTATGAGAAAGATCTATCCGACTTTATCTTGGACATTACTAAAGCCGTTTTAACAATGAGGGAGAGTTAGGGCCTGTTTGATCACTTCTTAGTATGTTCTTGTTAGCTTATCTGACAGATCTTTTGACATATCGTTCATACAAAATAAGTCAAAACGATCAGAGCCCTGTTTAATAAACGCGACAATTGGCAATGACTGTTCTGAATAGTACATTGCTGAGAATGCTAGGACACAATTAAACACTGCAAGTTTTGCGTCATTAGTAACCAGCAGGTACCTACCATGCGCGTGCATTAAATAGAGGCAATAAAGCAGTGCCTACCTGTCTCCTTATTAATTAATAATCAACTAATAATTTACACTCATACTCTATAAACACAAACAAATAAAGCATCCAAAAGTTTAATTCCACATTCAAATAAGGCGCGCAAGAACCCTGCCCGAACGCATGCAGCGCGCAATAGGCAGATTTCAAACGGCACCCTATGCATTTACACTTTTTAAAAACTATACGGCAAAAATGCAAAGTATGCATTACGGTGCCCACACATAACTATATGTCATCGTAATAAGTCATCGAGCGCTGGCAGATATTTTGCGATGCGATGCAACGTCGCAGTTATGTGTGGGAGCCCTTAACCACGCGATAATACGTGAAATTTAACCTTCGCTATTTATTGTCACGAACTAAGCATGCGTAATGTATTAACCAACCACGTGCGAAAACAACTAAACGAAGCGCTTGGCATCTCATTGATAGATTACAATATCTTCGCTATTTGGTGGCATGCGCGCCCTTGACGTTGTTCACGTTGTTGGCCGATTTTGTTTTGTTCGACTTTGACAGTTTGTTGAATTCGGGGGTTCAAATACGTTTTCAGTTGTTTTTAATTTGTGTTTGGGTAGAAATTAGCTGAATATTTTGTTTCTAGCTGTGTATTTTGTTAATATGGACAAATTATAAATAAAGTAAGGTTTGCAGTGAAAGATCAAATTTGTTTCGATAAATTACCTGCAGTTTTCATTTGATTTGTCGTGGTTAATAATATTCATCAACTAGTGAAGATTGATCGTCAGTAAAGAGAGCAGTGTTGTGAAGAAATAGGTAATAAATTAAACCTAACATTTCTTTTAAACCGTGTAACAGTTTACAAACCAGTGGCAAGTTGGTGACCGACAGGCTCACTATCTACCTACCTGCCACTCTAGAGCTGGTGCTGCACAGATTTCAGGCACTGTCAGCGAAATGTGGATTGTAAATATGGTAGGTATAGTATTAAAAATATCTTTGATAGCAGTCGGGGGGTCCAGTCGTGGGCACAATTATGCTGAAAACACCGTATAGGTTCTTTTTCAGTTCTGTCTGCCTACCTGTGCCTGGTGGTAAGGTAATGCACGCCTGTGGTACCTACTCCAAATAATTGTCACTGTCAATCGTCGCGTTTACTAAACAGAGGCCCTAGACAAGTTGACATTCTATTGGCGTCGACGCTAATAGAAACGGAAAAATGGATGGATTTGACGTATGGTGGAGAAAGCAAACGTCAAAATGTTTCGATCGCCAATGTCAAATCCATACATTCTGCCATTTCTACTAGCGTCTACGCCAATAGAAATGTTACTGTGTCTAAAGACCTAGGTCCTGTACTGGGGTTCCCTAAGTCAACACTTAGATTGTTGTACGAACAAGAACTTACTAAGAAGTGGTGAAACAGGCCCTAAGTGTTTAAAATCTCTGTTTCTGTAATTCCTAGTAGGTAACACTAAAACGAAATATTGTCTGCTTCCGTTCCTTAAAATAATGAATAGTTCATTTTAGTGAAGAAATTGGAATACCTACTCTGTATGAAGGAGTCAAATCTGTGACCTCATTATGACACATTCATACAAGGAGGGGTGCATAATTGGTTCCGCTCTGTCAGAACAGAACCTGCTACATCTGTACAATTAAAAGTTAATTATTAAGTTAATAGCATTGGTTGTTAAAAATATGAAGAAATATGTACAAACTACCTATAGGTAGTTTGAAAATAAAAAAATTTTTGCGAGCTTCTATCAAAAAGTAAAGTTGCGCCTCGAGTCGCAAATATTTTACTGATGATGATGAATGCTAATCTAAACTATTATAAAACTGTAACAGAAGTGTGTCTGTACATTGAAGATATTTACAAAAAAAAGATTACGATATGATTTTTAGATGTCCCTGATTCCAAATCATCAATTTTTGGATTTTTTGTCTGTCTGTTTGTTTGTTTGTTTGTTTGTTTGGGCGAAAGCGAGCAGCGCGGCGCGGCGGCCGGCGGCCTTTGTGTGCCTTTGTGCCGCGCCGCGCCGCCCCGCGCCGCGGGGGAGGGTGTCGCGGAACGCAGAAGATAACAAAACATTTCTCCAGTCATGCGCGTGCGGTGCGAGCGATTAGATTACGTAGCTTAATTATCTTACGCTTCCGCGATGACCTTTCATTTCATTACTCGAATGTGCAGTAGGTATACCTACTGAAATGGTGCGAATCTTGGTTATTTTATGTGGAGATAACGTAACCAGTTTGGTGTAGTGTATCAGTGTCTAAAAGAACAATGCTAGCTGCGACCCAACGGGACTTTTAGGCCACCCACTGCTGATTATCGGAACGACCCGGAATTAGAAAACAGCATCTTGGAGTACCTACTTCAAGCACAACCCGGACGCGACGCGTACACGTCAAGCTGCTCGGTTATTCTAATGCAGCCATGTCTACGTGTGGAATATTCTACGAGAGGATCTTGGTGCCACGAGCTAAACCCTCAAGACTACGAGGTCCGTGTGACGTTTTGTGACTGGTACCTAACAGATGCAACCAGACATGTTTTATGGACAGATTAGTGTACATTTAATCGGAATGGACTGTTTAACCAAACCAAGTTGTGTGATTGTGATGTGATGGAAACGTTTGAATCACGTGGTAAATGAAGCGAGGATTTTTTTTTAGGTAAATTGAGCCCTATTCCTATTTATTTAAAGCACTGCCTACACACGATAACAGCTGATTGCACGCAATCTGAATCTGAAGTAGGTACCTACATTGCTTCGTGAGCGTATTATGTTTCGAGTTTATACCAAACTAAACGGTTCAATTGCATAAAATTTGTTGTATCGTGTGTAGAAGAAGACGTGTCTGTGTGTGAAAGCGATCTGGAGTGCGATTTTTGAATCTCATTCGCTGAGTTCAGCAGTTGAAAATGTCCAAATTAGTATGGAGATACGCATCTTTCTACTGCTGATTTGACTTTCAAAAATCGCACTCCCGGAGTATGGTTTTTTTTAATGTCAAATCAGCAGTAGAAAGTTCCACGTATCCATGGTAATTTTGACATTTTCAACTGCTGAACTCAGCGAATGAGATTCAAAAATCGCACCCCTGGTCGCCGCGCGTCGCGCAGTGTAATGCGGGGTTTACACGGGTCGATTTTTTATGCGATTTATATCCTTATCATTAAAATTGACCATGTACTTAGATAGTAATTCGAGGCCACGAGTGATTCAAATCGTAAGTCTCGGGAAGATTAGTTTCAACTTTTGTCGTGCGGCAATGAGTAAAATCGACCTGTTGACCCTGTTGACTAAAATCGACCGCGAAAACGATCAATCGTCTGAAATCGCTCGCCGCATGACAGCGTTTTTGTGTTTTACCTACTTAAATCATTTATTTACGAATTATTGCGATACCAATCTGTTATGCTCATCATTTTTAAACAAAATGAAATAGTGGCATACGATATTTCTCAACTGTGAAAATGACGTAATTGTTCGGTTTTGAGGCGATTCAGTTGGTAACTAGCGGCCGCCGGCGCCGGCCGGCATGATGAGAATCGACCCATGTAAACCGCCCCTTAGAAATTTAGACCGTGCAAGATGGCGGCGCGGCGCCGGCGCGGGGGTGAGCGGGCGGGTGGGCAGTGAGCGAATGGGGAGCGATTTGCGTTTCATTCATACTTTACCATACACATTGGAATGGATTGTAAAGGATATGAAACATTAAAATGCAAATAACTTTTAATTAAATTGATTAAATTAATAAATGATTTTTTCAATGTAATTATTTAATTATAAATCAGTTGGGGTGTATGAGGTTTTGCGTTAATTCATTAACACGTTGTATAAGTACATCAGAGAAACCTAAAAAGTAACTTGAATTACTAATACCATGTAGGCCTCGCATGCCACCCCAGAGAAAACGATAATTAAATCGAGATGCGCTTCAATCCTTATTATTTTACGCATACGAGAAAGAGCGCGCATGACGTTTCGTGGGTGGCATGCTAGCCGTGCTGTAATATCAATGGAGAAGATAACCATTTTTTGTTTTATATGCCAAAAAATTATACAAAAAATTACGAAACTAACTGTGTTTTTATTATTTTTCTATCTTTAAAACTGACCGAGATATAAAAGTGCAAAGTTCACATTTTCGGTCGAAGCCGCGGACCAAGCGCGATATCGTTGATGACGTCACGTCACCCATCTCCGCGCGAGCGACTCGTGGATTCCGACCTATTTAGGGCTGTAACTTTTGAACCGAAAGAGCTAGATAGTTGAAATTTTCACAGAATGTGCGTTGTTACGGCGGATTTGCTAACAAATAATAAAAATGTCAAAAAGTTAAAAATTAAGGGGGGTTCTCAACAAGAAACTAGTTTTTATCAAAAAAAAGAAAAATTAGATCCCCCCAGACCACGTAGGTGTAACCCCCTGGTGGGTGTCGTGTCGACATAATCCATCAGGAGGGGGTCTATTTGACCCTCCATGGGGATCACGCCGGGAGGGGGGGAGGGGGGGGGGGGGCTTTGCACCACCTAGACCACGCGGGGGTCTCGACATAATACCAACATGGGGAGGGGGGTCTAGGGGGTCAACCCACAGATCACGTTCCCCCTCAGAGGGATCCCCGGTAGGGGGCGGGGGGGTCGACCCCCCCAAACCGCCTAAAACCTGTCAAAATGACTCACTTTGGGTTATTGTAACCTCAAATTTTGATTTATTACAAAAAAAGGGGGAGGGTTTCCTCACCGCCTCTTCTGGGGGATGAAGGGTGGACCCCCCCGTCCCTTCCCCAAAATTCGTGCCGCAGGATACTAAACTTTTACCTACTTGGTTATTGCTAGTAATTACTATGCTTTTTAGAAGGTATGTAGGTACTCGACTCGCAGTGTCTAATCATTGAAACTAACGATTTATTGAACAATTCCAAGGTTAATGATCATTATGATTTCAAGAAGAAACAATAATTATATGTTAAATAATAATTATAACACCAGAGCGCATGAAAGCAAACAACTTACCCGCAAAATGTACTACGGACCTACGGACATATTATGAGGCTGGGGGTGCCCGCCGTGCCGTATAAGTACGATGACGTCACGCGCTACTCGCGAACACTGACGAAATTAAAAAAACCTACGTCAACTTCCCACGCTTATAACTTCGGTAATATTGCACCGATCGATGTGAAATAAAAACTAGAATAATTTGTACGATCTAGACTTTTATTCTACGTGCTTAAAAGTGTTATATTGTAACCTTGTTATCTTCTCCATTGTAAAAGAAGCGCGCACAAATGTCACAATTGAATGACTTATTGTAATTCTAAGAAGAATGGGTGTATTAAATCGTCATTCCGGAAAAACTCTTTAAAATTAGGATATTCTTGTTTAAAATAAAAATGTCGTACTACCCCAAGTTTTAAATGCTGTATTCCTGTTACATATTACTTAAAAATATAAAAATTTGCACTGTACATTGTCTTATTTTGTATTTTTTTGTCTTATAATATTGTAATAAAGCTTACTATTTCTGATACACTTCTCATATTTCAAAGATGAAAGTTCTGTTTTTTGTACATCGTTTCAAATTGGTATTTTCAATTTTTTTATAGGATATCGTTTGCTATGTTATTTAATTCTAATAATAAATAAAGCAGATAGATTTAACCTGGAATTAAATAATGTTGGTTTTGTGACGTTCCTTAAATGACGAAACGAGAATAATGTGGACAAGTCTTAATTCAGGAGATACAGGGAAAATATTTGTCCCGTGATTCGAACCCGCGACCCTCGGCACAGCAGGCAGGTACACTACCGACTGTGCTAACCTTAACATTATTATTATCATATTACAATAATTTTGTTATTGGTAAAAAATCTGTGAACTTTTTACCCAAAGCTGGTACGACGCGCTGACGAATCTGGTTTCCGATATGGCGACCAACAACGTGGGCTGCGTTTCTTTTCAATTTCGAAGGTTGCGTCAGTTGTGCAACACAACAGTTGACTCTGTGGTGTGCGGCCAGAACAGAATATCTTAAGAACAAAGGAATATAAGTATAACGTAGCAGTGGCGTACTTACCGAAGGTATTGGCGATGCCGTGAACTGGGGCCCCCAAATTAAGGGAGCCTTGGACCGAAAACCTGGAACCGCGAAAAATGTCTCCCACCTTCAGAACAAATAAGTACAGTACAACAAGTAGCGACACAGGGAGGGAGATATGCATCTTTCTACTGCTGATTTGACTTTAAAAAATCATACTTCAGAAGTGCTATTTTTGAAAGTCTAATCAGCAGTAGAAAGATGCGTATCTCCATAGAAATTTTGACATTATCAACTGCTGAGTTCAACGAGTGAATTTCAAAAATAGCACTCCTGTAATGTTAATTGATAAATGTACGAATAATAGCTAACTCTACGGTCTGATATGTATATGGTAATGCACTGAACTTCTTTTTTTTTACCGACTTAAAAAAAAGGAGGTTATCAATTCGATACGTATATATTGTAATATTATTGGAATTGCAAAATATTCATATATGATAATCTATTAGAGCTTCTAAACAAATATACAAAATTTCATAAGTGTATGTATGTTTGTCCTCGCATTTCTCCGAAAGTATTAATCGGTTTGTGACCATTCTTGTTTTATTGGCTTACATTTACTCCAACTTAGGGAACAGTGTAAGTTTCATCGAAATCGGTTCAGTAGTTTCAAGATATGGACTAATACCAGGCCTGTCTCACTCCGCACTGTAGGTATAAAAATGTACCTACGCCGGTCGCGCCGCGACACCGACGTCGCGGCCTAATTCAGTCGAGTGCCACGCGCTCATTGTATCGCAGCGAACGACCTTGATACTTGTTTTTTCCTTTGTTTTTTTTTTCATTTGAAAATTAAATTAGTATCTTATACATCGTCGGATGTACAAACATAATAAAGTAATATCCTAATCGAAAGTTTAAAAAAAATACTGCATCGCAATCGGTTGTTTGGCCCGAATTTTATGTATTTTTCATTTTTAGGAATTATTCTGATGACTAACATGAAACAAAATGTGTTAAATTTAAGTGTAGCATGTGAAGGACTCTTTTTTCTAAATCGAGCCGTGACCAGAACATTCGTTCGTTCGGAATCGGAACGCAACGCACTACTGACATCCCTTGCACATTCACGCACAGAGAGTCCATGTGTGCGTGAAATTCACGTACAGAGACTCAATGTGTGCGTGTCAGCCGTGCTTCGAGCGAGCAGTACGCTCCGAGATTTCTCCGTAAAGTTGTAAACTCTTATATTTTATTTACGCAATAACTTCGGCATTTCTTGACCGATTTGGATGATTCTTTTTCAGTTCTGAAGGATTTATCTCCGACCTGGTTCCACTTTAATTTGGTGAAGATCTAATGACGCGCTTAGGAGCTACACAATAGAACTCCTCAAAAGTTGACAGCAAATCATCAGCGATTGAAATATTCGCTTCATATCGATGTACCCTTTGCGTGTATAACTGATATCTGAGTCAAACTAATGTATTTCACCACTAAAAATTGTGAAATAAACAAAATCTTACGAAAAAATTAAAACCGCCTTCAAAAAATCTAAATTGTAAAAAATAATATTGCAGGCGATGACTATTTCGTTCGCATCTATAAGAACATGAATTTGCTTTATTGGAGTCGGTGTCAAGCCAAGCCAAAAAACTAATGCAAGCCCTGTCGCGACTCCGGCTTGACAGCGACTTCGATAAAACAATTTCATGTTCTTATACAACGTGTTAATGAATTAACGCAAAACTAGAAAGTAGTTTGTTTGGAATCGAGACCAGAATCGAATTATCATGGTTTCAACATAGGTAATTTTTTTCAAAATATTAAATAATTTGTTTGCGAAATTTAAAATTTTCTGAACCGGATGTCAACCCACCCCACGGGCATATTCACCCTACTTAGTACCAAAACATGATTATAAAACTGTAACCATGAGTACGTTAGCGCTTTCTTTTCGTACTGAAATGATAACAAAGCATTTTTGCTTCAAAACTTAAAATGCGAATAACTTTCAATTTTAACTATCAAAATAATGAAATTATTGTTTCAATCTAATTATTTTGTTATAAATCTGTTGGGGTGTATGAGGTTTTGCGCTAATTCATTAACACGTTGTATGTAGATGCGAACGAAATAGTCATCGGCTGCAATATTATTTTTTACTTTTTTAGATTTTTTGGAGGCGGTTTTAATGTTTTCTTAAAATTTTTGACAAAATGGCATTATACAGCCTTTTTTAAGTTCTCCGTACCCAAAGGGTGCCAACGGCAAGGGCGGATCCAGTGGGGGGGCCCAAGGGGCCATGGCCCCCCCCACGGACCTCTGCGGATTGCATTGAATTTCGAGGCTGAGTAATGACGGCACTTTACTAGGGCATAGATTGATTGAGCTCTGTCCATAACCTATTCGTAGAGCGGAGAAAATTAGAGCTCGCTTCGCTCGCTCTATGTTTCTGTTTTAATTATTGTACCTGTGTAGGTAGGCTGTGGTCAGAAATCTTTAGGATTATACACATAATATAATCCTAAAGATTTAACAGCAAACCGGGGAACACGCCCCGGGCGGCAGGTTTAAAATATTGCATCGACTTAAGAATTTTGCAAAAAAAATCTCGTGCTCGCTTCGCTCGCTCCTGATTTCATATATTGCAGTGACGAAATCTCGAGCTTGTTTCGCTCGCTCTTGGTTTTAGATCTTATTGCAGTCATCTCATTATATTTCAGTGAAATATCGAGCTCGCTTCGCTCGCTCTTGGTTTTTTTGTTGTATTGAAATTACCTATCGCAGAATTCGATCATATTGCGAATTTCTGACTCGACCTAATCATATTGCAGTAAAATCTCGAGCTCGCTTCGCTCGCTCTTGGTTTAAGGTCTCATTGCAGTCATCTCATTGTATTGCAGTGACGAAATCTGAACTTGCTTCGCTCGCTCTTGGTTTTAGATCTCATTGCAGTCCTCTCATTATATTGCAGTGAAATCTCGAGCTCGCTTCGCTCGCTCTCGGTTTAAGATCGTATTGCAGTCGTCTCATTATATTGCAGTGAAATCTCGAGCTCGTTTCGCTCGCTCTTGGTTTTAGATCTCATTGCAGTCATCTAATTATATTGCAGTGACGAAATCTGAGCTTGCTTCGCTCGCTCTCGGTTTAAGATCGTATTGCAGTCGTCTCATTATATTGCAGTGAAATCTCGAGCTCGCTTCGCTCGCTCTTGGTTTTAGATCTTAATGCAGTCATCTCATTATATTGCAGTGACGAAATCTGAGCTTTCGCTCGCTCTTGGTTTAAGATCGTATTGCAGTCGTCTCATTATATTGCAGTGAAATCTCGAGCTCGCTTCGCTCGCTCTTGGTTTTAGATCTTATTGCAGTCATCTCATTATATTTCAGTGAAATATCGAAGCTCGGTTTTTTTGTTGTATTGAAATTACCTATCGCAGAATTCGAACATATTGCGAATTTCAGGAGGCCCGGGCCCGGCGCCTCAATCTCATTGTTTTTGCCCTGCCTCGGAAAAATCGTAGATCCGGGGCTGATTGTTTTAGTTTACTATGTATGTATACAAGACGTCTCGGGTCTGTGTCTCTAACTTAATTTTTTTATATCTTAATACGTGGCCTGAGTCGGCCGAGGGCCCCCCCCACTATGAAATCCTGGATCCGCCCTTGGCCAACGGAGTCCTATTCATAAACCTACGCTGTCTATCCGTCAGTCCTAGCTTTAGGGTAGTAGGTACTACTATCTACTGAACCGTAAAAGCGGTAGTAATAGTAGGTACTTTGTGGTAATGGGTAGAGATTAGACATTTTCACGGAATAAGTGCTATTATTTTGGATCTGCGAATAATATAAAAAAAAAAAAATACAAAAAGAAAAATTAAGGGTTGTCCCCATACAAAACACCGGTTTTTTATTATTACTTATATTAGCCGTCCGTGCGCTAGTCCGGGTCAGACTAGGCCGATTTTTATTGTTTGCACAAACAAGGAACATCTTTTTCTTAGCATATTGATTTAAATAGACAAAAATAGGCATGAAACGAACGATCCTTTGTTTCAAAATATTTGCAAGGGATTTCCTAACATTCGGCGTTTTTAGGGTTCCGTACCCAAAGGGTAAATACGGGACCCGGGATAATAAAAATGCCAAAAAGTTAAAAATTAAGGGGGTTTCCAACAAGAAACTAGTTTTTATCAACGTTTTTTCTTCACGCTCTTTCGTAAAAACGGCGTAAACATACAAGCGTCAAACTAAGTGTGATTATAAATAAATAATAAATAATAATAATAATAAATAACGCTCACAGGCACATACATTGTAATGATCCCAAGAAAGCACTATTAATAGGCTGTTTATCATGGAAACCATACAACAACGGCACAAACATGTAAACATCCATGACCGAACCGGGATTCGAACCCAGGACCCTGGTTTGGCAGTCCGGCGTGGTAACCATTACACCAACCGGGTCGTCAAATTATAGAGCAAACTCTACAGAATAATAACAAATACTAAAAACCGGCCAAGTGCGAGTCGGTCTTGCGCTAAAGGTCCCGGACAAAAATTTTTTTTTTCTAAATTAATAATGTTGTGGTCTGTGGTGGTGTGGTACGGAACCCTCGGTGCGCGAGTAGCCCGACTCGCACTTGACCTGTTTTATTTATGGTACATCTAAGGAATCGGGAAACATTTTTTTTGCCTGTACTAATTAGGTACTAAATCATTATGTAAAAATAAAAAAGGTAGGAGGACTACAACTAGGTTAAAAAAAATGGTCCAGACAACCTGATCGTCAGGATGACTGGACCACTGTTTTTCTATTTTTCTCCGTTTGTACCGAGGTACTAAATATTTGATGATAAGTACCAAATAGTACTAAATAGGTACTAAATCGTGCATAGCTTAAAAATTGAATCGCCGGCTTGGTCCAGACATCCTGACGTTCACAGGAAACGAGATATTTGTAAAAACTTATTAAATAAAATTAATAATAACAAACGTAATTATAATCTCGACATCGGTTCGTGATAGAAAAAATTTGTTCGGAATAAAATTGTAGATAATTGTATGTTCTACAAGTTTTGTATTAACTTTGTTCATAATTTGATGCATAGGAATCGGTTCCAAAGCAAACAAGCAATAACAACAGCAATATCTCGGGATATTTGCAAAAAACTGTCGCCGTGTGTACCTATTTACACTCGGCGACACATCGCTGCGCGATGACGGAAACAAACATAAGCTGGCCGCGAGACGTTATAAATTAGGTAGGTACTCTACCTACGCGCGGCCAGCTTATTTTGGTATTGCGTAGCTTGGATGTGTCGCCGGGTGTACCTAAAGGGATTGTTATTAAGTTTTATTAGTAGATTTCCTAAATGGACAGCTAATTTTAGATAAAATTTCATAATTGAAAGCTTCAACGAATTTAAACTTAAGTCTAAAACTGTACTTAACGTCTTCACAACGTTTAGTATTCAGTCTTTGCGCATACGTGTGTTGCCCTTTGGCGAAATTGAATTTCAATTTATCTTGGTAAGTAGGACACGGCACGGCAGCGTGCGCGTGCGCGTGCGTGTTGCAATACTCCTACCAATGAATGTTTCGCAGACACAACGAAAAATAAAGAAAATCTCTTGTTGTTTCTCAAAATAGGTATATCATATTGTTACTATCGATCGTGAACTAGGTAATGCTTGTTTATTCTAAATTGTTTAACTATGAACAAATTGCCTTTGAATTGAAGCAAGAAGCAGGGTTATGACTACAATTAGTTTTTTATTGTTACTCAAACACATTATCTGGCCTTGCTAGGTTAGGCAACGCTGCGACTAACAGCCAACCACGAATCTCACGAATGCGTTTTCTTTTCAACTTTAATGTACAGTGTTTGATTTGAGAATAAGTATCTATAACTTTTACAAAATTTAAAGGCTAATGTAATGAATGATCAATGCTTTTTTATATGTGTAAACGTGCAGTTTTAGATCTCACTATGCTTCATACTACTACAGGGGTGCGATTTTTTAATATCACCGGTGAGCTTGAACGGTTTTTGAATCTCATAAATACGCCTTCTCATACCCATGAGTTCAATACGAGTGCCCTTTCCCACTTCCCACGAAATGCGAACTTTGGGAAATCAGTGAATATCGGCCATTTTACTCTGGCGATGACTTTCAAAAATTGCACTCCAGAAACAAAATGGCATCGGCACTCGCGCCGTCACGCTCGCTTGCGCGCGCGCAGGCTGTATGTGTATGTGCTTCTGGCTCGGCTCTCTTAAAGGTACCCTCGAAATATCTTTATAACATCTGATAATGTGGCAAAATAAGCGGGTTTCAGGCAAATCATCGGTATCCGCTGTTTCCTTACCAACCCGCGGCAATACTTGCGCCGTTTCTACAAACAACCTTGTGCCACTTCTGCGTTTGCTTGTACGTATGTCTGAGTGTGTCTGTACATTATGCGTTGATCGTTCGCTTTGTATTGAAACACCGAATTTTAAGAGTTGATAAAATTACATTGTATTGTGGTAACAAAGTTGTACCAACTAAATTATGCATTTATTACCCACTTCTCGCCACCAAGTGATTATTTCAAGTGATTCTTGAAATAGATTTAGGTTTAAGTTAAAGATTCTGTAACTAACAATATAAAAAATATTACGGTTCCGTACCCAAAGGGTGAAAACGGACCCTATTCATAGTCCTACGCTGTCCGTCCGGTCCGTCCTAGCTTCAAAGGGCAGTATCTTCTGAACCGTTATACCTAGGTAGGCGTTAGAAATTTTCACAAAATGTACCATTAATTCATTATATTGGATTTGATGACAAATTATAAAAAATGTAAAAAACTAAGGGGATTTTTGTTTTTGCTCTATCATAAAAACGGCAATACAATTACATACAAGCGTTAAACTTGGTGGATAGTTCATACTCTAAGGTCTAAAGGTAAAGTGTCTACTTGCGCTAAGGATCCCGGAAAACACTTTTTTTCTTTAATTTATGATGGTACGGAACCCTCCGTGCGCGAGTCCGAATCCCACTTGACCGGTTTTTCACTAAGATCACCTTCTTTTTTATCATTATCACTTATCAGTTATATTATATTTTATCATTTACGTAGGAACTGCAAATTATTTTTATAAAGTCTACCATATGTAGCATCGATGCTTTTAAAAATAAACTTCTTAATTTTCCCAATTATCTAGTGCATAGAGAAACACGTGACTCCTGTCAACGCCATTTCAAGCAGTATTTTATGATTTTAGCATTATATTAATACCTACGGTACGGTATATGATTTATAAAGAAAATTTAGCTCTTTGCTATATTCTTAAGACTGCTAGCGGTGTAAAATTATTATAAATTACTAGAAGTCTCTGCAGTCTCTACCAATATTATTTCTCTTATTTTTATTTCTCAGCGATAATTGAGAACCCGTTTTTTGGGTATTCAATTTGGTTGGTATTGCGTTGTCGAAAGCAAGGCTACGTACGTACGTATGTGGTGATCACGTAGGTAGGTCGGGCGAAAATGGTTGTGTGCACAGTGGGTCTTTAGAGCAGAAAATGTGACCAAAGATTAAAGAACGCTAGTAAAAAGTAGCAAAAAACTGGCACAAGAGCCACATAAAGACGAAAAAAGAGACCGTTTGTTCAGATTCAGCCTACGGCAGTTGTTTCAGTATGGTCTGAAATTAGGTAGGAAATAAATAGGTAATTATTAATTATTACCGTGAAATTATCAAATTTAAATGTGGTGTCTGTCACTTTATTCAATAGTGTTTCATTTCAATGTTGAAAGTAGTATAGTTACCACTAGTTTGTGAAAAAGAACCAAGCATAATTGTTGGTTTAGAAACTGTGTAAAAATAAATCCTACCTAAACTGTCCGCTTTATCTACATCATACATATTTATCAGGAAATAATATTCACGCCTTGATTTCTTCAGGTAACTAGGTAGAATTTGTAAGTAAAACGTCAATTTGAAAGTTTGAGTGTTTGTGCAACATTTTTTTAACGCACATTACGTCCTCTTCGACACGTTATATTATAAATATTTATATGTATATATATATAAATAAATTGTTTTAAATGATTCGCCCTGTTTTATAAAAAAAAAATTATGGTAGCGCAGCGTAGAGCATTTTCAATGCCATTATAGACTTTGCTTGCGTCGGTCGAAATAATATCGAAAATCAAATTCCTACCTTTCTCCTCATGTCGCAAGTCAATAATGGTTTAATTGTTTGGCAATGAAAAATGCTCTGCGCTTCGCCAGGTGTGCGCCGCCGACCCAATCACGGAATGTATAAATCGTTGAAATATCTGCTTTAATTAAAATGCTCAAGCAAAAACATATTTCGTCGCACTGTGCGCACTCCCCACTCGAATGCGCGGGCGCCGCGCCGCGCCGCATCACTCGAGTATTTTGTAATACCGCTAAAATCGTGGTAACCAGGCCAAGGCTCCGCTTATTTACATGCACGTGAGAAATAGTAGTATAGTATAATTTACGTTATATTCTTATTATTGTTGACATTTAGGTAGGTACTTTAATCTTTAATTAGTTCCGAAGTAGAGTCAGCTTTGAAAACTATGAAATACAGCAAGAGTCCGGGTTAAGTTAAGATGGGGTTACAACAGAGGTACATAAATTAGGAAAAAAGATATTGATCCCCCACATCACCAAACTTTTTAATAGTATTTTATATTCTGGTAAATTTCCTAAAAACATGTGCCACTCCAACATAATATTATTACATAAAAAGGGAGATAGAAGCGATATAAGCAATTACAGGCCGATTAGTTTAATTTCACATATCTACAAAGCATTCTTAAAGGTAATATAAAAAAAAGAATAAGAGGACAGCTCGACAAAAATCTATCTCCAGAGCAGGCCGGGTTTCGTGCAGCATTTTCCACCACTGACCATCTACATACCCTAAACCAAATAATAGAATAGTCTAATGAATACAATAAACCCTTGTATTTGGCATTTGTGGATTATTCCAAGGCGTTTGATAGCGTATACCACTCTAAAATATTTTCAGCACTTCAGAACCAAAACATAGAACAAACGTACATAAACCTTATTCGAACCATATACTGCAATAGTACAGCCAACATAAAACTACAATCTACTGGACCATCATTCGCAATCGAGAAAGGCGTTAAGCAATGAGATCCCCTGTCACCTAAATTGTTCACCAGCACTTTTGAGGAAATTTTTAAAAAACTGGCGGTCCCCTGGAAAAAGAAGGGCATTGTTGTCGGTGAGCGAAGACTAACAAATCTTCGCTTCGCCGATGATATTGTTCTTTTCTCACAATCTGCGCTGGACCTTAAACAAATGCTACAAGACCTGAGCACTGCAAGCCTTGAGGTTGGACTCACAATGAATAGATCAAAGACTCAAGTCATGACCAACAGCATCAAACTCGAAGAGTCGAAATAGATGGGCAGGTAATATACTATGTTGATGAGTACATTTACTTGGGCCAGATAGTTTCCTTCGAAAACAGGCAAGACAAAGAAGTCGCACGGCGTGTCGACAACGCCTGGAAGAGCTACTAGTCCATGAAGGAGTTAATGAAGGGTAAACTCCCGCTATCCCTGAATCGAAGACTCATCGACATATGTATCCTGCCTATCCTAACCTACGGTGCCAAGACCTGGTCTTTCACCGAGTCTCGAAAGTCCAAACTCAAGGTTTGTCAGAGGGCAATGGAGCGTTCTTTTAACACCTACTAGGTGTTAAAAAAACTGATCGTGTCAGAAACACTACACTGCGCTCCAAAACACGAATAGCCGATGTTGGGGAAAATACCGCCAGATTGAAGTGGGATTGGGCCGGCCATGTCTGTCGAATGCACCAGGAAAGGTGGGCAAGAATTGTAACGCCCTGGATCCCAGAATACGGTCGTCGCCGTCCGTGTCGTAAAGGGCCGAGAAAATAACAGCATTTAAAAAATTATGAAATTTGTATGGCGACCCTCATGAAAGTTGAAGATAAAAACAAAATGATTTCATATTCTTAATCAGCGATCCCTAAACCCCCGATATACAAATTTTCAGTCGGTTCGGTGAACTTTTAAAAGCTGCATTGGTGTCTGAAATTTCCAGGGCAGCCATCTTGGATATCGCAATTTTGAATTTTTTTCACCGCTAACCAAATCTGTCCGAGGTCCTCTATGATACTGTTCAAGGCCCATAACCCTATCTGTCATAGTTTCCGCGGGCCGTTGACATCATCCGTCAGGACTCGATCTTCCGAGGAAGTCAAAGTTTTCCCTATATCACCAGGGCTTATAATGAAATTTTTGAAAGTGTACAAAATCACTACTACGGTGATTTTGATATTTTCCTACTAAATGTATGGGAATTTAATTTTGCGTTTTCTGAGTTGTTTTCCTCGACCTCGGTTGACCCCATAGAGATTTATGTTTCTTATCAGTAAGAGAATCGAAAGGGATGAAAAAAAAAATTTGTGAAAAATTGCAGTTTTTCTCGACGACTGTAATTTTTTTTTCAAAATCTGTGAATGCAGAACTAAAATGCTGCAAAAGTTAGGGTTAGTCTCCTAAGAACGTTTTCTTGTAGCTGTAATGCATCTGGTAGCTGCCCTTTGTGTCCCATCTTAACTTTCCACCCTGTATAATACTATAGTAGGGGTGGCAACTGCGTAATTTTTTTTTTCAAACACGACGCATTTCGCTAATTCTGTCCTAGCAATTTCTATTTTCAGATTGTCTTTAGGTACTTAGCATTTTTATTCGCCTTTTCATAATGATGAGAAGGAAGGATTGCTATTCTTTATTAATATCCTCATCCCTAATTCATATTCGAAATTCATAAACCTACCTACTAATTACGATGATGCGTGACTTTCAAAAATATCATTCATCTCATGATCGAAAATAGCGCCATTATAATAACATTTTACTTATTTATTAAATCATACCTAACTTTATGTCATGAATAGTGTTCACATTATGAGTTAATTTCAATGATAAAATCATTGGTTTTTTAAATTGATTTAAATAAAACAGGTCAAGTGCGAGTCGGGCTACTCGCGCACTGAGGGTTCCGTACCACACCACCACAGAACACAAAAAGAAAAGAAACTTTTTTCGTCCTTTAGCGCGAGACCGACTCACACTTGGCCCGTTTTTAGTATTTGTTGTTATTCTGTACAGTTTACTCTATAATGACACTAAGTTTGACGCTTGTATGTATTAACGGTAGAGAGCGTAAAGAAAAAACGTTGATAAAAACTAGTTTCTTGTTGAGAACCCCCCTTAATTTTTAACTTTATGAAATTTTTATTATTTGTTAACAAATCCGCCGTAATAACGCATAATCTGAGAAACTTTCAACTATCTAGCTATTACGGTTCAAAATTTACAGCCCTAAATTGGTAGGACAGACCATAGAGAAAATAACGCGCTCCCCTGGGGTAGAGATGTTGTATCGAACTGTGCACAGATACTCAACTGGGCCTGACGTCATATCATACACATCTAGCGGGAAGTAGCGTATTTCCCTCCCCTCACCCGTTTTTCACCCCCTTTGTTGGCGACAACATTTTCTATAGAAACAAGCCGATATGCCATCTCTTCGTACTCTATGGGACAGACGGACGGACGGACGGACGGACGGACGGACGGACGGACGGACAACGTAGGCTTAGTAATAGCGTCCCACTGTCACCCTTTGGGTACGGACGGAACCCTAAAAATCAACAACCCAACGCGTGGTCGGTCACCAAGGCAACTCGAAGTGCTGGGCTGAACCACGTCATTTTTCCTATTCAGGAGTGCGATTTTTTAATCTCATACGTCGAACTAAGCAGTTGAAAATGTATGGAGATGTTCATCTTTCTACTGCTGATTTTACTTTCAAAAATCGCACTCTTGGAGTATGATTTTTTAATGTCAAATCAGTAGTAGAAAGATGCACGTCTCTATAGTAATATTGACATTTTCAACCGCCGAGTTCAAAGAATGAGTTTCAAAAATCGCACTTCAGGTTTAGAAAGTCATTGTAGTCGGGAAACTCTACTGAATGCAACGATACCACTTCTCGGTATAAAATAAGTCAGTCCTACGGAAATATTCTTTTAATTAATTGGCTTCTCTACTACAACAATATCGGTATCCGTAGCCTATCGTCGTACCTCTAGTTAGAGTACCTTCCATTTCTGTAAAACACAAACCTAACAAATTAAAATAATTGTACTTTAACTAGTCATACAGTGTCTTTAATGGTAGTAACTATTTACGGCGAGCAAGCGAGCGTGTGTATACATTGACGCGTAGTGGGCGTGTGAGTGTGACACATTCACGCGTTATAGTTCAAAATGTACGCGCCATGCGTCCGCGCACCGCGTATCGACACGAGCTTTGATAAAAAAGTGGGTCACTGCCTAATTATGCTTAATGTTGTGCCAAGTTATGCGTCTCGTTTCTGATGGATTTATGCTAATGCGAGCTGCTATTCGATTGTGTTCGACTTTATGCTTACAATTCTCATACAATGGTCGACTGAATTTAAAATCTCTTACAAAACCTAGTTGCACAATAAACTGTATTTATGGATCGGTGGAAATGTACAAGGTTTTACAGTACCTACTAAGGTTTGTTTGTCATATTGAGTATGTTGAGGGTTTTACATTGCTACCTATATTTATTCATCATCAGCCTACAGGTATACGAATACTACCGGTATACGTCCCACTGTTCGGGTGGCTTACCCTCAAGGAGGGTGTATGGGCATTTACACAACGAGTGCCCGTGCCATACATGCATGCAGGTTGCCTCACGACGTTTTCCTTCACCGTTGGAGAGCAGTCGGTATCACGTAGGACCGTAGGTACACACGGCGACACATCAAGCTATACAAAACGAAAATAAGCTGGCCGCACGTAGGACGAGTAACGTATAACGTAGCGCGGCCAGCTTATGTTGGTTTTGTATAGCTTGATGTGTCGCCATGTGTACACACAAGATTCGAACTTGGACCGTCATGTCATGAATACGTGATTGAGTATAATACCTCTCCACAACGCCCCACCGACGATATTATTGGAAGAAATAAATTACAGCTGGAGCAAATAAACACACTTCCCTACTCACCCCGACTGCATGCTTGCGTCACATCCCGGACGGGGTAGGCAGATGACTGTATCCTTTCACACGCCTGCGTCAAAACTAGGGTTGCAAAATTACGTAATTTTACCTAAAAGGCAGTGACTTGGGCAGTATTTTTAGTATACAGGGTGAAATTCATATCATTAGCATCCTTTGAAACAAAGGGTCTACCCATCAAACTGAACAACTTTCACTATGAGAGTAAACCGATCGGAGCAAAAAAAAAAATCTGCTGTTGCATACATTTGTGTCGCGTTGGCATTGCAGTTTAGTATGGAACGGCAGGTTCAGACCATCAAACTGAACAACTTTTACTATGGGAGCAAACTTGAAATCGCAAAAAAGAAATCTGCTGTTCCATAGGAAATTGCAAGGACTAGGTACTGTAGGTACTAGGTACTAGACTCATATATTTTTAGCGATTTCAGGTTCGCACATGGGAGGAACTACTTTCACTATGGAGTAAAAGTTGTTCAGTTTGATAGTCTGAATCACCCCTGAAAATTTGAAGGGTTTACAAAATCATCACTATTGGTGATTTCGATTTAGTTATTTCCCCACTAAAATGTATGGGAATTTAATTTTGCGTTTTCTGCCCCATAGACACGTATGTTCCTTATTAGTAAAAGAATCGATTGGAATGAAAAAAAAGTTTTGTGAAAAATTCAGTTTTTCTCGATGACTGTAATTTTTTTTTAAGCGTCGCACTCACACTTTACGGTCGCGCGACCCTCCGCGACACACGGCGACCGCAAAGTGTCGCCCGTCTGTAAGAGCTCTTAAACGACGTATAAGCGACGTATATGAACACCACCATAATGTCATATTGTGCACAAGTTGTGCACCACTACACACCGAAAAGTCGTATCGGCAACGTGATGCTTAGAACAAAAAGTGTTGGTCGGACTCATTAAAAAATAAGGGTGTTTAAATAGGTTACAGTCATATTTATAGCAAACTTTATGTTCTAACAGAGAATATTGAAGCCGCCAACCTACTTCTGAAAGGACTTTCCGGGAAGCTAGTAAAGTATAAGGATATGGAGTCAACAAAGTACTGCATGTAGGTCAGGCCTGAGCCCTTTTAGTAAGTGGGTCACAGGCCACAGCCGAATTAGGGCAACTCATGCCTCCTTTACCCTGTTTATTCATTATAAGAATTCTGGGATGTTGAATGACATTCGAAAGGACTTGTTGATCGTTATATGTATAAGTAGTATTTTATAAAATGTTTGCTTCGGTTTGCTATTTTGACATAATTCCTGTAAACGTTTTGATAATAGTCAATAGATGCACAAGTGTAGAGCAAATAACTTGTTCCGATTTTTCGCAGCTTTGGAACATATCTGTTTAGAACACAATAATGACAATAACTATAAAAAAAAGTAAGTACCTACTAAGTTAAAATATAAAAAGATTGATAATTTTAACAAAATGCAAAACCTAAAAACAACTTGGGAATCTGTAGAACTGAGAATGTTTTAAAAATTCGCATAACAATAATCATCATCATCAGCCCATTTCCAACTGAAGGATTTCATTTTAGAAGCCTTTGTCTTAAAATAATAGGTTCACTTATAATTAAGTATAACAAAGTGGATGCGTTCATTTTTGAGCTTAAGGAGTCAGACTAATATTCTCTATGAGAAACGCGATTGCCTAGCCCTCCAAAAAGTGCATGCGCGAGCCGTATTTTCGATTAAAAAGAGTTAACAAAAGTATTTTCAATAGATTTTTTTTATGATTTCACTAGATAAACTAATGGTGAATATGTGAGTATAAATACCAAAAATCTGAAAGTATTTTAAGTTCTTCTAACACGAGAAAAATGTTTATAAATACAAGAAAATACGTCATCTTTGTGACGATTTCCTATCGAGTGAAGTAATTCCAATCGTGTATTCAATTGATGATTTCACTAGATAAACTATCCAAGATTACTGAGGTATGTCTTTGGTTTCGGTAAATTGTATAAATCTCGAACCATGGAAAAAAAAATGCCTCCAAGGTGTTTCGTCCTACCATAGGGAGTTAAATAAAAAAAAATCCCATGTCAGATTAAAATCTAAATTATAGTGTCCGCGTCCGACCGAAACTAGTTTTTGCAACCGAAACCGAATTTCAGTTTCTGTTCTAGTTTCAGCCGAATCTGAAACCGAAACTTCCTTGTGATATAATTCTTCCCTACTTTTTAGGTTTTGTTCAATGACATTTTGAACAAAACGTGCAATTTGATAAATTATACTTAGTATTAATTTTGTTATTTTGAAAACAATTAATTCTACTGTACATGTAAGTAGGTGTACATGGCATGCGTGTACATATCTACATATGGGGTGAGGTGAGGTACGTTTTAACTAAGAAAAATAATCAGTGAAATCAGTCTTTAAAACATGAAATCATGTAGTACGCCCGTCATATCGAACAGTAAAATCGCAAACTAACGTCTAGTTCTGATTTTTTTATATGTTGTTAGGACCACTACCAGTAGTGTACATTCAAGTTTGCAGCTTCGAAATACCTGTGCTAACTTTGCAGCACTCGAAAAACCATCCCGTTTTTTGGTTTTTTGCTTACATCTTGAAGTCTATTAGTCGTATCGAAAAGTTTTGTAGGTACACATTAAACCTGATAAAATTTCCTACAAAACAAGTAGTATGTATTTTTGTCATAGGACTTAACATTTGACGGCTACAGGGCCGAGAAAATAACAGCAATTCAAAAATTATGAAATTTGTATGGCGACCCTCATGAAAGTTGAAGATAAAAACAAAATGATTTCATATTCTTAATCAGCGACCCCTAAAACCCCCAGATATAAATTTTCAGTCGGTTCGGTGAACTTTTAAAAGCTGTGTTGGCATTTGAAATTTCCATGGCAGACATCTTGGATATTGCAATATTGGATTTTTTTCACCACCAAATCTGACCAGGGTCCTCTATGACATTGTTTGAGGTCCATATCCATATCTGTCATAGTTTCCGCGGGCCGTTGACCTCATCCATCAGGAGTCGACCTTCCGAGGAAGTCAAAGTTTTCCCTATATCACCAAGGCATCCATGTGATGATCCCCAAGTGTCATTCTTGTACGGTAAGGGAAACCTGGAGATCAATTGGAGGTATCTGGTCGATCCCCACCACTTTCCATAGAGATAGTAGAAAAATACCCGGAACAACCCGAGAAAGTGAACAATTGTTGTTCACTTTCTCAGCCCTGTAGCCCTCAAAGGTTAAGTCCTGTGACAAAAATGCATATAACTTTTTTTTTAGGAAATTTTATTAGGTTTAATTTGTACTTTCAAAACTTTTCGATACGACTAATAGATTTCGAGATGTAAGCAAAAAACAAAAAAACGGGATGGTTTTTCGAGTGCTGCAAAGTTAGCACAGGTCTTTCGAAGCTGCAAACTTGATACATTCAAGTACTGTACAAATACTACTGGTAGTGGTCCTAACACCATATTAAAAAATCAGAACTAGACGTAAGTTTGCAATTTTAGCTATTGTTTGTGTAAGATATGACTAGTAATAGGTAAATTAATTATGTATGACTTTGTATATGACTTATATATTACGTATCAGTCTTTTTGATATTTTATTATTTCTGCATATTTATAGACATGAACATAAACACTGAATATAGGGTGTTAATTTCAATTTTCAATGCATTACATATTAAAGAGGGTGCTTCACTCCATCAAACTGAACAAGTTTTAGTATAGGGCCAAACCCGAAAACGCGAAATAAAATCTGCTTTTCCATAGAAAACGTTAACGGCCACTCGGCCCAAATGTATGGAACAGCAGATTTTTTTTGCCATTTCAACGTTGGTCCCACATTAAAAGTTGTTCAGTTTGATAGTCAAACCCCCCCCCACCCCTTAAAGTATGTAACGCATTAAAGTTTACTTGTAAATACTTCACTTGAATAATATAATTGTTACCTGAAAGTACCTAACTGATTGCAATTTTATTTATTTGTAGGTAATACACACAATGTGTACGCCTGTCTCCCATTGGAGTAGGCAGAGATACAATAGATCAGCCAGATCAATGTCAGTTTGTAAAAACGTTATTTTAATCAAAAACAAAGATTACTAGGTACTTCCGTATACCAAATAGGTACTTACTGAATCTCAAATAAAAATACAATAATTGAAATGAAATTGATTATTTATCAAAAAGGTAGCTGAATAAATATTACCTGATTGGAAATAATGACGGCCCGGTAGCACAGTCGGTAGTGAATCTGCCTGCTGTGCCGAGGGTTCGAATCCTGTAAGGGACAAATATTTGTATGATGAATATGAATATTTGTACCCGAATCATGGATGTTTGTATCTATATACTACATAGGGTTATTTTAAATAAGTTAGCGAAACTAAACCAGGGCACTTGTTAATGATAATTGATAACAGATAGCATAGTCAATGTTTATAATTGGTATTGATTAATAACTAAATTATTATTATCGTGCGTAGGTACGCGCAGTGCGTCTGCGTACAGTATGCTGTATGCGTGGCGCGGGCGGACATTGACCTCCAAATCATATGATCAAGCGGGGTCATTATCACGTAATTTTACTTAGTAACCTAAGTTAGTAACAGATACTAAAATGCGTTTCTTAAGTTTCGCCAACTAATTAAATTTAACCTTATACAGGGTGTCCGGTAAGTAATGGATAACCTTGCACTGGCTGATAGAGGACCTAAAACCAGTCCAGAAACTGGACTTTGGTATTTGGACTTAAACATTTTTTCTGAAATTTGGTACCTTTGTTACTCTTTTGACCACCATGGCCACAAAAGAAGAGATTTTTACAGTCCACTTTTTGCATAATATTCTCTAAGAGTAGTGCTATCAGACGTGCATGAGAAAGTTAGTATAGCTAGGGTTGTTCTATTAAAAAAAGAATCTTAAAGTCAACTTTGAACTTTTCCTCGAATTTTTACCTAAGTTTACCTAAAGTGTACTCCAGACCAATCAACTCATTACAAGAGTTGCGTCAACGCGTCCAAATCGCCGCTCAACAAATTAGTGAACGAAGATACGCAAGGACACTCAAACGGGCTTTTATTAGAAGATGTAGAGCGTGTATCAGGGCAGAAGGAAAGCAATTTGAACATTTACTATACTAATTAAATAATTTTCAACAATTTCTGCTACTTTTTCATTAATGTTACCCTCGTCGTCATCGTCATCATCAGCCCGAATCCACCCACGACATAAGCCTCCTTCCCATTTCACCATCTTTGTCGATCCTGCATCAATTGTATCCAGGTCTTACCGACGCTTCTCTTGATGAAGTCAAAATTTCTGGCTGCCATACCACCCGCTCCTCATTAGCCTAATCTTGGCCATGACTCTATTAAGGCTTTACCCCACCTTCCAACATAATTGTCAAATCAATTACCGCCTTGTAAGTCTTAATTTTTAAAAACTCGGATACTGCAAAAATAGCTTCAGTTCAGTTTGAATAGCAGTATCTTAATTTTTAAACAAACAAATAGCATGTGCTGTACCATTTTAAAATCAGCACTAAATAGGGCATTTTTGGTAAAGTTGGCCACCCTGGTCACTGTACATTTTTTTTAGACCACACATGCTCAAACGTAGGTGAAAATTCCAGGAAAAGTTTAAAGTTGACTTTAAGATTATTTTTTTAATAGAACAACCCTAACTATACTAACTTTCTCATGCACGTCTAATAGCACCACTCTTAGAAAATATTATGCAAAAAGTGGACTGTAAAAATCTCTTCTTTTGTGGCCATGGTGGTCAAAAGAGTAACAAAGGTACCAAATTTCAGAAAAAAAATGTAAGTCCAAATATCTCTAAAATCGTGGCACTTTTACTGGACATGAAAGTCCAGTTTCTGGACTGGTTTGAGGTCCTCTATCAGCCGGTGCAGGGTTATCCATTACTTACCGGACACCCTGTATATCATTTTCTAGTCATCATAATACAAGTCCAGGCTAAATTCTGGTACCTACATTAAATGTCACTAGATAGGTAATTTGTGTGACATTGTCCAAGATATTTAAATAATATAACAAGATTGAACATAACCTCTAAATTCACACCACAAAACAAACAGCACAAGACATAAACAGGGGTGCGGGGAGTTGAATTCGACGTTCCCCCCCCCCCACTACATCGAAGACCGGGCGATAACTCAAGTACGTCATCATGCCCAAATATTTTCGGACTTCGTCGCATTAAGGCTATTCTACCGTTGGCGCGCTCCATACAAACGTATTATGGTGATATTTTCAATACTATCCAATTAAAGTCAATGAAATTTTTCAAAAACAGTCAGATTTTCGATAAAATTTATACTTAGTTTTAAAGTTACAGTGCCACAAATATTTCCATACAAATCTTAAATTAATCCTAGCATTGAAACTGTATATTTTAACGAAAATCTGACTTCATACCGATATAGAGATTAGTTACTAGATTGTTTTTGAAAAATTTCATTGACTTTAATTAGATAGTATTGAAAATATCACCATACTACGTTTGTATGGAGCGCGCCAACGATAGCCTTAAGTTATTAAGGGGCTATGTAAAAAAAATAGGATTCTTCAAAGCTCCATATATCATGAAGTACTAACAGTAGGAGTACGATTTGCGGATATGTGTAATTGAACATATAATTGAAGTTTTGATTAGAGCCAAAACTCGATTAAGACAAATTTTCTCGATAGAAAAACAAGCCAAAGTAGCCTCCGTTTTTGTCTATAAACGCTTGTAACTGCTAAACGGTGAATAATAGAAACATGAGACTTGATTTAAAAAAAAGAGATTGCTATTATCTAAGTTTTGATTAGAGCAGAATTGAACTTACATAAATAGTACAATCACAATTAAATAAAGTTAGTTTTTTCGCTTGATTCGTTCCAGGCGCGCGCGTCGCCCCATCTCTTTCTCTCGCATCTGGCAGTAATATATATAAGCTATCACACGCCCGTTTCGCTAAAATTATTTTTCGACATAGGCTCTTAACACGTTCTAATCTAAAGTGTTTTTTTAAATGTAAAACAATACCCCCCTAATATAAACACAAACAGCGATCCCATAGAAACAATGGGTGTGGACAACCTATCCAAACAATGTCGTGAACGATAAAGCAAACACGCTAGCGCTAACACTACCGGCATATTACCAGCTATGACCACACATTACATCAACACGCGTCACCGGACGTGGAGAAAGTGTGACGTCACGATTGTGCGCATGCGAAGAAAGCAGAGTTGCGCGGGCGACTCCGTCTGCGAGCACTCTTGCTTTCGACAGAGGCCGCGTCGTCTGCACGATAGCGAAAACGACATACTTACTTGCCGTGGTATATACCTACATCCACTATCGCTTTTTCATCCGTTATTCAGGTCTTGATTATGAAATCGAAACTTATTGAGTCATTGCGGACTATTATGTGATGTATACTTTCTTTTACGTAGTGTAACTTTTGTTGAGAAAGGTTCTGCTTTCGATGCAGTGTTTTGTAAATAGCGAGTTGTTGTTATTCATATTTTTATGATTAGCGTAAAGGTAGATCCGTTTTTGTGTAGCTATATATACCGGACATAAATGTGAATAGATTCCTAGAACAAGGTCTGTAGACACTTATGTATGTCATTAGACTGGGCACTAAATACCTACATTTTATCGATTTTTCCAGTAAAATGCAGCAGAATGAAAGGTTAGGAATTAAATCTAGGCCACCGGCCGGCTGTGCATTCAAACTATAGGTACACACGTACATAAACTTACGACCATTATTCCTAGTGGAATGGTCAGAAGCTTTGCTTGTGTAGTTGTGTGCAGTTGTTATGTTGTGTTTAGCAAGACTCGCCTTCAGCTCACACGTATTGAAGGTTTCAGGATGGAATGACGACAATGACGTGTCAAGTGCCGGTGACCATCCTTTCGCCTATAAAAAAGAAACTATTTTAGGGGATTAAGGGGATGATCAGACCATCAAACTGAACAACTTTCTCTATGGGACCAATATCGAAATCGCGAAAAAAAATCAGCTATCCCATATTTAGGTCCAGTAGTTTGTATGGAACAACAGATTTTTTTTCGCTATTTCGATATTGGTCCCATAGAGAAAGTTGTTCAGTTTGATGGTCTGATCATACCATTAAAATAGTTTCAGCTAATTATGTTAGCGCCAAAGACATATATATTACTAGCGTAATATATAAATCTATGGTTAGCGCTCTCGAAGACGAGCGAAACTTTGCGGTCGCCGGGTGTCGCGGAGGGTCGCGCGACCGTAAAATGTATGAGCACGGCGCTCTGCGACTCACCGCGACAGCAACGTGTCGCTCGTCTGTAAGAGCCCTTGATAGCGTCTGTTGATATAATAGCCGTCATTAGAGAAGAGAGTTAAGTGTGTCAGCTCAAGTCAGCTGTCACTGTTACCATGAGAAACGTGACATTTGTAAAAATATGTAATACGAGCTTTTACCCGCGACTTCGTCCGCATAAATTATATACCAGATTTTAAGTCAGATGATAAGCTATCAAACAAAAAAAGTTTCATCAAAATCGGTTCAGTGGTTTTTGCGTGATACTCGAACAAACAAACACCCAAACAAACAAACAAACGACAAACAAACAAACAAACGACAAACAAACAAACAAACCAACAGACAGACAAAAAATCCAAAAATTGGTGATTTGGAATCAGGGACATCTAAAAATCATATCGTAGTCTTTTTTTTGTAAATATCTTCAATGTACAGACACTTCTGTTACAGTTTTATAATAGTTTAGACATAATTGACGTCATCCCCAGGGATGCCCAGGCAATCAGCAAGCCTGTAATGATGTATCTCTTTACCACGATATCAAAGTCAAATTCTAATAAGTATTTATAAATATTGGTACTTATTTTCAAAAAGTAAGGCACCAAGAACATAATATTGATCCCCTTAATGTTGTTTCCTCAAAAATAATTGTCGACCTCATTTTGGAATGGCTGCCAAGCTACTTCGTGAAGCCTGTACCCTGTACAGGGTGTTAGGGTAAACAGTTGCATTACTCTAAAGGGGTGATTGTACCCATGATACTGCACACCTTTTCCTAAGAAACCAATAGGAAATTCGCAAAAAAAAATCGACTTTTCATACAAGTTTTATCAGCTAATTGCATTTAGTATGGGAATTCCGATTTTTTTTTTACGAATTTCCTATAGGTTTCTTAGGGAAAGTTGTTCAGTATCATGGGATGGGTACAATCACCACTTAAGGAAATGCAACTGTTTACCCTAATCTAAACTATTATAAAACTGTAACAGAAATCTGTCTGTACATTGAAGATATTTACAAAAAAAAAAATCGATATGGTTTTTTCCTGTCCCTGATTCCAAATCACAAATTTTTGGATTTTTTGTCTGTCTGTTTGTTTGTTTATTTGTTTGTTTGTTTGGGTGTTTGTTTGTTCGAGTATCACGCAAAAACTACTGAACCGATTTTGATGAAACTTTTTTTGTTCGATAGCTTATCATCTGACTTAAAATCTGGTATATAATTTATGCGGACGAAGTCGCGGGTTAAAGCTCGTACCATATATTATACTTGGATTCGAATGATAAGTAGTACCTATCCAGCTACGCAAGCTTGCGTGGTGAACTGATGAATACCCTCTTTATTATTAACAGTAACTAACTTTAAAATTCTTCCGCGCTGAACGGCTGAACAGGGAGTGGAAGAAACTTTGATTCAGCTGCTTATCATCCCGCTCAAGTCGTAAAAGTAGACTGGGCTAATATGGGCAATAGAGTGAAAAATTTTGTTTTCACAAAAACAAAATTCGCGACAAGGCCTACGCTCAAAAATGCTTTTGTGATTGGTTTCTAAGGGACATACATGGCAACTTGCCAGCACATGTCAATTTTCATGGTTTCTGTAGAACCACGACCTACCAGACTCCAGTCCAAGCTCCAGTCTCATCACAATAAAAATGCACACGTTGGATATTGAAGCTACCTGTTTCTTTTGAGAAAATATTAATAGGCATTGCAGTTCCAATTCCACTAGGAATGTTATAAATGTGCAGGTCGGTTATACAGGGTGTAAATTAAAATAGGACAGCTACTTAAAGAGGTGCTTCAGACCATCAAACTGAACAACTTTCTCTATGGGACCAATATCGAAATCGCGAAAAAAAAATCTGCTGTCCCATACATTTCAGTCGAGTTATGTTTGCAGTTTTGTATGGGAGAGCGGAATTTTTTTTCGCGATTTCGATATTGGTCCCATAGAGAAAGTTGTTCAGTTTGATGGTCTGAAGCACCCCTTTAAGTGGCTGTCCCATTTTATTGTACACCCTGTATTAGTGCAGGGAATGATAGCCTGGCTTCAAGAGCGATAATAACTTGTGTTGTGTAGATACTAGTTTTCACTAAATTGCTTTGAAATTATTTTATAACAAACTTCAAATAGTAATATTCTTCCGTGTCGCATATAGCTGGGTAATATAACATTTCCTTTTGTACAATGCATGTACAGTCAGCAATATCTGCTAAGACTTCGGTCGCTAACTGACCCACTAAGCAGCTATGCTGACGCCTGATGAGGCAATAACCTAGTTTACCTTTTTAATATTAACTTTATTTTAAGCATTGTTCATCTAGTCAATTAGTTTACATTATAGTATTTTTACATCTCAATAAATCTCTTTGATTTAACCCCCGCGGGCATTCACAGCATAGCATTAGCATTTCGGAACATTAGCAGTTCACATTTTGGTCCTTCGAATCGTGGACCTTACGCGCGTTTTTTACCCTGTCGACGTCGGTTGGGAATTACGTGTTTAGAGGTTCGAAATAGAATCAGTGCGAAGTACGTATCGGATATCGCGCGCGCATCAGCATCAGCTTTAGCATCAGCACAAATGAACAAAAAATGCTATGCTCTCTAAATCATCCTATATACACATCAAAAATGCATAATTCTATCTGTGACATAAAACTTGTCGGAAATAAAGAACAACACGGTGTATATTGTCACTCAAGAATAACTCTATGCACTGATAAGTGGGTCAAACTGCATAGACAAAACACGTGGTTATATGCATGTTGTGACGAATGCACAGTCCGCATTCTGTGTCCAGCAGGGCTGACGTCAGAGAGACTCCGTAACAGCGGACTGATGACGCTAGGTAATGGTTGTGTTTTGAAAGGAGACACCTTCATGTTGTACGCAAATAATGAATACAACGATCAGCTGATTGTAGGAGGACAACAGAACATATTCATTCCTACGATATCTCCTCTAAACGACATTTTAAATACTTCCATACAACATTCCGTTTTTAGCATAGAAACAAATGAGCAACAACTGTCAAAGATAAGCAAAGATCTCCAAACGTTGAAAGAACAGTCTGAGATCGAACCCTTGAGCACTCACGATATACATCATTACGTCATGATTTACACACTATTTGGGAGCGGCATTATACTGTTGGTTGCTATTGCCGTTTGGAAACTGAAGTCGAGACAGACAACAGACAGAGGACGCGGAAAGGATCTTCACAAAGATGAAGAGAGGAGCAACCGCGACCCCCCCGTAGCAATGTGTAGTGAAGTGAAAAGTGTAAGGTGTAGTTCAATAAGTGAGCCAGTGTACAGTGTGTGTAACAAAACAATAACACGACCTGCACGACCTATAGTGAAATTTGACACTGAATTAGCAATTTAAAAACAATTTATGACATTATTTTACTAACCTATATATCTTTATTTTAGCAATTGTACCTACTAACAAACCACAATCTTTCTACATTATTTGTATACATTTAGCATTAGGGCATTTTTGTATACATTTAGCAGTACGATAATAATAATTTTGAAGTGTAACATTTTTTGGATTGTCCATCTTTGAGTTGGCAATATGTACAATGCATGTACAGTCAGCAATATCTGCTAAGACTTCGGTCGCTAACTGACCCACTAAGCAGCTATGCTGACGCCTGATGAGGCAATAACCTAGTTTACCTTTTTAATATTAACTTTATTTTAAGAAGTGTTCATCTAGGGTTTGTTAAGTCAATTAGTTTACATTATACTATTTTTACATCTCAATAAATCTCTTTGATTTAACCCCCGCGGGCATTCACAGCATACCATTAGCATTTCGGAACATTAGCAGTTCACACCTTTGTTTACCTACATATTCCTGACTAACAAATGTGTCTAATCTTGACTAGTTATTATAAAACTGTAAATTTGAAAAAAGAATTTTGTTTGTTTGTTTGGGTGTTTGTTTGTTCGAGTCAACGATATCAATGTACTGTACCAGTACTAGATACGGTGTTCAGTAGGAACTGCATGTTACTCTGCAATGCGGTGTTAAAACCGCATTGTTGTTAGTTTACTCTATGCTAATGGGAATGACAAACCAATCTGAATACCAATCTGTCATTTTTTTCAATAATCATTTTAATTTTATATTGATGTATTTCAATTAGTTATCACTATAAAAACCGCATGAAAGTTGTTTTACGGGATACTTTTATTCGAATATAAGGTAAGTATGTAAAATTATAAGGATATGTAATTATTAATTTAAATTTTAGAAAATTGGTAAGTCTATTAATTTCCTCAAGATTGGGTAAGTCCATTACTTTTTGTCTCGTTTCGGCACCCAAAAAGCGACATTTAAGGAAAAGAGACGGGTATTAATGATCATAGATGAATCAAGAGACTTAAATCAGAGGGCACAAAATAGGCACAATACATGCACAATATAATGAACTTAAGGCGGGTGCCAGACGAGGATTGAAATTGAAAATGATGCTAAGATCGTTCATACTTGAGATTATATTTTTATACTTGTTCATGGGAAAAAAATTAATGCGAAAACAATTATTTGATTTACCTTTTACCTCAAGATGAAAAAGATTTATTGACAGCTAAAGTCATCATCGCGACTTAGCGTTTTAAATTCTCATTGATCGCGACCGGGCACAGTGGATCCGTTCTGAAAAAAAACGGACTTAGGACCTGAAGTCGGAATTTCGGGCTGATTTTTTTTTAAAGAAGAGATAATAACTATCGTAGTAACTTTAATTCTTTCAGTAAAATCTATGGGATGCATGGTTTATGAGAAAAAAAATTATACATTTTTTTTGTATGGAGAAGAACACCTTTTATTTTATTTCTTGACTTGGTTCAATTTGAGACGGGATTGGCTTACGTTTTATGAAAGACCAAGTAATACTAGACCAAAAAAAAAAAACTAGTGCAGTCACTTGCAGCGAAGCGAGAAATTAAGTGTCAAAAATTTCATTTTTTTTCGCATATTTTGCAAAGAGTGCACGTTTTTGCCAATCTTTTTGTATATTTGAAAATGAAATTTTAGCAACGAGATTAACATCTCCGTGGTCTCCTTACTATTTTTCTTTTCATTCGGATAGTATTATTTAATTTGTGTATCTTTTTTAACTGATTATCTTAATGTTTGTTTCGTAGTAATCTGTTCACAGTTTACACAATCAAAAGTTATGAGTAAGTATCTAATTCTAAAATTTCAGGTACGTATTTCAGTGGTCTGCACGTAAGTAGTCGAGGATGCACAGATAGTAGGTATAATACCCAACATAAATATGAACGGTCGCATCTGTCTTGGCCGGTGATGCTCTTTGACCAAATTATAGTAGTTTCTGTTTTATGTAAACTAGATGGCACTAATGTTCCCAAAGAGTTTTGGAACAACTTGTTTGTTTGAACGTGCTTGTCTATCGCTAGAGTCCATGTCTATGGTTCGAGTATCACGCAAAAACTACTGAACCGATTTTGATGAAACTTTTTTTGTTTGGTAGCGTAACATCTGACTTAAAATCTGGTATATAATTTATGCGGACGAAGTCGCGGGTAAAAGCTCGTTCATTTATAATTCCTCTACCAGTCTGCAGTTAGATCGACTTCGGTGAAGCGTATTGCCTATTTGTGCGATGTCATGAATATGTACGTATATAATATATTATTTCGAACCTAAGACGTTTTGTTTTGATCCTTCTTGGTCTGCGACCCCTTGTGGTTCTACAACTCTATAGTCTTTCACCAACTTCTTTGCCCTAGTCGTTTTGATTAGTTTGTATAATGTTAGTGTTTTACTAACATTGGCCTCGATTCGGAGTGTACCACGACTAAACTAAACTAAATGTATTCCTGTCACTTTCTAAAATAAGATTAAGAAAAGGGACAGAAAACCAACAGCTGACTTTAGTGCTGTCAAAGTGACGTTAAATGCGCAAAATTAGTTGCCATCATAATGTACGCCATCTTATTTAAGTCGTTTTTGGGCGTTTAACGTCACTTTGACAGGACTAAAGTCAGCTGTTGGTTTTCTGTCTCTTTTCTTAATCTTATTTTAGAAAGTGACAGGAATAAATTTAGTTTAGTTAAGTCGTGGTACACTCCGAATCGAGGCCATTATACAAACTAATCAAAAATTCATAATAAGGCTGCCTGTCCATTGACGCGAGCTGGCGGCTGTGCGAGCTGTGTAGCTGTGTAAATATTAACCAATCAGAGAACCGACAGAGATCGGCCGAGCTCCTGATTGGTTAATATTTACACAGCTACACAGCTCGCACAGCCAGCACGCGTCAATGGACAGGCAGCCTAAATCAGTAATTATTAGGTATCTATTTATCCGATAAATCGGTCGTTAGATTCTGGATCTTCAATTAGAACCAAAATAATCTGTGTGGCAATGCCCAATATTATAATACAAATGCAAAGACTCTGTGTCCTAATAGCGCAATTTAGTTAGTGTTTACGTTTACGGTTAGATACCTGCCTAGGACGTGTTGAATCGCATTACACCGGCACCGTGTCTTGCGAACAACACAACTGCAAGGTCTGCAAGGCTGTCACCGTCACTCGTTCGTGACCCCCTGACTGATTTTAACATAAACCAGGTCAAGATCTTTAATTTATATGTAGCTTTTGATACTACTCGCTACCATTGAAATTCGTTTAACCTCAAATACATTGTCTTCAATTCTTCATACATGCATAAATGTGGATTTGGAAGGGTACTTAATTTACAGTAGGTAATTTATAATTATCAGTATATCAGTTAAGTGAATACATGATGCCGTCTTATAATCAGACCCAGAGTCCTTTTTAATATGCTGACTATTTTTTAAGGAGTTGGTCAGACCGTCGAACCGCAGTAAAACATCTTCATACCTACAAAGGTACAAACCGGGCGAATTAACTCTCGGCTCGCACGAGGCTCGGAATAAAAAACACGGAAAACTCGGAAAGAATAACTCGAAAATGCTAAAGGGACACGTGCAACGGTAACTGAAATGCTATGCTACGGCCTCGCACGGCGACGACGGCGGGGTCCTTCGGGGGTAGCAGAAGGGGTGTCAAATTCTGAGCCACGTGCGAGCCAGGTGCCAAGTTAATTCGCCCGTGTTGTATCAAACGCGGCTTGCAAAGATTTTTTTTGGTCTTTGCGCGGCTTGTATGTGCTCGCCAGTAAGTACGCCTCGTAGCACGGACACACTAACAATATCTCCGTGTAGCCCTGTCTGGCACATACGTGGCTACGAGGCGTACGTACAGGCGACTTCAGGCGAGCATACTCGGTACTCACAAACCGCGTTTGGTACCTTTGTATGAAGATGATTTACTGTCTTGTACTGTGGTCAAACTAAACAACTTTCTCTATGGGACCCAAAAATCGAAATCACGAAAAAAATATCAGCCGTCCGTCCCATACATTTGGATTGAGTAGGTTTGCAGTTTTGTATGGAACAGCAGATTTTTTTTTTCGCGATTTTTAAGTTGATTAGTTTGATGGTCTGATTATCATCTTAAAAACTGTCAGCATATTAAGGTCCTATGTCGAAAAATAATTTAAGCGAAACGGGCGTGTGCTTATATTACTGCCAGATGCGAGAAAAAGAGATGGGGCGGCGCGCGCGCCTGGAACGATTCAAGCGAAAAAACAAACTTTATTTAATTGTGATTGTACTATTTATGTAAGTTCAATTCTGCTCTAATCAAAACTTAGATAATAGCAATCTCTTTTTTTTTAATCAAGTCTCATGTTTCTATTATTCACCGTTTAGCAGTTACAAGCGTTTATAGACACAAAGGGAGGCTACTTTGGCTTCTTTTTCTATAGAGAAAATTTGTCTTAATCGTGTTTTGGCTCTAATCAAAACTTCAATTATATGTTCAATTTACACATATCCGCAAATCATACTCCTACTGTTAGAACTTTATGATATATGAAGCTTTGAAGAATCCTATTTTTTTACATAGCCCCTTAAATTGGACCGGACCCTGCATGACATTAAATAAATAAATAAAATATGACATTACATAACATTATGACTATCGACTCTTGAACTATCCTAAATTAGAGCGAGATCTGTTTGATTATAAGTTTGTGGTTTGATTGCAGAAATCTTAGATTAAAAACTTTTCGCTTTCAGTGGTGTTTTTATACTCTGTTTATACTTCACCCTAATAAGGGTGCCTGTCCATTGAAGCTGTGCGAGCTGTGTAGCAGTGTTTTTTTAACCGATCAGGAGCTCGGGCGAGGCGTGGCCGATCTCGCCCGAGCTCGGCGATTGAGTGATTGGCGAGTGATTGGTTAAAAAAACACTGCTACACAGCTCACACAGCTTCAATGGACAGGCAGCCTAATAGATAATAGGTACATATTTTTTGACAAACTAGTGTCCTTGCAACTACTCTTGGATTGATCAACACAATCGGATTTACGTTGAAGTTTGAAGTCATCTAATTGCAGTTTGTGGAAATGTATTAGCACCTAGTAAGTTAGGTAGGTAGGTACTTAACTATTTATTAATATCTTCATCAACATCATCAGCCTATAAACGTCCCACTGCAGGGCACAGGCCCCCTCAAGGAGGGTGTATTGGGTATTAGTCCACCACGCGTGCCCAATGCGGATTGGTAGACTTCACATACACATCGTGATTTCTTCTTCAGAGTATCCAGGTTTCCTCTTCCTCCATTAATATCTTAGTTCAATTATTATTCTGCAATAGAGAGTAGGTTAGTTTTATGGAATCGGTAAGTAGGTAGTTATTTCCAACGCCAAGTTTTTTCACTGGGTCTTTCCTTATTCGTCTGGGCATAGTAACGGGACAGGACTACAGTTCGAAACGGGTCATTTATGGGAATTTTACGACGTCCCTGGAGAAAGTTTGAGTTTCCTTTGAAAATGCCGCTTTTATTGTAAGACCTTTGTTCTTTTCTGCTTTTATTGCTAGATGTGAATGGATGAGATTTGTAGGATCTTTAGTGTTGTGTTATTGATATTGTGTTGAAATCTATAACAGTTTTTATTCTTTTATTGGTACTCGTATAATCTGCTTTGCACATTATTGTTTGATGATAGTTCTAATTGTACGTTTAGTTGAAAAGACCACAATGTTGTCTTTTGTTACTATCTACACCTCTAAGTCAAAGTTGGCGGTCGAGTAGGTGTAAACGAATGTTGTCGTCGCGGACGCCAAACCGCTATCGTTATCTTTGCTGCTACATTTGCAAAAGTTGATTGCTACTCGCGAGCGAATGCTTTAGGATGTAAACATAAGCTTGCTGTTCGCGGCAACCCTGCCCTGCTGCGGCACTGCGCGCAACTGGGTCAGTGGGCCGCCCCCCGCGCCGTCCTCCGCCCGCGCTGTGGCGCAACCGCGCGAACGCGCACTAACATAGACCTGGATTGCGGGAAAGTGGGTCACCGACTCACTTTCACTTATTACATGGGCTCCTAATCGTTTTCCATTGTGCGAGCGGGCGGGGACTCGCGGGTGGCGGCGGGGCGCGCATGCGGGAGGCGCCGGCACGCGCGCCGTTGTCGCCGGCCGGCCGCCAGTCGATCGCGGAACGTCTCCAGAGCGGCACGCGCGCCGCTGATGTTAAAAAAACACTCGACGTGATCGTATACATACTCGCGTAATCAACTCTTGCACGAACAGTCGTCGCACCACAGTTCGCATGTCTTGTCGGCTCCGAGTGGCTAAAGTCTTTCACACCTCACAATTTAGGACAAAATGTGCTGGATTTACGTGCCTCCTAGTATAGTGCTTGAACAGGTGCAGCCCGCGAGCGGCAGATAGTGTTGCGGCCAAGCCGCTAGTGAACTCGGTGACTGTGTGAACGTTGTTGCGGTTGAACGCCGCCGTAGGGATTTGTAATAAGCAGCCGCCCTGTGCGGCCGAGCATGACGATGGACCAGCCAGGCCTCTTGTCCCTCAACATGTCCCCGTTTGATTTGAGCCCGGGCCCCGAAGGATCTGGTTCAGGCGGTGGACCCTCGGGTACTTCACAACAATACATACCACAAGGGGCAGCATACCAATGTGGCCCTGAACAACAGTCTTTTGGATACGCCAATCTGGATGCTTCCTACTTATTTCCAACAGGCACTGGAGGCGAGCCTGGAGGTTACATGCCAGCAGCCGGAACTGTGTGTGATCAAACCGACACGAAGGATGTGATCGAGGAATTATGTCCTGTCTGTGGGGACAAAGTCAGTGGATACCACTACGGTCTACTCACCTGCGAGTCCTGCAAGGGCTTCTTCAAGAGGACCGTACAGAACAAGAAGGTCTACACTTGCGTCGCTGAAAGGGCTTGCCACATAGACAAAACGCAGCGGAAACGTTGCCCTTTCTGTCGTTTCCAAAAATGCCTTGACGTCGGCATGAAGCTGGAAGGTGAGTTGTTTCGTTGTTTATTATTATATTCATTATACAATTTTTTACCTACTGAAAAAAAAAATCTAGGGATACCTGTTTCTACTTACATTTTAAGGTTATATGTGGATAGTCAGAGCCAGCATAGTGTGATTATTTTCGATTAGGGCGCATCCGCGGCTTACTCTACATGTAGGTCGCACAACTGCGACGCGCGGCCCAGATGGAATTACATCATCCAGCGTTGACAAATGAAGTCGAAATTGAAAGTTTGTCGACGCCGTGCCGAGAGCCGGTTGTCGCAACAACGAACATACGGACGAAGTGGCTGCGCCTCCTCGTCGACCTTCACCTACTCTATTAGCGCCGCAACAACGGCCAAGATAAGGCCGCCGACACAAAAAATTGTTTAGTTGAATCAACTTCTAAACATGTCATGTCAAAACTCCTTTAAATATGTGTTACCTACTTGTTATGTCTACGTTAAAACTTAGTCCTCAGAATAAACTACTCACATTGGCTTGTAAATGCAACTAATACGGGTTTTCTCGCGTACTAAACGTTTCCACTCAATAGCGCTACATTATACTATTTGCAAAGCTTAATCCTTTACGAACAAACCACAGAGTATCTCACTCGCTCAAACTTTCAAAGTATCTTTGATTTAATAAGTAATGCAGTTAATGCAGTCAATTCTTAATAATTGTCCTATTTTCGAGAGCGTTCAATTTAGTTGGTCCTTTACTCCTGGATTTCAGGATAAAAACCATAAATGATTGTTTTCTCAAAAGATTTGTAATTAGGGTCAAATTCTTGTTGAACGCTGACATAACAATGGTTTGTCCATTGTCTGGCTCACACGACAAGGTACCTATGTCACCACGTGCTACTGAAGGATTAATATTGCTTACCTGACACTTTATTGCTTTAATTATTTAAAGGAACCGGAAAAATTAAACTTCACATGAATATGATAAAGGTTTGAGTATCGTAATAGTTTTCTATAAAATTCTGCAATGCTAGTCTGATAATCTGAGAATATTCTACCCATCACATCCCTGATATACTTTTCTAGACCAATCCCATCAAACATTTTCCGTTTTAGGTCAGCCACATACATACTGTGTAATTTTGTATAGGATTCGAACGGAATTTTGGAGGGGAAAATCCACACGAAATTATATATTCCGTGACGAAATCGTAATCCTGATTCGGAATTCCGTATGTATGTGGCGGACCTTATGCTGGAAATATAAGAAAACAACGGGTCCGTGACTACATACTTCGTTCATCTTTAACAAAACTTTTCACTTTTCGATCGTTTACTGCCTTCTTTATGTCAATCGAAACTTAAAAGTTAAAACAAGTTTTTCATCTAGGAGGTACAACGTAATTGGGTGGTTTACAGAATCATGCCAAAAAAGAAGACGTTGAAAAGGGTCTTCTAAATGTTGGTCACCTCTTCATTAAAAATAAGGACGAAAAGATTTTCCGCTTCCTATATAGCTTTCTGGCCAATTCTGATTAGCAAATATAATTTAATTATGAGAAAGACATATACCATCCGACATATCTTGACTTTAGAATAAGTGAGAGGAAGTGTTTCAAATCTCTGTTTCTGTCATTCAAAATAGCCTTAAAAATTCGCTGCTATTTGGAAATAGGAATGGAGTATAGTGCTTAAGGTTTATTGCCTAACCTTTATATTTTTTATCTGCTGTATAATTAATAATTATACCAATTATTATAACAATTGTTATTAAGGTGTTTTGTGCTACATTTTCAACGTCCTTACTAAATGCCCTTTGGCAAGTAACGTAAACTAGATCGCGCCAATTACAAGTCGTCTAAGAATAGACATAATCAGACAGAGAAGATAAATTTGTAGTACTTAATGCTGACTAAAAGAGAGTGCGGTTGGTTACAGGTGGATGTTTTAAAGGTAAATACACTAACTTGTAGTTAGGCTAGGGGCGGAGCCTCAAGCGCGGATAGTTCTAAATTTAAAACGCGGCGGCCGCAGAGCGCCCTGACCTACTTGCGAGCGGGGCCGCGATGCGGCGCGCGCGCCGCTTGTTGTGCGTGCATGTACGCAACGCGAGGTTGCCGCTGTGTGCGTGAGCCACTCGCCATTCCGTGTTTCGCCAGATGCTGCGCGATATTAGCAAAATAACCGAACCGAAGTAGCAGCACCCTGAAATATGTATTCAAAATATTCTTCATTCACCAGAGAGCTATAACAAGAGTAATTAAACATATTGTGATGAAAATAAATTTCGTTAACATACCTGGCCCTGTACCCGGACTTTCGATGTTGGATATATCGCCACTGTTTCGGTCCGCACTTTATTGTAATAGAGTTGACATTGGAACGAAAACGTTCACGCAATTGCGAAGTTCGAATGTGCGGGTAGAGGCCCTGTAACCCCAGCCCACCAGAAACATAAATATTAGTAGGTTTGATATGTTTTCAAATGCTCCACAGACTTTCGTAGAAAGCTTTTTCTGATCAATGAATGATAAGTTAGAAGTTACGATTCAGTCAGTAACTTACAAATCTTTAAGTACATTTATGTACATATTATTATGTATGTATTTACATTAAACGACGTCAAGGATGATTAATCTCGAAAGTTTCGAGATCTTTACCGAATCGCCATTTGGGTTGAAGGTTGCATAATCACAATCAGTTAACCGAGCCTGACCTATTGAGCAAAGAAATCTCCCATCAATGACAACATGTTTTAAAAGCCCTTTCCGATCATCTTCTATCAAGAGCATGTCAGGGTCCAGTAAATGAATGATTCTGGTAAACAGTTCTGAACTCGTTTTCAAAACTTTCTTCTTTGATGCTCTTTGTTTCCCATTTTCGATGTCTTTCTTTCCAAACTACACCCAAATCCATTGACATCATAAGAGATCAATGCCCAAACCTCATTAAACCTCTCTTAGACAATAAGGGAATTAATTGTTTTTGTACCATTTACATTGTTTGACAAGAAAAGATATTATCTCAGTGTAATACGTATTACAAAAACGCAAACAAGCGTTTATTGCAAGCATATGTCAGATGACACAATTCACACAAATGGTTGCCTGACCCGAATAGCGGCGGTTGCGAGAGCCTCGCACCGCCTGCCCGACCTGCAGTGAGCCTTGTGCAATGCCACCACTAAAGCACCGGTCTACGGTCTGTCCGACTGACTCTACATCATGTTGGCCATGTTTTAGAAACAAGTTCCAAATTTTAACCCCACATCTACCTACATTCGTTGATATTTGTAGTTTCTGCAAGTTTCTAACATCACCATTTTGGAAGTTCGGCCATTTATCATGTCATACAAGTAACCTGATATCAATTTGGCTTGTGCGCATGGCGTCCCGTTTAGCAAAATTACGGTAATAATGGCTCATTACTGAGCGCTATCTACGCGAAATTACCCATGTGTTACGTAAGCGGCTTCTATCCGTACAACTAGACGGCTTCACGTTACGAACAAAAGACTACAAAAACCTACCTATTCTTTTACGAAGCGAGTAGTGAGTGTACCAGTCAAATTATTTATGACAGTGAAAGGTCTAGTAATCCCTTCACACTTTAGTATACAACATTAAAAACGATCTGCAATAATAATTGATATACAATATAGACGTCACGAGGCCCGAGGGTTGGGTTGTGAATCGGGCATGCGCCGGCGACTGTATCGTGCATTTCGACACAATCAACGTCGTCGGTGGGGTGCACTGCGCAAGCGCCATTTCACAAGACTCCTCTGTCGACCTGTCGCAATGGACTACCCAAATGTGACCTGAACACGTAACGCATTACACGTACGATTATGCCGAACTTTGTAGATAGCGAATACATAAAACATTAACTTGAGGTGCAAATAAAATAAGGTTAAGTGTTCCCCTATTTAATGCGGCCAGAGCGGATGGAGCGGTAGCACGGCAGACTGCGATCGACCAACGTATAATGATTGTTGTTACACGGACCGCTGCGCTGCCTGTGTGTAGTGTACACGCTACCTTACGTAACCTAGCTTAATATCCCATCACTGCTGTGCGCGGTGCACGTTCCTCGTATAATATCGTCATCGAAATGCTTTTGAGACATAAATGTATCGACCGAACCTTGTCAGACTCGAACCTGGAAATATAATTTCGCCGTATACATATTCAGGAACTAACATTTTTAAGTCCACATTTCATTGATCTTGTTAAAGACATAAAAATCATTAAAAGTCAACAAGCATGTTGTCTTACAAGAAGAATATCACCGGTGTCACGCGACAGGTGGGTCGTATAGTATATTGAATTGTATCTGTATGTCCCGACTGTCTACGGCAAGCGATGCGCTGGACGAATGTAATGAATGAATAATAATCTATTTGTAATTTTCTGTAAATAGTTATTTAGCATTCCAATAGTGCTGGAAAATCTGGTCAATTATTGGTCAATCGAAGGCTTCAAGTAGGTACAAAATATCTACTTGCAGAAGCTTTTCGTCCAAATTAGACTATGCGTTATGCGTTGCTGAATCAACATCTTTCCATGTCTCAAGGAGTTAAATGCATAATGTATTGATATTGCAAAACACAGAAAGCTTGAGGGTCAGGCCAGGCGTTCAAGCGTCTGTAAGCCGCGACAGATGTGAGATCACAATAAAACGCACGCGCCAGCCGATTATTTCGGCGTGCTGCTGCCTTGACCCGAATTGAGTATTTCGACAGAGCGGCCTCGCACACCGGGCCTTTCTATTTTTTAGGCATTACCTGTCGTATTATTACGACAGTTCTATGAGTGCCGCCATCTTTGAAGGATTTTGGTGCGCAGGCGCTTCAGGCCCGCCTTCGTGGCGCGAAAACCGGTTCCAAATACGTAAAATCTAGCATGCCGGGTCGCTTGCTAGCGCTCGTAAAACTTTTGTGTTACTCATCATTTTAACAGGCGCTGGCAAGTTCCGCTCAGACTGCTCGAAGCAACTGATGAACAAATGTGTCTATTTATTAGGATGTCCAATTCCCGACACATCTTGACAAACTATAATAGGTAGGTACTATTAGGTACACCTATAGCTATACTCTCCGACAGAGTAAAACATCTCATGAAGTTAATTACCCCTTTACACCCGAGACGTATCGATCGTGCGAGTAACATTTGAAAAATTCTGACGACCGCGCAAATTAATTTTAGCGAACGCAACCGGCACTGATCGCTCGTGCGAGTGCTACTCCCGCCTTCCAAAGCGCCCTGCATTAGTTTTGATGCTTCAATAGCCGGTGATTAGACTGAAAAGGTGACTGCGTTTTTTGACCCTAGAAGGCGCTCACGTAAATATTTTTTTTTTTGTGATTTATGTTGTATAGTACTTCCCATTATTTTTGTTTAGTTTTATTGGTAAGATATTGAACAACATGATACTGGTAAATAATTATCATTTACTTACAAAATTTCGGAAAATGTTATACCTAAAATTAAAGTCGCACGAACGTGTCACCTCGGTTGTAGCTCGAAAAAAAATAATGACTTTTTTCAGTTTCTGTCTTCGATTATTAGGTTACTAAATTGTTTAATTTAGTTTTTTCTTATGTTTTGGACACGTTTTAGATGTCCCAGTGAAGGATGATCATAAATTTTAGATATTCTGGGCGATGGAATCGAGTCAGGTGTTTGATTTTTATGATAAAGATGCAGAAATCGGGCCGTACGTTCTTTTTGAGCTTGCTGAGGAAGACCATGGGTCTGAGGAGGACTCCTCGGATGATGAGGAGGAAACTGATTCCGTAAAAGAACCATCTAAATCAAGATCTTCCCATCAAAGATGCGTCTTGGAACGAGGTCAGGCATCTTCCAGTCAGGTCAGTCACGAGGACGTGCAGACTAATATCTTCCAGTGGACGTACAACGAGCCAGAGCCTTAATAAAAGTCTTCGCCAGAAAGTATGCAATCGTATAGTGATGATCTATGGAAACAGATTCCATTTGATGATGTATCACGTGGATATTTAGTGTCATCAAAGATACCTATCCGGTCACCATCAGATTTCTAAAGTCATGGCTGGATGTTTATAAGGATAATAGGCATTATTGTATCTCAGCGTTTCATATCTTCAGTTCTATAACTGAAGATATGAAACGCTGAGATACAATTAAACAGTATTTGCATCATACTGGGATGCTGAATGGAGAATACTGGCAAGCTGGTATAAAGTTAGGGTTTGTTTGTGACAAAATTACGACAGATAGACTAATTCTGGTACGAAAAGCTCATGTAATTGATCATGATAGGCCATCCAAAACAGAGAACGCCAATACGCTGAAAAAGGTGCAATCTATGATGAGCAGACTTATGAATACCTGTAAGAAACCAGAAAGAAGGAGGGAAAATATAAGTTTTTGGTTATTGATACGTTTTTCATAGTTTTTTAAGATAAAACTGATACTACATGGTCTACCTAAAATTAATATACTCCAAAAAACAATAAATAAATAAGTTTTATATAAATATTGTCGTAATTAATCTATTAATTTACTGAAAAATACGCACACTCACGATCGTGCGACTTGCAAGTTGTTCCTAAGTCTCACGATCGTGAGGGCAGTTTTTTCAGGAAAACTGCCATTTCAGGTTTTTTTTTTTATATTTTTTCGGGGCTAACTAGTAAGAAAAGAAAAGCTCAAACAATGTTTCGCATTGATATGTCAAAACTATTTTCTCGGGTGTAAAGGGTTACAGACACGAGTCTTATTGCCGTACCGCGTACCCTCTTGGAGTCGTATTAGAACCCAGTGGGATTCAAGCAAGTATGCTTTGGTCTACAATGTAGACGAGATCTTGACACAGTTTGGTGGATCATCGCGGGTGATGATTTATCTCGGTTGTGTAACGATCGGGCTGTCGCTATCTGGGCGCACGATCGAGTGCGTGCGGGCGGTCGGGCGCACTCGGCCGGCTTCGTCAGAACTCGGACCGGAGGGGAATGGACAGCGGGGGGAGTGCTGTCAGCCTTGACCAAGTTTCACCGACTCGTCGGTACAAGGAGCGATCCCCACCTCTTCCCGTCCTTTCAGTACGTACATATTTTTTATCTCGTTGACACGATTACTTACCTTATTTAACGGCCCTGTCGCGTTATCAAGGTCGTCTGGCTATCATTTGAAGCAAATCTAGAAAGGAGTAGAAAACGTGAAACGAGAAGAACTAAATGACCCTTGAAAGGAGAGCGCTAGAATCGGGATGCGGCAGCGTCCTCCTGACCTCGTTGCCAAGGTCGACCTTGACCCATCTCTTGACAAGTGGGCCACAACTACAAATAGCAACAGAATGCGAGATGAACTCACACGTATCTCTACGTGACTATTTCTGAGCACCGACTGTTTGTCACAGAGTCGTCTGTTTTTGATTTGTAAAAATGACCTTGACCTTGATCTAGTTTAGCTTGTAATAAACGACTGACCTCGTTTACCGCATTATCAGCTATACTACTATCGCGTGCTCATTATAATAACATTAGGTGATTACTAGTACCTACCTATTAGAAGTGTTCTCGATTCCCAGTTTGATCTGGTCCAATGATCACTTTGCTTGTCCATTGAAAAAAAGAAACAAGTTAAAGCCAAAAAAGACTACTGCAAAAGACTTGCTTTTGAGTAATGCAAATTTAACAACGTTTCAAAATAAAGAAAACTATGAGAAGGCCAAACAACTATTATTTTCGTATTTAAGTTCCTCATCCATTTATAAAGGCTGTGAACGTATTTAGCAGACACGTGAACTTAAAACGAAGTCGGTTAACAACGTTGGAAGTACGTAGGTACTTCAATGCCTATTTATTTATCAAATGTTTTATAACCTAGAACACTTGTACCTACGTTAACGAGTCGAATCTCCGCGAACTATTTCCATTAGTGTGTTGCAGTCTAGCTGTTACGAATCTAATACGAATGTGATAATGTTCACTCCTTTCATGAAGCTGCCCGCAGTTAGCTATTGCTAACTGCGGGCAGCGATGGAATTGCACACAGCAATGCTGAAATCCGTTACGGTCGCCGTCTCTTTTGAACCCTACACAAAGCCCTATAAGTCCGTTCTTATCGCACAGAGGCGCGCGTCGGCTATAATAAAAACGGGTTGTTATTTTTAACTCGTGGGTTGGGCGACTCGGCGACTCACTGAAAACCCCTCGGTTCCAGGTTCAGTAGTACAATCAACTAACTTGTATTTATTTATTCAACCGTTCTTGATATAGGTTACTATAGTTAGCTGTTGCACGCAGTATAAGAGTTCCTCCCAAATTTTGTGATGACAGCCTTTGAGAAATAAAATAAAATAGGAACAACGACCAACATAATCAAGAATATAAGAGTTTTTAACCTACCTATTCTTAAAAACTAAAGGACATCTGGCACATAATACCCAAAAATGTATAACCGTCCTTCTATTTTTATTATGGACTATGGAACACTAGAAACTAACTGCAGGCATTAGTTTATTTTATAATGATTTATTAGTTTTAATCATTTTTATATTAAAAAAACATTGTGCTTGCAACACCTCCTACCTCCTCCTACTAAACAACATTGACAGCCATGTTGGGGGTGCTGCTTTTTTAAAATTTATTAATAATAAATGATTAAATAACTCGTTAAATAAAAATAAATGATACTATCTGAGTCGTTTTTATAAAACCTCATAATTTATTACAAATTTGACTTCAGTCAAAACTTCTATACATTTTAAGGTATTTTTTCAAGGGAGAGCGGCGGTTGTCCATTGTGTAAATAAGTACGTAAAGCCAGTTTTGTAACCGTAAAGGGTACAAGCGAGCTCGAAACATCATACCATATTTGACTTGACTCGACTTCTTGGATCAAAGGCACAGAGTGCTAACAAAATAAAGCGAATGACTTATTCTTGCGGCTTTTGAATTCATTTATTCAATTTCAGACTTTTCGAGAACTTTCAGTGGTACAAGTACTGCATTTTCTGCGTAACTCATAAGAATCATTTTAAGAAACATAAGTTATGAAACCTACATTGAGCAAAAAAATTAAGGATGATACGTTCCGTTAAGTGAAATAGTACATTCGATAAACAAAACAAAGAGATATTGGGGCGTCCGCCCAGTTTTGATTAACTTTGTAACCATTTTATACATTAACTATGGCACTTTTTAAGCAGAAAACAAAACTGAACAATCTACAGGATATGAGAAGTGATGTGGTTTTTCTCGAAATCTATTTTAATTAATAATACTGAAGAAAAACGACTCCAAAGTCACCTCTTTTTTCCCAGTTGTAACCGTTTTACTCTTACATTGTTGATCAGAAGAATATGAAAATGTACAATATTCTTCACAATACAATATAAAATGATGTGGTTTTCTTATTTTTTGAAAATTCATAAAAAATCACACAGGTTTTCAAAGAAAACGGAAAATTCTGACCGGAGCCGCGCAATTGAAGCGGGATGGCTAATTGTAATAGTTTGCTTGTAAGAAAGAGAGCCTTGCAGATGGGAGGAGTAGCCTTAAGAGCTACGTTCATGTCGGTGTGGAGTATTCGCCAATCCTATCTCTTTACATGTATTTTATGTAAATTAGGGGTGCACGAAGGAAGCCCGCGCCCGCCCCGTACCCCGAGTTACTTTATATTAGAAACCACCGATAAATCCGGCGTACCCTGGGTAGACAGCGAGGCACTAACGCAAATATCTTCACCACGATGGCAAGTAAAATTCAAGGACATGCCGTCGACTCGAAAGAAGATGATAATAGTAATTTATTTTCATGAAATTGAAATCTACATCGAAAAGCCCAATAACTAATTTCAATTTAGGTTGATAACATTTGAAATTATGACGCTGGGACGGATAGTAGGACTGCACGATCTTATTAGGGTAGGTACCTTTTGGGATTACAAAACCCAAAAAAGGAGAAAAAGGAAGTAGAAAGAGGAACCAATTTTATGTATCGACCAGCGTAGAACTTTATGGTTCTTATTATATTACTGTTACAAAAAACAATAAAAAATGTATCTAGTAGATATAAAATAAATAATGCTTTCAGCCACATACATCGTAATGATCTCAAGTAAGCACTATAGGCTTTTTGTTATGGAAACCATACAACAACGGCACTAACATATAACATCCATGACCGAACCGGGATTCGAACCCAGGACCCTGGTTTGGCAGTCCGGCGTGGTAACCATTACACCAACCGAGTCGTCATATGCTCACGCCTGTCCTTTTGAGGTAGGCAGTGACAATGATCGCCATATGCTACGATTCTGACCTGCATCCCTCGCCTCTTCAACGTCAATAAGTCTCTTCAGACATGCTCGGTGCTCGACAGTTCAGAGTATATTTACTAGGCCCTTCTAGTACCTACCTACGCTACGCCTCTGATTTGATCTCAACCGTACGTGCATCTAGGGCGGTCCGTTTCAAGTATTCCATTACTACTTGCGTAGTTTTCATGTGTAAATCTACTTTCACACATGACCAAACCACCACAACATACCTTTTTTAAATTTGTTACTACGTCTAAACATGTAGCTCAATAAATAAGGCTCACCGCCTTGAGCATGCAATCATTGCCATAAGATTCCTTATCCAGATACAGGATAGTGTCTTACGTTACGTTCCCACCCCGAAAGGGATTATTGTCGTATCAGTGTGTGTTTTGTTCCACTATCAAAAATTCCTGAAGAACTAATTTTCCTGACTGAAACCCAAAATTCCTGACACGTCGTGAATACACCTGGATGCTGGTAACGCAAGTTGTACGAGATATTCTCACGACTGTCCACTGGCGAGCGGAGTCTCTTCCGGTTCATTAAGGTGCGCTCTCTGGATTATATGTACATCACGTGTTATATACCTACCCGTAGCGTTGGTACCTCCGTTACGCTTTACTGACCGCCGCCGCGCCGTACTCGTGCAAAACTACTGTACAAACTGAAATCATTATACATTTAGACAGAATTTAGCCATTCCGGTGATACTCGTACCTTTGTTTGACTATCCCATGTTAAGGCTATTATTTCCCGGGAGAAACACTATCGTAAACTTGTATCCCTGGATATAAGTTATCACTAGTGATCGATCGATAACTATTGTGCAATACCCAATCGATCACTAGTGATAACTTATATCCAGGGAACTTGTCACTCCTAGGAGTGACAACCTGTAACAGATGACATTGTTTAAGAATTACAGTTATCATATCGTTTTCTTTTGTGTTTCTCTAAAATACGGCCCCCAGCTAGATTTATTTTCACGTTTCTGATTGTTTAAAATTTTCCTGTTTGTGAAAGGCCAAGGGAAATAGCCCATACAGCCATGTTCAGTCAAGAGCACGTCAAGCGTGAGATTTAAAGTGCGATATTGTTTTTTATATGAACGGCATAAGAGCAGTACCTACGAAGTCGAAGGTGTCGAGCTTGACGTGCTCTCGACTGTATGTTTGTATCATATTGGTAAATTCATAATATACTTAATTGAAATGGCACACCGGTTAGATCAAAAATTAGAAAATAATACTAAAAACCGCATGTAAAACAGCATGTGAGAGACATATCTGCGCGCCTTATAGAGTCGGTGATAGGAGGGCTGGCAGTTACCTTCGTCAGCGTAAAAGCTTGGCGATTCAAAGGGGAAATGCTGCCAGCGTTCTAGGGACAGTCCCGCAGGGAGAGGCTTTGGAGGAGGTTTATAGATTGTAGGTATAGAAATTGACGAAGCTTGTTGCAGATATATGGGATGTATTTATTGACGAAGCCTGTTGTGGATGTGAGTGGTGTACCTATTACCTTTGACGAAGCCTGTTGTGGATGTGAATGTTGTACCTATTGCCTTTGACGAAGCCTGTCGTGGATACGCAAAAAAAAAAAAAAAAAAAACTCAAGGCTACAAAAAACCTACGTATTACGAACCCTGACATTGACAATGACAAATTTTAATATACGATATTGTAGACTAAGTTATAAATGTAAATGAATTTTGTTTCTTATTAAAATTAAATTTGTAATTTGCATGCTATTATAAATGGCTGAATCAGGTGATACTATTGAACAGGATTATTGTAACAACCAACCATGTACCCTATTTAATGCAAATAAATATTTCTATTTCTGAAAATGTCGCGAATCGCACAATAGCTCGGTAGCTATTGCATAGCATCTATAAGTTAGCATGGTGATAGATAAGTCTAGTGATCGGTATCACTAGACTTATCTATCACCATGCTAACTTATAGATGGCGAAACTTATAGTTATAGTTAGTGTCGATAATTATGTCCAAAGCGATGACTATTTCCAAAAAATATTATGTATAGTGATGCATGAGCGTGACCTCGTTATAGCCAGGTCAGAGACCATTTGGCGGCTTGGAATATTCAGACAGCAAATTGACCACTAACTTTTCGCCACTAATCTGCACTGGGGGTTCCCATAGCGGAGTATGGCATTATCCCTCACATCACACTTATTCGTGAGAGGAGGCCTGTGCCCTGTAGTTAGTATGTAGGCCGATGATGATGATATTGATGATATTTAAAGTCAACACTTACATGTACGTGGATGTTCTGAAGTTTCAGAATATCTCTGACTACCCCCTCGGGGAATATAGTCGTGAGCATATGCTATGCTTCTTACATGTAGATGTACATATACTCACGCCTATGACCCGTTGGGGTATGCAGAGAGGAGACAGTTGATCGCCCACTTCGATCCTGTCACACCTCTCTTGCCTGCTCTAAGGTTGCAAGCAAAAAGCTTAGTAATTTTTGGTCATAATGCGTAATCCTTATCATTAAAAAAAACACACAAGTATGTATGACATACAAAAAAGATTGGAACTATTGGAACTTTGCATTTAAGTAGTTTATTTTCATTGGAGAAATATAAGTAAGTATTAGAGCCCCGGATTTTTTCGTGACCACGGAACCTGACCTCTGATTTTATTATGTAAGCGACGGGAAAATGGGAAAGCTTCTAATTCTAATAAACTAATTCGTCTTTTTACAACGCCAACTAAATATTTCAAAGAAGCGTCAAGTAAAGAACAACAATTATTTTTACTTGTCCTATTGATTTATACATCACCATCTAATTTACTAAGTCAGCTACGGATTTTACAACATTATCTGATTCAGTCGGTATGTTAGGTTTCTGCTAACGACACAGCGAATCGCGGTTTCCAAAATTTTGAAAAAAGTGTCATGCTCTCTCTGGATCCATTACTTTCCCGTGGTTCTCCGCATACCACGTTAGATTCAGCCAGTCATGTTACCGAGGAGCGAAGCGACGAGCATGTTAGATTATGTATAGACTTTTAATTGTATTTTACTCAATTTTAAACGTATCGAGTTATAAAATTAGAAATATCGACTTCCCAATAAACAATTTGTTCGTATTGTCAAACATTTATAAGATCGTTACTCTTCGTCGTGTACTGGTGTTTTATACGTCTGGTTATAATTATGATAGTGTCATATAGACGTTCTGTCGACGTATTTTATACGACAGTTACATAGTGGTGTTCAATAGAAAGCTGTTTATTGAAAAAAAAAAACAAATTGTTGTTCTTCATTAATTTTGAAAAGAGTTTTAATTTCCGCGAATTATTTGAGAAAATTTACTGTTTTCATTTCCGCGCATTATTTGAGAAAAGTACTATACAAGCCTTGGCCACAACTAGGCATTGATGGACTTACGTATGTGTGCCTCGGCTTCGCCTCGGCCCACATTTACACGTTCGTCCATCAATGCCTCTGTTGCTGGCCGCTGCAGTAATGTACTATTTTTAGACGCGCATTGAAGGTGGCTGACCTAGTAATTCAGAGGACAATGTCGTTTTTTAGAGGAAAATAAATAGAAGTCGTGTTAATCAGCACCCATTTTCATTTCTGTTCATGTCATGAGTATATTCAGCATGATTATGAAAATAACAGTCCTTCAAACATAACAATATATACTTATACAAAATATAACCTAAGCCTACATTATCTTCTTCATGCGAGGAAACTTTTAAAATGGTAAACAATACTGTTTACTATTAAGATACATATCTTACTAATTTCAAGAAGTGTATGTAGATATAGAAGTGTTCACAAGATCGGTAAATGTATTTTAGTGAACATAAAACGTTGGGAAATAATGTAAAGAGACATGAGATTCGTGTTGGCGTAGTACCCAAAGAATCAGGACGTACACAAATTGCTGATACCGTAAAGAAGGGCATTTGGAATTCAGCCAGAACCGTAAATCGTGGCCGAGTCCCGTCTTATGTTATGTTATGAGGCCGCTCGCTGTCCCAAATCTCGGGCCTAAGTTATTAAATTTACCAAATAACAGTCATAGTTAACCTATTAACACATCAAACATCGCACAGAGGAGTATTCGACCTCAAAATCCGGTCAAAATTATTTCTTGTAATTTTTTTGCTGGAGATGATTTAAAATGATGATTTTAATACTATATCATATATTTAACGATATAGTCTTGGAAAAAAATAAAAACAAAATGACATACACAAGATTTATTACCAAAATTTAAGTAAGAAATTAATATGAATGGTTTCGGTACAATAAACTCGACTAAACCTCACACATGTTTTTTTACAGCCTCTTTTTGAGGCACAGCAAGCGCCTTTTTAAACTTTTTCGCTCTTGTAGGAGTAGCAGTCACTTCTTTTATTATTTTCGAAGCTTCGATGTTTCCCGATTTTCGTTGACTAACACTGGCAGCGTATGTTAGTTCTTGAACGGGCACGTGCTCTCGAAGTTGTTTTGTTTTTCGCCGCTTACTGCGATCAGTTAATTCCTGAAAGGACTTGTTTGGACGTCCTTGTTTTGCTGTACATATTTTCGACCAGCTATGTATTTTTATAGAACTGTCCAACCAGTTTTCATTCTTAATTAGAAAACGTGCTTCTGTATTGTTGGCTAAGCTCCATCTTAGCTTCAGATCTGATTTAAAATGACTCAGAGTATTCGTTAATGTTCGATACTCATTTTCTGGACATTTCGTAATAACCCGCAGTTTCTGTTCCAAATCAAATAGTTTTTCATCCAATTTTCGTTTATTACTGTCTTTAAAAATCATGTATAATGATCTTCTAGACATTTGGATGTCGTTAGGGGTCGAACCTAAAATGAAAAACATCATCTTAGTTAAATGTGCAAAATTACAAAAAATTACATACGAAATGTAAATGGTCTTTAAATAAAATGGTGGCATGATGGGTGAAGTATTTCTGATTGGATAGCATAACTAGGTTGTATATTCAACTATACAAAAAAAATTTTTGCCGGGTCATGCACGGAACTAGTTTAAAAACACAATTTTTTCTAAAGAATTTAGTCAAAAATATTATTATTTTAGTACAAGTCAATTTCATCCCAAAATAAACTAAAAATTTAGAAAAACAAACTTATTTTAATATCACAATTAAGTACATACCCTGAGCTTCAGTATCCATCGAAAATTTCTCAAAAATCACCACGAACAACTCAAAAATAAAAACTGCAAACTTGTTGAAATTAAGAGCGTATCGAGAACAAAGACGTGTGCATTCAACATCGACTAAATTCCGACTACCTGCGCCTCGACCGGATGGTTTCCTTGCCTTTTCTGGAACCGGTTTATGATAGCGTGATTAGTGAAGAGTGCAAACAGTGCAAATTGAGTGTAATTTGTAAAACTTTATTTTTTTGACTTTTGACCGGATTTTGAGGTCTAATACTCCTCTGTGCATCGGCTAGAATGTTTATCAATGTCCGAGATTTGTTTGGATTTGAGGGTAAAATACTGCATCCATAATAAACCGAAGGAGAGCGCTCGCGCGTCCTAAGAGGCTATGTAAGTAAACGCAGGGCCAGGCTTCTTTTTGCTGATTTTTAGAAGCTATCTTCTCGTTATTTGAAAGACATACAAATTAATGAAAAATATAGCTATGATCTTCGACATCTCGGCTTTATTTGCTATGAAGGATATTTCTTATTTTTCTATAAAATAAATCTGAAACCTGTGTTCAAAGGAAAGTAGAAAATTCGGTATTATCTGCATCTACTTCATAAGTTAAAGTCACTTTTACTTGCGACACATAATTGTATTAAACAACATTAAGATTTAAAATTGCTATAAAGTAAATTTTTTTAAGAGCAATGAGTTAATGAAATAATTTGAAAAGGGGCGAATTCTTATGATTTTCGAATTTGATTTCCTTGGATTAGAACGCACCACAGTCACATAACGAAGGACAAGCCAGTCAAAAATAGGTATACCTACAAAAATAACGTAGTTTAACAAGTGAAGGAGTCAAGGTCGTTCGATCAGAGATACGTCTTAAGCCCCTTCGGCCTCGGCTTTCGTCGCTTAGGAAGGCTGGCCTTTGCAAACTTATTACAAAACGCGTTTTAAGTAAGTAAGTATAAGGAACAGTAATGATGAACACAGTAATTTTATTAGGCTGTGTCCATGGAATGGAACATGCGCGTTTAATACTAATTACAATTTCTAAATGAGATTTCCGTTCCGAGTCATTTAAAAAGTGGGAGCACTATCTATGAATCAAAATAGAAGAATAGCATAGTTGTAATTTATGTTCACGAATATATTCCTCGAGGATAGCCAGAGGTATTCTAAATATGACATGTTCAGAATATCTACATTTGACTAGTCGTGCCCATGCTCTGTCCAATGTGACTTGTAGTCAGCCCTAGGGCTTGCATTCGAATATTCGAATTATTCGAATAAAAACTCTGTTCGAATATTCGAAAAGTATAATAATAATAAGGTATTCGAATATTGTGTGCAACCATAATTTTCAAATTTCGCGCGCGACATTAATTCTGGCTTACGTTCTTACGCTCAATTTTATAAAAGACAGGACTCTGATGATCATGAGGAGGATGCCATAGCCTTAATTCATTTGTTTTGTTATAAAACTATTATATAGTTTTATAATAGTGTCATCACCATCATCATCATGACCGTTATCGGCCACAGCGACTTTTTACTGATAGCTGAGAGCTGATAGTTTGTGCGCTCTCAGGTGGCTGAAAAATAGGTTTTTTTTTTTGGATTTTTTGCATAAAAGTGCTCCCAAATTCTGCACGTCAGCACCTTTCCGACTAAATTAAGTTCAACGGGCCTTCAGCTCGTCGGGTTCAGTCCAAACGTCGCACCTCTTCGAACCCATACACTTAAGTGTTCACGGTATGCCTCCAAAGTGGCCGGTCTTCAGCCAGTGTCTCCCAGCTTGATCCATCAATCAACATCACAACTCTTCGTGTGATGCTTCAGCACACCGCAAGATTTGGCCGCCTTGTTTCCATTTGCCCTCCTGCAGTTCTGAGTACTTCGCAACTCTGTCATTCACACGGACATACGGGAAACATTCCCACACCACTGCAATTGCCGCCTCATCAGATATTATGCCTCACTCAATTCCGCTGACATCTGCAAGAGCGCTCTGTGTTTCCGGAGAGCCTCGGTCAGTTCCTCGTTGTTATCGTCGAACAAGTCCTCCTGCTTAATACGTTTCACGCCCAATGTTTGCAATACTTCAATCAAACAATCAAATATACTATATACTATATTCGTTGACCAAATTCGACGAAAGTGCCTGCCAAGTATTTTTAAGACATCGCCACTTTCGCCACCACCTTCAATTTCCAGCGTCAGAACCATGTTTCCAACTACCCGAATAAAAGTATCGTTGAGAATTGGATCTAGGAGTTTTCCCATAGTAAGACGTAAAGGTTTCACTCTTTGAGACCTGTGAGGAGGATAAAGATGGTGCTTGAGCTTAGTCAACACAATTCAGTGGTCACTCCAACAGTTAGGAGTCTTGCATAACCCGAGTGATATGGATTTGGGAGATAATATCTCTTTGTCTGACGATAACATAGTCAATAAGATGCCAATGCTTGGACCTTGAATGCATCCATGTGGTCTTGATGGCAGGTAGCCTAAACATAGTGTTGGTATATCTAATTGAATTTGATCACAGAGAGAGAGTAACAGAAGGCAATTCAAGCAGTTCATGTTACCAACATTATGACTTGAAGTAGCGCCCAACTCTTGCGTTAAAATCGCCTTATATGAGTATCTTCTCCCTAGGACGGATCCCATAAATAAAACACCGTCAGGAAAGAAGTAACGCGGTCCGAGATGTGCACGAGATACTCCTCCAGTTTTCTAGCAATTCAGTTTTTAACTGCGAAAACAACACCAGACTGCCTGAGATCAGAGGCAGGGGTTCCCTTTCAGAAGAATTTATATCCGCCCCCTTGCTCCACTAGCTCCCCCTCGTCAGCCTGGTGTGTCTCACTGAGAGCAACGATGTCGAAACCAAAGCTACTATGGCAATCTTTGGTTCCGGGCAGATGTTGCCTTTGGGGATAAGGAGGGTGCGCACGTTCCATGCGCCAAACGTCATCATCTTCCGAATTGGTAATTTGGTATGTGATTTTTTTCATGTTGCCGTTGATGTTTGCTTTCGACCACGAGTGAAGATGCTGTAGAAAAGGGTCATAGTTACCACTTCCGAATTAGTGAGATATAAGTATTTAGCGCTGAGTGGGGGAGGCAGTGTGCCTTCTTCAATAGGGCTGCTTCGTCAAGTCATAAGATTTCGTTTTCATTTGGAGAAATTAGACTATGTAAGTCAGATATTGGCAATTAACGACATTATTACTTAAACCGGTTAAAACCCCGTCAATATTCGAATATTATTCGAATAATTCGAATAGTACCTAAAAAAAAACGAATAATTCGAATATTGAAAATTATCGAATATTTGCAAGCCCTAGTCAGCCCTTTGCCACCTTTAATTGACTAGACACTCTCCTTGCATTGATTCCCTCGCCTTCCACTTGGGTTTTTGAACATAATATAAAAGAAAATCATTAAATCTGTTCCGTCTTGTTATTCATCCATAAAAGACATGTAGAGCTAAAATTTATCCATTACACAGGGCAAAGTGGAATTATAATTCTCCTTGTATTTGATCGTCGAACGTCGGTGTCTTATCGAAACAGACGGTGTTTGAAAGATCGACTTAGATGTTAGATGGGATAAGACGCATGATAATCTGCCAGGTTCAAGTGTACGAGTACTGTATACTGGATAACATTTTTCTTCAATGTCCACCCACAAACTTTTAGAGTCCTAGTAATCAATAATAGTACATTACTGCAGCGGCCAGCAACAGAGGCATTGATGGACGAACGCGTAAATGTGGGCCGAGGCGAAGCCGAGGCACACATACGTAAGTCCATAAATAGTTGTGGCAAAGGCTTGTATAGTACTTTTCTCAAATAATGCGCGGAAATTAAAACAGAAAATGTTCTCAAATAATTCGTGGAAATTAAAACTCTTTTCAAAATCAATGACAAACAACGAACAACAATATTTTTTTTTTCAATAAACAGCTTTCTTTTTGCAAGCCAGTTCGAAATTTAAATAAAACCTTTGATGAGTTACCTCCTTGGTCGCCTGATGTTTCGGAGAAAAAGATCGTTCCATTTTTAAATTACACGACAGATATGAGTTTACTATGTAATTTACTTGGCCGCTAAACACGACAGATATGGATTTTCATACAACATTGCCGGCCGCTGCGCGCATGTATTTGGCCAGTACAGCAATTTCGATTTATCTCGAAGAAGGATGTCAAAATAATGCTCACATTTCCAAGCATGTTTGAGAAAAATTTCTTTTGTACCCAAAGCTATTTCAAATTATGTCCAACCAGGATTTTAACCTTTGTTCTACTGCTGAAAAATTTCGTATGTTATGCAAAACTTGAAGCGACTGACCCTAGTATGTGGGCTGTTGAACTGAATAATTCTAAATGTATAATGGATTTACGAAGCTATTCATTCTAAATTATAATAATCGCATACACTACCTATCAGGTTTAGTCCATTGGCCCACTGGTTGGCGTATAAAATTACACGTTTTTATACAGCTTTTTGAGTCATTGAATTGAATGTGTAAGCGAGTGGGAACCGCCGAGCCTTTTATAGCTGTCTGTTTCTTAATCTTCCTCATTCCTATATAACGTTAGACATACTCGATGCTGGTGCATTAAGACTTTTTAATTGTGTTTTGGGTAATAATTCACTCATGTTTCTTGATCATTGTTTCAGCCGTTCGAGCGGATCGCATGCGTGGCGGGCGCAACAAATTCGGTCCCATGTACAAACGGGACCGGGCTCGCAAGCTGCAGATGATGCGACAACGGCAAATAGCAGTGCAGACTTTGCGGGGCTCGCTCGGTGACGGTGGGCTGGTGCTCGGCTTCGGCTCACCGTACGCGGCGGTGCCCGTCAAGCAGGAGATCCAGATCCCGCAGGTGTCGTCGCTGACGTCGTCGCCGGAGTCGTCGCCGGGGCCGGCGCTGCTGGCCGCCCAGCCGCAGCAGCAGCAGCAGCCCCCGCCGCCACCCCACGACAAGTGGGAGGCCCACTCGCCGCACTCCGCCTCCCCGGACGCGTTCGCCTTCGACGCGCCCGCTACCGCCGCCGCCACACCATCCAGCACCGAGCCCTCCAGCACGGAGACTCTTCGAGTGTCACCCATGATCCGCGAATTCGTTCAAACAATCGATGATCGCGAGTGGCAGAACTCGTTATTCGGACTCTTGCAGAGCCAAACCTACAACCAGTGTGAGGTCGATCTCTTCGAGTTAATGTGCAAAGTGCTGGACCAAAATTTGTTCTCGCAAGTGGACTGGGCGCGAAACACCGTATTCTTTAAGTATTTAAAGGTGAATTTCCAGATGAGTATGATAATCCTGTCCCGAATCCCTGAACCAAAATCCCTGGTGTACACCGAATGCTTGCGAATGTAATGAAATGCGCTGCTGTGCGATAATTTTTTTTAATTTAGGATTGATAAGAAGAAGGCTTTGCGAATGTTCGTATCTATAGTGGATGCGTGCAGACAGTAGTCTGATGTGTATGTGTGAGTGGGGCGCGTGTGACGCAGTGGGCGACGCGGTGCGGCTCGCAATCGATACCGCGCGCCGCGCCGCACCAACTGGGTCAAGTTCCCACGACAAACGTGCTGCCGCCTGCCGATGCGAAGCTACATCCACATAAACTTACTGAACTAGATATTTCAACAACACGTTGTGTAACCTAATTGACATACGTGATTCATTATTTTGTCATTAGCATTCAGCATTTTGTATAGGTAACAGAAGTACCTAATTTGGAACATAAATTTTTAGGAAGAATAGGATTTCGAAATGTATAGGAAACAAACGTTGTCGTCCTAATTGTAAACTGTATCAGAAATAGTACTGTGGTCAATTGCGATCGTCAGGCGGGGATCAATCAATCAGCAGGAGTCAGGCGCGGCGGCGGCGGCAGCGGCCGAAGCGTGGTCGTACGCTTACGCAAGAGCCACAGCCGGTCACGTGGGTGTGCCACGTTGCCGCTCCGCGTATCTAATGTTGTCTCACTCTTATACTTACAGTGCCTCCACTCCATAACTAGAATTTTTGTTTGTGCTAAAATGACACGGCTTGTTTACGATCCATTCGCGGAATTGGGACGAACGGAGAATATGCATATTATACCAATCTATCGTGTAGACAAAATTACAAAGCGGTAACATAGATAGTTGTCATCTAAAGTACAAAAGGTGCCATAATGCAGTACCTATCTACCTTGAATAAGTGGTAAACCACCCACATTACCACGCTTGTTCTGGTATTTTACGTTACTAACTAATGTCAAAGACGTTCACGTCACCGTTACCGTTAACATAACGCCAATAAAGGTTTCCACTCGAAATATTATGTTGATGGCCTATTCTCCAGACCGACGAACGATGTGATGTAAAGGGGGCGAGGGGCACGGGGCAGCAACGCTGCACTTTCGTCGGCGCACTTGACACACTGCCCGTGGCCGCGTTGCCGCGAGAAAGCACTTTTTACTGCGCCGCGTAACGTAACCGTCGGCAACGAAGACGCAACGAGTTGCGCGACCTTTCTTCGCTTTCTCTTACATAACGTTACCAGTTACGATTAGTAGCATAACAGCGCGATGAACTTGAGCGATCGATGCCGTGACGTTCCTTGTTTAGATTTAAATACTTTAGGTAGGTTTTATGTTTGGGTTAGGTATGGATTTTGCATTGTTTATTTTTCGACTACACTTCATTAAAAAAAAGGACGACAAGATTTTCTGATTCCTGTTTAGCTTTCAGGCCAATTCTGATTAGCAAATATAATTTATTTCTCAGAAAGATAATAGTATCCGAAATATCTTGGATGTTACTGAAGCTGTTCTAAGCATAAGGTAGAGGAAGGGTTTCAAACCACTATTTCTGTAATGCAAAATTGCCTTAAAATTTCGCTGCTATTTGGAATGGAGTATAGTCTAGTTATCTAGTAGATAAATCAATTAACGATCTAAAAATATTAAATACTGTCGCCTTTGCCTTACATAATATCTAGTTCGTAGGTTAGACATTTGCTAAGGCTCGATTTCGAATTTTCGACATACTCGATCATTGCAACGAGTCAAAATGTACATTATACAAATTATCCAATCTTGCAATTAGGTACATTTGGCTTTGGGATGTAAGTACTATTTTCTATTATTAAATTACTGTTTTAAATGGATTCATGAATAGTTTTTCTATGTCTGCCTCAGGGTTCTTAATAGGATGAAATAACACAAGTAGAGCGCATACCTACGTACGCACTTTACTGAGATAGTGTGCTATAGGCTTCTTTACTTTAAAAAATGCAATCAAATTTGTTGTAAGCACTTAAATATTACCACATGCACAACATTGCTAAAGAAACAAAATGGAACCAGTCCACAAAATTAATATTTATGTTTGGCAATGTGGTAGTGGACCAAACGAAGTGATCTAATTTCTAAACAAACGTTAAACTTTTCCGTTTTCGTGTATCATGTAATGAAAAAACTCTATTGACAAATAAAATACCTATCCAGAGTTTTCAGGCACACGGTAATTTGAAGCGACTTTGACCTACTTAGCAAGCTGCGGAGCCAAGATGGCCGCCTGAAGGGAATGCTAACCTATGTCGCGTCCTAGAAGGTCGTATCTCACACCTCCTCCAAACCATTATCTGTTCTGCTGCTAGAATAACAGAATTCATTTTCCTATATTTTAAAGGACTTTTTTAACCAGCAGACGCTCTTTATTATATTAGGCCTTATGTTCTCAACCGTGACGTTACGTGATAAAACATCGGTACTATGGAGAACGTTTTACTTTTATAAAAAGTTAAAATATCGTAAGTTATTTATATTAGAATCATATAGGAAATCAATAGGAAAAATCATTATAATTTCGTATCGTATGTAAATGATGAAGTAGGTTTGACGTAACGGTGACATGAAAAAATTTAGAAAAATTAAATGTAGAGATTGATTCAATAGAAAAGTACAATCGTATTTCGACGGTGGCGGTGCGATCTCGATTCATCGCGTTGAGCAAGCGGCATCGGCACGGTGCCGGTGTGGCAATAGCTCCGAGCTCTAAAATTCAGTTGTAACATTTCGTAAACGGCAAATTTAACGCGCTCGCGCACCGCCCCGTGTTTTCTAATGCAACTCAATAAAATGTGGGTCACGGAACGCGGCCGCGTCGCTCGAGACTGTCAGATAGTTTCGCTTACCTACAGATAACATGTGGCGAAAACTAAACTAAACAAAAATGTTACAGAATCTAGTCAAGGACAACTAATGAAACACAGTGTTCTAGTAGTTCCACGGTGTAGAGTGGGACGGGAACGACTGATGATTGCGTCACATGCACCTCCATTATCACAACACATCTCGCCCCAATTGATTGCCGTTTTCTTTTGATATTAATATTGTACGGTTGAATTGGTGTTAAAGTAGTGTCACATTTACTTACTGGAAACTTTCGAATGACGAGGCAGTTCTAAACTTGTTATAACATTGTTCAATATCAAATGTTGCAAGCGACTAATTACTAACTCTGAAATCAGAAACAGCTGCTTCTTTATTCGTCTATCGTAGAAAACGGCAATTCTATTCCTCTCGTCAGAAGATAGAAATCCAATTGTAACGGTGAGAGGTCTGCACGTATAGCAATGCGGTGGTAACTTGTTGCAGGTCGACGACCAGATGAAGCTGCTGCAGCACTCGTGGTCGGACATGCTGGTGCTGGACCACCTGCACCAGCGCATGCACAACGGCCTGCCGGACGAGACCACCCTCCACAACGGACAGAAGTTCGACCTGCTCTGCCTGGGGCTGCTCGGCGTACCTGCGCTCGCTGACCATTTCAACGAGCTCCAAAACAAATTGGCGGAACTCAAGTTCGATGTTCCCGACTACATCTGTGTTAAATTCTTACTTCTACTAAACCCCGGTCAGTATTACACTTTTATTATTTTTTTATTATTGTGTTTTTTTGCAACGCCCTCTCTGCGAATTAATTATATTTTATGTTTAATCTCGTCCAGCCAATGTGTTTTCTTCTAAGTGTAACAGGCTGCCCGAGTGCCTCTCAGATAGTGTTTGTCTTGAAGAGTGATCTTGGGGTTTCAGAGGTGCGGGGCATAGTGAACGTGAAGTGCGTGCGAGACGGTTACCAGACGGTGCAGGCGGCGCTGTTAGACTACACGCTCACCTGCTATCCTACCATACAGGTAACTATTTATATTATTTGCTCCATCAAATGAATAAACATACCGAGAGTCAGTTACTTGTACGATCCCTCTAAAGTTGTCCAAAGTCGCTAGTCGTTATATCTTTTTCACTCATGATTCGGTTAAATCAATCCGTCATCTGAAAAGGAAAATCAATGGTTACAAAATAGTGACAATGACGATGTTGTTTCCAGGATAAATTCGGGAAACTGGTGATGGTGGTTCCGGAGATCCACGCGCTGGCCGCGCGGGGGGAGGAGCACCTGTACCAGCGGCACTGTGCTGGCCAGGCGCCCACGCAGACACTCCTCATGGAGATGCTGCATGCCAAGCGCAAGTGAGTTATAATAATACAACATTAACATCAGTCTCATCAGCTCTTTCCCACACCCTCCTCAAAACTTTTCGGTGATCAATTCAGCAATGATTCTTAAAGATATACCTACATCTTGTATGAAATAAATCATCTTGTATGAGAGCCATGTATATGTATAAAAAACCGTATTTTCTTATCAGTCGAGAAATACAATTTGATGTCTCGTTCTAGGCCGAACGGAGGTGATATGGTTAACCGGAATGCGGACCACACGTCTACACTAGACCGATTGTATGTTATCATTTGAAATTGTCATCTTAATAATGTTAAGAGATCATCTACATCCTGTTTTTTAACATAAAGCACAGTTAAGTTGCCAGTACTGCACCTATTTTTAAATTTTTAACCAAAACTATTCAAAAGAGAAAACGTCAAACACTCGATTAATTATAACCAATTAACTGCTTGATCAAGTATGAACTAGAGTTCTACCAAATACCCTGTATTTGTTGTTATTTCGTTTTGGTAGAACGATGTAGATATTTTCTGAGCTGATTGAGGGCACCTTTATGAACATTTTAAACCACATATAGTATTATCAAATCAAATCATTTATTTCAGATAGGTAAGTACATCCATATTTATGTTAGTATTTCTTAAAAACTATATTAGTAGGTACACAGAAACAGTAACAGTTTTATTTTACATTAATCAAAGCGGGTCTGGACCCCATGTGCACACGGTTCCAGTGCTGCACGACCGGGCAATCAGTCTTCTCCAGTATGGTGTTTAGGAGTCCACTAGGGCTGTCCCGCACTCGACACATCAGGGAGGCTTCTCTCTTCCTTATTATTGCCTGAAACCCGTCTGTATTGGCCTCTGCAAACATGCCTGATGCGCTGCAAAAGCGGGGCAGCCCCAATAGTATCCTAAAACCATTATTGTACTGGACGCGTAGGGCATTAAAAGCTTTGCATGTATAGTTGACCCATACGCTGCTGGTGTGAAAAGTCTGACAGTACGCTTTAAAAAGTGTTATTTTGACATGTTCTGTACACCGTGCAAACCTACGAGCCACCATATTACATCTTACTGCAAGTGCTCTACGCTCCCGTTCAATGTCTAAGTCATCAGAGAGGTCCTCAGTGACCCAACGCCCCAGGTACTTAAACTTGGTGACTCTACTCAAGGGTACTCCTCCAAGTCTGACTGGTGGTACAGACTTAGGTTTTTTATTCCCTGCTTGACATGATGATTATGCTACATCTCCGGCCTCATCATCACTCAACATCAGGCGAGATTGGGGTCAAATGTTTACCTATCGAACATTAAAAAAAAAAAAAAAAGTCTCATAGTTTTTAAGTTATGATCAAAAGTTCGTTTTTTTTTTATTGCAGGAATCGCTACGGTTAGAGGTCCATAACATACAAGTTAGTGCCTCAAACAGTTTTATTTTGGTTTAAAATTAATCCTAAGTTCACAGTCTTTTATCACAATAAGTTTAAACAATAATTGGCAAGGCAATCATAAATAAATCTTGATTTAAACTTGTCACAAATGAATTTTGTTGTAAAAATGGCTTTACTCTACCAATCATTAAAAAAAAACTACTGGTGGAAAATTTGTTCAAATCATTTAAAAACTACTTTGGTTGGTAAACTTTCAATTAATAAAAAAATTATTAGCAATAAGCCACAACTAAAGCAACAATTGCATTTTTTCATAAGATAGTCGACAAAACTGAAAATCAAATAAAAATTAATAATCTTAGTTTCGTCAACCATATCACATTTTAACATTGAATTATTATCTATCTAATTCACCGGTCGTGTTTAAAGTGTGATTCACGATTTCGAACACATATTCGAACTGAATTTCGTGCTTCTGTGGTAGTTATACCCAGTCGCATCTCTCCTAAGAAAATGTCGAGAGACTGCAAAATTTTTCTTATTTACTGGTCACGACTCACTATTTCTTCGACGTAGATAATTTCTTTTAGTCTTCCCCATTCAGCAAGTCTGAAAATGTTACAAGAAAACAACATTTTTTAAATTAGTCCTTCAAGACTCACTATTATTTTTTCTCACACAGAAAAACGCAAATTGTCACAAACCTACTTAATTTTTTCTTATTAACTGGTCACGACTCACTATTTCTTCATGTAGATACCCTTACCCAGCAGTGCGGCATTATTTCAATACAAATTACCTTAAATGTGGATTGGACGTAATGGCCCGCAAGGTCTCAGGATCTGACGACACCTTTAGATTTCTTATGGGAAAGAGTAAAGGAACTCTTCTACGGGAAAGAAATAGTGAGTTGTCACCAGTAAAGAAACGAATGAGAAAAATTAAGTAGTCTTGCGATATTTTGCGTTCTGTGTGAGAAAAAATAATAGTGAGTCTTGAAGAAGTAATTTTAAAAAATGTTGCTTTCTTGTAACATTTTCAGACTTGCTGAATCGGGAAGACTAAAGGAAGTTATCTACGTCGAAGAAATATTGAGTCGTGACCAGTAAATAAGAAAAATTGAGCAGTCTCTTGACAATCTCTGAGGAGAGATGCAACTGGGTATAACTACCACAGAAACACGAAACTTAGTTCGAGTATGTGTTCGAAATCATGAATCACACTTTAAACACGAACGGTGAATTAGATAATAATAAAATGTGATATGGGAGATGAAACTAAGATTATTAATTTTTATTTGATTTTCAGATTTGTCTACCATCTTATGAAAAAATTCAATTGTTGCTTTAGTTGTGGCTTATTGCTAATAATTTTTTTATTAATTGAAAGTGTACTAACCAAAGTAGTTTTTAAATGATTTGAACAAATTTTTCACCAGTAGTTTTTTTTAAATTATCGGTAGAGTAAAACCATTTTAACAACAAAATTAATTTGTGACAAGTTTAAATCAAGATTTGTTTATGATTGCCTTTCCTATTATTGTTTAAACTTATTGTGATAAAAGACTGTGAACTTAGAATTAATTTAAAACCAAAATAAAACTGATTGAGGCACTAACTTTTATGTTATGGACCTCTATCCGCAGCGATTCCCGCAATAAACAAAAAAACGAACCTTTGATCATAACTTAAAAACTATGAGACTTGTCATAATACTAACATAATATGTGGTTTAAAATGTTCATAAAGGTTCCCTCAATCAGCTCAGAAAATATCTACATCGTTCTACCAAACAACCTGTATATTGAATTCTTTGTGTTCGACATTTTCTTTTGGAATCCATAATTCTACTTTTTTAAGTTGATCTTGAGTTGGTCTATCAATTTTATTTTCATAAAATTGTATCATTGAATAGGTCAGGAGAAAACGAGCAGTATATCAAATAAGAGAGACGTCAACAAATCTAATGAAAATAAACGTAGAAAAAATAAATTAACAAGGGATACATTTTTTAAATGCAATTTTGACACAAAGCGAAGACTCCCCTGGCGACTAATTTTAGCTTCGTTATTTACCATTCGTATTCTATTCTGTTCCTCTTGACAAATAATAGTACCTACTTAATTAACACAAAATTGTAAGTAATGAAATTGCCATTGCCATTGTCGCCATTGCATTGTTATAAACTATTTAAATTAAAGAAAAGAAGTCATTACTTTTAATCAAATCCCTAATATTATAAATGTGAATGTAAGTTTGTTTGTTAGGCTTTCACGCGAAAACTACTTAACCGATCATGAGACTTTGTACACATATTCTTGGAGGTATTAGAAGTAACATAGGATACTTGGGGTTTTCCAAACTCCACGCGAACGAAGTCGTGGACAAAAGCTAGTTAGGAATAATTGTACCTATACAACGTGTTAATAAATTAGCGCAAAACCTCATACACCCTAACTGATTTATAACAAAATAATTAGATTGAAACAATAATTTCATTATTTTGATAGTTAAAATTTAAAGTTATTCGCATTTTTTAGTTTTGAGGTTAAAATGATTTGTTATCATTTCAGCAATGAATGAAAGCACTAACGTGCTCATGTATACATTTTAATAATCTTGTTTTGGTAGTAAGTATTGTGAGTGTGCCCGTGCGGTGGGTTGACATCGGGTTCAGAAAATAATTTTTTTTTTATAAAAAATTATTTAATATTTTGAAAAAAGTTACCTATGTTGGAACCATGATAATTCGATTCTGCTCTCGATTCTAAACAAACTATTTTCTAGTTTTGCGTTAATTCATTAACACGTTGTATAAGAATAAATGATCTTAATAATGTCCGTATGCCCATCGGGGCCCTCGGTCCTAGGGCTTTGAAACTTGGCTATAGTCCTTCTTAATATGCTGATGGTTTTTAATGGTATGATCAGACCATCGAACTGTACAACTTTCTCTAGGGGACCAAGGTCGAAATTGCGGGAAATAAATCTGCTGTTCCATATAAAACTGCTATCCTCATCATAACAGCCTATATACGTCCCACTGCAGGGCACTGGTGTACCTTCAGGGAGGGAGCTGATTTATTTTTCGTGATTTCTATGTTTGGTCCCATAGAGAAAGTTGTTCAGTTTGATGGTCTGATCAACCCCTTAAAAAACCGTCAGCTTATTTATTTGGACTCTGTATAATGAATAGTTGTCCACAAGGTCTTCGTGAAACCAAATTACTTACCAAATTCATGTTATCTGTAACTATTTTATTTATTTAACACAATCATATTTATTAATATCATATTTATGCTTTTCAACACCTTCATTTACTGGTAATTGTATTAATTTAACAAAAGTAACTAATATTTGCTATGGAATCTGACGCCTGTCTGTTCTCGGCGTCAGCGTCGGCTAGAGAGAGACTAACTGTTTCCAGGTCTTTCCTTCCCTGAAATTGTTGAACCAAGATTATTTTAAAACGTAAAGGAAATTTACTTGGATAAAGATTTGCAAACAGCGAAACAGCTTACTAGTCAAAATCTAACCACTGGTAAAAATATCACGAAGATGACATTTAATTTGAGAATTTAATTTAAAATAAAATACAACTTGGCAGGAGAACAAATCTTAAATAAAAGTAACATAATTGGCCTAAATAGGAATGCTGTTATATTGGGGCGGACGATAGCAAATTATTAATTACTTAGAATTTAATGGAGTTGCTGCATAAAATGTGTTCTAAAGATTGGTCTGTGTGTGTCAGGTGCGGATTCCTGCCAACCGACACGATTGAGCCCCATTCACCCATCTAAAGTAAGCAGCATCTTGTATTTTGAGATCACCCATGCGTACAAATTGCACTATTTATTTAACTATACACTACCTTACCAAATAGAGACGTTGCCGAAAGTCTTATACTATTGCATGTATTATCAATTCCTTCAACAATAGTTTCGGGTACCACAGTAAATAAGAGAGGTGTATGTTCTCGTAAGGGTGCGTTTCCACTGAAGCGTTGAAGAGCGGAGATCAGACGAGAGGAAGAGGGATATACCAATCTGTAGGGCTATTGTGTATGTTTCCGATTACATCGGACCAAGATCGGTAACGAAACTGTACTAGGAGATTTTAAAGTAAAATTCTGTTTCTCTGATCATCATAACGATTGTCTGAAATTAATTAACTAAATATTAGAAGAAGAATCGCTAAGAACTGCCAAAAACACCATGTCGATTTGATACCGATTGAATAGGGTAGTTACACAATAAGACCCCTGATTGTTTAAATACCACATCGAGTCAATCTGATTGGTCTACCCCAGCACGTCTCGTCTAGTAGGTACAGTACAGTTTGATGGAGGTTGCTGTAACGATGTTCTGCTAAAGAGGTCCCGAATTTAAAAAAAAAATCTCCACCAAGTTGACGGCGGTGATGTACCGACTAGAATTGTTTTATATTTGACTATGGTAAAATTTTTGAACCCATCTATCTGTCATTGGTTTTTCGGTGACGTCTCTTGTTAGGTAACGTATGTTATTTTATTTCTGTAACTTGATGGGGTAACCACGGCCACTGCTTTAATATTGCACATATTAGAAGAAGCAAGAGGCACCACCTAATAGAATATATTTATTAACGAAACTGTTCAAGAGGCTAGGGTGAACAGCGGGTACTAATAGATTGTGCTAATCTCAAAATCATTAGATGGGTGATAAGGCTAAATTATAATTATATAAGTACTTAGGTGTTAAAATATTTAAACTTATTTATGTATTTTATTATATCTTTGCGTCACAGGGTGTAAAATTAAATGGGACACTTAAAGAGGTGCTTCAGACCATCAAACTGAACAACTTTTTCTATGGGACCAATGTCGAAATCGCGAATAAAAATCTGCTGTCCCATACATTTCAGCAGAGTTATGTCTGCAATTTTATATGGGACAGCAGAATTTTATTTCGCGATTTCAGTGTTAGTCCCATAGTAAAAGTTGTTCAGTTTAATGGTCTGACGCACCCCTTTAAGTAAGTGTCCCATTTTATGTTACACCCTGTATAATTGACAATTGTATATAACATCGTCTATGAAAGGAACATTTTAAAATTTTCTAATTCACTATGCAAAGTTAGTAAATTAATTAACGTTATGCATTAAAGTAAATATTTGAAACATAGTACCAAGCAAGAGTTTCCTAATTGCATAGATCCTAATCTAGAATAGAATAAAATTCTTTATTATACCTTCTCGGTAACTGATAAGTTGATAATATTAGAACTCAAATGGTTGGCTATTAACTTAAAGGCTAGTCGATAAACTGCTATACTTGAGCTTTAACGTTATGTTATTCTATAGTCTTAATAAAATATTATACTTATGTTGACAATTGAACCATTTCTTCTTACGATCAGGAGTGCGATTTTTGAAAGTCATATGTTGAAATCAGCAGTAGAAAAGTATGAAGTTTGTGTATTCTCGGTCATGATTTCGAATTCAAAAATAGCACTTCAGGCAAAGATAGACAAAATGCTATTTTTGAAATCGAAATCATGAGCGAGAATACACAAACTTCATACTTATCTACTGTTGATTTCAACGTATGACTTGTAGACCATTTCGTAATAAATTTCATTTAATATATCGAGGTACTTATACAGAATGTTAGGGTAAACAGTTGCATTACTTTAAGGGGTTATTGTCCCCATGATACTGAACAACTTTCCCAAAGAAACCTATAGGAAATTCGGAAAAAAATGTTGTTAAATGCAATCGGCTAATCGAACATTTGTATGAAAAGTTTTTTTTTTTTTTGTTTCGTCTAGATTTCTTTGGGGAAGTTGTTCAGTAATCATGTTTACAATCACCCCTTTAAGTAATACAACTGTTTATCCTAACACCCTGTATAAACTTAATTACCCCTTATATATTAAGACGCCGCCAGTCATTAATTTGGTAACGGAGTTCATAGTACCTAGCTAATACCTATGCACCTCATTGTCTACATTGGTATCTAAACAACACAATACATTCATTTAACTTCTTCACCGAGTGGTTATATTATTTAGTTGCTAAACTAGCGGCGACAATAAAACACTGTTGGTGTTTCTGTTTGCAGATCTTGAAGTACCAGTGAAGAATAAGGCGATTACAGAAGATGCGCCAAGCGCTCTCGATACCACAACAGATAGAATATAATAAAACACAACAAAACATTACTTATTAATTAGCTCTTTAGTTTATACTTGGTGTGTGATTAAATTTAATAAGTTATTACGCCGAGCGCCGGCCGGCGCGGCGGCGGCGCGGCGGTGCCGTGCGTGCCTAGTCCGAATACAGATAAAACAAATATTTATCTACCGTATCTCTGTATCATAAATATACAAAAATGTTATACATCAGTCTTGTGTAGCTACGGTTAATTTATTTAGCAGTATATATCGCGTTACTTCAAAATTGTGTAAGTACTTGTATAATAAACTAGGTTCTCTTAACTCCGGTGCGTAGCAAAGGGAAACATTACAATACATATTTTAGGAAAGCGTCTGTGATTATAAACGAAGAAATTTGAAGAAAACCGTTTTTAATGTTAGTTGAGATGATCATTATGTAAATAAATTGTTAGGTTTTACTGCAGTACTGGCTACGGGCGCGCCGCGCGTTGTCGTTGCTCGCGTGCGAGCTGCAGCGCGCGACGCGATGCGCGTTGCCCTTCTATGTTACTTATTAAGATACGATTTATCTTCTTTTTAAGACTTAAATAAAGCACCTTACGATCGAATGTATCTATTGTCTTCACTGATACAACTGTGTTCTATTGCTTTTACCTGTCCCTTGCAAGTTGCAGTGCGTGCGATTAGTTGTTTGTTGATACGAGTGTGAAATTATGAAAGGACGCGATTAAGGCTTGAAATGTTTCAGATTTTATCGAGAATTGTTATTTGGAAATTAAAAATTCGTCTATATTTACATATTATAAGAACAAAATATTCAACAAAAAACATGTTTAAGATTTACAGTTGTTCCCTAAAATGTTTATCTGAATGTTGTAAACGATTAATATAATTTTTATCGGCCATACCAGTACAAAATCTATTGATTACCCATGTAAATATCATAAGAGCACATTTACAGTGAGTTATTCTACTTATAATGTAATTGTATAAAATGTATTTCTCAACATACGTGCAAGAAGCCTTAAAAATCATAGATTTTTAAAAATATGGGTACTAGCATCTACCGACGCGTGGTCGAAGAAGATGATGTATTTTTATAAAACATATTGTTCTTTATTAACATATATAATATGTTAACTGAAAGTACATGATTTCGTATTTTTCTAACATAATTAAATATAGTAGCGTACGTACGTAAACAAGTGTACAGAATAATCAACTTTTAAAGTGAACGTGATTTTTCATAGTAATATGTATGTTGAATACAAATATTAATCGTATAACTATTATGTATAAATCAGCATTATGTTTACAAAATTATAAATATAATTTGAGTGTTTTATTTTTGTAATTTTTTTAATAAAGGCTGATTTCATAAGCAAGCCTGAGTCGACGTTTGTGCATACGCAAGATGCGTGCGCGCACGCATAGATAGCGGGTGCGGGTGCGGGCGGGCGACGCCGATGATAAGTGCCATGCGTCACGCACGGCGCGGGTCGAGCCTGTTTATGGAGTGGGCCCTTGATCATACACTTGAGTACGTGACGAATGATTTTAATTAAATCGAACATGTGATTGATGGTTTGTGTTTATAGTGAATGTTTATAAATAATTATATAATTATTATTAAAATATTATCATAGTATCACTGCACCAAGTGCGAATATAAAGTAGGCCGCATCAACGAGTAACTTTTTTCTATTAATTTGGGTTAGCGGCCCTTTCATAGGCTTTTATAAGTAAATACATAAATTGTGGCACCGTGTTTTGTCTGTAATACCGTCCAGTGAACACTGTCACTTTATAATCATGACATTAACAATCTTTTAAGGATTTGAATTAACTTACCAAGTTTTAAAACAGTTGATTTAACGTCGCGTGATATATTTTCTTATAGGTATGCGTTATAAACGTAAATAATAGTACTATTTAAATTAAAGCAAACAATCACATAATAACAAAAATAGAATGTTTAATATTGAAACACTATATCGGTAGCTACCAACTTAACAAAGTTCCTTACAATAATGTTGTGGTACAATTTATATACAAAATATATAATTTGAATTTGTTAAATTCATAGAAATTTCGGGTGATTTTTATAAAAATGTACCTAAAGTAAGAATCAACTAAACTCCTTCATTTGTGTCGATTTCCATATTGATAAATAAATAATATTTCAAGTAGTTTTTTGTATATGAACTCCACACATTTCTATGTAATTAGATGCGGTTAGGATCAGTTAGAAACCCCACGTGTGTATCTTGTTATTTATATAAAAAGATAATATTATTAAAATAGTGCATTATACTGTGAAGCTGCGACTTAGTGGGATTCTGTTTAGAAACGTCAAACTCGGTCATTTGTTATACATTTATTGAAACATTTCTACTCAATGTTTCTACACAATAAATTGACTTATAAGTTTGTTAAAAAAAATTGTGAAAATAATGAACAAATAGCGATATTTTTTAATGTTAGCTTCGCGTGCAGACGTGAAGTTTCGCAGCTTCATAAGTTTAGACGCTTTATCAAAAGCAAAGCTGATCTGTGATGGTATGACATAGTTAGGTGCATTAGGCTGTGTGGGTCTTATGTGTCCGTACATTAGGGGCACAACGACAGATGATGACCAATTTTTAAATAGATTTCCTCTTCTCCAGCTTTAAAATGAATCTTATTAGTTGACAGTATGGTCGTATTTAAAAGTTGGTCAACAGTTATTCTTAGCGTTTCACATTAAACATTGGCCTCGATTCGGAGTGTACCACGACTTAACTAAACTAAATTTATTCCTGTCACTTTCTAAAATAAGATTAAGAAAAGAGACAGAAAACCAACAGCTGACTTTAGTCCTGTCAAAGTGACGTTAAACGCCCAAAAACGACTTAAATAAGATGGCGTACATTATGATGGCAACTTATTTTGCGCATTTAACGTCACTTTGACAGCACTAAAGTCAGCTGTTGGTTTTCTGTCTCTTTTCTTAATCTTATTTTAGAAAGTGACAGGATTACATTTAGTTTAGTTTAGTCGTGGTACACTCCGAATCGAGGCCATTAGCACCACTTATTCAGAGACCATTAACACTCGTCTATCTGTATGCGTTCTTTTTTTAGATTAATACGTTTTATTTTACCAAACATGTTACCATTTATGCAGTATTTTTATCATTGTACCTATATAATTATGATTTATTGGAACACTAGACAGTATTATTTTATATGTATATTTTTCAAATTAATTATACTATAAATCAATTTATTATTTGCATGTTTATGTATAACTATTGTAATTTTGGTTATCAGTCAGGCATACTACGTTCATGTATTCGAAAGGTATTGCCAATGAATCTGCATTAAGTACTGTTTTTTATGGACCTACGTAAGAACCATTATCTCTAAATATAGCTCCATGGGGTATTTCACACTTTTGAAAATTACAAGAAAGAATATTTTAAATAATTATGTTCTAGAATTAATTGCGAAATTAATCAGTTTAATTCATGCTTCGTATTTGTCGGTGTAGTATGATGCCAATATCTATACCGCTCGTGCTCTTAAGTTTATGCTTGCTCGTTTACGAATAAAGCACTATAGAATATCCGTGTATCAGTTTTCTTTGAATTTAATATCACAGTTGAGTTTTAACTATGTGGAGTAAGTAATATTTTGCTTTAATTTAAAGTTCGTGATTTCTAGTTTATATTTCATATGTACGAGTACGAACACTGCAACTTAACTTTGTTAAGAAGAAAAACGTGTGAAATGGTACCATGTAGATTCTATTATGTATTTATATACGCATATATATATATATATAATATTTATATTATATATTTAAATCTTGCTAACATGGTTATTTTGGATAGGTATGTAATGATATGTATAACTAAGATAGCATTGACTAGTGTCCGTAGCCTCTGTGGTGGTGACGCATTGCCAGATCGCAAGGTGTCGTCGTGCCATTAGTTAAGTGATCGTACAGGGTTTGTAACAGTTCTCCGTAGGCCGCGCCGCGTGTTCCCACACCAGACCGGCCGCGGCCCATCAAGTACAATGCTTCGGTAGCAACGTTCTACTTATCTTTACATTCAGAAATCTTAGACAATAAACGATTCAACACTAAAAAAGGTGCCAGTGTTCATAATTATTATTTTGCGTTAGTCTTTTAATCGCTAATTTAGCTTCACCTCTTTTAATAACTTTCGTTTAAACTATTTTGAGTTGGATACTTATAAGTCTACTTATAGAAGTTTAAACCTACTATTTAATTCTAAGGCTAGATTGTAAGATACAGCGTAATGTTGTATTTTAATGTTTGTGTAAGTGTAATATCTATATTTATGAATTAAAATTATAAGTATTTTAAAATTATAAGATACACGACGAGTGTTCTATGTAAATGTACATTTTGAGTTCAATTAGATTTAATAAATGTAGATAGTAGCAACTGCGCAGTCGCATGGCGCGCCCCGGCCGCGCTGCCGATGCCGCTGCGTGTCGGACGGAGCGCGCGACGCGAACAGTTCGGGCGCTGTTACTTCGCTCAGATTCGCCCGCGCAGTGTAAAGTTTACCCTGTCGTCCGTTCGTGGGGCGAAGGGCCCCACGCTCGCGGGGCCACTTCAGTAGTCCATCATCACACGCTTCACTCCTCCCGGCGGCGGGCGCTAGTAGCGGGTTGACGGGTGTCGGGTCTTGTCCGGGCCAGGGGTCTCTGGTCGGTGGTTGGGACGGGACGGGGAGGGAGTGAGGTGGGAGGGTACGTACGCGTCGCACACATTCCAAAATAAAGCTAATCGTAACGCTTAAGTGACGCGCCTCGACGAACGCGTTACAAATTGTAAGTTAACCACTTTGTTGTTCATTAACGATAAGTTAGATTTAATCTCAGTCGATGTTGTTTAACTTTAGTCTGTGTATAGTATTCTCTCGGTTAAGTTTATGTGAGGAAGTGAATTTGAGCGAATCGACAGGCCGAAGCCTGATGGGTTCATATTAGTTATAAAATTTTAAGTACCTAAGCGATTATTTCTGTTGCACCTAACTTTATTTTGCGAGCCGTGTTAGTTATATTTTATTGATTGTACATATAGATAGGGCGAGGTATACAGTGTTTTCATTCAATCTTAAATGGTTATTGTTGAATCTGAAAATGTGGGGCTGGCGAATACCAATGCAACTTCGCATATAGATGTTGATAAGTTTAATCATTTATCTTTTCTGATACCATAGATATTACGGCTATTTATGTGTTACTTACTGTTGTGGTGAGGTCGGTCCGGGGCCGGCGCCGGGGCCGGGCCAGCGCAGTCATGACCTGCCTCCGCAGGTAGCAGTGTCCGGGGTCGCGGCCCGGCGCGGCGCCGGCGCCTGCGCACCGAGTCTAGCGGCTCCTCCAGCCTTGAGTGGAACAGATCCCTCGCATCTCGGTCCAGTGACCACTATGTTATTGTAAAGTATAATGAGTAAGTACATCCGATAAGTTCAGCCATAAAGGCTTGTTGTGAGGCTGCTCCCATTTTAACTGAACCCGATGTTGAAACAACAGAAACCACAAACAATAATTTGTTAAAGGAAACGCCACATCACTGCAAACATCACTTATTGATAGTAATTTTAATATTTTTTGTGATATAATAATGTGTTATTAATGTGAATTACCTCTAGCATCGAAATATTGTTAATGACCGGTTGTCAATTTCAGTTTTTCCACTAAACACCAGTCCCACCAAAAATAAGGGTACCTATGGCTTTTATTCCTTTTATTATTGTAATTAGTTCGCTCTATAAAGTGCATATAGAATTAAAGATGTATTGTTTTTAACAATGCCTTGTGTTTTGTTTCAAACTTATTGTGACGTCTTTAAAACTAAATAACATTTTGTACAACTGACTGATTAAATATTTTATTGAAACAGTCTTGAGCGACTTGTACCACGGAGGAAAGAATGGAGCCGAGGTGTCGCAGGGTAATTAGGTCTGTCGCTATTATATTAGGTCATGAGTCATACCGTTACAATGGGCGTGGCCTATGATGCTCAGTTATTATTTTTGCTGCGAGGGGTTTTGTCAATAAAAAATACTTCTAAAACGATAATGCGCTGTGCCTGGATTCGGTTTTAGGGGCGAAACTTGCGTACCCGTCTTGTCCCCCGTCCCTGCATTTTGGCGCCACTCGCTTCGATACAAATATTGCTTTGCGACACCTGGGCTCCTTTCTGTTCTCCATGTCTTGTACGAACAATCTTAATGGTCTTCTTTGTCTCATCCATCTGATCTATCAATGCATTGGTGAAGAAAAGCTCATTATTTTCATACTTATTTTTGGTGAATATTTTTGTAACTAGTAAATAATAAGTTAATTAAAAGTGGTAAGTATATACATGGCTGGTTTCAGTTAAGAGGGGCAACCGATATTGTCGACCACAGCCGCATTGTACCGTGTCATTACCTCACATTACTTCTTTTATACATAATGAATAGTTATTGTTGTCGCTAAATCTTTTAAACTTATTTTTATTATTGTCAATATGTGTCATTAAGTTTAAAACTGTAAACACGATGATATATTTTGGTTGGCAACATAGATACATGTATAAGGCGGTGTGATGTCGCCCGTGCATCGTCGGTGTATTTATTTTCTCGGTGATTAATAAATATTGTGAGACGCACGTACGCGCAGGCGCAGGCGGCGAGGGCTAGTTCGCGCCGCCGCCCGTTATCGTAGAAATATATGATATTTTCGTTTAAATAATAACGTCTTTACTTGCACGTATGTGCGTTTTGTCCGCCTCCTTATTATCCTGATCCTCATTTACTTTCGCTTTACCACATTTTTGATCAGCGCCCATTATGATTTTCACTCAGTATCCACTCTCAATGACAGATTTTCCGAAAGCCACTTATTTTTATTCTAATTATATTTAGGGACTTTTGTACCTAAAACCGCTTTAAAAAAAACTAAAAAGTTAAAAAATAATATTGCTCGATGACATGATGACTTTTTCGTTCGCATCATAAGAACATTAATTTGTTTTATAGAAGTCGCTGTCAAGCCGGTACGATTCGCGACAGGGCTTGCATTCGTTTTTTCGCTTGGCTTGACACCGACTACTATAAATACAAAACAAATTAATGTTCTTATGATGCGAACGAAAAAGTTATCGGCTGCAATATTATTTTTTAACTATTAGTTTTTTTGAAGACGGTTTTAATTTTTTCCCAGCAGTGCACTATGTGTGTGACTATTTCAATACACATTCAAAATTACCCTAAAGGTGGATTGGACGTAATGGCCCGCAAGGTCTCAGGATCTGACACCTTTCTTATGGGAAAGACTAACGAAACTCTTCTACGTCGAAGAAATAGTGAGTCGTGAACAGTTAATAAGAAAAATTAAGTAGTCTTGCGACATTTTGCGTTTTTCTGTGTGAGAAAACAAAAAAGTGAGTCTCGAAGACGTAATGAAAAAAATGTTGCTTTCATGTAATATTTTGTGACTTTCTGAATAGGGAAGACTAAAAGAATTTATCTACGTCGAAGAAATAGTGAGTCGTGACCAGTTCATAAGAAAAATTGAGCAGTCTCTCGACATTTTCTGAGGAGAGATGCGACTGAGTGGGTATAACTACCACAGAAACACGAAACTTAGTTCGAGTAAGTATGTGTTCGAAATCGTTAATCACACTTTAAACACGACCGGTGAATTAGATAGATAATAATAATTCAATGTTAAAATGTGACATGGTTGACGAAACTAAGATTATTAATTTTTAATTGATTTTCAGTTTTGTCGACTATCTTATGAAAAAATGCAATTGTCGCTTTAGTTGTGGTTTATTGATAATAATTGTTTTTATTAATTGAAAGTGTACTAACCAAAGTAGTTTTAAATGATTTGAACAAATTTCCCACATCTAGTTTTTTTTATCGGTAGAGTAAAAGTATTTTTACAAAAAAAAATATTTTTGACAAGTTTAAATCAAGATTTATTTATGATTGCCTTTCCAAATATTATCTAAACTTATTGTGATGAGAGATTGTGTACCTAAGACTAATTCAAAACCAAAATAAAACTGACTGAGACACTAACTTGTATGTTATGGACCTCTAACCGCCCAAAAACGAACTTTTGATAATAACTTAAAAACTATGACACTTGTCATAATACTACAGGGTGAAATTGATATCATTAGCATCCTTTTAAACTAAGAGTCTACCCATCAAACTGAACAACTTTCACTATGGGAGTAAACCAATCGGAGCAAATAAAAAATCTGCTGTTCCATACTAAACTGCAATGTCGACGCGCGAGTTCGCAACTCAAATGTATGCAACAGCTGATTTTTTTATGCTCATACTAAAAGTTGTTCAGTTCGATGGGTAGACTCTTAAAGTAGGGCCAATTTAATAGGTCACATTTGACATCTAGTGATAATTCATCAAACGTAACTTTGTAACGGCGGGCATTGAATAACATTTATTTTTCGAAGTTAGAACTGCACAATTGCTTAACTTTTTTCAATTAGTTATTACATATTTAATGTAATAATGACCAAAGAAGGTAATAAAAAAAGGGTTAGAAAATAAGGCTAAACTCCCATTTTCATTGAGTTTTTAGCTTGAATACTATTTTTTATAACAAGATAAACTATAAAAAGTAATGAAAATGTTGATGACGTCACAACTCAATAATTAGTACAAATCTTCATACAAACCGCACGTTTTGACGTCCGATAAAGAGTAGCTGATTTGACTAGTTGTCAAGTAGCCAATTTTACGATTTACTTTCACTAATAAACCATTCTAAACATAATAAATAATTTCTGTTCTAAAGAACTTGAACATCGTTACAATGTTGCGTCAGTGAACCCTTTTTCTTTTTGAACACTAGTGATGTTACCCAAAAAATCGAAGGTTCATAATAAAATAGAGGTGTTGTTAGGGTAAACAGTTGCATTACTTTAACCCTTTAAAGGGCAACTTTTTGTGATCGAACCCATGATACTGAACAACTTTCCCAAAGAAACGTATTGGAAATTCGAAAAAAAAAATCGAATTTTTAAAAACAAGTAGCTGAAAGGTAATGGTGTAGTATATTTTTAGAACCGACTCATGAAGCCCTTTCATTTGATACCCCACACGATAGGTTTCAGTTTTTTTTTTTAAATCTCAAACATAAAATTGATGACGTTATAACTCCCCACTCCACCAATTGAGAAAGTGACACCGTCATTTTTCCTACTCAGGAAACTCTACTGAATGCAATGATACCACATGTCGGTTAGAACTCCTCAGTCCTGCGAACATCTTTATTTGACGACTTCATTTAAATTCACATCTCTACTAAAAAAAGTTCAAGATGGCGGCCACTTTTCTCAAATATGACATCGGATTCATTTTAAGAGATCTCAGGAACCCCTAGATATCAATTTTGGAAGCAATCGGTTGAAAAACAAAAATGTTCGATAAAGGTCATTGGGCGAAATCAGACCCAGCTAACTAAATTTTTCCTTCAAAAACCAAATTGGTTTTGAAATGTTTAGTATTAACCCACATTCAATTTTATGTAGTTATTTATTTTTTAAACCATGGGCAAATGTATTAAATGTACTATAATAGTAAAATGTACTAAATGTCCAAAAATTTACAAAATGTGCGAAAATGTTTAAAATGAAGAAAATATACTAAAATGTACTAAATGTACTAATTGTACTAAAATGTACTAATTGTACTAAAATGTACAAAATGTAAGAAAATGTATTAAATGTACGAAAATGTAAAAAAATTAACATTTCTCTTTATTAGTTTTTGGCCTGAAACCCATGGTCTACATTAATGCGACATATATATTCATGAACTAGAGACATTTATCTAAACATCCTATATTTTTTTTCTGTAGGTCGTGGGTATAGGTTTCATACTAAGGTGCCCAGTGACCTTAGGTATGTAGTTTACGATAAAAAATAATAATGGGCCAGGGATTCGACTGATGATTTTTTAAATAAAATTACCTAAATATTATTAGTACCTGGTCTATAAGTACCTTTTCATAATAACTGAATTTAATTCACATTTATGATTGAAGTCTGAATCGAATCATTCACTTTTTAAGCAGGTCACCTCACTATGAAGCTAAAACTGACAAATGTCAAATGTGACCTATTAAATTGGCCCTACTTTAGTTTAAAAGGCTAATGATATCAATTTCACCCTGTATATGCGGTATAAAATGATCATAAAGGTGCCCTCAATTAGCTCAGAAAATATCTACATCGTTCTACCAAACACCCTGTATAGACGGTCGAATTGAGAAACCTCCTTTTTGAAGTCGGTTAAAAAGTAAAAATTCGTGTTTTTAAGTAGGTTAAGCAGAAAAGATGAACAGATAGTTCGTCAACGGATGCGTCTGACTCAGTGACATGCATTTTTTAACTTGCTTTTTATAGCCTAAAGGAATACGCCCAAATCCGTTTCGGCTCAAAACCGGTAAATTTGAATTTTATAAGAAACGAGCTTTTACCCGCGACTTCGTCCGCATAATTATATACCAGATTTTAAGTCAGATGATAAGCTATCAAACAAAAAAAGTTTCATCAAAATCGGTTCAGTAGTTTTTGCGTGATACTCGAACAAACAAACACCCAAACAAACAAACAGACAGACAAAAAATCCAAATATTGGTGATTTGGAATCGGGGACAGGTAAAAAACATATCGTTTTTTTTTTGTAAATATCTTCAATATACAGACACACTTCGGTTACATTTTAATAATAGTTTAGATGCTACAATAGAAAAGGATAATTTCCATTTCATTGGCAAATATGATATTCCTCCTATTTTTTTTTTGTGTATAGTTTTAGCTATCATACTACTTGTATGTGTTCTGTGATCATACTCATTCGTTAGTTGTAAAACGATCTGAAACGAATTCATTTCGTCACGTGGGCAGTGTCTTTTCCGTGTTTGGATCCAAGTCAAGTCAACACCATCTACGTTGAACTACGTTTTACATGGTTTTACTAGCAGCTGTCAGAAAACTCTCTATTAATGCTACGGTTCAAAATGCGCAAATATGCGCTATCGGTAGAGATAGCATGCACACAATCGGTTCATAATGCGCGAATGTGCGGATACGTTTGCTGTCTGACGTCATCAGTGACGTCATTAACTTGCGCTTACACCGCACACGAAAAATAGGTAGTGCAGCATATGCATGTCAAATTGACAGCTGGTTCAAATTGTACAAACGGTTTAGCAGTGTATTCGTACTAACTAATTTGGACCGACCGGTAAAGCGTGTGCATAGCGTTTGCACTATTGGCATAATTTGAACCGAAGCATAATTTGCGATGCGCCCATACATGGATGGACGAATATATGTGGGTGAAACCCAATGACATTAGTAAACGTGAAACCAATTTCGACACTGTTTTTTCATTTTTTTTTGCGTCCAGTAATATGCGAAGAAATATATATTCTTACATAATTATCCCTTTCAGACCGGCTCCGAAACTAGCCGAAATTTTACCGGGAAAAAACCTGTACCTACCAAAAAACAACCCGCAGATGTCAAATCTGAGGTCAGTTTTCCATTTTCCGGCCGCCATCTAGGAAAAATGTGACCCTCACAATTCTATAAGCAGGGGCCCAAGATAACAAAGCTATAATTGTGATGTCGCACAATTGTATCAAGCTAGGCCCAAGATGGTCAGAACTCTAGTAATAAAAAAAAACAAAATATTCATTTTTCGGTATCCCATCATCCCGTGGATGCTGAAAAACCTTTTTATTTCCTAAGAAGTGTAAACAGGCTTTTTGTGCACTATTTATGGCTAGAGAGAACTTTTGCATTATTTCGGGGGTTCAGTGAATTTCCAGGATTGACCAGGAGACTCATCTGTACTGGTTGGCTTGGAGACTTATTCTGCCTCCACCTCCCTTGACTGAGCGGTACATCATCGTCCCTGATTGACTCTAATTCTGCTTCTGATACAGCCTCCACCTGGCTAGGTCTGGGCATATCCTGCTGCTCCCCATCGTCACTACCCTCGTCACTAGGCCCCATTAGAAGATCCTCGATCTTGTCGTTCTTCTAAACATATGCATAATTGAAAATTCTGTAAAATTACTGAAATAGCACACGAGCAATATGTCGGCAAGTGATACCCTTTAGCCCTACTTGAAGCAATTGTGTGAGTTAAATTCGTTGACCCATAATTCTGCTTCAAATTGCGATTTCCAGGTAATAAACTACGAAATCGAGGAGAAAAACCTATTTACTTTTTGTGCACCAAAATTCACAAAAAACAATCAAATATTCATGTACTTATCCATACAATCGTCAAAGGCGGAGCGGAAAAAAATCGCTCACTTGTCAGGTCTGTACCAGCTCACCAGCTGACCGAGGACCACCGAAGCCGCGCTTGGGTCAAAGTTCGGTTTACGCACAAACGTGTGATGCTGAGCCCGTTCAGTTAGAACGAGTAGTTTTTATTCAAAAATGATTTTTGTAAACCGCACAAATGTTTTGGCCGGTTCTGAAAGGGTTATAGGAGTTTGTGTGAGCAATCTTGAGCAGTGATGTACTTACTACATGTTAAATTAACGTTTTTTCGACAATAATCATGCATTTCCAATAATAAAATTTAAAATACAAATAATTAAAAACATGTAAGTATGTATGTATTGTGCCACCACTCATGTCCATTATAAGTGGCGACGGGCTCACTCCCCGTCACACTGGACAGATTTTCGATACTACAAGTGAAAAGTGGATGTTCTGAGGTTTCAGAATATATCTGACTACCCCTCAGGGAATACAGTCGTGAGAATATGCTAAAAACATGTATTTCATACAAAAACATTTTGGCCATTTTCGTACTTGTTAATTTGTATTTATGAGAGGTTTCTAGTCTCATTTATCTGATTAATGTCACGGAATAGACTACAGGAATGGATATTTTATAATAGAAGTCCTAAAGATCAACATTTAATTGATGTTTATTCGTATGTCTTCGTTCTTTCCACTTTTACGTTACTTCATAAACGTTACTTAATTTCTAGTACAAATTTTAAACCAAACGTAGTAGGATCTATTCTTTTTTTTTTACAGTAGAACTCTTTCTACAACTGTAATTGTCGAATTTAGGTCTAGATACTTATTAATGAAAGTAACTGTGCCTACACTAAAGCTACAATAATAAACTACATATTCTACGAACAACGAAAACTAAATATTATTTTATATAAAATATTTATTTAACTTATTTACATATAAATACATATATCTACACAACTACAATACAGTACGACCACGTTTATTAGTCGTATCGTCAATCTACGTTCTAAAAGACGGGAATAAAATCAAATTATACTGGAAACCTTTGATACTATCAACCTCATGTTTACTTACTTAAAGTGTGAAATTGATAGTCGTGCAGTATGATGATTAAGTGCCAATGCTTTAGGGTCAGACTCGAGCAACTTCCTAATAAAAAATTGTTTTATGACACTTTCATTAATTCCATACTAATTCGCTATATTATTGAACCACCCATTGGCCTCGATTCGGAGTGTACCACGACTTAACTAAAATAAATTTATTCCTGTCACTTTCTAAAATAAGATTAAGAAAAGAGACAGAAAACCAACAGCTGATTTTAAGGCTGTCAAAGTGACGTTAAATGCGCAAAATAAGATGCCATCATAATGTACGCCATCTTATTTAAAGCGTTTTTGGGTGTTTAACGTCACTTTGACAGCACTAAAGTCAGCTGTTGGTTTTCTGTCTCTTTTCTTAATCTTATTTTAGAAAGTGACAGGAATAAATTTAGGTAAGTTAAGTCGTGTCACAGTCCGAATCGAGGCCACTGTTTATCTATTTTTATCTTAAATCCTGGTTGCGAGCGGTTAAGCGCGAAATTAATAGACCAATAGAAGCAGGGCATTTTCGGCGGGCATCCGTAGAGCATCCTGATTGGTACGCGCAATTTTAAAAATAATAAACTGAGCAGGTACATCCTTAAGACTTATAAACGTGGTAACACTGTACTTATGTAATGGCTAGCACATGCACATGGCAAAATGAGAAAACCGCGCTAGTTACGACTAATCTTTCTCGTCTTCTCATAGTGCGTGTCTAGGCCAAAATAAAATAAAAAACTCACTTATTACTAAATGACTAAGGCTGCATCCTTAGAGATCCGTCGAGCCGTATGGTCTCGCCGTTGAGCATCGGGTTCTGTATGATGCTCTGTACGAGGAGGGCGTACTCCGAGGGGAGGCCGAGGCGGGAGGGGAAGGGCACCGAGGCTTCCAGCTGCTTGATCGCCGGCTCGGGCAGCAGGTCCATCATCGGGGTGCGGAATAGACCTAGAAATATGTTTCGGTTGTCTTGAATACAACAGGCTCTTGTAGTGTAACTACCCGATTCAATCGATATTCAATGTACGTAGTATTTTTTTGCAGTTCTTAGCGGTTCGGCTTCTTAATATTTAGTTAACCTATTAACCGCCATGGTCTGAAATATAAGACGTACCACATCGAGCTCACAACGCCGCCGTCTCATAAATGACTATAATTTATATATACTGTGTTTTCGCGGTTAAAAGGTTAATTAGATATGATGATGACAGCGTCGAGACAGGGCCGTAGCTGAGGGGGGGGGGGGGGGGGGGGGGGGGGGGGCAATTTCCCATATTACATCGAACTTCCTTCACTTGCTCCTGCTTATTGATTTTGTTATAAATTATGATCCGGTAAAGCTTGTTATTGCTTGTTACACTACTCTTATCTCTTCGTGAAACGATCTTCCTCTCTCACTCCAACTCCAACTATAGTAAAACATGGAACTGACAGAATTCTCGATCCAGTATTTGAATAGTATTTAAGTTAACTCGACTGACATCGTTTTAAGGCTCAAAGTGTAAAATTTCGAAATCGCTTCATTCGCTCCATTTGAATGATGTTTTGAAGATAGGTAGGCTAATAGAACTCATACCAACACCGTTTTGCGACTTGAAATGTAAAATTTCGAGCTCGCTTCGCTCGCTCCAGCCTTTGAATTGTGTTTTGAGGATAGGTAGGCTAATGTCACTCATACCAACACTGTTTTGAGACTTGAAAAGTAAAATTCCGAGTTCGCTTCGCTCGCTCCAGACTATAATGTTATGAGTGTAGGTAGGCTAATGGAACTCGTAGCTCGTACCAACACCGTTTTGAGTGTTGGAGTGTGAAATTAAGAGCTTGCTGCGCTCGCTCCAACCTTTGAACGAAATTTTAAGGATAAGTAGGCTAATGGAACCCGTACCAATACCGTTTTGAGTGTCGGAGTGTGAAATTTTGAGCTAGATTCGCTCGCTCCAGCCTTTGAATGGTGTTTATGTAGATTTATAAAATTCAGTAGGTATCACCATCGTTTTGATACCTGGAGTGCGATTTTTTAATCTCATTCGCTGAGTTCAGCAGTTGAAAATGTCTTTCAAAAATCGCACTCCTCAAGTAGGTATGATTTTTGAAAGTCAAATCAGCAGTAGAAAGATGCATATTTCCACTGTAATTTTGACATTTTCAACTGCTGAACTAAGCGAATGAGATTCAAAAATCGCACTGCAGCTCTTTTATTTGCTGGAGATCAGTTTTCACAGATACTAAATTATGTTACACATCCAAAAAACTAGCCTTTTGTGTCCGCCCTACCTTAAACCTCTTATGCCCTACCTTTAATCCAGTTTTAGCTACGGCCCTGATCACAAACATAATACATACATGGGTGCCCCGAAAATGATGGACTAAACGAAAAGGATGGGAATAGGTTAATACTATCTGTATTTCCAATCGATTTGAATCTCTTCATTGGGGTCCGGAAATTGACAGTTCAAAAATTATAAAGGGGTTAGAACATTTTTGTATGGAGCCTGGGATACCAATTTTTTTTTCTAATTTTTATCATTTCGCGCGGCCAACCTTAAGACTTTGCATATCGATAGAACACGTTATTACAAACATACTTTGTTATTTGGCAAAATCTCCTGAAGTGTTTTTTTAAGCTAGATATTTGACTTTAATAGTTTTAATTTTTCAAGACTCCTAAGGGCTTTATTTCTTACCTGATCGAGATGAAACTTGGTGTTTGCATAGTAGACGCGTAAAGAATTTACATTTTTGTATGAAACTTGGGATAGCAAAACTTTTTTTTATATATTTTTTGTAATTTTTATCATTTCGCGCGGCTAACTTAAGACTTTGCGTATCGATAGAACACGTCATTACAAACATACTTTGTTATTTGGCAAAATCTCCTAAAGTGTTTTTTTAAGCTAGATATTCGACTTTAAAAGTTTTAATTTTTCTAGACTCCTAGGGGCTTTATTTCTTACCTGATCGAGATGAAACTTGGTGTTTGCATAGTACACGCGTAAAGAATATACATTTTTGTATCAAACCTAGGATACCAACACTTTTCTTTATTTATTTTTTCTAATTTTTATCATTTCGCGCGGCCAACCTTAAGACTTTGCATATCGATAGAACACGTCATTACAAACATACTTTGTTATTTGGCAAAATCCTAGAGTGTTTTTTTAGCTAGATATTTGACTTTAAAAGTTTTAATTTTTCAAGACTCCTAGGGGCTTTATTTCTTACCTGTTCGAGATGAAACTTGTTCGTTATTTTACAATAAATGTCCAAAATTTCTGCCACGAACCCAAATCCAAAGCCGGCATCGTGAATATCTTTTCAATAATAAAAGGGCGACTGTTATTTTTATTTTCTCAATGGGCGCCCTTGATCGTTCGATGAGGCCTTTGCCCTGCAGTGGGATCCTACAGGCTATAGTGACAAAACAGGACGAACCTGGTGCAATGGTGACAACCCTGATACCCTGCTTGGCGAGGTCGCGTGCGATGGGCAGCGTCATGCCGACCACACCAGCTTTTGACGCCGAATATGCTGCTTGTCCAATCTATAGTAAAATCAAACCTTCATTTCATTACAGTATAAGAAAGAGTATTTGATCTAGTCTAGTACGACATACAAGTACGGACACTCCCTGCCTCCTACCATCTATTTACCTCACCCCCTTTTGGCAGACGGCGGCAAACGACAGTAGGCGAAAGCATATTTATCTTTGGCAGTATATTCCTCTTTCATACGCACTCGCACAGTATCGCAAATGCTTTCCTCTTCTTGTCCATTTTTTAAATTTGTATGAATTGACAGCCAAGTGTCCATGATGTGACTTTATTGACAACATAAATAGCCTAGTAAATGCATACATTTTACCTTGCAAAAGGTCCGGTATCCACGATTTTTTTATATGTGATACAGGTATACCTTACAAAAAAAATCCAAGTTTTCGACCTTGAAGTGCTGCCGCGGACTCTGCCATGTCCATAAAACCCAGAAAATTTCGAAGCTTTTTCAGTTTTCATTATTTAAAATCTAAAGTTTAGGCTTTAGAGTAAAATTATGTTTTAGAGGAATTAAGAGCACTAAATGCGCTACAGTTTGGTTTTTAAATCATCTTTTTATACTGTATATTTACCGAGATACGACACTTCAAAATAAGGGCAGTTAGGGCTAATTCCTAACTGCCTTATGCCTGTGGGTGCAGAAAAGCTGGGCTCAAGAGGGTTTTTTGTATGTAGGTAATCTCTGGAAGTACCAAACCGATTCTTAAAATTCTTTCACTGATAGAAAGCTACACTATCCATGATTACCATAGGCTACATTTTATATTGTAAAAAAAAATTCTATTCGAAATCTCAGTATTTGTATACCAATTGACCGTTATTAAACATTTGCTGAAAATTTACAAGTGTCGCATCTTATGGTTCAAAAACATGTTGTAGCGCATTATTTATACTTCTTCTAAACACCTTCACAGTGAAACCTAAAGTTCATAATATATATTTAATAAAAAAATAAAAAACGAAATTTTAAGGAATTAGTCATACCACTCCATACTTTAAGGTGTTGTATCTTCAGCGGCGGACTAAGCCCGCCGGAGGCCCGGGGCGGCAAAACTAAATGAGGCCCCCGGTCTTTCCAGAAGTTGATATCTACAATTCTTTCGAGCCGTGGCAAAAACTTAACATCGGAGCCCCTTCCTTCCATAGGCATAGGTAGGAAGTATTTTGTCCCAGGGAGATCCAGGTCTTACAACACGGAGCGAGCGAAGCGAGCCTGACATTCGTACAATGTAAAACCTATTTCACTGAATTCTGGAGCGGGCAAAGCTAAGTGAAAATTTACTGCAATATAATGAAATCAGTGGAATAAGATTTAAATCATTGAGCGAGCGAAGCGAGCTCGAGTTTTTTACGACTTAAAATCTGGAACGAACAAAGTAAGCTCAAGATTTAACTGCACACCAACAGTGCAACTGCAACTGCAACTGTATACTATGAAAAGACATAGGTACCATCCAAAACCAAGAGCGTGCGAAGCGAGCTCGAGACTTCACTGAATTCTGGAGCAAGCAAAGTGAGCTCAAGATTTTAATGCAATGTGTCTAGCCAGGAGCGAGCGAAGCGAGCTCGAGATTTTGCTTCATTATAACTCGACTTTTTCAGCTCATGCCAAAATCGAGGCGATTGATGTATTAAACAAATAGCTGAAATGAGCTTATAATATAATGCTTATAATAACTCGATTGTAGAGCTCACCTTGAAATAGATTAGGTGAGTATATTGGCGTATAAAATTAAAATCGGAGCGAACGATTCTATAATTATGACTGGGTTGTAGCATGAACTCAGTCTCAAAGCACAGAAAGCTATCAATAAAACCAAGCGAGCGAAGCAAGCTCAAATTTTCGAAACACATTCTAATTCCAACCACATTGACCTTCAAGAAGCGAGCTCATAATTATGTTAACTGCATAACAACTTGAAAAGGATTGAGCGAGCGAAGCGAGTTCGCAAATTCGCAATATTTTGTACTCTATTTCCTTCTTTGACTTTCAATGACTAACTTACGGGGCCTCCAACTTCAAACTGCAGTCCCAGTACCGGAGGCCAGGGCCTCCGGAGCGAGCGAAGCGAACTCATAATTATGCTAAATGCATAACAACTTGAAAAAGATTTAGCGAGCGAAGCTCGCTCGCAAATTCGCAGTATTTTTGACTCTATTTCTTTTCTTGACTTTCAATGACTAACGTGCGGGGCCTCCAATTTCAAACTGCAGTCTCAGAACCTGTTCTGCTTCTGGCCTCCTGAGGCCCGGGCCTCCAACTCTAAACTGTGTCTTTACTTGCTATATAAACGTCATTATTTTGGTTTTGATTAAAAACGGATTCTCTTCTCGAGATTCGGAGGCCCCCCAGGACTGGGGCGGACCGCCCCTCCGCCCCCCCCCCCCCCCCCCCTTAGTCCGCCAGTGTGTATCTTGGTAACTATTCAGTATAAAAAGATGATTCAACTATCAAATTGTAGCGGATTTGGTCTTGTTTAAACCTTTTACTTTGCTCTAAAACCCAACGTTTAAGTTTTACTGAAAAAGTCTCAAAATTTTCGTTGTTTTATGGTCACACCAGAGCCCGCGGCAGGACCCCAAGGTCGAAAACTTGTATTTTTATTAAGGGCCTCTACCTGTATGACATATCCAAAAATCCCGGATACCCGACCTTTTGTCATACGGTGTTATAAGGACACATAAATATGTCCAGTAAAGCTCTGTGTGCTTTCCCTGTTATACAGACAAAATAATATCTTTCTTATCGTGTGGGCAGAGCCCTGGTGTCAGAGTTTTTTCAGACCGCCTCTGACGTGGTTTTTATGTAACGACTACTACCACCAGAGATAGTAGCCGGGACCAAAGGCTTAACGTGCCATCCGAAGTACGGAATCATTTTTCTTTTCAGACAATCAGGTGATTCAGCCTGCAATGTCCTAACCAACTGGGGAAAAACGCACAAAGTGACATATCACTAGGTGTCCCCCATGGGAATGGAACCCACAACCTCCGTGTCGAGAGCCCAATGCTCTTAACCATTAGACCACGGAGGCAGTTATAGAGATATAGAGTTATAGAGATACTAGTATAATCATAAGCTTTCAAACTCAAAAAGTTTCATCAAAATTGGTCCAGTAGTTTTTGCGTGATGCTCGAATAAACAACACACCTAAAAACTATATCATATTTTTTTTTTTTTTGTAAGTAGGTATCTTATATGCACAGACACACTTCTGTTACAGTTTTATAATAGTGCAGATGAGATTGTATACTTACTTGTCCATCGAAGGCAGCAACGCTAGCGGTATTCACGATGACACCCCGCTGTCCATCAGCGTCCGGTGCATTCTTGCCGATCATGCCTGCGGCCAGTCTGATGACGTTGAACGTGCCTATTAGGTTCACCTGCAAACATTACAGTTATTGTGTTCAGCAACACTGCTTTATTAGGTTTTTGACAGCATGTAAAATATAGGATCTATTGATGGCATCCGTATTGAATATGAATTTTGGAAACCAACTATTTAGTCAGTTAAGAAAAATACAAAATATTTTAAGAGAAAATCGACAAAGAAAATATATTTTTGTCTACTTCAGTCACGTGATCGTAAACGACTGTGATTCGCCGAATAGTTGATGACGTCAACTGTATGTAGACAGTTGCGTGTAGAGTATGAGTGTCACATGCAGGTGACGTCACATGGATGACATGGATGTAGACACGTATATTGTCAAGAAAAGCGTTTTCGCGGGATATTTAAATTATATTTTATGTTTTACTTTTTTCTTGAACTATGTGTAATGGAACGTAAAATATACATTTGCTATAGAGTCCTTAGGGCTTAGACACAAGTGATTAAGAAGGCTATCGGAGTCCAGTGGCGCCCTCGTCGCAATAATAAAGATTTCTCAATAAAGAAAGCCTAAATTGAAAAAGTGCTCCACAGATAAACTACAAAAGCCTTCAAGCCATTGTTATAATAATTAATACAATACTTTTATAGGTTCTAAACAAAGATTTTTTTTGGTCTATCGACTAGATACCGCCGACGACATAATAAAATGAGGCAAAAAATATCACGCCACATCAGGCTTGATATTTCCCGTCTCCTAGCAACGAGTGTTGCCAATCGAATGATTTCGGAAATCGTACGGACTAGGTACACACGTCTTTTGAAATCTTGAAATCGTCGATCAAATCGAGTTCATTATACAATATTATATTGTTGTTATATTTTGAAGAAACATTTGAACATTTTGAAGGAAATCTTACCCTATACTCTATACCCTATACTATCTATAGGGTACGATACAGTGTGGGCATCAATCTATTAATTTTGTAATAAACATGAAATTTTATTTTGATTAATAGTACATTACTGCAGCGGCCAGCAACAGAGGCATTGATGGACGAACGTGTAAATGTGGGCCTAGTTGTGGCCAAGGCTTGTATAGTACTTTTCTCAAATAATGCGCGGAAATGAAAACAGTAAATTTTCTCAAATAATTCGCGGAAATTACAACTCTTTTCAAAATCAATGACGAACAACGAACAACAATTTGTTTTTTTTTTTCAATAAACATCTTTCTATTTGCAAGCCAGTTCGAAATTTAAATAAAACCTTTGATGAGTTACCTCCTTGGTCGCCATGTTTAGGAGAAAAAGATCGTTCCATTTTTAAATTACACGACAGATATGAGTTTACTATGTAATTTATTTGGCCGCAAAACACGACAGATATGGATTTTCATACAAACATTGCCGGCCGCTGCGCGCATGTAGTTGGCCAGTACAGCAATTTCGATTTATCTCGAAGAAGGTTGTCAAAATAATGCTCACATTTCAAAATGTACAATAAAGCGGTCAGCACAAGCGTCGTCAAAAACAAAGGTACAAAAACAGACATAAATCAGCAACATGCTTCGTCAAAACAATGAAATACAAGCTCAGTCAAATAACCCGCCCCTGGACGATCCCGGCGCAAAAGAGCTCCCTCAGTGGACGGCCAACCTCCGCAACGAAGGTCTTAGCCTCGGCAGCCCAAACCCCCGTGGTCTCAACGGCGACAGGTACAAAAAGATAATCAGCCACCAGGGCCGAGTACCTGTCCCACTTCCTAACGGCAGCCAGCTCCGCGGCCGCTCCAGGCGTCCGCGACATGCGACTCAGGTAGCTGGCGGCGAAAGTGCTGACGCACGTTGCGTCCCATAAAAGCTTGCCATAAAAACTTGCCTTTCTGCCAGGGCACCAATGTCAAGCCATCCGGCCTCTTGCCGTCGGCACGGCTGAGACCACGTGGCTCAAGAACGCACGGGACGTTGGCAGATACGAGAGCCCACCTGACGATATCGTTGAGGGCATGGTGACGAGGAAACCTCCCTGAGCAGCGACGGCAACTCAAAGCGTGGTGCCCAGTGGCCTCCACCATGGAACCGCAGATGCATCTATGCGGTTCACACACCTTGCAGCCCAAGCGGAGACCGACAGCCACACGCAGCGAGTCGGTGTCGAGAAGGGTGCCCATATGAGGCGAAGGCACCGCATGCAACCACGCCCCCGATTCAGGTTGCGATACCGCCCTGAGTCTCGCCAAGTCTGGCCTGGATGCCTCACCCATAAGGCGGTCGAGAGTAAACTTCACACCGAGGTCATCCCAAGACCGCTGCACACGCGGGTCCTCAGGCGCGCCCGCACCCAGGCCCAGAGCCTCCCAAGCTGCCAACGCATCCTCCGCAAAAGGAATGCTCAAATGGTTACCATCACAACGTAAAATCTTAGTAACCAATTTCGCAAGCCCCCAAACGCCCAAGCCCCCATGACGAATTGGCAGGGCCGCCTGGCTCCACTGACTCTCGCTGAGGGAGACGTTCAGGATGCTCTCGACCGTAAGCCTAAGCGTGTCGTCAAAGCGCGATACCTCCCCCGGAAACAACCATGTCGGAGCTGTCCGCAAAAGGTAGGTAACCTTTGGGACAGCAAAGCACATGCGCAAAAGTATTAGCGCGACATGGGCAGACAGATTACTTAGGCGCTCGCGGGCAAAATCCAGCATCTGCCTGCGTACCGCAATTGCCTCCGGGACCGCCTCTGGAAATATCGGCGACCCTAGAAGGCTGAAAGAGTCCGCTGTAAGTTTCCTGATGCCAGGAAGAATGGAATCGATACGCGCAAAAGCTGAATCCGACCCGAGGCCACAGGGGAAAAACTCGCACTTAGCCATGTTAGCAACCAACCCCAGCTCACCAAGACGCGGCAGCAAAGAAAGAAGATCCTGCTCAACGACCTCAGGTTTGCCCCCAATGGTACCATCGTCCAAGTACCACAGGTTCAAAGGTGACTTCAGCCCCAGAATAGCCCCGTGAATAGCGAGGCTGAAAACGAGCGGACCAAGAGGGTCCCCCTGTTGCGCCCCTACCTGTGAGAGGATAAGCTCTCCGTCAAAAAATAGGTTTGACGGGCTATCGTAAACCTGATGTAAGAAGGGGTAGAGGGAGGGGAGCCTATTCCTGACCTCGGTCAAAAAACGTCCCTCTCTAGGGACTTAAAGGCGTTGCGAATGTCAATCTTTACCAAAACGCAGTCCCTGTTGGCGGGGTCCATCGCGAAAGCACGAGTGGCGTGGATCGCCGCCTCGCAGCCCAGACGCGTCCCAAAACCCAGCTGATGAGGCTGCAAGAAGCCAGACAACCAGTTTGTGTTTTGTAATTAATTAAGTAATTTGATTAGTTTTAATCAGATGAAATTTTTTAATTTAAATTAATCACGATTACAATTAATTAAATGGTATATATACCATGTCTTTTTAAATTTGTCCAAGAATCCACCGAAAACCTGCACGGCTAGCATGCCACCCACGACAAAGCGTTTAAAGGAGAAAAACGTCATGCGCGCTCTTTCTGACATATGATTTTGGAGGCAATCGGTTAAGAAACAAAAAAGTTTAAGATGGCGGCCACTTTTCTAAAATCTGACATTGAATTCGTGTTCGGAGTCCACGCAAACCCTCAGACATAAATTTTTGGAAGCAATCGCTTGAGAAACTAAAAGCAAATAAGACGGCCACTTTTTGTGATTTGACAAGTTACAGCCCTAAATAGGCAGGACGGACGGACGGACAGCGTAGGCTTATGAACAGTGTCCCGTTTTCACCCTTTGGGTACGGAACCCTAATAAAAAAGTAACCTAACAACTGGGCTTAACTACTATAAATTTTCATATAATTTGGATAAAACTTTAGAGTTGGCAACATTATTTTTTGAAGCTCGAATTTTAGTTGCCGCATTTTTGGAGCCCTTTTTTCTTAGGAAGGGCGGTATCTAGTCGTATAGACCAAAAAAAATCTTTGGTTCTAAACATTCCACTTTTAGATAATTTCGAATAAAAACAAAAGCGGCCGTTTTTTTCTTTTTTCACAAGTTTTATTGGTGTTATTTTTACTAGACCTTTAAAAAACCTATAAAAGTATTCTATGAAAATAGCTTGAAGGCTTTTGTAGTTTATCTGTTGAGCACTTTTTTAATTTAGGCTTTCTTTATTGAGAAATCTTTATTATTGGTGCGAGGGCGCCACTGGACTCCGATAGCCTTCTTAACATAGAACAGTTTTTAAAAACCTATCAAATACCCTAATCAGCAGGTACGCACGGCGACACATCAAGCTATACAAAACCAACAGAAGCTGGTCGGGCGACGTTATACAGTACTCTACCTACGCGAGGACAGCTAATTTTGGTTTTGTATAGCTTTATGTGTCGCCGTGTGTACTAGTCATTCACTTCGAGTTGGCCGTTACCTCCCTTCCCGCTTCCCCGCACCGCACCCCTAAGAGACCCTTATAAACGCAATTTTATAACCTTTAGCAACGCAATCACGTATGGTACGTCCGTCCCGGTCACTAATATCGCTTTTAATTTTAAATTTTTATTTGCCTTTTATATTATTTTTTGTCGACGGGACCAATTAATGTGCCTGTGAGGAAATTTTGTAACGGTCATCGACGGCCAACTGGTCGTGAACGGGTAGTACATACTTTATACCTTGTGTTCTTGAAGACTATCTTTTTAGGGTTCCGTAATCAGACAAGGAACCCCACTTTTACCCATTCTGTCCATCTGTCTGTCTGTCTGTATTGAATCAAAAGGCATGCAGATTGCAGACTGACGAGTGATAATGATAACAGTAACCCAAAAAGAGAAATGTGGTAGTTAAAAAGAAACAATTTTTTTTCGTCCTCAAACAAAAAGCGGGTTGGACTTTTTTTAAATATGAATCGAGTAAGGTTTCGAAGGATAAGTCTTGTAGAATGGAACAAAAAACACCCATTGAATAACTATGTCGTTATACTGGTTCTGTCCAAGATCAACTCTGACAAAGTCAAAGTGATACTTTGAGTCACGATGCAGGCCTGTTACCGGCGGTCGCGTGTGTCAAGTGTCTGCTCTCCGGCCTGCCACAAGGCTTCACCAATTTGTGGTGGGTCAAGTGTGTGTTTTTGTACGAAAACAATCCATGATTATCATCTCAAAAATATTTATTACTGAACAACCTCAAGCACATTTGCTATTTACGCTGGAGATTGGCAAAATCATAGACCCCACGATGGAGCCACAATTATAAAAATAGCAAGTACGAGTTTTCACTCGTGGTCCTTCTTAGGCCGGTCCTTATTGGGTGCAGGTAACTCAAATTATGTCCTAATTTATTAAAGGAGAATTATAAGTCAAGCCGCATAATTTTTTGTTGGCCATGGAACCCACAGATTTTAATATGTAAACAACGGAAAAAAAAACCTTCTCAACTAATTTGTCTTTTTTACAACGCCAACTAAATATTTCAAAGAAAGCGTCAAGTGATGAACAACAATTATTTTAACTTGTCCTATTGATTTATGCAGACCACGGATTTTACAACGTTATCTGATTCAGTCAATGAGGTTAGCGAGGAGCGAAGCGATGAGCATGTTAGGTGTCTTGCGACGACAGCCAGAACCGAATGGCAACTGTTTAAAAAAAATTAAAAAAAGGGTCAAGGTCACTGAATCTATAATAACCTTTGCTTGGTTCTCCGCATACCACATTAAATTCAGTCAGGTTAGCCAGGAGCGAAGCGACGAGCATGTTAAATGAAGTATATTTTAGTTGTTTTACTCAGTTTAAAAAGTACTGAGTTAAATTAGAAGTCGATAGAATTAATTTGTTGGTGTCATAATGTAAATACTATGTTACCCATAAGTACCTCAATCGTTTTCTGGAACATCTTCAGGTCAAAGGGTTGGTTCTTCTTAAAATTGTAAATCCTTGCAGCGGTGGCAATTCCAGCACAATTGACAGCCACATCCAGCCGTCCGAATTTATCTTGAGTGGTTTGTAGAGCATTCTTTATGTCTGCTTCTGATGTCACCTTTACATTTACATTGACATGAATGCACAATTTATACATGTATAGTTAAGTTAAATACATTGCCTATAAGATTGCCTATTAATTAAGATAAATTTACACTACTACTGCGACAAAGTAATATCTATAATTTCAACCACATACAGGAAACTAAGTACAAGATAACAAATCAATCAATGATAAGGGAACTGAGGCTGAACAAATTTGATGAAGGTGCTTGAAAACCGGTCCAGTCCAGTGTGAGTCGGGCTACTTGTACACCGAAAGTTTCAAACCACACTACCACTCAACATTTATTAACTTACAAAATTTTTTTTTCTCCGGGACCTTTAGCCCGAGACCGACTCACACTTGGCCGGTTTTATTCTTTGTTGTTACACTGTAGAGTTTGCTCTATAATCACACCAAGTTTGACGCTTATAAGTATTACCGTTTTTACGATAGAACGAGACGAAAAAATGTTGATCAAAACTAGTTTCTTGTATGAGGACCCCTTAATTTTTTACTTTTTGTAATTTTTATTATTTGTTAGCAAATCCGCCGTAATAACGCATATTCTGTGAAAATTTCAACTATCTAGATATTGCAGTTCAAAAGTTATAGCCCTAAATTGGTAGGATAGACAGACAGATAGACAGACAGACAGACGGATGGACGGACAGACAGACGGACGGACGGACAGACAACGTAGGCTTAGTAATTGGGTCCCGTTTTCAACCTTTGGGTACGGAACCCTAAAAATCAATGAATTCTTACATCAATAGGTACGAACGCAGCACTCTCTCCGAGCTGCTTGGCTGCCTCCGCGCCGGCACTGGAAGGCAGGTCGCAGATGACAACCCGGCCACCCTGCTTCACCAGCTGCTCGGCAGTCGCCTTGCCGAGCCCCGATGCACCTCCCGTTACTAATCCCACTAGACCCTGCAATTGTTAGCGCTGTTAATTGTTACCACAGTGTAAAAAAATTACATACATAACGCCTCAATATAATCAAATATCTCACGCCTATCTCCCACTGGGGTAGGCAGAGACAACGGAACGCCACCCACTACGATCCAAACGAACCTCTCTAGCTTCCTCCACATTCATTAGTCCTTTCATGCATGCTCGTCGGTTTCGGGTAGATCTGACCTGGTTTTTAAGCATGTGTCGCCAATTTGGTCCAAATATGTACATCTAGGCCGTTCCCTTCCAACATTTCCACTTACGCTTGCCTTATAGATTGCACTCGTCAATCTGCTCTCATCCATTCTTTCCATATGACCAAACCATCTCAACATAAGCATGAATGTCATACTTACTTCCGAAAAAAATTATTCTTTTGTATTGTTTCACTTGTTATAAAATTCAAATCCCCTGAGATGACACCCTGACTGCGAAACGGGATTGGGTTTTTTCCTTTTAAGTATATCGTTGATTTGGTAGTAATCAGTAATTGTGCACGAATATGTTAATATCCTCTCAACTGTCACATAAAAATGGCGACATTTCCCTATACTGTCATGCCCGCTACGGGCTTTGTGACAGTATGGGAATCGTGGAATGCCATGGTGCAATGCTTTCGTTCTATGGGACTTATTACTACAATGTATCAATAAAAGCTTATTATTATTATTCGTATGGCATGTTTCATTCCTGCGGGTTTTACAAATTTATATCGATGGTTTTGAGCCATAGTTTGGCTCTCGGGGTTAGTTTGTTCAACTCCCGGATTCCACCGTCGAATCTTCTACCAGGGCACTCGTTTACAATGTGCTCGACAGTCTGTTCCGGAGCACCGCAGTCGCACTCGGGTGAGTCTTTTATACCCCACTTGTGAAGATGGTAGTTACACCGAGCGACTCCAGTTCTGATTCTGTTTAGGCCAGCCCAAGATTTTCGGTCCAGTTCCGTAAAAGCTTACATAACATGTTTATTTACCTATATAAATATTTAAATTCATAATATATATTCAATTGTCGAGTCGTCAAGTAGTCGTCGAGTGTGTCTGGGAGTATTGATGACAGATTTTTAACGATATTCTGTAACATATAACGTAAAAATCAGCCATCAGAATTTAAGTGAGGTTCGCAGCATTTTTACGTACCTTGATTACCTGATACCTGGAAAATGGCCGTCTGGCCAAGCTAGCAGGTAGGCACACGATCATAGTACATACTAACACTTCTCAATATTACACATTTTGTTCATCAGAAAATATGTGACGTCTGGCGGCCTTGGGATCTTGAACCATATTATCTTATCTTGTTGTGGGGGTTGGCAAGCCAGCAACACTTCGACCCAGTGGGATCTTTTGTGTTAGCCCCAGTACTTTTTACTTTCTTCACCCTTCAAATACATGGTCAATGAAGGAGGCAATACCATTGAGGGGAAGAAGCCTAAGATCTCCCGGTTTTGGATATCCATCACCGAGGAGGCACATGCGTTATGCCGCCAAGACATCACAGTCACAGAGAATGTGCTCCATGGTCTCCTCATCCTCTCCGCATGCTCGGCAGCTGGGATCCAGGGTGAGTTTCATCTTGTGCATCATCGTGCCTGTGGCATAGTGCCCAGTGAGGGCTCCGACGATGGCACGAGCCTTGCTCCTGCTGTTGTTCAGTATGAACTTTGAGACATGAGTTGTTGCATTGCTGATAAATTTCTTGGAGTGCTGTAGACCTGTAAGGCTAGACCACTCCAGCTTGTGTGTTTTATCAGCCCAATCCCTAATGGCCATTCTTAAATTGCATGCCGGGATTCCCATACTTGGTTCTGGGCCAACCATTTTTCATTCTGACCCAGCCCTTGCCAGCTCGTCAGCTTTCTCATTACCCAGAACACTGGTATGCCCCGGGACCCAGACTAATCTCACGGTATTGTGAAGTCCAAGGTTGTTGAGGGTCTTTACTACGTTTAGGATTAGCTTGGAGCTCACATAATAGGAGTTCAAGGCTTTGAGAGCTGATTGGCTGTCGTGGTTATGGTTACCTTCCTATATATATTCTCCTGTGCGCAGGCTATGATAGCGTATGTCTCTGTTTGAAAAACAGTTGCAAACTCCCCTAGACTGATACTCTCGTTGTAGTCATTGGAGTGTATGCCTGCACCCGTACCCGAATCGGTTTTTGAACCGTCTTGAACCATTTGATCAGGAGCAGTCTACAGCTGATATCTCGTAATAATTTTAATCTCGTTTAGACTGCTAAGTAATTGTGCTACTTACCTTGAACATTTTCACGAACTGAAGATAGTAGCCTCGTCACGAATATTCAGCTTATTTGGTATTCAATTTGGGACCTTTGGTCTCGGGTCCACGGGTCAGCGGGCCGGTAGCTGGTACTCGTTGTCGTTGCTCGATACCTATCACACGCACACGACGACGGGCGACTACTATTGCTTATGTAACCGCTAATCAGTTGATTACTTCTGATAACCGCTGTTAAATAAAGAGTAGTGATATGTAACAATATTCTCAGTTACTATACCGATAAACCGATAAGAAAGAACTGTGTATCAGTGTTGCCAGATCCGATTTTCGAAATACGGGAGGTGTACCAATAAAAAATCGGGAGATGTATGGGCGACATAATGAAAAAATCAGGAGATAAATTTTTCCTTAAAATTAATCAGACCATGGTCTTAATAAATGTTTTTTCATCATTTTTTCGTTTACTTTAAAATCATAGCAATTGCAATTTTTTTAAATATTTTTCGTGTGCAAGATCCCTAAATTTCCTAATTTGGCCGGTTAACCAAAGCAAAAGCAGGTTTATTTCGCTACTTCGCAATGTTGCAAAATTAGTAAACTATAACTGCCAAAGCTTGCCATTGAATAGGTATTCAACTTTATGTTATTAAGTCAAAGTATAGTTTAGGCTACGCATTTTACAAAGTTATGTACACATTTAACAAAGCATTGCATAGCTTAGCATTTAATTTTGTTCCGTTTTACGCAGTTTTTTCGAAAAAAAAGTTGTTCTTAAAAAATCGGGAGATTTGAGTGGGAATCCGGGACATCGGGAGACATTGACAAAAATCGGGAGATATCCCGGAAAATCGGGAGATCTGGCAACAGTGCTGTGTATAAATTGAATTTCTAACCTTATCAAAACCTTATCATTTCAAAACCAGGCATATGACGTAGCCGTTGTGGCGCTGACAGCGTGACCACTTTTTTTTCAGAGAATCTACCAAAATAACTGCTGAAATCTACTAAAATCTACCATGTCCTGTTTCAAATTCTACTTAAAATCTACCAACTAATATTTAAGTCGTTCCAGATGGTCAAAATTCAATAAAAAACACGTTTTTGAACAAAATATTATCATTTTCATACTTAAGCTCATCATTACTCATGTTAGTATCGCATTTTTGTAAAAATATATCGGTAAGTATTATTGGTCGTCCCTATGTAGGCTTAAAGTTGGTACAGAAGTGCGATTTTTGAAAATCATACGAGCGACTTGGCAGTAGAAAATGTCAAAATTACTATGGAGATCTTTCTACTGCCAAGTCGCTCGTATGATTTTCAAAAATCGCACTTCAGTTTATTCTGTATCTTATAAAAGCCCCCTTTTGTAAAAAACAACATTAAGCGATAAGATTAATTTTGCTGTACACCACTAAAGCTTTACTAGAAGTTCCAGAAAACCCCCGCAATCGTTTTCTCCGCTATTTTTATTTCCAGCTTTGATTTTTTTTGTTTGAATCCTTGCATTTTTGATCATATTTTCGAATACCGAATTTCTACCAAAATCTACTAACCGATTTCCCACTACTAAATTATCGTTCTCTTTGCCCGAAATCTACCAAAAAAGTAGAAATCTACTAAAAGTGGTCACACTGGGCGCTGAAGTCACATTTTCCCATCGTCCTCATTGGACGATGATACGGGGTTGGCTTGCCGCCATTATTTCGTTCGTTTGTGGCTGTATTTGATATTTGTGAAAAGTTGGTTTTTAGTGATATTTGTGACATAATTTCGTGCGGATTGTGTACCAAAAGGTTGCGTAGATCGACCAACATAACAGGAATCTCAAATACATACGAAGAAAGAACAAAAGTTTTGGTGCAAGTTTTACATGGTGGTTTTGGCGGCATCGCGCGAGCTTACTAAATCATCCACAATTTCATCGTCATCCCATCATCCCATCGATCGTCATCAGGATGGTTTTGCACGGGAATCATGAGGATAAGGACGGGCTTTGTTTCTTAATTTTCTGGATTAGTTTTTCGTGGCTATTATTGTGTTAATGTGGTGGAATTAGTTAAATAATGTGTCATCAATGGAGAACAATATAGTAAAAGTGAGAAATAAAGAAGGCGCTCCCGTTTGATTCGGATTGATCCTCGCGTAAAACTAATCTTGAACTTGGAAATACTTGGAATGTGTGTATCACCCACACATTTCAATATTTAGGTGTAAGATTAGTTAAGTTAGTTTTAAGTACAAAGAAAAGTGTAACTTATGACCATGCTGTAAGGGCTAGTTCCCATTGCATTTCCGAAAGGATAAATTGCATTTAAAAAAAAAATGTACGATGATACATTGTATTATCGTCCAATGAGGACAAGATACAACGCCATAATATTGAACTTACAACAACAGCAGCCTCATGCCGTGTTGTTGCGTCAGAAGCTTATGGACGGCCGCACATTATCAGAAATTTCTGACAGAAAAATTCTGAAGCTCGCTGGAAGGCACTCGGTGCATACATTTTGTATTAGACCCCGCACACTGTCAGAAAAATTCTGACCGGTCGTCCGCTTCTGATGCACACCGGACGGCACCTCAGCCGGACGTCAGAATTTTTCTGACGGAAGGCGTGTTAGCCATACATTTTGTATTAGGCCCCCGCACACTATCAGAAATTCGGATCAGGTATTGCCAGACGTGCGATAATTATCATAGATCTACGATATTTTTGAGTGTCATGTTCATGTGATAGAAATAAAAGTCAGGTATATTTATTTTCTGTAGACAGGTCATTTACTCAACGTTAATAGTTTCAGAGTTTTAAGCAAAATTCCGGAAAAAAACAAACAGAACTTTTAACTTTTTTTGCGATTTTGTCAATTAAATTTTGTTAGCAAACCTCAGATTTGGATTCAGCACCCCAAAATACATATAGAATGGAAGAAATCAGAACTACCACAAAACTTTCCTAGTAAAAACACAATTTGACAGAATTATAGCCCCAAAAGGGCTAAGGTGGCAACACTGGGTCGATGTGCGTTGATTGAAATATGAAACACGACTGGGCTCAAAAGTTGCCGGATCAAAATTTCTGATAGTATGCGGGATGCTTCCGGCGAGCGTCAGAATTTTTCTGTTAGAAATTTCTGATAATGTGCGGCCGTCCTATATCTTGTGATTTTCCTGGTATTTTAGCTTGAGTTGAGAATCCTCATCCTGAATTGACAGCCCGGTAGCACAGTCGGTAGTGAACCTGCCTGCTGTGTCGAGGGTCGCGGGTTCGAATCCCGTAAGGGACAAATATTTGTATGATGAATATGAATATTTGTACCCGAGTCATGGATGTTTGTATCTATATATGTATTCTATATCGTTGTCTAGTCATCATAATACAAGTCCAGGCTAGATTCTGGTACTTTAAATGTGACTAGATAATTTGTGTGACATTGTCCAAGATATTTATTTATTTATTTTTATTTTTTTATCCTTGAGAAGCCTCAATTCTTCTCCGTCGTATGACATAATAATATCGTTGAATAGTTTGTTCCTTGGTCAAATATCCCTATTTTTGCATCCTGGAATCAGTGTGTATAACAAGTTCTATACACATTAGTTCAAAGAGTAGAGTAATATATCGGAAAAAGAGAGCCCTCTAGTGCCATTTTAATGCAAATAAATTTGAAACGCCACCTATGATATTTAACAAGAAACAGTTGCTATATATACGCATACCTATAGCTATATGTATGCTTTACAATGGAATCTACTTTTTCTCAGTAATGAGCTATTTTGTTCTAGTTTAGAGTAGTAGCCTCAGTAACAGGACGGAGGAGTAATCTTGCCTCAACGTCAGAAGTGAAGATCAACACTCAAATCACAAAATGGGCGCAAAACACAAACAAGCGTACGCGCAAGTTGTAACGGCAGCCATATTGTGACAACTTGTGTAGCTGGTGTTGCTAGGTGACAATAATATGGTGCTACCGCAGAACATAAGTTAAATTATTCACTAATTTTAATTAAAACAGTTTTGAAATATTACGTAAATTGTATTAAATAGGATCAAAGTTTTTTTATAATTTTAGTAATAAATTTGCTTTATTGTTGAGTTTGAAGAGACATCTATCGGAAATTTGAGACAATATTTTTGTAGTTACACGTTATTCAAAGAAGATGCCGCTGGTTTCTTTGCGTTTTTCCTCAAAGTTCCCCTCTGTCCCCCCTCTGCATTAGTTTGACGACAGAACGCCACAACGGAAATGATGGAACTAAGTTATACTAAGTGCAATTTTCACTGTCGCATCTGTAGCTTGCTACATATGACATAGGTATCAGTAATCTGTGTTCAAAACTAAAACTTCAAAACATAGATTTTGTCTCTGCTTATGCTCTGCTTCAAACATAGAACGGCGGTGATTATATTCTCTTTGGCGGCGGTTTTACGTAGTAAATTAATATTTCTATGAGAACGGCTTCAAAACAATATATATTTTTTATAATGTGTTTAATGGCTCTGGACAATACTACCCGTTCACGTCCAGTTGGCCGTCGATGAGCGTTACAAAATTTCCTCACAAGCACATTAATTGGTCCCGTCGACAAAAAATAATATAACAAGCAAATAAAAATTTAAAATTAAAAGCGATATTAGTGACCGGGACGGACGTGCCGTACGTGGTTGCGTTGCTAAAGGTTATAAAATTGCGTTTAATAGGGTCTCTTAGGGGTGCGGTGCGGGGAAGCGGGAAGGGAGGGAGCGGCCAACTCGAAGTGAATGCCTAGTATGTCCTTTAAGAAGTCTAGATTAAAAACTTTTCACTTAAGGGGCCCATTCACAGTAGTCCTACATCCTACATGCAGGACTACGAGGCCACACACTATCCTGCAAGTAGGACTACTCATACATTATGCTCAAGGTCATCGGACGCTTTGTAGGACTGCAACACCATTCACGATCCGATATTGGTGTAGGACTGCAAGACGGACTACTGTGAATGGGCCCCTTTACGCTGAAAGATGGAGCCAAGAAATGAGAGAGCGAGATAGCCAGTTATAAAAACTTATGTAAACAAAAAAGACAGAAATATTATTTTTTGTTTCGGTCACCGTGGCCGGTTTTTTTGTTTGGCAAGATGTCAAACCATTGTCAAACCTATGAGCTTCTTGAACCTATGGAATGCTGATGACATCTTGCCAAACAAACCGACTTACAGCTTGAAAGGGGTACGAACATGTTTATATGGAGCCTGGGATACATGAACTTTTTTATTTTTTTTTTCTAATTTTTATAATTTCGCGCGGCCAACCTTAAGACTTTGCATATCGATAGAACACGTCATTACAAACATACTTTCTTATTTGCCAAAATCTCCTAGCCTGCTGTTTTAAGCTAGGTATTTGAGTTTAAAAGTTTTAATTTTTCAAGACTCCTAGGGGCTTTATTTCTCATCTTAGGCCAATCATTTTAGCGTGTTTAGTATGGAGGACGTCGAAGTAATCTTTATTCGTACTTTTAAATCGTAATTGGCATCATTTAGTGATGAAAGTATAGCCTGAAAAATTATTATACAAAATATTTGTATGGAACATAGAAAAAAAAAAATTAAACTCCTCGAAGGCTTGTAACTCATTCAGAAAGAAATCTAAAACCCTGCCACGTTTTCATTATGATGGCACGTTGGCGCGCAAGGTGGTCGCGGGGGTGCAGGCGGGGTGGGACGCGTGGATCCGCACTCACACGGCCCATTGATCTTGATCGCCGGCCGGCCTCTCGCCCGGTCGTGGAATGCGTTCGCGCATTTAAGTCTATATTTTTTAGGGTCAGTACCCAAAGGGAGAAAACGGAAAACTATTACTAAGCCTACGTTACCCGTCCGTCCGTCCGTCTGTCCTACCTATTTAGGGCTGTAACTTTTGAACCGTAATAGCAAGATAGTTGAAATTTTCTCAGATTGTGCGTCATTACGGCAGAATTGTTAACAAATAAAAATGTCAAAAAGTTAAAAATTAAGGGGGGTTCTCAACAAGAAACTAGTTTTTATCAACGTTTTTTCTGCACGCTCTATCGTAAAAATGGTAATTTATACAAGAGTCAAACTTAGTGTGATTATAGAGCAAACTCTACAGAATAACAACAAATACTAGAAACCAGCCAAGTGTGAGTCATTCTAGCTCTAAGGTCAAAGGTCCCGGACAAAAAAGTTTTTTTTAGGGTTCCGTACCCAAAGGGTGAAAACGGGACCCTATTACGTTGTCCGTCCGTCCGTCCGTCCGTCTGTCCGTCTGTCCGTCTGTCCGTCCGTCCGTCCGTCTGTCCTACCTAGTTAGGGCTGTAACTTTTGAACCGTATTAGCTAGATAGTAGAAATTTTCTCAGATTATGCGTTATTACGGCGGATTTGATAACAAATAATAAAAAAGTCAAAAATTTAAAATATTAAGGGGGGTTATCAACAAGAAACTAGTTTTTATCAAAGTTTTTTCTTCACGCTCTATCGTATAAACGGTAATACATACAAGCGTCAAACTTAGTGTGATTATAGAGCACACTCTACAGAATAACAACAAATACTAAAAACCGGCCAAGTGTGAGTCGGTCTTGCGCTAAAGGTCCCGGAAAAAAAAGTTTTTTTTCTATGTTAATAATGTTGTGTTCTGTGGTGGTGTGGCACGGAACCCTCGGTGCGCGAGTAGCCCGACTCGCACTTGACCGGTTCTATTCTAACTTAATAACGTTGTGTTCTGTAGTGGTGTGGTACGGAACCCTCGGTGCGCGAGCAGCCCGACATGCACTTGACTGGTTTTATTTTATCTTGCAATCACGCTAACAATTATTTATTATAGATAGGTAGTTAGGCTTAGGTAAGTACCTCACTGCCGAAATAAATTACGTTGTTACAATTATATAAAATTATGTAGGTACCTATACCTTGCCTAGCCTTACCTACCTACCTAATTTCAAACCTGCGCCCGCGGCATGGCGGCGCGATAAAGCGCTATCGCGCCCTAGCTCTCTTTCTTTTTGCGTGCGAAAAAACGAGTTAGCAGGCACGATAAAACGTTTATCGAGGCGCCATGCCGCGGGCGCTGGGAGCCTAGGATGTAGCTAGGATGCCACTCTTGAGAAAACGACAAAAATCGAGATGTGCCTCTGTCTTTGTTACTTTGCGTATACGAAAGCGAGCGCGCATGATGGTTTTCTCGTTTTGTCGCTTTGTCGTGCGTAGCATGCTAGCCCTATAGGGTAGATACCTACCTACCTAACTAAAGCTCATAAATTACACGTAGTATGAGCAAAGCATGTAATTAGTGGGCATAACTTTACGGAGTGATAAGTTAGTTTAGTAGGTACCTACCTGCCTACTTTATGCAATATTATAGTACTCTGTGCTACCTACCTACTGCTTTAGCAAAAATACCGTCATAGGTACGGGGTTCGTTATGCGGACATAACATGGACATGCCCTCGAATCCCGGGATTTTATGTTTTTGTTGTTGTATGTTTTTGGTGTGGAAATAAAAAATTATGTTATTATACGGAGTTGCCATAGTGAAAAAATCTAATCGTCTTTCATCTTAAAAGTACCATTGGTATTTTTCTATTATTTCTATTTAAGATGCGCCACACACATAATTATTATGGGATTCCGAATCAAGATTGTGCTTTTGTATAGGGTTTGATGCCGAACGGACGGAATTGTGGAGGGGGAAACTCTATACGAAATCGTAATCCCGCCCCCTTATCCGCACTTTCGATCTTCATTATATCGCCACTGTTTCGGTCCGCACTTCATTGTAATAGAGTTGAAATTGGAACGAAAACATTCACGCAAAAGTTCGAATCGAATGTGCGGGTAGACCCTCTGATTCGGAATTCCGGAACGGAATTCTGAATGTATGTGGCGGACCTATGAGCTTGGGAACCATTCTGGAGCAGATAATGTTAGTGAAATGTTTAAATACTTTCTTCGGCATAATGAATACCTACTCCATTTTATCGTTAGCCTAAGAAAATTCCGTGCTTTGATCAAAAGTTGAGATTTAGTTAATCTTTTGATAAAATTAATTTTGATTTTTTTTTTTTTTTGTAAATTTTGGTAGGAAATGAGTAAGTAAGGAAAGTAGGTAGGTTAATATAACATGTCCCAATTTTTTGTGAGCGAGTCGGTTCGGGTCTTAAGCAATTAGTTTTCCGTGCCTACCTACTGAAATGCTACTATATGTCAAGTTGAACTGAACTCTATGTCCATGAACTCTATGTTCAACTAATGGGTAGGTTCATTTGTCACCGTGTGTGTACCAGTATAAACTGACACTTACTAAATATGTAGTCACATAGCAACTGAAGATCCATTTATCCTAGTAATATTTATTTTTAAATAAAGTTATCCAATTTAGTGCCTTTCAAATAGCAAAATTTTCCTTCAATCGACACCCCCTTATCCGGACTACCCCCTCAGCGAATATAAGGTCCTTCTTAATATGCTGACACTGTTTTTTTGACAATTCGTCGAACTGAACAGCTATCTCTATGACACTAACATCTTCGGCCTCATCATCACTCAATATCAGGTGAGATTGGGGTCAAATGTTTACCTATCGAACATAAAAAAAAAAAAAAAAAATATATACGAATATAGATACGGTGCTATTTGAAGAAGTTGAAGTCACCTTTCAAAGCCTAAAGGAATGTGATCGTGAAGGATTTGTCAAAGATCATTAAGAAATAGGTGAGAATGACATAGATCCTTTAGGAAGCTTAGAAAAACCAACTGATAATTATGATCTGAGCGACGAAGATCTGGAAAAAATCAGTACGGTCCATTTACCCGTACTTTCGATTTTTATTTTATGGATGTGCTACTTGGGAATGTTCCTCCATTGAAAAGGGAAGATCTTCCACCAGGCTATGTGTGAAGCCTGGGGATCGGCCGTGGTCAAACAGTTCTTAGTTGGACCTTGTATACAGGGTATAACAAAACACCCTAGTAATACTTAAAGGGGTGCCTCAGACCATCAATCTGAACAACTTTAACTATGGAGCCAACGAGGAGAAAAAATAAAAAAAATCTGCCATCCTATACATTTAAGTCGATACGGGACTGCAGTTTTGTATGAAACAGCAGTTTTTTTCGCGATTTCGATGTTGGCTCCATAGTGAAAGTTGTTCAGTTTGATGGTCAGAAGCACCCCTTTAAGTATTACTAGGGTGTTTTGTTACACCCTGTATGTATCGAATCTCTGTGATTATTTCTCTTGCGCGATTCATGTCTCGCATTCGATTGTAAATCTTATGTGTAGTAGGTTACGAGTTACGTATTTAAGATGAACGTTGTCTTTGTATGGAGCATCCGAGAGCGACGGTATCGCCATCTGTTGGCATCTTTGCTATAACTTGCGGGTGTTGACATTTGTGACAAGTCCCCACAATTTCGAGACCGTCTTGGTCCAAACTTCAGTGTAATAGAGTTCACATTGAATCGAAAACGTTCACTCAATTGCGAAGTTCGAATGTCCGGGTAGAGGCCCTGTATTGTATGACGGATTATCATCCGTAAATGATACGATCTTACCTTTATTATATATGGAGTATACGTACCTATTATTTAAAGCGTAGTATTTAAACTATTTGAAATATTGAAAAATCTTTGTATACCTACTTTGTATTGTATTTGTCGAGAGATTTAAACTTTACTGTAAGACTGAAATACTGAAACAGCTGGTGCTATAATTTTATTATAAGACAAATATTTCCTACGCAATACAGTACCTACCTACGTATTTTACAGGGTGTTAGGGTAAACAGTTGCATCACCTTAAGGCTTTGACTGCCAAAAGACCGACAAACAATGGAAAATCTATTGTTATTGTGACCCGCCGGCGTTCAACGTGTTAAGGGGTCCATGATACTGAACAACTTTCCCAGAATCCTATTGGAAATTCGCAAAAATATGTTTCGACTTTCCATACTAAATGCAATCAGGTGACCGAACGTTTGTATGAAAAGTCGGAAAAAAATTGGTTTCTTAGGGAATGGTTTTTAGTATCATGTATTAGAATCACCCCTTAAAGTAATGCAACTGTTTACCCTAACATCCTGTATAGTACAGAAGCCAATTTAAATAAAGTATTCAATTAAAAACTTTCGTAGGACTGAGTAGTTTTATACCGACAAGTGGTTTCCTGAGGAGTTTTAAAAATGCTTTTTGACCTTCGATATGAGGATTTTATGAGTCATTTGGCGTATGTAACTCATAATACCTTAATTCAAAATGCCTTAGACCAAAATACCCGAATTCAAAATACCAAAACATTCATAATACCTTAGCTCAGTTTACCTTACCCCGAAATCCCGAAATTTAAAGTACCTTAAGCTTATTATGTCAAATGTTCAAAATACCTTAACTTAAAATACCGTAACTTATAATACCAAATACGAATGGTAGGTATACAGAGCATTTTTTTTTAACCGACTTCATACTATGACAGTATGAAATCCAAAACTATATTAGATACAGGGAAAGTGTATGATTGTTTTTTGGCATAGTTAATTTTTTATCCGACTTCAAAAAAGGAGGTTTCTCAATTCGACCGTATTTTTTTTTAAATGTGTGTTTGCGGATAACTTCGTCGTTTACGAACCGAATTTGATGATTCTTTTTTTGTTGGAAAGGAGATATCACCATGATAAGGAAACCAGGATCTGATGATGGCATTCCAGAGTAATCGAGGGGAAACTTAGAAAATCGTAATAACTTCGGCATTTCTTTACCGATTTGGCTGATTCTTTCTTAGTTTCGAATGATTTACCCTCGAGATGGTTCCATTTTAATTTGGTGAAGATAGCACACAAGGTGGTGTGTCACATAGCAGAGGTGACACAGATTGTGTGGTAAAAAAATATTTGCTCTAGTGTTATTATCCAAGGAGAAAACGGGAATACGTTTGTATAGAAAAAACCGTACTAGTCTATCCTCTTAAGATTTCCAAAAATTAAAATGAGAATATCTTTCTTTTCTTTTTGTAATGAATAAAATAATAAAATTATTATTCCAATGCAATTATTTGATAATAAATCAGTTGGATTGTGTGAGGTTTTGCGCTTATTCATTAACACGTTGTATGACACACATAACTACCTACATACATTCACATACATACATGCATACACACGTTTTCGTATTCATCATAAAAATGCGTGTGCCCATAGCACAGATATTCGAACCCATATCCCTCAGATCAGAGTCCAACTCTTAAGCCAACGAGCCGTCCTAATCCATCTCCACCGCCGTCTGCATATGGCATGGTACCTACAGAAATAAGAGACTACATACGATCTGCATGGGTAGCATGCCACCGTGATACAGCGCTATCACACCTTCGCTCTCTTTGCGTTTTCGCGCGAACGAACGAGATAAAAGACGTAATACAGCCGTATCACGTGTAGCATGCTACGGCTTCTGGTGTGCGATTTTTGGACATCACACGTTCAAATCAGCAGTAGAAAATGCATAATCTCCATTTAATTGTAATTTTTACATTATCTACTGCTGATTTGACCATGTGATATTCAAAAATCGCTCTCCGGGTTTAAACAAGGTTTGAAAGACAAACATATTTTTGCCGTTATATCGGCTTCTAATATAATGAGTAATTAGTTTACCAACCGCAAAAACCCGTGTCAACAATCAATAGCAATACAGTTTTTTAGAGTTACGCGGTTATTATTTAATCTAATGTTTAATTCTAGATTAATCAATAGCAACTTGAACAATGAACAACTTTTACTATGGGAGCAAACCGATCGGAGCGTTAATAAAAAAAACAGCTGTTCCATACTAAACTGCAATGCCTAATCGACTCAAATGCATGCCGATCGGTTTGCTTCTATAGTAAAAGATGTTCAGTTTGATGGGTAGACTTAGTTTAAAAGGATGCTAATGATATCAATTTCACCCTCCTGTATATTCCTACATCCTCCTTAGGTACTCATATTGGCAATCTATAATTAATTAGGTAGGTATAACAAAACACGAATATTTAATTTCTAACAAAATTTTAAGGGTGTATTCAGAAAAAGAAACTAAACACCTTTCTCTAAGGAACTTGGGTCAAAAAGGTGATTTTTTTTGGACCTCCCATACAAAAGCCGCGGATCAGCCGATCGATTTTTTACAGGGCGTAAGGAATAGTATCATTATCCTTTAAACAACTTTCTCCATGGCACCAACATCGAAAACGCGAAAAAAATCAGCTCTCATACAAAACTGCAAACCTACTCGAGCCAAATGTATGGGACAGCTGTTTTTTTTTCGCGATTTCGATGTTGGTGCCATGGAGAAAGTTGTTCAGTTTGACGGTCTGATCATCCCCTTAAAAAAGTGTCAGCATATTAAGAATAAACTGTATGGTCCTTCTCAATATGCTGAAAGTTTTTTAAGGGGATGCTCGGACCATCAAACTGAACAACTCTCTCCATGGCACCATCACCTAACCCGCAAAAAGAAATCAACTGGTCATACAAAACTGCAATCCTTTTACACCCAAATAATATGGGACAGCTGATGTTTTTTTCGCAATTTCAATGAAGGTCCCATCCCATAGAAAATTTTCATTATCTGATCATCCCCTAAAAACCGTCAGCATATTAAGTTGGACCTGTATACATACCTACCTGCCTATCTACATACATAGATACATTAATTTATACATACATAAACTGAACAAATTTCACTTTGGAGCCTACCTCAGGAAACGCGAAAAAAATATGCTGTCCCATACAAAACTGCTGTTCCTACCTACCCGACTAAAATTTATGGGAATATAATGTCTATAAAACTTGACAAACCGTTAAAATAGGGAACAAAACATTGAACTTAAACGTAAAAGGGATAACAATACTAAACTAACACTGGAATGTTTTGAATTTTGACTATTTAAAATAAGTAATTTTAGGCATTTGTATTTTGAAATAAGAAGTGCGATTTTTGAATATCATACGAGCGACTCGGCAGTAGAAAATGTCAAAATTACTATGGAGGTTATGCATCTTTCTACTGCCAAGTCGCTCGTATGATTTTCAAAAATCACATTTATGGTCTTTTGGGTTCGGGTAATTTAAACATTCGGTATTATAAACTTTTGGTATTTTGAATTTCAAGTTTAAGGTATTTTGAATTCGGGTATTTTGGTCTAAGGTATTTTAAATTAAGGTATTATGAGTTTCGGATATGTACCCAACATTGGACATTCAAATAAAAAAAAAATTGGAGGTTTTACCTACAACTTTTTTTTTTATTCAAGCTTAAATGCTGACTTTCGGACTTTTTTGAGAAAACCCCTAAAAAATTCACCAAAAAAAATTCATGATGAGGATTTTTTTTTTGGGGACGTGGCGAGATTGCAAATGACCCCTCCTATCCACTAATTCAATTTGGCCAACGATGCACCAAACACCCTTTATAATATGTATAAAAAGTCGGGTTATAGGTATTGACAACACGATTCGTCGCCAACCTGGAAGAACGTGCCTCTAATAGCTGGGTCTAGTCATAACTATACTGTCTATTAAATCGTAACATTATCATAACATTAGTGACTTACTGAAAATAAAAGAATTTTTAACAACAGTAGCTACCTAAAGTTATTATAACTTAACAAAGTTAATTGTCATTATGTGACAATGGGATCTTCGTTATGTTTTGTAATAAATTAGCTTCAAGTTAAACAAATTCCTTATTAAAGTCAGTGTTGCATGTGGACTTGAGTTTGACGGCTGCTATCATGAGCTGCTGCAAACTTGTTACTTACTTGACGATCCTGGTTCACGTAGGCCTAGCGGGTGCAATGAGGGGTACGTATAGGAACCCAAGCAGAGAACAGAACAACAAAGACAACGACGAGTTAGAAGACGCTCTGTTTTTCAATAGAAAAGAAACAGAGGGCCCAGCCTCCACCACGTGGCATTACTCAAAAGGGGAAGTAGTCGTTGAGAAGTTTGTTGAAACCCTGATGGCTAGTGAGAAATATTTGAAGATGATAGAGTCGGTGGAGAAGAAGCTGAACCATCTGGACGCAACGTTCCACGAGCGGACGAACAGTATCCTGAAGTATATAGCGGAGTTGCAGAGGAACATGAAGACCTCGCCCGGCGAGGCGATGGAGACAGTCCTGAAGTCTGTCAAGTCGGATATGGATAAAATGAGGCAGGCTTTCGTTGCACGCCATGACATTCGACCAAATATGCGCGGTAACAATAATTCATTTTTTTCTATCATTTATTTATACCTCTCTGCCGCGTACGTAACTAATTTCGGTTGATTTTTGAAACCCGTTCGTTGAACTCAGTAGTTGTAAATGTTTAAATTACTATGGATATACATATTCATTATGGTAGGTTTAGACGATGACAATTTCGCGGCGCCAATTCTGCGGCGCCTCAAAAAAAACACCGTATAAACACTTTTGCAACGACTATTTTACGACACGGAAAAAAGCAAGGAAAAAAGCACGCGTTGCTAGTAACCTTCGCCCGCGTCCCTCGCATACCCCTTGCAAATTTTTAGACTCGTGTAAACGGGTCTTGCTAATCGTTAGCACGGTTTTCTCTAGCAAATCCATTCGCAATGCCAACAAATTGACGCTGGAAATTAGCAGCGTGTAAACGAAAGCGTGCCGTGCTTTTTTTTCGTGCTAAAAAATAGGCGCCGCGAAATTGTCATCGTCTAAACCTACCATAATGCTGATTGGACTTTCAAAAATCACACTCTCAATATTTACATTTTCAACTGCTGAGTTCAACGTATGAGATTCAAAAATCGCACTCCAGTTGCAAATTAAGAAATAAAAATTAATACAAAAGGGGTATAGAAGGACAAAGGGTATCTTAATAGGTAATTACCTTAGGTGGTATTTTTAGTAGTCTGTTCTGCCACTTCTTTCATATCCAATAATTCTCTCTGGTGTATTCGCTAGAGTTGATGTCAGTGGGTGTATGCAAATATTGAACTCTTTAGGACTAGGGCAAGAGAGTTGTCTCTCCATTTGCCATTGTTTTTTTCCTCATGTCAAGTCATGTGTTTTTGTACATAACTTAAGTATAACAATCCCTTAAGATTACCTACAATATCAATACCAAAGACATATATATTACTAGCGTAAGGACATGGCCTATGAGCTTGAGTATTGTCCCCAGTTCGTTGGCTCTAAAATGCAAGGAAAAATGTCAATTTAGAGCACTACAAATATATGACACGATATAGTTCGTATACGAGTTATGACAGATGGCGCAAATTTTTGATTCTATGAAGAACTTTTTTGTAAAATATTCTGACGGGCCTATCTTACGCTAGTAATATATAAATCTATGATCAATACAATAGTTTGTATTGTTTGCATGTTAGTACATGACATTGGTAGAATTGCGATATCGAATCGATAAAACAAATTGATATTCTTATACCTAGATGCTAACGTATAATTCATCGGCTGCAATATTATTTATTACTTTTTGAGTTTTGAAGTCGGTTTAAATTTTTTGTTAAATTTTTTTATTAGACTTTCAAGTTTACTAGTATTGTCGACCAATTTATAAAATGTACTTTTTAGACTTTATTAGCCGTTAAACCGAAGTATGAAACAAAAAGCCTCCTTCTAAGTCCATATTATATTGTGACGGGCAACTACGGAACCCTACCCTGCGCGTGGTCCGACATGCACTTGGCCAGTTATTTAATCTTTTGGACAGCTGTGGCCCATTTATAAAAAAGAACACTTGGACTGTCTTGGACGTATCACACCGTAGTGGTTTGACATCGACCTGCATCACCTGCATGTGATACAGTAACGCCTAAATGACCTGGGAAAATAAAAAGGTAAGATATATTGTAGGTATTTTATAGGAATGTAAATAAATTTTTACAAAAAAATAAGAATAAACATGGAATAAACCAAAAAATTGCTCTATTTCGTATTCGTTATAGAAAATAATGCATCCTGTAAACGCAAAAGTCGCTGGATTCGATAAAGAAATAATATATTTTCTAAAAAAAAATAGATAAATCTGACCAAATCTGACCAAAGACAATCTGACTTTAGGAAAACTTGTTGCCATTTTTCAGTAGTATATTTAGTAGAAAATTGTTTATGGAAGAAATTTTATATAGAGAAAGAAAATTGTTAAAATAATGTTAAGTTATTGGTCATTTTTATTGGACCTAAGTACCAATATATTTAAATTCTCTATAAATTATTTGCTCATCAAAATACAGTAGTTTTGCCTACTATATATTTTTCTCAGAATTATAGTAGTAGGGCCCCTAATATAGTAGGATACTCAAAGATAAAAATATAGGGAAGACTAATATTATAAAGCGCAGCATAAAAACGCAATTTTTCTTCTAGTCACACTTATTTCGAACGTCCATTTGAGAAAACGAGATGTCAATAGTGAACATATGCCATCTTGAACGGGCGCGCGCCACTTTTGGTACATCTCTGTTTGGTACCCTACGGTCTTCCAGCTGGAAGACTTTGCATTGGATTGTTATCTCGCTGTTATTTCGAAAAAATAAAAAAAACGATTCAAAACTACGTACCAAAACGACAGTATTGTGTGCTGCAGTGGTTCTAGCCAAATATGGGCATTAGCGGAACATAACCTAAAAATTTCGTTCAACCGGTAAATCAATTTCAACAAATCACGTCATAAATCACACACTATCATTCTTATACACTTGTAATTCACAAAAACAATTCACTTGTATTCGTTTATCAGATCTAACAATAACATTTGTGTAAAATATTTTGGGTTGATAAGAAAGCCGAAATATTCTTTGAAATTTTGTTTGAAAAATGGTGAATTTGTCAACTCACCTACCAAATAGTGTTGGACCACATTCTATAGGTTTGTCGATAGAATGAAATCATCGATACACAGAGAAGTGTGTCAAATTATTTCAAAATCATGTCAAGACCGTGCCTTCCTTTTTTAAAGGCCCAGGGATAGAGCCTGATACAGCCACAGTCAGGCGCAATAGTTTAATATTCCTTTTCTGAAACATGCTTGGAAATGTGAGCATTATTTTGACAACCTTCTTCGAGATAAATCGAATTTGCTGTACTAAATACATGCGCGCAGCGGCCGGCAATGTTGTATGAAAATCCATATCTGTCGTGTTTAGCGGCCAAATAAATTACATACTAAACTCATATCTGTCGTGTAATTTTAAAATGGAACGATCTTTTTCTCCGAAACATAGCGACCAAGGAGGTAACTCATCAAAGATTTTATTTAAATTTCGAACTGGCTTGCAAATAGAACGCTGTTTATTGAAAAAAAAAAAACAACAAATTGTTGTTCGTTGTTCGTCATTGATTTCAAAAAGAGTTTTAATTTCCGCGAATTATTTGAGAAAATTTACTGTTTTAATTTCCGCGCATTATTTGAGAAAATTACTATACAAGCCTTGGCCACAACTAGGCATTGATGGACTTACCTACGTATGTGTGCATCGGCTTCGCTTCGGCCCACATTTACACGTTCGTCCATCAATGCCTTCTGTTGCTGGCCTCTGCAGTAATGTACTATTAAAAGATACTTTTGCATCTTTTTGATCGTCTTTTTCCTCTTTATTACTTTACTAGCGGCCCGTCCCGGCTTCGCACGGGTGGACGTCTAATCTTTTCTAGCAATAAATATAGCCTATGTTACTCAGGGTGAATGCAGCTTTCTAATGGTGAAAGAATTTTTTAAATCGGCCCAGTACTTTTTGAGCCTATTCATTACAAACATACAAACATGCAAAAATAGGTACAAATCTTTCCTCTTTATAATATTAGTGTAGAAAAGAAATTCATTTTCAAATTTTGAATTTTCCTCGTGAACACAATGGAACAGTCTAGCAATCTCCTAGAAAAAAACTTTGCAACGACGCCCATTGGTAAGATGTCTCAAATCTTAAATTTTGTGATGAGGCCGCCACAATAGTTAACGGGTACGGGCACTACTTTTTTTGCAAGAAATAAACTATTACTCAAAAATTAAAATTAAAACGTGGAAAAAACATAGCAGATTTCGATACTTTGCATCGATAAAGGCATCGATAGTAAAAGTCAATCCCTAGTTTAAAAGGTGGGTCGCTTCAAGAAAGTGGTGACATTGGTTTAACAGACGTAACAGATGAACGTATTTCGAGCTCTTTCACTCTTATGGCAATCGGTGTGCGATTGTAAGGAATGACTATACATGTTTTCGTTCAGTTTGATATTGGGTAGACCTGAGGATACTATATTATATAGTAGGGTTGGCAACCCTAGTCCTAACTGACAATCACACGACGCGGTCGCGCGACTCAAATGTTTGTAAATATATTCGCGCGAACTTAGTTCGTACGGGAGCGTGTGAATTCTCTATGGCTCGTACCAACGCGCGATCAAACATTGCGTCCACGGTTTTTGGTATCGACCGTGCCACTGCCCTAGTCCACGGTCGCTCGTAGGGTTGCCAACCCTACTATATAATATAGTATCCAACTATATTAGGGGCGCTACTACTATAATTCTGAGAAAAATATATAGTAGGCAAAACTACTATATTTTGAAGAGCAAATAATTTATAGAGAATTTAAATATATTGGTACTTAGGTTTGACTTAGGTCCAATAAAAATGACCAATAACTTAACATTATTTTAACAATTTTCTTTCTCTTCACCACATTTGTTCCATTCACAATTTTCTACTAAATATACAACTAACAACCAGTTTTCCTGAAGTCAGATTTATCTATTTTTTTTTAGAAATTATATTATTTTTGTATTGAATCCAGCGACTTCTGCGTTTACAGGATGCATTATTTTCTATAAAGAATACGAAATAGAAAAATGATTATTCCTTAAAAATAAGAACTTGGTATTCAAACCAAAAAGTAGCAAAAAAATATCTTTTTGAAAAAAATTCAATTAGCAAATTCGAAAAATACTATATTTTTTCTTATTTTTCACAGATCTACTATATTTTTTCGGGCACTACGGCTCGAAATACTATATTTGGTCTAAAAAAAGTAGCTCGCTCGCTCGCGTCATCAATTTGCACGATGCCGATGATAGGATTGATAGGACACCCAGTTATTGCCATCGCACGAACACGCGAGATGGTCGCATCGCTTAGTCGCGCGATGATCGCGCAACAATCATTGTTGTTTTCGTAATCAGCGACCCGATAAAGCATACAAACAATACCCATTTTAATTTTCAGACTTTGTCACCCCATTTCCCCCTTTCTGGGGTTGTATTCTGAAAAAAACTGAAATACTTACTTGTTTACTCATTTATTAACAGGAGTAGGTACTACTGTGAAGTTTCGTGCCCGTGCGGCGACCCCCAGCAGACCGTGAAACATATATTAGTATCCGAATGCCCCTTGTACTCAGTACCGTGGCACCATGGAGGACTTTAACGATCTGACACCGGCAGCTGTGTGTGACGTACCTAGATCGACTCGATGACTCACTGCTCTAAATTCTTAGTGTTTTTAATTTTTATATTCAGTGTTTTAATTTTTTTTTTAAGTGTAGTGGTATTAGCTATATGTTAAATTTAAATAAAATAATCCACCACCCGCCCGCTACCTTCACCAGGACAGGTTGAGAGTTAATAATTTTATATTGCAGCTGGATCAGCTGGAGCTACCCCATCACCATCATCAATGAAAGAAGCTAATATACTAGTGACGATCCAACCCGCTTAAGAGACTTTGTGTTTTATCCGTGACTCCAAATCAAGTCATCAGGACTTTGGGTTCTTCGAAAAAAAGTACTTTCATATTGTGTTTAAGTTTCGGTGCGACTTTAAGATTTCGGTGGGACTGTTTTCAGTTTCGGTGCCACTTTAAGATTTAGGTGGGCTTGATTTCAGTACTCGGTGGCAGTTTTCAATTTCGGTGGCACAAAGTTCAAATATCTCGAAAACTAATAAATACTTTTCGGTCCCTCTTATATATTTTTAAAGCTTGTATTTTATATTTTAATATTTCGTTATTGGATTCAATAAAATCACCAAAAAAAATTGCGCCACCGAAACTTACAAAAAAACACGGTTGTTGAGAAACACTCCTAACCAACTGGGAAAAAACGCACAAAGTGACATATTATCACTAGGTGTCCCCCGTGGGAATCGAACCCACGACCTCCGTGTCGAGAGCCAATGCGTTTAACCATTAGAACACGGAGGCAGTTAGTGACTGACTGACTGACATATCAACGCACAGCCCAAAGGATTTTTCATAATTTACCCTCCTAAGGGGGTGGAAACGGGGGTCCAAAGTTTGGATGGGGAAACAAGATTTGTTCATAGGATTTGTTAGACTGTTTTATTCGAAACTTCACAGGAGTACCTACTCCTGTTAATAAATGAGTAAACACGTATTTCAGGTTTTTTCAGAATACAACCCCAGAAAGGGGGAAATGGGGTGACAAAGTCTGAAAATCACGATGGGTATTGTTTGTCGGGTCGCTGATTACGAAAACAACAATGATTGTTGCGCGATCATCGCGCGAGTAAGCGATGCGACCATCTCGCGTGTTCGTGCAATGGCAATAACTGGGTGTCCTATCATCGCGCAAATTGATGACGCGAGCGAGCGAGCGAGCGACCGGGCAGTGGCACGGTCGATACCAAAAACCGTGGACGCAATGTTTGATCGCGCGTTCGTACTCGACGAACTAAGTTCGCGCGAATAGATTTACAAACATTTGAGTCGCGCGACCGCGTCGTGCGATTGTCAGTTAGGACACCTATTCGAGTTCAATATGTTTGACGCGCGTTCGTACGAGTAAAATTCGCGCGAACCTACGATCATCCCGCATTCGCGTTCTATTAGGACGATGCCTCACCCTACTTACTACCAAAACATGATTATTAAAATGTATCCATGAGTACGATAGCGCTTTTATTCATTGCTGAAATGATAACAAATAATTTTTGCCTCAAAACTTAAAATGAGAATAACTTTAAATTTTAACTATAAAAATAATGAAATTATTGTTTCAATCTAATTATTTTGTTTTGTTATTTAGTCAGTGGTGTGTATGAGGTTTTGCGCTTATTCATTAACACGTTGTATAGGGGATGAGAAGGGGGTCCGTAAGTGATGAGTAAGGGGTGAGTAGGGAAGGGAGTGAGTAGGAGTGCGTAGGCTTTTATTAATATTCTATTTTTTATATTTTACAAAAATGTATCCGTAATAAATGTGATAGTGTAAAAGATTGTATGTGTATCGGAGATCCAAATTATAATAATTTTTCTTTCTTTCTTCTTCTTTCTTTTTAAGGGTGTGTAAGGGATACGTAGGGGGTGAGTAGGGGATGCGTAGGGGGTGAGTAGTGGGTGCATAAGGGGATAAGTAGGGGTGCGTAGGGGTTTGTAGGGGGTGCGTAAGTGGTGAGTAGGGGGTGCGGAGGGTTGAGTAAGGGTACGTAGGTATGTGTCGGGGTTTCGTAGGGGAGCGTAGGGATACATAGAGGGGGTGAGTAGTGGGTGCGTAAGTGGTGAGTAGAGGAGAGGGGGTAAGTAGAGGATGCGTAGGGGTGTGCAGGGGGCACGTAAGTGGTGCGTATTGGTGAGTAGAAGGTGCATAGAGGGGTGAGTAGGGGTTGTTCTTTCAGAAATGTCACAAAAACAAGTCAGTGCCACAAAAAAAAAACCCATAAACAAGTCCTAAGTCCATGTGTAAATACATAATATTAACATAACTTATATCTCACTACGATTATAATTACCAGTAATTAGTCACTATAATATGATTGACACCAATTTGTTTTTCTCAGGCAGGGCGCATCCGCCCCCCCCCCCCTCCCTCCCTCCTCCTGGGGGGCGTAGCTCCAGCCTCCCCCCAACATGCAAACAAGCAAGCAAGCAAAACTGTAAAAAAGTTGCTTGCTGCACGCCATGCTTGTATTCAAACCGGGGCCCACGCCCCGGGCGGCAGGTTAAGTGGGCGCCGTAATCAAGAGTTAACACAAAGAAATTCGCAACCGCTTGATAATATTGCAAAACAAAAATCTCGTACTCCCTTCGCTCGCTCCTGATTTTATATCGATCGTAATGCAGTCATCTCATTATAATACAGTGAAATTTTGAGCTCGCTTCGCTTGCTCTTGGTTTTAAATCGTATTGCAGTCATGTCAGTATACTGCTATAGATCCAATTGCAGTTATCTCATTTAACAGGATCCTTCTTAATATGCTGATACTTTTTTAAGGGGATGATCAGACCGTCAAACTGAAGTACTTTCTTGGGACCAACATCGAATTCAGAAAATTAAAAATCAGCTGTCCCATACAGTTGGCTCGAGTAGGTTTTGCGAATTTGTGGCGCGAGTAAAATCTCGAGCTCGCTTCGCTCGCTCTAAGCTTCAAATATTATTGCAAACACTTATCATGGCCTGGTCTCTCTGGGAAAAAATTATTGCTACACCCTAAGAGAGGAAGCGTAATGTCATGAAGAAGGCAGAAGCCCCGCCTCGGAAAAATCGTTGATCCGGGGCTGGGTACCCTACACAGTACCTAATAGCAGTGGCGGACTAAGCCCGTCGGAGGCCCGGGGCGGCAAAATTAAAAGAGGCCCCCCGGTCTTTCCAGAAATTGATATACAATTCTTTCGAGCCGTGGCAAAAACTCGATATCGGAGCCCCTTCTCTCCATGGGCATAGGTAGCAAGTATTTTGTCCCAGGGAGATCCAGGTCCTACAACATGGAGCGAGCGAAACGAGCCCGAGATTCGTACAATGTAAAATCTAGTGCGAGCAAAGTAAAGTCGAGATTTTACAGCAACATGAAAACATATCTGACCGAAAACCTAGAGCGAGCAAAGCGAGCTCGAGATTTTACTGAATTCTGGAGCGAGCGAAGCTAAGCGAGTTCGAGATTTTACTGCAATATAATGAGATCAGTGGAATAAGATTTAAATCCTAGAGCGATCGAAGCGAGCTCGAGTTTTTTTACGACCTAAAATCTGGAATGAACAAAGTAAGCTCAATATTTAACAGTACTATGAAAAGACATACCATCCAAAACCTAGAGCGAGCGAAGCGAGCTCGAGATTTTACAGAATTCTGGAGCAAGCGAAGTGAGCTCAAGATTTTAGTGCAATGTGTCTAGCCAGGAGCGAGCGAAGGGAGCTCAAGATTTTGCTTCATTATAACTCGATTTTTTCAGCTCATGCCGAAATCGAGTCGATTGATGTATAAACAAATAGCTGAAATGAGCTTATACTTATAATAACTCGATTGTAGAGCTCATCTTGAAATAGAGTAGGTGAGTATATTGGTGTATAAAATAAAACCTGAGCGAACGAAAAGAGTTTTATAATAATGACTGGGTTGTAGCAAGAACTCAGTCTCAAAGCACAGAAAGCTATCAGAAAAGCCAAGCGAGCGAAGCAAGCTCAAATTTTCGAAATACATTCAAATTCCAACCACATTGACTTTTCAAGAAGCGAGCTCATAATTATGCTAACTAATGCATAACAACTTGAAAAAGATAGAGCGAGCGAAGCGAGCTCGCAAATTCGCAATATTTTGGACTCTATTTCCTTCTTTGACTTTCAATGACTAACGTACGCGGCCTCCAACTTCAAACTGTTGTCCCAGTACCGAAGGCCCGGCCTCCGGAGCGAGCGAAGCGAACTCATAATTATGCTAACCGCATAACAACTTGAAAAAGATTAAGCGAGCTCGCAAATTCGCAACATTTTTGACTCTATTAAATTTGACTTTCAATGACTAACGTACGGGGCCTCCAACTTCAACTCCGCCCCCCCCCCCCCCTTAGTCCGCCAGTGCCTAATAGTAAATAATACAGTGGGTACTATACTATGTGGCCTCATGCTAATGCATGAGAGACCAAATTATAAATATGAAAGTTTGTTTTACTTGTTTACCGAGTTACTATAATTGTTATCCCAAACAATTTAAAGTGACTACTATAGAAACAAAAATAATTACTGTCACGTAGTGTTTGTTTACAATAATTAATTAACAAAACAAACGTGCCATGAGAATGATCTTCAGCAGCCACTGTAAACATAGGTAGGTACTGACGTGGGAGACTGGTGTGAGAATCTTTCACCGTTCAAATATTCGCCATTCATATTTTATTTGAGCCACACGAATGTTTGTAAACTTCTCGCGATAGAAATGACTCGAAGAAAGGTGCCAGTAGCGATGCAACATACTTACCGTACGCATCTCAACATGATCAGAAGCCAGAGGGTTCTCCGGTTCATCGTCACTAGTATCGTGGCCGTATCGACGGTATCGTGCGCCGTGTCTTCCGACAAGAGAAACCAGAAGAGGAACGACTTCGGGGATAAGACCTTGTGGAAGAAGGAGTACGAAAACGAACTGACCGACGCCATGCTCACCTCAAGGAAGAGAGACAACAAAACGAGAGTCGCCCAATCCGCGAATCTGTCTGACAACGAAGGAGTTGTCGAGAAACTGTTGGACACCATTACTGCCAGTGAGAAGTATCTCAAAAAAGTGGACAGCATAGACTTTAGACTTAACCGCTTGGACATAGAAGTACACGAGAAGACTAACAATATAATGAAGCATTTGACGGAGATATTTAAAAGGGTCGACAGCGACGTACAATCGGAGAAGTTGGAAATAGTATTGAAAAGTTTGAAAAATGATGTTAATAAAATAAAGTTTATGATTGAGAATCGCCATCGAACTGGTAACAAATGTTGGACATATTAACTGCTCTAGCGTTATTTTCTGTTTATAATTTACTAGTTTAATCTATTAACTTGCATTTAACTATGAATTTCTATTTTGTAGTTCTCTTGTAATTAACTTGGTAATTTAATCGACTTTGTGTATTTTCTGATCAGATAATTTAAACTACCTACTCAACTAAAAAACTTGTTCGGTCCTACTTGTTCCAATGCAACGAAACAAATGTGAATTCTGTCTTTTCGAAATGTGGTCTCCGGTTCTATATTTGGCGAGGCTGCTGTGGCTGTGAATGCAAACAAACTAGTAGATGCAGTAAGTATTCGTTTATTTAGCGTTAACCTAATTGTAATAATATTATTTTTACAAGACGAGGAAGTAGTCTGTATTATTTATTATATTCGGAAGGCTACAGCAAGCCTCAGCTTGTGAGGCCTGAATCTTGTTGTTCTCGCCCATTTTTTTAACTCTGTAGTGCAGTCTTCTTTACCGCTTCGCTATTAATAATGCTAGCCCGTACTGTGAACTAGGTTTAGCGCCAGGAATAGAATTAAGATTTTAACTGTCTTCCAATAAAACAAATTAATGTTCTCATAAATGCTAATTTAAGTTACGCTGGTTATATTACTATTTTAGTACTTTTTTAGTTTTGAAGTCGGTTTTAATTTGTAACCATAGTTGACAACACTGAATTCCGAATCACAGGTTTCTTCCGCTGAAGTCCGCCACACACATACGGAATTGCAATCCGGATCCTATAATCAGGATTAGGATTTCGTATGGATTTTCCCCCTCCACAATTGCGTTCGGAATTGCGGAGGTATCAAACGCTATTAAACAAAATCAAAATTCTGATTCTCAATTCCGGATTGCAATTCCGTATACACAATACACATACGGACCGGACCTTAGCAGAGGCGTTTTTTCTTGTGCTAAGGGCGGCCGGTACAAGTAGTGCAGGCGCCATGGAGATGGTCGTTTGCATTGCAATATTAGCGCACCGCATTTTGACTTCTGATGTGTGTTCTAGTGATCCCAGACTTTGTATTGATAGATGTTGCCAACCTGGATTGTGGTGCCCCTGAGGGGGGGGGGGGGGGAGCCCCTCAATCTTTAGTATGAGATTAAAAAAAAAAAAAACTGAAATCTATCGTGCGGGGTGGGGTATCAAATGAAAGGCCTTCATGAGCCGGTTCTAAAAATATACTACACCACCAACTTTCAGCTACTTACTTGTTTAAAAAAATCCGAAAAGTATTTTCAAAACATACCAAATTTGGCCTCCTCCAGTTAGGAAACTTCTGAGTAAACTTTTGTAAATCATACGCCAAATGTCTCGTAATATACTCATATCTAACGTCAATAAAGCAATTTCAAAAATATTTATGTCAACTATTTTTTTTTCGTCTTTTTTTCATATTAGACTATTAAACAGAACTCTACTGAGGGCCCCGGTCTAAAGGGGGGTAGCCCGTAGTGCCATATACATGCGAAGGAAATTGTTACCCAAAGAAATACAGTATTATCCAAACATGTAAAAAAAAATTATGCTAATTTATCACGTCTTTTATGTCGTTCTTTTGCGCGCGAACGAACGAGGTAAAAGACGTGATACAGCCGTATCACGGCTATCGCGGGTGTGCATGCTACCAGTGCTGGTTTCTCTTTTTATTTACTGTAGGTACTGCATATATTGGATTAGACCAACAGAGTTACAATCATAGCCAAATTTTGTGGAAAAATTTCAAGTTCGCTTCGCTCGCTCTGGAGTGCGATTTTTGAACCTCACATGTTGTAATCAGCGGTAGAAAATGTCACAATTACTATGGAGTTTATGCATCTTTCTACTGCTGATTTGAACGTGTGATGTTCAATAATCGCACTCCTGGTCTCTATTTTTATTTACTATTGCACTGTATTACATAGACTATGATACCGAGTTCTAGCACAGCCGAGTCGTATAACGGAAAAAACTCGTGCTCGCTTCGCTCCCTCCATATTTGGATTTTTGCTACTCCTTTCGCAAAATACAATTTTTATGTAGCTCGTGGCAGTACTTGGTATAAAATAACCGACAACTTTTTTCGGTCAATTCTTAAATATCACTAAACCTTAGAACTTTTGCTGGCACAAATCTTGAACCGGCAAACTGCATGGGGCGGCCGAATATATTTGCCCAGGGGCGCAAAATTTGTAAATACATCCCTGTGGACCTTAGTAGTTATAATTTCATCACCATGAATTTGAAGACTGTTAATTGCAGTGGAAGGGTCAGAGATGCACGCTGACGCGGCGCTGGACGCCAGGCTGGGCTCCTTGGAGAGCCAGGTGAAGAGCATCATGGCGGGCGTGGACTCCATCGTCTCCATCATCTCTGAGGTCAAGAGCCGACAGATCTCTAGGACTTTTACTAAGTATGTATGATCTCATTTACAAAGTACCTATCGACACAAACGTGCGTTCAACGCGATGCAGATGCACTTCAAACGCGCAAATTCTTTATAGCCCCGCAGTACGGCGGCGCTTTATAAAGAACTTTCGTGAAACGCGCGTCGTCTGCTCGAATAAATAAATAAAAAACCAGCCAAGTGCGTGTCGGGCCACGTGCAGTGTAGCATATCGTAGTTGCCCGTCACAATAAAGGGTGTTAGGGGAAACCTATAGGAAAATTTGAATTATTTTTTTTTACTTTTCAATCTTTTCATACAAAATTTCGATCAGCTGAATGCATTTAGTTATTCCAAGAAAGCAGATTATATTCTCTTTGCAAGAAAGCATTGTGATTTTGACAGGCCTGGACAGGCGGTTTTCGAGATTTCATTTTACTTTTTAAAGCTGTTTGAGCCGTCAAAGCTTTATAATCTGTAAAATAGTACATATGTTCCTTGGTAAAATAGTAGCTTACTTGGTAGCTTATCTATGTTTCTCAGAATACAGCTATGTTTATAATACACTAAAAATATACAAGATTAAATAACATTTAACATAAAATTAAAGGGTTTACGGCTCAAATATTTTCAGAAAGTAAAATAATCGCTCTAAAACGATCTGTCAATATCACCATCCTATGTTGGCCAGACCAAGGAATATAACTACTCTCTACGGCCAGACTAAAGTATGGGAAGTCCAAGTTTTTAGGGTTCCGAAGTCAAATAGGAACCCTTATTGTTTCGCCATGTCCGTCCGTCTATCCGTCTGTCCGTCTGTCCGCGGCTTAGCTCAGAGACTCTTAGTACTAGAAAGCTGTAACATATTAATCACGCCGACAAACTGGTAATATAAAATCTTGAAAAATATTTTTTTTTAGGGTTCCTCCCCTACACGTGAAGTGGGGATGACTTTTTTTTTCTCGTCTACCCCATGGTGTGGGGTATCGTTGAATAGGTCTTTTAAAAATATTGTGGGTTTGCCTGGACCATTTTTCGATTTAGGGATCCGTTAGCGAAATATTAAGCTTTAAAGCGAAAATTTTGGTTAGAGTCAAGTGTCCCCCCCCCCCCTCTCCCAGCTAAACTGTTGTAGTCGGAGATGTAAAAAAAATCACGGCAATAGCATATATAACGAATTTAAAAGGAAAACTATCATCGCTAAGTAGGCTTTACAAGTATACGAGTAATAGTCGATCAACTTATATAATTTACTTTTTAGACTTTATTAGCCGTTAAACCTCAAAGACGCTTGGTACTAGAAAGCTGTAATTTGGAATGGATAAACATATTTATCACGCCAATAAAGTGGTAAAATAATATCTTGAAAAATATATTTTTTGGGGTACCTCCTACCTACACGCCAAAAGGTAATGGATTTTTTTTCTCGTCAACCCCATAATGTGAGGTATCGTTAGATACGTCGTTTAAAAATATTATGGGTGTGGGAAAACCATTTTTCGATTTAGGGATCCGTTAGCGAAATATTAAGCTTTAAAGTGAAAATTTTTGTTAGAGTCAAGTTTCCTCCCCCCTGCCAGCTAAACGGTTGTTTCTGGATATGTGAAATAATTCATGGCAATAGTATAATATAACGAAATTAAAATGAAAAATATCACCGCTAAGTAGGCTTTACAAGTTTACGAGTAATAGTCTATCAACCTATAAAATGTACTTTTTAGACTTTATTAGCCGTTAAACCATAATATGAAACAAAAAGCCTCCTTCTAAGTGCATATTATAGGTATTGTGACGGGCAACTACGGAACCCTATCCTGCGCGTGGTCCGACACGCACTTGGCCAGTTATTTTTTACGAATTTCCTATAGGTTGAAAGTTGTTCAGTATCACGGGTACAAAGTAATGCTAACAACCTGTATACAGGATCCTTCTTAATATGCTGACACTTATTTATTGGGATGATCGGACCATCAAACTGAACAACTTTCTCTGAGGGACCAACATCGATATTGCGAAAAAAATATCAGCTATCCCATACATTTGGCACGAGTAGGTTGTTTTGTATAGAAGAGTTGTTTTGTTTTCCGCGATTTTGATGTTGGTGCCTTATAGAAAGTTGTTCAATTTGACGGTCTGATCATCCCCATAAAAAAGTGTCGGCATATTAATATGAAGGACTCTAATATCTAATATGGGAGCAAACTTGAAATCTGAAAAAAAAATCAACTGTCTCATACATTTGAATCGAGTAGGCATTGCAGTTTAGTATGGAACAGCTGATTTTTTTTTGTGATTCATAGTAAAAGTTGTTCAGTTTGATGGTCTGACCCACCCCTGAAAGTTTCGGAACGGTAAACAATATCATCCAGTATATGGACTTAGAAGGAGGCTTTTTGTTTTATAATGCGGTTTAACCGTCTCCAAGTACCTATATTTTTAAAGTTGGTTTACTAAAACTCGTTAAGGGGCTATGTAAAAAAGAGGATTCTTCAAAGCTCCATATATTATGAAATTGCACCCGTGCGAAGCCGGGGCGGGTCGCTAGTTAGGTACTTATAAAAAATAGTAAGCATAAACATTTTTGAAATTGCTTTATATTGCTTTGGTATTAGGATATTATAAGTCATTTGGCGTATGTTTTACAAGAATCTACTCAGCCGTTTCCTACCTGAAGGAGCCCAAACTTGGTATGTTTCAAAAATAATTTTTAGACTTTTTTAATACAATTGGCTGAAAGGTAATACTTGAATCGTGCAATAGAAAAGTAAAAAATTAATTTAACCGAGACGACACAGAGAATACAATTATGAAGCACAAAAAAGTAAATCTATTGATCATTTTAAAAACCATAACTTAAATTAAAAACCTAATTTTTCTAACTTCACTTGAAAAAGCCATGAAAATCTAAATCGCGCTATCAACTTTTTCTCTGGACTCAGTATATAAGCAATCCGCTGCTAAAATTTCATGGGGGTTCCGATCAGATCAGCTCTCGGGGTTACATACAGAGCCTTCATGGTTCAGTCACCCTGTGGAAAGTCCCCGGAGAAAGGGCGGAAAGCGCCTTATCGTGACCTAGTTAGTTAGTGTGCCTAGTATATTTTTAGAACCGGCTCATCGAACCCTTTCATTTGACTATTATTTATTATTATTACCCCTCACGATAGGTTTCAGAACTAACATTTTATGACGTCATAACTGGAGACCCTGATACCTCAGAGACTGTCTCCCGACAGTTTTGGGGTCTAGAGAACATACCTAACAACATACTAAAATTTGGTGCTGGTATCCGGAAGTGAACTTTTTCAGCCTTTTTTGACCGTAAGGCAGTGCCCTTGTTTTAGATCAGGCGGCCGTGAAGAAGTCATACACTCACACAGCTTATGAATAATTCAGTTTTCATACAATAGTTTACTGTCAGGCCGAGCTACGCGTAGGAGCGAAGCTCCGAAGCGTCCCCCCTGGAACATGGTGGAGCTGGTCTCCGGGGTCAGTCTGCCTGCCAAGCGAGACCGCAGGCCGAGCGATTAGAAGATGCGAAAAAGCTTGATCGGCTGACCCCTATCGTCGTGGGTTTTGTGCGACACTAATTACTCATCGAGCTTATGAAAAAGAGCATAAGAACCAGAGTAACTGACATAGCCCAAAGAATTGCTAAACTTAAGTGACAGTGGGCGGGGCACATTGCTCGCAGAACAGATGGCCGGTGGGGCCGAAAAGTTCTCGAGTGGCGACCGCGTACCGGAAAGCGCAGCGTGGGTAGGCCCCTCACACGGTGGACCGACGACCTGGTAAAGGCGGCGGGAAAACGTTGGATGAGGGCAGCGCAGGACCGGTCGTTATAGCGATCCTTGGGGGAGGCCTATGTCCAGTAGTGGACGTCCATCGGCTGAGATGATGACTATAGTCACCCTCCTGCATAAAACCCACCAGGATAGGGGTCGGCCGACCAAGCTTTTTCGCATTTTCTGATAGTAAACTATTGCATGAAAACTGAATTATTCATAAGCTGAGTGGGTATACGACTTCTCCTATTAAGTTATTACAGCACTTTTAGATTGACAGTTCGGCATGGAAACCAGCTCATCAAGCTGGTTTTCCGGAAATTACAAAATGCCTAAATTTTACCCAAATACGTAGGTATCTAGGGATTCTAGGGGGTGGATAGGGGGGTTTGTACCCACCTGAACCATACGTGCATGTCTTTAGCGTTTTAAAGTTAGAACAATAATTGTAACTCGCGAACTTGTACTTACCGTAACTTTTATTTTCCACAGATCCGAAGTAGGAAGTCCAATGATGGATTCTATGTCATTGATAAACGAATTCAGAAAAACTATACACGATCAGAGATCGAGGAAGTGTGAGTGCAAGTAAGTGTCCTCTTTGGTCTTGATTACGAGCCTATTAGCACTCTCTAAAGAAACGTAAGTTTTTACCTGAGAAACAGCTATTATCTAAGTTTCCTAGGGCCGCTCCGCCGTATCCCGAGATCACTCATCATCATACACAGCCTAAATCCACCCACTGCTGAGTATAGAGGCCTCTAGTTGTTTATGCCGCAATCCTCTCTCGCATCCACGTAACGTTTTATATCGTCAACCCAGGGGCATCTTTACCCGGGGCTGCAAGAGCAGCGCGGCACCCGAGCGCATAGGGGGCGCAAGCCGATCGCCTTATGCACATTCTATGCGTAATTTACTAAACAAAAATTCATTATTACCTACCTATATAAAAATACCAACCACCAATATTGTTACAAATACGGCTCATGGAGCGTTCGACACATTCGGCTTGCTCAGTTGCAACTAGCGATGCGCTAGCCAATTTAGCTACAATAATTAAATGGATGTTTTAGGAAACACATGCGGCAAATTCAGATGGGGCGAGGCGAAAAATCGATTACAAGAAATTCAATTGTTAATTTATTTGTTGGACTTGGTGCAAGAGACAACAGCGTGGGACCGTTCTGGTTGGCGTGAAGAGGCCTATAACCAGCAGTGGGGTTTACCGGGCTGATGATGATGACGATGATTTGTTGGAAAGGGGGGCGCAGGCTGATTTTCGCACCCTTGCGCCTGATATGGTTAAGACGGCCCTGCGTCAACGCATCGTGCGCCGGAAGACCCACACTTCGCTTGTGTGGCTCGTGGTGGCCGAGGGAAAGGCCCTCGGACAAGGCTTTGCTCCATATGCCGTCACCTTGGCCTCGCCTTGCCATGTGTCCTGCCTATTTGAGCTCCATACCTCTTTTGCCGACATCTTGGACTATACTACGACGTCGGATTTCCGCCTTTGGAACTTTGTCTAGGAGCTTGATCTCAAGTATAACCTCCCCTCCATGGCTCTTGTGTCTATATCTCGGCACCGTAGGTCATTGAGGGCAAAACAGAATTGAATTTTTTTCTTTTGTAGTATAAATCTTAATTGTAACATTTGTGTTCATCAGGACAGGCAGAGTGGACCGTTCAGAACGGTATCCGACGGACTGCCACGAGATCCACCTGCAGGGGTTCAACGTGTCTGGTATCTACAAGATAAAGCCGGACGACATGGAGCCGTTCTACGTACTGTGTGACCTGATTACTGTGGGCGGGGGATGGACGGTGAGATTAACTTGCTCTTTTTATTATGTATCCTATGCATAGAGAAATTACCTTACTCCATAATCCAGATCATAATCCTATCCCATGGTACAATAACATACTGCGCCTGGTATTCTCTTCCGATCACGTGTCTGACCACGTGACTGACAAAAGCCTACGTCATCATACCCTTTTACCATGTTTAGCGGCCATTTTTTTGTGTCGTAGGCTTGTGGCACTCTGGGAATATTGTTTTATTAGACTATGATCCTATCCTATTCATGTGTAACAATAGAACTCCAAGGGCCTGTTTCGCCACTTATCTGACAGGATCGTTTGGCATATTTCATATTTCAAACGACCTGTCAAATAGGCTTATGAAAACTTATCCAAAAGTGGAGAAACAGTGGCCGTAAGCCGAATAGAATCGATGACCGAAAAAGTTGTATTTACATATTATTTCAATTTCAGTTAATACCTAATGACCAATAATTAGGTATTATCAATATTATCATTCATAATTATAAGGCCAAGTTTAAGAACGATACTTACCCCATCCATCTGCCTCCGTGGTCTAATGGTTAAGAGCATTGGCTCTCGACACGGACTCAACCGGCTCTCGTGGGTTCGATTCCCACGGGGGACACCTAGTGATATGTCACTTTGTGCGTTTTTCCCCAGTTGGTTAGGACATTGCAGGCTGAATCACCTGATTGTCTGAAAAGAAAAATGATTCCGTACTTCGGATGGCACGTTAAGCCGTTGGTCCCTGCTACTATCTCTGGTGGTAGTAGTCATTACACTAAAACCACGTCAGAGGCCGCAAGGTGGTCTGAAAAAACTCTGACACCAGGTCTCTACCCACACGATAAGAAGAAGACCCCATCCATCCCAATGGATGTTGGATGAGGTAACTAAGGGAAAGAGTTTGTTTTGTCTATGTGAAAGGCTACTAGGCACACAGCAACTGCTCTCTACGTATGGGACCAACATCGAAGTCGCGTATGCATTTATCATATCACATAAAGTGACAATAATTTTTAAAGGTATTCCAAAACCGTTTTGACGGTTCCCAAGACTTCTATAAAGGCTGGTCGGACTACAAGCACGGCTTCGGGAACCTGGCCGGGGAGTTCTGGCTGGGGCTGGAGAAGCTCAACTCTCTGACCAATCAGAAGCTGTACGAGCTGCGGATCGAGATGGAGACGCACCACGGCCAGGAGGCTTATGCGAGCTACTCAGTGTTCACCGTCGGCCCTGAGTACGAAGAGTTTAGGATCAGCACTCTTGGAACCTATTATGGGAGTGCAGGTAAAGATTTGTTTTTTCACTCACGTTTCACAGCTGCAATAATTCGTTAGGGGTGGCTCAAAGATTTCTATACAAATCTTCAATAATTAGTCCTAGCATTGAAACTATAGGTAGGTACTAGCTGCAACGAAAATCTGACAAACTTCAAGCACGCAAAAATTGTTGACTTTTAATCGGTTAGTATTGAATTGCTATGACTATCCTCTTAAGGCAACGTGAAGGCAGGGCTAAGCTCCTATAAAGGGGGTGAGGTGCGGGGCCTGAGGGGAGATCGCGAGCAATTCGTTCGAATTTTGAATTTAAATATTTGAGTGTTCAATAATTCTTCAAGATGCCACAGTATACCAACATGTCATATAATTGATACCAGTTGAACAACACCAATAACAAAGTTAAAGTTATTTATAGGTATTATTGTAGGCTATTGGCATAAGTAATTCTTTGATGAAGATCTGATGAATGGCTTTGGAAACAGGTAAATGGAACTCCTCAACAGTTGAAAACAAATCATTGGCAATTGAATAAGTTGTTTGAAATCTTCAATTATATGCTATAAGTGAGCTTTGCTACAACTACACGCTTCAAAAGATGGTTAATAGTTGGGGTTAGGTGACAATTCGCCAGCAAAAAATCTCGCCTTGCGGCGAGTTGTCACTCTTTCGAATAGGTAGGGGACATGTCGCCTTCAACACAGGGCGAGATGGACGTTCAGAAAAAAAGGCAGTGGTAGACCCGCCCGGATTTGTGAAAAGGGAAAATTATGAAGGGGTAGGGGTAGGTAGGTTTGTAAGTATGTATATAGATATGTATGCATACAGTTGTGGGTATATAGGTAGCTAGGTTTATATGTATGTATGTACGTATGTATGCATGCAGTTGTGGGCATGTACCTACTATATAGGTAGGTATGTATATATGTATGCAGGTAGGCATGTAGTTAGCAGTGTGGGCAATAATTGATTATTTTTTTAATCAAATAATTAATTTGATTAGTTTTAATCAGAAGATTAAATTAATTTTGACTGAATTAATCACAATAATTTTTTTTTCGTTAATCTGATTAGTTTTGTAAATTAATTTTATTCGTTAATTTAAGTAGGTAACGATTAAAAAGTTTACCATTAGTCTTAGCGGTACACCAAAAAAGCGCGAACGATTGATTTTTAGGCCATATGAATGAGTTTGACTCATAGCACTAACAAAAAACAAAAAACAGAGAGGAGTTATGACGTTATCTTTATTTTATATAAAAAAAAAAGTTCTGAAACCTATTGTGTGGGGTATCAAATGAAAGGGATTTTTGAGCTGGTTCTAAAAATATATCACATCGTAACATTTCATTCACTTATTTTAAATTAAAATAAACATAATTTTTAAAACATGCCCAGTTTGGGCTCCTCCAGATACGATACCGATGAATCATTTTTTATAAAGTATATCCCACCAAAAAATTCTGTTAAAAACTAGCCAAAAGTCTCGATGGAGCTCCTTGTTTATCTCTAAAAAGTAATGAAATCTAGACAAAGTCGTGCCAAGTCTAAGGTTCCTTACTGCGATTTCTTTATTATTATAGTTAATGTTGTGTGACTTGGCCGTTGAAGGGTACACAAGGGTATAAAACCAGGTGCTCCATGACACCATTGCAAATACGCAGCTTTATCAAGCCTACAATTGACTGGTTATTAAATCAACGTTTTCCAAGTGGCAATTCTCCATCGTCAATGGGTAGCAGTTCTGGCGACAGATTGGTGCAATGGTGTCATGGAGCACCTGGTTTTGTACCCTTGTGTACCCTTCAACGGCCAAGTCACACAACATTAACTATAATAATAAAGAAATCGCAGTAAGGAACCTTAGACTTGGCACGACTTTGTCTAGATTTCATTACTTTTTAGAGATAAACAAGCAGCTCCATCGAGACTTTTGGCTAGTTTTTTACAGAATGTTTTGGTGGGATTTCACTTCTTTTTATAGAAACGTGGGCATATTGATTTATTTTATTAGATTTTCTTATATGACACACTTTTTTTCTTCATAGGAGTAGTTATTTTATTATTACAAATCTTTCTTTAGAAGGGGGCACTACCGTATCTCTAATACAGCTGAGACCAGCTGAGGGATCTTCATCAGATTCTTCAGACCTTCGATTTTTGACATCAAATGAAGCGGCCCACCAAGTTGAATATTTTTTGTAAAGACGGTATGTCGATCTCTAATAGTTTGGTTGAGCTCTTGTGTTTTCTAATCAGGGTCACCAGGTACTCCAGATCTTCGATTATCCTAGTTTTTATAGTTTTCCCTTTATGTGGCCCTTAAACCCTAACTCTGTACAAAATTTCAGCTCTCTGAGTTTATGGGAAGTACTAGTTCTATTCTGATGATCCTGAGTGAGTGAGTGTCATAAATGCAAAACTTTGCTTTCGCTTAACTTTGGAACTAAATGACCTACAGACTTGAAATTTTGGATTTTAAGTATATAATTATAGCTTACTGGATGACGAAAATTTCTGCGTTCTGGTACCAGTGAGCAGTTTTTGTAAAAATCATTCAGCTCCATCATTATCATTAAATAGGTACTTGTTACAAAACTGTAAAGAAAAGCACTCATCAAGATGATTTAACGAGCTGAAATTCGATGAGTATACTATTAGCCATCCAAGAGTTCCACTAGCCACCTTCCAGCTCCATCATCAGATCAGCTGGATAACCACTATAAATTGACACCTACTTAGTATGTGGTCACATTTTACACTGGTCACTCTGGTGTTCGTTTTTTGAGTATAGAAAAAAAACTATCTAAGTTAGAGCCACCCTGATAATTTTCCCGCCATCTACACGTTATTTCTGATGTTCATGATTTTTTTCAGATCTTATACGGCAATATTTCTTGAAATAGAGATGGGGACAGGAATATCTCGGATTTAATTGAAAATTTTGTTAAACAAAGTTTTTACAAAATATTTGAAAAGTATATTTTTAGAATCGTCTTTTCATAAGCTTTCAATCGATACCCCACAACATAGGGTAGAATTTTTTTTTTTTAGTTTACCCTTTCTTACTCCCCAAATTGCCCTCCAATATAAAATTTTGCATTTTTTATTTCATTTATGATATTGGACCAGCAATTGCTATATCTGTACCGAGTTTCAACTTAACTTCCTATGTCTTACGGTCTCTGAGAAAAATGCCTGTGACAGACGGACGGACAGACACCGAGCTGATTCCATAAGTGTTCCGTTTTTCCAATTTTGGTACGGAACACTAAAAACTAGGATAGGTCCTGGGTAAATTTTGTATGGGCCGGCCCGTGACCCTTCTTTTTTCTCGCTAAAATTAGGGAATCAAGAAAACACCTAAACACTTTAGATAGGACAGGAAAATTTTTGAAACCATAACGCTAAAAATTGTATTTTTATTTAATGAAATCACCTCATTCAATATTTCTTTTTATTGATGGATTAAAGGCGTTTCTAATAAAAGATGCCGATATATATCTGTGATATATTGTTTATTCAGCGGAACGAATTACAACCAATTTGCTAGCGATGACAGACGGAAGGAAGTGAGGTTGACAGCTCAGTGACAGCTGACAACCTGCTTGTTTTGCATTTACAAATACACCTAATAGCTCCAACACTTCCCCTTAAAAAAAAACAAGCATGGCGTATAAACTACAAAGTAAATTTTAACAAACAGTCGTTTTACAGTAATTACTAATTATAATTACATTGAATACGGAAACACCCTAGTAATACTTAAGGGGGTGCTTCAGACCATCAAACTGAACAACTTTCACTATGGAGCCAATATCGAGAAAAAATTAAAAAAATCTGTTATCCCATACAGAAGTGCAGTACCGACTCGACTAAAATGTATGGGACAGTAGATTTTTTATTTTTTCTTGATGTTGGCTCCATAGTGAAAGTTGTTCAGTTTGATGGTCTGAAGCACCCCCTTAAGTATTACTAGGATGTTTTGTTACACCCTGTATATACAGGGTGTACAATAAAATGGGACAGCTACTTAAAGGGGTGCTTCAGACCATCAAACTGAACAACTTTCTCTATGGGACCAATATCGAAATCGCGAAAAAAAAAATCCGCTCTCCCATACAAAACTGCAAACATAACTCGACTGAAATGTATGGGACAGCAGATTTTTTTTTCGCGATTTCGATATTGGTCCCATAGAGAAAGTTGTTCAGTTTGATGGTCTGAAGCACCTCTTTAAGTAGCTGTCCTATTTTATTGTACACCCTGTATAAATATTTTTTTTATGTATGTACGCATAACTTTTTACGGAGTAGTCCGATTTTGATAATTTTTTTTGTTTAGTAGGTCATACTTCAGAGGTGGTTCCATTTTAATTTGGTGAAGATCTGGTAAAGGGTTTCGGAGATAGACAATAGAACTCCTCAAAGATCTAAGTATAGCCTATCATCGACGATTGAAATAAATGATTCGTGTTCATGTTTTCTTTTAGGTCATACTTTAAAAGTGGTCCCATTTTAATTTAATGAAGATCTGGTAAAGGGCTTCGGAGATAGACAATTATAGACTCCTCAAAGATCTATAGCATATCATCGACAATTGAAATAAAAGATTCGTGTTCATGTTCCCTTTACATGTCCAACGGATATGTTAACCCAATATACACCAACGCTGAAAATTTTGAAATATTTTTTTTTAACAAAGTATGAATACCGACTTCAAAACTCAAAAAGTAAAAAATAATAAATATTACAGCCGATGAATTTTACGTTAGCATCTATTAAGAATATCATTTTGTTTTATTGTAGTCGGTGTCAAGCCTAGCCAAAAAATTACTGCAAGCTCAGTCTCGAATCGTACAGGCTTGACAGCGTCTTCGATAAAACAAAATGATATTCTGCAATATTTATTATTTTTTAGGTACTTTTTGAAATTTGAAGTCAGTTTTCATTTTTTGTTAAAAAATTTTTATTCAGTACAAAATCTGTTGGTATATTTTAAATAAAATAGTCTAAATTGTAAATATTAAAGCAATTTTTATTACAGTATTTTTTTTAAATTGTAGTGTACTTTCTTTGTACAGTGAGAAATAAAACTATAAAATGAGAAAATACCTAAGCTAAACTCGCCAGACGATCCCTTTTCAGAAAATGTAAGTATCCGCTCTTGGATTCAAGGAACCCTACTGTTTTCCACGAAACCCTAAGATACACTTTGGGAACCGCTTACCTCTTAGGATGCATAGGATGATAGGAGCAATTCGTAGCACCAGAAGTCATTTTGGTGTTGTCCTACTGAAAGCTATATTCGTGAACTGTGGCACTATGAGGGAACTGTCATTTTGCCTACATAATTTACAATTCAAAAAAATATTTACAAATTAGTTATATCTACAATAATAACAGCTATTATTTACAATTTGAGTAATATTAGAAATATTTATATAGATATTAATACAGAAAAAAGCCGAAAATGTTGTAAAATAAGACGTGAAATTTGAAGAAAAGTATGACATAGGTCTTACCTCTACAAGCGCTGACGCGCATCTAAAATGGCGTATCGCATCGGCAAAATGGCGAGACGCTCGAAATTTCGTAGATATTTTGGAATTGTGTTGAAGTATATAAAGTAAAGTAAACGAAAAGTACCTTGCTGCCAAGCTTATGTTATGGCCAAGATAATAGAATATTTTATTTGCGTAAATACAGTTTCTTCTAGATATAAAATGATATTAAAAGTAAGAAAGAGGGGTAACTTCGGGATGTTTTTCTATCGAGCCAAATTGTTCCAATCGTGTACTGAATAACCTTCCTGCCTAGGAAATATCCCGAACTGTAATATATATTTCATTCAAATCAAAATTATTACATTTTGAATGAAAAAAATGTAATCAAAAAAGCTATTTTTTACGAGTCCCTAAACTCACTACACCTTAATGGCTTTCGGGAAATCTCGGTTCTAGTAGTAAGTAACTTAGTATTACCTGCACTTTTAAGATTTTAAGTATCGAAAGAATTTAGAGAAAAAGCACAATGGCATTTACTTATTATCGCAGGAGACTCATTATCGTACCACGCTGGGCAGAAGTTCTCCACAGTGGACACGGACAACGACGAGTGGAAGGACGGCGCGTGCGCCATCGAACACGGAGGCGCTTGGTGGTACAAGGAGTGCGACAAGAGGTATGATATGACCAACTAAATATGCAACAAATCTAATTCATTTCAAATATTATTGATTATAAAAATTTTACAGCCATGTTAGATAGATAGATAGATAAACAATTTATTTGCAAAAGTAACACACACATAATATTACAGTTCACAACAATTTTACAATTACATGTTGTGCTATTTCGAATCAAATTAAAGATTGAAAAATTAAGTTTCGTACGGGACTTGAACCCGCAACATTCTAAACCACGTCATTTAAAACGGAATAGGTTGAAGATTTCGTTCTACCATTTGGTGTTCTATAATTTTTATTAAAATAATTATCTAAAAATTGTCCCCAGCAACCTGAACGGCAAATATTCAATGACAGCGGACGAGCACCGGGGACAGTCCATCTACTGGATATCGTTCAAAGGCCCCAACTTCCCGCTCACTAAGACCAAGATGATGATACGGCCCCTCCCCGCGAGCAGACCTAGCGACTTTGTCGAACAGACAAGGGTAAAGTACTTGTAAACTGTACGTTAACATCCTGACCGTCTCTGACTCAGTCACACATTGCTCCCAGTTGTTGTTGATTATTTTATGATATTTAAAACCAAATTATTTAGCCATTTTCTATAAATAACAAAATTGTTTCTGTTTGTTGTGTGTACACACAGCGACACATCAAGCTATACAAAACCAAAATAAGCTGGCCGCGCTTCGGTTGACGAACGTATAACGTCGCGCGGCCATCGGCCAGCTTATGTTGGTTTTGTATAGCTTGATGTGTCGCCGTGTGTACATAGCTAGATTGCAACTGTGTTGAAATAGGTACCTACCTATACTCCATTCCCAATAGCAACGAACTTTTAAGGCTATTTTTTAACCGACTTCAAAAAAAGGAGTAGGTTCTCAGTTCGACCGTATATTTTTTTTTTTTTTTTTTTTTAATGTGTGTTCGCGGATAACTTCGTCGTTTATGAACCGATTTTGATGATTCTTTTTTTGTTGGAAAGGAGATATCCCAAGGGTGGTCCCATGATAAGGAAACCAGGATCTGGTGATGGATCCCAGAGAAATCGAGGGGAACCTTCGAAAATCGTAGTGCCGACTAGTGCGTTTGTTAATTTGAAGCACTACTGTTAAATCGAACTAATGAATTCACCACTGAAAATTGTGAAATAAACAAAATTTTAACAAAAAATTAAAACCGCCTTCAAAAAAACTAAAAAGTTAAAAAATAATATTGCAGCCGATGACTTTTTCGTTCGCATCATAAGAACATTAATTTGTTTTATAGAAGTCGGTGTCAAGCCAAGCCAAAAAACGAATGCAAGCTCTGTCGCGAATCGGCTTGACAGCGACTTCGATAAAACAAATTAATGTTCTTATGATGCGAACGAAAAAGTCATCGGCTGCAATATTATTTTTTAACTTTTTAGTTTTTTTGAAGGCGGTTTTAATTTTTTGTTATAATATAATAAGGCTTATTTCATAAACAGAGATTTGAAGCACTTTTACTCTTACTTATTCTTAGAATAGCACAAATAACCTCTAACGGCCAGGGCCCCCCGTTCAATAAACGTGACAAGTCGACTTATTTGTCAAAAACCGACAAAATTGTCGAATTGTCGCGAAAGGGCTGTTCAATAAAGACGACAAATAAGTCAGACAGCGACATAATTGTCATAGTAGAATTGTCACGCCTGTCGACCGTGTTTAATAAAACTTGACAATTGTCAGTCTCTAAAATTACTGTACTCGACAAATTTGTCATGACATATTTGTCGTGGTACTTGACAATTGTCAATTTCCGACATTTATATTTATTATTAAGGAGTGGTATGAGGTTAAAATTAAAAAAAGTATTATATCAAGTGTTATGATTAGAGATCGGATAATCGGATGCATATTTACCTAAAGTTGAGGTGTTGGCTATTATGGAGTGCACTTTTCTAAAGAAAAAAATGTTTTTTGTATATTTTTAGAATGTTAAGAACTCGCTTTTATACTACGTATACGAGTAGTTATGCATTACCGGACTTCCTGACATACCAGGATTTACTTCAACAACAAAAAAAATTTTTTTTTCTTAATTAAATAATTTAAAAAAGTTGCTTTCATATTATGCATCCGATTAGTTATGCAATCCCGCATTTTCATTGCATCCCGATAAATATTTAAAAATAGTACATTCCTGCAGCGGCCAGCAACAGAGGCATTGATGGACGAACGTGTAAATGTGGGCCGAGGCGAAGCCGAGGCACACATACGTAAATCCATCAATACCTAGTTGTGGCCAAGGCTTGTATAGTATTTTTCTCAAATAATGCGCGAAAATGAAAACAATAAATTTTCTCAAATAATTCGCGGAAATTAAAACTCTTTTCAAAATGAATGACGAACAACGAACAACAATTTGTTTTTTTTTTCAATAAACATCTTTCTATTTGCAAGCCAGTTCGAAATTTAAATAAAACCTTTGATGAGTTACCTCCTTGGTCGCCATGTTTCGGAGTAAAAGATCGTTCCATTTTTAAATTACACGACAGATATGAGTTTACTATGTAATTTATTTGGCCGCTAAACACGACAGATATGGATTTTCATACAACATTGCCGGCCGCTGCGCGCATGTATTTGGCCAGTACAGCAATTTCGATTTATCTCGAAGAAGGTTGTCAAAATAATGCTCACATTTCCAAGCATGTTTGAGAAAAATAATTTTAAGAAGCCGCTTCCATAATTTTATAGCTAAAAATGAAGTTTAGGTAAATATGCATCCGAATATCCTATCTCTAGTTACGATATTTGCGATGGATCATAATAATAAATGAACAATTTTAGGCCAAATTAATGACAATAAAGATGTATTATTCGCAAAATTTAGTGAAAAACTCACACACAAAATCAAAATTAAAAAATGTTGGCAAAACTTGGAAAAACCAAATATTACCCGAATAATTCCTGAGGAAACTTTCTAACTACTTTACACAATGGAGACTAATACCAAGCGCCAGTAAAACGGAAGTTTCCTGTTTCCATTTGAACAACCGCCATGCCAAGAACGAACCGGCTGTCATATTCAGAGATGAAACGCTAAGATGCAACCCCTGTCCGAAGTACTTGGGAGTCACGCTGGACAGGTCGCTCACGTATAAAGAACACCTCACTAAACTGTCACACAAGATCTCGACACGAAACAACATAGTTCACAAACTGAGCGGCACATCGTGGGGTGCTTCGGCTGACTGCCTCCGAACGTCTGCGATCAGCCTGGTCTACTCGGCAGCGGAATACTGTGCTCCCGTCTGGCTGGAGAGCGCGCATGTGCAAGCGATAGACGCCAGGTTGAACGACACCATGAGGCGCGTGTCCGGGACGGTAAAGTCGACGCCCACGCACTGGCTGCCGGTGCTGAGCCACATCGCGCCGCTGAACCTACGAAGACAGCGTGCGCTCAAGAGAGAGGCCGACCGCCTGGCGCCACGACCGCACTTGCCCATCCACGAGGAGTTTTTCAGCCCGCCCCCACCTCTGTGGGGACTCAAGTCTCGACACCCGGCCTGCATCACCGCGAGCATACTCAGAGGCGAGGATTTTAATCTGGAGCGGCGCTGGAGGGACGAGTGGAGAAGCAAGGCTGGTGGAACGCCTGAGGAAAACCTGGACCCCACTGTCAAGCCTAACGGATTCCACCTGCCGCGCAAGGACTGGTGTCGCCTCAACAGGCTAAGGACCGGCCACGGCAGGTGCAACTACCTCCGACACAAATGGGGCTGGACGGAGTCTCCTTTATGTGACTGCGGGACCGAAGACCAGACGATGCAGCACATACTACAACGGTGTCCCCTTCGAGCTTATCCGGGCCGTCCTGAGGACCTGACGCACCTGACACCTGAGGCCCTCCGATGGCTTCAGACGCTGGATGTGGACTTATGAACTATATGCCTACAAACGAAATTCGCCATACGAATAAATAAAATACCCGAATAATACCCAAAATTTTTCATTAAATTCAAAGTCGGTTACACTAAACGAAAAGTTGATTCTGTTTTTAAAAAGCCGATGCCGCTGCTGTTGTTCAATTTCCACTAAATATTCATCATCGTTGCTTTTACTGCTAGATGTTAACACAATTTTTCTCTAAAAATTTCAATCAATCCTTGTTTGGGCAATTTGTAAATGTTTTGACACACACCTAGGTCACCTGTCGCGATTTTATGACAATTCTACAAATATGTCGACTTGTCATGAAAATTTAGCGTTCAATAAAACAAAAATGTCAAGTTTTTCACGACAAATTGTCATATGTCGCCTGTCAGGAGAAAATGTTTATTGAACAGAAATATGTCAAATTGTCGTGACAGTTCGACATATTTGTCAATTTCCCACCATGACAATTATGTCAATGTCAATTTTTATTGAACAGTAAATTGTCGAATTGTAGAATTGTCGCCTGTCGCCTGTCACCTGTCATTGTCGCGTTTATTGAACAGGGCCCTGGCCACGACTTCTGGCTTAGCCTTTTGCGTCGCGACAAGCGGCGGCGGCGCGGCGGGCTGAGCGGCGACCGTGCCACAGCCCACAAACTAATTAGAAAGAACTACCCCACAGCCCGAGACGAGCAGCTGCATCAACCGAAGTGGACGTATAATCCCCGCAAGTTGATATTGCGATGGAACCTTGTCACAATAACAGCTGCGTGACGTCATCAAGCGCGGGGTGACCTTGCGAACTAAACGGTACTGATGGTGCACGTCGACTACGTCAAAATTACGTCACCAAGATGGCCGCCAATCGCAATATCAACTTGCGGGGATTATATTTATAGGTGGACCAGAATCTGATGACAAAGATAATATAATCACTACGTTTTATCTGATGAAAAAAAAGGAAATCAAATTTTAGAGTAAGCAACACTAAGGTAATTATATTAGGGCCCTTTACACACTGCGATTTTTTGCAGAAGTGCTGCAAAAAGCATCGATTGAGTCGCGATGCAGCATCCATGCAAACGCGATAGAGCATAGATGCAAATGCGGTAGTAGCCACGATGCAAAACTTTCGTAATATTTGATCAGTTATTTGTCGACAATGCACACAAAAAAATATAGATTTTGATAGATTTTCAAATGGTAGTGTCAAAATGGTAGGTCAAAATGTCATCTGTCTAGTCAAAGTAGGACCTGGAGTGCAATTTTTGAAACTCATTCGTTGAACTCTGCAGTTGAAAATTTTAAAATTACTGTGGAGATATGCATCTTTCTACTGATGATTTGACTTTCAAAAATCGCACCTCTGAAGTATGATTTTTGAAAGTCAAATCTGCAGTAGAAAGATGCATATCTCCATAGAAATATTGTCATTTTCAACTGCTGAGTTCAAAGTATGAGTTTCAAAAATCGCACTCCAGGTCCTACTTTGACTAGACAGATGATATTTAGACCTAACATTTTGTCACTACCATGTGAAAATCTTTTTTTTTTTTTTTACTTTTTTTCATTTCATGAGTTTCTGGTCGACCTATAGACATGGCTTTATCCAAAGTTGTACTTCATTGTCTCGAACGCAGTTCATTTTTATGCAAGATAGTTTGAATACGAGGGAAGGAGCGCACAAATTGAATAAAGAGCTAACATAAATGTTATGACCTACCTGTACAAATTAGGTACTAAATCGTCATGGAAAAATTAAAAAGGTATGAAGACTAGAACTTCAAATAGAACGTCAAACGAAATGGTCCAGACAACCTGTCCGTCAGCATGACTGGACCACTATTTTTATTCTTTTTCTCGAATTACAGCGAGGTACTAAATATCTGGAGGTAAGTACGATTTAGTACGTAATACGTACTAGAACTTAGTTTTGTTTAAAGTTAAATATCTCTCATGACCTTGATTTTCAGATGCTACTTTTTTGGTACTTCTAAAGGAATCTGGAAAAAATATATGTACCTGTAGGTACTAATTAGGTACTAAATCATCACGTAAAAATAAAAAAGGTCTACCTGTTTTATAAAAATAAAAAAGGTAGGAGGACTACAACTAGGTAAAAAAATGGTCCAGACAACCTGGCTGTCAGGATGTCTAGACCACTGTTTTTCTATTTTTATCCGTTTGTATCGAGGTACAAAATATTTGATGATAAGTACAAAATAGTATTAAATAGGTACTAAATCGTGCATAGCTTAAAAATCGAATAGCTGGCTTGGTCCAGACAACCTGACGTCGTGGCCAGGCTCTCGTCGGTCAAAACGTAGGTACTTATATCTTTCTCATATAAATTATCTAATTTATTTATGAGAAAGACATACCTATAGTAGGTTCAACCGTCTGCCGAACACCCTGTATACGTGGGGCACACTGAAAGTTTCAGGACAATAAAAAGTGTATAGAAGTAGGAGGTTGGGAATACTTTTCATATTTTTAGAAGTGGCCTCCATTCCATTTTATGTATCGTCCCGTTCAATGGAACCTCTGTGAGAAGCAGTAGACCCCCTCTGCTTTACTATGAAATGATTGAAATCGGTTAAATTATGGGGTATTCATCTAGTACAAAGCTTCCCTACGCCTTAATATTCGTGTAGGATCTTTTGCGCTTGACTCATATCAATGCTGAAGCTTGCCTGAATCTGCTGGTAGGTCACTCTCTTATCAGCCTCTCTCATGAGCTGCACAGCATTGGCGTTTTCTTCAGTTGTCGCCGTTGAACGACATCTCCCAGGTAGATCATCACTGAGATTGCTCCGATCATGCCTAACCTCATTTAACCAGTTGTAAACAAGTGTCAAGGGACAGGGCTTCATCATGAAATACCAATCGAAGTTTATCATTAACTTTGTTATGGACTAGGACCACGACGAAAATCGTAATAAATTGGGGAGAAAACATTTTTCCCTGCTAAATTCGTTTTGCCTCGCGACACGCACTTTTCAAATTGCCGCCAAATCGTTAAAACAAATGACAATCGAATAAAATTTTTGGCTATAGGCATAGAAATATTAATTTACTACGTAAAACCTGGAATGCGGTCTTCTCGGAATATTGTGAAGAGCGGGATAAAGCAGCCTGGACGCGGTGTCCCTATCCTTAGTAGGGTGACAATGCGATTATGCTTTTAGGACTTTTATTATATTTTCTCTATTTGTGTAGTCGTTTTGCTTTGCTACAGAAAATGTGTACCTATACCTAACCTATTTACGCTACTTTGACATCAAACTAGCGTACTATGGTAAAAAAATAAATATTTCGTAAACTTCATTTCGTTAAAGGCACTATTTTTATCTGACCTAGGCACTAATTACTAGGCACTTTTAAGAAACTATTTATTGACATTAAAATAATCCTGAAACCGGAGCATGTTGCGAGTGTAAATAGATAGAAGAGAGCAAAGACTCGATAGTACTAGGTGCTAGGCTGCCATACCTTTTGGATCACCTGTATGTGACTAAAGAGGTTCACAATACCAGAATTTTCGATGGACTAGGTACCTTAAAGTCCGCCACACACATACGGAATTGCAATCCGGAATCCTGAAACAGGATTACGATTTAGTATGGATTTCCCCCTCCACAATTGCATTCGGAATTGCGCAGCTGTCAAATCCTGTACAAAATCACAATCCTGATTTGGAATTCTGGATTGCAATTCCGTATGTGTGTGGCGGACCTAACGCAAACACCCTGAAGTGCGATTTTTGAACATCATACGAGCGAATCGGCAGTAGAAAGATGCATAATCTCCATAGTAATTTTGAAATTTTCTACTGCCGAGTCGCTCGTATGATGTTCAAAAATAGCACTTCTGTTTTTTTTTTACCGTTCCGAAACTTTTAGGCGGTTCAGACCATCAATTTGAATAACTTTTACTATGCTTTCCTTTTTACGACTTCAGGATTGCTCGCATATTAAAAGTTGTTCAGTTTGATGGTCTGAACCACCCCTGAAAGTTTCGAAACGGTAAAAAAATCATCCAGTATAAGGTCAAGCCGTTTCGGTGTAAATGCGCAAAAAGTCATTTTGACGAAAGAAAAATATAGTTAATATTTTTCTTGGCAAATGAACACCGTAACACCTATCTAAGAACCACCCTTAATCAAATCACAAACCCTTTGCAGAAAACCGTATCTAAATCGGTCAAGCCGTTTTGGAGATAAATGGGAACATTCGTTGGCACACACAAACAAACAAACAACCTCTCACCCTAAACGCATAGGTAGGTACGCACGGCGACACATCAAGCTATACAAAACCAAAATAAGCTGGCCGCGGGTAGGTCGCGTTACTTATAATGACGCCGTGTGTACGCACGGCGACACATCAAGCTATACAAAACCAACATAAGCTGGCCGCGCGACGTTATACGTTATTCGATCTACGCGCGGCCAGCTTATGTTGGTTTTGTATAGCTTGATGTGTCGCCGTGTGAACACCTTCTATGTTCTGTCGGTCGTGGGTAATAAAATCATACCTACCAACCTACTATGTTTTATCTTCGTAATTTTTATCATAATGTAGGTATATGAAGGATTGGATTTTAATGCAACTAAAATTTTGTTTGCTTCCGATGCTTACCTTCTATGTTTGTTGTTACCCTAACTAATTTAATATTTTCAAGACTAAAACATATTAAAAATACAAACCTTTGATACGATAGGCCACAATCTGGAAAATATTCGCTTTTGCAGCCGTCGATTAAGCAAATACGAACCATTTTAACATAAAATGAGGATAAAAAATAATAAAAATTAATTTGACGGCTAGCGGCAATTTCAAATAATATGGCAGATTGGGTTGTCAATTTTTTTCTTTTTTACTACCACGGCTTTGCAACACATAAATAATTTAAAAAGATTTGATACATTTTTGCTTCATTTGATCTTACCAATTCGGCTGAAATCATAACATATACATATGGCAACACCAGTACACTGTAGAATGGGACACCGGGTACAACTCATGCCTTCTTCTTCTAGCATGGTCAACTTTATGCGTGCCAAATAGTTTTTATGTGTTTGGGCTATGGATTATTTTTGATTAAACCGAGAGAAAGATAATTTGGCACAGCGCGATCCTGTATTGGATATTATATCTATGGCTATAGGTTGATAAAGAGTTTTTTATTCGAAATTAAAATAAATTTTTCATTGACATCGTCATTAACTGGTCCGTTCCCGAAACTTTCAGTGTGCCCTACGTATACGAATTGGCCTGAATGCTAAATAGGCATCGGAAAATCTTTTCGTCCTTATATGGAATGAAGTATAGTTAGGTAAGTAGGTATGTAGTTTGAAAATTTGTGTTGTTTAAGCCATCTCTAGCAAGTTATCCAGAATTTCTTTTGAAATCGCTCATTGTAAAAAAATAGGGAGCAATTGTGAATGAGTGTAGTATAATAATAAATGCCTGAGGACGAACAGCTTATATTATTACAGAAAATAATAGAAAGCCCGAAATTGAAGACCACGCTCGACAAACAGAAAGGAATCCGAACGAAGGATGTCAAAGGATACGACTTGAGCCACAACCACCCCCCCTATCGGTACGAGGACGTCGGCGCCGGCGCCGGCGCCGCCTTCTTCCCTAGCTATGCTATATTAGATTAACTATTTTTATTTGACTTTTCTAATGTGAACTACAATGCATAAGTTATACTGATCTCACTATGCTATACGTTATTTGGCATTTCCCTTAGTTGAAAACAATTGAAAGGTTTACAAGTAGGCCGGGGTGCGATTTTTGAATGTCACCAGTGAGGTTGAACGGTTTTTGAATCTCATACAAAAGCCTTCTCATCCCCATGAGTTCAATACGAGCAGGAAGGGGCACTCGTATTGAACGTGTATATTGAACTCATGGGTTGGAAATTTTAGCCACGCACCGGTCAGATTAAAAAATGCGAACTTTGGGAAATCAGTGAATATCGGCCATTTTGCTCAGCCGGTGAATTAAAAAAAATCGCATTCCAGGTAGGTAGGTACTAGGTACTTATCGTATTTAGTTTTTAATCAATCAATCAAATCAACTGACGTCAACATTAACTAACCCACTGCTAGACATAGGCCTCCACGTTATTCCACCACTCCCACGGTTCTGTGTACTTTTAGTTGTACTCTTATACAGAGTGTAACGAAACATTCGACTCAAATGTACGGGACAGCTGATTTTTTTCACGATTCCGGTGTTGGCTCCATAGTAAACGTTTTCATTTTGATGGTGTAAACTACCTCATTAAGTATTACTAGGGTGTTTTGTTATATCCTGTAATCTATATAATAACTTCGCCCCGGACCCGCCACAGCTTCGCCGGGTAGGATCCTTATATTATAAACCTAACGGAAGAAATTGTCTAAATTACAGTGAAAACCGTATCAAAATCAGTTGACAGATAGACAGACCGAAAGTGACTTTATTTTATAATAGAGTTAACCCGTGACTTCGTCCGCACAAATTATATACCAGGTTTTAAGTCAGATCTTATGATCTGACTATCAAATAAAAAAAGTTTTATCAAAATCGGTTCAGTAGTTTTTGCGTGATGCTCGTTCAAACAAACAAACAAACACACAAACAAACAGACAGACAAAAAATCCAAAAATTGGTGATTTGGAATCAGGGACACTTAAAAACCACATCGTTACTTTTTTTTTGTTAATATCTTCAATGTACAGACACACTTCTGTTACAGTTTTATAATAGTTTAGATACTAATATTAGAGAAGATATGTGGTTAGGCCTCGTTCAAGGAGAGGCGGCGCTTCACGCGGCGCGGCAGGCCCGGCACGCGGCGCGGGCTGCCGGAAAAACAAACATATGAAGATGTATGAGAGCGTTCACGGAGAAGCGTTTTTGCATGTTTTTTTTTTATTTGAGGCGTCGCATGTGGCGGGCGCCGCGGCAGGTGACGCGGCGGACGCCGCGGCTGGTGACGCAGCGGGCGCAGCGGCGGGCAACACGGCTATAGTTGTACACGGGCGGTTTTAAACCGGTTTAAAACGAAACGGGCGGTTTAAAACGAATTTCTACGGATAAGACCAAGTAGCTTATACAACGTGTTAATAAATTAGCACAAAACCTCATACACCCCAACTGATTTATAACAAAATAATTACTTTGAAACAATAATTTCATTATTTTGGTCGTTAAAATTTAAAGTTATTCGCATTTTAAGTTTTGAGGCAAAAATGATTTGTTATCATTTCAGCACTGAAAGAAAGCACTAACGTACTCATGGATACATTTTTATAATCTTGTTTTGGTAGTAAGTAGGGTGAGTGTGCCCGTGCGATGGGTTGACATCGGGTTCAGAAAATTTAAAATTTTGCAATCAAATTATTTAACATTTTGAAAAAAATTACCTATGTTAAAACCATGATAATTCGATTCTGCTCTCGATTCTAAACAAACTACTTTCTAGTTTTGCGTTAATTCATTAACACGTTGTATAAAGACTGACAGGATGCAAAAAAAAGCTGCGGTACGGTAGCCGCGGCGGGCGACGCGGCGGGTGCCGCGGCAAGCGAAGCGGCGGTCGCCGCGGCGGATGTAGCGGCGGCTGTCGCGGCGGGCACCGCGGACGGAACCATGAACGGAAAATACGCTTGAAGCGCCGCGTCTCCTTGAACGAGGCCTTATAGTTAAGATGATAGTCCTTGCAGACCGCCCTCCATACAAACAAAGTTTCATCTTATTTTCAATATTAACCAATTAAAGTCAACATTATAAACACAACATTATTTAAAAAAACATGATCCAGAAACGTAGGCACCTAATCTCTGTGTTTGTATTTTATCCGATTTCTTTTAAAATGTTTAATGTAGTTTCAAAGTTAGTGTGATATCCTAGCATTGAAACTATATATTTTAACGGAAATCTGATAAAATACAGACAATTTCTAGATCGTGCTTAAAAAACGTAATTGACTTTTATTAGGTAATATCGAAAATAGGACGAAAGTTCGTTTGTATTCAGCGCGCTCGAGCGCCCCGCCCAAAAATACTAGGCGGCAATTAGAGAGAAACTATCTTTCAAATGACGCGTCGCAAAGTGAGATCTGTATAGTACAAGTACTTAGATATCGTAGGTACCCTTTTCTACGAATGAAGATGCAGCCAATACGATGTAATGGTGCCGGCCACCGCTTGCCATTGGCATGCACGCACCGGTACGTACGCAGAGACGAGGCGCACTTTAGGAATGGCTTCATTCACCTATCTAGGTACCGAGTTTCGTACCGTGTGAGAGACTATCGGTATTAAGGTCAACCGTCACGGGTCGTCCTCCATACAAAAGAAAAATTTCTATCGTCTGCAAATGATACCTAGAAAAATATTGTTACAACAAATACAAAAAAAATTATCATGCAACGACTATTGAGGATATTATATTCCGTGATTATAGTCACGTCCTGACTTAGGGACATATAAGGCCCAAAGTTCGTGTCCGTATAGCTAGCGTACACATGAAACTATTTATTGGCACTAGTCCCAGACAAATCGGCTGGGACTAGTGCCAATAAATAGTTCCTAAATAGTGCCTAATTAGTACCTAGGTCAAATAAATAGTGCCTCTATACTTTACGAGATATCGATTTTTTTTACCTGGTACGCTGGCTTGACGTCAAGGTAGCGTACACATTTTCTGTGGCTAAAAGGGCTTGCATTGCAGCATCGAATTTACACTCAAAAAATAGTTCTTAAATAGTGCCCTAGGCATCCAAAATCTCATGAGGCTCTTCAGGGAGCGGAGATATAAATAAGTCTTTTAAATAAACCACGGAGCTGGCGTTGCGCTGGCGTACACACGAATTAACAATTTTTTTCTTACAGAAAGAGACGTTTCTTTTTATAAAAACTACATCAAATAAATGAAGTTCCTGAAATAGTGCCTCTGCCAGTACTAATATTTTATGTAAAGTCGTAGTGAAACAATATAAAAAATCGATGCAAAGTTCTACGTACTAATGTATTTGGCTGAGCTATGGTGTGAAACCGCTAACGCACACAAAAATGGACTCTATTACAATTTCTAAACTAAAGTCTGAGTCTAAACTCGCTTGAATGAAAATGAAGCGCCATCTCTCGGTATGAGATTTTACTAAAGTTTAGTATGTAGAACTTTGCAACGATTTTTTATATTGTTATATTAGTACTGGCAGAGGCACTATTTCGGGAACTATTTATTTGATGCAGTTTTTATAAAAAGAAACGTTTCCTTCTGTAAGAAAAAAATTGTTAATTCGTGTATACGCCAGCGCAACGCCAGCTCCGTGGTTTATTTAAAAGACTTATTTATATCTCAGCTCCCTGAAGACCTAGCCTCATGAGATTTTGGATGCCTAGGGCACTATTTGAGAACTATTTTTTGAGTGTAAATTCGATGCTGCAATGCAAGCCGTTTTAGCCACAGAAAATGTGTACGCTACCTTGACGTCAAGCCAGCGTACCAGGTAAAAAAATCGATATCTCGTAAAGTATAGAGGCACTATTTATTTGACATTTGACCTAGGTACTAATTAGGCACTATTTAGGAACTATTTATTGGCACTAGTCCCAGCCAAATCCCTTTCATGTGTACGCTAGCTATACGGACACCAAAGTTCAATTTATACAATGATGTTCGTTTTTACATTGGACGGCATACAACCCGTGACGTTTCACCTTAAATTAAGTTAGCATGTATGCGATGAGTACCTAATACAAACATTATGTTAATGTATGAATGTCTTGCGTATGTGTGGGTTTTTCTAGTTAAATCTCAAATATGACTGATAAAGTGATGCTTGAAGTTAAAAATGTAAACCGCAGCAAAAGCCTATGCCTAAAAATGGCGCCTTTTTTATTTTTTTAGCGCGGCCATCAACCTAACTTGAATATTATAGTTCAGATTAAAGGTTAAAACAACACTTGTTATTAAAATATCTCGGAACTCAGTCCGAACTGAGATATAAAGGCTTGAAGTGCACTTAATGGTAATAATTTCAACTTCAAGCCTTTATATCTCTGTCCGGACTGAGTTTAGGGATATACATGTTAATAAGTTTTGTTTGTTACTTACTTTATTCTGAACTAAAATATTCAAGTTTGGTTGCTGGCCGCGCCAAAAACAACGACGAAAAATAAGGCGTCAACATTACATACAAAACCCGCATTGTCTTTTAGTATACCTACCTAAATGTTCACCAAATTTAGTACACCCCATTTACGCGCTAACGCTACCCAAACAAACTATTACAACTTGATTAAAACACTTACAACAAAATGTAGTGTTAAGTTAAAGCAGCGATTACATCACCCCACATTTAGGCTGCCTGTCCATTGACGCGAGCTGGCTGTGCGAGCTGTGTAGCTGTGTAAATATTAACCAATCAGAAGCTCGGCCGATCTCAGTCGGATCTCTGATTGGTTAATATTTACACAGCTACACACACAGCTCGCACAGCCAGCTCGCATCAGTGGACAGGCAGCCTAAGGGCCTTAGGGTCGAGTAGGTAACATTTTAGTATAAAAATAGGTTGTATTACAACCAATTTGACACTGTTAAATTTTGGTGAACATTTTATAATTGAGGTAAAAAATGATTTTTTTTTTATGTAACTTTTTACTCCATTTGGTAAGCAGTTAAACATAAGCCTTTTGAAATTGGTTGAATATACCTCGCTACTTAAAAATATGGTTAAACTAAACGTATTTTGTCAATTTTATTTCTTCCCCGCCCCGAAAATGACCCACTATTTCTTAATGAACTCGAATTTTTCTGACATCCTAGGCATAAGAATAACACGGCCATTGTTACCTTACCTTTGCCAGAAATATGATCCTCAGGCAAAATTCCAAGGACATTGTATCTTAGACTGGTTAATTCGTTCAAGATTTAAGTAGGTAGGTATGTCAACATTTTTGGTTTCAGAAAAATGTAAAGAATTATGTCAAATAATGATTAGATTCCTTTTAGATTCAGATTCAGCCTTGTTTAAATACTTCAATGGATTCAGCAAAGGAAATGCCGCCTGCATTCAGCCTAGCTTATAATTTCGCATTATTTTTCAAATAACTTGGGAAATAATAGATACAAGAATCTGTAGATTTTTATATAAGCTTTTTATGACATAATCTCCAAATGGTTTTCAAAGAAGTGCAGCGGACTGTAACATAATTAGGTTCTTGAATAAAACGTGATTTTAGGTTTGCAAGTAATGCGGTGTTTTATTGAGAATGGCTGCGGTCACAGATTAGCTATATCATAGATTGGTCATAGATAACAAAACAGGGTTGCCAGATGTCTATACTTTACATCTCCCTTTCTTTGTAAATAAACTGAAAACATTAATAGTATAATAGTATAGGAACGTACAAGCGTTAACTTACGTTTTGACTCAACATTAGCATTACAATTTAATATTAATATAATTGAGATTACAATATTATGATCTAGGTATTCAAGTTTACTATAGGTACCTATAGTTAAGGTAAGTAATATAATTAATAATTACAGATTAAGATACATTTTGCATAGCATGAATTAAGTATTATTAAAGATCAAGTCTACTTATTGGTTTAATTATTCTACCAAACCTTGATGATCTTGGTGCTGTCGCTGGTTGAGCCAGGTTTGACTTCTGCATGTGATTGGAAGTGCTTGGTGATACATTTGTTGATGCTGGGAGTGACTTAGGAATAGCTGGTGATTGAGCTTGTGCTGGTACCTGTTGTACTGCTGGTTCATCTGCATATTTAGTTTCAGGGACTACAACTCTGTTACTGGTTATGTCTGATTGTGTCTTGTGCAGATGACTGAAGTTTCTTCGGAAGATTTGGCCTTGATCTGTTTGAATTATTACAGATCTTGGTAGACCTTCAAACTTTTCTATCACTTTTGCCCCTTCCCAGTGTCGATGAGCAACTTTGTGTCTGACTTTCTCGTTGATTTCAAAATTGACTGGTCTTGTAGTATGTTTATTACTGTAGTTAGCTTGTTTCTCTCTTAATCGCTGTAGTTCAGCTGTGACTCCTTGCATTATTTTCGGTTTTAAAATGTTATCACTTGTAGGTATAGGAGATCTAGTAATTCTGCTGAATAGACGTTGGTTCGGTGAACCTAGATGATCGTTTCGTGGTGTGTTTCTCCAGTTTAATAAAGCGAGTTGAACATCTGACTTGTCGATGCTGCACTTTCTTAGTATGTTCTTTGCTGTTTGAACTGCTTTTTCAGCAAGCCCATTGCCTTGATGGTGATGTGGACTGGATGTGACGTGGTTAAATTTCCACTCTTTTTGAAAGATCTTGAATTCTCTAGACATATATTGTGTTCCATTATCGCTTTGCAGCTCTTCTGGTACTCCATGAACAGAAAACCATCTTTTAAGTTGTTCAATTACTTCATATGATGACTGACCTTTTAGCTGTTGAAAGTCTATATATCCAGAGTAACTGTCGCAGATTACTAAGTAAAATTTTCCATTCAGTTCGAATAGATCTGATGCGACTATTTGCCATGGGAGTGTAGGAATCTTTTTGACTAGCACTGTATCTTTGATATTGTCTCTTTGTGTTTTTTCACAGACAGAGCATCCTTTGACTAGTTTTATAATATCATTGTATTGTCCTTTCCAGTAAAGAAATTGTCTGGCTCTTCTTAAGCAGCTTTGTATACCCAGATGTCCTTGATGAATATTCTTTAACATTTTAGGAATTTGTGATTTTGGCACTACAATTTTATCACCTTTGAAGATAATTCCTTTGAAATAGCTTAGTTCTTCTTTAAAGTTAAAATAATGTTGTAGTTCGGTAGGAAGTTCATGGACTTTTTCTGGGAATCCTTGTATTATTATCTTGAGAAGTGACTGTAAATGTGAATCTTCTTTTGTAGCATTAATTAATTCTTCTTTAGCATCTAATGACATGGGTAGTATAACTGCAATTTTCAAATTTTCTTCTTGTTCATATTTCAGGTTAGATGCGTCACAGTCTCGACTAAGGAAGTCTGCTAAGGGTATTTCTGTGCCCTTTTTAAATATGACTTTTGGTGAGTATGGTGTAAGATTGAACATTATGCGTTGCAACCTCGCTGGAGCTGATTGTATGTTTTTCTTGAAAATTGTCTCAAGTGGTTTGTGGTCTGATTCCACTGTGAGTTCTTTACCATAAACATATTCATGGAACTTCTTACATCCAAACAGTATAGCGAGTGCTTCTTTCTCTATCTGTGGATAATTCTGTTCGGATTTGGTCAACGCTCTTGCTCCATAGGCTATTGGTTGTCCTTCTTGAAGAAGTGCAGCTCCGAGATTTTTTGAACTCGCATCTACGGTTAAAGTTACAGGTTTGTTTACATCATATAGTCTCAGTACTGGGGGACTCTGAAGTACTTGTTTTATTTTGTTGAGAGCTGCTTCGTGATGAATTTCCCATGTAAAATTTGTATTTTTATGTAACAAATCTCTTAGTGGATTTGTGAGGTCTGACATGTTAGGTATAAATTTATTTAGGTATGTGATCATACCTAGTAGTCTCTGTAGCTCTGTTTTGTTTGTTGGTGTTTTCATCGCTTGTATAGCTTCAACTTTATCCGGGTCTGCTTCTAGTCCGTTGGCTGAAACAATGTGTCCAAGGAATTTTATTCGTTTTGCTTCAAAAATGCACTTACTTTTGTTAAGTTTGAAGCCTGATCTCTTTAGTACTTCGATGACTTCACCAACAGTTTTGCGGAGTTCTTCTCTACTTTTTGCATGTATAAAAATATCATCGATGGATACTCGCACATTTTTAAATTTACTGAGCAAGTTGGTTAAGATTTCTTGGAATATTTCAGGTGCTGACGATACACCAAAAGGGAGTCTTTTGAAGGAATACCTTCCCCATGGGGTAGCAAATGTTAATATCTTTTGTGTTCTTTCTGATAGTTTAATTTGCCAGAATCCTTTAGTACAATCTAATAAGGCAAAAAATTTGGAGCCTTTGATGTCGGCTGAAATCTCTTCTATAGTGGTAAGTGGAAAATGACGTCTCAGAATGTTTTTGTTTACATCAGCTGGATCTATGCAGATTCTTATCTTACCTTTTTGTCTGACGACTACCATAGGACTCACAGCAGGAGTAGGCTCTGTTTCTGGTTTTATGACACCTAACTTCACCATTCTGTCAAGTTCTTCCTTCACTTCATCTCTTATAGCATGTGGAATTCTTCTTGACGGTTTAATCTCAAGTTTTGGGTTCTCGATCAGGTCGATATCATACTCATAATTCTTGTAACAGCCTAAACCTTCAAATATATCATCTGTAGATTGACTTTCCTTTAATGTTTTGACTCTTGCGATAAGTCCCAATTTCTCACAGGTATCAAGTCCTAGGATCGGTGTAACTTTTTCTTGCACTACTTTGAATACAATGTTTGTTTCTTCATTTTTTAGTTTGCATAGTAGCTCTGCTTCGCCTAGAACTGCCATTTTATCATCTGTATAACTTATTAAATTTCTTGTTCGGCTTGGTTTCAGACTTGCCTTTGTTATGTCTATCAGGTGTCTCGGTAATACATTGCATTCTGCTCCGGTATCTAGTTTCACTGTAAACTTCACGTTGCCAACTTGTATTTTTTCTGTCCAGTTTTTCTCTCCTCCGGTGCTGATAGCAGATATGTATACGTCATCATCTTCAGAATTTGAGCTTTCTTCTAACACGTTCACTCTCTTTTTCTGTTTTGTATCATACGTCTTCTTAGTTTTGCACATTTTAGCAAAATGACCGTTTTTGTTGCACTTAGTGCACGGTTTGTTAAATGCTGGGCATTCTCTGCGTTTATGGTTTGTCCCACATCTTCTGCAGTCAAAATTCTCGTTTTGTTCTTTTTTCACAGTTTTATTTTTCACTACTAAAACTTTAGGATCTGTTTTGTTTTTACTTTCAAACTCATCTAGTTGTTTGGTAGCTTGTTCGCTTGTTTTACATATAGTTATTGCTTTTGTCAAGTCTAGGTTGTCTTCTGTTAGTAGTTTTTCTCTTACTTGATTAGATCTAATTCCAAATACTATCTTGTCTTTCAACATTTCGTCGAGTAGATTGCCGAATTCACATTTACTTGCCTGAGTTTTTATTCGGGTCAAAAACTCGTTGAATTGTTCATCTTCATTTTGTTCGATCTTGAAGAATATATATCTTTCGAAAGATACATTTGTTTTTGGCGAAAAATACTCCTTGAACCTGTCTTTGATGATTTGCAGGTTATTTTTGTCGGCGTCGCTCAGATTGAAACTATTGTAGATTTCGATCGCATCCAGGCCTATCACGGCCATAAATGTTGCTGCCTGGACCTCGGCTGGCTTTTTGTCTAGTTGAACGGCAGTGGCATACCACTCAAACTGCTGCAGCCATTTTTTCCAGTTCGTCGATTTGTCCGAGTCGATTTGTAGGTTAGCTGGCGGCTTTATTCCAGATACTGCGTCGTTCGTAGCCATTTTAACACTTTATTATCCCACTTGACACCATGTAACATAATTAGGTTCTTGAATAAAACGTGATTTTAGGTTTGCAAGTAATGCGGTGTTTTATTGAGAATGGCTGCGGTCACAGATTAGCTATATCATAGATTGGTCATAGATAACAAAACAGGGTTGCCAGATGTCTATACTTTACACGGACGGCCATGCATTTTGAGACCCAGACTTAGAGGACCCATACATGAATGAAACTAAGTAATATGTGTAGAGTTAAACAAGACTAACAAAAAAGTAAATTGATTGTACCCTGTAGAAGTTGGGGGAAAGGTATTTCTATTTATGATACCTACTATTTGTATCAAGTGTGTGAAACCTTTAATCTTTCTTATAAGATAGTCCACTCAATGTTATACGCACTGATTGTGTTTATTTTAATGAAAATTCACGATAACAAAAAAAATCACACACACTAACCAGTTAACCAAGCCAAATACGTTGCGTAACGACCAAAAAATACCTCAGTGATAATATTAGATGAAAATAGCTGTCGTGGTTGCTTTTTGCTACTGATTTTTGGATGATTTGTCTATTTAAGTAATTTCTACTTCTGAATCCGGACTTTTGGAGATGTGGAAGTTCTTTTAAAAAATGCTTAATTATGACCGCCGTCCTGAATGGCTTTTAGTTTTCCTAAAAAATGGCTGGGTCCAAATCTGACAATCTTCTTTACGTACCTTTTCTAAAATTAAATTGCTCCCTCTGAACAATCTTTAAAGCCAAGCTGTAAAGGAGCCAGAGTAGCTGAAGCGAGGTAGGTATAATCAACATAATCAACACATTTGTTGGGATAATTTTCAATTTGTTCAGATGATAAAACAAGTTTATCAACTGTGGGACCAATTAGATTTAGGTAGGTAATGTAATCCACACATTTGAGTCTAAGGTCCGTCCGCCACACACACACGGAATTGCAATCCAGAATTCCGAATCAGGATTGTGATTTTGTATAGGATTTGACAGCTGCGCAAAATCCATACGAAATCGTTATCCTGATTCAGGATTCCGGATTGCAATTCCGTATGTGTGTGGCGGACCATAAACTCAGCCTTACATTAGTGTATATTCATACAAAGGCACCGTGCGTGACTTGTGTTCTGTTTGCGCATGCGCGTGCACCGGCACCGGCAGCATCTCCAATAGTCCTAGTGTTAGCCCCTGAAATTCAGTAAAATGGTGTTAAAAGCATGAAATTCGGAGCGATTGGTCTTTGGTCCATATAAATCCATTTGACCCGTAGCACCAAATGAAAAAAAAACAGAGAGGAGTTATGACGTCATCTTTTCTTTGCATGGAAATTTTTTTTTTGTTCCGAAATCTATTGTGTGGGGTATCAAATGAAAGGGATTTTTGAGCTGGTTCTAAAAATATATCACATCGTTATATTTCATTCACTTGTTTTAAATTAAAATAAATAGTAGATTGTTAACAATCTACTATTTATTTTAATTTAAAACACCAAGGTGGTTTGGTTAACCAAGGGATGAAAGTCACCCATTTCACACGAGATGTTTGGCGCCCCGAACAAACGTGAGGGGCGCCCATAGTTCGAGTGTGAAATGGGTACTTTCACCCGAGTTAAACACTCTGCTTTTCATCACGATTACGAGGAAATTCCAAAAACTAGATAATGCAAAATCAATTTCTGAATCGCTATTCGCTCGATGAATTCATTTTAGGCTACGTTTCAAAACGTTTGAAAATCACTCGGGTGCCAATACGAAGAGTAGTAAAAAAACTTACGAAGATTGTGGATGCTAGAGTGAGACAGATATATTTCCCTAGTGATTTAATTACACGTTTTGAAACGGATCCGAAAAAAAAGCAACATGTCGCTTTCCCTCCTATTTTTACCCGACTGCGCGACGCAAAGGAAGGGTAATGTGTTTATCAGCCTATATATGTATGTATGTATCTATGTATGTATGTATGTAAGTTTGTTCCTTTGTGGCACACTAGAGACCAAACGCGTGGGCCGATTTTGATGATTCTTACGTCAGTCGATTTGTCTTAATCCTGCGAGTGTCACTAAAGACATGATAGTAATCAAAATTAGATATGGCGAAAACCAGACGCCATAGAGTAAAAATTTTTTTTTTTAATTTGACCCACTATGTTAAGTGGGGTATCATTGAATAGGTATTTGAAGATCATCTTTAGGTTTCTCTTAATATTTTTCATTTTGAATGACCATTTAGGATCTATAACGATTTAAAGTTGGTTAACAATCATTCTCAGTTAAATTTTCAATACTTACTTAATAACGACTAAACCTATTTGAATGGAGTTTTCACAAATGCATAGAGCTAAGTTTTGATTAACATATAGACTTTATTTCATCGCAATCGGTTCATTAACTCAAAAGATTGGTTAGTAGGTATTTCCTGTTCGTGTAGTTTTAAGCTGATTGTACGTAGTGATTTTATTTAGGGGTAATTATTATCAATAAATGTTACCCACAATATTTAATTTATACTGCCTGAACATCTGCGTCACCTCTCGTCTCCCTTTCCCCGTGTAATTTTGCGAGGCCTAAGGCCGAGCTACGCGTAGGAGCGAAGTTCCGAAGCGTCCCCCCTGGAACCTGGTGGACCTGGTCTCCGGGATCAATCTGCCCGCCTATTATATGTACCTTAGGGGGGGGGGGGGGGAACCTATTTTGTCTGTTTTCAAACCGGTTTTTGATGGGTCCTTCTTAATAAATATTAACATAGTCAAAACTGAACAACTTTCTCTATGGGACCAATATCGAAATCACGAAAAAAAAATTAGCTATCCCATACATTTGGAGTTTCGAGTAGGATTGCAGTTCTGTGTGGGACAGCTGATATTTTTTTTGCGATTTTGATGTTGGTGCCATAGAGAAAGTAGATCAGTTTGATGGTCTGATCATCCCCTTAAAAAAGTATCAGCATATTAAGAAGGACCTTATACAACGTGTTAATGAATTAGCGCAAAACCTCATACACCCCAACTGATTTATAACAAAATAATTAGATTCAAACAATAATTTCATTATTTTGATACTTAAAATTTAAAGTTATCAGCATTTTAAGTTTTCAGGCAAAAATGATTTGTTATCATTTCAGCACTGAAAGAAAGCGCTAACGTACTCATGGACACATTTTTATAATCTTGTCTTGGTAGTAAGTAGGGTGAGTGTGCCCGTGCGGTGGGTTGACATCGGGTTCAGAAAATTTAAAATTTCGCAAACAAATTATTTAATATTTTGAAAAAAATTATGTTGAAACTTAGATAATTTGATTTTGCTCTCGATTCTAAACAAACTACTTTCTAGTTTTGCGTTAATTCATTAACACGTTGTATAATTACAGTTCAAATAACAGTGTAGATACTTTCTTTCTGCAGTGAATCTAACCGTTGAAAACATGATTCAATTAAATTTTCTGGATAGAAAAGAGGACCAAAGCACAGTACCTATAAGAAAGAGTATCTATTACTACATACAATACTGACACTCCCTTCCTTCCACCAAGATTTTACCTCTTTAAATCGCGAAATTTACCGCCTTATAAATTATAATCGTAACTAAAAAGTGTAAAATAAAAAAATTAATTTAAAAAATAAAAAAACCCGACTGCGTAAAAACTGAAAAGAAAAAAACAAGTTTAGTAGTCTAGAATTCAGTTAAGTTATATTGAATAACTACACCTTGAAATAGTTTTTTGATCGATACACATATAAAACAAAAAATATTAAACTCTAATGTGGAACATCGTGGGTTTAAACAGTCGGGACCCATTAAAAATTCTAGACCTAATTTTCCCAATAATGGGTCCCGACTGTTAAAGCCAAGATGTTCCACATTAGAGTTTAATATTTTTTGTTTTATATGTGTATCGATCAAAAAACTATTTCAAGGTGTAGTTATTCAATATAACTTAACTGAATTCTAGACTACTAAACTTGTTTTTTTCTTTTCAGTTTTTACGCAGTCGGGTTTTTTTATTTTTTTTCTTTTTCGCGCAACTCTTTTTTAAACCAGCCTGTTTTTTGACTCGTTTTTATATCTAAATAGGTACTTTTTTTCATCACACAGAAAACAAAATGTATATAATTTATACAAAAGTCTCGAAATGTTACTAATTATTGTTATTATTAATTGGTAATTACTAAATTCAAATATTTTTGTTCATAATAATTATACAAATTAAGAATTTTAATATAATGTTATCGAAGTGTGGCTGTATAGGTTTCTGCCTTTGCTCAGTAATTCAGTATAGACGTAAATTTTTTTTTAAATTACTTTTTCTCAAACATGCTTGGAAATGTGAGCATTATTTTGACAACCTTCTTCGAGATAAATCGAATTTGCTGTACTGGCCAAATACATGCGCGCAGCGGCCGGCAATGTTGTATGAAAATCCATATCTGTCGTGTTTAGCGGCCAAATAAATTACATAGTAAACTCATATCTGTCGTGTTATTTAAAAATGGAACGATCTTTTTCTCCGAAACATGGCGACCAAGGAGGTAACTCATCAAAGGTTTTATTTAAATTTCGAACTGGTTTGCAAATAGAAAGCTGTTTATTGAAAAAAAAAAACAAATTGGTGTTCGTCGTCCGCTGGTTGTTCATCATTGATTTTGAAAAGAGTTTTAATTTCAGCGAATTATTTGAGAAAATTTACTGTTTTAATTTCCGCGCATTGTTTGAGAAAAGTACTATACAAGCCTTGGCCACAACTAGGCATTGATGGACTTACGTATGTGTGCCTCGGCTTCGCCTCGGCCCACATTTACACGTTCGTCCATCAATGCCTCTGTTGCTGGCCGCTGCAGTAATGTACTATTCCGCCCTGGGGAAGAAATGTATCACTTTCAACCCGCTTCTTAGATAAACAATGACTTTCAGAGTATGAGTGATGAAATAGTACATTACTGCAGCGGCCAGCAACAGAGGCATTGATGGACGAACGTGTAAATGTGGGCCGAGGCGAAGCCGAGGCACACATACGTAAGTCCATCAATGCCTAGTTGTGGCCAAGGCTTGTTTAGTACTTTTCTCAAATAATGCGCGGAAATGAAAACAAAAATTTTTCTCAAATAATTCGCGGAAATTAAAACTCTTTTCAAAATCAATGACGAACAACCAAGAAGCTTGAATTTCAAGCTTGAAGCTGACGGACGGACGGACGGACGGACACTGTAGGCTTAGTAATAGGGTCCCGTTTTCACCCTTTGGGTACGGAACCCTAAAAAAACACAGCTACACAGCTCGCGCAGCCAGCTCGCGTCAATGGACAGGCAGCCTTACTCTCTCGGCCTAGTATGTATTACCGTTTATACGATAGAGCGTGAAAAAAAAACGTTGATAAAAACTAGTTTCTTGTTGAGAACCCCCCTTAATTTTTAACTTTTTGACATTTTTATTATTTGTTAACAAATCCGCCGCAATAACGCATAATCTGAGAAAATGTCAACTATTACGGTTCAAAAGTTACAGCCCTAAATAGGTAGGACGGACGGACGGACGGACACTGTAGGCTTAGTAATAGGGTCCCGTTTTCACCCTTTGGGTACGGAACCCTAAAAAAACACAGCTACACAGCTCGCGCAGCCAGCTCGCGTCAATGGACAGGCAGCCTTACTCTCTCGGCCTAGTAGCATTTTACTGACTCGCCAATCTACTAGTTTGGTGTAATCAGGCCATTACTTTATAATGAAGGCCTACTGGTTATGTGATATTACACTTTGACAGCTTGTAAACTAATGTTGATTTTTTGTATAGCTTGATTTTAATGATTTAATCACAAAAATGACTTTTCTGAGATAGGGCTTCTTATCTTATCTTATCTTGTTGTGGGGGCTGGCAAGCCAGCAACACTTCGACCCAGTGGGATCTTTTGTGTTAGCCCCAATACTTTTTACTTTCTTCACCCTTCAAATACTAGAGATAGGGCTTAAAATAAAATACATATTTTATCAGTCTCTGTTTACTTTATTTTTCCTAATTCCATCGTGAACAAATTAGCTTCCGTATACAGTTGAGCATTGCGTAGACTTACTATGTTCTAAGAGGTCGGGACATTTCACAAGTAGGCGTTAACACAATACCAATACAATATACAATGTATTACAGAATTAAACAGAACACTTAATTACTTTGTTCAAAACCACTAACTAAACAACATTTGTAAAATACATAACTTTTTTAAATACGTTGGTTTTTTTTCATAGACATTTCCATAAGAATTTGAAACCTGACCCTGCCATTTTGTACGAAAAGGAAAATAATTGTTTACGTAGTGTCTAAAGTTACGTACAAAAAGGTTTTTTAATAGGATAATGAATAATCATTTAGAACCAATGATTTGATATGTTACTGCTGCTGTTTTGAACAAAGTTGTGTGTGATTTCATTTCAGTGGTCGATGTTATCCCTAATTTAAGTTACCGCATTTTATTACATAAATGGAGAGTTCAATGGCAGTGCCAGGCGAGGACTTTTAAACATCTACAGAAAACTGGTGACAATTTTAAATAATAATTAAGTGGATCAGGTCCGTAAACTGCATTTAGAACTGTAGGCCTACCACGTGTTCACATCACACTGTAGTATACTATAGTGTAATTGTCAAAACAAAATCGAGTTCTCGTAGTAACCGCTAGGAGCGTTGCGCTGAACCCAACCCAACACAAAATATTGTAGTAACTAGTGTCAACTCGCGGTAGACTTAATGATACCTTAGTTACATAAATGGGTATGAGTAAAAGTATTGTCATTTTTTTAACAGTCGCGGCCACTAATCAAAGTTTCGTATAATTGTAGTACTATAAAAAACATACATATTGTAATAAACACTTATGTCCTAGCTCGCATCGGAGCTGAGATATTTGACTCTAAAGGTTCATGAAAAAGTAACCAAAACCTTTAAGTATCAACTTATTTTCAATCAATCAATCGAAACTTATTATATTACCTACTCAGCAAATCATACCGTAAAGAAATACAGAAGATACAAAACCAGGCAGTCTTAGCGCTAAAAAGTGATTTCTCCCATACAACCTTAGAAGATATTTGTACCTTAATAGCACAGCTCCGATGAAGCCCAGCAATGAATGTGATGTTTTTTAATGTATTTTGAAAGGTCCTCTAAAAACCTATCAAAGTTTTATTACTGGCTGATCAACAAAAAAAATTAAAATTTTTCTCCATACAACCTTACTCATACCCATTTGTGACTGAATATTACTGAATAATATTAAATCAATCTTCAATAAGACGGAGGCTTCCTTCATGATACTTGGGAAAGTACAATGGGCAAAAATATATGGGAGACGCACCGTCCTCAATAAGTATGAGTTATACACTAATGAGAAGGTAAGGGTAGGTACTTAAATCAAAAGTAAATCTATAGAAACAATGGGACACAACTCCGTCGGCGTCGTGTGTTCGGTCGTTCCTACCTCAAAACTTAGGAATTCAACGAAAATCCTTTTTTTCAGTATACTGATTCTTTAATATGAGATAAACCAGTATCGGTAACAATTACATACTTCTTTTTAAAAGAGCCTTTTCATTACTGCATGTCTCGTAGTTATTGAGATGAGTACCAAAATGCTGATTCTCGTCATATTTACTTCCATTTACAAATGTAGTTAAAAAACTTTAAAATAAAATCTTGAAGGTACTCTGAAAATATGTATTCGGTCGGTACCACATCTAGTATTTAGGCTGAACAATTCTGAACTAACAGTATGATATTAAACTGACCTGATTTTGGTATAACATTGACCTTCGCTTCGTATGTATGTACATAAATTGTTAGACCGTGTAAAAAGTGTCTAATGTAGTACAAACTTAACCGTCTAATATTTACAACGTGTCTGATGTACAAAAACACACAAATTTCGTGTCCGTATAGCTAGCGTAGACATGAAAGGGATCTGGCTGGGATAAGTGCCAATAAATAGTGCCTAATTAGTACCTAGGTCAAATAACTTAAAGATAGACTTATAGATTTTACACTAAAAAAGTAGTGCTCAAATAGTGCCCTAGGGCATCCAAAATGAGGCTAGGTTTTCAGGGACCGAAGATATAAGCAAGTCTTTTGAAGAAACTACGGCTTGCGTGACGCTAGTGTGCACACGAATTGACACGATATAGTTTTTACAGAAGGCGTTTTTTCATTTAATAACTACATCAAAGAAATAGTTCCTGAAATAGTGTTTCTGCCAGTACTAATGTTTTATGTAAATTCGTAATGAAACAATATAAAAAATCGATTCAAAGTTCTACGTACTAAACTTTAGTAAAATCTCATACCGAGAGAGAGATGGCGCTTTATTTTCATTCAAGCGAGTTTAGACTTAATAGAGACTTTTGTGATAGAGTAAATTTTTGTGTGTTGTGCGGTTTCACACCATTGCTCAGCGAAATACATGAGTACGTAGAACTTTGCATCGTTTTTTTATATTGTTTCACTATGACTTTACAAAAAATATTAGTATTGGCAGAGGCACTATTTCATGAACTATTTATTTGATGTAGTTTTTATAAAAAGAAACGTCTCCTTCTGTAAGAATTATTTTGTGAATTCGTGTGTACGCTAGCGCATCGCCAGCTCCGTGGTTTATTTAAAAGACTTATTTATATCTATAAGATGCTAGCATCATGAGATTTTGGATGTCCTAGGGCACTATTTGAGCACTATTTTTTGAGTGTAAAATCGTTGCTGCAATGCAAGCCGTTTTAGCCACAGAAAATGTGTACGCTACCTTGACGTCAAGCTAGTGTACCAGGTAATAAAAATCGATATCTCGTAAAGTACAGAGGCACTATTTATTTGACCTAAGTACTAATTAGGCACTATTTATTGGCATCAATTCCAGCCAGATCCCTTTCATGTGTACGCTAGCTACACGGACACCAAATTTCCGCTTATAACTGAAACTTAGTTTAGGATAAATTATCTTAGTAGCGCTTTGTCACTTTTAGCCGTTGAACTAGCGTTAAAATATTACGATAACATTATAGATAGAAATAATATGACGTGCACATAGACTCATTATAAAAAATTACATTTGAACATTTTTACGTAGTACAAATAGTTCAGTAAATCTGTTTGGAAAATGATACCCTACCTAACAAAAGGTCGGGTATCCGGGATTTTTGGATATGTTATACAGGTAGAGGTCCTTAATAAAAATACAAGTTTTCGACCTTGGGGTCCTGCCGCTGGCTCTGGTGTGACCATAAAACAACGGAAATTTTGAGACTTTTTCAGTAAAACTTAAACGTTGGGTTTTAGAGCAAACTTGTTTACTAAAGCTTTAAAGAAGACCAAATCCGCTACAATTTGATAGTTGAATCATCTTTATACAGGGTCCTTCTTAATATGCTGACACTTTTTTAAGGGTATGATCAGACCATCAAACTGAACCATTTTCTCTATGGGACCAACATCGAAATCGCGAAAAAAAAATCATCTGTCCCATACATTTGGGTCGAGTAGGTTTGCAGTTTTGTATGGAAGAGTTGATTTTTTTTTTCGCGATTTCAATGTTGGTGCCATAGAGAAAGTTGTTCAGTTTGACGGTCTGATCATCCCCTTAAAAAAGTGTCAGCATATTAAGAAGGACCCTATATACTGAATAGTTCCCAAGATATAACACCTCAAAGTATGGAGAGGTATGACTAATTCCTTAAAATTTCGTTTTTTTTTTTAAATTAAATATGTTATTAACTTTAGGTTTCACTGTGAAGGTGTTCAGAAGAAGTATAAATAATGCGCTACAATATGTTTTTTGAACCATGCAAAGATTGCACTTGTAAATTTAGCCTACTTTAGTTTTTTTTTACAAAATAAAATGTAGCCTATGGTAATCAGGGATAGTGTAGCTTTCTATCAGTGAAAGAATTTTACGAATCGGTTTGGTACTTCCAGAGATTACCTACATACAAAAAACCCTCTTGAGCCCAGCTTTTCTGCACCCACAGGCATAGGGCAGTTAGGAATTAACCCTAACTGCCCTTATTTTGAAGTGCTGTATCTCGGTAACTATACAGTATAAAAAGATGATTCAAAAACCAAACTGTAGCGCATTTAGTTCTGTTAATTCCTCTAAAACATAATTTGACTCTAAGACCTAAGCTTTAGATTTTAAATAATGAAAACCTAAAAATCTTCGAAATTTTCGTTCTTTTATGGACATGGCAGAGCCCGCGGCAGCACCTCAAGGTCGAAAACTTGGATTTTTAATAAGGACCTATACCTGTATAACATATAAAAAAATCGTGGATACCGGACCTTTTGCAAGGTAAAATGTTTACATTTACTAGGCTAAAAAATTAAGCAACCGACAGAGGTTTTATTATACCTTGTGCTTCTAGTAACGGAAAAATGTTTACTAGAAATTCCATTTAGTTTCCCTAACATCCCCGTCTAATATGATCAAGAGAAGAAATCATACTAGAGAGGCTAGACAAATTATGTGTGGTTTTGAACTAAACGGTTGCCGAATTTTCTCGCTATGCAACAGCTCTGCTGTCTATATCAGATCGGTCTATGGTATGGTCTATATATCGGTATGGTCTATATATAGGGTCAGATATATCGTAGCATACAAGGTGTCATTTACAGTAAATGTTACCAATTATATCTAAACGTGTATTTTGTCACAAATATGTGAACAGCGAATTTTCAATAATTTCTTTACAATGTTATTTAAAATTAACATGTAATACAACGGAGTAAGGTTTTTATCCGTAACTGTTCAGATGTTTATGGCCACCATGACTGCGTCGATATATTTGATGTTCTCGGCGTTCCTATATTTTTGATTGACTATGAGTCAAGAAATTATTGAAAATTAGAACTGCTTAGAAATATTTGTCCACCTTGTTTGCTACGATATATCTGCTGGTGACTGTACATCAACCATGGACTTAGAATGATACAGGATACCAATCCTCCTTACAAGCATGCAAACAAGAAAATTGGCCATGGCGTGGCGGTTGGTAATGTTTGACCTTCTTTCGTACGTCTCCGTCGTCGATATTTCCAACAGAATTCCAACGTTTATGTGCCCCTTTCTATCCAATGACGTGACGTAATCGATGACAGGAGCTACAAACAACAGAAAAATCTCTGACAAACAACGACGGGAATTTACGAAAGAAGAACGATTATTACCGACCACCAAAGAGTATTATCATGTTTCACTGCTTGTAAGGCAGTCTGCGCTCCAAGGTATAGACAATACCTATGCCAGCTTCCCATGGACTTAGAATTATAAAGGATACCAATCCTCCTTACAAGCAAGGAAACACGAAAATTGGCCATAGCGGTCCGTAATGTTCGACCTTCTTTCGTACGTCTCCATAGTCGATATTTCCAACGTTTTTGTGTCCCTTTCTATCAGAACAATAATTAAATAATAGCATTTTTTAATTTTTGTAATTGAATTAGAAAGGGACGAAGTAACGTCGAAAACATAGACGGGAATTTACGAAAGAAGAACGATCATTACCGACCACTAAGTATCACCGCTTGTTCGGCAGTGTGCCCTCCAAGGTATAGACAATAACTATGCCAAACTATGCCAGCTTCCTGCAGCTTCCTGACATCAACTAATTAGCACCATAGATTTAAGAAACTTTTTTAATATTTCAGTAATTATTCATAACTTTTTAGAGACACCAAAATTCACTTTCATTGACGTTAAAAATTAAAACAGGATTGCACTTGCAATTAACATGACTACACCTATATATTAATTATTAATTACTTAACAATTATAATTATCAAATGAATAAACATCGTAATTATACTGAACTCTTTAAAATATACAGCAATCTCACATAAAATTATATACACAAAAACATGTTTTGAATAAAATATTTATATACATGCCGCAAAATTATTATAAGAAGAGGAAAATCATAAATGTTAAGAAAATTATAAACTGAAATTAACATTCACAAATTTTATGAATTGATTATAATCTACATTATAACTACGATTGTTTTTGTTTTAATGGACTGTCTTCGAAATTTTTTAATTACAATCCATGATTAAGTTGTAAAAACTCACTTTGGTTGGTTAGTTTTGTAGCTGTTAAGGCCGACGACGTTGGCCATCAGCGCACTTTTATCAATCTGCTTCGCGCGGACGTACTATCGCGGACTTTTCCGCTTGACCACCACCATTAGTTATTTACAATCTGTTCGAACTGTTATATATTACCTAAACTTTCTTTTCTTTTAGAATCTTTCTTTAACATACTTACACATAACTAGCTATATCTGAATTTATACAGTGTCCTACTCGATAAAAATTATAGTTAATAATATCACTGCGATAGAAAGGTATATTCGTACATTTCCTGTAGGCTTCACATGCCACCTCCGAGAAAACGATAAAAATCGAGATGTGTCTCCATTGCCTGCTGCCAAAAAGAGCGCGAAGGAAGTTTTTCTCGTTTTGTCGCTTTGTCGTTGGTGGTATACTAGCCGTGTTGGAAAGAGATCTAAAGACATGCGCGAACAGAACTTTGTGTATTTTAGTTAATAACTAAAACAAATGCTAAAGTAAATTACGAAATATAATTAATACGTATTAAAAAAAACACTTTATAATGCTGCACTTAAGACATAAAAATATATAATAGTATAAGAACAACTAGAAACAATACGAACCATAGAAATTTTAAGATCTGCTCTCACTCGCACAAAATGAAAAGGACGAGAGGACGTGAAGATGTCAAATAAAACAGGGTCCCAACTACGTGTGCGTGTGTAAATCCGGAGCCAGGGGTCCTAGCATGCAAACCCCCGAGGAAATGACAAAAATTGAGACGTGGCTCTGTCTTTGTTACTTTGCGTCTGCGAAAGCGCATGAAGATTTTCTCATTTTGTCGTTTTGTTTTGCGTGGCATGCTAGCCCTGCAGAATGGCCAAACTCGGCGCTAGTTGAAGACTGAACTCGGTGCCATAGAATCACACTAATAAAGAAGGTGGACTTTCTTTGAAAATAATACAAGAAGATAATACTTAAATATAATACTTATCTTTGCAAGCAAAGAAAGAAAGCAAAATGTAAATAGTTGTTCGTTTGTTTCTTAATATTGGACGCTAATTTGTTTTCGCGTGCTTTATAATATATTTGTGAAACTTAAGCGGAGTCTACGGCACTTTATCACAACTGTTGATTTAAGCAATGTATCTAAAACTTGAATTGAGCTGAATTCCATCCGGGCTGGCTGACTCAAAAACCGCCCCCTTGTTCAATAAGTATTTGATAACTAACTAACAGGTCCCTACCTAAATAACTCACATTAACATATCATTTGTCACAAAATTTTGAAAATCAAACCAATTGTTCAAACTGAGTTTCATAAACTTATTCGTTTTTCATAGAATAAAGATGAAATATGTAAAGTATGTAGCGTTTTTATATAATAACACTAAATCCCTTTGATTTAATACGTCATGTGCAGATGAAATACATAGACATGCAAATAAAACAACTAAAATAGCTTACATAATTATAAGATGAGTCGGCAGAAAATTCGACATCGAATCAGTAACGAAAAGCGCACCTCTATTTTTTTTGTCAACAAGCTACCATTGAGAAATCATGCCTGCCTTCAAAGCGAAGATCAAAACAAATCTTCGCCTGTCTTCTTATATGTATAAGTCAATGTGGAAAAGGTATAATTTTATTGCACTGATTAAATAATACTGATATTTATTGACATTAAAATAAAGTTAGTAATATGAACAAATGCTTAACATGCTATGCTATGCTTAATATGAAAGAATGCAGTGTCTTGAATCATATTCTAACATTTTATGCAAGGGGTCATACTTCCTACACCGTTCTAAATAATGCAATTATAATTTTAAGAATAGAGATAGGTACAAAGATAATGTGAGCTTTGGAATCTCAAGTTCAATTGTTAATGAGGTATTCAATTCTAAGATTACTATTGAAGTAATGCATGAAAGGCAGTTGAAAACGAACGAGAAAGTTAAACTTATTTTTCAAACTTCTCTGTTTGAGTAGGTATATACTAGATAACTCACATTAACATATCATTTGTCACAAAATTTTGAAAATCAAACCAATTGTTCAAACTGAGTTTCATAAACTTATTCGTTTTTCATAGAATAAAGATGAAATATGTAAAGTATGTAGCGTTTTTATATAATAACACTATATCCCTTTGATTTAATACGTCATGTGCAGATGAAATACATAGACATGCAAATAAAACAACTAAAATAGCTTACATAATTATAAGATGAGTCGGCAGAAAATTCGACATCGAATCAGTAACGAAAAGCGCACCTCTATTTTTTTTGTCAACAAGCTACCATTGAGAAATCATGCCTGCCTTCAAAGCGAAGATCAAAACAAATCTTCGCCTGTCTTCTTATATGTATAAGTCAATGTGGAAAAGGTATAATTTTATTGCACTGATTAAATAATACTGATATTTATTGAAATTAAAATAAAGTTAGTAATATGAACAAATGCTTAATGACAAGAATGCAGTGTCTTGAATCATATTCTAACATTTTATGCAAGGGGTCATACTTCCTACACCGTTCTAAATAATGCAATTATAATTTTAAGAATAGAGATAGGTACAAAGATAATGTGAGCTTTGGAATCTCAAGTTCAATTGTTAATGAGGTATTCAATTCTAAGATTACTATTGAAGTAATGCATGAAAGGCAGTTGAAAACGAACGAGAAAGTTAAACTTATTTTTCAAACTTCTCTGTTTGAGTAGGTATATACTAGAGAAGACAGCAAGTCCAGCAAGTCTCCTCAATGGGTCATCTGATCTCTAGTAATCTACACTAATATTATAAAGAGGAAAGATTTGTACCTATTTTTGTATGTTTGTAATGAATAGGCTCAAAAAGTACTGGGCCGATTTAAAAAATTCTTTCACCATTAGAAAGCTGCATTCACCCTGAGTAACATAGGCTGTATTTATTGCTAGAAAAGATTAGACGTCCACCCGTGCGAAGCCGGGACGGGCCGCTAGTATTTGATAAAATGAGATTAAAAAATTAATCCGATAGAAACTAGAAAGTAGTTTTATTAACTAGCTGTGACTTCGTTCACACAAACCACTGAAATATCTACAAAGTTCTTAATGCTCTAAGAATAATGCCATATTTATAGCTTCGATGCTCTCGGGGAGTAAGTTCTTTTAACGACGGCAAAGTCGATAATGGTTTGGCAGTGAAAAATGCTTCGCCAGGTGTGCGCTGGATCTAAATCTACAGTGGAAAATATAGAACGTTATATTGAAAGTAATTTTCAAAATAAACTAGGTATTTCCGAGGCTATTCCTCTTGATAGCAATCAGAACTTCTGAGGGTCTACCCGCACATTCGATTCGAACTTTTGCGTGAATGTTTTCGTTCCAATTTCAACTCTATTACAATGAAGTGCGGACCGAAACAGTGGCGATATAGTGAAGATCGAAAGTGCGGGTAAGGGGGCTGAATACCACAATTAACAATCGAACCAAATGTGAGATACCTAACAAATAAGTGCATCTTACTTAATCTAAATAGGCGGATCTTTCGACATTTGTCCCATGCAAAATCACAGTAACCGTAATTTTTGCAAAACGGAGAAATTAAGATACGAAATAAAAAGACAACACAAAACGATCGAATTAATTTTAGCCTAGTCAGCACGGAATAAATAAAAGCAGTAAGTGACATTATTTATTATGATTTAAAATATTTATCATAAAGCATATATACGGGACTTGGATAAAACAAAATAAAAAGATACAGCACTGCACATATGCCTGCTAAACACAGTCCAGTCGACTTACTTCACAGCCGTGCACAGAAACATGGTGAGACACTGTCTCGGACGAATCGAATCCAAGCCTATCAAACTATATCTTTTAGATTTTACCTAAGACGTCATTCACTTTGGTTTTGTACGAGCTAGGCATAACGGATACAAGGGAAATATACAAATTATCATTAGGTACTTAATATCAATTCTACGATCGAACTAAAATTATATATAGTTTTTACAAACATTTCGTGGACAGCGAACATCAAATCAATAAGCCTCAAATGGGTAACAGATGAATTCGATTTTAAGTAATGGGTTAGGTATCACGTTATATTGCGTAAAATATTCTTTGCATAGTAGCAATTGAAATGTTAATAATAATTCGGTAAACTGAGTTTTACAAACAAAGGGAACGTTTTTTTATATAATAGGGGATCGGACAGTCCGGGACAATTAGTCAAATTAGCAACTTTTAATCGAACGTCAAAACGCGCGCGATGTATGAAAAAATGTACTAAATGGGTATTTAATGGAATGTTGATGACGTCACTTGTGGGTACAAGTGACGTCATCAACATTTCATTACTTTTTCTTTTCGTTCATCATGTAATTAAAAATAGTATTCTAGCTTAAAAAAACTAAAAATGTGAGTAAAGCGTTATTTTCAAATGTTTTTTTTACTAAGAAGATAAAACTAAAATATATTTTATGCATTCCGCTCCCCTATTATTATGTTTTGGCAGGCCTGGTGCTCACTGCAATTTAAGTTCGGAAAACCTACAACCACAGGACCACAGCATAGATATTCTACCAGAAAAACTGCTTCATACAAGCTCGCGGCTGCCGTTTCACCCTCAGGAGCATGCACTGACTTTATGGACAGGGTAGACAGAAAGTATAAATATCAATAATTTACAAAAATTATATTCATAAATTGACATAAGGTATTTTTCTGGTAGGATATCTATTCGTAGCTACAACTGCTTGTCCTATTTAGGTTACTCGGGTTCACGTTATCTATTACGGTCGAAGAAAAAAGAAACTCTAGTGATTCGATACATTCTCGCCGGCACGCGTAACGGAGCGTGGAATGAAGAGTAAACAACATCTTTAAATATGCTAATAATTTTAAAATGTCATACATTTCTAAATCACTATGAATGTGTTGCAATTATCTGCGTAGGCGAAAGTTTACAAAAGCGTTAACAGCTGTGATACTACCTCCAAAACAAACTTCAACATAAATATATTAGTTTTAGTGACTTCGTTGAATGAACAAATTATCTTTAAAACGTGTTATTATCAAGTACCGACAGAGCAACTTGGCCGTAGGAAAAGATCTTTGACAAAGATATAAAAAACATCGTGTTATGATTAAAATCCAGGATAATATATTTAGGACCTGTTTCACTACTTCGAAATAAGTTCTTGATAGCTTATTTGACAGATCGTTTGAAATATTATTCATATAAAATATGTCAAATGAGCTGTCAGAAATGCTAATAAGAACATACAAGAAGTGGCCAAACAGCCCTTAAAGAAAAATATTTTACTATTTCTTCTCTATAAAAATTTCATCCCTTTTTACGAGATCACTAAAAGATCTTTAAAAAATTGCGCTATTTACTTAAATCCATCATAATTATAATCAAATATTGATTAGTAACCGTCGCGTCGTTTGTTTATCTATATTCAACTTTACTGCAAGTTTCTAAACGCTACTTTACTATACACGTAACACCTAAATATTAACTAAAAATAAAATTGACCATAATACATTGTCAAATTATGTATGTACATATAAACAGAGTGTACAACATGGTACATTACGTAAAACTAATATAAATTAATATTTATTACTTACGATGAACCGTAATGAACACTTTCTTATTTCATATCCTGATACGTCTTCTTGAAGACGTTAAAGTATATCTGAAAACAAATATAGTTCTATATTAAATTAAAGATTGAAAAATTCAGTCTCGGGCGGGATTCGAACCCGCACTCTTCCAAACCGGGGAAGTGCGTTATCCAATTTCGCCACCAGAGACCGAAATTTTCAATCTGTTGCGTCTTTAAGGGGACGTGTGCGACATCTAGGTACTCTCTGAGCAAATGGCTCGGTGGCGAAATTGGATAACGCACTTCCCCGGTTTGGAAAAGTAAGGGTTCGAATCCCGCCCGAGACTGAATTTTTCAATCTTTAATTTCATTCAAAATAGCACAACATGGCTGTAACATGTTTAAAAATCAATAATGTTTGAAATTCTATATTAAAGAATTACGGATATCTAAACTAAAATAACAATATTTGAGGGCTTGTCGTGCGCCGCAGATTGGGAACATAATCAAAATGGCGGCCGATGACATCCCAGCTTACATAGTAAACTGTTCCAATTCGCCAATTCATAGAAACTTTGAAACAGATGCGACCGATTGGTATAAAGCTAGATATTTTTTGGCCGATTTAGTAAAGTTACGTTACGAAACGGAAACGTCTAAGATTAGACGCTATTTGTTATGGATAAGAGTCCATTAAAGCAAAAACAGAAATGTCAGAACATTTTATAAAATTGTTTATTCAAAACTTAGAATCAGCTTCGATAATTATGGAAGAAAATAATATCCTTGATAATTTACTCTCTCTGTTTTAAAATAATCTGAACTGTAAAAGAAGTGTGTCCGTACATTGAAGATATTTACAAAAAAAATATATTACGATATCCAAAAATTGTTGATTTGGAGTCGCCAAATCAACAATTTTTGGATTTTTTGTCTGTCTGTTTGTTTGTTCGATCATCGCGCTAAAACTACTGAACCAGTTTTGATGAAACTTTTTTTGTTTGAAAGCTTATAATTGGACTTAAAATCTGGTGTACAATTTGTGCGGGCAAAGTGTTGGGTAAAAGGTCGTAATATATCAGGTAATACCTCAGTCGTGATCGTGAGAGGTCTGCTCGCTCTCAGGCCTCAGCGAGTCGATGCAGGCGACGATCTTGAGGGCGGGGCCGAGCTTCATGGAGAGCGCCATGACGAGGTGCTCCGGCCGGATGAGCAGCAGCGCCTCCCCGTCCACCTCCTGCATCAGGAACTCGTCCGCGTACCCCGCGCACCCGGGTATCTTGCCGATGAACTCGCACACTTCCGCTACCTGTCCAAGGAACAAACGTTGTACGGTCAGCAACAGAGAAATCTAACCCGCTTGCATATGCTTCCTACTACTATGTCATATTTCTCGTTGCTGTTATGCTGTATAGTAAAAATGTTTGTCAACATATGAAATATGAAGAGTCCAACTTAATATGCTGACAGTTTTTTAAGAGGATGATCAGAGCTTTCATTATGGAGACAAAATCGAAAAGAAAATCATCAGTCCCTTACATTTGACCAGAGTCGGTACTCAGTTTTGTATGACACAGCCAAGAAACACAAGTTTTTTTTCCTAAATATTGACTCCATAGTGAAAGTTGTTTACTTTGATTGTCTAAACTAAACCACCCTTTAAATACAGGGTGGCCCAGAGAGAAATGCACTTTTGATATCGCGCGCATTTCTAAACGACAAAATGTTGGGGCGCGGGAGTGGTAGCAGTGCGTAGCACGGGCTTTGTAATTTTAGTCACCATGAATCGTTACATAGTGGTGCAGCGCGCGTTTTGTGTACGCGCATTTTATGAGAATGCTCGATCTCATGTGACTGATCGACGGGTTTACCGCGCTGATCTCGAATTGCGGCGCATCAGTGAGTGTCCGAGCACTATGGATTAAAAGATTTGAATGGATAGAATCGATGCAAAAAATGCGGCCTCGCGGTCGGTCGCCAAAGTGTCTCACGGACCGAAGAAAACATTCAGCGAGTTCGAGAATCTATAGGCGTCAAGTTGTGACCGTCAATTTAGAGCGCTACACTACCATGCTGAGAAGTTTTTTGATCCCAAAACTGCAAGAATCGTCAGGCTATAACAGGAACTATTAGTTCCAGCAAGATGGAGCTACGTGTCACACTTCAAATGAGAGCATTCAGGTGGTAAGAGACATTTTCCCACAAAAAATTAATTTCACGCAGGCAGTGACATCTCCTGGCCGCCAAGAAGCCCCAATCTCACTCCTTTTTGTGGGGTTACCTTAAGAGCAGAGTATACTCCAATAATCCAACAACTCTACAGCAACCGAAGCTGAACATTCGGCAAAACTAATTGTAACGATAGTTTTTCAAAATTTTGATGCCAGATTGGAAGAATGCTGTAACCGTCAAGTAAATCACTAGGACGATGTAATGTTTAAAAAGTAAATAAAAATGAATTTCATTTAATTTTCACATAATCTAAATTGTCATAAATAAAGTTCTACAAAATCATACAGTTTTTTATTCCGTGAATTTTCAAAAATGCATTTCTCTCTGGGCCACTCTGTAACTAGTGTTTTGTTACAATTTGTATAAATTGCGTATAATATAAGCGAACAATCCACAATTCAATATATTTTTTCTTCAAAATATTAATATCACACAGACAGCCTAGATAGCTCTTTGGCGTAATTTTATTATTCTACCATCGCGTCGGAAGGTAAAGAAGATGCCGCCAGAGACTATACAAGGAACTTCTGGCTAGAGATCAGATAATCGGATGCATATTTACCTAAATTTGAGGTGTTGGCTATTATGGAGTGCATTTTTGCACCGAAATTTTTATTATTATATTTAATTAAAAATAAAAGAAGTCACTTTCACACTATGCATCCGAGTAGTTATGCATTCTCGGACTTCCTGACATCCCGGGATTTATTTTACCGAAATTCATATTTTTTCTTTTTTAAATTAAATAGTTTTAAGAAGTCGCTTCCACACTTTGCATCGGATTAGTTATGCATTCCCGGATTTCCTTGCATCCCGGAATTCATTTAAAAAAGGTAATTTTAAGAAGCCGCTTCCATAATTTCATAGCCAAAAATGAAGTTTGGGTAAATATGCATTTGCAATTGCATGCAATTTGCTGATTATCCGTTCTCTAATCTCCATTCAGGAATTCGAGAGAAATATATATTTTTTTACAATTTATCCTTTCGGAAATGCAATGGGAACTAGCCCTTACAGCATGGTCATAAGTAACATTTTTCTTTGTACTTAAAACTAACATAACCTAACCTACTCTTGAAATGCGTCGATGGTACACCCATTCCAATGTTCAAGAGAGTTTTACGCGAAGATCAATCCGAATCAAACGGGAGCGCCTTCTTTATTTCTCACTTTTACTATATTGTTCTTCATTACGGCACATTATTAAACTAATTCCACCACACTAACACAATAATGACCACCGAAAAACGAATTTAGAAAATTAAGAAACAAAGCCCGTTCTTGTCTTTAAGATTCCCGTGCAAAACTTTCCTCTTAGCCTAAAACCTAATCCTAAACCCAAACAAACACATTGAAATGCGAGGATGGACGCATTAAAATGTTCAATGGAGTTTTACGCGAGGATTTCAATCCAAATCAAACGGGAGCGCGTTTCTTTATTTCTCACTTTTACTACATTGTAATCCATTAATGGCACATTAGTACACTAATTCCACTACATTAACACAATAATAGCCACGAAAAACGAATTTAGAAAAATTAAGAAACAAAGCCCGTCCATTTTTTCTTGCTTCCCGCGTAAAACCTCTGAATTTGCCTCTGAAACCTCGGAATTCGAGAGACAAAATGTAAACAAAGAAACGTCACTGTCAAAGTGACGTTTCGTGGACAGAAACCTTTGGTACATTTTTAAATAATAATATTATGCAGGCACGGCACTTACTAGATTGCGGTGATATTAGAAATTTGTTGTCTGTCGATAAATAAGAACAATACTCGTGACAAAGGTCACTGGGCACCTTAGTATGAAACCTTTACCCACGACCTACAGAAAAAAAAATTATAGGATGTTTAGATAAATGTCTCTAATTCATGAATATACAGGAAGCAAAGACATATATATTACTAGCGTAAGGAGCCTAGCCTAGAGGTAGCCTATGAGCTTGACTTTTGTCCCCAGTTCGTTGGCTCTAAAATGCAAGGAAAAATGTCAGTTTAGAGCACTCGAAAATATATGACACGATATAGTTCATATACCAGTTATGACAGAGGCGCAAATTTTTGTTTCTATCAAGAAGGTTTTTGTAAAATATTCTGACGGGCATAGGCCCGTTTACCTTACGCTAGTAATATATAAATCTATGACAGGAAGATTTTTTTATCACCATCCAAATTTTTTCTACATGTTTGGTATCACTTATAGAACCCATTTCATTAAAAAAGGGCAGGTCAAAATTGCACATTTAAAAAATTTTTCCTACAGAATTTTCCATAAAGCTTGGTCATCGAGTTTCGTATTCGTACCGACCGGGTGCTGCAGGACCGGGGGGCGGAGCCCTAGCTTCAAAGTCCCACGCATTGTAAACTTAACAGGAACACACAAGACTTTCAAAACATTGTTAAAATGTTATACTAGTCCCTTATTTTGTTTATTTTTGTTCAATGACACGGTTATAATAAAGTACTCTTTGAATGACACAATGACACATAATAAACTTTTTCTAAAAATTAAAAGGCTCTGACCCAAAGAAAATTACTGACCACAGAGATTCGTTCGTTAGTTTTCGTTCTTGAAAAGCAAAGTTCTAAATTCGAAAAAGCGCGCGAAATCGGGTCGAGTGGTAGTTACTATTAATAAGTAATCTGTGGCACAGGTAGGTGCGTACTGTGTCTAGTCGAATTGTTTTTCTTTAGACATTTTTGCGTAGTCATATCTCAATATTTTAGTACTGAGCGATACTAAAAGAAAAAACACGTATCGATTTTTTTTCATAAACAAACATTTTATTAAAATTTGGATGGTGATAAAAAAATCTTCCTGTATATGTCGCATTATTGTGGGTCATGGGATTCAGGCCAAAAAATAATAAAGAAAAATGTAATATTACTAAACATTAAGGTTTATCATAATACGGTTTAAGACATTTTTATTGGTTTCTTGTTAGCAACTATGATTTTATTCATAGCCATTAATGTCCCACTGCTGGGCAAAAGCCTCCCCTTCTTCCCAGTTCTCTGCAAAGACCCACCAATCAGCTCTGTAGGTGTCTAGGTCATCTCGTCATCTTTTGCGGGGTCGGCCCCGACGTCTCTCTTTCTCTCGACCCAAATACACATTAATATAATAATACAATATAAAATAAATAAAAATAAAACAAGTATTGAGATGTTTTTTATTCAGCATGATCAATCATCATCATCTCAGCCAATGGACGTCCACTGCTGGACATAGGCCTCCCCCAAGGATCGCCATAACGACCGGTCCTGCATCCTGTCCTCCTCATCCAACGTTTTCCCGCCGCCTTCACCAGGTCGTCGGTCCACCGTGTGAGGGGCCTACCCACGCTGCGCTTTCCGGTACGCGGTCGCCACTCGAGAACTTTTCGGCCCCACCGGCCATCGGTTCTGCGAGCAATGTGCCCCGCCCACTACCACTTAAGTATACCAAGTCTTGGGCTATGTCAGTTACTCTGGTTCTTCTGCGGATCTCTTCATTTCTGATTCGATCTTGCAGGGAAACTCCGAGCATAGACCTCTCCATTGCCCTTGGGTGACTTTCAGCCTTTTTATGAGGCCTTGAGTGAACGACCACGTCTCTGTTCCATATGTCATCACTGGCAACACACACTGATCAATGTCTATAGGAATAACTGTAGGTATTATCTAAAAATTCGAAATTCGATTCGAAGAATTAAAAGTTGTTCATAATGTCCAAGTTGCTCATGTTGTCCTAGTAGTCTTAATTGTTCATAGATTCATAGATTCTTTATTGTACACAAAAACATAATTATGAAAATAAAAAGTTTTCTAACTTGTTTATTGGTCCAAAATATGCGTGTTGTCCAAGTTGTCCCGTTCTTTCGTGTTGTTAGAATTATTCAAGTTGTTCTTGTTGTCCAAGTTGTTCGTGCAGTTCAAGATGTTCATGTTCTTCTAGTTGTTCATGTTGTCTAAGATTTTCATGTTGTCCAAGTTGTTCAATTTTTTGAATTTGTTAGTGTTGTTCTATTTGTTCATGTGGTCCAAGTTGTTCTAATTGTTCATTTTGTCCTAGTTCAAGTTTGACACAACACAATGACATGAGGTAAAATGTGACTGCAGCGACAAAACGGACCTATCAGAACTAAAGCTGTCATAGCCCGGGATGTGATAACGTATCGCTATCGCGGGTTGGCGTACTAGCCCCGCTGTTTCTACTTGTCTAACGTGCGAGTGACACAGTATATGCAAGCCGCTGACCACGTTTTCTTGGCGCACAAACGTTTATTTTGTTTATTTAATATAATGGGTTCACTAAAATTGTTTAATGTACACATTTAAATATTAATTTTTATATGTTAATCCCATGGTTTTAAAAAAAATAACAACATAAAATTAAATGTGGGTTAATACTACATATTTTAAAACCAATTTGGTTTTGGTAGGAAAAATTTAGTTAACTGGGTCAGATTCCGCCCAATGACCTTTAATGACATTTTAAAATTACGTTATGTAGCCCATTTCTTGACTTAAGTTGACTTTTTAGTGCTATGCGTAGCGTCCGCGCGTAGCATACGGACCGAAGACGATATTAACTAAACAAGAGACGCGTTTACGCATCGTTTACGTTAATGTGTACAATAAAGAGTATTTTTCTTTAAGAACTTTATTAAAACGAACCATAGGTCAAATACATCTGAGTGTTACCAGACCACGAAATAAAATATTTACTATCAGTTTAAAATAACAATGTGCATGACCTCGTTCGCAAATGTGACGTCACTCAATCACAAGAACTTCACTCGAGTCATTCAAATGATTGTTGCCTTTGCATAGAGTCTATATTCCTTTAGCACCGAATGAAGTTATCGAACCGCCCTTCAAGGTCATGCACATTGTTATTTTAAACTTATAGTACAGTCACGCTTTCTTTTGTTTTCAAATATATGATGACTTGCGTATTTTATTATTATTTTCCATGCAAAATTCACATATCATCTGTCGCAATCCTTCCTGAATGGAGTATAGTTATGACGTAATGAAGTAACGAACCGTCCACTTGGTAGCGTTGGGTATCTTGACGGAGGGCTCGGAGTCGGCGCCCGGGTCCGGCGCGGCCGCGGACGCGGGCGACGTCTCCGCCTTCAGGTGGGAGTCGGGGCCCGCCTCCACGCCGCCCTCGTTGCTGGAGCTGATCCGCGGCAGACTCCCGCCCCCCTCCAGCATTTGTTTCTTACCTACGATAACACACTATCATTATTATCGGCCTTAGACAATTTAACAGAGACTCGCCTTGCGGTAGCATTTCCCATCATTTCATCAATTAATCTTGCGCATTTACACCCAATTTTATACCTTATCACTGAACGAGACAGCCTATAATAGCGAAACAATAATTTTGAACTTAGAACGTTTGGGGTTCGCACGAGACTACTTTTCATGATTTTTAACATTCAAAATTAGAATCAAAACTTATATGGGGAATAAAATCCAAAGTTGCGGATTTCATGTTACCTCGCCCCCCGCAAAAAGTGGCAGAAATGTTTCTTAGTAGAATGACACGCGTAACTCGTCCCTATTAAATTGTCTAAGTTATCGGCCTAATGAAAATGTACAACCGATTGTAGAACAGACACATACGTCTCTTGTATGGGGAGTTCCCCATAATCCTTAATACAGGGTGTTACGGTAGACAGATGCATTATTTTAATGGGTGAGTAGAGTACAATGAGTACAATACTCATGATACTGAAAAAGAATTCCAAAGGAAGAAAGGATATTTTTTTAGCTTTTCGTAATGCAACTGTTTACCCTAGCATCCTATATTTTTATTGTTGTAGCTAATCCAAAATAATAACACATTTTGTGAAAATTTCAACTCGCTGCCTATAACGGTTCAATAAAGGCGGACGGTTAGCTTATGAATAGGCTCTTGTTGGCGGTTTACAAACGTACTTTATTAACAGCATAAATATAAAGTCGCCACGCCAGGAGTTTCTCCCGCAAGAGATGGATACTAAATGAACCCCAAAACGAATCCTATCTCATATACATATCTCTCTGTATCGCCGTCTTAGATCACTTCCTGCTCTGTATCAGATGTCTAAACAGTAGGTACATAGACATAATTATATACTATTACCTATTCTGTGACATAAATAATAATAATAATAAACGTTAAATAGAGTATAAATAAAACCCTTTAGATATTATAGAGTATAAAAAAATAAAAACCTAAATACAACTCAAACGAAGGTATGTTGTATTCTGTTCTGTACTTACGAGGCGGTTCGTCCGCAGAAGGCAGTTTGTTCTCCTTGTCTTCCTTGTCCGCCGACCATTCTCTGAGCGGTCGGTTCACCTAACAGACAAACATTAACATGAGACATGGTGTCATTCACAGAGTCAACAATCAATATTATACAGTTTTTGAGAGTTACGCGGTTATTATTTAATCTAGAATTAAACATTGCGAAGCGATTGAAATTAAGAAACATCGTAATTTCAACAGAGAGGATGGTTTCAAATTGTCAAGTACGTGGAATCCGGTGGTTAACAAAGGTATAAGTGCTTCACCGTTATACTCGGGTTCGAACAAACTTCGGAGTGACACAGTCAGTGTATTTTGTCGGGCTGGACCAAGTGACAAAAGTGACGATGACAATCGAGTGAGTTCCGATAGTAGTGGTCGGAGTAAACGAACGAGAGTGAGGGTAGACAGATTTATCTGCTCTTAAAAATCTACCTGCAGTTCCTCAGTCATCCCGTGATCATGGCAGTTGTAACACTGCCGAAATATCGGGAACTCACAAACACTAAAACGCGGTAAGAACCCGTTAAAATGTTTAATTCTAGATTAATCAATATTATGTTGGTTGAGAAGGTTGACGACCTTGGACACTGCTGTCATTTCATACAAATGGGAAAACTGATCACCGAGTATCTCATATGGCATATCCGATAATCAGTGGGAAATGGGAAAACTGACAAGACCTCTTGTCAGTTTTCCCATTTCCCACTGATTATCGGATATGCCTTATGGGATACCAGGTGATTAGGCTGCCTGTCCATTGACGCGAGCTGGCTGGCGGAGCGGTGTAGCGAGGAAAATATTAACCAATCAGGAGCTCTGAATTGGTTAATAAAACTCCGCTTCCCCGCTCCGCCAGCCAGCTCGCGTCAATGGACAGGCAGCCTTAGTATGGGACGCCGTACGTATCCTTTCGCATCGACATGGCGTACCGCGTCCCATACCAACCGTGCTTTTTGTATGAATAATCCGTCGATCAATGTGTCGTAACCCTTAACACTTAATAAGGGCTGATGCTGACTATGATGACCACAGTTACTTACAGCAAACGGTTCCCCGGCCTCCTGTATGACGTAGCCTTCGATGACGTGCGTCAGAATGTTAGGTTTCACCATCGCCTTCGGTAGCCCCTTATCTGTGAAGGTTAAATAGTGGGTTAAATACGTTACAAACACGATAATTATAAAACGAAATTATGAATAACAGTAGCATGTAGTTTATTCGTCATCAGACGAACCGGAGACTTACAATGAGCGACATTACTGGGTGCTCTTGCGGTGCCACCGGCGGAGAGCGACGCGATCGATAGCCGGTCACCGACATCGACGCCGAAACAACTAAACATGATATATAACCGTGCATGGCGGTCTGGTTGATGCGTCACCGACCTCGACGATGAAACAACTAAACATGATATATTACCGTGCACGATGGTCTGGTTGATGCGTCACCGACTTCGACGATGAAACAACTAAACATGATATATTAGCGTGCACGACGGTCTGGTTGATGCGTCACCGACCTCGACGATGAAACAACTAAACATGATATATTACCGTGCACGATGGTCTGGTTGATGCGTCACCGACTTCGACGATGAAACAACTAAACATGATATATTAGCGTGCACGACGGTCTGGTTGATGCGTCACCGACCTCGACGATGAAACAACTAAACATGATATATTACCGTGCACGATGGTCTGGTTGATGCGTCACCGACTTCGACGATGAAACAACTAAACATGATATATTAGCGTGCACGACGGTCTGGTTGATGCGTCACCGACCTCGACGATGAAACAACTAAACATGATATATTACCGTGCGCGGCGGTCTGGTTGATGTGCCTGGGCGCGCACTGGGTGCTCTTGAAGAGCGCCGCGGTGCCGCCGGCGGAGACCGGCGCGGTGATGGCCGGCGTCATCGTCGCCGCCGACGTCGACGAGGCCACTGTTGTTACTACCTACAAAGTTACTCATTTCGTTTACTACGAAATTAATTGTATATTTGCCAATTATGTATAACAATTTTTTTTTTTTTTTGGAGCGTTGACTCATAAATAGTGATCGGTAACTATTGTGCAACTCGCGGCAAACGCTAGGGGTGACAATTGTATCACATATCATTGGTTAACAATAACAATTTTTATTTAAGTTTTTTTTCTAATACGGCCCCAAATTAGAGTTTTTTTGCACGTTTCTCATAGTTTTATTTTTTCCTGTTTGTGAAAGGCAAAGGAAACTAACCCATAAGCCATGTGCAGTCAAGACCACGTAAAGCTTGAGATTTGAAGTGCGGTATTGTTTTTTATACGAACGGCATAAGAACAGGCAGAACGGGCTCACTCCCCGTCACACTGGACAGAGTGTCGGTACTACTAGTGAAACGAGTATGTTCTGAGGTTTCAGAATATCTCTGGCTACCCCCTCGGGGAATATAGTCGTGAGCATATGCATGCATGTATGCATGCATAAGAACAGAACGAATATTAAGGTGTCGAACTTGACGTGTTCTCTACTGTATCTATGTATCATATTGGTAATTTCATAATATAATTGAAATGGCACACCGATTAGAACAGGACTTGTAAGAATAATAATAAAAACTCAAGGCCACAAAAAACTCGCTTATACCCTCGCTTAACCCTGAAAATGCCGCGAATCGCACAATAGTTACCGATCTACTCATAAACCATTTCAAGATAATTGTCTTGTTGAAAGGATTGCAGATATTTTTAATAAAATAACATCGTTATTCGGTCCGACGACGTCGGACCTGTAAACTCCTTGGTCCTTGGTAAACTTAAAATCAACTTAAAATTATCACTTAGAAAAAAAATACATTCACAAAGTCAGTATTTGACATTTGATGTTGCCGTTCTGTTTCCAGCAGATATAGCAAGACCATAGACAAAGTAACATTTCTATTGGCGTAGACGCTAGTAGAAATAACAGAATGTATGGATTTGACATTGGCGATCGAAACATTTTGACGTTAGCTTTCGTCACCATACGTCAAGTCCATACATTTGTTATGTTATCTACTGTCGTTAACGCTAATCGAAAGTACTTTGCCTAGGGGCCCAGGGCCTCAATCGCCCTAAATTTGAACGATACTACCAAAACAAAACCACAACCAAAAACGTTACGTTATGCACAATTCGTATCGCGCAAATTATATTAACGGTAACGATTTATTTCGAAAGATACGTTGGCGTAACGTTTGATGTCCGTTCGATCGAATTTTCTGTATTGTGCGATTTAACCGTTCAGAAAAAAATATCGCGATAGCTTTTTTACTTCAGCTAAACCAAATCTAAACCAAAACTAAATCAAAACCAAAACCAAACCAAAACCGTATAAAATTGCGCAATTGAGGCCAAGGTAAGTGATTTCTGTTTTTAATAAAGCAGTAGTTTTTCTCCATGGAGTTTCAAACGTATTTTTTTTTATAAACATAAAATCTTAGATTAAAAACTTTTCGCTTACGCTGAAAGTTGGAGCCATGAAAGGAGAGACCGAGATAGCCAGTTATGAAAACTTACGTAAACAAAAAAGAAAGAAATATTATTTTTTGTTTCGGTCACCGTGGCCGGTTTTTGTGTTTGGCAAAATGTCAATCCTATAGAACAATTGCCAAACAAATCGTCTTTTAGTATGCAAATGTCACACTATTGCTGTTCCATGTGCGGCCACGTTATGGTTTCATCTAGTTACTATATCTATGCATAAAATATATTACGTCATGTACTCGAATGATTCTTGATTGTTTATTTTATGCTTTATTTCCCTTTAACACCTTTGACCGCGAATTTAAAGATTATCATTTTTGTATAAACCAGTGTAATCCCACTTAGAACCGAACATTTAATTTGTTAAACGATGAAATGTTTAAACAAGTTTACCTGTGGAGCGACGGGTGTAGTTTGCTGGGCACTGCCGGCCGCCGGTGCCGGCGCGGTACACGTTGGCGCCGCCGCCGCCGGCTCGCCCTGGGGACCACTCTCCACCTTCGATGGACTCACTTTCATTAGTTCTGTAACAATGGTATTCCTCTCGAGTTCCGCTTAGAACACCACCAGCCCAGGTGGCGACCTATTCCCTTAAGCATAATCAACAGACATAAGAAAATCCATATAATATTTTATGGACTGCAATGCGATGGATGCGATGGATTCTTAGGATGGATTAAAGACTACGGTTCTATTTCATTAATCTTACAATTTGTGATGAAGGCGCTACTGAACGGTAAAAGGCCTCATGAGCTTCGAATCTGGTTAGGCGTTATAATGTAATTTAAATCATGTAGGTAATACCATTTAAAATAAAGGGTATTAGTGTAAATAGTTGCAATAATTTAAGGGGTGATTTTACTAAACAACTTTCCCTAAGAACCATATACCGAGGAAATTCGTTTTTTTTTTTGTAAAATGCAATCAACTGATCGAACTTTTGTATGAAAAGTCTTGCCTTAGAGTGAAGACCTCGGGAATGAAATTTTAGTATTTTTTATTACATTTCTTTTCAGGAAAAAAAAATCTCACAAACCATGTCCTGATTTCACTATAAAATTATCGGATACTGGTAATGCCATCTACATATAGCGTGTAATAAGAACCTCGCAAATACTCCCAAACTTACAAAAATGTTATAGGACGCAGTTTTTTCTTCCTCCTGAAAGTTAATTATCTCTTCTGCACATACGAGTTTTTTTTAGGCGTCGTTATGTTCCTTTGTTACTTTGTATACAATCAAACCTTAAAGTAATGCAACTGTCTACACTAACACCCTATACCAATAGGGTATTTCGGTGTCCGTATAGTTAGCAGCCTCACCAGGTCATTCGAAGGTTTTGACTAAGCCACGATTTAGTGCCCATTTAGTGCAATTTAGTGCCCAAAGCACAGATTTGGTGATCTCGTATTTTAAAAGATATTTGGGTACCTTACTGAGGCTGCTAGATAGACGTCAAGCTAGCAGTCGCATTTCGAAATAATGTTTATATCGATGTGATTTATATGTCACGATTTAGTGCTCATTTAGTGATTCCTATATCCAAAATTTCATGAATATTGATCCAATACAAGCCGAGATATTGTAGTGTATTGTATGTAGAAGTTTACGTAATTTTGTTGGGAAGTGGGAAAGAAAATTCTACTTTTCATAAATATCATAAGAGTCACCAAATCGAGCACTAAATCGCTATGTATTTATCTGTTTCAAATGAGCATCCGTTTCATTGGAATCATCGTTGGAAGAAACGTCTAGTTAGCAGCCTCAACAATGCACTATCATATCTCGGCTTGTATTGGATCAATATTCATGAAATTTTGGATATAGGTATCACTAAATGAGCACTAAATCGTGACATATAAATCACATCGATATAAACAGTATTTCTAAGTGTGACTGCTAGCTTGACGTCTATCTAGCAGCCTCAGTAGGGTACCCAAATATCTTTTAAACTACATGAGCACCAAATCTGTGCTTTGGGCACCAAATTGCACTAATTGGGCACTAAATCGTGGCTTAGTCAAAACCTTCGAATGACCTGGTGAGGCTGCTAACTATACGAACACGGTATTTCGCTCAAACGAGTACGACCAAAGCGACTGCGAAGCGGGAGCGTCTACCACGCGGCGGACACTGCCCGTGTTAACTTATGGCGTCCCGCCAAACCGCTCAGACCTGACCACGACGCGGGACGCTTTAGCGACTTTGTCGCTAGATCTAGCAGATTTTTAACGTCTTTGGCGACTTTTTTTACGACTAGAAAAATAAAATTAGCGACTTTTCGTTACCTGTATATTTCTTCATAGTCAATATAAATGTCGAAGTATATTTGCATAACTAGGTACAAATATAGTACATTACTGCAGCGGCCAGCAACAGAGGCATTGATGGACGAACGTGTAAATGTGGGCCGAGGCGAAGCCGAGGCACACATACGTAAGTCCATCAATGCCTAGTTGTGGCCAAGGCTTGTATAGTACTTTTCTCAAATAATGCGCGGAAATGAAAACAGTAAATTTTCTCAAATAATTCGCGGAAATTAAAACTCTTTTCAAAATGAATGACGAACAACGAACAACAATTTGTTTTTTTTTTTCAATAAACAGCTTTCTATTTGCAAGTTAGTTCGAAATTTAAATAAAACCTTTTTTGAGTTACCTCCTTGGTCGCCATGTTTAGGAGAAAAAGATCGTTCCATTTTTAAATTACACGACAGATATGAGTTTACTATGTAATTTATTTGGCCGCAAAACACGACAGATATGGATTTTCATACAAACATTGCCGGCCGCTGCGCGCATGTAGTTGGCCAGTACAGCAATTTCGATTTATCTCGAAGAAGGTTGTCAAAATAATGCTCACATTTCCAAGCATGTTTGAGAAAAAATCATTTACCTAGTAAATTGTCAATACAAGACACTCTTGAGTTGACTAAGGGTGAATTCCTTTTAATGATGACCGTTTGACGTGGGAGCGCACAGTATATTATCGACCCCAAAATCGGACGTGGCCCTTTTATTACCGAAAATATTTCGTTTTTAACATTTTGAATACGAGAGTAAAACTGCCGATTGTCTACGATTTATAGTTTTAGAGAAAAAACTGAAAATCGCCTATTTCGTGTGCCGGTTATAAGAAAATAAAATCCTGTAAAATATCTCTTCAAAAATTAGCTAAAATTAGTCACAATTACAAATAAAACTCAAAGTAAATAATTCGAAACCCCAAATAATTGAATAATTCATTTAATTATGTAATAAAGAAAATAAACGTTTTGTAAAGAGAAAAAACTGAAAATCGCCTATTTCGTGTGCCGGTTATAAGAAAATAAAATCCTGTAAAATATCTCTTCAAAAATTAGCTAAAATTAGTCACAATTACAAATAAAACTCAAAGTAAATAATTCGAAACCCCAAATAATTGAATAATTCATTTAATTATGTAATAAAGAAAATAAACGTTTTGTTTTACCATATGTTTTCTCTTTTTTATCTTAGAGATCTAATAAAAATTTTTGCGACTTCTAGCGGATGTTTAATGTACATTTTTCATGAAATCTAGCGACTTTTTAATAAACGTTTGGGGAGTTTCTCTTTCCCTAAGCGTCTTGTGGTCAGACGTGTGTTTATGTGGTGTGTATAATGTTACGCTCTCGTAACAAAATGAAATACAAATTTTAAAGGTCACTGGGCACCTTAGTATGATACCTATACCCACGACCTACAGAAAAAATAATTATAGGATGTTTAGATAAATGTTTCTAGTTCATGAATATATATGTCGCATTATTGTGGGTCATGGGATTCAGGCCAAAAAATAATAAAGAAAATTGTAATATTACTAAACATTAAGGTTTATCATAATACGTTTTAAGACAATTTTATTGGTTTCTTATCAGCAACTATGATTTTATTCATAGCCATTAATGTCCCACTGCTGGGCAAAAGCCTCCCCTTCTTCCCAGTTCCCTGCAAAGACCCACCAATCAGCTCTGTAGGTGTCTAGGTCATCTCGTCATCTTTTGCGGGGTCGGCCCCGACGTCTCTCTTTCTCTCGACCCAAATACACATTAATATAATAATACAATATAAAATAAATAAAAATAAAACAAGTATTGAGATGTTTTTTATCCAGCATGATCAATCATCATCATCTCAGCCAATGGACGTCCACTGCTGGACATAGGCCTCCCCCAAGGATCGCCATAACGACCGGTCCTGCATCCTGTCCTCCTCATCCAACGTTTTCCCGCCGCCTTCACCAAGTCGTCGGTCCACCGTGTGAGGGCCCTACCCACGCTGCGCTTTCCGGTACGCGATCGCCACTCGAGAACTTTTCGGCCCCACCGGCCATCGGTTCCGCGAGCAATGTGCTCCGCCCACTGCCACTTAAGTTTAGCAAGTCTTTGGGCTATGTCAGTTACTCTGGTTCTTCTGCGGATCTCTTCATTTTTGATTCGATATTGCAGGGAAACTCCGAGCATAGCCCTCTCCATTGCCCTTTTGTGACTTTCAGCCTTTTTATTAGGCTTTGAGTGAACGACCACGTCTCTGTTCCATATGTCATCACTGGCAACACACACTGATCAATGTCTATATAGGAATGACTGTATTATCTAAAAATTCGAAATTCGATTCGAAGAATTAAAAGTTGTTTATAATGTCCAAGTTGCTCATGTTGTCCTAGTAGTCTTAATTGTTCACAGATTCTTTCAATTATTGTACACAAAAACATAATTAAAAAATAGTTTTCTAACTTGTTTATTGGTCCAAAATATGCGTGTTGTCCAAGTTTTCCTGTTCTTTCGTGTTGTTAGAGTTATTCAAGTAGTTCTTGTTGTCCATGTTGTCCAAATTGTTCATGAAGTTCAAGATGTTCATGTTCTTCTAGTTGTTCATGTTGTCTAAGTTTTTCATGTTTTCCAAGTTGTTCTATTTTTTGAATTTGTTAGTGTTGTTCTATTTGTTCATGTGGTCCAAGTTGTTCTAGTTGTTCATTTTGTCCTAGTTCAAGTTTGACACAACACAATGACATGAGGGAAAATGTGACTGCAGCGACAAAACGGACCTATCAGAACTAAAGCTGTCATAGCCCGGGATGTGATAACGTATCGCTATCACGCGTTGGCGTACTAGCCCCGCTGTTTCTACTTGTCTAACGTGCGAGTGACACAGTATAATGCAAGCCGCTGACCACGTTTTCTTAGCGCACAAACGTTTATTTTGTTTATTTAATGTAATGGGTTCACTAAAATTGTTTAATGTACACATTTAAATATTAATTTTTACATGTTATTCCCATGGTTTAAAAAAAAAATAACAACATAAAATTAAATGTGGGTTAATACTACACATTTTAAAACCAATTTGGTTTTTGTAGGAAAAATTTAGTTAACTGGGTCAGATTCCGCCCAATGACCTTTCAGTACATTTTGGTTCTTGTTGGTAGTTTTTTGTTCTTTTTGGTAGATTTGGGTCGTTTTCGGTAGTTTTGTTCTAGAGTTTGGTAGTTTTGGGTTCTTTTTAGTGGATTTGGAAATTTTTTGGTTCTTTTGGTAGTTTTTGATAAGATTTTGTTAGCAAAAACAACAAAAACTACCAAAAATTAAAAACTAACAAAAATCAAAGAACTAGGTAGGTTCTAGAACTACAACCAAAAAGTAATGAAAACTACCAAAGAGCACCAAAGTACTCGAAGATGTTCAATTTCGATGTTAAAATAGTTAAAACGAAATAGTACATTACTGCAGCGGCCAGCAACAGAGGCATTGATGGACGAACGTGTAAATGTGGGCCGAGGCGAAGCCGAGGCACACATACGTAAGTCCATCAATGCCTAGTTGTGGCCAAGTCTTGTATAGTACTTTTCTCAAATAATGCGCGGAAATTAAAACAGTAAATTTTCTCAAATAATTCGCGGAAATTAAAACTTTTCGAAATCAATGACGAACATCGAACAACAATTAGTTTTTTTTTTCAATAAACAGCTTTCTATTTCCAAGCCAGTTCGAAATTTAAATAAAACCTTTGATAAGTTACTTCCTTGGTCGCCATGTTTCGGAGAAAAAGATCGTTCCATTTTTAAATTACACGACAGATATGAGTTTAGTATGTAATTTATTTGGTCGTTAAACACGACAGATATGGATTTTCATACAACATTGCCGGCCGCTGCGCGCATGTAGTTGGCCAGTACAGCAATTTCGATTTATCTCGAAGAAGGTTGTCAAAATAATGCTCACATTTCCAAGCATGTTTGAGAAAATGACATAACCACAACAAAGTGTTGCTTCAATGACTATTCATCAACAAATAAAGTTCGCGTCCCGCGTCGCAGTCGCGCGGCTTTGGAGGCCGAGTTTCGCGTCGTAGACGCTCCCTCTTCGCAATCGCCCAGGTTTGAGCGCTCTTTTAATATGCTGACTTTTTCGCAGTTTCGATGCTGGTCTCATATATAAAGTTGTTCAGTTTGACTGTCTGATCTCCTAAAAAACCGTCAGCATATTATGAATGACCTAGGCTAATAGACCGACGCGTCGGTAATCCAATACTAACCGACAGTGGATGTGCTGGTGGAGACGGCGGAGGTCGGTGCGGTGTGGCAGGCGACCGTCGCGGCCGCGCTGAAGGCCGGCGCGGGGGCGGGCGCGGGCGCGGGCGCGGGGTCCGCCCGCACCGCCTCCTGCTGCATCACCATCGGCTGCGGCGCTATCTGCTGCACCGGCGCCTGCGCAACACAACACTTCCAACTATAACATTCATTACATTAACCTAACTCTCCACCAGAATGCTCAGAACCTTTACTAAAACTAACTTTGCAATGACGTGTGCAGTGGTGGTGAGATGGCTAGCTTTTCTCCTACAAAAATATAAGCATAAGATTCATATTGCCTTACTGCATAAGAAATATGTTCCCTTAGTTGCTTTTATTGCTATTTATAATGATGAGATAAATTGAAAGTGGAGTTGTTTGTTGGAAATGTTGTATAATCGATAAGAAATTAAAAAATAAACGGTTGAGGGCAGCACTGGAGGCTCGGTCTTATGGTAAATATTATGATTAGGGAGGATAATCTGGGAATAAAACCTTGTAAAACGCGTGCCCAAAACAAACAAAACACTAATTACGTAGCTATTAAATTTAGGCTACTTCTTAAGAAAACTTTAGCAGGAAAACTAGATTAAAGTAAACCCAAAATAAATATATTACATGAAATCACGACCATTATCCCTATTAGGGTGGTTTCAAACTTTGCTACAACTACCAACTATCTTCTGCCTAGCTAGTACACCAACCCACAATAGCCGTGATACGGCTATATCACGTCTTTTATCTCGTTTCTTCGCGCGCAAACGAGCGAGATAAAAGACGTGATATAGATAGCCGTACGGCTATCGCGGGTTGGCGTACTAGCTAGGCTGAAGCATACATTTGTAGCAAAACACACATTGAGCATATAGAAGGTACTGACCGGCGGAGGCATCTGACTCTTATCATCCTCGCTCTTGACGTGGGCCACCAGGGCCGCAGGCTGTTGAAGAGGCAGCACAGACCCCTGCACGGGGCCCGCGATCACACCCACCGTGCCCTGCGCCGCTTGGAGGGTGAGCTGCGGTGAACTTAGGTTATTCGCTGACACCTGCCGACGATTCATCTTGTTAGGCCCGGAATTCACCAAAGAGCGGAGCAGACGCTGTGTAAAATCAACCAATCCAGTTGCGAAATTTTCCTGGCTTGATAAGAATCAAGCAACTTTATTGGTTGATTTTTCCACATCTCCGCTTCGTTTTCGAGGATTCCAGGCCTTAGTCGTGGTAATAACGGCTGCTTCAAGATAAAATACTGAATGCGCCACTTACTCATTTTACACCAGAGCAGACTATAATATGTGAATATATTTTCCAAATTTTTTAAAAAAAGTTCCCTGCTTCTGATGTATTTGCTGAACTTTTAAAAAAGATAAAAATTTTACAAAAGGGCATACTCGCAGTCGATAATCGGTTTATAATTTACCGCACATTTATCGACGTGGAATAAGTCAATACTTATCGCCCAGATAGGATATCCCTAAGAGCTATAGCTATAGCTAGAATACAAAAAGAGCAAAGAGATAAACAAGCTTCTGTCATAATTTGCCATAGAATCGATTGATCATATGAATTATCAATAAATAATTAGGTCCCTTTGATGTTATTCTCCCTGATAAATCTCATATATGTCTCCCTGATAAATCTCACAATTCTCAAGTTTGTCTTAAGAAAATAACAGTTATCCGATTGCACATAATTATATTTTCCTCTGTCCAACTATATTTGTAGGTATTCTATAATCATTATGGCAAAGCACGTTTTTCCCTGTACATTTTAATACGATTTATTTTTTATTTATTGTATTTATAGGTCAATGATAATGTTTTAATGATAAAAAATAATTATTACTGTCTAATTGAAATATAACATTTACCCAACGCAACGCATTTACCCAACTATATAGACTGTCATAGAAGGTCTATATAAGAACCAGCTATTGATCAGGGATTCTAAGGCCTATCCGAAAGAACTGAAGCGAAGAAAATAAAAACTTTATTTTTGCACCTCTGTTTGTTGTGCTCAAGGATATAATAGGTAGATTTTTTCCTAGCTTACCTCTACGCTACCTCGCTTAAGGGTGCGTTTCCACTGCAGTGAAGCGGAGCGATGATGTGTAAAATCAACCAATATAATAGCTTGATTCCGTCACACGGAGTCAAGCGAGGAAAATTGAACAATGCGATCGGTTGATTTCACACGTCTCCGCTCCGCATCAGTGGCAACGCACACTAACTCTGGTGCACAAGCCCAACGCAACGAGTGGTCTCACATTGACATTAATTGAGATGTCAAGATCGTTACTTAGTTAGAATATTTAAACGAAATTTTACTTGAAACTTAAATTAAGAGCTGGATGAGAAATGGTGCGTTGCATAATCAAAATTTTATATTTTAGATGTAAAAGACAAAGTTACATACATTTAGATAATAGAATAATAATAATAAAGGTGTTATTATTTCGGATTTAACTTACTTCTAAAAAATCCACATTCTAATGTGTAACATTTCCAAACACACGTTATCTTGTATAATTTTAATTATAAATAACTAGGTGTGCCCGGCATGCGTTGCAATTCCCCTTTTTACCCGACACACACTTGGCCATTTCTTACCGTATAAACCTTCCCTGGACTTCCAGAAATATTTCAAAACCAAAATAAGCCAAATCGGTCCAGCAGTTCCCAAGTGATGGCGTGACCAAGGGAAATAGTTTTTATTTTTAATTATAATTATTATAAATAAATAATATAATATCAAGACATAAACTAGATCCCATGCACAGTTCAGTTACTATAATCTCAACCAATCGGCATTCTCACAATCATGCATCTACAATACAAGGTGTTAGGGTAAACAACAAATTACAACCAAATTACAGATTGTTTTTTATTCATTTTTTCTTTGGGAATGTTGTTCAGTGTCATGATTACAATCACCCATTAAATTAATGCAACTTTTTACCCGAGCACCCTGTATTTAAAGGTAAAGACATGCATTTAAAGTGCGCTGCGGCGCTACTTTACCAAGTAGAAATTTCTAACTCGCTTCTTATTATTGAGAACTGATTTCTTTCACAACATCAGTGCCGTCATATTAAAAGTGTGACGAACTGATTCAGACAAATTTCGCTACACGTTCCACATCTGTCTGTATGTAGTAGTCCAAATGAAACCGACTTTACGGCGTAATCAATACGAGGACCTTAACTTGTGTTGTCTTTCACAGATCTTTGACAGTAAGACAGTAAAGCGGTCACTAAAGCTGAAGTTTAAAATTGTAATTTGTTGAACTCTCGATATTATTATATCAATACAAGCCATGCTTCAATTTCAATTTTTAAAACTTACACAAATAAGATCAATAAAATATGTTATTTATATCACACTCAACTAAGAGAGTGCGAGCAGAAAAATAATTAATAGGTTATCCAGGAAATGGCGCTTAAAACCACTACTGAACAAATGATGTTTCGATGTAGTTCGCTTAAAGCCTAACAGCCAACATCGAGGTCCACAATCCACAAATATGTATGCCTTGTCAGACCTATTCACACATAACCGTACCGTGTCACATCTGGGTGTACTAATATACTTTATATTGAAGGCCCGGTTGTGCCTGACGTGGACGGACGTTTTAAAAAGCGTAAATAAATGCAAAATGTATACACATCATTTCTAAACCATTCTTGACCGACCATGACTAAGAACATGGTCATCGGCATACAACAGTCATTTGACAAATACTGTAGACATGTTTTCATATTATTTTGTAATATTGATTATAATATAAGGCACAACGCTGAAGGTATCCCAACCCATCGATATCTTCTGAACTAGATTGACACCACAATATATATGACACGGCACAATAATGTAAGCACAATGTTTTGAATCGGCTGGGGAGCTGACACAGCACGGCTAAGTGTGGATAGAGCATTACTAGGCTACCTCGTGATGCAATATCGCCTGGGAGACCTGCACGAGCGGTGTGGACAGCAGCGATGCACTGTCGAGCGCCAGGCCCTGTCGTCAACGTCACATCGCTCAACCCCCGTGTTTTACAATATTGACTGGAAGCTAAACTCATTAAAATACGACGCCCGTTGTAGAACAAATAAATTAATGAGATCCAGTAAATTAGTATCTTTGCATGGTGTCACACCATTTAAGACTAGTTATATTAAGTATTCCATTCCAAAGATTTGTTAAAAAAGAACCTTAATACAATAAAATACTGTAGAAAATCAGAATTTGATAGAAAATCTACTTGTAATTCTTTATCTTTATTCATATCAGGAAGCTGACAATGGTATATTCATTCAAATGTATGTTTTGTTTTGTAACAAAGTATATATAATTTAATTGAATTGAAAGTATCATCGTTTTCAATCATAGGAGATACTATACTCCATTCTCAATTTCTTACAAGCCTGGGCCGTTACTTTCAATGAGTTTATATAGTCACTAAGAAGATTTACGCGTTTAGATGATAACTTTGCAGGTGGCAGAACTTGGAATTTGCTTATTAAAGTATAATTTAAGAATCATAATATAATAATATTATGATTCTTAAATTAAAAAGGCTAATTATTACTCAACAATTTCAATTTCAATCTTATATAATTCTATAGTTTGTACCACGTAAGTACATATTTATTTTACAGTCGGCAATGTTCTATTTAAGCTGAGAATACACATGCCAGTTAATGGCATGCCAGGTGTTGGTAAACCAGCATGCCATTTACAGGCATCCCGTCAAGCCACGATAGCAATGCCTGTGGGTGGCACATCAGTTTCTAGAACAAGCTTGTTTATGCCAGTGAGCGAGAAGCGAGCCCCCCTCCCCACTTCCCCGCGAGAGGAAAAGATCAAAGAGCAGCGATCTCCTGGCATGCTGTGTCAGTACACAGCATGCCAGGAGATCGCTGCTCTGTGCTCTGCTCTGCTCTGCTCTGCTCTGTAGCTCGCGTGCCAGTGCACGCGAGCTACAGGCAGAATCTCGATACACATGCCAGTAGCTCGTTCTTACCAGGAACTGGCATGCTTTTGTGCGAGTAACAGGCATGTGTATTCCCAGCTTGAACCGCGAAGATTTTACCTACTATAATTACTTAAATTATCCGTTCATATTCGTCTACGTTAATAACAGACACAGACTCTTCGAATGTCAAATCTCAAAAGCAAATTCCATTCCATAAACTTAGTATATACTAGACGCACAATTTAAAATTATATTGGAGCACTAGCTGAATTCAGGTTGTAAGTGAAAATATGGTCTTTGACATCACTAACACAGACCGTACGAGAGAGAGCAAAACAAATTAACGTAAATAAATCTGTCGCAACGCGGAATGCCACACATAAATCGAATGAAAAAGGTTCAGGTCGCTCACTGATACTTTGTTATATGCAGTTATTAAAACTAGCATGTAAGCAGTCATTGTTTGTTAGTATACAGGGTGTAACAAAACACCCTAGTAATACTTAAGGGGGTGCTTCAGACCATCATCCTGAACAACTTTCACTATGGAGCCAAAATCGAGAAAAAATAAAAAAAAACAGCTGTCCCATACATTTTAGTCGAGTCGGTACTGCACTTTTGTATGGGACAGCACATTTTTTTTATTTGTTCTCGATGTTGGCTCCATAGTGAAAGTTGTTCAGTTTGATGGTCTGAAGCACCCCCTTAAGTATTACTATTAGTATAGTAAGTTCACGCACAAAAAGTTATATCATTCGTTCACCAAAATACTATCACAAAAAACCGTTATGTAACTCTCACACACCTTAAATACTTTCGATACATATTCATACTTGAATAATATATGTATTATAAATTAATAAATATGTTTTTTCATACATATAGGTAAATAAAATACCTTTTTACAATAATTATCAACTAAGAACCCATAAGCGGTTAGCAGTCAAAGCATGGTTAACTTTTGACTTAATGTAGGTATATTTAATTTATTGAATCTTTTCTCTTTTCAAGGCCAGGCGATATTCAGTTCGATAGTACGCAGATTGTGTGAGAATCTGTAGGATGTGCTTACCGTTTGCATGGGTGTTGAATGATGCAACGCGGTCTGCTGTTGCACCGCCATACCAACTGACGTCTGGACAAGCCCGTTTCCCATTAAAGTCTGTGAAAAAAAGTATCATTTCATTCACACGTATTGATTCAGGTATCTCATTGCTGATTTTACCTAAGAAAAGCAGTCAGATACGCAAGAATAAAATGAAATAGACATACCGAAATCTACAGAAATTGAACAAACCAGTTATGGTTTATAGTGCGTCGATATTTGTTAATTTACTAAACATTGTATTGTCATATATATCAATAAATAAAAATAAAATATTTTACCAATCATCATCAGCCTATATACGTTCCGCTGCAGGGCAAAGGCCTAACGTTAAGGATGCGTGCCCAATCCGGATTGGTAGACTTCACATACTCATCACAATTTCTTCTTCAGCATTTGCAGGTTTCCTCACGATGTTTTTGTTTACCGTTTGAGAGCAGTCGGTGTTAGGTACATAAGCATATTGTTACGACCTACGGGTTCCGGGATTGGAGTGAAACGCTAAGTCCAATTTTACAGAGTTTATTTGGGATACACTTACAAACGGTCCACCTCGCGGAGGTTCCCCTACACGGTTCACTTCACCGGGTCCTCCTCGCAGGGATTCCCCGTGCACCACTTACTGTCACTGTCCACAGTCCACTACGTCACTACTGTGACGACACGACACGCGTCACGGCTATGACGTCACGACGCACTACACTGACACTATGACGTCACGTACTACACCGACACTATGACGTCACGCACTACACTAACACTTGTCTACTCACTGTTCCACTGAGCACTTTTCTCTTCACTAGTACTTTTCCACTTTTACTTTTCTTCCTTTTGTTTCGCACTGTTCACTGTTAAACCAAATACTGATCTGTGACCGCGAACTCGCCGCTTTTTATATCCCGCAGAATATTCCAGACTATCCTTTTTCGATCTTCTTTTCTTTACTCGATTGTTTTCCTCCAGATAGTTCTAACCCCGCCTTCTTTTCTCGAAACCGATCGAAGACACGCCCACTTTTCTGGTTCTTTTCAAATATTCGTAATTTCGCCTCCTTTCTCGAAGTTCCTAGACACCCCTAGATCTTTTGGTCCCTTTTTAAATATTCCTTCTCTCTCTTCCTTCTAGAACATTTCTAAAAACACAAAAATCTAGAAATATTTTTGGCGCGGATAGGATTCGAACCGTCACCCCCCAGCATGGGAGGCGGAACCTTAGACCGTAAGACCACGGCGATTGTTAATACACCCTCCGAATTTTTGAATGCCTTCTTACGTCTAAAGTTTGACAGCGTTCGTGACAATATGAACAGATACAGGCACATACATACAGACATGATACATGTATTGTAGAAGCGAAACTATGAGTTAAACCAACACGAGATCGGTAGGAATACCTTGATATTTGTAGGCGCATCTTGACATAGGGTAAAGTTGCCTATATTGAACCACTTAGGGGGTTTGAACCTCTTTGTATGGGAGGCTGGCATAGTGGTAACCACAATTTTTCAGGAATTTCAAAAGTGCGGCGCATCCTAAAACCTAGGTACATCGATAGAGGATCTATAGACGATCAAAAAATGTTAAATAACATATAGTCCTAAAGTGCAACGTTTTCGAGATAATCCATGTTAAGGATTCGTATAGAAGAAAACCCTTACACATTTCCCTCCAATTAAATACCTATAAGGTGTAATGAAAATGATTATGGTATTATACATGGTCAACTATACACCTCTCTGTTACACCCAATACTTATCTAAACTATTATAAAACTGTAACAGAAATGTGTCTGTACATTGAAGATATTTACAAAAAAAAATTTACGACTTGGTTTTTACCTGTCCCTGATTCCAAATTACCTATTTTTGGATTTTTGTCTGTCTGTTTGTTTGTTTGTTTGTATGTTTGTTTGTTTGTTTGTTTGTTTGGGTGTTTGTTTGTTCGAGTATCACGCAAAAACTACTGAACCGATTTTGATGAAACTTTTTTTGTTTGATAGCTTATCATCTGACTTAAAATCTGGTATATAATTCATGCGGACGAAGTCGCGGGTAAAAGCTCGTAAGAAATAAAAGTATATAGAGGTTACTTTACTACTACTTACCTATTGATGATAATTTATTTCGAAGAAAGTTCTCATTGGATAGGGTTTTGTTTTTAATTACATTATGAGTGCAAACATTTATTTCATCTGTAAAGGTAAATCAACCTATTCAACATCATCATTAGCCTTTATACGTCCCACTGCAGGGCACAGGCTTACCCCCATGGAGGGTGTTTGGGCGTTAGTCCACAAGTGCCCAATGTGGATTGGTAGACTTCACATACGCATCAGAATGACTTTTTCAGTGTGTGCAGGTTTACTTACGATGTTTTTCTTCACTGTTTGAGAGCAGTCAGTATTAAGCACAGAACATTAGACATAGACATAGACATTCGGAGACGACTGTCGCAACTTGTCTTCCCACTTCTCATTCACGCTACAAACAACTACTTATGCCCTCTCGCTCGCACCACGTCGCGCACCTTACGATGTTATGCAAATCATTGCAAAAACGTGTGGCACGCGTTCCACGCCTACTTTGAACTTCTAACTGCTCTTATAATGTTCTGTGGTATTACGTATACATAAGTTAGAAAAACTCATTGGTAGGTACATGACATGTCGTTGGTGCGGATTCGAACCAGTAAGTATATCATGATGATTGTCCATGCCTCTCCGCAATGCACCACCGACCGACGGTCTCGGTACGCCCACCTATACCAAACAAAATAAGCTGGCCACGCGACGTTATACATAAGCTTATGTTGGTTTTGTATAGTTTGGTGTATTATTATTCTTCGCCGTATGTACAATAAGCCTCAGGAAGCTCTGAATACTTCCAGTATAAGCGGATCTCCGGGTGGTTGGAGCACGCTTATAGTGTCGAACGGTCAGCTTACACTGGCAGTGAGTATCACGTCGTGCGGCCTACGTATTGTACCTCTACAGATGAAATAAATGTTTGCTATGCTATGCTATGTCTATGTTGTTCTTAATTGCAATTACAGTTTAATTAAAAACATCATCAATAAGTCCTCTGTATTTTACTGGTTATCCATAAACATTTGCTATAACATTTTGTAGGTATAGGTCTTAAGGTATAGGTATTTAATTGGAGGGGAATGTGTTAGGATTTTTGTCTTTACAAGATCCTTAACATGGATTATCTCGAAAACGTTGCACTTAGGACTATATGTTATATGAAATTTTTTGGTCGTCTATAGATCCTCTATCGATATACATCGGTTTCAGGGTGCGCCGAATTTTTGAAAAATTTCCGAAATTCCTGCAAAATTGTGGTTACCACTATGCCAAAAGGTTCAAACCCCTTTTCACAGAAACTATGGTAATCAAGAGAACTTGCTTATTAAAAATGAAAGTTAATTTTATTGGTCTTCAGTTTTTTTACTCAAAAGGAATAGAAACATTAACATATGACTTTAATTTGCGTTTTAAAAAAAGTTTCAAAAAGCACGATTTAGGAAACCGGTATGCTTATTCGTACCACAGATTTCCTAAATTGTACCTAACAGTTTAAATCAGTCTAAGCATATAGGAATGCAAATAAACATTGCGATTTCAAAATATTTAAGTAGATTCTTATACGTCTGAGCAGTTATCATAATCATAACACTGAAATATCGTTTTTTCTGCAACATCACAAAACAGACTTTCCAATGTCCTTTATAGTTACGCTAAACATAATTATATTTTTCCCTGTTTAACAAATCAAAAGCTCGATCTCAAAATCTTCAATCAGGACTGCTGATCTGCCAAATTTTTGTTGACATATTAGACAAAATACCTCTTTTAAGTACATTATGAGCCTGCATTTTTTGAAAATGAAATCCGTTCTATTGGATTTTAATGATACTCAAGGTTTCTTTTGTCCATTTGCAGTATTTTTTTCGTTCACAAACATTTGGAAAGATTTCTGTAGATTTTACATAAATGGCGGTCAAAAACCATACCATAGTCTTATATTGCCTGGTACAATTTAGGGATTACTTAACTGGTAGGTACAAATTAGGCAACAAACTAATTTTATTATTCCAGCTCAACTGGTTTTTCAAACCTCAAATATTAAACAGACAGAATATACCAAAAAATACATTAGTATATTTACTTTAAAAAAAACCTATTTAAGAGCAACTGGGTACGTGTGGTTTCCGCAAGGAATCCTTAGGTAGATCGCCAAAAAATTACAACAGAACCCCACAAAAAAGATTTTTATTTCCTACAAATCACTCTGCAGCCACATCAAAATGGCTATAACATTATGATTTTGTTAGCACTACCTATTGGCATTAGAAGCGCATCAAAATGTATTATGGTTTGGTAGATATTAGGGTGGTACAATTAATGAGCCGGTCCAAACTAGGCAACTCGACCCTATATGTCAAGATACGCCGCGTTATAACGCGGGAGTTTCGTTTCTATAGTGTACTATAATTATTGAAGTGAAAACTTCTTTAGAACTGTTGTGATTTGAAACTCTATGAAACGAAAAAGCGACACTAAATATTTTCTGACTTACTTCTACTGCGTGTGAACTGCACGCATGTTTTTTTTTAAATTATCTATTCATATGACATAAGTTACAAAAACTCATGGGTAGATTTGAACCCGCCATGAGGTACCCCTCATGGTTGAGTGTCCGTAGCTCTCCGCAACGCGCCACCGACTCTCTACATTGCGCTCTCTATTTCGACAGTCCCTCATACAAACTGGCGCCATCCTCCATTTCTTAGCGGTCATTATGCATGAGATGAGTCTTAATTTGTCGTACTAGCACGACCCGGCAGCATTAGAGAAAGAAAGAGATATCTAACCTGCTGTTGTTGCGGAAGCGTCTGCACTTGGGTCAGGGAAGTGTTTTGTGCCTGCTGCGAGGCGTTGATCTGCCCCACGAGGGTGCCGGGTTGTCCCATACCGCCCAACTGTGCTCAACAATTAAATCACTGCATAGTATAAAACAAAGTCGCTTCCCGCTCTCTTTCTGTCCCTATGTATGCTTAGATCTTTCAAACTACGCAACAAATTTTGATGTGGTTTTTTTTAATAGATGGAGAGATTCGAGAGTAAGGTTTATATGTATACAGATTGGAATTGATATCATCAGCGTCCTTTGAAATTAAGAGTCTACCCATCAAACTGAACAACTTTTGCTATGGGAGCAAACCGATCGGAGAAAAAAATATCAGTTGTTGCATACATTTGAGTCGAGTAGGCAGCGGCGGCGGGTGCAGTTTAGTACGGATCAGCTGTTTTTTTTTTTGCTCCGTTCGTTTTGCTCCCATAGGAAAAATTGTTCAATTTGATGGGTAGACTCTTAGTTTAAAAGGATGCTAATGATATCAATTTCACCCTGTATAATACATTCATAGTATCAGCACTGTACCCGTGCGAAGCCGTGGCGGGTCGCTAGTCTAAACTATTATAAAACTGTAACAGAAGTGTGTCTGTACATTGAAGATATTTACAAAAAAAAGATTACGATATGGTTTTTAGATGTCCCTGATACCAAATCACCAATTTTTGGATTTTTTATCTGTTTGTTTGATTGTTTGTGTCGAGCATCACGCAAAAACTACTGAACCTATTTTGATGAAACTTTTTTGTTTGATAGCTTATGATCTGACTTAAAATCTAAAATCTTAAAATATAATTTATGCGGACGAAGTCGCGGGTAAAAGCTCGTCATATATAAAACGTTCTGGCAGGCGCATAGAAAAGAGAACCAGTGAAAATTGCCGCACGTCTTTTAAGTTCGAGAACTAGTGTGACCAATAAAACAAAAAACTAATTAATTTCAACCTGTCTTATGACTGAATAGCTTCGTGCTTCGGATGGCACGTTAAGCCGTTGGTCCCGGTTACTATCTCTGGTGGTAGTAGTCGTTACATAAAAACCACGTAAGGCCGTAAGGCGATCTGAAAAAAATTCTGACACCAGGGCTCTGCCCACACGATAAGAAGAAGAAGATGACTGAATCTTAATAAAATTGTCATTGCGACCTTATGACCTTTTTCTGCACGAATTGAAGCTTTAATATTTCCAAGACACTGGATTGAAGCCGTGAATAAACTAGCTGGGAGCGAATGTTTGAGGAAGGCCGAACGTTATGGTACGCATGCCTTGGTAAGGGCACAGTATAAGAGAACTAATACCTACGTACGTTTTGACCTCACCCCTCCGTGGTACGGGAGGTGGAGCACCAATAAACAATAAAAACCGGTCAAGTGCGAGTCGGGCTACTGGCGCACCGAGGGTTCCGTACCACACCACCACAGAACACAACATTATTATCTTAGAAAAAAAACTTTTTTGTCCGGGACCTTTAGCGCGAGATCGACTCACATTTGGCCGGTTTTTAGTATTTGTTGTTATTCTGTAGAGTTTGCTCTATAATCACACTAAGTTTGACGCTTGTATGTATTACCGTTTTTACGATAGAGCGTGAAGAAAAAACGTTGATAAAAACGAGTTTCTTGTTGAGAACCCCCCTTAATTTCTAACTTTTTGACATTTTTATTAGAAAATTTCAACTATCTAGCTATTACGGTTCAAAAGTTACAGCCCTAAATAGGTAGGACAGACGGACGGACGGACAGACGGACAGACGGACAGACGGACAGACGGACAGACGGACAGACGGACAGACGGACGGACGGAGGACGGACAACGTAGGCTTAGTAATAGGGTCCCGTTTTCACCCTTTGGGTACGGAACCCTAAAAACGAAGACAAACTTACGGGATGTATTTGCTGCACCATAGAGATGGTCTGCGGCATGCCGGTCATCGGAATGGTTTGGGCCACCGAGCACACCGGCAGCGAGCCCTGCTGCATGCCCAGCGTCATACCTGCACCCATCCCAATATACAGTTACAACGCTTTTAATAAACACACATTTTATTTATAAGAGAGCCGTGGTGGTCCAGTGGCGAGTAACCTTGCCTTCCGTGCAGGAGGCGATGGTTCGATCCCCGTCCAGGCCGACTCGTACCAATGACATTTTCGGAATTTATGTACGATTTGTGACACCACTGGCTTTTCGGTGAAGGAAAACATCGTGAGGAAACCTGCATGCTTCCATTTCGAGGCTTGTATCGTACCTACTGTCCATTACAAGTGGCGACGGGCTCACTCCTAGTCACACTGGACAGAGTGTCGGTACTACTAGTGAAACGAGGATGTTCTGAGGTTTCATAATATCTCTGACTACCCCCTCGGGGAATATAGTCGTGAGCATATGCATGCATTTTATTTATAAAAGAGCACAGAGTCGGCCAATCGATATCATCTCTAGAATTGTGATGATTAAGATACCAATCTAAATATACAGGGTGAAATCGATATCATTAGCATCCTTTTAAACTGAGAGACTACCCATCAAACCGAACAACTTTTACTATGGGAGCAAACCGATCGGAGCAAATAAAATATCTGCTGTTCCATACTAAACTGCAATGTCGACGCGCGAGTTCGCGACTCAAATATATGCAAGAGCAGATTATTATTTTTTTGCTCCGATTGATTTGCTGTCATAGTAAAAGTTGTTCAGTTTGATGGGTAGACTCTTAGTTTAAAAGGATGCTAATGATATCATTTTCACCCTGTATATGCAAGCTTGCTCTATAGCTATAGAGCCCGCCTAATCTAGTATGAGCCGTTAGTCAGGAACAACAAAATGTGTCAATTTCTCGCTCAATTAGTACCAAAATAAAAGGTGTCCTGACTGTGTCAACAAAAGTAACAGGTTTTGGAATTCAAAAATGGTACATCATTGCAGCCCTAAATAGGTAGGACGGACGGACGGACAACGTAGACTTAGTAATAGGGTCCCGTTTTCATCCTTTGGGTACGGAACCCTAAAAACACTCCAGGTCTGTTTATAGGAGGCATTACTAAATTATAAGTTAAATTAAACATGTCACTTCTTGACACTCACCTTGTTGCTGATAGTGTTGGACCATTTGTTGAGTTTGTTGCTGATGCATTAGCTGTTGTTGTTGCTGCTGTTGCTGTTGCTGCTGCTGTTGTTGTTGCTGCTGCTGCTGTTGCTGCTGCTGTTGCTGCTAAAAAAATATTTAAGAAAATAAATAGATATTAATAAAAAGACTATTAACTACATAAACTCTGTTCTGCGAGTAATAAAGACCATATTTTATTAACCTGGGTCAATAATGCAAAATGTCATTCGCAAAATGTTTTTTGTAACATAGCTCCGTGAAATTTTCGGGAAAGTATTGGAAGGTTAAAGTTTAATTAACAGGGCCCCTAGACAAAGTACTTTCGATTAGCGTTAACGGCAGTAGAAAACATAAAAAATGTATGGACTAGACGTATGGTGGCGAAAGCAAACGTCAAAATGTTTCGATCGCCAATGTTAATTCCATACATTCTGTCATTTCTACTAGCGTCTACGCCAATAGAAATGTTACTTTGTCTACAGGCCCAGTAGTGTACCTGCATGGCCTGCTGCTGCATCATGGCTTGCTGCTGCAGCGCTTTGTTCATGGGCTGCTTACTGTCCGGCACGCTCGTGATCTGCGTCATCTGACCGGACGAGTTCATCACTAGCAATCTGCAAACAACGTACATTATTAAATTAAGTAATGGCTGGCTCCCTGTTGGACCCCACTGCATGGCGACGACCTCTGAATAAGGGTGAGAGGGAGTGCTGCAAATTACTAACTTACTCGTAACAGATACATCACTATAAATTCCCACGTTTCAATTATCTACTGCCAGACGGTAAGTATTTAGTAGTCATTTTACGGAGTTTTGTTAGGCGGGGTAGGGAGTAATTATTAATTGGACTTTTAAACTGTAACTGGCACCATTTAGCGTCCAAAATACTCTATCTATAATATCTATATATAGGGTCCTTCTTAATATGCTGACACTTTTTTAAGGGGATGATCAGACCGTCAAACTGAACAACTTCCTCTATGGGACCAACATCGAAATCGCGAAAAAAAAATCATCACTACATACATCATACAAAACTGCAAACCTACTCGGAGCCAAACGTATGGGACTACTGTTTTTTTTTCGCGATTTCGATGTTGATTCCATAGAGAAAGTTGTTCAGTTTCATAGTCTGGTCATCGCCTTAAAAAAGTGTCAGCATATTAAGAAGGACCCTGTATATCTACAGGGTGAAATTGATATCATTAGCATCCTTTTAAACAAAGAGTCTACCCATCAAACTGAACAACTTTTACTATGGGAGCAAACAGATCGGAGCAACTAAAAAATCTGCTGTCCACATACTAAACTGCAATGCCTACTTGACTCAAATGTATGGAAGAGCAGATATTTTTGTTGCTCCGATTGGTTTGCTCCCATAGTATAAGTTGTTCAGTTTGATGGTTAGACTCTTAGTTTAAAAGGATGCTAATGATATCAATTTCACCCTGTATATCTATCTATATAATATCTATATCTATAATATAAAAAAATATTTAAAAAAAATTGCTACGCAACATAGAAATCAAAATTGTGTGTCCCAGAAGGCTTTTAAATTAATAATATTAATACCAATGCACTCATTTGAATTAGATTTAACAATATACATTATTTTTGATCAATAAAATTGGCATTAAAATTTAAAAAATGAGGTATTTATTAGAAAATACGAATAAATTTTTCAAAACCTTCTAAGTAGACAAAAATATTTACACCATGTTTGAAGTATGTATGATGGTAAAGCCTTAAATATGTGCAAAAAAAAAATGTATCGTCAGGTTTTTTAGAACGAGATAATAACTATATTTTAAAATTGGAACTGTTGCTGACGTAATTTTTTTTTAATTTTGGTACATTCCTAAGCTCAAATTGGCTCTTCAATATTATAGCGAAAAAAAAATGCAATTAGTAATTTGTCCCGGCCCAAACCGTAAAATGACTGGGCTAAAGCGAAGAAGTGTCTAATGATAATGAAGCTTAAAGCGCGACCAAAGCAACTGCGAAGCGGGAGCGTCTACCGCGGGGCGGTCGCTGCCCATGTTATCTTATGGCGTCCCGCCAAGTCACTCAAACCGGCGGGACCACGACGCGGGACGGCACCGGCAGCGTCAGCGGAGCGGGACGCGCGCGTCTAAAGGCTGGGCACACAGAGCCTGCAGTTGCCGTTCCGCAGCCGGTCCGACGCGGCTCTGCAGCCGGGTAATGATAATAAATAAATAAATAATAAATAAATAACGCACACAGGCACATACATTGTAACAACGGCACAAACATATAACATCCATGACCGAACCGGGATTCGAACCCAGGACCCTGGTTTGGCAGTCCGGCGTGGTAACCATTACACCAACCGGGTCGTCTTAATATATAATGACTAAAGAGTACCAAAGTATTCTAGATGCTCAATTTCGATGTTAAAACAAAAATGACATAACCACAACAATAGTTAAAGAAGTGTTGCTTCAATGACTATTCATCAAACAAATAAAATTGGCGTCCCGCGTCGCAGTCGCGCGGCTTTGGGCACTCCTCGACTCAGCGTTGTTATTACTACGTACAGCGCGCGACGTATGCGACGGCGACGTTGCGTTGCAGTCTGGCGCGTGTTGCGGGAAACAAGCAAGCGCATTGCTTACGATGCGCAAAAGTGTTGGTGCTTATCTCGGGACATACGCCCGAGTGACGGAGGCCTGGCTATACCTCCAAGAGCATGAAGAATTATACCATACGTAACACGATTGACCTATCTAAAAAGGTAGCCGAAAGAAATTGAAGTGCGTCAAACAACACTGTAAGAGAAGGGGTGCTAAGTCCGGTGACCTCCACATGTGCCCAGTTGCTTCAGGTCCAGCAGTGGATGGGGGTGGGACCGGTGCACCCCGGGCGTTTGTCAGTCACTTCTTGTGGGATCTCACTGGCTTACGTCAAATTACCTGACACATTAGCAGAGGACACAGTAGAGGAACAATTTATTAAAATGTATAACACTTATAACTACATAAACATACAACTGTCAAGCTCACGTGCTTTTTAAATAAACACCACTTTGGCAAAATCGTCGACACCACTATAGAGCCATCAATTTAAAATAAGAATAGAATACAGGGTGTTTGGTGCATCGTTGGCCAAATTAAAATGGTGGATAGGAGGGGTCATAGGCTATCTCGCCACGTCCCCAAAAAAAATTCTCGCATCATAGATTTTTTTTAGGTGAATTTTTTAGGGATTTTCTCAAAAAAGTCCGAAAGTCAGTCAAATAAAACATAAAATCTTAATAATATCAATTTTATTTTTAAAAAAAATTTACATTATTAATCTTGCTTAACATTTGCTATTAGGGAGCGAGCACATTTCGAGCTATATTTGTAATTTTGATTTTTTTTTTAAATAAAAATTTGATTATTATAATTTTATTTTTTATTTCAAGTCCTAGGTCCGTTATAACCCTATGTAAGGAAGAGGTGGCAATCAGAGTTCACTGCGCAGAACGGAGATGCAATTCCGACCTACTAAGCGTGTGTTTTAAGTTTTGTTCCTGCATATCGCATCTGCATATAAGCTTGACCACAAAACTCAACTTCGGCGCTGACATCGAGTCTAAGGCTCAAACTGCGGCCAAAAAGCTGGGCATCTTAAACAAGGTGAAGCGGTACTTCACTCCTGGACAGCTCTTAGTATTGTATAAAGCTCAGGTCCGATCATGTATGGAGTACTGCTGCCACCTGTGGGATGGCTCAGCCAAGTATTAACTTGCCGCACTCGACTCGGTTGAACGCAGAGCCAGGAGGCTCATTGGCGATAGTAAGCTGGTGGAGGCCAAGCTTCATAGCCTAGCCCACCGCCGCAGAGTGGCCTGCTTGTCGGTCTTCTACAGATTGTACTTCGGTGAGTGTGCCCTAGAGCTGCATGAGCTCATCCCACCTTCCCCTTTCTACTATCGGACTTCCAGACGCACCGCGGGATATCACCCCTTCTTGGTTGACATCCCACATATCCGCACCAAGCGCCTTTCTGAATCTTTTATAATGCGCACAGCCAAGGAGTGGAATGCCTTACCTGCGTCAGTATTTCCGAGTACTTACAACCCGAATTCCTTTAAAGTACGAGTGAATAGGCATCTTCTGGGTAAGCTCGCTACATCTACGACCCCATCTTCGTCCTGAGGACTGGATTGAGGTCAAGAGCAAACCCATAGTTAATAAAAAAATAAAAAAAATAAAAAATAAAATCGAATATCGGTCAAAACGCGCCCCGACACGCAAAATTATTAAATAAACTAAGTTAGAGGACGGATTTCATGGCATATGGCATATCGTTAGATAGAGGATAGACTAGAGAAGTTTTTAAAAAATCAGAAGAACTCGAGCGCTTTTAGTTTTTTTTAAATTGTAATTCAAAGTTGAGTTTAAAATTTTATTTTTCCTCTTTCAAAAAAAGTTAAGGTCAATAAAAAAAGGTTGCATCCATGTAATTTAAATTTGGGGTTTGTACCTACAACTTTTTTTTTAATTCAAGCTTAAATGCTGAATTTCGGACTTTTTTTGAGAAAATCCCTAAAAAATTCACCTAAAAAAATCTATAATGCGAGAAATTTTTTTGGGGACGTGGCGAGATAGCCAACGACCCCTCCTATCCACCATTTCAATTTGGCCAACGATGCACCAAACACCCTGTATGACCATGCGTAGGACAACTACAATATGAATGAGATGAATGTAGATGGCTCACTGTTGCTTGGGCTGCTGCATCTGATGCTGCATCTTGTTGGTCTGGTTGGCGGCGTCCTGTTTGGACGCCGGCGCCGGTGATCGCACGCCCGGCTTCCCTCTGTGTTTAGCCTAAACATTACATTACATATATTAATTGAAATATTGTCATGATACTACTTATTACATACATAATGGCTCTAAACACTCGCTGCGCCTCACTTACCTCAGATACCACAGATGACCCCGCATTTCAGGGGAGATTTTAGAGGAGCAAGACGCATGTACAGCGGACGCACGTCATTCTTTTGGACATGGTTCCGTACCCGAAGGGTGCCTGCGGAAACCTATCACTAAGCCTACGCTGTCCGTCCGTCAGTCTGTCCTACCTATAAAGTGCTGTGTCTTTTGAATTGTAAAAACTAGATGGCAGATTTTTTTACAGAAGATGCTTTATTAGGCGTATTTGCTGACAAATATAAAAAAAAAAACAAAGAAAAAATTTAAGGTTACAAGAAACTTTTTTGTTTTCTACCCTATTTTAAAAATGTTAATAGATACAAGCGTCAAAGGTGTAATTAATTATAGTGTGTATGATCTAGTCTATAATAAAAACCAGGCAAGCGTGTGTCGGGCTCATGCTAGGGAATCTGTAGAAAAAATTATTTTTGTAATTAAATATTTTATTGTGGTATGGAACCGCCCGTGCGAGTTCGACTCGTACTTCCCAGGTTTTATTTTATCCAGAGATCGTACGGAGTGTCCGGTCCGGTGCCCCTCACCTGGTTCTGGGCCTGGTTGGTGTTGGTCTGCGTGGAGACGGAGGAGGCGGGCCGGATGCCGCCCGACGGCAGGATGTTGGACAGCGGCCGCGGCGCCTTCGAGAGACTCTCCGAGGACGCCCGCGGCTTCGACGCCGCCGCGCCCGTGACCGTGCCCGTGCCCGTGCCCGTCGCGCACGACACGCTCCCGTCTGCACATTATATAATCGTTTACATCTTTAAGGATATCATTCGTATGGCGCTCCATACAAACAAAGTTCCGTTCTAGGTTGAACATTGAGTAATTAAAGTAAAAAAAAAAGTAGAAACTAATATCTGTGCTTTTGTGTTGTTAAATTAATCTAGCATATATATTTTAACAGAAATCTGAAAAATTTAGAGCAATGATATTGGTTAGATCGTGTTAAAAGGTTAATATTGAAAATAGAACGGAAGTTCATTTGTATGCAGCGAGCTCGGGAGCCTTCGGAATAACCTTCTCTTAGAGGCTATGCGGAGTATTCGACAATTTTTTTGGAAACCAAGCGATCAAAAAGCCGGTATTCGAATTCAGGACCTCTGGTAGTCCGGCGTAGTCAATACCACACTAACCGAATCGTCAATCTTCTTAATATAAAAATACTCGCTATTCTCCGTAACGTAACCAACCCAACCGATTTAAATGACATTTTGTGAATGTGTATGGTTGGTGCCAGCGTTTCAAAGATAGAATAGTTTAGTCCATTGGTCACCCAATAGATGGCGCCACCCGGGCCAAGCTGGGCGGGTCGTTATTAAATACATTATCGTAACCCCTTTCCGGGTGCTCAGAAAGCATGCTACAACTACCAACACATTTTTTTTAAACGTGCTGTTGTAGAAATATTAGTATTTAATTAATTGGTGAGCTTATCACCAAAAGCACTGCGAAAGAAATCCAATTTCGCAATGGCACCTACTGGGTGACATTTTAATCTAAAGAACACTGGGCAAAAATGTGTGGCCACTGGTCCAAGAGCCCCGCGCTATGGCACATGGAGGGACAGTTAGAGGATATAACGTACATGGTGTGCAAGGGGCATCAAAATATTTTCGAGAAAAAAAAAAGATTTAGGATGTTTTATTTTTACGTGGTCGTTTTAATAAGAAATAATTTTGACATTATGACCAGAAAGGTGTAATCTGTTTTGGGGTGATCAGACACTTAGCTTAAACTACTAAAAATTATTATCAAGGGTGCAATAGTAAGAAGGCTCACGTGTACCAAAAAGGAAATTTCAGAATGGAATAACGATTTTCTCGATTTGAGTTTACAAGATGCTAAGGGCAATAGATTCTTTTACATTAATAATAATAAAAAAACAATAATGCTATCCATATGAAACAAGGTATTCAAGTAGAATCTTCTTACTTGAATACCTTGTTTCATATGGATAGCATTATTGTTTTTTTATTGTTAGCTTTTCACTGCTATTTTTATCTAAAAATAACAGTGAAATGCTAACATTAGTATGAAAAGCCGTTAAACAAAACATCTTGTATCTTTTTTTCCTCTCGAAAAGTTATTGGTGCCATACAAAAATGGTGGTGTAATACAAAAATGTTCTATATTAAACCCCCTTTCAAACGTAGTATGCCACTTATGTAGGGGGGGCTCTTGGACCACTTCTGCCCACTGTCCTTTCATACAAATTTCTTGAAACCTCTTATTTCAGTGAACAACGAAGTTATCATTGGTTCAATAGGGTACTTGAATGGTTTTTAAAAACTGCTCTATGTTAATCACTGATGTCTAAGGACTCTATAAAAATTGTTTATTTTACATTCCATTACATATAGTGCATGAAAAAACGAAAACAAAAAATGTTATTCAAATATCCCGCGAAAACGCTTTTCCTGACAAAATGGCGGCTCAAATCTATGGTGACGTCACGCGCTTTCAAACTTTGGCCGTTGACTACTGTTGAGACTACGAAAAAGTTTTTAAATCGTATTTTTGTGCAAAGAAATGGCTTACAAGGTGTGTGCAGTGCCCGAGCGTAAAAATACTACAATAAGAACCCCAAAAAACTATTCGTGACGGTTCCAAAGGATGCTAAAAAGCGAAAAAAGTGGTGAGTAACTACTTACTCTTGACCTACGTCAAGTATAGGAAGAGCTAGACAGTTTGTGGTGTACTAGAATTATGTGGACAAAGATCTATTAACTAATTATCACCTCGTGGTGAGAAGGATATTCTGCAGGTTATTATTTTTGTCTATTGAGATGGTCATTCGATTGTAGGTATACAAAAGCACAGAATAAACTCTGTTAAACAACCAAAACATACCTTTAATAAATTTCGCATACTGCTTATCTCCCAAAAGCTGGAGAGTGAGCAGATCATGAGAAAGGCAGTAAACGCAAATACACATTTGCGTTCACTGGAGATAGGTAAGTAACTACTTACATTACTGTTTTAACGTTTCGAAGCTCAGCACCATAGAAATCAGGATTGTTTTTTAAAAAACAATCCTATCTTTATTGCGTCTACTTTGGGTAGGTTTCCGCTGTCGGCTTTTACAAATTTTTCATCCATATTTAATTCGATTCGACTCACAGGACACTGGTCTGGTAAACCACGGCTATATTTGTCTAAATCTTCTGTTTTTAATAAAAGTCTTTGAGTATTTATGTACGACACTCACTCTACACGCAAAGTGCACGCAAATGTCTGAAAGCAATTTACGTCATCAACCATTCGGCCAATCACAGTCGTTTACTATCACTTGACTAAAGTCGACAAAAACAATATTTTCATTGTCGATTTACTCCTAAAATATCCAATATTTTTCTTAACTGATTAGATAGTAAGTTTCCAAAATTCATATTCAATACGGATGCAATCAATAGATCCTATATTTTACATACAGTCAAATACCCTATTCCCGACAAGCCATTCGGAGAAAACGTTTCAGCACAAGTCCAAGAAATCTTTCACCACATAATAATTTTATGATGACAAAAGATAACACAATAAATTATTAACAAGAGTATTTAAAGATAAAACCAAAATAAATAATTAAAAATGCTTAGTTCGCTTTAGCAATGCATAACAGGTATATTTCGCAGGGCACGCACGTAAAAAGAAAATGTAATACCAGAATATAAAACAAACTTTAGATCAAAGTAAAATTAATGGATAGGCCCAAAGCGCTTTAAGTTGAAGCACGCAAAACTAGGGCACTTCAATACAAATTAGGGGTCTGTCATCTCAGTACATTTTCGAAGTAAAACTGTCAATTGTTTTGCCTCATTTTTCTGGTTTGAAATGTTCGCGTAAGGCCTGTCCATTCTTGTTTACTAATGTCATTGAAACAAACATATAAATAAAAAAAAATCAAACAAATAATTTCGCAAATAAAATAAGGGTACGTTTTGCTTCGTTATAGAAATTAAATTCTTTAACAATAGTAAATACGCAAACACATTTTAATTATGAAATCAAATGAAACCCTTAAAATAGAACAAAGTCTAATAATTCATACATACTTACATATCCCACGGGGGCCCCGTGGGATAATGGCGTGAGCATATGTAAGTATGTATGAATACGGGGGTAGGCAGACACTACAGCCCGCTACACACTACGATTCTGACATGCTTTTCTCGCTTCATCCACTTTCATTCACTCACGTATGTTGAGGGTGGTAGCACCCTCTTTCGACTAGTTCTATTTAAAATAATAAAGACAATACTAACTGTTATGCTGAACATTGTTCTGGGGTGAATGCTGAATGAACATGGACGGTGGCGCGTCCGGCTGACCCCCCCGGATGAATATAGGGTTGGGGGCGAGTAGGCCCCCCGCGGGGAGCGTGCCCGCCTGCAGACCCCCCGCCCAGACCTGCGGCAGCGCGCCCGATATCTGCCACGGCGCGAACTGCATCGTCTGCCCGCCAGCCTGAGAAACGTTATACTGTATTATACACTAAATAAAAAACAATAGATTGTCATACGATCATTAGTCATACACGAATAAACGATGTTTTTATCGACTGTACGCGCTGGTAGGGAATAGCAAATAACACCCGCGCGCATGTTTTATACACCGCACCGTGAGCAGACCGTGAGCCGACTAGCCGCAAATGTGTACTAAAAGAAAATGTGTAGATCGAATCGCATGTCATTTGATTGACCCGCTGTGTACAGTTAAATTGTGTCAAATTAATGAATGGCTCCTATAAGATACATATTCTGTGCACACACTTAATCTTGTAGTAAATCAATTATTATTTATTAAACAACAATATTTAATCATCATCAGCCTATATAAATGTCCCATTGAATGACACAGACCTACCAATACGCGTGCCCAATGCGGATTGGTAGTCTTACATACGCATCGGAATTTTTTCTTCAGCGTATACAGGTTTCCTCACGATGTTTTCCTTTACCGTTTGAAAGCAGTCGGTATTACGCACATAAGTTAGAAAAAATCATTGGCACATGTCATGTAATCCGTGCGGATTCGAACCTGGACCCCCATGATTGGGTGTCCATACCTCTCCGGAACGCGCCACCGAGACGCTCTCTAAATATTTAACACAGAAAAAAAATACAAAATTCAAAAGAGCTTCATTCTTTCTGAACGATTCTCGATATTTTGATGATATTTATTAAATAGAATAATGATGCACTTATAAAAATTTAACCAATAAATAAAATTTCATTCGCTTTGCGTCGCATTGCATTTATTAAATCGCAATAAGCAATACATAGTTTAAGGTACATATAAAAATGTCATCCACAAATCTTCATATATCACGGATATCACGAACCGAATCCGTTACATAACCTTACAAAACATATCAAATGATACCAATAAAGATGAACATCATAATTCGTTACAATCCGTTGTGATTGCTACATCAGGGTGCATTCGACACATCGCAATTTTCTTATCCGAAAATTGAAAATTTTATGTTCAGAAAGTAGCTGTGCACCGTCCACATCACTATATAAAAATAGCGGCAGTGCAAGGTATAAAAGCTGAACTGAATTTTTTTCCAACACAGGCTCCTTATGTGGTTTAACAGTAAAATGCCATCGTCATTTGGCAATAATTGTGAATGGCGGTAAGAACATGATCGAGCACGTTTCCGCCTGTGAATTGAACCTTATTTGAAGATAAACATTTGACAAACTATTTTTAGAAAGGGGCGGTTTTGACTAATGTCTAGATGTCTTTTATTCTTTGCCGCCGTCTATTATCTATTATCTATCTATCTAAACTATTATAAATCTGTAACAGAAGCGTCTCTGTACATTGAAGATATTTACAAAAAAACAATTACGACATTGTTTTTACCTGTCCCTGATTCCAAATCAACAATTTTTTGATTTTTTTGTCTGTCTGTTTGTTTGTTTATTTGTTTGTTTATTTCTTTGTTTATTTGTTTGTTTGTTTGGGTTTTTGTTTGTTCGATCATCACGCAAAAACTACTGAACCGATTTTGATGAAACTTTTTTGTTTGATAGCTTATGATCTGACTCAAAATCTGGTATGTAATTTGTGCAGACCAAGTCGCGGGTTAACGCTAGTAGCTAAATAAAATGTGTATAATGTGAACCTGCAGCGGGCTGATGATCTGCGCCTGGGCCTGCTGCTGGCCGGCCAGCACCGGCTGCGACACCTGCACGCACTGCGCCTGCACCGGCACCGCCTGCCCGCCCCCCGCGCCCGCGCCCGCGCCCCCTCCCCCGCCCGCGCCACCCACCTTGTTGCCCGTCATCTTGCCCCCGCTCATCACCTGCAATATCACCATCTTATACATGATCCTTCTGAAATAGTACACAATATTTAAAAGCAACGCTGTCAGGCTTGCCGAACACCTGGCTCCTAAAATATAAAAACACCGCTGAAGAACCATTGACACGAAAAGAAAGAAAGCAATGATCGCATCATCGAACTACTTTCTCTTAGGAGCTAACATGGTATAATTGATCTAACAATGCGCGTCACTGACTGTCACGCTCGCTCTCTCTTCCAACCATATCCCTCTCTCAAAATACCAAGATAACCAACGACCATTATTACATCAGTTACACTATACCTGATACTGCCGCTAGGCCAGGTCTGTTGAGGCCGCTTGAAAATACTCAGCCAACAAGTTGAGAGTGACAGTCATAACAAATACAGCTAATACTATACTGTTTAAGAAATATTTAAACATATAAAATAGTAATTTAAATTTACAAATCTAGCCACACTGAATTGTAATTCTTATGTGCTGGCAACTCAATGGATTTGTTCTTTGATCTCACCTAACGGGATGTAAAACCTCAAAGTAGTTTTTCTATTATATTTAGTAATATTTCTACAGACGGGTCTCTGTTAGAATTTCAACTCGTATTTTCTATTCAACAATACAGCAAAAACTTAACAACATAATATTAGTAATAATAATAACCTCCTACCATGTTAGTAAAACCACCGCCCTAGTAGAAACAAAGATTGTACATACATATTTCATTACCTTGTGCATCTCAGCCTGTTTCTGTTGCTGCCCTATTCCCGAGACGGTAGGTTGAGAATGGGCTGGCAGGATGCTAGGCTGCGAGTTAATGACGCCGAGGGGGCTGAACACGAAGGTCTGGTTCTGAGTGGTGGGGATCGCCGGTATGGTCGTGTAGCCGGGGAAGGGAGCTGTCGAGTCGTTATGTTGGCATTACTGTTCCCGTTATAACGAATGTACACATATAGAAGAACACTAATAGCCCGGCAGGATACGGTATTTGATCTTCACAGAGGAACAGGAATTGCCCGTTTGCAAAATTAAATAATTCTTGTCAACAGTTGACACGTCCGAATACCACATAGATTTAAATCGAGTCACAGAAATTAAGAATAATGTTTTTTTTACATTCACTACAAATTCCACGCGGCTTCGTACAAAATAACATAGTTTTTGTTTGTTTAAAAAACGACACGTTCAATATTAGTCAGTTTACTAAAAACGAAATACCGTATCCAGATTTACCCTATGCACATTTTTGAAAGGCTTTTAAAACTTCCACTTATAATTACCACATAAAATAATCGTACATGTACAAAGTAAAGGAAGGTACATCTAAGGCTTTCAAAAATGTATTTGCATACCTATAAATATTATATCGAATAGCATACTTCAGGCTGGTTTCAGAGTCACGGTGCGGTGCGCTGGCGTAAGCATAACTCTGAAATGAGCCTTAATGCTGGCACTTCACATGTCCTATTTGACCCTTTCTAAGTGAAAATAGACAATAAAACGTGGATCCCAGGGGATGTTTTCGTTGCATATTTGCCTATATCACTCCTTTTATGTGCGTCGAAAACCAACAGACGCTTGTCATGTGTGATATTTGCCAAATAGATCTCATTTGAAGTGCAAGCATTACAGTGTAATGTTTTATGGATATCAAACCAAAAAAAATTGAAATTCACATGGACTGTAGTTTAATATGGGGACGAATATAAAAAAGCTCAAAAATACCGTTATTTATTAGAACCATTTCATACTGGAGTTTTGATCGGCGATATCTCGGCGGGGCGAGACCGCGGTCGGCGTGCAATCCGAATAAAATCGTTAAGAAATCACAGAGAAATCGCAGATCAAAACGCTGTTATAAAGTGAAGCAACGATTACCTATAACCCTAGTTAGATAGTTATAGCAAAGCTTCTGTCCACCCCGAAAGGGGATATGGACGTTAAGAGTCCTGTTACCGTTTAGTGGCGCCCGCGCCCTCATCACAATAATATAGATTTCTCAATAATGAAAACCCAAAATGAAAAAGTGTTACTCCAACTTACTACAAAAGTAATAGGTTCTAAACATTGTCCTTTTAAGAATATCGAAATAAATATAGAAGTAAGTAGGTCTTAGAAGTAGGTAGATTGTTTTCTTTATTTCAAAGCCTTTTTAGAACCTAAAAAAAACATTTAAGGCTTTTTTAGTAAGCTAGAGTAGCACTTTTTTAATTCGAGTTTTCTTGATTGAGAAATCATGAATATTGTGATAAGGGCGCCGCTTAACGTTAAAAGGACTTAATGTTAATGATATTTGAATTCTTATGGACATTATAATTTTTACAAGTTCAAATTAGTCCAAAATTAAAAGTGGTTTAGTTTTTCACTTAGTCCTGCCGTACACATCATACGGAATTCGAATAGGATTTCGTATCGATTTGCCCCGTCTAGAATTCCACTCAGAATTTCAAATCCATACGAAATCGTAATTCCGTCCGGAACAATTCCGCATGTATGTATGTGTCGGGCCCCTCGGCGTTTTATCCCAAAAAACATTACACCCAGACTTCAGTGACGTATACAAAAAAATTCACTACTAATTGACATTTAAAAAAACCTGTGTAATATAACAAACGCGCGTGAAGCCAAAATAATAACAAGCTGTGTTTGCATTGCAATAGTCAAGTTAAAAAATATACTTATTAAAAAGCGCTTGCCTGCAGTTACCATACCGTTCTCTAGAAACAATTTATATCATACATGAAAGGTACCTTATAGAGATATAGAGCTTGTCGCTTAGAAGCGTTAAAAATGCAAGAATTCGTATTAGATCAAGAATAAAAACTAGATTCACAATCAACGCTCCAAAAATTGTATATTCAAAAGTGCCAATAACTTTAGTATTACACATATTACTTCATCTCGCTGACAGTAAACATGTGAGTATTGCTAATATTTTACATGAGACTGAGCAAGAATCTCATTGCAAGTGTTAGTGGGCGGTCGCGTATCGGGTACTTTATGGATCGGCACCATTTTGTAGTACCTCAAATGTGTTTTTGTACATAAAACAATCCCAGAGATTACGATAACTACTCGACATTGGCAGAATTACAATGGAAAGCTTGTGCCACCGGCCATATTTAAACAAATGTATACAGTGCGTCTAATTTTTATATTAGATGGACATAATAGTCAAAATAATAAAATTGTTATAGACGTCAGCCATGAGGTACCTTCTCAAGCGGAATGAACAATTTTAAACTTCCCGAAAAAGCTTTAACATTTTTGATTTGCCAATTAAAAGTACAATTAAAAAATAATGAAAACAAAATTTTGAACCTCTCCTAAAACAAAGGCACATTCACATTTTAAACCAATCACAAAACTCGAATAATATTCATTTTAATTTAGAAATGTTTTATAAACCTTGTTCCTGATAAGTAGTGAGACCTGCAAAATTTACTGAAAACCTAAATAGTGCAGAAGTTCTTACCCGTACGATACGTACCATACATACTATTACACATCATAAGTATCGAATTCATGACCGTCCAAGACCCGGCCTTAGCTACTTGACAGAAAAATCTGGACAGCGTATTCATAATGTGACGCAGCCTTCCACTCTAAACGATTATCCCGCAACCGGACATACGCCGCGCGGAGCGGGTTAAAGTTACTGGTTTGATTAAAACATCAAATTTAATTTTCTTTGAGAGAAACTGTGAAATCGTGCGTTTCATCGTGTGAAAACTATAAACTCATACCCTACTATAACTTTACAAATAATTAGGTCTATGGAAAAATCAAATTTCAATGTTTCTCCCAAGTTAAAAGTGATTTTTCTTTGTTCAATTTGGTTCGGAAAGGTGCTGTTTACTTTTATAATATAGAACGACAGAGATTGGTATATTACTGGTAAGTATGATTTATGGGTGGACCTGATAAATTATATTTTACGCCTGCCAAAAAAAAATCAATCTTTGTTCTACTCATAATTATTTAACATGAATACTTATAGTACATTACTGCAGCGGCCAGCAACAGAGTCATTGATGGACGAACGTGTAAATGTGGGCCGAGGCGAAGCCGAGGCACACATACGTAAGTCCATCAATGCCTAGTTGTGGCCAAGGCTTGTATAGTACTTTTCTCAAACAATGCGCGGAAATTAAAACAGTAAATGTTCTCAAATAATTCGCGGAAATTAAAACTCTTTCCAAAATCAATGACGAACAACGAACAACAAATTTTTTTTTTTCAATAACCAGCTTTCTAATTTGCAAGTCAGTTCGAAATTTAAATAAAACCTTTGATGAGTTACCTCCTTGGTCGCCATGTTTCGGAGAAAAAGATCGTTCCATTTTTAAATTACACGACAGATATGAGTTTACTATGTAATTTATTTGGTCGCTAAACACGACAGATATGGATTTTCATACAAACATTGCCGGCCGCTGCGCGCATGTATTTGGCCAGTACAGCAATTTCGATTTATCTCGAAGAAGGTTGTCAAAATAATGCTCACATTTCCAAGCATGTTTGAGAAAAATACATTTATGACATTATCAATGTGTGGTCATCCAGCCATTGGGGTCCAGTGGAATGGTATCAAGATTCTAAAACTATAATAAATGCTGAATATAAGAAATAAAATAAAACCGGTCAAGTGCGAGTCGGGATACTCGCGCACCGAGGGTTCCGTACCACACCACCACAGAATACAACATTATTAACTTAGATTTTTTTTTGTCCGGGGCCTTTAGCGCAAGACCGACTCACACTTTGCCGGTTTTTAGTATTCGTTGTTATTCTGTAGAGATTGCTCTATAATCACACAAAAATTTTTTTTTTTATGTGTAAGCATTTGACCCCAATCTCACCTGATGTTGAGTGATGATGAGGCCGAAGATGTAGCATGCTTACCTAGAAAGATGCCTATTCACTCTCGCCTTGAAGAGGCCCAGGTTGTATTGCTCAGGGAACAGGTCCGCAGGCAGGGCATTCCACTCCTTAGCCGTGCGCATTATAAAAGAAGAAGCAAACTTCTTCGTGCGAATTGCTGGTAGGTCAACGACATAAGGGTGGAAACTCAGCCTGCGTCTCGTCCCCCGCAGATGAAAGAAAGACGGTGGTATCAGATCGTGTAATTCAGTCGCACACTCTCCGAAATGTATCCTATAAAAAACAGGCAGACAGGCTACCTTGCGACGATGCTCAAGACTTTGTAGCTTCGCCACCGAGGTTGGATCACCTATGAGCTTCATGGCACGCCTGTCGATTGAGTCCAGCGCGGTCAGCTGGTATTGGGCAGACCCGTCCCAGAGATGGCAGCAGTACTCCATACACGATCGGACTTGTGCTTGATAAAGTTGTAGAAGCTGTCCCGGAGTAAAGTACCGTCTGACCTTCGAGAGGACGCCCAGTTTTTTCGCTGCGGTTTTCGCCATGGACTCAATGTACCGTCCGAAATTCAGATCGGACAATATGTTAATGCCAAGGAGCTCCAGGTGATCAGCTATCGGTATGGACACATATCGGAAAGTCGGGGTCAAAAAGTAAGTCTGTAAGTTTGACGCTTGTATGTATTACCGTTGTTACGATAGAGCGTGAAGAACCCCCCTTAATTTTTAACTTTTTGACATTTTTATTATTTTTTAACAAATCCGCCGTAATAACGCATAATCTGTGAAAATTTCAACTATCTAGCTATCACGGTTCAAAAGTTACAGCCCTAAATAGGTAGGACAGACGGACGGACGGAAGGACGTACGGACGGACGGACAGACAGACAAACAGACAGACAGACAGACGGACGGACGGACGGACTGACGGACGGACAACGTAGGCTTAGTAATAGGGTTCCGTTTTCACCCTTTGTGTACGGAACCCTAAAAATATATCCATTTAAGTAAATTCTATTGTTTATTAGGGTTCCGTACCCAAAGGGTGAAAACGGGACCCTATTACTAAGCCTACGTTGTCTGTCTGTCTGTCCGTCTGTCCGTCCGTCCGTCAGTCCTACCTATTTAGGGCTGTAACTTTTGAACCGTAATAGCTATAATAGATAGTTGAAATTTTCGCAGATTATGCGTTATTACGGCGGATTTGTTAACAAATAATAAAAATGTCAAGAATTTAAAAATTAAGGGGGGTTCTCAACAAGAAACTAGTTTTAATCAACTTTTTTTCTTCACGCTGTATCGTAGAAACGATAATACATACAAGCGTCAAACTTAGTGTGATTATAGAGCAAACTCTACAGAATAACAACAAATACTAAAAACCGGCCAAGTGTGAGTCGGTCTTGCGCTAAAGGTCCCGGACAAAAAAAAGCTTTTTTTCTAAGTTAATAATGTTGTGTTCTGTGGTGGTGTGGTACGGAACCCTCGGCGCGCGAGTAGCCCGACTCGCACTTGACCGGTTTTTATTTTTAAGGTTCTGAAGTCAACAAGGAACCTTTATAGTGTCGCCATGTCCGTCCGATCGTCTGTTCGCGGCTTAGCTCAAAGACGCTTAGTACTAGAAAGCTGTAATTTGGCATGGATGGACCTATACATATTAATCACGCCGATAAAGTAGTAAAATAAAATCTTGAAAAATATATTTTTTAGGGTACCTCCCCTAAACGTGAAGTGGGAATGACATTTTTTTTCTCGTCTATCCCATGTTGTGGGGTATCATTAAATATATCTTTTAAAAATATTGTGGGTGTGGAAAAAGCATTTTTCGATTTAGGGATTCATTAGCTAAATATTTTTGAGCTTTAAAGCGAAAATTTTTGTTAGAGTCAAGTGTCCATAGCCAGGCTTTACAAGTTAACGAGTTTTAGTCGACCAACTTAAAAAATGTACTCGGAGACGGTAAAACCGTAGTATAAAACATATTTTGAAGGGCAACTACGGAACCCTACACTGCGCGTGGGGCCCGACATGCACTTGGCCGGTTTTTTTTTAAATAAAATTTACAAACTATATTCTATTCACCTTTCTTCACATATCTCAAATAATGTGCCCACTGGACCCTTTTGGCATTGACGCCCTACATCTGTACTTTTAAATTAAAGTTAACTATGTCAAAAAGTTACAGTGAAAAGGTTGTGGGAGGTATATCATTTAGCTTTATCTGATATAATATAATAGTGCATTATCAGCGGTAGTATGTGTGTAGGATTAGGTGTGAGTGAGTACATGTGTATCTATGCAGTGATTTGTTTATATTAATATCTTTATCGCTCGAAGCTGTATACTTTTGTATAAGTAGATCTGGTTTAGTGTTCTATTGGGAATAGTGTCTGGTAGCTAAATTACAATAATAGATACAGTGCGACCACGTTGATTTGTCGTGGCGTCATTATTCGTTCACGCAGATAGGGACAAACATTTCCCGATGACACACGAAATCAACCTTATTTTTATTAGTTTAAAGTGTTAAATTGATTGCTGTGCACTCTAATGAGTAATGACCTACTATCAATGCGTGCGCGAAATCGATGGACCAATAGAAGCGGGTCATTTCTGGCGCTTAGCCGTAGAGAGATTGGTTGGCGCGGTTTTAAAATAGTCATTTTTGCAGGTACAGGATCTAATCCGTTCGACTTATAAACGTGGTAACACTGTATGCATATTTTTAACAATTAAAAAAGTTGTATTGTTGATTTTGGCTATAGATGCTATTGAACTAGAAAAATCTTAATCGTTTGCTGTATTTTGCTTGTTTACTGCGCGCTTAAAAATATAGTTGATTTTTAGCCAACACTTTGGGCCGGCGCCGGGGCCGGCGGGCGCAGACCTAGCGAAACACAGCGCAGATCATTTTTCACTGCCAAACCATTATTGACTTTGCTTGCGTTGAAATAAAATCTAAAATCAATTAATTAATTAAAATTAATTAATTAATCAGCTTTTGCCTCAAATCTCAAGCCTCGATGCTCTCGGGGACTAGTAGTTGTGTTAATTGTTTTTCTCAAACATGCTTGGAAATGTGAGCATTATTTTGACAACCTTCTTCGAGATAAATCGAAATTGCAGCACTGGCCAAATACATGCGCGCAGCGGCCGGCAATGTTGTATGAAAATCCATATCTGTCGTGTTTAGCGACCAAATAAATGACATAGTAAACTCATATCTGTCGTGTAATTTAAAAATGGAACGATCTTTTTCTCCGAAACATGGCGACCAAGGAGGTAACTTATCAAAGGTTTTATTTAAATTTCGAACTGGCTTGCAAATAGAAAGCTGTTTATTAAAAAAAAACTAATTGTTGTTCGATGTTCGTCATTGATTTTGAAAAGAGTTTTAATTTCCGCGAATTATTTGAGAAAATTTACTGTTTTAATTTCCGCGCATTATTTGAGAAAAGTACTATACAAGCCTTGGCCACAACTAGGCATTGATGGACTTACGTATGTGTGCCTCGGCTTCGCCTCGGCCCACATTTACACGTTCGTCCATCAATGCCTCTGTTGCTGGCCGCTGCAGTAATGTACTATTTAGATTTTATTTCAACGCAAGCATAGTCGATAATGGTTTGGCAGTGAAAATGATCTCCAGGCGTGCGCCGGCGCCAGCTCATAGTCATAAATTGTTCTCTAATATTTAAAAAACTCAACATCTAACATTATCGTAGTTTTAGCTACCCACAACTGCTATAATGTATTACATCCGCATGAAAAACATTACCCCACATCGGCTTCCCCTCAGTTGGGTGGGAATGTGAATGTATTGTATAGCACACTTACCAGCTTGTCCCTGGAGCACCTGCTTGCCCTGCGTGGTCAGCATGTGAGGCGCCAACTGATTGCTCTGGAACGGCTTCCCTGCCGCTATTACCTACATGACAAAAAATATTATCATTCGAATAAATTATATACTAAGCATATTTAAAATCTGAAAAGAAGTGTGTAAGTATTTGTATTTTTGCGGCGTTTCGATCGTAGGGTGAATCTCGTATTAATTCACCATCTTCATTGTCAGTCTATCATCGTTCGCTTCTGAACGTAGGCTTCTCCCAAGGCACGCAATCAAACTCCATACTCGGCCTTCCTCATCCATTCGCTCCCCGCTATCATTATTAGGTCGACTATCCAGCGAGCCGCAGGGCGCCCCACACTATGCCTTCCAGTTCGTGGTCGCCACTCTACAAACTCCACTCTGATCCTTATTAACCCATTCCACGCCACGGATTTATTTAGAAAACGCTCATCACACGCCACAACCCAAAATTTGTCACTATCTAGAAAACATTATACGTACGTTGATAAGTTTATTTGTGATAAAAATAAAAGGATTTTTCAACAATTTTTTTTATCTGATATATCAGACATCGGCGGCGAGGGCACGAAACTTAAACGTCTGATATATCAGACTTTGGCGCTGAAAAGGTTAATGAGGTCTATGCCCAGTAGTGGTAGTGGGACGTCCACAGGCTATCGCTGACAATGAATGAATTCTAATATATACCTGTATCTGCTGTGAATTGATTCCGGGATGCAGTGCGATGTTGCCGGGCATCAGCAGCGGGCCCTGGGCGTTGTATAGCTGCTGCAGATACGTGCTGTTCTGCAACGGTTGCTGTATCACTTGCACTCTGCTGTGACCCCATTCAGCGCTGTCGATTATAACAGAATAGAAGCATAACAGTTACACGATCACTATCAATTGCACACCAGAAGAGATCATAGTAAATAGTACTACATACAGAATGGCCACTCCCTGCCTCTCTCTAACTTCAGATAGCGCACCTCAACACACATTTCAGGGGAGATTTTAGAGGAGCCGGGCAAGAAGCACACAAACGTACGCCTCCGCACTCTTATTTCTGTATTGGCAACATAAATGTGTCGTTTTATCGAATACCAGAGATACGAGGAATATACAAAAAACCTGAATATTGAATTGTTACCTGATTTGTTGTGGATGCTGTGTGTTCGGCGGGAGACTCTGTAGTGGTGGCATTGTGGACATACCACCCCCCGCTTGCTGCTGGATACCACCCGCGCTCTGCTGCTGCTGCTGTACCTTCATAGCAGACAAGTATTACTTGTATTATTATTTGTTGTAGCATAAAAAATCGCTTTAAAACTACTCAGCTCAAGAAGATATGGGCTGGACATATATGTCACCTGGATCCACAGATATGGGCCAAGGTGGTTTTATTTTGTATCGGTTCCAAAAGACTAATATCGACTCCAAAAACGACTCAAGAAAAGATTTTTAATAACGCCTAGATGCCTTCCTGCCAGTTGCATATTTACGTAGGGGCCAACTGGGCCATTGCCCAGGGCGGCCTGGCAAAAGTTTTTAATAAAGTTTTAGTAAATATAATTTAGCGTTTATTCTGTTATTCAATTTATGGATAGCAAGTGAAGGAACACTGGCTGTGGGCCAAAGGTGGGGACGGCCACATGAAAGTTAAAATAAAACAGGTTTTTGTTTGATTGACTTTTTAAGACCGTAACCAACAGTCATGGAATGAAACAGTACCTGGTGCGCCATGCTGCTGGGCATGGAGGAGACCACGGTGACCGTCTGGTGGTGCTGCTGACTCGGCTCGTGCTGCGCCATGCTCATCTGCTGCTGGGTCTGACTGTCAACTATCTGTGAACAACTATTCATTTTTAACTGACTACAAAAAAGGAGGTTCGCAATTTTATTCGTCTGTATCTTATATATTTGCCTTTTTTAAATTTAAATGTACGTCACACGATTACTTCGGAATTTCTCGAACGATTTGGATGATTCTCTTTTCTGAAGGATTTACTACTGAGTTGGTTCCATTTTAATTTGGTGAAGATCTGATGAAGCGCTTCGAAGATAGACAATGGAATTCCTTAGAAGTTGATAGCAAATCATCTGCGGTTGAAGAAATTATTTCGTGTCAATGTACCCCAAAGAAAATTTATAATGATGTACCCCTTGCTTGTACACTTGATATCAATGTCATCCCAATATATTTAATTCCCCACTGAAAAGTGAAAACAAAAATTACCTTAGGGAAGAATTTCCAAAATTCATTTTTTATTGTGCCTAAGCCATGGAACATTAAAAAACAATATGCACCTATCTCCTGTAACATCTTAGCAAATTTTGGTCTGAATTAATATGTTTACTACTAACGAGATAGGACTTATCGATTAGGGTCTTATCAATCATCAGAAAATGTATTTACACAAAAATAATAGCTTGGTTCCTATTATAGAAACCAAAGAGAATATAATCACTACGTATACAAACCCTGTAGTGTAACTTCAATTTGATTACAAAACAATGTACTAATAAGTATGTATTTGCATTTGCGCGTAATTAAATGTTTTTTTATTTTTATTTAAATAAAGTGCACACAGGACACCATACTTGTATACCTTTTACTTACGGATTGTTTTCAATTAATGTATGTATTTAATTTACATGTTTAATATTGAGGCATTTTAATTAGCAATTTAATTTCGTAACTACACAGCATATAGATAAGCTACTATCTCCTACTATCTACACAGGAATACATGAAGTTTGACAGCTGATATGACTCAACTAGCAATAGCGCCATCTACTTCAAATTATCTACATTCTACATAACTAAAACCACAGTTTATGAACCCAGCGGTCGCAGGTCAATAGAGCGGGGTACACGGAGTTAAAGGAAATACTTCACTTCTAACACTTACAAACCTACAATGAACTAATCGTATTGATTTCTCGCATTACTGAATGCGAGCGAGACAGGAATACGTGACTACCTATATTTTCTGCCCGCTTCCTACCAGGCGGGGGTGAAATTGGTGAAGGGGGGGAGTATCTGTACTGTATCTAGTACTAGATACTCTTTCTTATACTGTGTATAAAACACGAGGTATAATTGAAGTCTAACCATTATAACTCAGCAATCATAGAAAGAAAATGTCTTTTTGATATTATAAGTTCCACAACAGCTAATCAAATTGCAAAAAAAAAAACTGTAATTTCACTCCCACCTCTAATAAAGTACGAACATAATGACCGACTATTATAATGGCGACTTAAATACAGGAATCGGTATTCATATACGCTATACATACGGGGTGGGGTGCGAGCTTAAGAGAATAGTCCTTGCAGTGCGCTCCATACACACCAAGTGTCGTCCTATTTTCAATATCTCATGGCTCAGTAGGCTCTACGCTATTCGAGTTTTATGTACGGCTGATTGAGTCCATGAAGCTCGAAATATGCTAAAAGTGAACTTTCTAACTACAACAGCTTTTATTAACGTATTTACTCCAACTTTTTATTCATTCCTTTCTACATAATACATACGTAATCATGAACATAATAACCACTTTAGTGGTTGTCTGAATCTTTGTTACAACTACCATCTTTGTTTCCAATGCGTGCGTTTTCGCGATATAGACACTGGTTCCTTAGAGAAAGTTATGTAGTTGGATGGTGTGATCATCCCCTTAAAAACTGACATGCATGTGTTTGAACCCTGCATTTATTTTCTTTCTATTTTTAGAACTAACAAATGGACCATCGGACCATTGCCCAGGGCTGTCTGGTGAAAATTGGCGTAGGTTGTCTGAAAATAAATGATTTTGATTTGATTTACTATATTTGAAAGTGATTTGAAACCAAAAAATATGCTAGAAATGCGTTTAATTTAAAAAGCAAAAGAGAGTAGAAAGTATTTTTTTTGTTTTTTAAGTCAGCTCTGGCATGGAACATTCAACCTTCATCATTTGCATAGTAGATCGTCCGCCACACACCACACGAAAAGCCCCGGGAGTAAATCAATACAGATAAATAAATTACACGTCTCGGTCTCGTGTATTAGATCGATACTGTAGAGTTGTAAGCAGATTACAAACGTGGCGGTCTGAATCATAAGGGACCTTAGGTGGGCGTAACAGTTAGTCCATGCCCCTGTATGAAACAAACATTATAATGCTATTGTCACGTGTGGTAATGCTATGGTAATAGATCATTAGTCGCCTGTATCGCAAATTATTATTTTTGTGAAGCCACTGGCTTGATAATATAATAAATATCTTGAATGTCACTCAAATTATCTAGTCACATTTAAAGTACCACAGCCTAGACGTGTATTTTTATTTTATTTTTATTTTCTGATTATTTTTTAATTTTGGGCACAAACAGTCTTAATAAAAACAATAGATATATCTAAAACTAGTAAACTAGACTTGGAGATACCAAAACTTATGTTTTACAATTTTTATAAAAAATACATCGGTGTTTGGCTTAACATAATGATTTGAGTTTAAGAATTTACAGTTAGGCATAGTTAAAAAATTTTGGAAAGTGTTGCCAACTTAAACGAAGCATCATCTATACTTAGATAAAAATAACATCGGTTTTATGACTTTATATAAGTTTAGATAAGACTTAAGAAATTACAATTATAGTTAGGTAATCCATTTCAACTTATAGTTAAGTAAACAATTTCGACAAATGCCAGTAAAACATTGTGTTACTAATAAAGAAAGATAAATAAGTTTTTCTGGCGTTATATGAATTTGGTTTAAGGAGTTTACTGTTACAGTTAAACAATTTCAGCAAGTGAAAGTGTTGCCATCTTGAACATTACATTATACAGGGTGTAAGTGACAGCCCAGCAAACACTCAAATGGTGAACCCAGATCATCAAACCGAACCACTTTCCCTTCACTATGGAGCCCACCTCAGGAAAGGCGAAAAAAATCAGCTGTCCCATACAAAACTGCTGTATGTACCCGACTAAAATGTATGGGACAGCTGATTCCCTCTCGCGATTCCCGAGGCAGGCTCTATAGTGAAAGTTGTTCAGGTTGACGGTCCTCGTTCACCGCTTCAACACTTGCTAGGCTGTCACTATTATGTTTCACACTGTATTATGATGACTAGATAACGATATAGAATAAATAAGAAACAAACATATGTGTCTCGGGTACAAATATTCATATTCATCCTAATATAAATATTTGCTCCTTAGGGGGATTCGAACCCGCGACACTCGGCACAGCAGGCAGGTTCACTAACAACGTGCCTATCGGGCCATATGAGTAATTAGGATGTGTAAATTTTGCGTGAGATATTAGAATGCAATGAAATTAAGAGAATTTACGATGTACAGGATATATACGAAGTACCCATGATTTTTGAAAGTCAAATCAGCAGTAGAAAGATGCATATCTCCACAGTAATTTTGACATTTTCAACTGCTGAACTCAGCGAATGAGATTCAAAAATAGCACTCCTGAAGTATGCAATTTTAATAATGTAGTCTTTGCGCTACAGATTCTATTAAGATAAGTGGAGCAAAATAGTATCAAAATGGTACCCTAGGGACGGCAAACGGAACAAGAGACGACCTCGCAAAAGATAGGAAGACGAAATAGACTTACAGCAGGTGTTAAAGAAAAGTTGCCAGAGTTAGTTAGACTCTGAACTAAGAGATATTCTTAAGATACAACCACATATTTCACAACGCAAAGAAGTTCCGGACAAAGGAGCTTATTGATGGATTGATTAGAATGTAATTCGGGTGTGGGAAAGCAAACCGTAGTCTCTACCTATCATTTTGATGCAATAAGATAAGGTAACATAATTTTGGTATAATGTTTCTTGATATCATATTTTCGTTTCCACTATAGTAATGCGTAATTGTGTGTATGTGTATGTGTTTGTGTGTGTGTGTGTGTGTGTGTGTGTGTGTGTGTGTGTGTGTGTGTGTGTGTGTGTGTGTATATGTGTTTGTCTTATTGGTTGCGTGCGTGTGTAGACTTACTTGCTGCTGCTGCTGCTTGATGTCACCGCTCATGCCACTCTTGTGATTCTTGTCGAAGAGCAAGTTGACGTTGCTCTGGGGCGAGGCGAGGAAGCTGAGGTTGATCTCGCCGATGCCGGGCACGTTGAACTGCTGGGTGTGCACCGGCTGGTTGTTCACTACCTGTTCATCATGTCATCATCAGCATCAATCGACCGTGTGCTTCAACTAGCGTCGTCAGGCGTCCGGATAAAGCCGGACATACTTAGGCTTTTTTGATGTGTGTCTGGCTAAATTAGACGGTGTCTGACGGCCTGTCCGGCTTTTGTTAGGCTTTTACATTTGACCAGTCTACTCCATTTTGATGAAAACTGAGCTTTTAAAGCAGATATCTGGCAACCATACATATCAATCATTTTTATTTAAATTACTCAAGTGCCAGGTTTTTAGTGAAGAAGTTCTGTTTTGTTTAATTTTGTTTTCCATTGTAAATTGCAATATTAGTAATTACGAGCTTTTACCCGCGACTTCGTCCGCTTAAATTATATACCAGATTTTAAGTCAGATGATACGCTATCAAACAAAAAAAGTTTCATCAAAATCGGTTCAGTAGTTTTTGCGTGATACTCGAACAAACAAACACCCAAACAAACAAACAAATAAACAAACAAACAAACAAACAAACAGACTGACAAAAAATCCAAAAATTGGTGATTTGGAATAAGGAACAGGTAAAAACCATGTCATAATTTTTTTTGTAAGTATTTTCAATGTACAGACACACTTCTGTTACAGTTTTATAATAGTTTAGATTTAATAATGAAATGAATGACTAATAATAAAGAAAACTGATTCAACTTCATTAGAATTTAAGGACAATTTAGGGTAAAATGTTGTTGTCGTATTAATAGTAAGACAAAAAATCCTCAATAATTAAGGGTGTCCAGCCTTATTACTTAAATGTCCAGCTAAACTGGCTGGTCTGTCCGGCTATTCGGTTCTAAGACCTGGCAACACTAGCTTCAACTTAACGCGCTTTAGGCCTTTCAATTACTTTTACTTTGATCTAAGATTTAATGTACACTAATTATAATACCATTTTTTTTCGGCTTCCGGTGTCGTAAGAGTCTAGACGTAAATCAATGAGCTCAACAAAAAATTGCTTAAACATCACAAAAAACACTTGCGAGGAAGAAAACTAGTGATTATCTAAAGTAATAAACTGTGGGAAGTGTAATCACCTGATCATTTTGGAAAGAACATTCTGTTTTCGAATGAAAACTGAACACGAAGGGCAAAACTACATAACCTAAAAGTGAAATTAAGACAAAGGAAGTGTACATTTTTGTTGACTACCCTCAGAAGAATAATAAAAAAATCTAAACCCGAACGTAGGTACAGGAAGTGACACTGACAAGTCTGGTGTTGCCATCTTAGAAACCAAATTCCTACAAATAATCTCAAAATGGATATGAATCTACTACTATGCAAACTTGATGAGATATTGAAGCAACAAACAATAACTATTACCACAACTGTTACAAAAAATGTTATGGAAGCATTGGATGAGAAAATAAACGGTTTACTAGAAGAAAACGTACTGCTAAAAACCCACATTACGAAACTAGAGGGAAAAGTCAATTTCCTAGACAAACTAGATTCCGAGAAACGACAGAAGAATGTTATTGTCTTTGGAGTGGAGGAAAAGGAAGAAGGTGAATGCGAGCTGAAGTGCGATTTTTGAAAATCATACGAGTGACTTGGCAGTAGAAAATGTCAAAATTACTATGGAGATTATGCATCTTACTACTGCCAAGTCGCTCGTATGATTTTCAAAAATCGCACTTCTGGTTGCTTCTGGTACAAACAATCAAAGATAACAGTGTTGCTAACTCAGTGGATTCTCCACTAAAACTGGTGGTTTGGATCCCCTTTTAGTGGAGAAATTTTGCGTTTAGTGGCTGGTGGTTTTTTCTAGTGGTAAAAATGGTAAAATTTAATTTCAAGAGAGCTATTTTTGAATCTTGCACCTAATTCATACTCGAAAATGTGTTAAGCTTTTAAGTTTATTCATTATTCGATCATGATTTTGAAAGTGTATGATTCAAAAATAGCACTGCAATTAGTAGGACAGATGATCAGTCAACCAGTATGCCGATTTACTTATTATTTACAAAACAAATCTAGAAATATATTTGGTAGATACACATAACCAACTGTTCGCTGTCGAGACAGCAGAGCCATGGAGATTCGAAGCCAAGCCAAACCTTTCTTTAAGGACCTGGGTTCATATAAATTGATCCAACAAGTTATGTCCTTAGCTGTGTGAGCAGCGGAGAAATGCCGCCAGCATAATTGTCACTTTTGGTCTATGTACGGCCAGAAGCGAATAAGTTTATTTTCTTAATGTTATTTCATTACTTTGTTTAGTTAAGTTATATTTTAGGACTTACAAATAAAGCATTTATTTTATAATTATGCATATGCTCACGACGAGGTAGTCAGAGATATTCTGAAACCTCAGAACATCCACGTTTCACTAGTACCGAAAATCTGTCCAGTGTGACGGGGAGTGAGCCCGTCGCCAGCCACTTGTAATGGACAGTGGGTACAATACAATCCAAATTGAAACATGCAGGTTTACTCACGATGTTTTCCTTCACCGAAAAGCCAGTGGTGTTAGGTACAAATCGTACATCAATTCAGAAAAGCTCATTGGTACGAGTCGACCTGGACCGAACCATCCCCTTCTCCAAGGAGGTTACTCGCTACTGGACCACCACGGCACGGCACTTACAAATAAATGTTACAAAATATGTATACTAAAGGGTAGATTAAAGGTAAAAACCCATTGTTTTCTTGGTTAGTGGAAAATTTTGTGATTATGAAAGTAGGGCCAATTTCTGTTAGTGGTTTTCTGGTGGTTTTAGGAGTTGGATCTGGTGGAGAGCTAATATAACTGTTGGCAACACTGAAAGATAACATTGAAGGAGCAGGTGTGAACGTAGAATGTTAAGAAGTAGTCACTGCATACAGAATTGGGAAGAAAGGAAACAACATACGCCCTGTATTAGTTCAACTTACAACAAATTGGAAAAAACTAATCATATTGGGCAACAAAAAGAACTTGCCAGATGGTATTTATATCAAAGAAGACTATCCCAAAGAGGTTCTGGCAATAAGAAAGCAACTCATACCTAAATTGGAGGAAGAAAGGAAAAAAGGGAATAAGGCTTACATAAAATATGATAAATTAGTAATAAAAGAAAAGAACACCAAAGAAAAACGGAAAAGAGAATCAATTTCGCCAGAAACACAACCCCGGAAGCAACAAACAACAAACAGTAAGGATGGCCGTCTCAACGCTTTTGATTTAATGCGCTTTTGATTTAACACGATCTGATACCACCATCTCCCTTTCATCTGCGGGGGACGAGACGCAGACTGGGTTTCCACCCTTATGTCGTTGACCTACCAGCAATTCGCACGAAGAAGTTTGCTTCTTCTCTATAACGCGCACGGCTAAGGAGTGGAATGCCCTGCCTGCGGACCTGTTCCCTGAGCAATACAACCTGGGCCTCTTCAAGGCGAGAGTGAATAGGCATCTTTCTAGGTAAGCATGCTACATCTTCGGCCTCATCATCACTCAACATCAGGTGAGATTGGGGTCAAATGCTTACCTATCACACATAAAAAAAAAAAAAAAAAGAACAAAGTCAAACTCCTCTTCGGCATCTTTTCAAAAATAAAAATTGTAACCACTACAGGAAAACCTTCCCCAATACGGCTGGTCACCGCGGGGAAGTAGACTACCACCCCCTAGAGAATAATAGGCAAACTTGATAAACAAGAAAAAAGTTAAGATAACTAAACTCGAGGGGAGGCCTATGCCGTAAGGCAAGACGACATAAGTGAATAGTCAAGGATGAAGTTAAGTATAGGTAGTTTTAGTTAAAACCAACTTATGTTTACAATGAAATTAAATTCTATATTTAATATAATAAAATAACATAATGAATAGTACAGAATGAATGAAATTAAAAACTTATATTTGAAATTAACTTATTTTTATATACAGTTATATTCTATAGTAAAGAAATATAGAAAATAATGTTATGATGTTTAATTGGCTACTTGACAACTAGTCAAATCAGCTACTCTTTATCGGACGTCAAAACATGCGCTTTGTATGAAGATTTGTACTAAATATTGAGTTGTGACGTCATCTACATTTTCATTACTTTTTATAGTTTATCTTGTTATTAAAAATAGTATTCAAGCTAAAAACTCAATGAAAATGGGAGTTTAGCGTTATTTTCTAACCCTATTTTATTGAGTAGATAAAAATAAAATATATTGAATGTAGTCAAATACCCAAATGCATGTGAAAACAAATGTGTATTTCTTGAGAAATCAAAGCTTGTAAAACAATGTAATGAAATGATACTATGTGGTCGTAATAAAGGCTGTAATAAATAATTATAATACCTGTAAAAACTTCTGCTGCTGGTGTTCCGATTGCTGAGAAACCTGCTGCAATTCTGACTTCTGTTGTTGCTGCTGCTGTTGTTGTTGTTGTTGTTGTTGTTGTTGTTGTTGTTGTTGCTGTTGTTGTTGTTGTTGTTGTTGTTGCTGCTGTTGTTGTTGTTGTTGTTGAAATTGTTTCTGCAACTAAATGAGAACAATAAAGGATATTGAAAATAATTTTATATAGGACGAGCTTTTACCCGCGACTTTGTCCGCATAAATTAAGTATATACCAGATTTTAAGTCAGATCATAAGCTATCAGACAAAAAAAGTTTCATCAAAACTGGTTCAGTAGTTTTTGCGTGATGCTCGAACAAACAAACACACAAACAAACAAACAGACAGACAAAAAGTCCGAAAATTTGTGATTTGGAATCAGGGAAGCCTAAAAACCATATCATAATCTTTTTTTGTAAATATCTTCAATGTACAGACACACTTCTGTTACAGTTTTATAATAGTTTAGATTAGACAAAAATGGTTAAGATTCGTCACACAATAGGGTATTTGCTATTTGCCTACATGAAAGATTTGAAGTTTATTATCTCTTTAAAATAAAAAGTATGAAAATAGTGCTTAATATGAATTTTAGGTAATTCTTTCGTTTTTAGTTGGATAATATTGCTAACACTACTTTCGTTTATGTAGTTGTCTGGGACACTTTTCTCGAGAATTCTGTATTAGACCTGGCGTCCATAAGTTAGTAAGTCAATGGGTTAAGAATAATTGTGTCGATGTCGCCGACTGATGCCAATAGATAAACAACTCACCAGCTCCTGCTGGTCCTGTTGATTCTTAATGTGCTGCTGAATGGCCCTCTGCTGCTGCTGCTGGAGAGCCTGCTGCTGGAGCTGCTGCTGCAACTGCTGCAGCTGCTGCTGCTGCAACTGCTGCAACTGTTGCTGCTGCTGCTGCTGGATTATTTGCTGTTGGATCTGTTCGTTCAAATTCCTTCATTAGTTACTGAGCAGCTTAAGGCCAAGCAGAAAATCTGTTTAATCTACCTGGGAAATTAATGCCCTTTGTGCAATGAAAACAAATAAAGAAACTGTTTATAATTAATTAATTACGTATACAAATTAAAACTGTTTTATTTTAACAGGTAGATCACATAAATAATGCAACCAATTGACTTATTTAATTGTAATGAGAAAATAAAAAAATAAATTTCTATTAGATATTTGACTGGCTGTTGGTTTTCTTAATCATCTTCATCATCTCAGACAATGGACGATCACAGCTGGACATAGGTTTCCTTAATTAAATAAACAAATAATGGAGCTAAATTATTAACTTACCAATAAGTCAATGGACTAATAATAAAATTACAGGTGTTTACTTCTCCCCATAAGATATGGATCACATGCCAGTCATACATGCAAGACCATTAATACTCAAATAATGATGAATACGTACCTGGAGCTTGTCATCGTCTTCTTTCTGCTGATTCCTATATCTGTACTCGTCTCCTTGAGCGTGGTTCTCAGGTTCAGACTTGGGTTGTTTCAACTCCGTCGGTCTCCTAAACGTACTGTTCTGTTTGTCCAAAGCCAGCAATGTATTAGCAGCCTCGTATTTATCCTCAAATGTTATGCCCGCTTTTTCAGCAAGCGTCTCGAGACACTGCAGCGGCCTCTTCGTTGGCTTCGCTGGTTTATTCTTATCGACCTGTCCGTTACCAGGAGACTGTTTCGGGACCGTCCTAGTTATAGTAATACTATTCTTATTTCCATCATCTTTCTTATCGGTCTTCGGTTCCAATGTAAAGTAATTTTTAGGGTAATTATTGTCTTTATCTTTCTCCCCGTTGACGTTACCGTTGTCTATTAAAGTAATTGTAGTTGAATTGGCAACTTTTATTGCTTTTTCTTTGGATTCGTCTTTCGTTTGGACTTGCTGGCTTGAGGCATGTGTCGGGGACAGGAGCTGCTGTGCGGGGACATGCTGCGTCACCGGTACGTTCGCATTCTGCGGTTCACAGTGCAACGGTTTATCGGTGGCCTTGGATAACTGCTGTTGGAAACCAGGACTTTGCGGCTGATCTTTTTCTTGATCTTTCTTCTTCTGTATGTTATCTAGGATTTCAGACCTGAAATGAAGGTGATCTTTGGCATTATTTCAAACGAATTTGTTAATCAATTTTGTTTTGTTAGTACAATTGTTAATAAACATTTTAGGAAGTAAATGTTAGTTAATGTATATAACCAAAGCCCCTATAGCATAAACAACCTCAGTATTAATGTAGGCAGGTACATATTAATCCTCTCATTTTCACAAATCCATTTTATAAAACTAGTCGAAGTCAATGTCGAAGTGACTTGAAAACATTTAAATGGTCTAAGCTTAAAACTATTACCTGGAAAAATGTGCCATTTCGAGTATTCAGTAGTTTTTTAAGTAAGTTAAAATATTCTACTAACGTACCTACTATAATATATTATACTTTTGGCTTATTTTAAAGCTTATAAAATAAGATAATGGCTATTATGCCTAATATGAGTTCAAGGAGGTAAATTGGAAGTAAACATAAAAGTTCGTACGAGGATTTACTAATATCGAATGTTATCTTACTTAACAACGCTAGGTTTAATATATTCGTAGTTTAATTACAGTACTTAGTAACATTGCCAGCAAGTAAGACTAACACAGGCAATCAAATTTCAAAGCTTTTTGGTCGTGGATAGTTAACGCTAGAGTTACCGTCAGCCTAGCCGTCAGCTAACGTGTTTACGTTACGATGACAATTGACATGACAAGACAATTTGACAATCTTGACTAGGCTTGTGTAGTTCATGAACTAAAGAACTAAAAGAACTAATTCCCAACACTGAACTAGAACGAACTATTCCTCAAACCCAATCGGTCTAGTTCATTCTGTTCATCTAGTTCGCGAACGAAAGGTTCGAAAGAACGAGTAAAAAAAGACACGTTAAGGGAGCCGATAAACTAATCTAGTTCGCGAACTACTAAGATAGCTTTCACTCGCTCTGTCCTATGAAAGACGCCCCGGAGCGAGTGAAGCGATACGGGAGCCGGTTCTAGTTCGATTGAACTAGTAAGACGATACTGCAAATCGCTCGCAGAAATTACGTTCCGTAGCTGATCTAGTTCGATCGAACGACTAAGATAGCTTTCACTCTCTCTATCCTATGAAAGACGCCCAGGAGCGAGTGAGTGTTCCGTTGTAGACTCGTGTCGTATCATGTCTTTATTATTGCAACCGAATGCCTTAAATGAAAGGACTAAGGACTATTTTGTTTTAATTTTGTTTAAATCTTGAACTTGCTGCTTTGCCGTTGTTTGTGTTTATTGACTGAAAGGCCGAACATTTTCCTAAGATTTTTTAAATTACGTTACGTTAGGATACGCATAATACGCATTTCATATAAGATAATATTGAGATTTATAGAAGTTATATTACAGTAATTTTTGACATTTTGTACTAGTGTTTTCAATACGTCTAATGTTTGACTGTATGACCGAATTGTTTATTGACCAACCTATGGTAATTTATCCCGTAGGAACATATAGATTAAATGTAAGGTAGGTACTTAGTCTTTTTATTTGTCCAAATTTTCATATTTGGTACGTTTTGTTTTTTTTTTATACCTCAAACAGTTTTTAAAACGGGATAATGTATCCTGTAGAAGCAGTTAGTTTAAATGTTAGGTTATCTTTATATTTCTCCGAACTTTCTTTTTTTTAGTTTTGTCCCCTGTACCTTAAACAGTTTTTAAAACGTGTTATCATGTAATTGGCGTTGTATAATTTAAATGTTGTTGTATTAGAAATTAAGTAATTTGCTGTTTGATATCCAATAAAGATAAATTAAATTAAAAAAAAAAATAAAGAAACTAAGTACGAAAACTGCTTGTATCGCGCATCTTCCTATAGGATATGAAACGTAACATGTGTAAAAACGGATTATACCTAGTTTTTTTGCTAATAATATCTTTAACGGCTCTGAATAAGTAGTAGTCCTTTTACAACGGCAAAACATAATAATTATAATAACATCATTGACTAAAATGACTGAACCGGGATTCAAACCCAGGACTCTTGGTTTGACAGACCGGTATGGTAGGTAAACACTAACCAAATAACCAAACCCTACATACCCAGAGCTATTTACAAATAACGAAAAACAAAGCAAAAATTATTCGCGCCATACCTCTGTGTGACTAAGATCCTACTGTCTGTACTATGTTATTATCATAAAAATCATTGTCTGTACTGTAAGTACTGAACTAATAGAACTAAGGCCGAGATTCAGAGAAAATTTTTAAGTCATATTTCGAACTCCCGTATCTAGAAATCCATACATTTTGGACTCTACTACTTAGCTCACGCTCAAAAAACGTCTCTGAATCTCTACCTAAAAGACGTAAAAATCATTGTCTGTACTGTACTGAACTACTGAACTAAAAGACCGAAATTGTCGTAAAAATCATTGTCCGTACCGTACTGAACTACTGAACTAACAGAACTAAAAGAACGAACTAGTTCACTTGCACAATTGTACTAGTTCGGAGCGCTCTTTTCAGTGAACGAGCAAGAACAACTCTAATCTTGACATGTGAAGTGGTGGTCCGTTTCAAAACGTGTAAAAACCGAGGTTTTTGGCGGGATTTGGACAGCTACGGTTCGTAAAATCGGTGTTGTTTTGCGTAACAAAGTGTCGTGCAAGTGAACAATATACAGTTCAGTGAAATATGATGGTGTATGGGTCGTGAACAGGAAAAGGGTTCCGTTCTTTTGTAGCGCGGCAAGCGGTCGGTTCACCTCTTTCCTGTGGACTTCTCTGCGTTTCCTGCGTTTCTCGATTGCCTCCAAAAACTCCAAAGAAGCGTTGAAACGTCGAACACCAACGTTTCGAGGCTTAGAATTCATCGTCATCTATCACATCCTCATCCACCATCCTTTAAAGGACATAGTATCCAGAGCCATAAAACACATTTGAAAAAAAAAATACTTTGGGGTTGCTGTAGGTATGGAATCTTCTTGGGGTTGCTGCTTTTTTTATAATTTAATAATAATACTAGGCATTCACTTCGAGTTGGCCGCTACCTCCCTTCCCGCTTCACCGCACCGCTCCCCTAAGAGACCATATTAACGCAATTTTATAACCTTTAGCAACGCAATCACGTACGGTACATTCGTCCCGGTCACTAATATCGCTTTTAATTTTAAATTTTTATTTGCTTGTTTTATTATTTTTTGTCGACGGGACCAGTTAATGTGCCTGTGAGGAAATTTTGTAACGGTCATCGACGGCCAACTGGACGTGAACGGGTTAGTAAATGACTTAATAACTCGTTAAATAAAATAAATGATACTATCCGAGTCGTTTTTATAAAACCCCATAATTTATTATACAGGGTGTTTGGTGCATCGTTGGCCAAATTGAATTGGTGGATAGGAGGGGTCTTTTGCGATCTCGCCACGTCCCCAAAAAAAAATTCCGCATCGTGTCCGTCAGAAGCAAGAAGTTTGAAAGGGGTACGAACATTTTTATATGGAGCCTGGGATACCAAAACCTTTTTTAATTTTTTTTCTAATTTTTATATTTTCGCGCGGCCAACATTAAGACTTTGCATAGACTTTAAAAGTTTTTATTTTTCAAGACTCCTAGGGGCTTTATTTCTCATCTGTTCGAGATGAGACTTGGTATTTGCATAGTAGAGGTGTAAATCTGTAGTTACCTACTTTCGGGGTTGGAACATATCTGCGACATTTATTTTTTTTTCGAATTTTTATCATTTCGCGTGGCCAACATTAAAGGTGGACTTCCGATGCTAGCGGCCGCCGCGTCTGACGCGCGCGGCTCGCGGCCGACGGCCGATGCGGCCATACTAGTTACTATGAAATCGTATGGCGCCGCTTCCGATGCCAGCGACTGACGCGCGCGTCAGACGCGCGCGGCCGATGTCTATCGCATCGGCCGCGGCCGCGCGCGGCTATGCTCTGACGTCACGCAGAACAAGAATGTTTGCCAGAAATATTACGAAGTTTTTACCGAAAATTTGCTTAATTTTTACTATTTTATTTGTATTTTATTATCTGCAAGGTCGCTCATCCACGTTGCGATAACACCATCTATCGAGCCACTTGAAAGTACTTTTTCTTTTTTCGGAAAATCTCTCTTGCCTACATAATTATTAGCTAGACAGCGATCCATGTACAGGTTAAAAAGCCAAGGGTCTAATTACTCCCAAAAATGTATTTAAAAACCCTGTAAAAAAAATGTATTCATATATTCTCTAAACCTATCAATCTGTCAATCAATCAAATATTCTTTATTAAAATATGTATTGGTTTTTTTGTTTGTGTTTTTATGTTTTCGTTTAAGCACCGAAACATAAAAACATACTTTAAATTTCGGGGAAAATATGGGGAAAATACTCTAAAGTGATAACACTCTGCACAATAGGCACGCGTCAGTCGCTGACCTCGGAAGTGAGGTCTGTCGTCGGCCGCGCGCGTCTGACGCGAGGTTCTGTCATATATGACAGAACCTCGCGTCAGACGCGCGCGTTAGTCGCATCGGCCGCTGGCATCGGAAGTCCACCTTAAGACTTCGCATATCGATAGAACACGTCATTACAAACATACTTTCTTATTTGGCAAAATCTCCTAGCCTGCTGTTTTAAGCTAGATATTCGACTTTAAAAGTTTTACTTTTTCAAGACTCCTAGTGGCTTTATTTACCTGATCGAGATGAAACTTGGTGTTTGCATAGTAGAGGTGTAAATCTGTAGTTACCTACTAAGAATTTATGAAATAAATTATCCTAAAAATTAAAATCATTAGATTATAAAATAGATAAGAAATAAAATACGACAAAACTGGAAGTTGTATAAAAAACAAAAGCGGGGAGGGAGAAACTGCAGGGCGTGGGCAAAGCATATACAACGTGTTAATGAATTAACGCAAAACTAGAAAGTAGTTTGTTTAGAATCGAGAGCAGAATCGAATTATCATGGTTTCAACAAAGGTAATTTTTTTCAAAATATTAAATAATTTTTTTGCAAAATTTATAATTTACTGAACCCGATGACAACCCACCGCACGGGCATACTCACCCTACTTACTACCAAAACAAGATTATAAAAATGTATCCACGAGTACGTTAGCGCTTTCTTTCAGTGCTGAAATGATAACAAATCATTTTTGCCTCAAAACTTAAAATGCGAATAACTTTAAATTTTCACTATCAAAATAATTAAATTATTGTTGCAATCTAATTATTTTGTTATAAATCAGTTGGGGTGTATGAGGTTTTGCGTTAATTCATTAACACGTTGTATAAAAATAATAGTAAGCGCGCTTCTAAGAAACCGCGCGACACGCCGGCGATGCGGCAAGATGGTGGCCATGCTAAGGGTTGTTACAATAACGTTCAGGAAATGGAATAAAATATAAGACAATCAATATGAAATAAGTTTAATCATTTAATATTATATTAATTGGTAGTGATCCTAATATCAACCTAGGTATTTATTTTCGTTATGAATAGAGATCAGATAATCCGATGTTTATAAATATGCAGCCGGTGAAGTTTAGGTAAACCTAAACCACTCTGTCAACTCTGACAGCATTTCATAAGTTGACAAAAGTGTCAGAGTTGTTCAAATGTCCAAGTTCTACGATAGTTTAGCAATCCCGAGACCTAAGAACGGTCTTAGGATTGTTACATAAAATCAATTAATTGAGGTATCTGCATTATTCTTTTGAAAAATTAACTTTAGGTAAATATGCATCCGAATATCCGATCTCTAGTTATGGACTATTATTTAAGTTTTTGATTCAAAGTTTTAGAAGAAAACACATTATTTTTCAATTAATGACACGTATTATGTAAAAAAACAATTGAGTAGTGCCATGGCTTACCAATTTATAGTAAGTATTACTTGCAATTTAAAGCGGTATCTCCAGTAAAAACAACATAGTTTCAAATAGTGTCAAAAATGCTTTAAACCACTTTAGTTCCAGCAAATCTTTATTTTTATACGATATGGAATCACACCCGTACACAATGCCATAATTATATATTCCGTGACAATACAAACAATTCGAACTATTGTAGTACGTGTGCGCTCCCGAGTATAACATTTGACACCAAGAAAACAACTTGACCAAGTCAAATCAGTTGGCCAAGTTGTCAGAGTTATTTACGTTGTAAGAGTTGTTCATGTTGACCAAGTTGTTTATGTTGACCGAGTTGTTTATTTTGTCCGAGTTTTCGAAGTCGACCAAGGTGTTCAATCTAGTGTTTACTACTTACGAGGACCAGTAGGAAAAAACGGTGAGGCGGCCCGATTTTTTAACCGACTTCAAAAAAGGAGGAGGTTTCTCAATTCGACCGTATATATATATATATTTTTTTTTATGTGTGTTCGCGGATAACTTCGTCGTTTATGAGCCGATTTCGATGATTCTTTTTTTGTTGGAAAGGAGATATCCCATGATAAGGAAACCAGGATCTGATGATGCATCCCAGAGATATCGAGGGGAACCTACGAAAATCGTAGTGCCGACTAGTGCGTTTGTTAATTTAAAGCACTACTATTACATCGAACTAATGAATTCACCACTGAAAATTGTGAAATAAACAAAATTTTAACAAAAAAATTAAAACCGCCTTCAAAAAACTAAAAAGTTAAAAAATAATATCGCAGCCGATGACTTTTTCGTTCGCATCATAAGAACATTAATTTGTTTTATAGAAGTCGGTGTCAAGCCAAGCCAAAAAATGCAAGCCCTGTCGCGAATCGTACCGGCTTGACAGCGACTTCAATAAAACAAATTAATGTTCTTATGATGCGAACGAAAAAGTCATCGGCTGCAATATTATTTTTTAACTTTTTAGTTTTTTGAAAGCGGTTTTAATTTTTTAATTTACTTTATTCAGAAAGGCATAGGTATCCATATTATGTTTTCGGGGGGAAAGAGAGAAGTTTAGGTAAATATGCATCCGATTATCTGATCTCTATTCATAGCAAAAATAAATGCCTAGGTAGATATTAGGATCACTACCAACTACCAATTAATAAAATATTAAATGATTAAACTTATTTCATATTGATTGTCTTATATTTTATTCCATTTCCGGCCATAGCCGCCATCTTGCAAACACCAAGTTTCATCTCGAACAGATGGGAAAAAAAGCCCCTAGGTGTCTTGAAAAATTAAAACTTTTATTTAATATATTTATTTATTTCCTTTTTGGAGAACTTACAGCTAAATAACAGTTCGTTATGATCAAATATCTAGCTTAAAACAGCAGGCTAGGAGATTTTGCCAAATAAGAAAGTATGTTCGTAATGACGTATTCTATCGATATCCAAAGTCTTAATGTTGGCCAAGCGAAATGATAAAAATGCGAAAAAAAAATAAATGTCGCAGATATGCTCCAACCCCGAAAGTAGGTAACTACAGATTTAAACCTCTACTATGCAAACACCAGGTCTCATCTCGATCAGGTAAGAAATAAAGCCCCTAGGAGTTTTGAAAAATTAAAACTTTTAAAGTCGAATATCTAGCTTAAAACAGCAGGCTAGGAGATTTTGCCAAATAAGAAAGTATGTTTGTAATGACGTGTTCTGTCGATATACAAAGTCTTAAGATTGGCCGCGCGAAATTTAAAAAATTAGAAAAAAAAAAATTGGTTCCCAGAGATGTTCCTACCCCATTCCCTAGTCAGAAGTGCGATTTTTGAAAATCATACGAGCGACTTGGCAGTAGAAAATGTCAAAATTACTATGGAGATTATGCATCTTTCTACTGCCAATTCGCTCGTATGATTTTCAAAAATCGCATTTCTGGTGTCCGTCCACATCATGGATTTTTTTTGTGATTTTTTAATTCTTTAGGGGTTTTCTCAAAAAAGTCCGAAACTCAGCATTTAAGCTTGAATAAAAAAAAAGTTGTAAGTAAAACCTCAAAATTTTTATTTTATTTGTTTGTCCAATGTTTCACGGTTCTACTAAAATTTAAATTACATGGATGCGGCCAACGATATCAATGTACTGTACCATGTCTATGGATGCGGCCTCTAGTTTTTTTTTTATTGACCTTAACTTTTTTGAATGAGGAAAAATACAATTTTAAACTCAACTTTGAATTACAATAAAAAAACGCTAAAAGCGCTCAAGTTCTTCTGATTTTTACCCGACTGCGCCAGAAGGAGAGTTATGTTTTTCGAGCGTATGTATGTATGTTTGTATGTATATTTCTTTGGCACGGCCTACAGCCTAAACAGCTTGATGGATTTTAACGTATGATGTGTCGTTAGATTCGTAAAAATTGTGAGAGTGACATAGGCTAAATTATTTTAATAAGGGAACTGCGAATAAAAAAAAAGATGGGGCTAACAATTTTTATTTGATAAAAATTACACTATGGGTATCAAAATGAAAGCTTGTGAACAGACAATTCCAAAAATATATATATTGTAGAACTTTTATGCTACCATTTCAACACAAGACTAAAAAGTAAGAAATAAACTAAATTATTAAGAAAAACAAAAAACCCGACTGCATAAAAAAACTGTTAATATCAACTGAAAACAGAAAAACAAGCTCTTATATTCACTAATCAGCTATAGCAACTTGGTTCGAGCAAATATAATTTGAATGTTATTAGTTAGGTATTGCAGGCGGGGGCAAACCAAGGAAGGTACCTAGGTATGTTTTATAATTCTTCTTTGTCCCCGCCTGCAACACCTATCTAATAACATTCAAATTATATTTGCTCGAACCAAGTTGTTATAGCTGATTAGTGAATATAAGAGCTTGTTTTTCTGTTTTCAGTTGATATTAACAGTTTTTTTATGCAGTCGGGATTTTTTTTTAAAAACTTGTCTAGTCTATCTTCTTTCTAACGATAAGCCAAATGCCATGAAATCCGTCCTCTAACTTAGTTTATTTAATAATTTTGCGTGTCGGGGCGCATTTCGGCCGATATTCGATATGCAGGATAAAAACTTAAAACACAAATTACATCTCCGTTCTGCGCAGTGAACTTTGATTGCCATCTCTTCCTTACATAGGGTTCTAACGGACCTAGGACTTGAAATAAAAAATAAAATCTTAATAATCAAATTTTTATTTCAAAAAAATCAAAATTACAAATCTTGCTTGAAATGTGCTCCCTAGCAATGTTAAGCAAAATTAATAATTTTAATTTTTTTATACCTTCAATACCCACAAGTGACGCCATCAACATTTAATTACTTTTTATAGTTCATCATGTTATTAAAAATAGTATTCTATCTTTAAAAAAAGCTAAAAATGTGAGTATAGCGTTATTTTCAAATGTTTTTTTTTTTACTTAGAAGAAAAAACTAAAATTTATTTTATGCAGTCCGCTCCCCTATTCCGAATCAAGTTTATTCCGTATGTATGTGGCGGACCAAAAAGTGAGGGAGTAAGGTCCGCCACACACATACGGAATTGCAATTCGGAATTCCGAATCAGAATTGTTATTTTTTATAGAATTTTACCTATACCGCCGCAATTCCGAACGCAACTGTGGAGGGGGAAAATCCATACGAAATCGAAATCCTGATTCAGGATTCCTGATTCAATTCCTTATGTGTGAGGCTTACCTAATTGAGGCAGGGCATACAGACAGACAGACAGAATGGAAAAGTGTTGTTACACAGTTGACGAGTTTTAAGAGGGCTATCACAGTCCAGAGGCGCCCTCATCACATTAAAAAAGATTTCTCAATAAAGAAAGCCTAAATTAAAAAAGCGATCAACATCAAAACTACAAAAGCCTTCAAACCATTGTTATACAATACTTTTATAGGTTCTAAACATTCCACTTTCAGACAATTTCGAATAAAAACAAAAGCGGCCGTTTTTTTTTCTTTTTTCAAAATTTGCATGTTTAGACCTTTAAAAAACCTATAAAAGTATTCTATGAAAATAGCTTGAAGGCTTTTGTAGTTTTGATGGTGATCACTTTTTTAATTTAGGCTTTCTTTATTGAGAAATCTTTTTTAATGTGATGAGGGCGCCACTGCATTGTGATAGCCCTCTTAATAGAGTTACATAACTGGGTAGTTAATTACGTTTTATTGACATTGTGTTGAAAATAACAGCTTAAGTGAAAATTGTATATCCTTGACTTAATTAATTGTATTTTTTTCCTCTACCTATAAATTGACATCGATATCTTTTGACATTACTGAATAACTTTTTAATTTTTTTGTTATGTTTTGTTTTGTTTTTGTGAAATATGTATTAATTTTATTTTAATTTTATTTTTTTATATCAATAATGTATGTAAATGTAATGTAATGTATATCAATAATAACTCTGTATTTTTGTCTTGACATCATTTTAATTGTATTGAATATTGTTTTTAATTTGTACCTATATTTTAAGAGTCATGCTGTATAATCTCTATCTACCTTGTGAAATGTAGCGTCCTTATTATCTTTTATACCTGTAATATTCGCACACGATAATTATTATTGTTTATGAATAAATGAAAATGAAATGAAAATGGACGAAGAAATGCCTGGGTAACGGCATAATTATATTATAATCGAATAATGGAAAATTTTATTATTTTCTCCACAATAATTGCTTGCATTTCGCGTAAAATTGCACACATTTCGCAATGTTGCTTATCCATCTCGGCGAAAAAATAGGTACCTACTAGTCATTCACTTCGAGTTGGCCGCTACCTCCCTTCCCGCTTCCCCGCACCGCACCCCTAAGAGACCCTAATAAACGCAATTTTATAACCTATAGCAACGCAATCACGTACGGTACGTCCGTCCCGGTCACTAATATCGCTATTAATTTTAAATTTTTATATGCCTTTTATATTATTTTTTGTCGACGGGACCAATTAATGTGCCTGTGAGGAAATTTCGTAACGGTCATCGACGGCCAACTGGTCGTGAACGGGTAGTAGTGTAAACGATCGATCACGGTCCTGCCTGGCCCTCGCCACTCTACAAGTCTACACTACACATACATGCTACTCGGCCCTCCACTTGAACAACGTAAACTGGGCTTTATATTACCTATTATACCTACCTATTTAATATCTAACAACTAAAGGCGCTGTCCTATTGCCATCGCTCGCGCGATAACTATTAAATAATCTGTGATCATACGTTCGTCCGACGAAAATCATTGTGCCACTGTGCGTTTAAACATACTTATATCTTGAATAAAAATAGAACAATTCGATCGCATCTCATGATAGCACGACCTTCTATAGGATATTCCGCAGATATAAGTATGTTTAAACGCACAGTGGCACAATGATTTTCGTCGGACGGACGAACGCATGATCGCGCGAGAGATGGCAATACAGCGCCTAAGTATTGTGTTATGTATGATACGGTTACTTTACTGATCATTATTGTGAGTAGACATTATGAGTCGATTTCAATTTGCCTTGAATGAGTGCAAAGAAAAAGCAGGTTGATCGACACTCGGAATATTCGCGCTTGAGGTCCCGAGTGACCTCCGGGAACCTTTGCCGTAAAGATTTGCCATTTTGGAAATGAATATCCCTTAGTAAAGTCAATTCATAATAAAAAAATCAATCTCAACTCATTATTTAGTCAAGTGTAAGAAAATAACCATGCCATTTTTTTCTGAACACATACTTACCATACTAAATTAAAAACATACTAGGTATTTAGAAGGGACGTATTATAATATCTAACTAAATAAAAACTGCTCCTCTGGCATCATTTCACAAGGGGAAGCAAAAAAATAATGAAAACGTGCGAGTGAGAGGGCTTGATGCAGAAGCGTGTGGCGTAAGAAAGAGACAATGGAAGCGCGCTAGGGGAGTTGGAACGCAAACCGGTTCTGCATGTGTGCAGGCACCAGGCACGGGCACGGGCACGGGCACAGGCACAGGCTTGGCAGACAGACGGCGGCGCGGCGCACCCCTCCCCTCGCGCGCGGCGCGGCGCGGCGGCGACCCTCGCTCGGGTACGAGGGCCTCACATTGTCGGCTTTTCCCCGAAGCGTTGCAATAATAATACCGACAAGCATAAGCCCTTACAAATTCAACCACGACAAAGAGTAGAGTTCCATTATTTTTTATAAACTCCTCATTATAAAATCCAGTTTGTTTTAAAGACGCCTTTCTCTTTCGTTACAAAACCTCGCACTGATTTATTTAAGAATAGTACCTACTAACATAATGAATGGTCGAGTACTGCTACTCTGAGTTATGTGTCAAAAGCCACACGCAGCGCAAACACCCACACCAAATCGCAATCGTAAAGTAAAAAAATAACATAAAATACCTTTTGGTGTAAAAACCATAAGAACAACGTTCCATCGTTTCAAAATAAAGGGTTAACTGAAATTTAAGCGCCGTCCCATGCGGCAGTAATTAAAAGAACATACAAACAAAAAGGTAGGGATTGAGACATTCGCACAGGTGAAAGTAAACACAACACTTATATCGACGAAAACGACATACAAACACACTTTATCGACAGTCCGGTGTCCGTCTCATTGTAACAATAACCTTCTTTCGAGTGGCGAAACAGAAACACGACTGTATAGTGTGCGCGGCGCGCTGCCGGCGCGGCGCGGCGCACCCGTGCCCCGCACTTCCCCGCAAAACAACGCTCTCTATCACCGTCGCCAATGGCAGACCCGCTGCAAACTCTGCCTCCTCATTGGTGGATTCATTTTACGACCGTTCCACAAACAAAACCGGTTGCCAAGAACAGCACGAAAGGGCGCGAGGGACGAAATTAACGTTTCTGCCATTATTATTATTGCTACTATCTCTATCTCGTTCCTACTTGGTGTTCTGAAGGAGATAGAGCATCTAAAATATGAGTTCACCGGCGGCGGCGCGGCACCGCACCTTTTCTTTCTTCTGCAGACCATTTTTTTCGTAGCACAGTAACAATGCGCTAATAATTATGATTCACGGCTGTTAGCCACATTCACCATAAATAGGTACATTGGGACCTAACTCCACTGAAATATTTAAAGAAAAGGTTACCGCAATACCTATTTATAGGTATAGTGGGTATAAGAGTCAGGGGACTTTAAAAAATCAAGTTTATGCAATTTTATAATGCCAGGTTTACACGCTTGCGCAAGCCTGGGCAAGTTCACTTTACAATCTTTACATTGACGCTTCTATAAAGTTAAATTAAAATAGTACCTACCTGACAATCACTTTACAGACGAGTCGAAAGAGACAAAAACATTAAAGTCTAAAATGATTTAAAAAAAATTAGGAGTTGAGTTTATTGTACCATGTCGAGTAGGTTAAAAGTTGTTCAGTTTGATGGGTAGAGTAGTATGTGGTTTAAAGGTTAATGATACTTTTCCTTACACCCTGTATAGGTATAGGTAGGCTGTAGATAGGTTGGAACTTTGGTAGGGTGGATGCCCCGAATACCTAATAATAAATTTTTTTGTTTTTTAATTACCTATATGATAAATTTCGATATGGATTACTATACAGGGTGTAACAAAACACCCTAGTAATACTTTAGGGGGTGCTTCAGACCATCAAATTGAACAACTTTCACTATGGAGCCAACATCGAGAAAAAATGAAAAAAATCACCTGTCCCATACAAAATTGCAGCACCTACCGATTCGACTAAAATGTATGGGACAGCTGATTTTTTTCATTTTTTCTCGATGTTGGCTTCATAGTGAAAGTTGCTCAGTTTGATGATCTGAAGCACCCCCTTAAGTATTACACCCTGTATAAAAATAAAAAGTCTATCGATCAAACCATTCACTTAATCATATTGAACTATATCTACTATACAGGGTGTAACAAAACACCCTAGTAATACTTAAGGGGGTGCTTCAGACCATCAATCTGAACAACTTTTACTATGGACTTATGGAGTCAACGTCGAGAAAAAATAAAGAAAATTTGCCGTCCCATACATTTGAGTCGAGACGATACTGCAGTTTTGTATGAAAGAACGGATTTTTTTTTCGCGTCTTCGATGTTGGCTCTATAGTGAAAGTTGTTTAGTTTGATGATCTGAAGCACCCCCCTTAAGTATTACTAGGGTGTTTTGTTACATCCTGTAGTTAGAACAGTACAATTTTCTGAATTTGCACTAAAGGGCCGGTATTCGGGGCATCCACCCTACCTAGGTCCTCAGACTTTTTAGTATAAACATGCAACGTACGACTGAGACAAAGACCAATTTCATTTGAAGGTCTATTGAAAGGAAAAATACCCAGACCGGTTTATTAACGTCTTTAATACATAGGTATGATTGTCTTCAACATTTTTATCTTCAACACATCAAAACTAACAAATTAAACCAATCTATCCATAAATACGGAGGGTGCTGTTTATTGTAGCATACAGCGGTAAGGTTTAGTATGTAACCCCAAAGGCTTCCCGAGCCCACCCTTATAATCTTTCCCTTGCGCTGCTGATGCATTAGAACGATGGCCGGCTTCCCGCTCGTTTCTATAGTGCATTTATGTAATGAAACTTATGAGACAGACATATTATATCTACTATAACGTACTATGGGCGTATCATAATACTACAGAGTACTATAATTAAAATACCATAGCTACTATACTTATTACTTAGTTTAGGTACCGTTACTGGCAGGTAGAAGGTAGTAGGTAGTAGAGGTAGTAGGTATGCTTTTATCCGTGCAAAAAACGATAAAAAAGATACCGTAAATTTCAGTAACTTCACCTACATACCTACCTAATAAATTTAAAAAAACCGGTCAAGTGCGAGTCGGACTCGCGCACGAAGAATAAAAATGATGTCTTTTGTATGGGAATCCCCCTTAAATATTTGTTTTATTTTAAATATATGATTTATTTTAATTAAATTATTTATTTTTAAAGTGAATAGGTACGATGGGTGTTTGGAAGTTTTCAAAAATCAGAAGCGGGCGAACTCAAGCGCTTTTAGTTTTTTTTTATTGCAATTCACAGTTGAGTCGTAAATTTTATTTTTCCTATTCTAAAAAAACTTAAGGTCAATAAAAAAAACTAGAAGTCACATTTATGTAATTTAAATTTCAGTAGAACCGTACAACACTGGTAAAGCAAATTTAAAAAAAAATTGGTGGTTGTACCTACAACTTTTTGTTATTAAAGCTAAAATGCTTACTTTCGGACTTTTTTGAGAAAACCCCTTAAAAATTTACTTTAATCCATGATGCGGGATTTTTTTTTTTGGCCAGCCGTGATATATAGCGAAAAGCCTCTCCTGTCTACCATTTTATTTTGTTCATCGATGCGCCGAACACCCTGTATAACTAAATATTCTGTGAATATTTCAAGCGTCTACCTGTTGCCGTAATTAATATCGAACAACGAGCAAAAAAATCACGTTTTGTTGTATGGGATGGGAGCCCCCTTAAATATTTATTTCATTCTTTTTTTACTAACTATTCGTTGTTATAGCGGATAGCGGCAACAGAAATACATTATCTGTGAAAATTTCAACTGTCTAACTATCGCGGTTCATGAGATACCTGTGGTTAACATTTGGGAACAATATTTTTTGTCACCTAAGTTTAGATTTGTCACTAATCTGCAATAGCCTAATAATATCTATCCCCAAGAAATATATTAGTCATCATATTTATCAAAACTGTCTCTAAGTATAAATCATCAGATTAAATGTAAATTGTATCTTAAATTATAGTTTGATCACTTTTTTCTATAGCCTGAAAATAAGATCTGTCCTCTAAAAAGTATGTCAATCATCAAAATAATAGATCTGTCACCTAATAAATAGATCAGTTCCTTAACAATGCTTAGTTTTCGAGATACAATTTTTTGAAAAGTTACGTCGGCGGAGGCTGGTCGCCGGCGCCCTATCTAACTCAGTTGGTTAGGTTGCGAGTTTCTTGCGACCACAGCGCACGAGACGAGCGAGCGGAGCGAGCGTGCCGCGGCAGCGGCCGGCGAGTGCCAGAACCAAATTGCTACTGTTAGGCTGGCTGGTCGCCGTATCAAACTCAATAGCTTGCCATAGCCTTCGGAGTTAATTTTTTTTTCTAGAGCCCCGACATGCTCTTTTAGACAAAATTGTATAAGATTTGGCGAATTTCAAAAAATCATATCTCGAAAACTATAAATTTCCGCAAGTTGAAATTTCGTATTTATCTTAACTATAACAAGACTTTTTTGGAAAAAAAATATGAACCCTGAACTCGATGGTACCTATTATACAGTCCTTCCAATATTATTTTCCAGTGATTTCCAAAATTAATGTTTAGGGTTGGTTTAGGGTAACCTTTTTATATTGCTTGGTGATTAAGTTTAAGTGACACTTTTAATATATTAAAACCCAATATAATTATTTGATGATTGATATTATTTCCAAGTAAATCCTTATTTAATATTTAGGTAAGCGTTTTCATATTATTTGGTGATTCAAAAGGTGACAGATCTACTATTTTAGGAACAAATATTATTTATTAGGCCACTGAAAATACATTTATTAGGTAATTGATAAAATCATACCCTTAAGATTTTAGACCATAATAATATCTAACTGAACAATTTACCTACACTAAGTAGGGTGGATGCCCCGAATACCGGCCCTTTAGTGCAAATTTCAACTTCAGAAAATCGTACTGCTCTAACTATAGCTCAATGAAAGAAAGTGAATGGTTTGATCGATAGAATATTTATCTAAGAAATGTAATCTATATCGAAATTTATCATATATTTACAAAGTAAATTTAAAAAAATTTCCAACGATAAAAAGACCTAATTCCGGCCCCTCTGCCCCTAATGCCGGTTTTTCTTGTACCTAATACCAGCCCAGCATAGGGTCATGCCTGTTGAGTTTTTGTATTGCAGCTTACGTATATAAATCAAACTAAATATTTTTGTGATTTATTGTTTGCTTAAAGCCTTTTAATTATTCTTTCTTTATGACGGCTAAAGCTTCATTTTTACAATTATAAAATTATTATTTGATTAAAAAGAACATACGTCTAAGACAGTCATATGCAGGAATTACTCAAAATTTCGATGACTTAAGCACACTACTTTGTGGCATCCTTGATGTTTAGACGAGGGCTGGAATCAGGGCCGTAGCTAGGGGGGGGGGGGGGGGGGGGGCATCGTGGGGCAATGCCCTACCTTAAAATTCCAATACCCTACCTTAAAAATTACCCAACCATTTTTATAGTATTTATTTTTAGTTTTAATATGGGCAAGCAAGTGGGCCAAATTCCCTTAAAAAATTGACGTTACTCTAGCCGCAATCACGCACTTCGTACGGCTGGGAAATTTCGAGCTTGCTTCACTTGATTTTTGATTTTGTTATATAAAACGGAAAAGCTTGTTACAACCTACCTAGTCATAATATCTCGTCGTGAAATTTCGAGCACACTCTACCACTCCAACTCCGACTGTAATAAAATGTTTGGAACTGACAGAATTTTGGTTACAACAAAGTCAGACAGACAGACAGACAGTGCTCTGAAACGGTCTCACTTCACCTGCCAGCCTTTGAATGGTGTTTTAAGTGAACTCGGATTGTCACTGTTTTGAGTCTTGGTGAGTGAAATTTCGAGCTCGCTCCACTTGCTCCAGCATTATAATAGAAAAGCTGATGGAACTCATACCAACACCGTTTTAAGTCTTGTAGTGTGAAATTTCGAGCTCGCTTCGCTCACTCCAGCCAATGATATGAGCGTAGGTAGGCTAATGGAACTCATACAACACCTTTTTGAGTCTTATAGTGTGAAATTTCGAGCTCGCTTCGCTCCCTCCAGCATATGATATTATGAACGTAGGTAGGCTAATGGAACTCATACCACACCATTTTGAGTATTGTAGTGTGAAATTTCGAGCTCGCTTCGCTCGCTCCAGCCTATGATATGAGCGTAGGTAGGCTAATAGAGCTCATACAACACCGCTTTGAGTGTTGTAGTCTGAAATTTCGAGCTCGCTTCGCTCCCTCCAGCCTATGATACTATGAGCGTAGGTAGGCTAATGGAACTCATACCAACACCGTTTTGAGTATTGTAGTGTGAAATTTCGAGCTCGCTTCGCTCGCTCCAGCCTATGATATTGTGAGCGTATGTAGGCCGTTGGAACACATACCAAACCAGTTTTGAGTCGTATAGTGTGAAATATTGAGCTCGCTTCGCTCGCTCCAACCTATAATGTTATGAGCGTGGGTAGGCTAAAGGAACTCATACCAACACTGTTTTGAGTCTTGTAGTGTGAAATTTCGAGCTCGCTTCGCTCGCTCCAACCTATAATGTTATGAGCGTGGGTAGGCTAAATGAACCCATACCAACCACATTCTGAGTCTTGGTATGTGAAATTTCGAGCACGCTTTGCTCGCTCTAGACTGATGAAATGGTGTTTTGGAAGTAAGTGGGTGTATGGTCCAAGCAACATACATCGCGCGCCGTCAGCAGTTTACCCATCATTTCGCTTTTTATTGTAAATTAGCTTCAGTTCACGTTCGGTCACCAATCAATCCGCGTGTGCTCTCATTACCATTTTAGCAGTAGTTTTGTCGTATTAAACCAATATATTGACTTTACTCGGTTTTATCATTTATGAACCATTTCATCTAACGTTGTACGGTAATACAACGTACATCTTATGGTCCTTCGAGCTTCCGGAAAAGCGGGACTATCGGCGCGTGTGTAAGACGAACTTCGATCAACAATATAGAATATTAACAAATTTAATTAAAATTAAAACAATGTATATTGTTGATCGAAGAAGACGAACCAGACTTTGTGCACGTGTCAGTGAACCGTTTCCGGTCGTAACCAGAACTGTGAAGATATTTTTCCCCAGCTTATCACACCAATAACCAGGCGTCTGCAACCAGCATCAGCTTTGAAGGAGAGCTACCTTCAGGCCAAGAATCAAGCAGACCAAGTAAGATCTTTCCAGTTTCTTCTTACCATTTATCTTCTTGCTGACCTACACCATGGAAGGCATAGTGGAGACCCAAAACCAAATCAGGAGGGCTATTGAGACCGTCCTAATGTAATTCAGTATCATCATAGTTTTTTGAGTCTTGAAAATTTCACAGACTCTGATTTATGTTAGTCATCCAAAAAACTAGCCATTTGCTTCCGCCCTACCTTAAAACTCCTATGCCTTACCTTCAATCCAGTTCTAGCTCCGGCCCTGGCTGGAATTAGGTATGCGACAAATCAAATACCAGCACACCTGGGCTGGTATTATGTACACCATACATTGCGCGTATCTAATTGCAGCCCCATGAATTCCCACTGATTGAAAAGAAAAAGTAAGGAAATCAACACAAAAATGCCTGTTTGTTTACAAATTATAATAAAATCCATACATTATCATATCTATAATCCATATCATACAAATCACAAAGTGTAAAGTTGAAAATATGTGAAATATACCTTGTTTAACAAAGTCCCATACTAAGCGAAAAAACAGGAAAATGGCTGATTTCGGTCACTTGCATATTTCAGTTATTAACTGACACTGACTGAAAAGTGCCAGTGTTACCAAATTTGGCATGTGTTTTCCATCGAATATGAAGTATTTTTTAAAAGACAATATTTGTATGTTAAACTATCAGAAACCTTATTATCAAGCAAAAAAGGCAAAACAGCCGGTATTAGGGGCAGGGCCGGTATTCGGGTCATCCACCCTACACCTAGAGAAGAGACAAAGTTGAAATAAATAAAAACATCAGCTGTCTCATACATTTCAGTCGAATAGGTAGGTATGAAGGTACTGCAGTTTTGTATGAAACAACTGTGTTTCAATCTGCCTACGAAATGCTATGGAGTAAATATGATGTAACAAAATCAAACTTTTGATGGAAATAAATTACTTGCAGTAATTATTATTACCAGAAAAAACGGTTTATAAAAAAAAAGCTCAACTCTAATTTCCATTTTTTGTTTTTTATTGTCTATAGATCAAAGAGATCGTAAATTTTAAAATATGTTTTATGCAAAAATTTTGTATAGTAACTAGATTGTACACTACGGTGCTGTCACCGGGGCAAGTGAGATTACCTAAATCCTCGTGTGTCCCTTTCTAACTAGGGAGTCCATTCATTCTCAAATTTGACGGGATACCTAATATGCATTTATTCAAGCCTGTTTCTTACCATCTCGTTGAGGATTCAATATTATCTTTTTATTCTAAAAATGATTTAAGGGGGTAAACTCAGACTAAAAATATATATATATAAAATTAATTTTGAGTTTACCCGCGACTGTTCTCGTTCATCCGCAAAAATAATAACGTGTTAATGAATTATCGCAAAACTAGAAAGTATTTTGTTTAGAATCGAGAATTGAATTATCTTGATTTCGACATATGATTCTTTCCCCAAAATAAAATTTACTGAACCCGATGTCAACCCACCGCACGGACACACATACCCTACCTACTTACTAAAATGTATCCATGAGTAGGTTAGCGCTTTCATTCATTGCTGAAATGATAACATTTTTGCCTCAAAATTTAAAATGCGAAAAACTTTAAATTTTAATTATCAAAATAATGAAATTATTGTTTCAATCAATATTTTGCTATAAATCAGTTGGGGTGCATACATAGGTCGCCAAAAGGTCAATGGTAAGTTCCTAATGTATCCTAGTTAAGGTATCCTAGTTAAGAAAAGTTTAGCGAAACAATAAAATATCTAACCTGTGGAAAGAAAACCCACAGTCAGGGTAAATTTCATTTTTGCATCCAGTAACACAACAAAAATTGACCATTTCGAAGGTTTACAATGTTATTATCAGTTATCACAACAATTTAATTTGTTATTTTATGACTTTTCAAATTTCAAATATGTCCGCCATAATAATATTTTTTCATAACACCAAAGAGTTGCCATTAAAAAGTTTTGAAATAATACACTAAAGTATTGTACTTACCTTATTTGTTTTGTCATAAATTGAACAAAATTAGTGTAAAACAAATAAAAATTATCAATACCTAATATACTTTAAATTATGAATTTTCAAAACAAAAATATTTTTTTAATTTACATACATCTTTTGTTACAGTAAATTCCAAAGTGGTAGCTTAAAAAGTTGGCAACACGTTAGAAAGAGACACACGAGTATTCTGGTTATCTCACATTTGCTTGGTTGTCAGCCTACAACAACATTGAAGGAAATTAATACTTATTACGTAAAATTAGAGTTTCTTTTGCATTCTCCATGAAATTCGAGAGTATGGTCCACCTATAGGATACTATATACAATGTTCTTGGTTTTATGTTTATTTATACAAAAAGTACCTACCTAACCTAGTCTTGCCTAGTGGTGTCCGTATTAGGGTTGCCAACTTTTTTAGACCAAATATAGTATTTCGAGCCATAAAGCCCGAAAAAATATAGTAGATCGGGAAAAAATATAGTATGAATTTGTTAATTTAATTGGTTTACTACTTTTTGGTTTGAATACCAAGTTCTTATTTTTAAGGATCAATCATTTCTCTATTCCGTATTCGTTATAGAAAATAATATATCCTGTAAAGGCAGAAATCGCTGAATTCGATACAGAGATAATATAATTTCTAAAAAAATAGATAAATCTTACTTTAGGAAAACTTGTTATCATTTTTCAGTAGTATATTTATTAGAATGTTTAGATAGCCGTGGTGGTCTAGTGGCGAGTAACCTTGTCTGCCGTGCAGGAGGCGATGGTTCGATCCCCGTCCAGGCCGACTCGTACCAATGAGTTTTTCGGAATTTATGTACGATTTGTAACGCCACTGGCTTTTCGGTGAAGGAAAACATCGTGAGGAAACCTGCATGTTTCAATTTCGAGACAGGTATTGTACCCACTGTCCATTAGAAGTGGCGACGGGCTCACTCCCCGTCACACTGGACAGAATTATGGTACTAGTGAAACGTGGATGTTCAGAGGTTTCAGAATATCTCTGACTACCCCCTCGGGGAATATAGTCGTGAGCATATGCCTATGCCTTTATTTAGTAGAAAATTGTTTATAGAACAAAATGTTATGAAGAGAAAGAAAATTGAAAAAATAATGTTAAGTTGGTCATTTTTATTGGACCTAAGTACCAAAATATATGAAAATTTTCTATAAATTATTTGCTCATCAAAATATAGTAGTTTTGCCAACTATATATTTTTCTCAGAATTATAGTAGTAGGGCCCCTAATATAGTAAGATAGTTTATTATATAGTAGGGTTGGCAACCCTAGTCCGTATAGCTAGCGTACACATGAAAGGGATTTGGCTGGGACTAGTGCCAATAAATAGTTCCTAAATAGTGCCTAATTAGTACCTAGGTCAAATAAATAGTGCCTCTATACTTTACGAGATATCGTTTTTTTTTACCTGGTACGCTAGCTTGACGTCAAGGTAGCGTACACATTTTCTGTGGCTAAAACGGCTTGCATTGCAGCATCGAATTTACACTCAAAAAATAGTTCTCAAATAGTGCCCTAGGCATCCAAAATCTCATGAGGCTAGGTCTTCAGGGAGCGGAGATATAAATTAGTCTTTTAAATAAACCACGGAGCTGGCGTTGCGCTGACGTACACACGAATTAACAATTTTTTTCTTACAGAAGGAGACGTTTCTTTTTATAAAAACTACATCAAATAAATAGTTCCTGAAATAGTGCCTCTGCCAGTACTAATATTTTATGTAAACAATATAAAAAATCGATGCAAAGTTCTACATACTAAACTTTAGTAAAATCGCATACCGAGAGATAGTGCTTCATTTTCATTTAAGCGAGTTTAGACTCAGACTTTAGTTTAGAAATTGTAATAGAGTCCATTTTTGTGTGCGCCAAATGAAGCGCCATCTCTCGGTACGAGATTTTTACTAGAGTTTAGTACGTAGAACTTTTTTTTTTTTTTTTTTTTTTTTATTAGTACTGGCAGAGCACTATTTCAGGAACTATTTATTTGATGTAGTTTTTATAAAAAGAAACGTCTCCTTCTGTAAGAAAAAAATTGTTAATTCGTGTGTACGCCAGCGCAAAGCCAGCGCCGTGGTTTATTTAAAAGTCTTATTTATATCTCCGCTCCCTGAAGACCTATCCTCATGAGATTTTGGATGCCTAGGGCACTATTTGAGAACTATTTTTTGAGTGTAAATTCGATGCTGCAATGCAAGCCGTTTTAGCCACAGAAAATGTGTACGCTACCTTGACGTCAAGCCAGCGCGTACCAGGTAAAAAAATTCGATATCTCGTAAAGTATAGAGGCACTATTTATTTGACCTAGGTACTAATTAGGCACTATTTAGGAACTATTTATTGGCACTAGTCCCAGCCAAATACCTTTCATGTGTACGCTAGCTATACGGACACGCCTAGTGTTCTAATTCCAGTACTAATGTAAAGATTTTTCGTTTACTTTTTTTACATTTTAGTTTCTTAGATTATTTGGAATAACCAATTTCATTATTTTCGATATCCACGCTATAGTAAATTTTCTATAGTTCTTCAAAGTTTTTCTAGTGATGACGTCATATCAGAGGCTGAATAGTTCAAACTCTTTGCTTTACGTAAAAGAATAAAAAAGTTACCCCATTGACAGTGACATTTGAAACCAGTGCTGCCAGATGAGATTTCGTTAATTTCCCCGGATTCGTTTTTTTATCCCTCAAAATGGTACGTTTTGACTGTCTCCCCAAATCACCGTTTTTTCGGGGGTGGCATGCGACCAACCATGATAGTAAGTCAAGCTAAATAACAGAACACCTTAGTTATGTCGTTTATTTACGATGATAAATTGAGTAATAAAACACTCGAAATTTTCCACTTTAATCATCATGATCATTTTTCCCTACGATTTCATTTCTCCACCCCAAAGAACAAATTTTTCCCCATAATCGCGGAAAAACTTCAAATCTGACAACCCTTTTGTTGACGTTTGTATGAACTTTTTTTTTTTTTTTACCAAAGTGCAGCCAAAATTAATCTGAAGTGCGATTTTTGAAAATCATACGAGCGACTTTTCAGTAGAAAATGTCAAAATTCCTATGGAGATTATGCATCTTTCTACTGCCAAGTCGCTCGTATGATTTTCAAAAATCGCACTTCTGATATGACGTCCCACATCTAGGGCCAAATGAATGTCTAGTATTTTTGTTAAAATATCCACCATCTTTTAAATAAGAAAATAGGGTTTCTAAATATAAAATCTCGAAATGGTTTTTGAATCAGCATAGCTATTTTACTTTACATATGCCAAAATATAAAAATTACAGCTAAAACTTCAGTTCGAGTTTAAAGTGTTAATTTTTCAGAAATTCAATGCAACACGCCTGCAGCGCCATCTAATATCAATATGCAGCATAAAATCAATTTACGCAAAAGTGACATCTATGTTTCGTTTCTAAAACTTCGAAACGAGTCTGCTTATTTGCTACCATAATGTTATAATTATATTCACCGCATAGATGGCGCTGTAAAAGAACAAATAACAAACTAACAAATATGTTACTAATAACACTAATAAGAGGCCTATATTACAAGCTCAGTGGCGCTCTCACCACAATAATAAAGATTTCTCAATAAAGAAGGCCTAAATTAAAAAAGTGCTAGGTACTCCAATAAACTACAAAAACCTTCAAGCTATTTTCAAAGAATACTTTTGTAGGCCTTAGATTATTAAGATGGAGTGTCGCTTTACAAATGGAACACAAAAATGGTTCCATTTTTTTCTAGATGTTTGCGTGAGTGATGTGTCCTACACAAGTTTTTGCCCTTTAATGTGTGACTGGTAATGATACCAGCGAACAACATTTTTCCTCGAAATAGGGGATATTTTTTTTTTTGGCCTTGACTCTGAATCAATTCAGCCAATACTATCCGTTCATTGTTTGATATAGAAAACTCAATGGTAGGTAAGGTTGCACTTTTACTTTGTTGTAGGTGTAGTCCAAGGTCCGGAAACGTTCGGGTTTTGTTGTTTTTGAGTATTCAAAGATAGACAACTCTTCGGAAATATTAGTAAACATAATTCTAAGTCGAAAATCAACAAATTTTGCCGTAATTTGCTAATAACAGCTAATATTAATTACTAGGCAACAGAGAACCATTTACCTATTTATATTTAAAAAACAATCAATCAATTAAGTGTACTTAACAAGTACACGGATAAAAGGATTTCTTGAAATAAGACATACCTACCTACTGTATTGTGTGAAATCAAATTGCATTGAACCAAGAATATGGCGCTCTCATATACAAGCTGTTACAAAAATACAAATAAATATTTAAAGTGGTTTAGACCATGAAACTGAACAACTTTCACTATGGGACTAATATCGAAATCGCGAAAAAAATATCAGCTGTTTCATACAAAACTACAGCACCGACTCGACTCAAATGTATGGGACGGCTGTTTTTTTTTCGCGATTTCGATGTTGGCTCCATAGTGAAAGTTGTTCAGTTTGATGGTCTGAACCACCCCCTTAGGTATTACTGTGGTGTTTTGTTACATCCTGTATATGGGACAGCAAATTTTTTTTATTTATTCTTGATGTTGGCTCCATAGTGAAAGTTGTTCATTTATTGGTCTCAAGGACTTAAGTACTAAGGTAAGGACTAAGACTTAAGTATTTACTAGGGTGTTTTGTTACACCCTGTAAAATATCGAAACTAATATTTTCTTATCAAATTAAAGATTGAAAAATTCAGTCTCGGGCGGGACTTGAACCCGCACCCTTCCAAACCGGGGAAGTGCGGGAGTGGGGACGTCCCCTCAAGACGCAACAGATTGAAAAATAAGCTATCTGGCACTAGCCAGCTAGCTACCGAGCCCACTAGGGCTCGGTAGCGAAATTGGATAACGCACTTCCCCGGTTTGGAAGGGTGCGGGTTCAAGTCCCGCCCGAGACTGAATTTTTCAATCTTTAATTTTATTCGAAATAGCACAACATGGCTGTAACATGTTCAAAATGAATAATATTTAATATTTTCTTGCTGAAAGAAAAAAAAATCTTGAATTGATTCTGTTAATTATTTTGTGTGTTGTTGTGACTCTTGACCGTAGACAATGTGTCTTCAACCAAAAACAAATTAGTATTCTAATTCTTATAAAAAAAGAGCGTAAAATGGCCTATTAAGAACCACTTATTATTTCTATTTGGTAAGTTGAATAATCACTTAAGTTTTTAAAATTAGTTTTAACCTATGGAACTTCCATTTTGTATTTTTAAGAGAATTTTAAAAATTTTGCTCCGTGAAATTCAAACCTGGAGTTTTCAGGTCGGACGGTAGACTAGTCACTAAAATGAAGACTGGAATTCGATTTTTGCAAGTTGCAGTTCATAATGATCATCGAATGATGAATAATCTTCACAGTAATTTTGTCATTTCCTACTGCTGATATGAACGTGTGACTTTTAAAAAAATGTACGTTCGTTTTTTGGACGAACCTAATAATTATTTTATTTGCTTTGAAAAAAACTGTAGGGTATTCATCCAAAAAATACATCTATTATTTAAATACTGTTTGATTTTTTAAAGTGTCACGTTCAAATCAGCAGTAGAAAATGACAAAATTAATTGAGGGATTTTCAGAAAGCAAAAAAAAAATTAAAATTAGTTCCTAATTTCTCGATAGATGGCGTTGACCAGAGAGGGGTCCAATAGGTGGTATGACCATACGTATGAGCAAATATATTAATTAATAGTATAAATACACAGTACAAACACTTTCTTATTGTTGTTGGTTCATTATTTAGCAATTTCGGTGTTATTGTCCGTCAACAACGAATCTAGTATCAGCCGTGGCTATATGGGCTTCGTACCCGCTTTGAATATACGAACAATAAACGAGAAACAATAACAAACTACAAAAACCTAACAGAAACAGAGAATTTGAATAAAAATAAACCGGAAATGTTTAAATCGTATGTCAGATTCCGTGAACGAAAAGCAAAGCCATAGACGAAAAATTTCGCTCTCTATTAGCAAAGCAAAGAATATTGAAAAGTAAAGTGACCAATTTAAATATTGTTTGTATACCTATTCAAAATGGATACGAAGCCCATAGAGCCATGTGATACTTTATTCGTTTTTGACACACAATAAATAATAAATAACACTCACAGGCTCATACATTGTAATGATCCCTGTGTATTTCTATTATTATATTTGCTCATATCTATTGGACACCTCTCTTGTCAACGCCATCTATTGAGAAATTAGGCACTAACTTTTTTTTTCTTCTGGAAAATCCCTCATTTTGAACATGTGACTTGCAAAAATCCCATTCCAGTCTTCATTTTAGAGGCCAGTCTATCCATAATAAAGAGTTTTGTAAAAGTATAAAAGAAAGTTGGAGTCTCATTCCCAGATCAAAGTAATATAAGTAAAAGGATGGAGGCCTTACGCGAACATTTCAAACCAGAAAAATGAGGCAATTGACAGTTTATCTTCAAAATGTACCGAGATGATAGACTAAGTGCGTAGTAGGTACTCTAACCTCGATTCGTCCTAGAGTTTATTGATCCTTAAGAAACAGGATCGATTGGTACTTATCAAAAAATAACCGTACCGAACCGAACCGTATGCGCTGCAGCCAGCAGCCGTATGGGCTCCCAACATAACTGCGAATTCGCATCGAATCGCAAATATCTGCAAGCGCGTTGATATCATTGGCAATATTGGCATCCTTTTAAACTAAGAGTCTACCCATCAAACTGAACAACTTTTACTATGGGAGCAAACCGATCGGAGCACAAAAAAACTCTGCTGTTGCATACATTTGAGTAGAGTAAGCGTTGCAGTTTAATATGGAACAGCTGATTTTTTTGTTGCTCTGATCGGTTTGCTCCCATAATGAAAGTTGTTCAGTGCGATGGGTAGACTCTTAGTTTAAAAGGATGCTAATGATATCAATTTCACCCTGTATAAGAACATTAATTTGTTTTATTGGAGTCGGTGTCAAGCTAAGCCAAGAAAATAACTCTAAGGCGCTGTCTTATTGCCATCGCACGCGCGATCATGCGTCCGTCCGATGAAAATGATCGTGCGTTCGTGCGATCAAACATAGTCATATCTGCGGAGTGTCCTATTGAAGATCGTGCGATCATGCGATGCGATCGAATTGTTCTATTTTCGACGCGCGATCGTGCGACCGTGCGATCAAACATAGGAATCAGTACTGACTGTCCTAATTTCGATCGCGCGACCGAGGAGCGCGACGAGGCAAGGGTGTACCTACACTCAGCGGGACCCCGTGTCCTAGAACTTGTTCTATAGAATTTGTTCTAATTTCAAATATTATTGATTTCAAACATATTACAGCCATTAGATAACGCACTTCCCCGGTTTGGAAGGGTGCGGGTTCAAGTCCCGCTCGAGACTGAATTTTTCAATCTTTAAATTGATTAGAATTTGTTCTATCGAATCCAATTAAAAATAAAATGTGTTCCGTCAAAATGGGAGAATGGCATAGGCAAAGATTTTTTTTTGGTCTTTACGACTAGAATTCGAGTTTCAATAACAAAAAAAATAAAAACCGATTTCAAAGTAAAAAAGTTAAAAATAATATTTCAGTTTGACTTTTACGTTCGAATCTATAAGAAAATTAATATTTTGTTTTATCGAAGTTTGATAAAGGTACTTGTATTCTAATATCTGTGATCTTCTTCTTATCGTGTGGGCAGAGCCCTGGTGTCAGAGTTTTTAAAGGTGAGAAATAAAACCTTTGGCCTTAATAATTAAACTCAAGTTGTTTTATTAAAATAATCAACCACTGTTGTACAAGTAAGAACATAAGTAGAACATAACATTGTCTACAATTTGTATCATGGACAAACTTTTTCTATCATCAACCGTTGTCGAGATATCTGTCTATTACTATTGTAATTAATAATTTCTTGCAAATATCTCGTTTCGTATGCATCAAATCGTGAAAAAAGATAAAACAAAACTTGTAGAACATAACATTGTCTACAATTGTTTTTCATACAAAGTTTTTCTATCATGAACCGTTGTCGAGATATCTGTCTATTACTATTTTAATTAATAATTTTTTGCAACTATCTCGTTTCGTATGCATCAACCTAACCTAGTATATACCGAAATTAAAAGGATAACTATCACCACTAAGTAGGCTTTACAAGTTTACGAGTAATAGTCGATCAACTTATAAAATGTACTTTTTATACTTTATTAGCCGCTTAGTACTAGAAAGCTGTAATTTGGAATGGGTATACAATACATATTTATCACGCCGATAAAGTTGTAAATTAAAATCTTAAAAATTTTTTTTTAGGGTACCTCCCTACACGCGCTGTGGGAATGTTTTTTTTTTCTTGTCTATCCCATGATGTGGGGTATCGTTGGATAGGAGGTTTAAAAATATTATGGGTGTGGGAAAACCATTTTTCGTTTTAGGGATCCTTTAGCAAAATATTAAGCTTTAAAGTGAAAATTTTTTTTAGAGTCATTTGTCTCCCCCCCTGCCAGCTAAACGGTTGTTTCTGGATGTGAAATCAATTCATGACATTAGTATATGTAACGAAATTAAAAGGAAAACTATCACCGCTAAGTAGGCTTTACAAGTTGTGAAGGGCAACTACGGAACCCTATCCTGCGCGTGGTCCGACACGCACTTGGCCAGTTATTTAGCTATTTATAAATGCATATCTAGGTTCAATTTCTTTGATGCATATCGCTATCGCAACATTTTCCTCCAATCTTTTTTCGAATCATCTATCTCTTTTTAACTATAGTGTGACTATGTGTTTGCGTCCTGCTCACTCACGGGCGCATGGTTGTTATCCCATCGGGCATTGAACCCGGCATCCACAGCTGTTTTCGTCATAGAATAAGCAATCGTCTCACGTGCAAATAATTGCCTAAGATTGAGTTGTCTCTCCGATGACTTTTTAATTATTTATTGTAACCTAGCTACGTACTTGCAGGTACCGTGCTTGGTGTGCCTGCCAACCTCATATCAGGCAGAGCATTATTCATATCATTTAAATACATTTTTATACCTACTTTAAACATACAAAAACGAAGAAAGAAAGAAAAAGAGCTATTTCTATAGATATTTTGATATTCTTAGGATGCGTCCACATCTGGCGAGCGCGCGGCGAATGCGCAGCTCGCGTACCGCTCGCTCGCTCGCTGCGCTTTCACCGCGTGTTCGCCAGATGTGGACGCACCCTTAAAAGTGGAATGTTTAGAACCTTTTCAGGGTATCTAAAGATAAAAAACACAACTCTCGCACCCCATCCGCGCAAGCGCGCCACGCTTCACCCCTCCCCCCTTGAAAAGTGTGTCATTTTTCAGGATTTCTTAATTTTCAGGAAAATGGTACAAGATAGGATAAAATGCTGAAAGGAGTAAATTATTCCATATTAAATTATGTACCTACCTATAAATAAATAAGTACTAACTATCATTAAGTTGATAAAGATTCAGAGCCCAACTAAAAATCACATTTGAAGTCTCTCAACCCAACACAGAAATCGTGAAATTAAAAATTTGCTGTTCCATAGAAAATGACAATAGCTTCTTGACCAAATTTTTAAAAACAGCAGGATTTTTGTTTTTTTTGTTTTCGATGTCAGTTTGATGGTCTGAGACATCCTGTTCGGTTCGACTCCGATTGTGTATTTATTTATGCTTAGTTCGAATCCAGTTCGAAACAGCCCTAAAAGAAAGTTCGTCATACCTACCATGTTAATACCATTCCCAATTGGTGCCCGGGTTGCCTCGCTAGGACAGCAGGGACGCGGTCTAATCGATCGCGGGAGGGGGTGGTGCCACCCCCTCCTCCTCTCTCAGACCCCAACTCCGTAGGGTTTGCGGTACAGTCGAGGAAGATTTATTTAATCTTTCGTTCTGTTCTTTTTGCTTTTTGTTCCTTATCTCTAGGAATAAACTCAGAATACAGTTTGCTATGTAACTGTAAAAGGGGTTAAATAAACAGGTAGGTGTAGGTACCTACCTAAATCCCATTCCAGTAGGAGAGTAGGACTAAAGTAAACTAAAATTGTATTTTAATTTCTTCCCAAATGAAATAATCGATCGAAGGAAATATAGTAGTTTATGTACCAAGGGGATAAAGCAGTGTCTTTCATCATGGGCGCGATATTGAATCCCGAGCGTAACGAGGGATTCTAGGGTTAACTCCCGAACTTAATTCGAAATTTGAACTGGCCACCACGAGTATTGAACACAAAAAAAGAAAAAAAGGCGCGAATACTGCAAATCTCTGTACCTATTGCTACGAAGTAATAATAGTTATTAGTAAATATAAATAGTGCTTTCTTGGGATCATTACAATGTATGTGCCTGTGAGCGTTATATAAATTTAAATTTAAAATTAAAGTTATTTGTTATGCAAGGCTGCAAAGTTGCTTTTTGGCGCGAGTACTTGTATTGAAATCTGAGCAAGCGAAGGATTTTAGGATTGAACCACGAGCGAAGCGAGTGGTTCAAATATAGAATCCTGAGCGTCGCTAGGGTTTCAAAGGTACGAGCCGCAGAATAACTTTGCTGCCGAGCGAAACACACAACTTTTCACCTCACTACAGCGAGGAAAATTTCAATGCACCAACCTCATTTTTAGAATAACCGCACTGGCCAGAGTGGCCAGCACGAAAATAACATGAAAAAAAAAACGTGTTTAGGCTGTTTTCTTTATTGAATAGAAAGATTCGAATTTTAAAAACTCTTTCCACGCTAGCGGATAAAATGCACTTTTGCACTCAGATTTCGAATGATAAAATGAATCTTTCCGAGCTTGTGAGGTGAAAAAAATATTACATTGTCTTTCTACAACTGGTCTAATGTTTCAAATATTAACTTTCACTTTTAATTTAATAAAATAGTGTTTTCTAAATACTATACTATTGAACTCTAATACTTTGTTATAAACTCTAATAAAATAATTTGTTTCTAACAGTATTACTTTTTATTTTCTCGCGGAGGGTATGAAAAGTATAGTATGGTCCTCGGGGATAAACGTGTTTTCGTCTTGGGCGAGCTTGAAACCCTCGCTTCACTCAGGATTCTAGTCTTAACTCCCTAGCTTCGCTCGGGAGTTAACTCTAAACTCCCTCGCTTCGCTCGGGAGTTAACCCTAGAATCCCTCGTTACGCTCGGGATTCAATATCGCGCCCGTGATGAAAGACACTGCTTTATCCCCTTGGTACATAATCTACTATACTACAGGGTGTAACAAATCACCCTAGTAATACTTAAGGTGGTGCTTCAGACCATCAATCTGAACAACTTTCACTATGGAGCCAACGTCGAGAAAAAATTAATAAATCTGCCGTCCCATACATTTGAGTCGAGACGGTACTGCAGTTTTGTATGAAAGAGCGGATTTTTTTTGGCTATTTCGATGTTGGCTCCATCGTGAAACTTGTTCAGTTTGATGGTCTGAAGCACCCCCTTAAGTATTACTAGGGTGTTTTGTTACACCCTGTATATAAAATTACAAAACGAAAGAAAGTCTTACCGCAAATTTGCGGGGGCTATGCTATGTACCTATGTCCAGCTGTGGACGACTATCCGCTGATATGATAATGATGATACTCATACTATACTACCTAGGTACATACCAAAAAGTTACCATCCGTCCATCGACCAAAGAAAGATCTTGCTTTTTAGTTTGACCAATATTAAAATAGCCATCTCAAAATTAGCAAAATCTTTCTGCATCTCGATTAAGATTTATTTGAAGTCAGAGAACCGTAATATAACTGCGAAAACCAATATCGCTCTTACTAATAGGCTAACTACTAAAATTGAGGAATGCACTACTCACTCTACTATCAGCGTTGTCAGTTGTGTTGTGAAATGCAATGTCGCGTTTCAATAACATTCGTGAAACAATTTAGCGCCTAGACTTTTCTGTTCATTTCATTCTTCTGAACGTTTATTGTGAAGTTTATTTGAGAATACAACCGGGAATTTTCTGACAGGCAGTGAGCGTTTTTTCAGTTATGAACTGGGGATCGTTACTATGCGTGGTACGACACGCACTTGACCGATTTTTATTTTGTTAGGTAGGTAGTACAATTGTTTAGGTTTTTGTTTCGTGCTACTGTGGTAGATACGCCCAGTCGCATCTCTCCTCAGAGAATATCAAGAGGCTGCTAAATTTTTCTTATTAACTGGTCAAGACTCACTATTTTCTTCGACGTAGATAAGTAAGTTCCTTTAGCCGTCCCCATTCAGAAAGTCTCTAAATGTTACAAGAAAGCAACATTGTAATGAATTACTTCTTCAAGACTCACTATTATTATTTCTCACACAGAAAAAAGCGAAATTTCGCAAGACTACTTAATTTTTTAGGGTTCCGTATACAAAGGGTGAAAACGGGACCCTATTACTAAGCCTACGTTGTCCGTCCGTCTGTCCTACCCTACCTATTTAGGGCTGTAACTTTAGAACCGTAAGAGTTAAATAATTGAATTTTTTACAGAATGTGCGTAATTACGGCGGATTTGCTAAAAAAATAAAAATAAAAATGTCAAAAAGTTACAAATTAAGGTGGGTCCTCCCTCATACAAGGAACTAATTTTGATTCGACGTTTTTTCTTCTCGCTCTACGGTTAAAACCTTGAGCAAAATGTATGAGTGTCCTACTTTATGACAGTGTGTGGTGTGGGCTCGCAGTCCTGCATGTGGGAATACTGTGAATGGGCCCCTTTAGGAAGAATACTAGGTATTTAAAAAAAAATGGTACAGTCAGCTTCAGAGAACCCTGACCCCTCTTTCGTTCTTTACAAGTTACAAGCTCAAGGGGGTTAGGTTTCTCTGAGGTTGACTGTACATGTACAGTTAGCCGAAAAGCCAAGTATAATATTAAAAAGGAAAGAATCAGTTCAACCTATTGGTTAACAATAGTTGGCAGGTAAAAAAAAGGGACGCATCCAATCCGTTCTTACAGAAAGCCGAAATCTAGCCGGTCCAAATATTTGTCCTCCAACGGTTTGGCAACGTCGCTGTCGTTGCAGAGGGGAGTTAAGGATGGCAACGTCGCACGTCTACGTAAATTTCTATAGTCAAAAAGAACTGACAAACTTTTACTATCGTCACGGACGGACGTCATCGTATTATGACGATCCGTCTGTAACGGTCTGGGCCTCTACCCGCACATTCGAACTTCGCAATTACGTGAACGTTTGCGTTCCAATTTCAACTCTATTATATTACAATGAAGTGCGGACCGAAAGAGTGGCAATATATCGAACATCGAAAGTCCGGGTACAGGAGCTGTCCGGTTACATTATGACAGTTTGTGCGGTCTGAGCTGTTCTATCATTTCTGCGTGTGAATGTAGGTACCTATTTTTTTATTTTGATACCTACTTATACAGTGTGGATTTTTGAGACGGGGCTGTAAGGGCCTACCCTTAATCGTGGTAGCTCCAGCAAAACGTTCTTAAGAGCCCGGTTACACGTTCAGTATTTCATCATTCTGGTCCATCAGTCTGGTCATGTTTATTTGATTTGAAGGGAAACTGATATACTGAAGCACCATGTTAGTCGGGTCAATCTCGAGTCAGTTTCCCTTCAAATCAAATATACATGACCAGACTGTTGAAATACTGACCGTGTAACCTCACTGTAAGAGACTATCCTTAACTTTTTGAGAAATTTTGGACTGCATTCACAGATTTAAAAAAAATGTACAGTCAGCAAGAAAATTTACAATTTACACAAAAACTTTTTTTTGATGCCAATCGATCCTGTATACAAGGGTGTAACTTCTTCTTTATAAGAATAATTCTATTAAAAGAATAATAATTAAACTGTATTAAATAGTGAAAATGATAAAGATTAAAATTTTTAAGAAAAAATCAAAACTACCTGAAAACTCCAAGGACAAATATCTATTAGGTAAATAAAATTATTTTTTAGTATTATTTTCTTCACAAGTGTGTTGAAAAACGTCGTATGATACACGTGTGTATCGGCTCGCCTCGGCTACGCCTCGGCTCTCAATTTCGCCTCGGCGGTAATCACCAACATTACACACTTGCACCATAATGTACTATTATTGGTTGAGCCTATAAAAAAAAACCTTTATTTCACTAGTGCATAATAGTAATGAAAAAGTCACAGTTTGATTATAGGTATCATTATGTGCCTAGTTGCCGTGAAATAAGAGCCATTTTATGAGCAAGTGTTGAAAATTTATTTGTACCTATTGAACACGATCTTTGTGGATCGAAACTTTTTTAAGAACAAAGCAATTTATATGTTTTTTATTGGTTGAGCCTATAAAAAAAAACATTATTTCACTAGTGAATAATAATTAATAAGTAATGAAAAAGTCACAGTTCGATTATAGGTATCATTATGTGCCTAGTTGCCGTGAAATAAGAGCCATTTTATGACCAAGTGTGTTGAAAACGCTGTTGTTCCATTGTGCCCCCACTGTCCCTACTTATTTTTTATCAACACTTTGACTTGTTAAAGCGGGATAAAACTGGTAGGGCGTCGGGACGCGGGAAAATATGATCGAAATCGGTACTGTCCCGGCAGAATCGGGACGGGTGGCAAGTTGGCAACCCTGTTTTGAGTTGTGTAGCTATTGCTTAAGTATTGCAATTTAGTATGGAGCATCCGGTTTTTTTCTTTGCTCTGACAGGTTTGCGCTCATAGTTAAAGTTGTGCAGTTTGATGGGTAGAGTATGTGGTTTAAAGGATAATGATACTTTACCTTACACCCTGTATAATATTGTTGCTACACTCTCTTACTAATAGCATCTAATAGGATTAGAGTAGTTTATAGGATGTTACGAAACAGAAAAGAAAGTAGGGACAGTGGGGTGTCCCTACTTATTTTTTATCAACACTTTGACTTGTTAAAGCGGGATAAAACTGGTAGGGCGTCGGGACGCGGGAAAATATGATCGAAATCGGTACTGTCCCGGCAGAATCGGGACGGGTGGCAAGTTGGCAACCCTGTTTTGAGTTGTGTAGCTATTGCTTAAGTATTGCAATTTAGTATGGAGCATCCGGTTTTTTTCTTTGCTCTGACAGGTTTGCGCTCATAGTTAAAGTTGTGCAGTTTGATGGGTAGAGTATGTGGTTTAAAGGATAATGATACTTTACCTTACACCCTGTATAATATTGTTGCTACACTCTCTTACTAATAGCATCTAATAGGATTAGAGTAGTTTATAGGATGTTACGAAACAGAAACGTTATCGTAGAAACTAGGTAGAAAGAGAAACATTCAATAGTAGAAACTTAAAAAAACTGTTAAGAGGGCTATCACAGTCCAGTAGCGCCCTCATCACATTAAAAAAGATTTCTCAATAAAGAAAGCCTAAATTAAAAAAGTGTTCAACATCAAAACTACAAAAGCCTTCAAGCCATTGTTATACAATACTTTTATAGGTTCTAAGCATTCTACTTTTAGACAATTACAATAAAAACAAAAGCGGCCGTTTTTTTTCTTTTTTTCAAAATTTGTATGTTTAGTTAGACCTTTAAAAAACCTATAAAAGTATTCTATGAAAATAGCTTGAAGGCTTTTGTAGTTTTGATGTTGAGCACTTTTTTAATTTAGGCTTTCTTTATTGAGAAATCTTTTTTAATGTGATGAGGGCGCCACTGGACTGTGATAGCCCTCTTAAAGTCTTGATCAAAGTCAATAGAAAAGGTAGCCAGCAATGATATTGCACAGGATGTTTGGTAGAATGATGTAGATATTTTCTGAGCTGATTGAAGGCACCTTTATGAATATTTTAAACCCTTTAAACCACATATTTAAAGGTGCCTTCAATCAGCTCAGAAAATATCTACAATTATGACAAGTCTCATAGTTTTTAAGTTATGATCAAAAGTTAGTTTTTTTGTTTATTGCGGGAATCGGTTAGAGGTCAAACCTTCAATTCTACGAAACAATATTTTGTTATTAAAGGTAGGCTTAGGTCAAGTTGACCAATGAGCATCAAGTTGCCACATTTGACGGTAGTAATTTATTTGTGAGTAATAGGTGAGTACGGTAGTACCTATTAACTATTTCCAGTGTTTTAATTAAAAATCCATTGATTCTATTTTAGTGGGGGACAGCGATAATAAATTGTCCTGTTTGCCCCCAGGCGGGGGACAACGATAATTTTTTTCCCGTTGGCCCCCGGTGGGGCCGAAGCGGTGGGGGACATCGGGAATAACCCCGCAAGAGATTATGGTCGTGAGTTTATGTATGTAGTAATTTGATATGATAATGATAATTTGAATAGCTGGGTGTTTAAAGTTAGGCACAAGCCCTCAATAACATTCTAGTACCTACCTATAAATGGAATATTCCAAACTACAACCAACTTCCTGCTAATTTGAGACCCGTTGCCTGCCGTTGCCGTTAACTGCCAAAGTACCTAAGTCTCTACTCATTGAAATGTATGGAAAAGAATAATAATTTTTTAACGCGATTTCGAAGTTGTTGACAGGGCCTGATTAACCCTTAGTTTATTTTTAATTTGCTATGGAGCATCTGAAGATACTAAAAGAAAATTGGCAGATTTGGACCCAGCCATTTTTACGAAAACTAAAAGCCATTCAGGGCGGCGGTCATAATTATTGTAAACAGAAAAAATTAAGGCAATTTTTTAAAAAAACTTCCACATTTCCAAAATTCCGGATTCAAAAGTAGAAATTACTAGTAAAATAGACAAATCGTCCAAAAAGCAGCAGCAAAACGCAACCACGACAGCTATTTTCATTTTATATTATCACTGAGGTATTTTTGGTCGTTACCGAACGTATTTGGCTTGGTTGAACCAAAGGGGGTTGAACTGATAGTGTGTGTGATTTCGTTTTCTTCCATTATCGCAATATGGTACGGTTATCGTGAATTTTCAAAATAAACACAATGAATGCGTAGAAGATTGAGTGGACTATCTAATAAGAAAGATTATGAGTTTCACACACTTGATACAAAAGGTAGGTATCATAAGAAGAAATACCTCCCCCCCAACTTGTAAGATACAGACAGATTCCAACCATAGATATATTATAATAATAATAATAATACCCCGCGGGGGCAGCTTGTGGCGAGCTGACGGTGAGTGGCGACACCGCGGACCCCTATCCAGGGGGACCATACAGACATGCGCTCACACACACACACACACACACACATACACCCACACCCACACACACAGTAACACACCCCCCTACCTCTGGCTTGCCTTCATTGGCCGTCCAGAGTGGAATCGCAAGAGCAGAACCTATGCTCCAGGTTGGAAGTGTATTGCACGTAATGGCGTAATAACGGGGAAACCTGCTCACGGGGGTAAACCCCGCGATGGTGAAACCGGAGCCGCACCTCTCGACAACCTTCAGCCGCTCAATGAGATGTTGCCCCATTGTCGCACTTTGTGCGTGCGGCCGTTTTATGGGGCCCACTCGACGAGTCGGCGAGTCACCGCCTGCCCTATTTACAATTTTGAGACTAGTTGTCATGGCAGGCGTCCGTTAGTCTCCTCCCATAGCCCAGTATCCTTCCATCCAACTTTCACCTCCATAGCCCAAGACCTTATTTTTCCATCGCGGCCATAGCGCCGTACTCCAATAGTCTTTGCACGTGGCGGGGACCATCCCCGTGTGTATCATGTTGTGCGCTCGGGGATGGTATCCGCCATTTGTGTATCCCTTACATTTAGATTAACTTTTCTTTTGAACGGGCCTCTACATGTTGGCTTCGGCCCCATGCACGCCTTCCAAAGGTCCGGGACTTAATTGCCCGTGATTACGGAACGTAAGACATATAATAATAAAGCCATTTATTCCAATAAATTAATATCTAGTTACATTTCATTTTCATACAATAAATTCATTTCATTTTCAACATAAATAATTCTAATTAAATAATGATGTGATTCATGCATAATATTATCTATTCTAGGTTTACAATTCATAACACATCTCTTAAATATCATTACAACAGCACCCTACATATTATTAAGTATTAATTACATTTGATTCACGCATGCAACGATTAGGTACGAATTTAACAGTTATTATATAGTTCTTTTTATTGGATTGCCCAAGTTTGAGCAAAGGCCTCCTCCATCCCGCGCCACTCTTCCCTCCCGGCAGCTAGTCTCGTCCAGGTGGTCCCCGCCAGGCGGGCGATGTCGTCTCGCCAGCGGCGCCCCGGGCGCCCTCTCGGACGGCGCTCGCCCCGCGGGTACCAATGCAGTATCTTTTCACTCCATCTGCCATCAGTCGCTCTAGCCACATGTCCAGCCCATCGCCATTTCAAACGACAAGCCAGTGTTGCAGCATCTACAATTTTAGTCTTACTCCGAATGTCGTCATTTCTAATTCTGTCTCTTAATTTAATACCTAAAATGCTTCTTTCTACAGCTCGTTGGAAAGTTTTAATCTTGTTTATTATTTCTTTTGTTATAGGCCAAGTCTGACATCCGTAGAGTAGAGTTGGTGTGATGACAGAATCTATTGCTTTCTTTTTCAGTGTTATGTTCATCGGAGACTTGAAAATGTGCTTAAGAGACCAAAATGCACTACAAACTTTCTTGATTCTTCTCTCAACTTCATCTATGTAATGTCCATCAAACGATATAGTTTGTCCTAGGTACACGTACTCGTTGACGTAATTTATAATTTTGGCTTGTATTTTTATTGTGTTTTGCTCTGCATTTGTCAGTATACCTACAGGTTTTTTCCGGGTTCATCTCTAATCCACACTCTCGACTGTAGAGATTCAGAGTTTCTAACATATATTGGAGGTCTTTATGGTTCTCTGTTATGATGACGATATCGTCGGCAAATCTGAGGAGGTTTAAGTATTCTCCGTTGATATTTATACCGAGTCCTGACCATTCTAGTTTTCTAAAGATATGTTCCAAAAGCGCAGTGAACAGGTTCGGCGAGATCGGATCGCCTTGTCTAACTCCTCGATTCAGTTCAAATATATCTCCTTCTCTGTCTAGTTTGACCACAGCTTTGCTCTTACGATATATTTCTTTTAGGATGTTAATATATTTAGTATGGATTCCTTGCTCTATCAGTGCTGTCCAAAGTGCTTCGTGAGATATAGAGTCGAAGGCTTTCGTGTAATCAACAAACGCTACATACAATGTTTTTCCATACTCTATGTACCTTTCAATCACCTGAGTCAAAGTAAAAATGTGGTCAATGGTAGAATAATTACGTCTAAAGCCTGCTTGCTCTTGAGGTTGTTGGAATTCTAAATCTTTCTTTAGTCTATTTAAAATGATGTTTGTAAACAGTTTATATGTGGTCTGTAACAAGCTTATTGGTCGATAGTTGTTAATGTTTCGAGCGTCACCCTTTTTATAGAGCAAAGTTATTACAGATGTTTCCCATTCTTTAGGTATTTTTTCACTTTCAATAACTTTATTAAATAACTTTGTTAAGACAGGGGTTAGCGGCTCTATCATTGCTTTAATGGTGTCGATCGTTATCGTATCTTTGCCTGGACTTTTCATCGTTTTCAGAGAATGTATTGCGTATTCTATTTCACTCGCGATAAGCGGTGGGATCAGCTCATTCTGGATTTTCTCATTTGTGGTGAATGTCTTTATCTCATCTGCGGTACTGTATAATTTTTTGTAGAACTCCGTAGCTATATTTATGATATTTATTCTGTTGGTATATGTTGTGCCTGTATTACTGCATTTTAATTGTGGTATCCATTGATTAGTGTGATTTACACGTTTATTCCCCCTTTTAACTGATCGTCTTTTGTCTAACTCTTCTTCAAATATTTTCAACTCATAATAATATTTATTTCTTTTTAGATTTCTTCTGATTTTTCCATAGAGTTGCTTTTGTAGTTTCTTTTCCACTTCTGTCTTTATTTGTTTTTCTTTTAGGGTTGTTCTTTCTAAAATCAAATTTCTAGTTTTCTCTGTTATGATGATGTGGTCTAATCTCTTTTTACTCTTTAGTGCAGGCAGTTGATTAACACTGTTTTTGATGTTGTTAATTAGGTTTGAGTATGTTTCTTGAATATTATGTGTTTCTTTAGCTGTCTTTGACGTTTCTGTAAATAATTCTTTCAAAAATTCTCGTTCTGCCGGTAGGAACCCTGACTGTTTGGCTCTGAACGCTCTCCTAGGTTTCATTTCTTTCCCATCGATCACATAAGTACCTCGAACCATTCTATGATCGGTCGGATGGGTGGTGTTAATGACTTGCACGTTTTGCACGCTTTTTATGTCCGCTTTTCTTGTGATGAAAAAATCTATTTCGTTTTTTGTTTTCCCATCAGGAGACCTCCATGTCCATTTTTGCTTAGGTTTTTTCTTAAAGTGAGTTTTCGTGATATAAAGTTGATTTTCTAAGCAAAAATGTATTAATGTTCTTCCTCTGTCATTTCTTAATCCATGTCCCCATTGGCCCATCACAGCTTTATCATCAGGGGTGGCGAAGCCTATCTTTGCGTTGAAGTCGCCTAGTATTATAACCTTTGATAGAGTGCCTTCCAAAGCGGGTCTAGTGTCGTTGTAAAAGGTTTCTAACTCTTCATTTGATGCTTTTTCAATTGGTGCATATACTTGAATTATACTTAAAGAAGAGTGTCCAAAATTTAGGTCTAATCTTGCGACTCTATCAGAAATAACTACGAAGTCTATAATATTTGTTTTAAAAATCTTCTTTACCATAAATCCTATACCGTTTCTTCCACTTTTCTTTGCAGAGTAGAGAAAAATATATTCATCATGTTCTATTATATGTGTTTCTTCTTTTTTGACTTCAGATAGTCCTAATATGTCCCAATTTATATATTTTAGAGCATTTTCTAATTCTTCTTGTCTTCCAATTCCTACTAGAGATCTTACATTGAGAGTTCCTATGTGTAGAATTCGGGTGGAGGGTGTCGGTCTACTTCTCCCACGGGGACCAGCCGGACAGGGAGAGCTAGATATATTATAGGGTAGATAAATATTATGAAGCAAGACATAACAACACTACTTGCCATCTATTCACACTTATGACAACCGCCTATTAGAATAAGTGAAATGTCAATAGTAAACAGATACCGTCTTGAACCATTTTGTCACCAGACCTCCAGCTGGAAGACTCCGCTATTTCCTTACGTTAAGTACGACTTTTGCTTGAATTTGCTTAAAAAATGGTGCCATTTGTGTAACTGATATTGCCGGTCTTTAGTTTATACGTCTATGATTCCAACCAATTTACATTTTTGTTAGTTTTGTTTCACTTCTACACTTATAACTAAGTTTCATTCATGTATGGGACCTTTATGTCTGGGTCTCAAATTATATGGCTTTCCGCCAAACTTCTTTACATTGTCCTAAAACTTATAAGTATAAAAAACATACATACCCACCTACCTACTAGATTACATGTGCTAATTAGTATTTCCAAGAAGCCTGTAACATTATACCTACTTAGTTTGATCACCGCATTCGCATGCGGTAGGTAGGTGCAAGTAAGTATGCAATAAGACTCGTTGTATTAGCTCACAAAGCTTGTATTGGTCTCACAGACTGTTTCACTTGCGGTCTACAGCAACAATTTGATACTTTTTCTTATTAGGTACTAATTCAGGCCCACCACACACATACGGAATTGAATCCGGAATCCTGAATCAGGATTACGATTTCGTATGGATTTTCCCCCTCCAAAATTGCGTTCGGAGTTGCGTAGCTGTCAAATCCTATACAAAATCACAATCCTGATTCGGAATTCCGGATCGAAATTCCGTATGTGTGTGGTGTGCCCACCACACCACACCACACACATACGGAATTTCGATCCGGAATTATTTATTCGACCTTATTTTCACATAGATTATTTTATTTAGGTAAGTATTTTGTGTCTCGGCATTTTGGTAAACACCACAGGCACGACAAGTTTTTTGCAGTTGTCAGAAATTTATTTTTGAAACGGTAGACACTAGGCAGTCTTGTCTTGCACCTATATGACGCTAATGTCATAAAACTAGATACCTACTTAGTTACTTCGTACCTACCTACCTTGATTTCTAATATTATAGGGAGTATTAAAGGAATAAGAAACGAATACGATTTTCATTCATTTCATAGTCATTTCATTGCCTATAATACTATCAATCGGCAGTAGAATAAAATCGTATTTGATTCTGATTAGAAATTAAATGATATAATCCAATACGTAGCTTTCGAATTGTAGAACGACTGTTTTTTACCCGACTGCGCCAGAAGGAGGGTTATCTTTTTCGAGCGTATGTATGTATGTATGTATGTTTGTATGTATATTTCTTTGGCACGGCCTACAGGCCCTACAGCCTAAACGGCTTAATGGATTTTGACGTATGAGGTGTCGTTAGATTTGTAAAAATCGTGAGAGTGACATAGGCTATAGGTATTATTTTAATAACGCGGTTGCGAATTAAAAAAAAAAGAGGGGGAGTAAATTTTTTTTTTTGTAAAAAATTACGATAAGTATTTTTAATAACTACTTAGTAAGTAAAGGTCACTGGGCACCTTAGTATGAAACCAATACGACCTACAGAAAAAAAAAAAAGTATAGGATGTTTAGATAAATGTCTCTAGTTCATGATCATGAATATATAGGTATATGTCGCATTAATGTAGATAACGGGATTCAGGCCAAAAACTAATAAAGAAAATGTAATATTTTTTTTACATTTTCGTACAATTAATAATTTTTTTTACATTTAATACATTTTTTTTACATTTTGTACATTTTAACACCTACATTTAGTAAATTTTGTACATTTTCGTACATTTTCCCATGGTTTAAAAAATAAATAACTACATAAAATTTTATGTGGGTTAATACTGAACATTTTAAGACCAATTTGGTTTTTGTAGGAAAAATTTAGTTAGCTGGGTCAGATTTCGCCCAATGACCTTTATACTTACTTACATAGAAAGTAGTAACTACTAGTAAGTTACTGATAATATGATTTTAATACAGCTGAAAAACAGTGTTGTGCAGCCCTACCTACCTAGAAACGTAATTTACTTTATTTTACCATATCTGGTTTTTAATTTTATTACAGTTATGCCGTACTAGGTTTTGCGTTAAGTAGTACATTCAAGAGCACATCAAGCTTTACACTTGCAGTTAGTTTGTAATAGTCCGAGATCCGACCGTAAAATTATGCACCTATTTCATAGGCGAACGAAACGTGATTCTAGTGTATGTTTACACAGGGGTTGATTCAACGCCGCCAAGTTGCCTAGAAAAATCCTGCCGCAAGTACCTTTTCCATTATGATTTTTGGCATAACTTTTTCCACCTGTCTATTAGGGAAGTAAATTAGGTGCCATCGGAAGGAGACTGATCTAAAGTACTGAAAAAACTAGGGTTGCCATCTCTCAGTTTACCGCTACTATAGGGTTGCCAGGTTGAAAAATGACTTCTTTGAACCAGGCAGCCCTATAGTTGCTAGGATGTTTCTAGGCAACTTGCCGGCGTTGAATTAACCCCTGTGTAAACATACACTAGAATCACATTTCGTTCGCCTATGAAATAGGTGCATAATTTTACTGTAGGATCTCGGACTATAACGCTTATGGCGCACTAAATAAGAACGGGACAAAGTCCAAAGTGTCAAGCTTGACGTGCTCTTGACTGTACTACCCGTTCACTTGGAGTTGGCCGTCGATGACCGTTACAAAATTTCGTCACAGGCACAGTGACTGGTCCCGTCGACAAAAAATAATATAGCAAGAAAATAAACATTTAAAATTAAAAGCGATATTATCTACCGGGATGGACGTGCCGTACGTGGTTGCGTTGCTAAAGGATATAAAATTGCGTTTAATAGGGTCTCTTAGGGGTGAGGTGCGAGAAAGCGGGAAGGGAGGGAGCAGCCAACTCGAAGTGAACGCCTAGTACCTAAATTCCCTAATTATCAAGGAATATATAATACTCCTAATTATGTTCTAATGTCAACGGTGGACGTATATTGGTAGGTATTACTTTACTTTGATTTGATCCATAGATAAGCTACTATTTTATTTTACAGATTTGATCTAAGGGTAGGTATAAGCAAGGTATAAGTAAGGGAGGTAAGTATATGGGAATATATATTCCAATGAGACAAAGATTGGGAGTAATTAGTAGGTATTCCATACTTACAGCAAATGCAGTTTCAATTCCGTTCTATTCTTTGCTGATTGGTAAAGTACCGACCTACCTATTTTAGTCTAGTAGGTAACAAATTGACAACATTTCAAAATTTTAAAGCATTATTTTTATTTGCTTTATGGATAGTTTACCGTTAAATACGAGACCCATATTTTTTATTTTTTCCTTGTTTTCTTTCGTTTCAGAGAAAATATCTACTAAAAAATTGTTTGACGTAAGTTATTCCCGGTTGTACTTCTGGTCCGGCGGGAGTTACAGAGGTTGGCTGTATAAAAGTAATACCCAAAGAGAATATAATCACTACGGTAATACCTTCGCCCATGCTTTGCCCACATTTTGCCCAAAATAAAAAATAAATTGACATTTGCTTACGGCTTGCGTTCCGAATCACGCCAACAGTGTTGTGAACGATTACAGCGCTGGCACCCGTTCCATTTGCTTTATCGCGCTTACAGTGCTGATAGCGTCCTACCTATTCGGAACGCTAGATATCGCGTTGACACAACATTCAAATATTCCTATTATTTTTTTGTTCACTAAATCGTTATAAATCTTTTATTCATCATTTTTTGAACATGATCAAACCCAATGCTACTAAAGAAACCTAAATCGAGACTTAAAAAAACCAAAAACTAATAACCACTACAAAACTGTCAAACGTCACTTAAAAATTCAGTCAAAAATTTACTACAACAAAACTGTCAAACGTCACTTTTAATAACTCGCTCACAGAGCTAACGCTCCGAGCTGTGAGCACTGTTAATGCAAGATGGCGTCGGTAGTGACGTCATGGTGAAGTCGCGTTTTTGATCGTGGTCGCGCTCACGTCCAATCGGATCGACATTTCCAGCCTTTTCAGGAAGAACATCTTAAGCGCCCAAAATTTCAAAATGTGATTTTTACGTAACCTCTAGAACAGATGTTTAAAAATTTGCAGCTGTTAGTTAAAAACTATTCCTCTAAATAATAGAATATATCACACAACATTTTTTAAAAATATCAAGTAAATACCATTCACGATGTATAAGATATAAAAAGTAAAAACCACGTCCTGTAAAAAAACTTAATTGTCGCTTACGATGTTCTTCCCAAAAAGGCTCGATTTATCGTGGCGTGATTCGGAACGCACCGTTTTGTCGTTGGTTTGACAGTTTGACATAAATGTTGTCAACTTGTCAATGTCAAGACTTTTTTTAAATTTACCTGCTAATCAGAAGGCAAAGGACATCTGATGGGGGATGCCTACCTCTGTATTATTTATTGTTATTTCAAAATATTCTGAAATCTGAAAACTATTAAGTACATAAAAAAATAAATGTAAAAGTATTTATCATGATAAGCATCCAAAAATCTCGAACTCGAAATGGTTTTCATATTTCACTAACAAATGATAAATGAAATGTTGTCAATTCTGACTAGTAATTTGCATCCTACCTACCTACCTACCTAACGAACAGTTTGATTGACTCAAATCTAGTTTTAGCGTAGGTAATGGAATTTAATCAAAACTTTGGCTTTTATAAGAGTAGGATTGATTGGTTTTTTGATTGGGATCTATAGGTATCGTTCTTAGCATTAACCCTTATAATTTGTGCGGCGCCAGAAGTGCGATTTTTGAAAATCATACGAGCGACTTGGCAGTATAGTCCTAGTCGTTATGAAATCAAAGCTGCACTTTGGGATGGAAGCAAGCCGCTTTGCACAGTGATAGTAGGGACCAAAATAAGCGATTTGACTCGCAGCAGCGCAACTTTCATCCCTTAGGATAATAGAGGGCGCCACATCATTAAAAAAAACTTTGAAAAATTCTACAAGCCAAACGGCTTCACCGATTTCTATTATTAATGTGTCAATCGAAAGAATATTTATTAGTTTATGATAAAAAAAAATAAAAAATAAAAATATCTATAATGGCTGCAAAAAGCCATGCATTTTTGTAAATTTTTTAAAGTTATTTTTCCGTTTTTTCTTAATAACATTAAAAAAATGTATGAATTGGGTATATTAATAATTATTCACATTGTTAATAAATCAATAACATGTTTAATAAAAAAACTACATGTCAATATCTTTAATAGTTAGGAAAATATTTAAGATTACATAAGCAGGTAAGGCGCGCCCCAGTCTTAGTAATTATGCAAAAATTACTCAATTTGGTACTGGAAGCAAGCCGCTTTGCACAGTGATAGAAAGGACTAAAATAAGCAATTTTACCCGCAGCAGCGAAACATTAATCGTTTAGGATCACAGATGGCGCCACATATTTTAACAAACTTCAAAAAATTATAGAAACTAAACGGCTACACCGATTTTAATTATTTAGGTGTCAAACGGTTCGTCTTTTTATGTTTCAATTTAAAAAAATTAAATACTCAATTATTTGTAGAAATTGAAAGTGCAAAAATAATAAAATATATACAAAAAATTTTAAAATGTCATGTTTTCACTAAACTACGTTGAACAATGTATGAAGTGTGTATTTTTATTTTAGACGGATTTATTTCGAATCTAAAGATGAAAACTGCATCGAAATCGGTTTAGTAGTTTTGTAAATATTTATAATTTCTGCTGATAAAAGTCCACAAATCAAGGATCGCCACAACAGGACCGGCCCTGTACTATCTTCATCCAACGAGTGCCCGCTACCTTCACCGGATCGTCGGTCCACCTTACGATACGCTTACGATTTATTACGATACGCTTACGATATACGCTTACGATTACGACTATCCACGATACGCTTTCCGGTACGCGACTGCGCGGTGGCCACTCGAGAACTCTTCAGCCCCATCGCCCATCCGTACGTTGAGCAATGTGCTAAGCCCATTCCTACTTTAGTTAGTAATTCTCTGGGTTGTGTCGGGCTGTCGGCTACCCTGGTTCTCTTGCGGATGGACCTCTTCATTTCTTAATCGATCTCGCAGGGACAATCTATATAGCCATCTCCATTGCCTTTGGGTGACTTACAACATTTTTACTTGGCTTTAATTTAGTGAGCGACCATGTAATAGCATAATTTATTATATTATATTTGTATATCATTTCAAATCATATCTATTAACTTACGTATGATTTCCACAGCCGCCCTTGCAGAATTTTTATTACACTGCAGAGGACAGGGTGCAAGCTAGGTCAACGTGTCGGCAACCACAACGCATTGTGTCCGTCACAGCCTGATTTCTAAGCGAATTGGTTGAAGAATATTTTCTAATAGTTCCCATCCCATGCCCATCTTTTTAGGGATGTAACAAGAGCTCTTAAGGTGGATGGACTTCACAGTAGTTAAAATATACAATGGTCAGTGCATTGTGCGCAGCCTGATTTACAAGCGTATTTAGTTAGTCGAAGAGGGATAATTCTGACAAATTGCAACTTTTGACCATTGTGGAGTCCATCTTACCTTAGGAGGTCTTGTTACATCATCATAAAAAGATAGGCATGGGATGGGAACTATTAAATTGAAAACATTCTCCGACCAATGTAAGTACTTATAAATGAGGCTGCGACGGACTCAATACGCTGTAGTTGCCGACACGTCGACCAACCTTGCACCTTGCAGTGTAAAATATTCTGCAAAAGCGTCTGTGGGAATCAAACGTAAGTAAAGTACCTACCTATAAAATTTTGAAATGCTATAAATAAATATCTTGGACATTGTCACACAAATTATCTAGTACATTTAAAGTACCGGAATCTAAACTCATACACCACAACTACAATACCAATCACCAACTACAATACCTGGCTATACTAATATTATTATTATAATACTAAATGAAGGCATAGTTTGAAGGCTGCAAGTCAACCAAAGTGCAATGGGCTAGAGGGCTAAGCTCGGAGTTTCCCTTTCTAAATCAAATCAGAAATGTATTCGACACAACCCGAAGAATTGCTAACTAAAGTGGCAATGGGCTGGGCATATTGCTCGCAGAACAGCTGGCCGATGCTGATGGGGCAGAAAAGTTCTCGACCGGCGACCGCGAGGTCGCGTACCGGAAAACGTACCGTGGGTAGGCCTCCACTAGGTGAACCGACGATCCGGTGATGATAGTGGGTACCTTTTGGATGAGAGTAGTGCAGAACCAGTTGTTTTGGCGATCCTTGAGGGGGGGGCCTACGTCAACGTTTAGTGGACGTTTATCGGCAGAAATTAGAAATATCTACATAACTACTAAACCGATTTCGATGCAGTTTTCACTTTTAGATTCGAAATAGATCTGTCTAATTTTAGACAAAGAAAAAAACACACTTCATACATTGTTCAACGCAGTTTAGTGAGAACATGACATTTTTCATTTTTTTTATATATTTTATTATTTTTGCACTTTCTATTTCTACAAATAATTGAGTATTTTTTTTTTTTTAATTTAAACATAAAAAGTCGAACCGTTTGACACCTAAATAATTAAAATCGGTGTAGCCGTTTAGTTTCTATAATTTTTTGAAGTTTGTTGAAATATGTGGCGCCATCTGTTATCCTAAACGATTAATGTTTCGCTGCTGCAGGTAAAATTGCTTATTTTAGTCCCTTCTATCACTGTGCAAAGCGGCTTGCTTCCAGTACCAAATTGAGTAATTTTTGCATAATTACTAAGACTGGGGCGCGCCTTACCTGCTTATGTAATCTTAAATATTTTCCTAACTATTAAAGATATTGACATGCAGTTTTTTTTATTAAACATGTTATTGATTTATTAACAATGTGAATAATTATTAATATACCCAATTCATACATTTTTTTAATGTTATTAAGAAAAAACGGAAAAATAACTTTAAAAAATTTACAAAAATGCATGGCTTTTTGCAGCCATTATAGATATTTTTATTTTTTATTTTTTTTATCATAAACTAATAAATATTCTTTCGATTGACACATTAATAATAGAAATCGGTGAAGCCGTTTGGCTTGTAGAATTTTTCAAAGTTTTTTTTAATGAAGTGGCGCCATCTATTATCCTAAGGGATGAAAGTTGCGCTGCTGCGGGTCAAATCGCTTATTTTGGTCCCTACTATCACTGTGCAAAGCGGCTTGCTTCCATCCCAAAGTGCAGCGTTTCCTTAAAATATCTCCATAACGACTAGGACTAGTAGAAATATGCATAATCTCTGTAGTAATTTAGACATTTTCTATTGCCAAGTCGCTCGTATGATTTTCAAAAATCACACTTCAGTAAGGGTAGGACCTACTATAACAATATCGATCGCCACTCGACTGATAACCAACCAAGTTGTACCTACTTCAAGTGCCCCACTCAGTTTTTGTAAAGAGCAAAAAATCAAAATGCATTCATTGCACGCCTCGCTCGTACAGCAAGGGCGGATCCAGGATTTCATTTTGGGGGGGGCCCTCGGCCGACTCAGGCCACGTATTAAGATATAAAAACATTTAGTTAGAGACACAGACCCGAGACGTCTTGTATACATACATAGAAAACTAAAACAATCAGCCCCGGATCTACGATTTTTCCGAGGCGGGGCAAAAACATGAGATTGGCGCCGGGCCCGGGCCTCCTCTACAAGAGTGTAGTAATAATTTTTTCTTAGAGAGGCCAGGTCCAGGTTGAGTGGTTGCAATAAAACGTTTATCATAGAGCGAGCGAAGCGAGCTCGAGATTTTACTGCAATATGATTAGGTCGAGTCAGAAATTCGCAATATGATCGAATTCTGCGATAGGTAATTTCAATACAACAAAAAAACCAAGAGCGAGCGAAGCGAGATCAATATTTCACTGAAATATAATGAGATGACTGCAATAAGATCTAAAAGCAAGAGCGAGCGAAGCGAGCTCGAGATTTCACTGCAATATAATGAGACGACTGCAATACGATCTTAAACCGAGAGCGAGCGAAGCAAGCTCAGATTTCGTCACTGCTATACATATAATGAGATGACTGCAATGAGATCTAAAACCAAGAGCGAGCGAAGCGAGCTCGAGAATTTACTGCAATATAATTAGGTCGAGTCAGAAATTCGCAATATGATCGAATTCGGCGATAGGTACTTTCAATACAACAAAAAAACCAAGAGCGAGCGAAGCGAGCTCGATATTTCACTGAAATATAATGAGATGACTGCAATAAGATCTAAAAGCAAGAGCGAGCGAAGCGAGCTCGAGATTTCATTGCAATGTAATGAGAAGACTGCAATACGATCTTAAACCGAGAGTGAGCGAAGCCAGCTCAGATTTCGTCACTGCAATATAATGAGATGACTGCAATGAGATCTAAAACCAAGAGCCAGCGAAGCTAGCTCGAGATTTTACTGCAATATGATTAGGTCGAGTCAGAAATTCGCAATATGATCGAATTCTGCGATAGGTAATTTCAATACAACAAAAAAATCAAGAGCGAGCGAAGCGAGCTCGATATTTCACTGAAATATGATGAGATGACTGCAATAAGGTCTAAAACCAAGAGCGAGCAAAGCGAGCTCGAGATTTCACTGCAATATAATGGCATGACTGTAATACGATTTTAAACCAAGAGGGAGCGAAACAAGCTCGAGATTTCGTCACTGCAATATAATGAGATGTCTGAAATCAGGAGCGAGCGAAGCGAGCACGAGATTTTTTTGCAAAATTCTCAAGTCGATGCAATATTTTTTTTCCGTCTTGATTTTGGCGCCCCGGCCGGGGCGTGTTCCCCGGTTTGCTGTTAAATCTTTAGGATTATATTATATGTATAATCCTAAAGATTTCTGACCACAGCCTTGTTTTAATTATTGTACCTACACAGGTACAATAATTAATACAGAAACATGGAGCGAGCGAAGCAAGCTCTCATTTTCTCCGCTCTACGAATTAGTTATGGACAGAGCTCAGTCAATCTATGCCCTTGTAAAGTGCCGTCATTACTCAGCCTCGAAATTCAATCCAATCCGCAGAGGTCCGTGGGGGGGGCCATGGCCCCCTGGGCCCCCCCCCTGGATCCGCCCTTGTCGTACAGTTCGATACACACTCCGACTCCGCCTCTAATTACAACAATAGCCCAGTTCAATGACACGAGTATTCAAAGCAACACCTAGCGCCATCTCTTATCGCTCAACAAAAACATTCGTTTTAGTACTAAAACACCAACTCACGTGAAAATTCAGTCTTTTCATAGCCAATGAACCGTCTGTGAAATCCGCATAAAATGCACATGTAACCACAAGAATCCACATTTGTTGATAAACAATCGGTGACGCATTCAAATAGCGTCAAAAACACGGTCCTTTGCAAGGGCCCGGGACGGACTGTCCGGGCATCGGTGCGGTGATGCGGTCCCTTTCGTGCTCAGGGCAGGCTGACGTTCGTTCCGCCGGGCGCTTACATTGGTTATAGGACGGACCAATAGCGTCAAACTCCGCTCCCCTTCACCACTGGCCGACACGCGACACGACAGAGAGCGTCACAGTGGAAAAAGCGGTGGGGAAAACAACTGACGAATTCGACTACGCTACTAACAGTTCTCCCGCCATTCGATTTACACACAAATTGGCGTGCAAGCCACACCACTCCATGTAAAGACACCAATCGGTGGCAACCACTAAACTCCAACTAGGTAATAGACTTATAGATATTGTTACGCAAAATCAATAACAATTTCAATTATAGATATTAGAGGGATTATAAAAACGGCATTGCGGCGCGGAACCCAAATTGCTGAAATTAAATTCTTGGTCACTCAGGTTCTGACTCAGGACCTCAAAAGATGAATAACGTTATCGGTTTATTTATAGAGCAACGCATTAATTACTCGGCCGTCAGTAACCGGTTATCCATAGTTAACACAAATGAAACACTTCACGCCTTTGTGTTAGAAGACGATAATGTTTACTTAGGTAGGTACCTACTGACCGGACAAACTACCTACGTAACATAAGCATTTGTAAAACGAAAAACGATAGATAGGTAGGTAGGTATATTGTTAATTTCTGGTAGGCTTTATCTACCTACGAGTACCTAGTTACTTATGAGTTATGAGCTTATGAGACATTAAGGTGGTTCATATATCAGACTACGCTGCTGTGCAGCCTTATATACCTAATATAATAATACTACTAAGTACCTGCACTAACTATAGCGTAGTTATATTTTAGTACAACCAACAATATACCTAGGTCAGCCACAGCTGCATTCATTTATATGGACACGTAACGTAACACACTTATGCACCTCTAAATAATAATGTATGAATTTATTATTGGTTTCCTTACAAATGACGCAAATAAATAAATCCTTGTAAATGTTTAATATGTAGGTACACAGTTGGTGTGCCATATTAAATAAAATAAAATACATGGAGTAGGTATTCTATTCTATAACATACCAATACGAATAGTAACCTATAGTCTTGAAACCACTTTGATGTGTTATTTGGATTAGACACTTGGAATTGGCAAACATTCACAGGGATAAGTATAATTATTAATTACTTATACTTAGCTTATAATTATGGAAGGCCAGATTTACCCACAGGCAAACTAGTCTGAAGTCTAGGTCTAGGGCGCAAGGACTGAAGGGGCGCGCATCGTCTGAGCATGTATTTTTTTAGCATGAATTTCCTATACTGTATTGTAAAAAGTAAAGTTAGAAATTTGGAAATGCGCACGTGAATCTCATTTCAGAATTAGATTCTATTGCAATGGAAAGAGCGAAGTGAGCTCGAGATTTTACTACAACATGACGATCTAATCATGTTGTAGTAAAATCTCGAGTTAACTTCGCTCTTTCCATGATTTGGTTTTGGGTCCCTTCCTGATACGATAACCTCATATTGCAAAATTATCGGGCTATCTCCACGCTGATGTTCGATCACTACGTTACCTACCTATCTCTATCGTTCCTGAAACTAGATAGTAGTTTCTATCATCTTCATCAACAGCCTATCATCGTCCACTGCTGAACATAGGCCTCTCCTAAGCCGCGCCACAAAGCTCTGTCCGCGGCCTTCCTCATCCAATCGCTCCCCGCTATTTTTTTTAGGTCGTCTGTCCAGCGGGCAGCAGGGCGTCCCATACTACGCCTACCAGTTCGCAGTCTCCACTCTAGAACTCTGACACCCCACCGGTTGTCAGTTCTTCGGCAGATATGACCAGCCCATTGCCACTTCAACTTGCTAATTTTCTGAGCTACGTCAACCACTTTAGTTCTCTGACGTATCACTTCATTTCTGAATTTTCTGATGTGATCTCTCAGAGAAACACCGAGCATAGGTCTCTCCATAGCTCGCTGAGCGACCTTGAATTGATGAAATAAAATAGTCCCATCGTCAGGGTCCATGTTTCCACACCATACGTCATTACTGGCAGGACGCACTGATTGAACACCCTCGTCTTGAGACGTGAGACGTGTGAGATGTACTCGCCGTTCACACATATGCCTCGTCCTTTCCAATTGAGCGTCTTGAACATGTCTTCCAGAAAAGATACACTACGCGAAATTGGTGAAGTTTCGGGGAAATAACATCCCCCTGTCTCACTCCTCTTAGCACTTGGATCGGCTTCGTCAGCTGATCGTGATCATGTACTTGAACGGATATAGAGGCGGCGTCATGCAGACATCTGAGCACCTAGTTCTATAATAGGCTACTTGACAACTAGTCAAATCAGCTACTCTTCATCGGACGTCAAAACGTGCGCTTTCTATGAATATTTCTACACTAATATTATAAAGAGGAAAGATTTGTACCTATTTTTGTATGTTTGTATGTTTGTAATGAATAGGCTCAATAAGTACTGGGCCGATTTAAAAAATTCTTTCACCATTAGAAAGCTGCATTCACCCTGAGTAACATAGGCTATATTTATTGCTAGAAAAGATTAGACGTCAACCCGTGCGAAGCCGGGACGGGCCGCTAGTGTACTATATAAAGAGTTGTGACGTCGTCACCATTTCATTACTTTTTAAAGTTTATCTTGGCATTAAAAATAGTATTCAAGCTAAAAACTCAACGAAAATGGGAGTTTAGCGTTATTTTCTAACCCTTTTTTTACTGAGAAGATAAACATAAAATATATTGTATGTAGTCAAATACCCAATTGTATCCAATAAGCGCGCTTATTAATTTTCAGCCTAGGGCGGCCGGAACCCTAAATCAGGCCCTGCTTGTAGGTACCTAATTTTATGTAGGTATACTATCTTTTCATATCGCAAAATGTCTTTGTAAGTGGAGGTAAATTAAACCACGATGCAAGTCGCGGTGACATCGACAATGTCCGAGCATTTTTCTAAACTTTGGGTTACATAACTCCAAATAGGTACTTCTTTTCTCTTGTATAGTTTATCATAGTCTTTACACGACTCTTTAGGTATCTTTCAGTCAACGAAGCTCCAAAATTGGTAAATAAATGCAGTAAATCGTGTAGTCCGGATTATTATTTTCAGTCGTAGGGTAACCCCCAGGTATAAGATACTAAAAGTCCCCAGCCAGCTGGGGGCCGTAAGCTTCGGGCGTGAGGGGGGGTATTTCTCGAAAACTAAGGGTCCTAGAAAAAGAAGTTTGTTCTACATAGGTAATGAAGCTGATTAAATTTCCTACAAAATGGTATATTAACTTTTTTTTAAACAGCGATACCAAGTGAGATGCGGTGGGTGGAAAAGTCATAAAGGCTGAAAAACTATGTGAAAAGTGAGATAACGTTGGAACTGCTTGTCGGATTCGAACGAAAGAAACTTTATTTTAGAGATTAGATAGCACAGTATAAGAAAGAGTATCTATTACTAGATATTAGAGTATATATTGTAGGTCGTTTAAAATTATTAAATGTATAAATTTTGCAAGTCAGAATGACCAGATTCGGCCTGGCGGTCGGCAAAGAAACTCTAAAAAGAAAAGATTAAATCCCGTTTGCGATCGATTCGAATTAAGTTCCTAGCTATCGATTTATTTTTTAACCCACTGCAGGGCCACATGCCTGCCTACCCTTGAGGAGGCTGTATCTATGGGCGACAGTCCACCACGCGTGCCCAATGTGGATCACAAACTATCATATGTATGGTAGACTTCACATACACGCGTCAGTTAATTGTAGGTAGGTAATACAAGGAACCGAGATTTCTAAAATTAAACATTTTAAACGTTTCTTACCTAGTTCTTACCGCGTTTCTGTACTATAAGATTTATAAGTAGGTATTTGAGTTCCCGGCACCCGACCCGAGTCCCAAAAACCGAGATTTTGTACCTATTGAATATTTGAGTGAGTCAGACAGAATCAGATGTTCAAAGGTCAGAACTGCCCCAATGACATTTTATAAAGTTAGGTAGTATAGTGTTTATACTAGTTATTCTTATTCGTAGGTTTATACAGAAGAGACGCGTGGTTGTGGCGGGTAGTCAAAGTAACACCAATATAAACCTTATAGTACGTAGCAAAGCGTCGTTTTTTGAAAGAAAAATCGCGCCTCCGCCACCAGGCGACGTCATCGCCTGGAGGCGCGGGCGTAATTCTCCAAACGACTCTATGCTACGTACTATAAGGTTTATATTGCCGCACCCCGCCCGCGAAATGTCCGCGCCACGTCACTTCTGTTTAAACGCTCCCTTAGGTACCTACAAATAGGTACAGGCCCAAAATACATGAATCAATCGAAATGAAGCCCCCCAGACGTGACCAGAGTAATGGAGCAGACACTGCAGAAATCAGCCGTCTTATATTCCGAGAGACAGTTAAATTCGTACAGATTCTATATTTTCTGTGCTGTCTTAGCGGTTTCCTTTTCCATCAGATTCAGGAGAGTGAAAACGAGAATACAAATACATACGAGTATGTCTTTATCGCACACCCTCAGCACAGTATAAGAAAGAGTAGGGTACTGTATGTAGTGCCCTACTCTTTCTTATACTCCCTACGGACACTCCTGCCCCGTACCAGGACTTTCGATTGTCGATATATCGCGACCGTTTCGGTCCGAACTTCATTGTAAATAGAATTGACATTGGAACGAAAACGTATACGCAATTACGAAGTTCGAATGTCCGGGTAGACAGCCCCTGCCCCCTACCAATTTTTACCTTAGTCCCAAGAGAGCTTTTTTTGTTGTTAAAATTACAGCATTACACAGGGAGCAGCCACTGCTTATCACTGCTCACGGCCGACCCTCACGTGGAAGACGACCGCAGGCCAGACCAATAGTGTTGTCCCCTCTCTCTCTAGCACTCGCTCAGTTTCTCACGTGCTACTCTTCTTAGTAACGCGAGCCAATTTGAATGAAGTGATAGCGATTTGTCCCGGTTGTTCCCTTATATTACCTATAATATATCGTGCTTACCTGTTTATGTAACTAAGCTCACTTGCTCAAGTCACAGGATAAACCAACAGTACATACAGTAGGACAAAGCAGACAAACTGTGATGATGATGACTTGTCGATGTCACGTCATATCAACAATTGAGCAGAGTGGTAAAAGACGTACCTATGCCTATTTAAGGTATCTGAAACTCAAAAAGTACGATGCTAATATCCAACTTGGGTAGGTACGCATAAGCAATCATATCAGCCGATAGACTTCCCCTGCCGGACATGGTCTCCCCTAAAGATCGTCACAACGACCGCAGGTCGAGACCGGTCCTGCGCTGCCTTCATCCAACGGTTTCCCGCCGCCTTCATCAGGTCGTCGGTCCACCGTGTGGCCTATACCTCAGGTACGCGGTCGCTGCTCGAGAACTCTTCTTACACTTGTAGCCGTAGCGCGAATTCCTCTAATCAGAGGAATTCGTAGGTATAAAATTAAGGTGGTTCAAACGAAAATCTGAAATACGAGGACATAATTATCAACCTATTGAACTCCATTAGATCCTAAACATTGTTACTTATATTTTCTTAGAAGCAAAGACATAATTTAGTAACGTAGTCGGTATAAGATCGTTGGTTACAAAAAAATTCGGACAACGTGAACTTCGGTAATCCCTTGATCCCGTCAGCATCAAGGCACAGCCTGCCGCCTCAAAGTAAAATGTTACCGCAGCCTTATCTTCACAACTGGTTTGTGATAAGAAGGATGTTTTTTAATACAACTAGCTATTCAGTGGGGTAACAATAACCGCAGTAGGGCACGTCGTAGGTAGCTCGTATACCTACAAAATATGGTAGTTGATGATTTATAAAGGTTCTTTAGGCCGCTTGTGTGTCGGCTCGGCACAGCATAGCACAGCTCAAGAACGAGCCGCTGCGTGGTGCGGGCAGAGTTTAGTAAAATCTTAGGTACGATTAACGCAGCGGACGGCGCGTTAGGGGCGATCTTACACCGATAGCTCTTTTCAACCATTAGGCTGGCTGTCCACCAAAGCGAAATCTTGAGTAGCGAAGCTTTGAAACTATGCAATGTACGATCGATCGCGTCCACCAAAGCTATGCGAGGTAGATGAGCGATGTGAAGATGCATAGCTTAGTTACCTTCCTTAGCTATTATACCTACCTAGCTAAGATGAACTTTGTGTGAAACCGCGGTAGCTCTTTTCTCCTCGTACTTCTCGCGCATCCTTAGCACACAACCCTATAGCTATGTAAAAAGATGTCGCTTAGCTAAACCTTCGTCCACCAGAACAGCGCTAAGTTAAGCTATGAAAATGAAGTGATCTGATTGTCTTTTTTTCCTCGCACACAGCGTAACTACATGGTTCATCTCTGGTGGACAGCCAGCCTTTATGCAGGGGCCAGATTAACATCAAGCGTTCATAGCTCAATGCCTTTTGACGCGATAAATTGATAAATGAAAACAACGCGTCAAATATTCGTCGATTATTTAATAGTAACTTGCTAGACTTAGCGCACAGAGTACTATAATTACTACCGTAGCGCGATAAATGTTAATAAACGTCTAATGCTATTGACAGCACACTATCGCTTAACGTTCATCAACACGTCAGTCAATAGGCGTTAGTGTGGCCCCTGGATCGCGCTGCGGCAGCTGATGGATGACGAGGCCTACGTTCCCTTCCATGAATAGAAGAAAGTAATATTATAAGTATAACTACTTACTGATTTTCATTTTGTTATGGTACTTTTTAAATCTCTATCGCTGGGCTTAAAACCATTAATACAAGTAAATAACTAACTATTTTAGAGGCGAAGCGGGGTTCTATATTCCACAGAATAAATATTCGTTTTTATATAGTTCTACATACAGAACGGCCACTTCCTGCCCCTCTCTGACTTCGTATGAAGCAGGGTGAGGGAGGCCCTGCACTTTCTGGGGATGATTACTTTAAGGGGCGCCGAGCAAAAAGCACACAGCAGTCGCGTGCATGCGCCGCGCGCCGTCCAGCCAGACCGCGCCGGCGCCGGCGCAATCTTGTGTCTGTACTTTACATTTAGCACTACTACTAGGTAGGTACTAGTCTAACATCGTGAGACCGTTCTATGCACAGACTATTATATGGTTCTATGGACTGGCACCACTACCTACGTTAGTTATCTTTTATATTAAATTCAATAGTCTCTGTCAGTCAATATTGTGTATATTTCTTTTAACAACCTATTCATACCCATACTACACAGTGTAAAACATTTCAAAACATGTATAAAATTCAATTGTTCTTATTTATAGTTTCAGACAACTTTCGCAAAGCCACTAAATAACTTGAAACATCGTGCTATATTCATAGTTAAAATTTGTTTGCTGTTTGCATCAAAAGGGACCGTATCGTTCTAGCAATTACATATAATAATTTCAAACAGACTCATCGAAAAACGTCGTAACACCAGAAGGTCCGTTTTGATATCAACGGCAATTAAACTTATTAAACAAAATAACACTTAACTTACATCTAGTGCTTCTCTAATGTACCGCGCAGTAATTTTATGTATCCAGTAGTTCTAAAGGTTCTTGGACACTACGCCGCGCCGCCGGTAACGGCTACCAAGCATTACACACCGCCTGGCCGGCGGTTGTTTTTATGGTTGCACAGGGTGTTAGGGCAGCAACTTACTATTAATCTGTGGTTAGGCCTAGGGTAAATAGTTGCATTATTTTAAGGGGTGATTGTACCTACTCATGATACGGAATACCGTATCATGAGTAGGTACAATCACCCCTTAAAATAATGTATATTTCACATTGTATATTTAAGAAATATACAATGTGTTAATGAATTAGCGCAAAACCTCATACACCCCAACTCATTTATAACAAAATAATTATATTGAAACAATAATTTCATTATTTTGATAGTTAAAATTTTAAGTTATTCACATTTTAAGTTTTGAGGCAAAAATTATTTGTTATCATTTCAGCACTGAAAGAAAGCGCTAATGTAATCAAGGATACATTTTTATAATCTTTTTTTGGTAGTAAGTAGGGTGAGTGTGCCCGTGCGGTGGGTAGACATCGGGTACAGAAAATTTTAAATTCTGCAAACAAATTATTTGATATTTTGAAAAAAATTACCTTTGTTGAAACCATGATAATTCGACTCTGCTCTCGATTCTAAACAAACTACTTTCTAGTTTTGCGTTAATTCATTAATACGTTTTATAGGAAATTCGCAAAACAAATTTTGGACTTTTCATAACAAGACTAAGTGCAATCAGCTGATCGAACGTTTGTATGAAAAGTCGAAAAAAAAATTAGAAGTTTCCTACAGGTTTCTCAAGGAAAGTTGTAATATCATGGGTACAATAACCCCTTAAAGTAATGCAACTGTTTACCCTAACACCCTGTGCACACCAAGCCCGAAGACACATACGGCTGGGTCCGCGAGTTGGGTGTGTAGACACCATCTGAGCCACATTAATAGAGCGATTTTTCAGCGTTGCAGGAACGATATCGTCCTGATATTTCTGCGAAATTTCTGAGATCAATCAGTGTCGAGGCGACATCGCAGCGATAACGCTCCGTGAAAATAGCGACGATTCGGTTGTGACGTCGCAGAAGTACAGTTGCGACGTCGTCGCGTCGTTAAGGAGCAAATTGGTAGCCGACCGCATGAGGCGTGCGGTCGCGACGTGTCGCGGCGACACGTCGCGTCGTGAATTGGAAGCCGACCGCACGCCGCAGCTACAGACAGTATTGCCAACTTAGGGTATTTTTTGGGGTAATAATTTTCAGTAGGGTTTTAAGATTTAGGATGATGCTTTATATCTACTATGCCGTAACTTGAGCTCTAATAAAGGGTGAATAGAAAAGATTTTCGTAAAAACGAATAAGTAGAAAAAATTTCCGTAAAAAGTAAAAACATGTTTTTTTTATTTGTTTCCCAAAATTATCATCTCGTATTTATTATATCTAGTAATATTTAAACACTGTTTTACCAAATACCAAACGCCAGTATGATTTATTGTAGGAATTTAACGGAAAATGTGGTTGAAAATAGAAATTTCATTAAATTAAAGAAATATCGTGGAATTTGTATGAATTATCGTGTTATACCCGACTTTTATGTTCTATCGCATGCCACTCAAAAATATCGTGAATCTAAGATAATTATCGCATGCTGGCAGCACTCGGCGACACTACTGGTCTGCGGTCGAGCGTCAGTGAAGCTCGACCGCACCGCAGTGAAGTCGAGCAGGGTGTCGCCGGCTGCGCAGGGTATTTCATAGAATTACATACAAACCAGTAGTGTCGTCGCGACATGCGGTTGCGGCGTGCGGCGTGCGGTCGCCTGTCAACCGCCACCTTTACAGTGCAGTTGCGAAATCACCTACGCTCAAAAATAGCTTGTGTGATATGATATGGCTCTAAGTCTAAGCATCGTAAACGTACCGAATAACCACAATGAATGATGCCCGCGTGACCAAAGCCGGCGTTTCGGCATAATAGTGTGTAGCATCCTTTTACCCTGGGGTAATTACCACCCTGGTGGTGGTAAATGGGTTGGATAGACAACATTAACAGCTTACTTATTAGGTGTTTTAAGCCTTAGCCTCAAGCGTTTCGGGCATTATTTTGTCCACCCAGTCTTTGATGATCTTCATTCCTCTCTTATTTATGGAATGTCCCAATCTCTCCATGACATGAAATTCTCCTTGCACCCCGAGAGCTTTCAGCTCGTTGAAAGAGGTCTGCCCCCATTTGAGGTCCACCATGTCATCACTGTCTCCGTGAATTTGTAGAAGAGGTGGCACTGAAAATTTAGTATGTCTTTTTAGGCGCTGTACATTACCATCCGCTGAGTATAGGCTCTTTATTATTATTTTATTATCCATGGAATGGAATGGAGAAGTGAAGAGATCTTTTTGAGGTTAACTTACTACACAATGATTGTTCAACGCATATGCGTTTTTTACGGACTTGATCGACAAGGATCGAAATAGACTTCTTATTTTAGTTTGATATTTTTAAAGTATAATTTTAAATGTAGTTCGGTAGGCAGAGACAATAGCATGAAACCTGCTACGATCCTAACAGACCTCTCTCGCTTCCTCCACATTATCAATGTGGATGTGTGGGTCTTTTCATGAATACTCATCGGTTTTTGGTACTGACTGTACGGAGTACTGACCTGGCTCTTTTTGTTTGGTACACATCACCTATTTGTTTTGATATTAATTGATGTGAAAGGATAATGTAGTGTTATTTAATTATAAACAAATTCATCAACAATAAGATAATTCACGAGTCTCGTGGTAAGAGGATTCACGAGCGGATGTATACTTCGTTAGCACGCGGGGATAGGTGGCCTCGTGGCTCCGTCATTTTAATTTCTGGTGGTTAGTTTTTGTTCAAAAAAAAATCCTTGATATCACCCAAATATCGATTACAGAACAACGTCAACTAGAACAACGTTTACTAGACAGTAGCAAAATCATCAACACCACAACAGAGCCATAATTTTAAGATAAAAATGATGATTCACCATTGTTTACCAAATCACAATTTCATTCAAAAATGTGCTTTATAAGCCTCAAATTAAAAGTCAAACTTCAACAGTTTGTACAATAAGTAATAACTTACAGTGAACGTCGGCGCTGGACGCATTCTTCAACTCATGGTAGACGACAGAGTTGTCGTTGAGGAAGGAGCTGAAGGCAAACACACCGGCTAAGCCCTGCTCCCAGCGGTACCCCGTGTGCAGGGCTAGGGCACCCCCCATTGAGAACCCACCTACAACCACATCATTCACAATTACTTTATATAACAATGCACCAGCTTGTATTAAACATTAAACTTTTTATTTTACAAAAATAGCATTCAAATCAGTTTAGTGGTTCTTGCGTGATGCTCGAACAAAACAGACAAGCCAACAAAAATTTAGTTTCATCATAATTGGCCCAGTAGTTTTTGTATGATGCTTGAACAAACAAATAGACAAAAATAAAATAAAAATCGTTTTTTTTTTACTGTTGGCAGGTAGACCAGTACTAAAATAATAATGCCCTATAATAACATATTCGTTTTAGGCTTAGAGCATGCATATAGAGCGCGAGCATCTTCCATGACCCTTGGCGCCAAGCGTAACCAATTCAGTATCTGATTTCATAGTATTTTAAATAATACTAGTCTAGAATTTTCTTTAAAATTTCCATGTTACACAGACGCTTATGCAATAAAATAAATAGTTAAATTGACATCCTAGCATCACCAAGTTCTGATGCTGAAGTGTTCGCCTTTGCAAACTCACCAGTGTCCCGTTAAGTAAATTAGAATAGGTAAAATCTAGACATAAGGTATGATGGGACTGACATGTACATAACATCCCTAATATTATAAATGTGAATGTAAGTTTGTTTGTTAGGTTTTCACGCGAAAACTACTTAACCGATCATCATGAAACTTTGTACACATATTCTTGGAGGTATTAGAAGTAACATAGGATACTTGGAGTTTTCCAAACTCCACGCGGACGAAGTCGCGGGCAAAAGATAGTATTTGTATAAAAGTCCCTTTAAAAAAAATTTATAAATAAAAAAAAAAGTTAAATATTGCTATTGAATATCACACTCAACACACACCACACACCACACCACACCACTCTCCTCACTTGCTCTCACTGATGCAATCAGGACATGTTATATTTTTGTCGTAATTGAATGAAATTGTATTCATACCCTACTCGGTCAAGCCTGCTCTACAGCTTGCCTTTACATTCTCTAAACCTTTGAGTCTAGGCTTTAAAGCACTTTTTCTCAAACATGCTTGGAAATGTGAGCATTATTTTGACATCCTTCTTCGAGATAAATCGAAATTGCTGTACTGGCCAAATACATGCGCGCAGCGGCCGGCAATGTTGTATGAAAAACCATATCTGTCGTGTTTAGCGGCCAAGTAAATTACATAGTAATCTCATATCTGTCGTGTAATTTAAAAATGGAACGATCTTTTTCTCCGAAACATGGCGACCAAGGAGGTAACTCATCAAAGGTTTTATTTAAATTTCGAACTGGCTTGCAAATAGAAAGCTGTTTATTGAAAAAAAAAACAAATTGTTGTTCGTTGTTCGTCATTGATTTTGAAAAGAGTTTTAATTTCCGCGAATTATTTGAGAAAATTTACTGTTTTAATTTCCGCGCATTATTTGAGAAAAGTACTATACAAGCCTTGGCCACAACTAGGCATTGATGGACTTATGTATGTGTGCCTCGGCTTCGCCTCGGCCCACATTTACACGTTCGTCCATCAATGCCTCTGTTGCTGGCCGCTGCAGTAATGTACTATTAAATCTGTAATCTTAGTTGATCGTATTTGTACATAATAACGGTACAATGTTCTCACCAACAATAATCCTATTACTTGGTATTCCGGCATCTTTCTCAGACTGAATCAATTTCCTAACCTCCACTTCTATTTTATACAGTGATTCTACTTTTTCTGGAGCGTGAGGAGATATGTCCGCGCGGTCAAACCACACGTTGCTCGGCTGACCGAACGCAGGAGTGTAAGGCTGGAGCGGTGCTGTTGGATATATTACTTTTAGGTGCGGAAACATGAAGTTTTTTATCATTATATGCACCCATTCTCGCATATCAGCGCCATTTGATCCTGGAAAAGAAATAAAAGAACATTTTTAACCGATTTCAACAAAAGGAGGAATCTCAATTCTCAATTCGACCCATATGTTTTTTTTTTTTTTTTTATGTTTGTGACATGATAACTCGTCAATTATGAATTGATGTTGTGATGATTCTTTTTCAGTTTGGTAGATCATACTACAGAGGTGGTCCCACATAAATTTTATCGAATTCAATTAAGAATAGAATATCACGATAATAATAAAATAAAGTTGTAGGAAAACTTTCTCCACCATTTCTAAAGTGACCAGTACATATGTTCCTTGAAAGTGACAGTCGTTTCCTCACAGAATTTCAATTTCAACATTTAGAAAAATAAATACTATAACGGCCAGGATTTTTTAGTGACAGAAATATATGCCATCTTTTCCATGGCCGATCTTCAAATCAAAAGCTGCAGTCAACAGTCAAAGACACTGGTCAAAGAGGTTGCAGTAGGTTGGATGCTTAGATTAAAAACTTTTCGCTTACGCTGAAAGATGGAGCCAAGAAATGAGAGAGTGAGGTAGCCAGTTATGAAAACTTATGTAAACAAAAAAGATAGAAATATTATTTTTTGTTTCGGTCACCGTGGTCCGTTTTTTTGTTTGGCAAGATGTCAAACCATTGTCAAACCTATGGAATGTTGATGACATCTTGCCGAACAAACCGTCTTTTTGTATGCAAAAGTCACGCTATAGCTGTTTCATGTGCGGCCACGGTATGGTTTCATCTAGTTACTATATCTATGGTTGGATGCATAAAGTTATGGTTGGATAGGAGATGTCAATGTCAAGTATGTAAATAATAATAAATATTAGATTATATAAAATCGATAAATAAAATACGAAGAAACTGGAAGATGTAAGTATAATATAAAACTAGTGATTACTTGCTCAGTGATATAAAACGCTATAAACGAGTTGTGATAGTAAGTATCGATGATTAAAATGATGATGGTAAGTGGATGGTTTCACCCTATACTCCATTCCAGATAGGGGCGAAAAGAAGGTAAAAAAGATTCTTTATAGTACACACTTTAAAGAAATTATGAATATTGTATCTAACAACAAAATGGCGATGTTGAAAGACCTAAAGAAGCAGTGGTGTGCACATGTGGTTCGCCTTTGTTTCAATTAAGCTTTTTTAAAGACTGTTATGAAAAAAATCCGTCAGGTGGCGCTAGTAGTAGCCATATTGACAATTCAAAAAAAATATCTTTAAAAATTCTAAAAAATTGTACTAAAATTATTACGACTTCATTTAAATCGTTACGGTCGTCATCGTATTATTAATGTATGAATAAATTTGTATCTAAACTTGGAAATCTAGGAAAATACGTTTGGCAAGCATTAGTTTATTACTGTGGCAATTTTTTTTAATCGACTTCAAAAAAAGGAGGAGGTTCTATGTTCGGCTGTATGTATTTTTTTTTATGTATGTTCACCGATATTTTCGTCAATTGTGAACCAATTTAAAAAAATCTTTTTTTGTTTGAAAGGGTATACTCCCGAGGTGGTCCCATTTTTTTAACCGACTTCAAAAAAAGGAGGAGGTTCTATGTTCGGCTGTATGTTTTTTTCTTTTTTATGTATGTTCACCGATATTTTCGTCAATTTTGAACCAATTTTAAAAAAAAATTTTTGTTTGAAAGGGTATACTCCAAAGATGGTCACATTTTAATTTTGTGAAGATCTGATGATGCACTTCTGAGCTACACAATAGAACTCCTCAAAAGTTGACAGCAAATCGTCTGCGATTGAACCATTTGCCTCGTTTCAATGTACCCTTTGCGTATATAACTGATATCTGAATCGAACTAACATATTTAATCACTGAAAGTTATGAAATAATTTTTTTTTTACAAAAAAAGTAAAAACCGACTTCAAAAGTAAATTAAAAAGTAAGAAATAATATTTCAGCCTATGACTTTTTTACGTTCAAATCTATAAGGAAAAAAAAAATTTATTTACCAATACGCCTCATTGATATAATCAAAGAACATTATAAGGGGGTTTAGAAATGCAAAGTAGCGCTTTTGCTTAGGAGACGACTGTCACCACGTATCTTCCCACTCACGCTGCTACAACTACTTATGCCCTCTGTCTCGCACCACGGCGCGCACCTTATGCAAATCATTGCATAACCGTGTGGCACGCGTTCCAAGCCTAATTTGCACTTCTAACTTCTCTTATAATGTTCTGTGGATATAATCGTCACGAGATAATGATGACAATTAGGCGACTGACTACAGAAGACTAATAGGTTTTTAATCACACACGCTGGACGCAAGACGGAGCATCATACGGCAGCCCGTCATTTGTGAAGCAAGGAGTTGTATGAAACCGCACGTAGGAGCATACACGGTGACGCATTGCCACTGCGTCAATTCAGCAGCCGTCACCGCGGCGACGTCGCATGGTATGGCACACGGGTGATGCAGTGACGTGCGTAATGTTGCCAGCAGATGAACCATAAAATGACCTGCAGCTCTGCATTTTCGACAAAAATTATGAAACATTGTAACATATTGTAAACTAATTGCTGCAAAAGGAAAATAAATAATGTAGTTTCTGATCAATCGCAAATTTAAATATACCTATTAGAAAAATGTATGGTTTCTCCGATCTTCGAACACGAATCTAAAGTCAGAAATTCAGAAAAGTGGCCGCCATCTTGAACTTTTTGTTTTTCAACCGATTGCTCCCGAAATCGATATCTGGGGGTTTCTGCGATCTCCGAACACGAATCTAAAGTCAGAAATTCGGAAAAGTGGCCGCCATTGGAACTTTTTTGTTTTTCAACCGATTGGTTCCAAAATCGATATCTGGGGGTTTTAGCCATGTCCAAACACGAGTATGAAGTCAAAAATTAAAAAAAGTGGCCGCCATATTGAACTTTTTTGTTTTTCAATCTATTACTTCCAAAATCGATATCTGGGGGTTTCTGCGATCTCCGAACACGAATCTAAAGTCAGAAATTCGGAAAAGTGGCCGCCATTGGAACTTTTTTGTTTTTCAACCGATTGGTTCCAAAATCGATATCTGGGGGTTTTAGCCATGTCCAAACACGAGTATGAAGTCAAAAATTCAAAAAAGTGGCCGCCATATTGAACTTTTTTGTTTTTCAATCTATTACTTCCAAAATCGATATCTGGGGGTTTCTGCGATCTCCGAACACGAATCTAAAGTCAGAAATTCGGAAAAGTGGCCGCCATCTTGAACTTTTTTGTTTTTCAACCGATTTGTTCCAAAATCGATATCTGGGGGTTTCTGCTATCTCTGAACACGAATCTAAAGTCAGAAATTGGGAAAAGTGGCTGCCATCTTGAACTTTTTTGTTTTTCAACCGATTGGTTCCAAAATCGATATCTGGGGGTTTCTGCTATCTCTGAACACGAATCGAAAGTCAGAAATTCGGAAAAGTGGCCGCCATCTTGAACTTTTTTGTTTTCCAACCGATTGGTTCCAAAATCGATATCTGGGGGTTTTTGCCATCTCCAAACATGACTATGAAGTCAAAAATCAAAAAAGTGGCCGCCATCTTGAACTTTTTTGTTTTTCAATCTAATACTTCCAAAATCGTATCTGGGGGTTTCTGCCAACTCCAAACACGAATCTTAAGTCAAAAATTCCAAAAAGTGGCCGCCATCTTGAACTTTTTTGTTTTTCAACCGATTACTTCCAAAATCAATATCTGGGGCTTTCTGCCATCTTCAACCACGAATCTGAAGTCAAAAATTCAAAAAAGCGACCGCCATCTTGAACTTTTTTGCTTTACAATCGATTGCTTCCAAGATCGATATCTGAGGGTTCCTGCGATCTATTAGCATGAATCTGATATCAGAAATCAGAAAATTGGCCGCCATCTTGAACTTTTTTGTTTTTCAATCTAATACTTCCAAAATCGATATCTGGGGGTTTCTGCTATCTCCAAACACGAATCTAAAGTCAAAAATTCAGAAAAGTGGCGCCATCTTGAACTTTCTTGTTTTTTAATTGATTACTTCCAAAACCGATATGTAGGGGTTTCTGTGGCCACCAAACACGGGTCCGAAGTCAACATTCAGAAAAGTGCCCGCCTTCTTGAACTTTTTTGCATTACAACCGATTGCTTCCAAGATCGATATCTGGGGGTTCCTGCGATCTATTAGCATGAATCTGATATCGGAAATCAGAAAATTGGAAGGAAAACAAATAAGGTTAAAAAACAAATAAGATCGTCTTGAATTTAATTGTTTGTTAACTGACTGCTTCCAAAATAGATATCTCACTCCGGAATCTCCGGAAAAGTACCAGATGGCGGCCACTTTTATAAATTTTTGACCTTAGATTCATGTTCGGAGATCGCAGAAACCCCCAGATATCGATCTTGGAAGCAATCGATTGTAAAGCAAAAAAGTTCAAGATGGCGGTCGCTTTTTTGAATTTTTGACTTCAGATTCGTGGTTGAAGATGGCAGAAAGCCCCAGATATCGATTTTGGAAGTAATCGGTTGAAAAACAAAAAAGTTCAAGATGGCGGCCACTTTTTGGAATTTTTGACTTAAGATTCGTGTTTGGAGTTGGCAGAAACCCCCAGATATCGATTTTGGAAGCAATCGAATGAAAAACAAAAAAGTTCAAGAGGGCGGCCACTTTTTTGAATTTTTGACTTCAGATTCGTGTTTGGAGATGGCAGAAACCCCCAGATATCAATTTTGGAAGCAATCGGTTGAAAAACAAAAAAGTTCAAGATGGCGGCCGCTTTTTTGAATTTTTGACTTCAGAATCGTGTTTGGAGATGGCAGGAACCCCCAGTTATCAATTTTGGAAGCAATCGGTTGAAAAACAAAAAAGTTCAAGATGGCAGCCACTTTTTAAATTTTTTACTTCAGATTTGTGTTTGAAGATGGCAGAAACTCCCAGATATCGATATTGGAAATAATAGATTGAAAAACAAAAAAGTTCAAGATGGCGGCCACTTTTCTGAATTTCTGACGGATTCGATTGAGTCTTAGACTAATTATATCGGGACGCATAACCACGTGTCATTCTACTAACAAACTTTCTGTCACTTTTTGCGGGGGGCGAGGTAACATGTTATCCGCAACTTTGGATTTTATTCCCTATGAATCTAAAGTAGATTCTAATTTTGAATGTTCAAAATCATGAAAAGTAGTCTCGTGTAAACCCCAAACGTTCTAAAATCAAAATTATTGTTTCGCTATTATAGGCTGTCTCGTTTAGTGATAAGGTATAAAATTGGGTGTAAATGCGCAAGATTAATTGATCTAATACCGTGGCAGAGGGGAAATGCTACCGCAAGGCCGGTCCGGATATAATTAGTCTAAGGATTGAGTGCGTCCATACCACATCACACTACCGGCAACGCTCTGCGCGACGCAAGTAATACCAAATAATATTGATGTTACAAGCAGACGGATTAAATTCCAATGATTTCTGCAACATGGATTCTGCAACTGCATTTTTGGAAAAAAAATGTTTCAAATTTGAGTTTGCTTGAGACATTTTAAGTGATATTAGCTGATACCGACTTGATCTATTTTAAGATGTCTTTTAAGGCTTAAGAAGAACTCGTTTTATTAAACGAGCTGACAATCGATTTTGAAGACGTATTCGTCTTCAAAATCGATTGTCAGCGCGGTTTATTAATACGGAATAACGGACATTAGTGAGCACCGGTGGCGTAGCGTGGGTGTCTATCCCCCGGAGCACAGACCGATTTTGCTGCCTCCTTATCTTTATAAGAAGACCTACGTTAAACATAAAGGAGAGACCGAAGCGACCGAAGCCAGCTCGAAATTTTTTAGCACAACCTGTTCGGGTTGTGGTCAGACATCTTTAGGTCTTTTGGTTTTGGTTTGGTGGGGTTGGTTATCCATTCAAAAATAGGCTTTACTCTGCTCTACGAATTGGTTATACAGGTTCCTTATGGTCAGTAGTTGCATTACTAAAAGGGGTGATTATACTCATGATACTTAACCATTTTACCTACTAAACCTAAATAAAAGACATAAAAATTTTTTTGCTCTTCCTATAGTAAATGCAAGCAGCTGATCCAACATTTGTATGAAAAATTGAAATTTTCATACAAACGTTAGATCAGCTGACTGAATTTTACGGATTTCCTATAGGTTTCTTCAGAAACGTATTTCAGTGTCATGGGTACAATCACACCTTAAAGTAATGCAACTGTTTACCCTAACACCCTGTGGTTCAGTCAGAGCCCAATCAATTAATATTTTTGCCACCCCTGGTAAAGTGCCGCCCGGTGCCCGGGGCATTTGCCTCCCCTCGCTATGCTACTAGTGAGCACATACATAACATACGTTTTCTTATTTTTCCATCAACTCCGATAGTGTGAACTAAAATGTGCCTAAGTATGTGAGTATACCCGGTGACAGCGTTTTAGTTCTAATAAATGCCAGTGCGCTACAGACTATTGGCTGTTTCACTGGCTATCCCTAATTCTTATATTCATCAGTCATCAAACACTGACATAAGTGTTTCGAATTTTTTATAAAATGATCACGGTCTGAAAAGGTTTCGTAGCCCTGCTTCTGTGATCTTCTTTTTTTCGTCTTTAATAAAAACACCATTGAAAATTTTAAAACAAAAAAGTTTTAACAAAAAATTAAAACCGACTTCAAAACTAAAAAAGTACAAAATAATATTCAGTCGATGACTTTTACGTTCACATCTATAAGAATATTAATTTGTTTTTTTGGAGTCGGTGTCAAGCCAAGCCAAAAAATTAGTGCAAGCCCAGTTGCGAATCGTACAGGCTTAAGTCAAATGACTTTCAAGAATCATACTTGAGGGATGTGATTTTTGAAAGTCAAATCAGCTGTAGAAAGATGCGTATCTCCATAGTAATTTTGACATTTACAACTGCTGAACTTAGCGAATAAGATTCAAAAATCACACTCCAGAAGTGCTATTCATATTGAATGAAAAACTAAGTAAAAGATATTGCTGTAATCACTGTTCCATGCACTGCAGCCCTTTCTTTAAACAAAAGAGTGAAAAGAAAGCGATGGATGAAGAATTAGCTACAAAAGAGAGAAAAGCATACATTTTAATTTATTGGACGAAATTTGATTTCACAATGAAATGGACTATGAATATAACTCTCGGATGCATGATGTCTGTTTTGATAATCTTTTGGAATTGGTGATATCATTTTTTAGTAAATAGAAAACAGTGAGATTTCACCTAGAGAACAATTGGCATGGACATTGTGCTATGGCCTCCATCGCCGTCATCTCGTTGCGTACTATTGCACGACACTACGCGCAGAATTGCACGCAAGATAAATATCACGATTCAGGATCTGGGATCAGATCACAAGGATTTCCAGAAATATTGTGATCCGTCACTACACTACACTACACATCAATAAATAGTATAATCCTTCAGTTTATACCTAATGTATTGATGGATCACAACATGGATCTTGCGTGTAGAGTTCGCCTATACATCTAACTCAGAGGTTGGGGATGAGGTGACGAATCATTAAGCAGGCTCTTCATTCTCGCCGAGAACGGGCGAGACAGGCCGAGAACGAGAGTGTGGATGCCCTTCATTGTTCTCGTGGCATCATATAAAATAAATAAAATAAAAAAGCCTTTATTCTACTACTTTCATAAATTAACTAACATAAAGGTTCATAAATTAACAATTTCATGCACAAATTACATTTTTATACATATCATTAAGAAAAAATAGTAATATCATTACATTTATTTGATTTCATTAAATATTATTGTATTCACCTAATTATAGTATATTATTATTATTATTAATTTCATTTCATTTTCATTCATTCATTAATCGATTAAGTATCATGGCACCTTAATATTCATCTCCCTTCTGTAGTAGTCGCTTCTTTAGCGTAGGCCTCCCCCCATTTCTTCCAGTATTTTCTAACTCTGGCTTTCCTCATCCAGTCTGGGCCACATCTTTGGACAAATATGTCAGCCCATCTCATCTTTGGTCTTCCTCTTTTCCTGTGACTGTCACGTGGTACCCATTCTATTGCCCTCTTAGTCCACCTAGTGTTGTCCATTCTGCAGATGTGTCCGGCCCAATTCCACTTTAACAATCTTATTCTTTTTCACAATGTCACAAATTTTTGTTTTCTTTCTTATTTTCGCATTACTTATCTTATCCATTAGTTTTATTCCTAGCATACTTCTTTCCATCTTTCTTTGGCATATTTTTAGCTTTTCCTCATCTTGTTTCCTTAAGGCCCATGTTTGGCACCCGTAGGTGAGGCAAGGTAGTATTGCTATTTCATATAACTTGCTTTTTATTTGTATACTTATTTGTTTGTTTTTCATTACTTCTTTCAATCCCCAGTACTTCTTCCACGCTATCGCTATACGTCTCTCTATCTCTTTTCCTGTGTGATCGTTAAATGTGATTGATTGACCCAGATAGGTGTAACTTTCCACAAATTCTATTATTTAGAAATAATAGAATTTCGTGGCATCATAAGCCATAGTAATTATCGTTGAAAGTTCTCGGCAGCATACATATTAAATGATAATAGTAGGTTAGGTTATAAAATGCCGAAACTTACCAGAACCATGGAAGAATATCAAAGTAGCTGTGTGTTTGACACCTGTGTGTTTAGTTATATTTAGAGGACCGAGCGCAGCCATTTGTTAGAGATTCTGAGAACACGCCGCAATCGAATATAAAGTTGATGTGTTTGATTATAATGAAGTGCGGACCGAAACAGTGGCCAGTGGCCAGTGGCGATACAGTGAACATAATCTGTGGTGAACATCGAAAGTGCGGGTCATAAACAGTGTTGCAAAAGTCACTTTGATAAAATCGGTAGGATTGGCGACAAAAAATCGGTAGAAATCGGTAGATTGGTTTAAACTCCTATTTTTCTTTCAAAAAGTGCTCAATCGCCAACAAATTCTGAACGATGAGACAGCTGATACTTAATAATTTCGTCCATGCCAGTTTCGTACTATTAACCAAAACTAGAAACTTCAGTGAAGTGAAACAATTTTTGTAAAAATTTAGTAGATACCTACTTACTATACATAAATATTGATTTCAAGGATTTTTGTGCAGGGGTTTAAAAAGCTGGAACTCTATTCCATAACTTATAAAATCTAATTTGCATTACATAATTATTTCAGTTCACAAACCTTTAAGGGGAAGTCCAAACTTTCTAATAAGACTATAATTATAAAGATTCTTATCTAACCCTAATTTCTAATTATCTGCCACAATAAAGGCTAAATAATTCAATATTTGGCTAAGACATCTTCTGTGAAATAAATCGGTAGATCACAACCTAAAATCGGTATATCGGTAGACAGTACCCGAAATCGGTAGATCTACCGATAAATCGGTAGCTTTTGCAGCACTGCAGTGAAGTGATGTCGTTCAGTTATAGCGAGGTCCACCTTTAGCAAACTAAATACTTCAGAAGTGCGATTTTTGAAAATCATACGAGCGGCTTGGCAGTAGAAAATGTCAAAATTACTATGGAGATTATGCATCTTTCTACTGCAAAGTCGCTCGTATGATTTTCAAAAATCGCACTTCAGGATGGTAATGTTGGTACTGTCAAGTAGGTATCGCAAAAAGTCTGTTTAAGATATATTTTCCCTTAGTCGCTCGTAAAGTACCAACTGTTTAGTATTAAAAATGATTTCAGACCATCAAACTGAACAATTTTCACTATGGGACGAACATCGAAATCGCGAAAAAAATCTGCTGTCCCATAGATTTATAGTTTAGTATGGAACATCAGATTTTTTTTCATGATTTCGATATTGGTAACGACCCCCTTATGTTTATACTTATACTTTATACCTAACATAGGTAGGTGTTAAATCATGTTAAGAATTTCATTAATTATATTATGTCGTTTGGGATCAAAAACGTCGATATTTTCGTATTTGATGAAGTGGTATTTAGGGTATCTAGAATATTTTAGACTTTGAAACATTTCTTTGAAAGGAAGATGTCGTCGAATAGATATTTTAACTTAAACCCGACAGTGAAGATGTTCACTGGAACGTCAACATACCAGTATAACTTACGTTTTCGTTCCAGTGATGCTAGTCGGGTCGGTCGATATAAAGTTCTTAAGACTAGGTACTTAGGTAAGCACCTACCAACCTACCTGTAGTGTGTCCTGCCTGTGGCTCCGACTTTGAATGGAGCACCCTGGGAGCACCCCATTGGGTGTCGTAGGTAGGCAAGTATAGTAAGTACGTACCTACATACTGTTTATTTAAGTTCAAGTTTAGGAAAGGGACATCATCGGATTTAGTCAAAAATGTGAAAGTGCCTACCAACAAAAAATAATGCAATATTCTGTTAGGACTGACGTCTTAAGCATTTATTATTATGGCACAAAAGCTGTAGGTCCATTGTCCTTGGTTTTATTTGGGTTCGAAAATCTGCCTTTTCATACACATTTTCGATGAAAATTTAATTAGCTAAGGCTATATTTTGTTAGAACTAGTCCGTTGCAGCATTTTTTAGTATGGCACCGAAGCTGTAGGGCCATTTTCCTTGGTTTTATTAAGGTTTGAAAAATCGTATTTCCATAGATACCTACATTTTAAAACTTACCTACAGCTACAGCCATAATAATAAATGCTTAGACGGACAAGTTCTAACAGAATATAGTATTATTTTTTGTTGGCCGGCACTTTCACATTCGGACCAAAAATGTATGAAAGGCCAATGATGTCCTTTCTTGATTTGTGGTAGTTCACAAAATACTAGAGCAAATATTTTATTATGAAATCATTTTTAATACTAAACAGTTGGTACTTTACGAGGCGACTAAGGGAAAATATATCTTAAACAGACTTTTTGCGATACCTACTTGACAGTACCAACATCACCATCCTGAAGTATTTAGTTTGCTAAAGGTGGACCTCGCTATAACTGAACGCTGCGCTAATAAGAAAGTTGGTACTAAGTACCTACCTTATTGTAGAAATGTTTTTGAAACGATATGACATACGGACGTGAGTTTCGTATCCTATATAATTATATACGTAAATAAAATGCAAAAAAACGTGTTAAATAAAATTCAAAAAACAGCAGGAAGAAAAATGTGTCTCATGGTTTCATTTATTACATGAACAGAAGTGCGATTTTTGAAAATCATACGAGTGACTTGGCAGTAGAAAGATGCATAATCTCCATAGTAATTTTGACATTTTCTACTGCCAAGCCGCTCGTATGATTTTCAAAAATCGCACTTCTGAATGGTTTTATATGGAATTTTGAAAAAACGTGTAGCTCTGTAGGTATGATGATATGCGACATCTGACTATGTCAATATTTAGTAGAAAGAGCAACCTACCTTAGTGGCATACCTACTGTCCGCCATTTTGAAAAAATCACGATTTTGCGGCCAGTGATGAAACATGTGCCAATCGACAGGGAAAATGATTACAAACAGAAAATATACTTGAGTAAAATGACCTAAGTGGTATACTTTCGGAGATATAGGGGTTTGAAAATAATAAAAAATTAAAACATTTTTTTCCGCCCAAATAGGCTTTTTTGATCAGGAATAGATCGGCAAAGCTCAGGATCGATCAGAATTTAATATAATTATATAATATTATTCTTATAAATAAGTTTTATTCATTTACTAAGATAAATAAAATACCTATCTCCATGTAAGAGAGCTATGAGCAAGACGGTTGTTGTAGTGTTGCTAACCATTCCGAGAGGGATTTATATGTATTTACCTATGTATTAAATACTTGATCATCATCGTCATCATCATCATCATCACCATCTCAGCCGATGGACGTCCACTGCTGGACATAGGCCTTCCCAAGGATCGTCACAACGATCGGTCCTGCGCTGCCCTTATCCAACGTGTTCCCGCCGCCTTCACCAGGTCGTCGGTCCACTTTTTGCGAGGGGCTACCCACGCTGCGCTTTCCAGTAGGCGATCGCCGCTCAAGAGCTCTTCGGCCCCATCGGCCATATCGGTTCTTCGAGCAATGTGCCCCGCCCATTTCCACTTTAGTTTAGCTATTCTTTGGGCTATGTCAACTGCTCTGGTACTTCAGCGGATTCTGCTGCTCTCTTCATTTCTGATTCGATCTCGCAGGGAAACTCCGAACATAGTTACATAGCCCTCTCCATTGCCTTTTGGGTAATTTTCAACCTTTTTATGAAGCTTTGAGTGAGCGACGACGGCTCATTTCCGTATTACATCTTGGGACACTGCGGTATTTGGGACGTGAAGACTGAAGAGACTACGTAGCTTTCCAACGATGCCTTGCCGAGTCGGATTCGACAGGTTGACCTTTTTCTCGAAATTGTACCTACCTAATTGAATAGTTTTGTACCAGGTTAACATTATCGTCAACAACTTCAAGCGCAGAGAGGGTACACCATAGACATTTTACATGATCGTCACAACGATCGGTCCTGCGCTGCCCTTATCCAACGTGTTCCCGCCGCCTTCACCAGGTCGTCGGTCCACTTTTTGCGAGGGGCTACCCACGCTGCGCTTTCCAGTAGGCGATCGCCGCTCAAGAGCTCTTCGGCCCCATCGGCCATATCGGTTCTTCGAGCAATGTGCCCCGCCCATTTCCACTTTAGTTTAGCTATTCTTTGGGCTATGTCAACTGCTCTGGTACTTCAGCGGATTCTGCTGCTCTCTTCATTTCTGATTCGATCTCGCAGGGAAACTCCGAACATAGTTACATAGCCCTCTCCATTGCCTTTTGGGTAATTTTCAACCTTTTTATGAAGCTTTGAGTGAGCGACGACGGCTCATTTCCGTATTACATCTTGGGACACTGCGGTATTTGGGACGTGAAGACTGAAGAGACTACGTAGCTTTCCAACGATGCCTTGCCGAGTCGGATTCGACAGGTTGACCTTTTTCTCGAAATTGTACCTACCTAATTGAATAGTTTTGTACCAGGTTAACATTATCGTCAACAACTTCAAGCGCAGAGAGGGTACACCATAGACATTTTACATGATCGTCCATGTTCATTATCATTTTGTCCGTAGGCTAAGAATAGCATCATCCCATTTCTTCCTCTGAATGTAGTATAAGGCGATTATGGTACCCACCAAAAGATGGGTAGCAGCACTAGCAGCATCCTCTGAGTACACACATGTAATCCAACTGCGATCGCCAATCCGCCTGCCAAGCGTGGCCAGGGCCATCACAATCAAAACCAGGTTCCCATTCCCTGGCGGCCCTGCAATTCCTGGCTACAGTAGCGGCAAAGGTTACGGCGAGGCAGGGTGCGCGAAGAATCTCCGGCAGAGATCCGGCTACCACAAGATCACAACCGACAACAGCTGCACCTGGTAATAAACATATAACACTCGTTCACAGCGGACCGACGAGTCGCGCGCTGAACTCGAGGAAAAACTGAGCAGGATACGTTGGGAAATCGTTGGATTATCTGAAGTCCGAAGAGAGGGAAAGGACTTGATAATCTTGAAATCCGGAAGCCTGCTTTAAACCATTTCCGAGAGGGCGACCTAAAGTCCTGGGCCCCGGCACGATGCCGGGCATATGGCCCACAAAATCTCTTGTGAATAACTTGGAGGGGATCGTAAACGTGTCGAATAAGGTGGTGTACCTTACACTCAAAATAACCAAACGGTCCGACTATTCGTTAAAGGCAATACAGGTATTCCTGGCCCCGACATTAGATCAGAAGTTAATACGATGATGAAGTAGGGATTATGTATGAGGGAGGATATCTCTAGGGCCATGTATATTTCCAAAACACACATCACAGTAAAGTTGTCATGTGAGACTTCAACGCAAAACTGGGCAAATGACGGTGAAGAGCTGCAAGTGGGACAATTATTTTGATGTTGGACGACGGAATTAACGGGGCCAACTAATGGACGGCTTCATGGAGGAGGAACTCGATGTAATGAAAACTCCTTCTTTATGAAGCGGGAGCACAGCAAATGAACCTGGATGAGCCCAAACGGAACAAGAAATGAGATAGACTTCATCATGTCAACGAAGAAGTAAATATTCAATAATGTTTCTGTGTTAAACGCTTTTAAAGTCGGAAGCTAGGCAGAACAATAGGCAGATTTCGAAATCCGTGACTTGTGATCACCGAGCCTATATTATTAGGGAGGCTGTAGAGTGGAACAAAAGCTCCAAAATCTACGCAATCCGTCTAATGGCCAAAGCCAGCTAGCAAAATTGAAGACCGAACATGGCAGGATCAGTATCGTCCAAGCGTAAGCTTCTGAGAGAGGTTGAGAAATTCTATGGACAGTATACACTAGAACACGGAGACCCGCTAAAAATCTACATAACAAACATAGATCTAGACTGACCCGGCACTATACCAAAGATATCCCGCACGTCGGCCTGTACGAGATTAATATGGCTCCCAAACAGCAAATGAGCAACAAGGTAATACATTGTAAATAATAATACAATGTAATACATTTGTTAAATAAATAAATAAATAAGGCGCTGGGTGACGGGATTACGGCCGAGCTCCGGAAGGCGGGTGGAAGACCGATCCTTTAGAAGTATTTCGTTTAGGTACGTCATACTCGAGGGAGAAACGCCGCAGGCATGGAACAGAAGTCTAAAGGTGCCCTTCCTCAAAAAGAGCAATAAGTAATGTCCTGCTGAAGACCTAAAGGCTCATTTCGCTTCTTAATCTGCATATCTACAAGTATAAGCTGTTTCGAGAGTCGTTACAAACCGTCTCGGACGCAAATGACTTTCAGTGAAGTGTGTTTGGAACTATACATGGCTCTAGAGACATCCTCCCCATACATAGTCCCTACCTCGTCATCGTATTTCTGATCTGATGTCGGAGCCCAGGTTTACCTGTAAAACCTTTAACGAATACTGTACGAGTTTTGTGCAACATAAACCTGGCACTCTGGGGCCCGAGAGTTTTGGTCGCCCTCTCGGAAATAAAGTAGGCTACCGGATTCGAGGATTATCGAGTCTCTCCCTCTCTTCGGACTTCAGATAATCCAACGATATCACAACGTATCCAGGGGGTCTACTCCGGGATTCGAACTTCGCAATTGCGAGTACATTTTCGCTCCAATATCAACTCTATTCCAATGAAGTGCGGACCGAAACAGTGGCGATATAGCGAACATCGAAAGTGCGGGTACAGGGCCTGCTCAGTTTTTCCTCGAGTTCAGCGCTCGACTCGTTGGTCCACTGTGAACGAGTTTTATATACCATGTATATTACCAGGTGCAGCTATAGTCGGTTGTGGTCTTGTGGTAGCCGGATCTCTGCCGGAGATGCCACCCTGCCTCGCCGTTACCTTGGCCGCTACCGTAGCCAGGAATAGCAGGGCCGCCAGGGAATGGGAACCTGGTTTTGGTTGTGTTGGACCTGGCCACACTTGGCAGGCGGGTTGGCGATCGCAGTTGGATTGAATGTATGTACTCAGAGGATGCTACTACCCATATTTTGGTAGATCCCATAGTCGCCTTATACGACACTCAGAGGAAGAAATGGGATGATAGTATTCTTAGCCTACGGACAAAATGAAAATGAACATGGACATCATGTAAAATGTCTATGGTTTACCCTCTCTGCGCTTGAAGTTAATGACGATTATGTTTACCTGGGACGAAACTATCCAATTACATAAGTACAATTTCGAGAAAGAGGTCAACCTGTCGAATCCAACTCGGCAAGGCAGCGTTGCAAAAGCTACGTAGTCTCTTCACGTCCCAAATACCGCAGTGTCTCAAGACGAAAGTCTTTGACCAGTGTGTATCGCCAGTGATGAAATACGGAACTGAGACGACGTCTCGCTCACTCAAGGCCTCATAAAAAGGATGAAAATCACCCAAAAGACAAAGGAGAGGGCTATGTTCGGAGTTTCCCTGCGAGATCGAATCAGAAATGAAGAGATCCGCAGAAGAACCAGAGCAGCCGACATAGCCCAAAGAATTGCGAAACTAAAGTGGCAATGAGCGGGGCACATTGCTCGCAGAACCGATATGGTAGATGGAGCCAAAGAGTTTTTGAGTTGCGATCGCGTACCGGAAAGCGCAGTGTGGGTAGCCTCCCGCAAAAGGTGGACCGACGACCTGGTGAAGGCGGCGGGAACCCGTTGGATAAGGGCAGCGCAGGACCGATCGTTGTGACTATGGAGGTGCTACTGGAAATGTGTCTCACTGAGATGTATCTCACTGAGACGGCAGGTACAGCCCAACGAAGGTATCCAACGGCGGAGCTTGTTTTTCTGGGGGACTTCAATGCCCACCATAGCGAGTGGCTGTTCCCGTTCCAGTTAACTGACCATGCTGGGAGAGAGGCGCGCAAGTTTGCATTATCGCTAGATCTCACCCAGCTGATGAATCAAGCAACGCGGGTACCGGATGTTGATGGCCATACGCCCAATTGTTTGGACCTTCTGCTGACATCTGATCCGGACAGGCACTCAGTATCGGTCTCTGCCCCACTGGGAACATCCGATCACTGTCTAGTGAAATCCGTGTCGATCTGCTCTCCTCCCGATGACAGCCCTAAGGGCACGAGGCGAGTCTGGCGATACGGGTCAGCAGATTGGGATGAGATGCGACACTTCTTTGCGTCTTACCCGTGGCGGCAAGTGTGTTTTTCTTCGAGTGACCCTACCAGTTCTGCTGATGCGGTTGCGGACGTGATACGACAGGGAATGGAATATTATATTCCATTCTCCGACATCGCTCTCGGTCACAAAGCCCAACCTTGGTACAATGCAGATTGTGCTCGGGCTGAGGCTAAAAAGGAATCCGCCTACCAAGCATGGGTCCAAGCTCGCGACCGTAAAGTTAGAGCACGTAGGGTTCGCGCGAAGAAGAGGGCCTTTAATTCTGCCGCCAAGTCCTGCAAACGGGTGATCCGGAGGGCTCGATTCGATCATGTCAGTCGCATTGGAGCCAGACGAGTATCCTACCCCTCTGGTAGTAAACAGTTCTGGTCCCTTTCAAAGTCGGTCGAATCCAATTTCTGCCGTCCCACCTTGCCTCCCATGCAGAAACCTGATGGGTCGCTGGCCCACTCCGCAACAGAGAAAGCTAATTTATTTGCTTCTCTGTTTGCGAGCAATTCACATCTGGACGCTGGTGCTAAACAGCCACCAACCATCCCTCGTTGTGATTCTTCGATGCCGGAGATCACAATACACACAAAAGAGGTCCGCAGAACACTTCGTAGTCTGGATGTGAATAAGGCCAGTGGTCCTAATGGGATACCTGCAAGAGTGCTGAGATATTGTGCGCCTGAGTTGTCTCCTGTTCTAACACGCCTGTATCGCCTCTCTCTCAGAACAAAAACGGTGCCAGAATCCTGGAAGTTTGCGAACGTGCAACCGGTACCCAAGAAGGGCAGTCGTGCCGACCCCTGCGACTACCGACCTATCGCCATTACTTCCATTCTCTGTAAAGTCATGGAAAAAGTACTAAACAGTAAGTTGCTGACGTACCTAGAAGATAATGATCGACTCTGTGATCGCCAATATGGCTTCCGCCGGGGGCGATCGACTGGGGATCTTCTTGTGTATGTCACGCACTGCTGGGGCGAGGCCATCGAGAAACACGGTGAAGCACTAGCTGTCTCACTTGACATCTCGAAGGCCTTTGACAGGGTATGGCACGCTAGTTTGCTGAGCAACCTTCCTGCTTATGGCATCCCTGATATCTGATTTCTTGAGAGAACGGTCGATTAAAGTTGTCATTGACAGCTGCTCTTCTGACCTCATGGCACTTGATACTGGGGTTCCTCAAGGGTCTGTTCTCTCCGCGACACTTTTCCTGCTACACATCAATGACCTCCTTGTGTCAGGTATTATTGGGTATGCAGATGACAGTACCGTCACGGAGAGATATATGTCCGGCGCTGGAGCCCGCGGGGATGAAATACGTTTGCATAGGGAGGCCATGGTGGAGCGGACAAACATGACTTTGAGTCTTGTCTCCCAGTGGGGTGACAACAATTTAGTCAATTTTAACGCCACCAAAACACAGGCTTGTCTATTCACCGCCAAAAGGAGTCCGTTTAATCTGACTCCTACTTTCCGGGGTACATCTGTCCCTGTTTCCGACAGTCTTGAGCTTCTGGGCATTAGGTTGACCACGAAGCTCAACTTTGGCGCTGACATCGAGTCTAAGGCTCAAACTGCGGCCAAAAAGCTAGGCATCCTAAACAAAGTGAAGCGGTACTTCACTCCTGGACAGCTCTTTATCTAAATATATAAAAGAATGTTATATAAAGCTCAGGTCCGATCCTGTATGGAGTATTACTGCCACCTGTGGGATGGCTCAGCCAATTATCAACTTGCCGCACTCGACTCGGTCGAACGCAGAGCCAGGAGGCTCATTGGCGACAGTAAACTGGTGGAGACCAAGCTTCATAGCCTAGCCCACTGCCGCAGAGTAGCCTGCTTGTCGGTCTTCTACAGATTGTACTTCGGTGAGTGTGCCCAAGAGCTACATGAGCTCATCCCGCCTTCCCCTTTCTACTATCGGATTTCCAGACGCACCGCGGGATATCATCCCTTTTTGGTTGACATCCCACATACCCACACAAAGCGCCATTCCGATTCTTTTATAATGCGCACAGCCAAGGAGTGGAATGCCCTGCCTGCGTCAGTGTTTCCGAGCGCTTACAACCCGAATTCCTTTAAAGTACGAGTGAATAGGATTCTTCTGGGTAAGCTCGCTACATCTTCGACCCCATCTTCGTCCTGAGGACTGGATTGAAGTCAAGAGCAAACCCATCCTTAATAAAAATAAAAAAAGGTGCAGAGCTCCAGTCAAGTGAGTCTGACGAGCGATGTGCGGCGTGTGTGTGCATCTGTCAGGGAGATCAGTCCTGATGTAATGCAGGCGAGTGACAGGCGTGGAGAAGGCAAGCAGAACTGCCACGTAGAGATGAGCTCAGACACGTGGGCTGCGGGAGATTCTTCTATGCAGATGCTGACTGCCGTTGAGCAAGCTGCAGGCCCAGGAAGCGGTGCGATGACAGCTGCAATGGTCCTGGTGTGGCTTCAGGTTGATGGCGTGACTGCTGCTTGTTTGACCTTGTCGAGGGGGTTAAGGGTTGGTTGAAGCTGGTTGCTGCTCTGTATTGGTGCTGCTGCTCTGCGGTGCGATGTTATTTGTCGAGGGTCACCAATATGGAGGTGCTACTGGGAATGTTCCTTCATTAACCCTTCGTCTGCGTAGGTCACGGATCTGTGATAGTCACAATAACATCTTTTGTGTCTGGAATCTCCACAGACGAGAGGTTAAAAAGGGAAGTACTTCCGCCAGGCTAGGTGTGATGCCTGGGGACCGGCCGTGGTCCACTGGTCCAACAGTTCTTAGTTGAACCTTGTATACAGGGTGTAAAATAAAATGGGACAGCTACTTAAAGGGGTGCTTCAGACCATCAAACTGAACAACTTTCTCTATGGGACCAATATCGAAATCGCGAAAAAAAAATCTGCTGTCCCATACATTTCAGTCGAGTTATTTTTGCAGTTTTGTATGGGAGAGCGGATTTTTTTTTCGCGATTTCGATATTGGTCCCATAGAGAAAGTTGTTCAGTTTGATGGTCTGAAGCACCCCTTTAAGTAACTGTCCCATTTTATTGTACACCCTGTATAATTATATTGAATCTCTGTGATTATTTCTCTTGCGCGATTTATGTCTCGCAATCGATTGTGAACCTTATGTGTAGTAGGTTACGAGTTAAGCCCCGTATTCATGGTAAACATTTGTTTAGCAACAGTTGCTAAACATTGTTGGTGAGCGGCGAGAATGTTGCTAGCAACTATGTTTAAATCAATACAGGTTGTCCACACGCCAGTCTGCGTTAAAATGTTGCCCGAGGAGGTAGTGTTGAAATAATTCTATTAATTGCATTATTTTATCATTGCTCCACACTACTGCCATGTTTATAAACTGTTGCAAACTCGTCCACACACGTCAACAATTGTCGCTAAACTGATGTTTACGCTTGTCGGGCGAGAGCTTGTCAACATGATGCTGTCAACTCTGCAACACGCAGTGTTGCCAGCAACATGTTGACAGCAACTCCGCAACACGTTGATTCAACTTTGTTGCTCAACAAATGTTTCCCATGAATACGGGGCTTAACGTATTTACGATGAACGTTGTCTTTGTATGGGCCATATTTCCGAGAGCGACAGTATCGCCATCTGTTGGCATCTTTGCTATAACTTGTGGGTGCTGACATCTGTAGCAAGTCCCCACATGACGATTCTTGGGGAGGCCTATGTCCAGCAGTGGACGTCCATCGGCTGATATGATGATGATGATGATCAAGTATTTAATTCATAGGTAAATACATATAAATCCCTCTCGGAATGGTTAGCAACACTGCTACAACAACCATCTTGCTCGTAGCTGTCTTGTCTATGTAGGTAGGTATTTTATTTATCTTAGTAAATGAATAAAACTTATTTATAATAATAATATTATATAATTATATTAAGTCCTGATCGATCCTGAGCTTCGCCGATCTATTCCTGGTCAAAAAAGTCAATTTGGGCGGAAAAAAATGTTTTTATTTTTTTTTATTTTCAAACCCCTATATCTCCGAAAGTATACCACTTAGGTCATTTTACTCAAGGATATTTTCTGTTTGTAATAATTTTCACTGTCGATTGGCATATGTTTCATGACTGGCCGCAAAATCGTGATTTTTTCAAAATGGCGGAAAGTAGGTATGCCACCTTCCATACTGAAATGTTCGAAGCTCTTTCTACTAAATATTGGCATCATCGGTTTTGGATTCCATTACGTACATATGTTGTTATAAGCATTTATCTGGTGTGAGGTGCCACATTCAAAGTATCTCTTGTAACTTTTTCAGTTTTAGTCGTAGAGAGCTGGTTTTTTTTGTAGGATCTTTTTCCAACTCCTACTAAATCCTACAAAATTTTCAAAAAGATTCATCACGTACTTTCCGAGTTCCAGTGTGGCACCTCACACCAGATGCATCTGGTGTGAGGTGCCACCTTTATGTTCATGTAACTTCTTTATACTTTTGCTAGAAATTCCAGAATTGGGCCTACAAAATCTACAAATTTCCTACAAAATGGGCATATAATCCATTTTTCCAAAGCAAATGTGGCACCTCAATCCATACGCACATAAAACATCCATCTGAAATTCATTAACTAAATATAGAACCAAAATAGCTAAGAACTGCCAAAAATACCATGTTGCTTTGATACCGATTGAATCGGTACTAGTTACACAATAAGATCCCTGGTTGTTTAAGATTTTACCGTTAGTCTGAAACTTGATTGGAATTTGAAATCCTTTGCAATGTTTCGAGTAAAAAAATACCTTGTTATGAATGTTTAAAAAAAATCTGAAGGAATGAAATTTGAACCCGTCATTGGATTTGATAAAAGCAAACATGGCCGACGTGTATCAATAAATGAAATCAACCCGCTACTGGGCATAGGTCTCCCTTTTATTGCGCCATTCCTTACGGTCATGTGCTAATCTGATCCCTGACATTTATTTATCACATTAAGCTTCATTTTACAGAGTGCAGAAGGTGAAGACGACGAAGAAACTCTATCGGCGGACCCCTGCGGCTCTCCGATGAGGATAATAAAGAACGACCTGAGCCCCCAAGCGTGCGTCGACAACTGCCAACCCTCCACCAGCCGCGCCTCCGACTTCTTCGGCCTCAACCTACAACAAACCAAGGAGACCTTCTACAAAGACATGCCTTCCAGCAGCAAAAACTTCAACTTAGAATTAGACACTAAAAATAAATGTTTAAAAGGTGAAACCTCTCAATGCATCAGCAATTTAGACTCGTTGAATCTACAGAGCAGCAGTAAAAGTAAAAAGAAAAGCGATGTGCTGAATAACGAGATTAGGAGATATAGTGACAGCAGCGCTCAGAAAAACAACGCGTCGGGTAGCAGCCCCCTTACCCGCACTTTCGATCTTCACTATATCGCCACTGTTTCGGTCCGCACTTCATTGTAAGGGTCAGCGCACACCCAGCGTAAATCTGCTCGCGCATGCTCGAGCATGTTCTTTGCAGTCGCGCACACCTAGCGGCAAAATCCGCCGGCGGCAGAGGCGAAATCCGCCGGCGGCAGCGGCGGATGCTCGAGCATGCGCGAGCATGCTCGCGCGTGTTCGAACAGTCTCGCGGATGCTCCCGTGTTGCTACAGTTGACAGTGAATTTTGCAGTTGTGTTTACAATATTTTAAAGTAAAGACGTGCGAAGAGTAATTTTAAAGTATGGTGGACTGGGATTTGGTAATTATTGGGTTACTAGCAGAGGAAGAGGAGCAAGAAGAGCACATCAATAAAATGAAAAGAGGACGACACAAAATTGAAAGAAGAATATGGGCTGAAGCAACCTGGCAAGAAAGATGTACATTTGGGGAATACCACACCCTGTGCTACGGTTTAAAGTTCAAGGGACAGTTATTTTATGACTACTATAAAATGGAATATGAACAATTTGAAAACCTACTAAATCTGCTTCGACCTTTGAGATTTTCATTGTATTTTCAAAAAGAGTTAGATTATTATATATTTTCTGTACTAAATTGCCCTTTTCGTGCTAAAGTAGTTAAAAAATATGCTAGATTTAGTCCGAAACCGGCAGAGGTGGCAACACTTACGACGGATCGCAAGCATCGACACGGGCGTATGCTCGAACATGCTCGAGCATGCGCGAGCATGCGCGAGCATGCGCGAGCATGCTCGCGACTGCTCGCGTCGCCGCGAGGAGCATACGCGAGCATACTCGAACAGACGCTGAAGGGATTTAATCACTTGCAAGCTATTTTCGACTTTATTTCAATGGGAATAGAGTTCATTATCAATTGAATCAATGAAATCTGCTCGCGCATGCTCGAACAGTTTTACGCTAGGTGTGCGCTGACCCTAATAGAGTTGAAATTGGAACGAAAACATTCACGCAAAAGTTCGAATCGAATGTGCGGGTAGACCCTCAGGTTTACGACGACGCGTAAAAGCAGGTTTTACGATCTCAGACAGTGACGGCTAATAAATAGTAACATTTTGTATGTGATATTCGATGTTATTTTATGATTGTGTGTCATAGAATCTCGTACAATTGCAGGGTAAAATAGTTTTTACTCGGTTAGTATCGATGTTTTTGGCTTTGAATGTTATGCCGCTTGATAGTTTTTAGATTTTAATTAATTTACTTGTTTGAATAAAGTTGTTGCCTCGGTGTTACCGTTGAAAGCTTTTTCATGCAATCTAACAATATTCCAACAGTTCATGGGAAGTTAAGAAAGACAAACAGTAAGCTATAATAACAGGTCGAAAGCGATTTGACTAATTAGAATCAAAATAATAATATATTTAACGCTGTCTATACATAACCAACTCGATAGTATCAATCAGTAGGTATGTAGTCATCAATTGCCATATGCATTCTTTAACAAAAACATTTTGCTACTATTAATGACCGATTTAAGATTTTAACATTTTTTTAATGTTTGTAATTTTCTGGAAATTTTGGATGTATTTTTTTTCTATTTGCTAAAATATAACTATACTTAGATAAAAAAGTAAAAGATCACACAGGACAGCTAGGTTTTTGCACTGCACAACCCTTAATATTTGCCCAGTTGGAGACAAGAGACACAGATAGGGTGTAAGTAATAAAAATATCTTCATTCATCAACATAGGTAAACCTAAATTATAATTTATAACAAAGCTAGTATTACTTCAATGGACTAAAATTAAAGGTTTTTTTTCTTAGACTGCTTCGCACAAAAGCCACAAAATCACAAAATGAAGCTAGGTACCATTTACTGCAATTTAAAATAGTTGACATTTTCAGATTAATGAACAGCATCCTGAATCAACAGAGGCAATATCAATGTTTATGTTAGAGAGCTTGCTATAATTTAACACCCAATAAAATGTTTTAACAGTATTGTGAAAATCACATCAGAGTTAAATAATTATAAACTAGTAAACAAGTGATGTAGTTGTAAGAATTTATGTAAAAATGTTGCTAAAAATATACTATTATATTGCACACTGTTGTACTTATTTGTGGCCCATTTATGTCTTTCTACTCTAATCTTTATTCCACTGAACAAATAATCACTACGTATAGGTAGGTACCTAGTGATTATTTTCAGTGCTTTATTCTGTGAGGCTCTATCTCCTGTTCAATCTGCAAGGTGTCACAAAAATACAAATAAACATTTAAGGGGTGGTTTAGTCTCTAAACCAGAAATATCGAAATCGCGAAAAAAAATCTGACCTTCCATACTAAACTATAAATCTACTCGAGCTACCTAAATGTATGGGACAGCAGATTTCTTTTTTCGAGATTTCGATGTTGGTCCATAGTGGAAGTTGTTCAGTTTGATGGTCTTAACAACCCCCTTAAAAGTTTTAAATGTTTATTTTTACTTTTGTAACACCTTGTACTATCAGTTTAAAATAACAATGTGCATGACCTCGCCTGCAAATGTGACGTCACTCAATCACACGAACTTCACTCAAGTCATTCAAATGATTATTTTCTTTACATAGAGTCTATATTCCTTTACAACCGAGTGAAGTTATCGAACGGCCCTTCAAGGTCATGCACATTGTTATTTTAAACTGATAGTATACCTACTGGAGTAAGGGTTGAAGGGGTTGAACCTCATCTGGCAGCACCGCCGCGCCCGCGCCGCCTTGAACGAATTAACGCGCGATCGCGAATTCTTTAATGTCTTTTTATTTTAACCAAAACTATCATATCATATCTCACAAACAATTAATTTAAAGCTCGTAATGAGTAAGCTAAGTTTAAACTTAAAACCGTAATGACCAGATACATCACATAATAAAAGCTTAAATACAACATTGCACGTTCACTCCGCCTTGACAGCTTTAGGTGCCATGTTGACCATGGAGAGGAGAGCGTTGAAGGTCCCTCGGTGCTGGAAGCCGGGCCAGAGCACCATCATGGTGGACATTACGTAGAGGATGAATATGTTGTTGAACGACGATGATACCCAAGCAAGTGTCAGGAGCATACTGATGGAAATTATGTAGTACTGCAACAAAAGAGTTATGCATAAAATTAATAGCCCCTGACTCTACATAATATAAAACAAAGTCGCTTCCCGCTGTCTGTCTGTCCCTATGTATGCTTAGATCTTTAAAACTACGCAACAGATTTTGATGCGGTATTTTTTAATAGATAGAGTGATTCAAGAGGAAGTTTTATATGTATTATTAGTATCAGCATTGTACCCGTGCGAAGCCGGAGCGGGTCGCTAGTTATTTTATAAAAGGTGAAAGTTTCTTATTGCATGCTCCCAACACAGGTAGGAATGATGGGCAACTACGAAAATAAAAAAATAAATTAAAAACTAAACTAAACAAATGAGGGTTGCTTTGGCAGGTAGCAGGTTAAAATTGTCTGGCCAAAGGTTGAAAGTATCAAAACTGTCGCTGTGTGTGTACTGAGGAAACATCTTCTAATAGTTACCCAAGCAACATGTATAAAATTCAGCGTTTACACTCTACCGTAAGTATAGTTACAATGCCAGACACTTTACCCTACCCTACACCCTTAAACTTAAATCAATTGCAACTATACTTACGTTACGTTAGTAAGAGTATAAAAGCTGAATTTTATACATGTTACTTGGGTAACTATTAGAAGATGTTTCCTCAGTAGCCCGACAGTTTTGATACTTCCAACCCTTGGCCGGACAATTTTAACCTGCTTTCTGCCAAAGCAACCATGACTCATATTTCATAGTTGCCCATCATTCCTACCTGTGTTGGAAGCATGCGCTGAGAAACATAAAATAACAAAGTGTGGATGCACATTGAAGATATTTGAAAAATATAAATTGGGAGTGTTTATGATGCATCATGGAATGCACTGAGACCATATCATTATAATTTAAGTCTTTGTTAGTGCATGCATCACTTTAAAACTACAAAACCGATTTGGATGGGGTTCACAAAAGCATAGGGCTTAGTTTGGATTAACACTTTGACTGCTGACGACCTACGTCGTAGGTCGGCAACTAATGGGCCACAGTGCTGAAGAACCCACGTAACAAGTCAGTTCAATTGCATTTCGCCTGTGCTCATGACCTACAGCACGAGTCAACCAAACATTACGCATGTGCGGGCGACCCACGGGGTGAGCCGCATTGGTCTTTTTACGTTACGACTGTGCGCACGACCTACGAGGGGCGTCAGTTTTAGCACTGCCCGAGGATCATGATTTTGAGATTAGCAGCCAAGGTGTTAACATTAGGGCTTTATTTCATCGCAATTGGTTAATTCAATCAAAACTTATGAGTATTTAAAGTCAGTGGGCTATACAAATAACTAAAACATTATCATTAAAAATGGTTATAAAACAATAAAACATTACTGATCTCCTTGACTCTGATATAATGTTAACTTTAACTTACCATGCAAGGGCTCGTCTCTCTCAGGGAGTAAAACGTATAAATCTGATTCAACGTCTTATTGTAACAACCCACGATACTCCTGCAGATGTCCTCATACATCTTCTCTTTGTTGCCTGTCCACGAACTCGGTCCGTATATTGAGTTGCAAACAATGGGAACAATGAAATCAACAAAGTTTATAATCAAGCCGATTATAGCAAATGTGGCTATGGAGCTTAGATCCAACAGCCAGATCATGAGGTACAGGAAGGAGGTGGCGCCGAAGATTGCGCAGGGATGCCATTGCTGCTCCCATAGCATCACGGACTTCAGGGGCAATAGGGCCATACGCCATCCTTCCAGAAGACGTTTCACCTTCTTAACCTGCTGCTCCTAAAAAAAGAGAAATATTGCAGTGCCAAAAGCAGCGGTAGAATATCGACTTCATCTTATAAATAGACTGCGAATGTTGGGTAAATCTAATTAGATATAAAAAATTGTACATATACCTGTTCTTGGTCTGCCATTTCTTCGGATATCTTTTATCGTATACGAGGAACAACAACTAGGCTTTTTAATCAATAATATACTCGAGAAAATTCTTAAACGCCACTTATTCCAAAAACATCGAGAAATAACCGACAGGGCCCGTCAAGTCACAGATTACTGATATGTAGCAAGCTACAGATGCGACAGTGAAATTTGCACTTAGTTCCATTGTTTCCGTTGTGGCGTTTTGTCGTCAAACTAATGTGTATAGAACTTGTAGTTATAGGTATGTATGCACTGATTCCAGGATGCAAAAATAGGGATATTTGACCAAGGAACAAACTATTCAACGATATTATTATGTCATACGACGGAGAAGAATTGAGGCTTCTCAAGGATTCTAAACTCAAGCTAAAATACCAGGAAAATCACAAGATATAAGCTTCTGACGCAACAACACGGCATGAGGCTGCTGTTGTTGTAAGTTCAATATGGCGTTGTATCTCGTCCTCATTGGACGCTGATACAATGTATCATCGTCCAATGAGGACGATGGGAAACAGCGCCACAACGGCTACACCAGAACTAAGCTGTCATAGGCCTGCGTCAAGTGTTTAGGCGGCATGTGCAAACCACCAGTGTTGCAAAAGTCACTTTGATAAAATCGGTAGGATTGGCGACAAAAAATCGGTAGAAATCGGTAGATTGGTTTAACTCTTTCGCGGACACTGACCGGCTATAGCAGTGATAACAATAAAAGTTCTATTGTGTCTCGTTCAGTGTCCGCGAATGTGTTAAACTCCTATTTTTTTCAAAAAGTGCTCAATCGCCAACAAATTCTGTACGATTAGGTACTGCTGATACTTAATAATTTTGTGCCCATGCCAGTTTCGTACTATTAAACTTGAAACTTGAGTGAAGTGAAACAATTTTTGTAAAAATTTAGTAGGTAGATAGATACCACTTACTATAGATAAATATTGATTTCAAGGATTTTTGTGCAGGGGTTTAAAAAGCCGGAACTCTATTCCATAACTTATAAAATCTAATTTACATTACATAATTATTTCAGTTCACATACTTTCAAGGGGAAATCCAAACTTTCTAATAAGACCATAATAAAGATTCTTTTCTAACCCTAATTTCTAATTATCTGCCACAATAAAGGCTAAATAATTCAATATTTGGCTAAAACATCTTCTGTGAAATAAATCGGTAGATCACAACCTAAAATCGGTATATCGGTAGACAGTACCCGAAATCGGTAGATCTACCGATAAATCGGTAGCTTTTGCAACACTGGTCATAAACTGTAGTGTAGTCTTTTTTTTTTTTTTTTTTTAAGTTTTTAACGGCTCTGGATTTTCTTTCCTTTTGAGCCAGTCTTTTTAATTCTCATTTATAGCAAATAAAACGTTGGTGTTCGACGTTTCAACGCTTCTTTGGAGTTTTTGGAGGCAATCGAGAAACGCAGGAAACGCAGAGAAGTCCACAGGAAAGAGGTGAACCGACAGCTTGCCGCGCTACAAAAGAACGGGACACTTTTCCTGTTCACGACCCACACCATCATATTTCACTGAACTGTATATTGTTCACTTGCACGACACTTTGTTACGCAAAACAACACCGATTTTACGAACCAAAACTCACTATAAACAATAAAAATTCGACGAAATATGAGGACTCCAAACGTATCTGTTCAAATCCCGCCAAAAACTCTAGTGTAGTCTTTGGTGCCAGTGTTGCCAAGTCCCAGCCAGTCTGAATCGCCAAAAATCTCGCGCCAAGTAGCCTAAAGTCGCCTAATTTTTTCCCCGTGTAATATAGCCTAAAGTCGCCTAAAAATCCAGCAAATTGGCCAAAATAAATGCTATATTGGCTACTCGTGAAGAAAAAATATATTTTTTTTACAACTGCAGTCTATACTCACAATTTAAAAATAGCTGTACCGCATAACATACACGTACGTTATGTGGTACACAGTGTATTGTAGTGTAAAATTTATGCAGGCTGCGATAAAAAATCATATAATTTTACTTACAATAAGTATAATATTTCAGAATTTTCTTAAAATAGCGTAAAATAACCCAAAAAAGTCAGCTTTTCTTAATATAGGCCAAAAACGCCTATTTTAATTTGGGATATAGCCTAAATGGCGACCGGTCGCCAAACGTATTTTTTGGTCGCCGATAGACCCCCTGATGTAGCCTAAAAGGCGATAAATCGCCTAACTTGGCAGCACTGTTTGGTGTGGGGTACAGAAGTGCGATTTTTGAAAATCATACGAGCGACTTGGCAGTAGAAAATGTCAAAATTACTATGGAGATTTTGCATCTTTCTACTGCCAAGTCGTACGTATGATTTTCAAAAATCGCACTACAGAAGTGTCAAAATTACTATGGAGATTATGCATCTTTCTACTACCAAGTCACTCGTATGATTTTGAAAAATCGCACTTCAGGGCCTGTATATCGGCGTTCCACTTAGAATGTTCTAAGATATCATAGCCATAGAAATATTAATTTACTAATGATCATCGAATTCGGATTTCGGAACAGTGTGACCAGATTTCTACTTTTTTGGTAGATCTACGGTATTCGAAAATATGATCAAAAATGCAAGGATTCAAACAAAAAAAATCAAAGCTGAGAATAAAAATAGCGGAGAAAACGATTGCAGGGGGTTTTCTGGAACTTCTAGTAAAGCTTTAGTGGTGTACAGCAAAATTAATCTTATCGCTTAATGTTGTTTACAAAAGGGGGCTTTTATAAGACACAGAATAAACTGTACCAACTTTAAGCCTACATAGGGACGACCAATAATACTTATTTAGATTTATTTGGAAATTGAAGCATCCATGTTACAAAGTGATGAAAACCGATATATTTTTACAAAAATGCGATACTAACATGAGTAATGATGAGCTTAAGTATGAAAATGATAAATTTTTTTTCAAAAACGTGTTTTTTATTTAATTTTGACCATCTGGAACGACATAAATATTAGTTCGTACATTTTAAGTAGAATTTGAAACAGGACTTGGTTGATTTTGGTAGATTTCAGCAGTCATCTTGGTAGATTCTCTGAAAAAAAAGTGGTCACGCTGTTTCGGAAGAAAGAAAACTATAAGTACTATTAGCAAATTGAAATTAAATTTTAACTCGTATATCCGTATAATTCTAAAGTATAAATGTCTGCAAATACTTTCAAGGACCTAGATAATGCTGCTTGTCACGATAGCAATCGACCTGCGATCTCGTACATGATGTAAGAATAGTACAGTACATAGCTCCGCAGCGCACCGACTGAGAAGATGAGGTTGACTCTGTTATATCTCTCTGTATTAACTCTTACACACCAATGTTTGTTGATTAATGCCGGCGAAGAGGCTGATGTAGAGGCTCTGTGTAATGCGACGGACACCGCTCGCGTCGAGTACGAGTACAATACTGAGATCGTAAACAGTGAACACATCATTACGTACAAAGGGTACTTTCCAAGAAAAACTAGAGAAAATTATGTTAGTGCTGCTCTGAGGAACGCTGGGGTAAGTGTTGTGTACTTACTGATGTGCAGCCAGGGCTGTCACTAATTATTTGCAGTAGATTCCCACCGAGTCCCTAAAGACAGAAGTGTTCTATCCCGGTATGACAAATGTAAATAAAGACAGAAATTAAGCGGTTTTTATAATTTTTGACTGCTCACTCATTACCAGTGATCGGAATAGGTAGATTTGATTAGGTTAAAGGCGTAAATATTTGTGTGATGAATATTAATATTTCTATTCGATTCACAGGTGTAGGGCACCTATAAAGGGTGTGCACCCCGTTTAATATAGAATGCATACAATTTTACGCCCTGTATAGATACAAACACCCATGAATCGAATACAAATATTAATATTCATCACACAAATATTTACGCCTTTAACCTAATGGAATCTACCTATTCCGATCACTGCTCATTACAAACACAAACCAATAAACTACAAGACCCTGAACAGCCGGACACCCGTATTCCCCTATGAGAATACACAGTACAACCACAGTATATGAAAGAGTATAATAATATATTACTACCATACACTATGGACACTCCCTGCCTCCCGCAAACTTTTTACCTCACCCCCTCTATTGCCCTCTGATTACCTCGGCAGTTACCTGTAGCCTAGACTGACACCACAATTGACTTGACACGCTAGAATATATGTTTTCGACACAAAGACAATATAATCTCAGGATGAAAGGTAAAAAACTCTTTTTGAATTGTTGTAGCCCTAAACTCTGTTTTACATGTGCTGACGACATCTTATCCATAACTTTTTTTTAAGGTGGACCCACATTTATCTGCAGCGAACGAGCCGAAGGAGGCGAAAGAATCGAATTTTAGAATTTTATGTATGAAATTCTATGACACCTCGCACACTTATCCGAGGCGAATCGGATGAATCGTCCGAAGAATTCAAATGAAATTTGAATTGAAATTGATTTGTTCGCCTCCTTCAGCTCCTTCGCCGCGGATAGATATGCGTCCACCCTTAAAGGCAGTGTCCTAGGTGTAGGTGTGGTACTACTGTGTGAACAGCTCAAAATCTTGCTCTAAGCGGTTAATTAAAGAGTTGCAAAACATTTTATGTTGTTTTGGAAAAGGCACTAGATGGTAGATCCATGCTTCTGATGTTCTGCGGTTGTCATTCACATTGTCTAAATAATAATGTTGTGAACAATGGAAAATCTGTTATCGTTTCCTGTTGTTACAGATAAACAACTTACAATAACAAATTAGATATATAAAGGCAAATGCTCTGGCATCTTCAGTTTTTGGCATGCTTTATATGAAATATCAATATAGTGCCTACATTGTAATAATAATATAGTATCATGGTATAAATATGCATTTTCTATTATTTGTTATTGTTAAATGCATTGCGAATTATGTTTTTTTTTGTTTGTTTCACTAATGCAAATTATGTGTACCTATTTATTTATGTAATATTGTTTGTTTTGTATTGGTTTGCCATTCCGTCGGATTTCAAATGTCCTACTTATTAGAAAACAGTCAGGCATGTAGGGTACAATATTATTAAGAGCATCATGTGTGTGCGACACATACACACTCTATCGTTCTTACCCTCCTAAATGCAACGAGAAACCGATAAGTTATGCTTATGGCACAGAATAAGAAAGAGTATCTGGTACTACATACAGTACGGACACTCCCTCCCTCTCAACAATTTGTTACCTCACCCTCTCTGCAGGATCTTGGTGTAAAATGTAAACAAATGCAAATTCCGTGCAAATTCCTGTCTAGCTCATACTCTCTCAGTATTGCACATGCTTACCTCTTCTTTTAAATTTTTCCCATTTGTTTGAAATGACAGCTAAGTGTCCAACGTGTGCTTTTATGGTCTCAATACAATGGCTTGGCGAGAGGCGTGCTTGGCGATTTTGAATACATATACTATTTGGGTGTCCATGTGAAGCATGGTCAAACTTTAGAGGGTGGATCATCATCATCATCAGCTAGCTGAACAACTTGTAATATTAGTTACGAGCTTTTACCCGCTACTTCGTCCGCATACATTATATACCAGATTTTAAGTTAGATGATAAGCTGTCAAACAAAAAAAGTTTCATCAAAATCGATTCAGTAGTTTTTGCGTGATACTCGAACAAACAAACACCCAAACAAACAAACAAACAAACAAACAAACGAACAAACAAACAAACAAACAAACAAACAAATAAACAGACAGACAAAAAATCCAAATATTGGTGATTTGGAATCAGGGACATCTAAAAATCATATCGTAATCTTTTTTTTGTAAATATCTTCAATGTACAGACACACTTCTGTTACAGTTTTATAATAGTTGAGATTAAATACATAAGAAAGAACAAACTTTAGATCTGCGACACGCTTCGTCAAAAAGGCAAAATGTTTGTATCTGCAACATGCTTCGTAAAAAAAATATATGAACAGGAACCCAATCAGCAACACGCTTCATCAAAAACTTAATCCTATACATTCTTAATCTGCAACATGCTTCGTCAACTTGTAATATTGGACATAACATAAATAAAAATTACAAAGGAAATTTTTATTTTTGTATGTTTTGGGTACACCGACGAAATATCTTCAATCGTTCATGAAATGCTATCAACTTTTGAAGAGTTCCATTGTTTATCACAAAGGGCTTCATCAGATCTTCACCAAATTAAAATGGGACCAATTTGGGGGTATAAGCCGCGCGGATAATAGTATAGACAGAGCGACGATGTGAGCGAGATAAACCGAGGCCGTCCGCCATTTATAGATCGTTTCTTTATCCGCGCGGGTTATAACTCTTTCAGAACAAATGAAGAATCGTGTATCTTATGTTTAATTGTTTATAAAAACTATTATGTATATATTATGTTCAGTTTGATGGTCTAATCATACCTTTGAAAACCATCAGCATATATAGAAGGACCCTATATTTGCAGTTTAGGTGGCAAGTATTACGTCATGTAAATTTATATATAATTTTTGTTCATCAGGTGACAAACTGGACACTAATAAACCGCAACAACCCGGCCAAGGAGTACCCGAGTGACTTCGATGTGATAGTCCTCGAGGAGGGCCGGAAGAATGCCCTGGATGCCCTGCGAGACCACCCAGCAGTGCGCCGCGTGACTGCGCAGCGGCAGGTTCAAAGAACCATCAAATACTTTAAGGAGGTAGGCTTTCAGGTTAACTAGAATGTGGTACAGATCTGCTACGGTAACATGACCCACGCCTGCAGCGCTTACAAGAATTTAAGGGGCCATACGTCCCAGAATGACTTGGGAAGGGATCTCTTATTTTTCGTTTTTCGTTTATACAAGGTACCAAATAAAAAAAGAAGTGCACAGTATTCTTGTCTTGGATAGTTTATGTAGTGAAATCATAAATTGAATACACGACTGAAAGTGAAGTAATTCACATGATAAAAAATAATTTTCGAAAAGTAAAGAAAATAACGCATTTCTAATATTATTTTCTCAAACTAAAATAACTTGCATGTTGCAACCGTTTATAATAATTACTCACATATTCACCATCAGTTTATCTAGTCAAATCATTAAAAAATATATATAAAGTACTTTTATTAATTCTTTTTAATCGAAAATACGGGCAATGCCGGGCGTGTGCCGTACACGCACGCACTTTTCGGAGGGCTGGGCACGGCGCGTTTCTCATTGAAAATATTCGCCTGAACCTATAGCCCCTTAAGTGTTTATAAGTCCCACAGTGGACATGTTTTCTGAGACAGACATTATACAGAAACAAATACACAGATTTGTTGCTCGACTAGCTCTAATTGGCTCATCTTTATCATCATGTCGACTCGAATGAGTAAGACCGCGGGTCGTACCTACTTTATCAATAACAATTAAAGAGCTTGAGGCAACAATGCGCATTGAATTACAGACTTTACATGACCATCTGACCGACCTGTTTAGTCATATTTCATCTCTAATACTTTCTAGCTACGATTTTAATGTGCCCACATTAAAACTACCAAGACGACATCAGAGGTACCAATAAATAACTCAAAACTTTGATTCTTTTGCAGGATGATTGTGGACCCGCGGGATGTTTGTACTCGGGCTGGCGGAACCATCGCGCCCGCGCGCTGCACTCTCTTAGGAGACCACGAGAGGTAACTATCTAAACTACAGTATAAGAAAGTGTACTAATACAAATATACAATAGTACCCGATTTATAAGTTCCCCCGATGTTGACTTTAATAGCGCGCGAAATTATGTTGACCAATTAGGATGTGCCTTCAATCCCTTTCCACAAGTGGCAAATTGTTTGCGCCCCCTGTTCGATGCTATCCGACATTGCACCCTTTGATTACTAAACGACTTCGGGTTTTGTCGGGGGACTCTGAGCAAACGAAGATTGACGAGGGTAATTATTTCCCTGGTCGTACTGTACCTAGGTACAGTATGGGCACTACCTGCCCCCCACCAATTTTGACCTCACCTTCTCTCAGTGGTACGGGTAATGGACGACAGAAAGCAGTATTCCTCTCTCACTCGCACTCAGTCAGTATGACATGTGCTAACCTCTTCTTGTATGCAGGCCCTTTTGTTTAAAGTGTTAAGGTTGTCTATCCCTAGTTTTGATACCCTATATGGAACAGAGCTTCTGCTTCAATCGTGCGGCGGCGCAGTCCGATTCTTGAGATGTAATATAAAGTTGGATCTACGAAATTATGTCCTAGAACAGGTCTACGGTTTATGAGCGCTGACCTTCAATGCGCAGAAATCAAATATCGAGTCTTTGTGCGGGATGCGGGAGCTGTCGTCGAGTCGCCTTTTACGTAATCAATATGCGTAAAAATCCATAGCAAACCATTGCGCGACCTGTAAGATCTATGGAATTTATAGTAGGTGATAAGAAAACAATGCATTACCTAAAAACCGTTTGCATATCAGAATCTTTAAAATTATGCTAGCAATGGATGCCGAATTAGGCACTGATTCAGAATAGTGTTAGTGCTGCTTTGAATATACAAAATAACTTTTAACGTTACTTTTTACACAGAACGGCGGCTACACATCGCGGAAACTCTTGCGCACGGTGCCCCGTCAGATAACGTCCGTGTTAAAGGCAGATTTACTATGGTCTCTCGGAGTCACCGGTGAGTGGCTTATTCAACGTTTTTTTGTAATTATTATTTGTTTAGGGGAGACCTTTGCCCAGCATTGGGACGAAGGTTAAAAAACAAAAACAAAATTTTATTTGTTTGTTCGAGTGGAATCTTGCATGTGAATTTTAACCACGACGGAACGGAGAAGGTGTTTGCGTTTAGGGTAAGAGGTTGTTTGTTTGTGTGTGCAAACTAATGTTCCTATTTATATCCAAAACGTTCAGACCGATTTAGATACGGTTTTCATTTAAGGGTTTGTGATTAATCGGCAATGGTTCTTGCGTAGAGGTGTTAGGTGTTAACGCGCTGCAGTAAACATTTTTTGCTTGTCAAAACTGTGGTTTTATCGCATTTTTTCTCAGAGACGGGTTGACCGATTTATGTAAGTCATCAAACACAAAGAAAGACATAATATAGACGGATATTTAGACGGTTATGTAGGAATTCTATAAAAAGTTTAAAACAAAAAGCAAAATTAATAATTTTGAAAATCCTCTCGACGATGTAAATGTTGTAATCGGAAAAGGATTAAATAATTTTTTATTTTAAACCCCGTCTAAAATAAAGTAGTTAAGAAACGAAAGATAATAAACCAAACCATAGAAAAACCGTCGAGGGCTGCCATTGCCATCTCTGCTGTTCCCAATTTCAATTAGACAAAAACATATAAAACTGAAAAATTTTAGTTCATTACAGGAAGATTACAAGGCATGAAATGGCAGCTCCGACGGATTTTTAAGCATTCGGTTTATTATCTTTCGTACTTTATTTTCAGTAAGTATTGCAGCATGTATGATATGTATTATAGTATGATTATGTATATATATATATATATATATATATATATATATATATATATATATATATATATATATATATATATTTATTATTTATCTATGAACCCTTAAATATATGTATAATGTATGTATATTTGTATTCTGTTGTATTAACTTCTTAAAAGTTATAAATTTTTTCTAACGCCAACCCGTTCTTTGTTATATTTTCTCTACCCTAAGGTTGTCTGGAAGAAATCGCTTTTTAGCGATAAGACTTAATTTGTATCAGAATAAGTTTTGTTTCCTATTGTGTAATGTAATTTGTATTTGGTGTAAATAAAGTATATTTCATTCATTCATTCAGAGGTTTGAAAAAAAAGTATAATTAATCCTTTTTCGATTACAACGTTTACTGTGCTTTTCTCAAAACAAAGATTTTTTTTTAAATCTAAGTAAGTCTTGAGTTTTTTCAAAAATTTTAATTTTTTTATAAACTTTTTTCTCATTTTGTAGTAAACCTAATGAAAAGCTCGTTTTAAACTTTTAATTCGTATTACTATTGCTACGACTGCGACGACCATGTCGCCTAATTATTAAATATTATGTTCGTAAATCGTAAACCAGCTTTTTAAAATTTTATTGTTGATTTCTTTTAAACATATTTACTGTTTTAAAGAAGTATATTCCTAATACCTCAGTTTAAACATTTAAACAAAGTAATAAGTGAATCAAAAATAAAATACTGTAGCATTGTGTGTCGAATTATTTTCTAAGCTTTACGGTCAAGTAAAGATTACGGCCACCCATCACTCCTTGTGTTTAAACAGGTGAGGGGGTGAAAGTGGCAGTGTTCGACACCGGGCTGGCTCGTAACCACCCGCACTTCGGGCGCGTGCGCGAGCGCACGGACTGGACGGGCGAGAACACGCTCGACGACGCGCTCGGCCACGGCACCTTCGTGGCCGGCGTTATCGCCTCGCGCACCGACTGCCTCGGCTTCGCGCCCGACGCTGACCTGCACATATTCAGAGTGTTCACTGATAACCAGGTGGGTGGAGTTTCATATCATTTTTAGGGTTTCGTACCCAAAAGGTGAAAACGGGACCCTATTACTAAGCCTACGTTGTCCGTCCGTCCGTCTGTCCTACCTATTTACGGCTGTAACTTTTGAACTGTAATAGCTAGATATTATTACGGTGGATTCGCTAACAAATAATTAAAATGTCACAAACTTAAAAAGACCGAAAGAAGAAAGAAAGAAAGAGTGTGCGAGTAGCCAGACTCGCACTTGACCGGCTTTTAGTATTTTCTCACCCGTAGTGACAATAACATCCAGCTTTGAATGATTTTTAAAGATCTAGGATAAGGGACAGCCCTATAAACCGGTAAAGGTTCAATGCTCTGCATTACAGAGGTTCTGCCAACCAGGAGGTTGAGCTGCCCGTTGTGACAATCAGCAGGTCCAATAAATCTAGCTCTTAGATCTGCATTCTGGACACATTCCAGCATTACATATATGAGACCTTATTTCAACACCTTATGAAAAAATTCCCTTGTTTTAATTCCGCCGCAATCAAATGAAAATAGGAACGTAAATTTTCCAATTCACCCATGTTTTTTAAAACGGCGCCTTTTATCTCTCTCGGATGTGCAAACTTTTGTGTATGCTTCGTGGTGTAAACAGAAACAGAGCTTAGCACGACATAGATGTCGCGCCGCCATGCAAGAACACTGTTCCGGCTTTAAAATTAACATTAAGATAATTATTTGGATTTTACTGTGTTTGTTTATGCACATATTTTATCAAAAACTGCTGATCCTTAACCTGAAGTAACAGTTACTTTTTATTTAATCACAATAGAATGGAATAGAATAGAATTTAATTGAAAAAGACCATGTTTACCTCATCAATTTCGCCCTAGCTCTCATACTAGCGAACTGTGTACCCTGGTGCTAGTAGTTCCTTCCCTCGTTTGTGATGTAAACATGGTATTTGCAAATTCGGTTACTCAATCAGAAGATAAGGGATCGCCACGTACTTCAGTGATCTGCACTTAGAAAGTCTTATGCAAATAAGAGTAGTTGTAATTATTTGTTGTTCGATGCAGGTATCATACACGTCGTGGTTCCTGGACGCGTTCAACTACGCCATAATGCGCAAGATAGATGTGTTGAACTTGAGCATCGGCGGACCTGACTTCATGGACCACCCGTTTGTTGATAAAGTTTGGGAACTAAGCGCTAATAAGGTAAATTTATACTCTTCGGTTTTTTTGTTAGCCTATAAAATACAGGATGTAAAATTAAATGCGTCACTTATTAAACATGGAGCTTCAGACTTCATGTATTCATGTCAGACTAAGGTCATCCCTTACAACTATCCCATTCAGGTTTGCCTAGTTTTCTTGTATTCTGCCCTCTCTGTCCAGACACCTGCACGCAAACATAGCTTATGGACGCTGTCGGTAGTGCTGTGCGTGTGCCAAAATACTGGTGTGGGGAACTAGTGAACTACTACAGATCTCCAGCACTCACAAGTTATAGCAAAGATGCCAACAGATGGCGATACCGTCGCTCACGGAAATATGCTCCATACAAAGACAACGTTCATCGTGAATACGTAACTCGTAACCTACTACACATAAGGTTCACAATCGAATGCGAGACATAAATCGCGCAAGAGAAATAATCACAGAGATTCGATATATATAGAAGGTCCAACTAAGAACTGTTGGACCACGGCCGGTCCCCAGGCATCACACCTAGCCTGGCGGAAGTACTTCCCTTTTCAATGGAGGAACATTCCCAGTAGCACCTCCATATTGGTGACCCTCGACAAAGAACATCGCAACCTGAACACCGCAGAGCAGCACCAGCAGCACAGAGCAGCAACCAGCTTCAACCAACCCTTCACCCCCTCGACCAGGTCAAACAAGCAGCAGTCACACCATCAACCCGAAGCCGCACCAGGTCCATCGCAGCTGTCTTCACACCGCTTCCTGGGCCTGCAGCTTCCTCAACGACAGTCAGCGTCTGCATAGAAGGATCTCCCGCAGCCCACGTGTCTGAGCTCACCTCCACGTGGCAGTTCTGCTCGCCTTCTCCACGCCTGTCACTCGCCCGCATCACATCAGGACTGGTCTCCCTGACAGATGCACACACACCGCAGCACATCGCTCGTCAGACTCACTTGACTGGAGCCCTGCACCTTACACTACATGGATACAGACTGCACACTTCGAACTACTCAACGACCTCCGGTCTGAGGGGGGAGTCCTGTGGGGAACTAGTGAACTACTACAGATCTCCAGCACCCACAAGTTATAGCAAAGATGCCAACAGATGGCGATACCGTCGCTCACGGAAATATGCTCCATACAAAGACAACGTTCATCGTGAATACGTAACTCGTAACCTACTACACATAAGGTTCACAATCGAATGCGAGACATAAATCGCGCAAGAGAAATAATCACAGAGATTCGATATATATAGAAGGTCCAACTAAGAACTGTTGGACCACGGCCGGTCCCCAGGCATCACACCTAGCCTGGCGGAAGTACTTCCCTTTTCAATGGAGGAACATTCCCAGTAGCACCTCCATACTGGGCTGAAAACAGACACGCCATCGACTCGATAGAAGAAGATTTGCCTCGTTTCTGGAAACTCATATAATATTAAACAAGATACGATCCCGTTTCAATGTAATTTACGACACAAAGTGAACAATTGTAAAAACTTTCAGGTGATAATGGTGTCGGCGATAGGCAACGACGGACCCTTATATGGGACCCTGAACAACCCAGCGGATCAGATGGACGTCATCGGAGTGGGAGGGATAGGGTTCGATGATCGCATCGCCAAGTTCTCCTCCAGGGGAATGACTACGTGGGAGCTACCGCAGGTTAGATCCAATGTTATTAATGAGGTAAAAATACATAAAGGGTGAATAAATATTGAAATAGTGAATTTTGACCATTATTCTGAATTGAAAGCCAGTCGACATTTTCCTCTGAAGAGTCCGAAATCCCATATGTTTTAAGTTATGTGTAGTCCACTTAGATTAAATTAAAATAGCAAAATAAGTGACTAGCCTATAGCGCATGAACCGCATAAATTAGGACCCGTCGCCTAATTTACTTAGAGTGGCATTGCGTGTTTGAGATACTTTTTTTATTTTAGGTGGTATAAAGGTACCACAATGCCTTCGCGTCTACCTTCGCGTGCTTAAAACTCGTTTTACAAATCATTCAAGAAGAAAACTTTCACTCGTAAGTACATGAAAATCAGGTCCATTTTTCGAGCGTATAATGCAAGAACGTCACCTGTCTTCCGCTATTTTAATTTAATCAAAGGTAGTCCACCAATCCGCATTGAGTACGCGTAGTAGACTGATGCCCATGCACCCTCTCTGAGCAGCCGGATGTGTATAGGCTGACGATGATGACACCATTAAGAAAAACAAAAACGAATTAATTGTGTAATACACAAAACCAGCAATGTAGCGCGCGATACTTAATGCAGGTTATCCCAGCACAAGCGTCTCTTTCTTACAAGCATACGTTTGCAATTAGCCATTACACTTCAATTGAAAACAGGATCGCAAGAAAACTTATTTTTCATCAATATCTTTTCTCTTGGGTGTTTGGGGTAAAAACTAGCCTCAGAATAATGCAGACAATGTCATTTCCTGTTTTTCACTGTATTTTTTTATGTATAGTGTAAGAATATAGTCATAAACTTACCTATCTATGCATGGTTTTATGATCGAGAGAAGTTATAACTATCGTGTTTTGAGCCTAACAATAATCAAGAACAGTTCATGAACAACAAAATATATTTTTTCTGGATAAAAATTAAAACAACGACTATTTCATGCCTTAAGGCAGAACCAAAAACAGGTCGATTTGAACTATTAAACATGCCGTGCCAATGCATCAGCAGTCATAAACTTATGCTTGCTGCGTCTTTCGTTTCCGGGGAAAACATCCACTGATCTCCACTTCAGGATAATGGTCTGAATTCAGCATTTCAGTATTTGCCCGGCTGTCCCGTACACCCATCATGGATGGCGCTTTAGGCGCGTAGGGCTAAATGACTAACATAATAACGGGATTAAAATTATATTCTCTGAAATATTATTGCAATACAAATTGACCTCTAGCAGAGCGTGATAAATCGTGTTATCTAATAGACACGGTTCGTTAGAGGAAATGTGTTGATAACATAAAGAGTACCTCATCTACCTTTTAATGTGTTTCGAGAAAAAATTCAGCAAATGATAAGAAAACTTGCAGGATAAATCTAAAGTCATAAACATTTTACGAAATCACGACTCGGGGTAATATGCAAACAATTTTAGAAATCAAGTCGGAATGACAATTTTACAATATTATATGCACTTATGTGTCTGTTGTGTTGTGTCCATCAAAGTAGCGTATGCGTACACAGAAATTAGGATTCGTTTTAATGACCAATTAGTACCTAAGTCAAAAAAATCTGTAGTTTAACAAATAAAGACTATTTTCACTACGTACAACTTGACGATCATGCTAGCATACCCATAATCAATCTAAAAAACCCCTCATACTGCCCTGGCTATGCGAAATCTCATAATGATTGCTTTTCAAGGAGCTGATATACCGAGCAAGTCTCTTTTCGACTTTGTGGGAAACTTGCATGTTTTTCTCATACTCAACTATAACCTTTACCAACCATATTACGACGGGTGGCATTGCAGTGGAAAATGCGTACTTCGCACACTAGAGCGGGCTGCGTCGCAACCATTGCCGGATTTTTTGTTTGACTTAATACTGGCAGACGTAAAAAATTCCACTTATGCACGGACGGAAATCCGCCGCGCAACAATGCGACCCTCTTGGCCCCAGCGTAGTACCTATGCGATAGTTCATATAAATTGTAAAGATGTGATTTAGGCGGATTTTTGTCTATTAGCAGGGTTCGAAATTATCAAGATAATTATTTTCTTTGTTAATTATCCAAGCTGATTTTTAGTTTTGAGCAAAATTTCTAACACAATGTTGTAAAATTACTATTTTTGCTTTAATGCACTAGTATTCAGACCAAACAGCACCTAGTCCTCGGAATTTTCGTTTCGGTATCACAATAAATAACTAATTATTGAAAAAAACAACAGTAAACCTATTTCGTGTTCGTAAGCTTCTTTTTTTCGCAAATCGTGATCGGATACACATGGCGTGACATTGTTAGTATAAGCTTTTTCTTTTTCCGATTAATTTAATCAATGATAATTATCACTTCGAACCCATTATTAGCACATAATATAAGTATTATGAAATAGAAGTGTAAAGGTTAGGTGGTTTTTTGTTGAAAGAGTCGTATTGATAATGGTATCCGTACAGGGCTACGGGCGCATGAAGCCGGACATCGTGACCTACGGCAGCGGCGTCAGGGGGTCGAGCGTCACCGGGGGATGCAGGTCCCTCAGTGGTACGTATTTACACTCTACGCGATACACACGGGAGCTATAACGTGTTGGATAGGTCTAGGATGATCCATTTGGGTTTATTCACGTTATTTTTCTTAAGTTATTTTTCGTTCCATCTTTGGAACTCTGTGACAAATATGACGTCAAAAACTAGGAATGTAGCAGGGAGTGTCGAATAAGGATTGAGCCTCATCTAGCAGTACGGCATTTTTTTACGCTCTATCCTTTTCTGTCGCTCAGGAGCGTCATTTGCTAGAGCGAGAAAGGTCGCAGCACTGCCGGTGCTGTCGCGTGCGATCGCACTCTTGCAAATGACGTTCTCGAACAACAGAAAAGGATGAAAAATGAGAGACGTGAAAAAATGCGATACCGTGCTGCCAGATGAGGCTCAACCCTATCAAACCCCAAATGGCTTCGTTCTTCAATAAACAATGTAGGTAGGTATAGCAGTTGTTTGACGGACCCATCGTTGTTCTTGGTCACTTCAAAAATATAAAACTTATGCTCGCCTTTCCACGCTACATTATTAGCGACCAGTTTGGTAGTGACAGTAATATGGTCGGTTACGTCCTCTTTTCCGAATGTCCTTCTGCCGAATTCCTTGTACCCTAAACTTAAATTTCCTTGTACGTCCATTTCCCCGAACGACCATTATAAAATGTCGATTGTATCTCATCAGGTACATCAGTGGCGTCGCCCGTGGTGGCCGGCGCCATAGCTCTGTTAGCGAGCGGAGTGCCGCGGCAGAACCTGACCCCGGCGGCCGTGAAGCAGGCCCTCTGCATCACGGCGCGCAGGCTCCAGGGCCCCAACATGTTCGAGCAGGGCCACGGCAAGTTGGACCTCATCAGCGCTTACCAGGTTTGAGGCTTTTTTTGGTATTAGGAAGAACCAGCTTAAGAGACCTATTATACTCGCGATTTTTAAGCGAAGGTGATGTCGCCACAGCACTGCAACGACGTCGCGACTGCACCGCTGCAGCAAGTAGCAGAAGGTTCTATAACCAAGGCGTTTTATCACCAAATAGTGATATAGTACGCGTATAGTGGTAACCATGGTGAATGCTTGTACTATAAAGGTTTTTAATAGAGCGTTTTGATTCTATAAGATTAAAGAGCAATTAAGTTCTATAGTATAGCTCTTAGAACGCTTACAGGACCATACAAAAGAACCTTTAAAGTGTTGCACTATAATAGATATTTAAAAAAGCTATTATGGTACTATTTAGTACTATAGACTACCTTTACTGACACTTTTATGTATCTATTTTGCACTAATAATGAGTCAATATTATTATTACAGTACTAGTATTGTAGCTGTATCGAAAACCCTATTACAGGATCAAATTGCACTATAAATTTACCTTGCACAACCATTACGTAAAGTTTCCGCTTCTTAAAAGCTCCCTCCACACCGTTATGGGGACAGTTCTGTAAAAGTCATGAAACTCCTGTATAGTACTAAATAGTACCATAGCTACTCCTGGTGCAGTTGCTAAATAACATAAGGCTTTATAAGTGAGTTTGTGTTACTGCTACGTGACTAAAGCGTGACATAAAAGCACTAAAATTTATGACTTATGAACTAATTAGATCTATACTAGCTTTTCAGTACCAATTATATCACTGATATTTCATAAATGTTTTCTGCTATGATAGCACATTAGCAGCACGGCTGGAGCCAATGTGTACTGTAATAGCCATAGTCGGGACAAGTCCTTATTTTATTAATAAAATAGTACATTACTGCAGCGGCCAGCAACAGAGGCATTGATGGACGAACGTGTAAATGTGGGCCGAGGCGAAGCCGAGGCACACATACGTAAGTCCATCAATGCCTAGTTGTGGCCAAGGCTTGTATAGTACTTTTCTCAAATAATGCGCGGAAATGAAAACAGTAAATTTTCTCAAATAATTCGCGGAAATTAAAACTCTTTTCAAAATCAATGACGAACAACGAACAACAATTTGTTTTTTTTCAATAAACAGCTTTCTATTTGCAAGCCAGTTCGAAATTTAAATAAAACCTTTGATGAGTTACCTCCTTGGTCGCCATGTTTAGGAGAAAAAGATCGTTCCATTTTTAAATTACACGACAGATATGAGTTTACTATGTAATTTATTTCGCCGCAAAACACGACAGATATGGATTTTCATACAAACATTGCCGGCCGCTGCGCGCATGTAGTTGGCCAGTACAGCAATTTCGATTTATCTCGAAGAAGGTTGTCAAAATAATACTCACATTTCCAAGCATGTTTGAGAAATAGTACATTACTGCAGCGGCCAACAACAGAGGCATTGATGGACAAACGTGTGAATGTGGGCCGAGGCGAAGCCGTACACATACGGCACACATACGTAAGTCCATCAATGCCTAGTTGTAGCCAAGGCTTGTATAGTACTTTTTCTCAAACATGCTTGGAAATGTGAGCATTATTTTGACAACCTTCTTCGAGATAAATCGAAATTGCTGTACTGGCCAAATACATACATACAGCGGCCGGCAATGTTGTATGAAAATCCATATCTGTCGTGTTTAGCGGCCAAGTAAATTACATAGTAAACTCATATCTGTCGTGTAATTTAAAAATGGAACGATCTTTTACTCCGAAACATGGCGACCAAGGAGGTAACTCGTCAAAGATTTTATTTAATTTTCTAATTGTTGTTCGTTGTTCGTCATTGATTTTGAAAAGAGTTTTAATTTCCGCGAATTATTTGAGATATTTTTTTTTTTTTATTTTTTTTTATTTTTTTTTTATTTTTTTTTATTTTTTATTTTTTTTTTTAATTATTATTATTGTATGTCTTACGTTCCGTAATCACGGGCAATTAAGTCCCGGACCTTTGGAAGGCGTGCATGGGGCCGAAGCCAACATGTAGAGCCCCGTTCAAAAGACAAGTTAATCTAAATGTAAGAGATACACAAATGGCGGATACCATCTCCGAGCGTACAACATGATACCCACAGGGATGGTCCCCGCCATTTGTGTAAAGACTATTGGAGTACGGCGCTATGGCCGCGATGGAAAAATAAGGTCTTGGGCTATGAAGGTGAAAGTTGGATGGATGGATACTGGGCTATGGGAGGAGACTAACGGACGCCTGCCATGACAACTAGTCTCAAAATTGTAAATAGGGCAGGCGGTGACTCGCCGACTCGTCGAGTGGGCCCCATAAAACGGCCGCACGCACAAAGTGCGACAATGGGGCAACATCTCATTGAGCGGCTGAAGGTTGTCGAGAGGTGCGGCTCCGGTTTCACCATCGCATTATTATTATTGTATGTCTTACGTTCCGTAATCACGGGCAATTAAGTCCCGGAAATTAGAAAGGCGTGCATGGGGCCGAAGCCAACATGTAGAGGCCCGTTCAAAAGACAAGTTAATCTAAATGTAAGGGATACACAAATGGCGGATACCATCTCCGAGCGCACAACATGATACACACGGGGATGGTCCCCGCCATTTGTGTAAAGACTATTGGAGTACGGCGCTATGGCCGCGATGGAAAAATAAGGTCTTGGGCTATGGAGGTGAAAGTTGGATGGATGGATACTGGGCTATGGGAGGAGACTAACGGACGCCTGCCATGACAACTAGTCTCAAAATTGTAAATAGGGCAGGCGGTGACTCGCCGACTCGTCGAGTGGGCCCCATAAAACGGCCGCACGCACAAAGTGCGACAATGGGGCAACATCTCATTGAGCGGCTGAAGGTTGTCGAGAGGTGCGGCTCCGGTTTCACCATCGCGGGGTTTACCCCCGTGAGCGGGTTTCCCCGTTATTACGCCATTACGTGCAATACACTTCCAACCTGGAGGTTACGGTAGTAACTATTAAATAATCTGTGCCTGGAGCATAGGTTCTGCTCTTGCGATTCCACTCTGGACGGCCAATTAAGGCAAGCCAGAGGTAGGGGGGTGTGTTACTGTGTGTGTGGGTGTGGGGGAGTGTGTGTGTGGGTGTGTGTGTGTGTGAGCGCATGTCTGTATGGTCCCCCTGGATAGGGGTCCGCGGTGTCGCCACTCACCGTCAGCTCGCCACAAGCTGCCTCCGCGGTGTTATTATTATTATTATATGTCTTACGTTCCGTAATCACGGGCAATTAAGTCCCGGACCTTTGGAAGGCGTGCATGGGGCCGAAGCCAACATGTAGAGGCCCGTTCAAAAGACAAGTTAATCTAAATGTAAGGGATGCTCAAATGGCGGATACCATCTCCGAGCGTACAACATGATACCCACGGGGATGGTCCCCGCCATTTGTGTAAAGACTATTGGAGTACGGCGCTATGGCCGCGATGGAAAAATAAGGTCTTGGGCTATGGAGGTGAAAGTTGGATGGATGGATACTGGGCTATGGGAGGAGACTAACGGACGCCTGCCATGACAACTAGTCTCAAAATTGTAAATAGGGCAGGCGGTGACTCGCCGACTCGTCGAGTGGGCCCCATAAAACGGCCGCACGCACAAAGTGCGACAATAGGGCAACATCTCATTGAGCGGCTGAAGGTTGTTTATTATTATTGTATGTCTTACGTTCCGTAATCACAGGCAATTAAGTCCCGGACCTTATTATTATTATTATTTTTTATTTGATTATTTCATTTTTTTTTTGTTTCAGAATATCTCTGACTACCCCCTCGGGGAATATAGTCGTGAGCATATGCTATGATGCTATGCTATGCTATTTGAGAAAATTTATTGTTTTCATTTCCGCGCATTATTTGAGAAAAGTCTTACAAGCCTTGGCCACAACTAGGCATTGATGGACTTACGTATGTGTGAGGCTTCGCCTCGGCCCACATTTACACGTTCGTCCATCAATGCCTCTGTTGCTGGCCGCTGCAGTAATGTACTATTAGAAAACACTATTTTATTAAATTAAAAGTGAAAGTTAATATTTGAAACATTAGACCAGTTGTGGAAAGACAATGTAATATTTTTATTCGGTACTTTTATTGACGTTGACGTAGACTTTACTTGGGTTTGGAGGGTTGGGGTTTGTTTGGGTTTGGGTATTACTTTGTTCGTAGCAATAGGTACAGAGATTTTCAGTATTCGCGTTTTTTTTTCTTTTTTTGTGTTCAATACTCGTGGTGGCCAGTTCAAAGAGCTTCGAACATTTCAGTATGGAAGCTGGCATACCTACTTTCCGCCATTTTGAAAAAATCACGATTTTGCGGCCACTGATGAAACATATGCCAATCGACAGGGAAAATGATTACAAACAGAAAATATACTTTGGTAAAATGACCTAAGTGGTATACTTTCGGAGATATAGGGATTTGAAAATAAAAAAAAATAAAAACATTTTTTTCCACTAAAATTGACTTTTTTGATCAGGAATAGATCGGCAAAGCTCAGGATCGATCAGGATTTAATATAATTATATAATATTATTATAATAAATAATTTTTATTCATTAATTTACTAAGATAAATAAAATACCTACCTACAAGCAAGACAGCTACGAGCAAGACGGTTGTTGAAGCGGTGTTGCTAACCATTCCGGGAGGGATTTATACGTATTTACCTATGTATTAAATACTTGATCATCATCATCATCATCATCTCAGACGATGGACGTCACACTGCTGGACATAGGCCTCCCCAAGGATCGTCACAACGATCGGTCCTGCGGTGTCCTTATCGAACGGGTTCCCGCCGCCTTCATCAGGTCGTCGGTCCACCTTTTGGGGCCCCACGTAACCACTGCTGTTACCCGGGGTGCGGGGTGCGGGGTGCGGGAGCTACCCACGCTGCGCTTTCCGGTTTGCGATCGCCACTCAACGGCTCTTCGGCCCCATCGGCCATATCGGTTCTGCGAGAAATGTGCCCCGCCCATTGCCATTTTAGTTTAGCATTTCTTTGAGCTATGTCTCAGCGGATATCTTCATTTCCGATTCGATCTTGCCGGATAACTCCGAACATAGCCCGCCATTGCCGTTTGGGTGACTTTTAACCTTTTTATGAAGCCTTGAGAGAGCGACGACGTCTCAGTTTCGTATTTCATCTTGAGACACTGCGGTATTTGGGACGTGAAGAGACTACGTAGCTTTCCAACGCTGCCTTGCCGCGTCGGATTCAACAGTTGACCTCTTTCTCGAAATTGTATCTACCTAATTGGATAGGTTTGTCCCAGGTAAACATAATTGTCAACAACTTCAAGCGCAGAGAGGGTGGGTACACCATCGACATTTTACATGATCGTCCATGTTCATTATCATTTTGTCCGTAGGCTAAGAATAGCATCATCCCATTTCTTCCTCTGAGTGTCGTATATGGCGACTATGGGATCCACCAAGAGGTAGGCAGCAGTATCCTCTGAGTACACGCATTCAATCTAACTGAGATCGCCAACCCGCCTACTAAGGGTGGCTAGGGCCAACACAACCAAAACCAGGTTCCCATTCCCTAGCGGCCCTGCTATTCCTGGCTACGATAGCGGCCAAGGTAACGGCGAGGCAAGGTGCGCGAAGAATCTCCGGCAGAGATCCGGCTACCACAAGACCACAACCGACAACAGCTGCACCTGGTAATATGTAATACTCCTTCACAGCGGACCGACGAGTCGCGCGCTCGACTCGAGGAAAAGCTGAGCAGGATACGTTGATTTATCTGAAGGCTGAAGAGAGGGAGGACTCGATAATCCTCAAATCCGGAAGCCTACTTTATTTCTGAGAGGGCGACCTAAAGTCCTGGGCCCCGGCATGGTGCCGGGCTTATGGTTTACAAATCTCTTGTGAACAACTTGGAGGGGATCGTAAACGTATCGAATAGGGTATCGTATCGTATCGTATCGTATCGTATCGTATCGTAACTTATACTCAAAATAACCAAGCGGTAAGACTATTCGTTAGAGGTTATACAGGTATACCTGGCCCCGAAATCAGATCAGAAATACGATGACCGGTAGGGATTATGTATGAGGGAGGAGCCATGTATAGTTCCAAAACACACTTCACAGCTGTTCTCATGTGAGACTTCAACGCAAAACTGAAATGGGCAAATGACGGTGGAGATCTACGAGTGGGACAATTAAAGGACGGCTTCGTGGAGGAAGAACTCTATGTGATGAAAACTCCTTCTTTATGAAGCGGGAGCACAGGAAATGAACCTGGATGAGCCCAACGGTACAAGAAATGAGATATACTTCATCATGTTGACGAAGAGGTAAAAATTCAATGTTTCTGTGTTGAACGCATTTAAAACTGGAAGCTATGATCGCAGATAAAAGTCAAACTTAAAAGATCTCGACAGCTGAAATCTACGCTCTGCCCAGTACCGATCCAAATGTAAAACCCCTGTAGTTTTCAGCTCGAACTTCAAAATCGTTTTGATTGCGTGGTGACGATTACAGCGACGAGCTTTTGGAACTGTCTATGCGTCGGATCCAAGTTCTTTAAGACCCGACCTACAAATAGAAACAAGAATCACTCAAACCCTACTCTTAAGCTCATGGAGGAAAGGAAAAATGATTATGCAGCCCTCAGATGATCTGAATGAGAACCGGCAGCACAATAGGCAGATTTCAAAGTCCGTGACTTCGTCGGTTCAACAAAGGCCCCAAAGTCTTCGCAAAGGATCTGTCGATTATCAAAGGCAGCAAAATTGAAGACCGAAGATGGCAGGATCTATCGTCCAAGCTACAGCTTCTGAGAGAGGTTGACAAATTATATGGACAGTTATACACGTCAACACGGAGACTCACTAAAAATCTGGATAACGACCTAAGAGAAAGAGAGAGATATGAACCCTGCACTATACCGGAGATATCCCGGACTTCAGCATGTACTCGATTAGTATGGCTCTCAAGCAGATAAAGAATAACAAGGTGCCGAAACTGAGGCCCTTCAGAAACTGCTCAATTACGTCATTCTCGAGGAATAAACGCCGCAGGGTTGTGGTTTTTCTTAAAAACGGGCGTTAATGTTCTGCTGAAGAAGTATAGGCCCATATCGCTTCTTAGCAATGTCTCTACGAGGATAATAAGCTGTTTTTGAGAGTCATTACAAACCGTCTCGCGCGAGTTTGATGATTTAAAGCCTCCCGAGCAAGCCAGCCCCCTTACCCGCACTTTCGATCTTCACTATATCGCCACTGTTTCGGTCCGCACTTCATTGTAATAGAGTTGAAATTGGAACTAAAACATTCACGCAAAAGTTCGAATCGAATGTGCGGGTAGACCCTCGGGTTCCGAAAAGGGTTCAGTACCACATACATAATGTTCCAGCAGGTTATTCGGATTTTTTTTTATGTATGGTTTTGTTATCGACCTAAATCCTGTCCTCAGGATGAAGATGGGGTCGAAGATGTAGCGAGCTTACCCAGAAGATGCCTATTCACTCGTACTTTAAAGGTATTCGGGTTGTAAGTGCTCGGAAATACTGACGCAGGCAAGGCATTCCACTCCTTGGCTGTGCGCATTATAAAAGATTCAGAAAGACGCTTGGTATATATTTCGGATGTCAACCAAGAACGGGTGATATCCTGCGGTGCGCCTGGAAGTCCGATAGTAGAAAGGGGAAGGTGGGATGAGCTCATGTAGCTCTTGGGCACACTCACCGAAGTACAATCTGTAGAAGACCGACAAACAGGCCACTTCTGCAGTGGTGGGCTAGGCTATGAAGCTTGGTCTCCACCAGCTTACTGTCGCCAATAAGACCCCCTCAACCGAGTCGAGTGCAGCAAGTTGATACTTAGCTGAGCCATCCCACAGGTGGCAGCAGTACTCCATACATGATCGGACCTGAGCTTTATACAACATTAAGAGCTGTCCAGGAATGAAGTACCGCTTCACCTTGTCTAAGAGAGAGGCGATACAGGCGTGTTAGAACAGGAGACAACTCAAGCGTACAATATCTCAGCACTCTTGCAGGAATACCATCAGGACCACTGACCTTATTCACATCCAGACTACGCAATGCTCTGCAGACCTCTTTTGTATGTATTGTGATCTCCGGCATCGAAGAATCACAACGAGAGATGGTTGGTGGCTGTTTGGCACCAGCATCCAGACGTGAATTGCTCGCAAACAGAGAAGCAAATAAATTAGCTTTCTCATTTGCGGTGTGAGCCAGCGACCCATCAGGTTTCTGCATGGGAGGCAAAGTGGGACGGCAGAAATTGTATTCGACCGATTTTGAAAGGGACCAGAACTGTTTACTACCAGAAGGGTAGGATGCCAGTCTGGCTCCAATGCGGCTGACATGATCGAATAAAGCCTTCTGGATCACCCGTTTGCAGACTTAAAGGGCCTCTTCTTCGAACCCTACGAGCTCTAACTTTGCGGTCGCGAGCTTGGACTCATGCTTGGTAGGCGGATTCCTTTTTAGCCTCAGCGCGAGCACAATCCGCATTGTATCAAGGTTGGGCTTTGTGACCGAGTGCGATGTTGGAGAATGGAATTTAATATTCCATTCCCTGTCGTATCACGTCCTCAACCACATCAGCAGAACTGGCAGGGTCACTCGGTAAAAAACACACTTGCCGCCACGGGTATGACGCAAAGAAGTGCCGCATCTCATCCCAATCTGCCGACCCGTCTCGCCAAAATCGCCTCGTGCCCTTAGGGCTGTTATCGGGAGGAGAGCATATCAACACGGATTTCACCAGACAGTGATCGGACGTTCCCAGTGGGGCAGAGATCGATACTGAGTGCCTGTCTGGATCTGATGTCAGCAGAAGGTCCAAGCAATTGGGCGTATGGCTATCAACATCCAGTACCCGCGTTGCTTGATTCACCAGCTGGTTGAGATCTAGCGATAATGAAAACTTGCGCGCCACTCTTCCAGCATGGTCAGTTTTCTGGAATGGGGACAGCTATGGTGGGCTTTTTTAGCCTCAGCGCGAGCACAATCCGCATTGTACCAAGGTTGGGCTTTGTGACCGAGTGAGATGTCGGAGAAAGGAATATAATAATCCATTCCCTGTCGTATCACGTCCGCAACCGCATCAGCCGAACGAGCAGGGTCACTCGAAGAAAAACACACTTGCCGCCACGGGTAAGACGCAAAGAAATGCCGCATCTCATCCCAATCTGCCGACCCGTATCGCCAGACTCGCCTCGTGCCCTTAGGGCTGTCATCGGGAGGAGAGAAGATCGACACGGATTTCACCAGACAGTGGGAACGTCCGGTTCCCAGCGGGGCAGAGACCGATACTGAGTGCCTGTCTGGATCTGAAGTCAGCAGAAGGTCCAAACAAATGGGCGTATGACCATCAACATCCGGTACCCGCGTTGCTTGATTCACCAGCTGGGTGAGATCTAGCGATAATGCAAACTTGCGCGCCTCGCTCCCAGCATGGTCAGTTAACTGGAACGGGAACAGCCACTCGCTATGGTGGGCATTGAAGTCCCCCAGAAAAAAAAGCTCCGCCGTTGGATAGCTTCGTTGGGCTGTCTCCGCCGTCTCAGTGAGATACTCCATGAGCCTGGTTGTCTCCTTGTCACAGTCGTGCGATCGATAAACACCGACGTAGAGAGATTTATCCATTCCGGTGTCCACCAAAAGCCATAGTACTGAGAACCCGGAATCTTCAAAGCAACGGAGACGCCGACAGCAAATGTCGTCGCGAACATATACACAGACCCCAGCTCGCCATGTTCCAACGAGTATCCTGGGGAGTTGAGGTACGCCGTATCAGATGGGGTTGCTATCTGCGTCTCCGTTAAAAAGAATAGGTATGGCCTCTCGGTTTCGAGGTGGTGATGGACCGGATCGAGATTTGAGTGCAGACCTCGTATGTTACTGAGGTGTACTTTGAGTGGGAGGAAGTGCAGCCGTTGTTAAACCTTTTTCTTTTTGGTAACTTCATTAACTTCATTATTTTTCGTAGAGTGGTGGAGACGTGGAAAAAAAGTCGAAACGCTACTCAGGTACCCTAGAAGACCCCTTGGGCTCGACTGACTGGAGAGAAACTCATTTGGAGACTGCGGGGACGCCCGGACCCCCCCCGCAATGGCCACCGGGTCCTCCCTTCCGGTCGCCAACTGGCACGGTGGAGCATTGCGGGATTTTTCGCTAGTTGTGTGGGGCAGTCTTTCACACGTGGCTAGCGCACTACTTAGGCCCCGTACTAACCACGGTCAGCCAACGACTATCACCGTGCTTCGGATCCCGCTACCCTCCAAAATGAGTTGCCCGGTACAGTGTTGCTCAGAGGCCAAGACCGGTTCCGAGCAGCGCAACTGACTTTTTCCCACACCCCCATGGATGTAAAATTAAATGGGACACTTACTGAAAGGGGTGCTTCAGACCATAAAACTGAACAACTTTTAGTACGGGACCAACACAGAAATCTCGAAAAAAAAAACTTTTTTTTTTTTAAAGGATTTTCTTTTAAACTGCTAACATAACTCGACTGAAATGTATGGGACAGCAGATTTTGTTTTTGCTATTTCGATATTGGCCCCATTGAGAAAGTTATTCAGTTTGATGGTCTGAAGCACCCCTTTAAGTAAGTGTCCCATTTAATTTTACACCCTGTCTAAAAGATCGAAGAGTAAAATATATGCTTCTTTGCTTGGTGTCCTACTGCAGCGAGGTGCAAGGCAGAGAGACATTATATTATGTCCTAAACTGTTCAGCTGCGCTGTGAAGATGTTTTCAATGTTCTGACCTGGAAAGAGCTAGACATCAACATATACGGCGAGTAGATCAGTCACATCTGGTTTACCGATGGTAAATAAACCAAGCAACAAGGCAGATTATACTCTTTTCCATCTTCTGTATAACGCCCCGGACCGTATGTTATGTATGTGATCCAAGGTGCTGAATCCTTTTCGGAACCCGGCTTATTCGCGAGGCTGGAAGTAATTGAACTTGCGTGCGAGACGGTTTGTAATGAATCTCGGAACAGTTTATACTCATAGACATGCAGGCTAAGAAGCGAAATGGTCTTCAGCAAGACATTGTCGCTCTTTTTGAGGAAGGGCACCTCTAGACTTCTGTTCCATGCCTGCGGCGTTGCTCCCTCGAGTATGACGTTCCTAAACGATATTTCCGAAGGATCGGTACCCGCCTTTCAGAGCTCGGCCGTAATCCCGTCATCACACAGCGCCTTATTTATTTATTTGTATTTATTTATTTAACAAATGTATTACATTGTATTACAGCCTTGTTGTTCATTTGCTGTTTGGGAGCCATACTAATCTCGTACGTCCGGGATATCTTTGGTATAGTGCCAGGTCAATCTAGATCTATGGTTGTTATCTAGATTTTTAGCGGGTCTCCGTGTTGACGTGTATATCTGTCCAAAGGATTTGTCAACCTCTCTAAGAAGCTTACGCTTGGACGATAATGATCCTGTCTGCCATCTTCGGTCTTCAATTTTGCTAGCTGGCTTAGGCCAATAGACAGATCCCTTGCGAAGATTTTGGAGCCTCTGTTCCGCTCTATAGCATCCCTAATGTAGGCTCGGTGATCATAAGTTACGGACTTCAAAATCTGCCTATCGTGCTGCCTAGCTTCCGATTTTAAATGCGCTTAACACAGAAACATTATCGAATTTTTACCTCTTCGTCAACATGATGAAGTCTATCTCAATTCGTATACCGATTGTGCTCATCCAGGTTCATTTCCTGTGCTCACGCTTCATAAAGAAGGAGTTTTCATCACAAAGAGTTCCTTCTCCATGAAGCCGTCCATTAGTTGGCCCCGTTAATTCCGTCGTCAAACATCAAAATAATTAACCCACTTTTGCGTCATTTGCCCAGTTTTGCGTTGAAGTCTCACATGACAACTGTGAAGTGTGCTTTGGAACTATAAATGGCTCTAGAGACATCCTCCCCATACATAGACCCTGCCTCGTCATCATATTTCTGTTCTTATGTCGGGGCCCAGGTATACCTGTATAACCTTTAATGAATACTGTACGAGATTTGTGGAACATTAACCCGGCACCGTGTTGGGGCCCGAGACTTTAGGTCGCCCTCTCGGAAATAAAGTAGGCTTCCGGATTTGAGGATTTTCGAGTCTCTCCCTCTTTTCGGACTTCACATAATCCAACGATATTCCAACGTATCCTGCTCAGCTTTTCCTCGATTTCAGCGCGCGACTCGTCGGTCCGCTGTGACGAATGTTATAATATATTAGCAGGTGCAGCTTTTGTCGGTTGTGGTGGCGGGAAGAGTCTCTGCCAGAGACTCTTCGCGCACCCTGCCCCGCCTTTACCTTGACTGCTACCGTAGCCAGGAATAGCAGGGCCGCCAGGGAATGGGAACCTGGTTTTGGTTGCGTTGGCCCTGGCCACGGTTGGCGGGCGGGTTGGCAATCGCAGTTGGATTGAATGTGTGTACTCAGAGGATGGTGCTGCCCATCTTTTGGTGGATCCCTTAGTTGCCTTTTACGACACTCAGAGGAAGAAATGGGATGATGCTATTCTTAGCCTACGGGCATAATGAAAATTAACATGGACGATCATGTAAAATATATGCAGTGTACCCTCTCTGCGCTTGAAGCTGTTTACAATTATGTTTACCTGGAACGAAACTATCCAATTAGATGGTTACAATTTCGAGAAAGAGGTCAACCTGTCGAATCCGACTCGGCAAGGCAGCTACGTATTCTTTTCACGTCCCAAGTTCCGCAGTGTCTCAAGACGAAATTCTTTGACCAGTGTGTATCGCCAGTGATGAAATACGGAACTAAGACGACGTCTCGCTCACTCAAGACCTCATAATAAGGATGAAAGTCATCCAAAAGGCAATGGAGAGGGCTATGTTCGGAGTTTCCCTGCGAGATCGAATCAGAAATGAAGAGATCCGCAGAAGAACCAGAGCAGCCGACAAAAAGCTACGTAGTCTCTTCACGTCCCAAATACCGCAGTGTCTCAAGATGAAATACGGAACTGAGACGTCGTCGCGCTCTCAAGCCTTCATAAAAAGTTTGAAAGTCACCCAAACGGCAATGGCGGGCTATGTTTAGAGTTTCCCGGCAAGATCGAATCGAAAATGAAGAGATCCGCTGGGACATAGCCCAAAGAATTGCTAAACTAAAGTGGCAATGGGCGGGGCACATTTCTCGCAGAACCGATATGGCCGATGGAGCCGAAGAGTCGTTGAGTGGCGATCGCATACCGAAAAGCGCAGCGTGGGTAGTAGCTCCCGAACCCCGCACCCCGGGTAACAGCAGTGGGTAGGTGAGGCCCCAAAAGGTGGACTGACGATCTGATGAAGGCGGCGGGAACCCGTTCGATAAGGACACCGCAGTACCGATCGTTGTGACGATCCTTGGGGAGGCCTATGTCCAGCAGTGTGACGTCCATCGGCTGAGATGATGATGATGATGATCAAGTATTTAATACATAGGTAAATACGTATAAATCCCTCTCGGAATGGTTAGCAACACTGCTACAACAACCGTCTTGCTTGTAGCTCTGTCTTGCTTGTAGGTAGGTATTTTATTTATCTTAGTAAATGAATAAAACTTATTTATAATAATAATATGATATAATTATATTAAGTCCTGATCGATCCTGAGCTTCGCCTGATCAAAAAAGTCAATTTGGGTGGAAAAAAATGTTTTTATTTTTTTTAATTTTCAAACCCCTATATCTCCGAAAGTATACCACTTAGGTCATTTTACCAAAGTATATTTTCTATTTGTAATCATTTTCCCTGTCGATTGGCATATGTTTCATCAGTGGCCGCAAAATCGTGATTTTTTCAAAATGGCGGACAGTAGGTATGCCACTAAGGCAGGTTGCTCTTTCGAATTAAGTTCTTTTTGGTGCAGGTCTCCATGATAAGTTTTCATACGAATTTTAAGTAAGGGTCGTAGTAACTATTAAATAATCTGTGGATGCGGTTCCATATTCATATCTCATTATTGACCAGCGGGTTATAATTAATTTCAGTACAATATTATTGCCCGGCTAGACCCAGGGCTATAATGACTTGCTTTAGGTTCGAGTTACATGACATAATATAATGTTCCAATTTCGAGCGTGTGGTGTGAAAACCATATTATCAACTTACCGATATTTGTTTTGTTGGGGAACACTTACGATATGGCGAAACAGAATCGTTAACGGTGCAAAAAAGCACTATAAACATGTTTTGGTTAGGTACTTTATTGTAGTAGATTTATCACCATGAGAGCCTTTATGTAATGTTTATAGAATAAAAGTGAAGCCGTGGTGGTCCAGTGGCGAGTAACCTTGCCTGCCATGCAGGAGGCGATGGTTCGATCCCCGTCCAGACCGACTCGTACCAATGACTTTTTCGGAATTTATGTACGATTTGTAACACCACTGGCTTTTCGGTGAAGGAAAACATCGTGAGGAAACCTGCAATCTGCATGCTTCAATTTCGAGGCATGTATCGTACCGTCTGTCCATTACAAGTGGCGACGGGCTCACTCCCCGTCACACTGGACAGAGTTTCGGTACTACTAGTGAAATGTGGATGTTCTGAAGTTTCAGAATATCTCTGACTACCCCCTCGGGGAATATAGTCGTGAGCATATGCTATAGAATAAATTAGTTAGTGATAAAACTAGGGCCTCTTTCGAGTTCTGTTAACGTTTACAACACCATTATAGTGCTAATAATGAACACTAATTAGCACGTTCTAAAACGTTCTCACGACTTTTATAGTACCAGATTTTGCTACTTGGGAGGTTTTAAGCACAGGCATTGACTGAGCGATATTGCCGAGACATCGCCGCGATATCGCCCATATTCCCCCGCGACCCTCCCATCGCAGCAAGCAATAATAAGGCGATGTCGCGCAATGGCTTGGCGATATCGCGGCGATGTCGTTCCGTCGACGCCTACGCTCAAAAATAATTTGTGTGCATAGAGAATTCACACGCTCCCCCTGGATAGAGCTGACGTATCGGCTTGTGTCTATAGAAAATGTTGTAGCCACCAAAGGGGGTGAGTCCTTCACCCCGGGGGTTGCGGGGAGGGTGGAGAGACAAAAAGCATCTTGCGGTCGAAAGCGGAACCTCTTTCTTAAGGTTAAGGTTCAAGGTGCATTTAATTACGCTACTTCCCGCTAGAGTTTACAATGCGACATCTAGTAACGAGTAGCAATACTTAGTAAAACAGAAACAACATCGAAGCAACAAAAAAAGCAATTAAAAAAAATATATCCACGATACAGGGGGTGAACTCAGTATCCAAATTAATTTTTAGTTCGCAAATGTGTGTTGTTTATTGTCTTTTCTGAATATCGGAACAGAATTTCGAAATTATGTGAATTATTTCTGAACATAATAGGTAAGTAAGTACCTATAAATAATGCTTAAAATTTTTCAACATTCTAGGGAGGATTATTTCATAATGTTCTGTTGTGTAAGTAACGGAACCCTGAACAGGATTATTTTCTTCGATTCCGTCATGTTCCCAAGGAGTGGCGTCTCCTCTCCTCTACCAATCTCTCAAATGGTTACGTTGCTGGCACGACTCGACTCGCGACTTATTCGAATAGATAGATTGGTAGAGGACGACCAATCCATGGTCTACAAGAAGCCCCGACTTGACCCCATTTAATTTGTTTGTCTGGGGCGAGGACACAATGAAAGACCTTGTTTATCTAACCCCAGTAAACGACGTTGAAGACTTGAGGCACGGCATAATAAATGCAGAGGAGGTCATGAAATTTTACCTTAACTACTTCAAGAGCAACTAAAAGTAAACTATGAAAGTACTTGCGTAGTGTTTGAGTGCTTGTGTTTGGAACCGAGGGGCTCACTCTGTGTAAGATGTGTAGATTTTTAATTAATAAATAATGTTACCTATCTAAAGAAATTTCGTAAAATTTTTCTCCAAAAAAATGCTGCCTTAACGTAACGTAACATGTACATACTAAGTAAAAAACCTTTTTTTACAATGCAATTGCCTTTATTCTTAAAACACTTATTTTTAAACCATTTTAGATAGCTAACAGGGAGTATTATATTCCTTGTAGCTAACAAAAGGAGGAATTTATTTCAGTAAAACGCACACTTTTTGACATGTACACTTTTTGAGATAAAATAAAAAGCATGATTTCAAGATTTTCTATTTTTTGTCAACAAATAATAGGTAAGTAAGTACCTATAAATAATACTCAAAAATTAACCGTCATTGTTAATAATTTCTATCAATTTTTCTAAATTTTGGCTCCAGAGGAATTCTGAAAATTTTAAAAGCTTTAAGTAGGTACAAAAAACAAGAGTGATAATTAAATAATAAAATATTTAAATTGAATGTCCTGAGTACGCTCTCTTGTACTGCTACTCCACACTACGTGGCGCTAGTAGTAAGTTCATGCCATGGCTGCCGGAATAACACTGAAGTGAGCTCGGGGACGTCACGATGACGTCAAGCCCAGTTGGATATATCTGTGCACAGTTCGTTACGCCACCTCCTCTTACTCCATGCTTGTGTGATAGATATGGCCCTTACAGATTGCTACGGAATTATATTCTTTTGTTGATTCGATATCATGTCATCAATGACATGCCATACATATAAGCATGTCACTCGCACTTGCGGTGAAGAGATTTGTCAATCAGTGTGCGATCTGATGGTCCGCCCTTGTACTGCACGCAGCCCCTGTCTAAACTATTATAAAACTGTAACAGAAGTGTGTCTGTACATTGAAGATATTTACAAAAAAAGATTACGATATGATTTTTAGATGTCTCTGATTCCAAATCACCAATTTTTGGATTTTTTGTCTGTCTGTTTGTTTGTTTGTTTGTTCGTTTGTTTGTTTGGGTGTTTGTTTGTTCGAGTATCACGCAAAAACTACTGAACCGATTTTGATGAAACTTTTTTTGTTTGAAAGCTTATCATCTGACTTAAAATCTGGTATATAATTTATGCGGACGAAGTCGCGGGTAAAAGCTCGTACTTAATATTAGTGTCACTACTATGTGTTGTATTGCAGTTCCTGCGCGAGTACGAGCCCCAGGCGAGCCTCAGTCCGCCGTACATAGACCTGACGGAGTGCCAGTACATGTGGCCGTACTGCACGCAGCCCCTGTACTTCAGCGCGCAGCCTACGATAGCGAACGTGACCGTCATCAACGGCCTGGGCGTCGCCGGAAACCTCGTTAGCTATTTTTCTTTGCTTATTAAAAAGTTCCTTGACTGACTGACTGACAGAATAGAAAGCATAGCCTAAACCGCTGAAGATAGAAACATGAAATTTGGAATGTATTTTCTTCAGAGGGGGGCAAGTTTTCTACAAGTTTCTTTCTCTAAGAGAGGATTCTCGCGGGCAATAGTACATTACTGCAGCGGCCAGCAACAGAGGCATTGATGGACGAACGTGTAAATGTGGGCCGAGGCGAAGCCGAGGCACACATACGTAAGTCCATCAATGTCTAGTTGTGGCCAAGGCTTGTATAGTACTTTTCTCAAATAATGCGCGGAAATTAAAACAGTAAATTTTCTCAAATAATTCGCGGAAATTAAAACTCTTTTCAAAATCAATGACGAACAACGAACAACAATTTTTTTCTTTTTCAATTACCAGCTTTCTATTTGCAAGCCAGTTCGAAATTTAAATAAAACCTTTGATGAGTTACCTCCTTGGTCGCCATGTTTCGGAGAAAAAGATCGTTCCATTTTTAAATTACACGACAGGATATGAGTTTACTATGTAATTTATTTGGCCGCTAAACACGACAGATATGTATTTTCATACAACATTGCCGGCCGCTGCGCGCATGTATTTGGCCAGTACAGCAATTTCGATTTATCTCGAAGAAGGTTGTCAAAATAATGCTCACTTTTCCAAGCATGTTTGAGAAAAAGAATTTTAGACCGTCATGGCGTCTCTCCTTTCCTCGAGATTTAAATACTTTGTCATACATTGCCGTTGGTTTCGATTACTTCTTATCCGGCATTTTCTATTAATATCTCGAATTCGGTGTAGGTCCTCCTAGGTAGGTCAGTCAGTAGTTGTGTTTGTGTTGAAAGCGGACGTTAACAATGAATATAATTGTGTGAACAGAAGGATGTGTCGTGGCACCCCCACCTGCCGCACGGCACCTTCCTCTCGGTGTCGGCGAGCCACAGCGAGATCCTGTGGCCCTGGTCCGGCTGGCTCGCGCTCAGATTCACCGTGCTGGAGGGCGGCGCTGACTTGGACGCCGTCATCGAGGTTATCTTCACTTTATCATCATCAGCCTATAGGCTTCTTCTTAATATGCTGCCTGTTTTTTCAGGGTATGATCATGCAGACATTGCAGACCACCAAACGGAACAACTTTCTTTGTTGGACCAAGGTAGAAATGTAAGAATAAAAAATCAGCTGTTCCGTATAAAACTGTTATTCTACCGTACCAAAATGCATGGGACAGCTGATTTTTTTTCCGATTTCGTCCCTTAGAGAAAGTTGTTCAGTTTCCTGGTCTGATCATCCTCTTAAAACACCGTCAGCAAATCAAGTTGAACTCTGTATACAGGGTGTAACAAAACACCCTAGTAATACTTAAGGGGGTGCTTCAGACCATCAAACTGAACAACTTTCACTATGGACACAGGTCCGGCACTCAATAGAAAATTTTAGAATTTCGAAATGGCGTCTGCACATGCGCACTTTGTGCAATCTGTCCATGATATTGCGTGTAGGGTTGAAAGCCGCGCTTTGCGTTTGACGTCATCTACATTTCGATACTTTTTATTTTTCTTTCTATTATTAAAAATAGTATTTGCGCTAAAGGATTACCGAAAACGTGAATTTAGCGTTATTTTTCAACGTTTTTTATGCACTGAAAGACACAATTTTATGTAGTCAAATCGAACGGGTGCGCGCGCCTATCTGAATTCCCTTCCTCGGCTACCCTCAGGTTACCACATAAAGTGTGAGGGGAGGTGGGGTATCTGAAGTCAGAGGGGGGCGGGGAATGGCCGTTCTGTATGTAGAACTATAACTATTACCCATTCTGTGCTATGGAGCCAACATCAAAATCGAGAAAAAAAAAATCCGCTCTTTCATACAAAACTGCAGTACCGTCTCGACTCAAATGTATGGGACGGCACATTTTTTTTATTTTTTTCTCGACGTTGGCTCCATAGTGAAAGTTGTTCAGATTGATGGTCTGAAGCACCCCCTTAAGTATTACTAGGGTGTTTTGTTACACCCTGTACAATGCGTCCCACTGCACGGCACATGTCGACCCTCGCGAGGGGCGTATGGGCGTTAGTCTACTATGCGTGCCCAATGCGGATTTGTACCTTCAGATATGTGTCAGAAATTCTTCAGTGTATGCAGGTATTATCTATGTTTTCCATCCCTGTTTTAGAGCAATCGGTATTACGTATACACGGCGACATATCAAGCTATACAAAACCAACATAAGCTGGCCGAGCGACGTTATACGTAACTTGAACTGCGCACGGCCAGCTTATTTTGGCTTGATGTGTCGCCGTGTGTACATAATGTGGAAAAACTTATAGAAAACACACTCTTCTAAATAAGAATAATATGGTATAATAAATCTTCATTGGGTGGATTGGGGTTGTATCTGAATCGTTTTATGATGGTTAGAAACAAAAACAACAATTATACGATTTTATTTAAATTGTTCTAATATCATTAGTAAATTAAATGTTCTTATAGGTATAACGTCGTCACATTCGTGGTTAATATATTACAGGGCCATGTCAACGTGACCATAGAGAGCCACGACGAAACTGGTGAGAAGGCGATGAGGAACGCAACATTGATGCTTCCTATCAGGTGCGCCATTCAGATTACATTATAAACAAAAGACCTGTTTTCAAATCTTGGTACCTTTTATAAAATGAGTCAGATACATTGGTGGATTCTTTGGTGGATGCCGGGCCTGAGTCGGCCTAAAGTTAAAATGCGACAGACCAGCGGCCTCTTCAAAACGTGGTGTTCTACGGTTCTAAGGGTCGATCCCCGCTGAAAGAGATGTTACCTAACATATTGAACTTTATCTACAGGGAGATAAGATACAATTTCAACTGGCGGGATAAGATGACAGTTCAACCGCAGCACACTAATTTAACCGACTACCTGTAGCTTTAAAAAGTCAATTGTTTCGGAACCAGTCAATACTACCGGTGGACTAAGGCAGTATCAGAGTGGAGGCTAAGATACTGACGGAGGTCAGTAGGCAGAACACTACAGGTGTTGGCCTGATGACATTGTGAGAGTGACGGGTTCGCATCGGATCAGATTAGCACAGGACCTTGAAGAATGTCGCAATAAAAGAGAGGCCTATGCCCAGCAGTGGGTTGATTTGATTGATCGATGCTAGGTAAAATGCAGCGCACTCTAGGAGTTGACCGTGAGCATTGTGTCCCAGAGCCCGCGTGATCCCGGTGCCGGTGCGGTCGCGGCGGCTGCTGTGGGACCAGTTCCACTCGCTGCGGTACCCGGGCGGGTACTTCCCGCGCGACGACCTGCGCGCCAAGCACGACCCGCTCGACTGGCACGCCGACCACGTGCACACCAACTTCCGCGACATGTACCGCAGGCTGCGGGAGCACGGCTTCTATCTTGAGGTCATGGGTGAGTTACACTACTGTTCAGTTACATCTGACACTGTACACTTCACTGTCAGTATACAGGTGTCCCAAAACTCAACGTCAAACCGCAAATAGGAGATAGGTGAGTTTATAACTGTCCAGGGAAAAATACAAAAAAAAATCGAATTTTGATAGTTTTCGAGATTTCGTAATTTTTTTAGTATTGGAAAAATCGCCACCTGGCGCTCAACTTTTAGATGTAGCAACTAAATACTTGTAACGCAATCCAGAATAATCTTATTAGCGGATCCAATTCAAAAATGAACTATTCGTTCCATACTTTTTACAGAAAACACTTTTTTCTGTCAGACTTCTGCGGTAACAGTTTTTCTATGTCAACTTTGAGACTACACCCTGCATTAAAATTGTGTGGCGGTAACCTGGCAAGTAATTTCAAAAGTTGGCCAATTTAATCAAGTTTTCAAAATGGTATCAGTTGAGTTTTGGGACATCCTGTATAGCTTCAATGCACAGTACAGTTCAGTCAGCTTTTCTGATCGAGTTGATGAATGAATGATTGCGAGTAAGACAGGACTAAACAGGACTGTCACCCGTTTGCCACAAAGGTGTGAGGTAAGAATTGGTGTTAGGGAGTGTCCATACTGAATGCATGACCATATTATTTCTTATACAGTGGTCCAGTGGAGTTCAAGCTAAGATATATCGATAAATTAACAAGTAGTAGTGTAAATCTATTTTTTTTATTTGATTTACATTTATTAAATTGTACATTGAACGTATTATACGAAAACTTATCTAAAATAGGTTTATGTATTAGTTTTCCTGTGATGAAGTGATGTTCATCTTATTTGACTGTCTATAAAATTACGTTTCACTCTCTTGTTTGTGTACTTTATTAAGAATCAATGTTTCTGCGCACACAGCTCATACTGTACAATACATTTTTCGTGAGTAAAAAAACCCAAACTCTTGGAAGCAGGTACTCCCCTAACATGCATCGACACGTCTCTGTACGGCGCGCTCCTGCTCGTGGACCCGGAGGACGAGTACTTCCCCGAGGAGATGGCGACGCTGAAGAAGGCGGTCGACGCGGGCCTCTCGCTCGTCGTGTTCGCCGACTGGTACAACGCCTCGCTGCTGAGGCACGTCAAGTTTTACGACGAGAACACTAGGCAGTGGTACGTTTGTTATTTTTTTTTTATTTATTATTTAATACTTTATTGTACACACGGAAAAAACAGAACGCCAAAAAGACGCGCGACGGTTACATAATATTTGACATCAATTCACCGTACGAGTATGAACCGTGGACTCTTAAAGATTAAGTGGCGAGGCTTTTCTTTAAACTCTTACTAATATAAAGTTTACGATTATATGTGGGCGTCCACGCAAGAAGGGTACAGTTGTCGGCATTTTAACACCCCTTTTTTATTATTCCATATGATTATGTGACTGATATAGATGCCGAATCTAACTTTAACTCAAAACCCGACAACTGGACCCTTCTTGCGTGGACGCCCGCCCACATATGTACGTTAACTCACCAACCGAACTCGTTTTAAAGTTTGAAGTGTAGCAAAGTCTACGTCTGCAAGTTTACTTTTTATATCTTTAGGATTTCTACTAGGAATTTTGGTCATAATTATGTGTAAAGCATATAAATTATTATAAAACTGTAACTGAAGTGTGTCTGTACATTGAAGATATTTACAAAATAAAACCGGTCAAGTGCGAGTCGGGCTACTCGCGCACCGAGGGTTCCGTACCACACCACCACAGAACACAACATTATTAACTTAGAAAAAAAACTTTTTTTGTCCAGGACCTTTAGCGCGAGACCGACTCACACTTCGCCGGTTTTTAGTATTTGTTGTTATTCTGTAGAGTTTGCTCTATAATCGCACTAAGTTTGACGCTTGTATGTATTACCGTTTTTACTATAGAGCGTGAAGAAAAAACGTTGATAAAAACTAGTTTCTTGTTGAAAACCCCCCTTAATTTTTAACTTTCTACCATTTTTATTATTTGTTAACAAATCCGCCGCAATAACGCATAATCTGAGAAAATTTCAACTATCTAGCTATTACGGTTCAAAAGTTACAGCCCTAAATAGGTAGGACAGACGGACGGACGGACGGACAGACGGACGGACGGGCGGACAACGTAGGCTTAGTAATAGGGTCCCGTTTTCACCCTTTGGGTACGGAACCCTAAAAAAGATTACGATATGGTTTTTAGATGTCCCTGATTCCAAATCAACAATTTTTGGATTTTTTGTCTGTCTGTTTGTTTGTTTGTTTGTTTGTTTATTTGTTTATTTGTTTGTTTGGGTGTTTGTTTGTTCGAGTATCACGCAAAATCTACTAAACCGATTTTGATGAAACTTTTTTTGTTTGGTAGCTTATCATCTGACTTAAAATCTTGTATATAATTTATGCGGACGAAGTCGCGAGTAAAAGCTCGTATAATATAAAAAACCTAGTACTTTCGCACTATGTTCAAAAACCTCGTCCGAGCAGACATTCTGAGTTAAGCTAAGCAAGCAATTCATTTTGATGTTCTGAAGGCCTAGGTAAAGCTTCGGCGTGTTAATTCTATATAGTTACTGAGATATTTAAGTCCAAAGATAAAGGTTTTTTGATATGTCGAAATCTCAAAAATTAATTTTTTTCAGAATATAATAATAAATTCGTATGTTTCTTAGTTTAGTTCTATTATACTTATAAGCGTTGGCTTAAGAGGATTTTTCACATCTCCAAAACACAAGCGTAACCCAAGAAAATTCAACATTTCATGAAAAGTGTTATCTTTTTTTTTCTTGACTGTGACGCGGTAGTAGCACCCACAAACTATTTACATTTATTAGTTATTATGTTGTCTATTGCTACAAAAAAAAACCAGCTTCTAATTCCATGGGGTATAAGAGATAATAGTTTCTAAAGTTTCGATCATCGGAGCGCCTGCCGTTTTGTTAAGGCAAACATATTTAAAATGTTTTGCTATTAATTTTTTATAAGGAATTAATTTTAAAATTAATGAAACTACACAAAAAGTGTCCTTTGTATATTGTAAAATAGTACAATTATATTTATATATCGATTTAGCTACATTATTAATATATATTATATTTATTTGTAAAATCATAGAAGAAATTTTAAGAGACCCTTATGAAGACGAATAGCAAATCATTTTAAATGTGTTTGCCTTAACAAAACGGCAGGCGCTCCGATGATCGAAAACTTTAGAAACTATTATCTCTTATACCCCATGGAATTAGAAGCTGGTTTTTTTAGTAGCAATAGACAACATAATCTACACTAATATTATAAAGAGGAAAGATTTGTACCTATTTTTGTATGTTTGTATGTTTGTAATGAATAGGCTCAAAAGGTACTGGGCCGATTTAAAAAATTCTTTCACCATTAGAAAGCTGCATTCACCCTGAGTAACATAGGCTATATTTATTGCTATAAAAGATTAGACGCCCACCCGTGCGAAGCCGGGACGGGCCGCTAGTAACTAATAAATGTAAATAGTTTGTGGGTGCTACTACCGCGTCACAGTCAAGAAAAAAAAAGATAACACTTTTCATGAAATGTTGAATTTTCTTGGGTTACGCTTGTGTTTTGGAGATGTGAAAAATCCTCTTAAGCCAACGCTTATACGTATAATAGAACTAAACTAAGAAACATACGAATTTATTATTATATTCTGAGAAAAATTAATTTTTGAGATTTCTACATATCAAAAAACCTTCATCTTTGGACTTAAATATCTCAGTAACTATATCGAATTAACACGCCGAAGCTTTACCTAGGCCTTCAGAACATCAAAATGAATCGCTTGCTTCGCTTAACTCAGAATGTCTGCTCGGACGAGGTTTTTGAACATAGTGTTTCGGGTAATACATGACAACACAATCAGATTCAGTTTACGTACGTCCTAGCGGATGATTTAATAATGCTTTGTTTAATTAAGGTGGATACCAGAAACAGGCGGGGCTAATGTTCCAGCTTTGAACGACCTTCTCAGCATGTATCAGGTAATTTTTTTGTATAGATCCAGACATAAACCTATCCTGTATATTTTATGCACTGTGGTATTATGTAACGTTCAGGTGGCACTGGGCGACCGCGTGTTCGAGGGCGCGTTCAAGCTGGGCGGCCATCCGATGTACTACGCGAGCGGCACTCACATACACAGCTTCCCTGAGCACGGCGTCTTGGTCACGGCACAGCTCAGCGACCAGGGCCATCAGGTATTATACAACAGTACAAGGCCCTCACAGAATAGTTTCTATGCTCAATGATATTGAAGCATCGTGAGATCGCTGTGTGGAGTTACGGGTGTGTGACAAGGTGTACAAAATTTCGTCTTCGCCTGACAAAAATAGTACATTATGATACAAGAGAGCAAAGTTCGTCATTACAGCCGAGTAGGCCAGTCATTTTACGGAGTTTTGTTAGGCGGGGTAGGGAGTAGTAGTAACCGGCACCATTTAGTGACAAAAATACTATCCTAAACCATATTAAAAAAAAATTGCTACGCAACATAGAAATCAAAATTGTGTATCCCCGAAGGCTTATAAATTAATAATATTAATACCAATGCACTCATTTGAATTAGTTTTAACAATATACCTACATTATTTTTGAGCAATAAAATAGGCATTAAAACTTAAAAAATGATTTATTTATTAGAAAATACGAATGTATTTTTACCTTCTAAGTAGACAAAAATATTTACACCATGTTTGAAGTATGTATAATGGTAAAGCCTTAAATATGTGCATAAAAAAATTTATAATCAGGTTTTTAAGAACGAGATAATATCTAAATTTTAAAATTAGAACTGTTGCTGACGTGATTTTCTCTGACTACCCCCTCGGGGAATATAGTCGTGAGCATATGCATGCATGCTGACGTGATGTTTATTTAATTTTGGTACATCACAACTTAGCATCACAACAAAAATTGGCTCTTCAATATTATAGCGAAAAAAAATTGCAATTATGTATTAGTCCCGGCCCTAAACCGTAAAATGACTGGGCTACGAGGCTGTAATGAATGACGCTCGTGCGTTTCATACGATGTTTTTCAACGTACTTGCGAGAAAAAGTAATAAAATTTCGTAAAATACAACAATTTTAAACAAATATTTGTGGAAAATGGCGCCGGGCTTCTTTTTTTTTATTTGCGTATCGTGCCTTTTGTTTGAGAATTTGAGATAGCTATGCGCGCACAGGTCGACGAAGAGGCAATGACTTTAGCCGACATTCAACCGACATTTTGTTGCAAACAACCTAATATTGAATCGTTACAAACTTAATATTTATGTCTTTATAACACAAATTAATGTTAATTTGTTAACTAAATAAGTTGTTAAAGTTTGTTTGATGAAATGAAGCGTTAATATCTAAACTATTATAAAACTGTAACAGAAGTGTGTCTGTACATTGAAGATATATACAAAAAAAAGATTACGATATGATTTTTAGATGTCCCTGATTCCAAATCACCAATTTTTGTATTTTTTGTCTGTCTGTTTGTTTGTTTGTTTGTTTGTTTGTTTGTTTGTTTGTTTGTTTGTTTGTTTGTTTGTTTGTTTGTTCGTTTGTTTGTTTGTTTGTTTGGGTGTTTGTTCGAGTATCACGCAAAAACTACTGAACCGATTTTGATGAAACTTTTTTTATTTGATAGCGTATCATCTGACTTAAAATCTGGTATATAATTTATGCGGACGAAGTCGCGGGTAAAAGCTCGTTATAACTAAAACAGATTAAATAATACAGTTTTTTTTTACATTTAGGAACTCGTTGCTGAGATTTAAAAAAATATTTATTGGCACAGAATATTAAAGAGTTACTACGTAACAGATGTATCAGTTCCTGAAAAAGTTAAAATTGCCACGCTTTTTAATTACGTACTGCTAGACGAATTTATCAAATGAACCTCTATCATTACTTCGTACAGCGTGGACGGGACGTATGCGACGCCGACGTTGCCGCCTGGAGCCTTAAATGAAAGTATAATAAATGGATATGCTCAAAGCGCGTTTAGTTGAAGTCTTGTTGAAGTACACTTGGTCAATACAAACTACGACACTTGTCTGTCATCTTGGTACATATTTGAAGTATAGTATACCTGTCATTTGTTTCGACTTATAAGTTTCGTTTGAAATATTCGCGTATGGCCGATTTTACTTTCATCTAAGTCTGGAGCGAGTGGCAGAAATCAAGCAAGCTTACGATGCTTCAAAGTTTATTTAGCTGCAATGCTGATCTCGACACCCTCGGCCGAGTAACGGAGGCCTGTTATTGTATGGATTATTTCCTAAAGCATGAAAATAAAATGTGTCAGATAATGTCTGGAGAGAAGCCTAGCGGGGGAGGGGGCGCGTCGGGCGGGGGGCAGCTCGTCGACGTGCCCATACTGGGCCTGCTACAGACCGACGGACCGACGACCAAGGACCTCGCAAACGACACCGCCGACAATGTACCTAAGGTATGTAGACCAGTGGGCCTAGCATGCCACCACCGAGAAAACGACAAAAATCGAGACGTGACGTGCTGTCGTAGAAAGTTAGTTGCGTATGCGAAAACGAGCGCGTATGGCGGTTTTGTTGCTTTGTCGTGCGTGGCACGGTAGCCCTACAGTAGTACCACAGTATAAAAAAGGGTATCTAGTACTACATACAGTATGGACACTCCCTGCCTCCCACAAATGCACCCCGTCTGGCAGGATCGCTAGAATTTATGTTTAAAGGGAATATAATCTCAGGACAAAGAATAAAAACTCTTTTAGAATAGACGGGTGTCAATGCGTTTTACTACTGCATCTGATCCCACCTCTGATCGGATCAGTCTCCCGTTCAACACCTTTTATATGGGTCCATCCAATGTCATCGCTTGGGAATTGAGAATGGGCACCGATGGCACCGAGTGATAATTTCAAATGGCCCTCCCATTTGATTGATATTTTTAACCGACTTCAAAAAAGGAGGAGGTTACTCAATTCGACCGTATATATATATCGGTCGAATTGAGTATATATATATATATATATATATATATATACATATATATTTTTTTTAATGTGTGTTCGCGAATAACTTCGTCGTTTATGAACCGATTTTTATGATTCTTTTTTTGTTGGAAAGGAGATATCCCGACGGTGGTACCATGATAAGGAAACCAGGATCTGATGATGCATCCCGGAGCTACACAATAGAACTCCTCATAAGTTGACGGCAAATAATCGGCGATTGAAAAATTTGCTTCATATCGATGTACCATTTGCGTGTATAACTAATATCTTAGTCGCGATATGAATTCACCACTGAAAATTGTGAAATAAACAAAATTTTGACAAAAAATTAAAACCGCCTTCAAAAAACTAAAAAGTTAAAAAATAATATTGCAGCCGATGACTTTTTCGTTCGCATCATAAGAACATTAAATTGTTTTATCGAAGTCGGTGTCAAGTCAAGCCAAAAAACTAATGCAAGCCCTGTTCCGAATCGTACCGGCTTGACAGCGACTTCGATAGAACAATTTAATGTTCTTATGATGGAAACGAAAAAGTCATCGGCTGCAATATTATTTTTTAACTTTTTAGTTTTTTTGAAGGCGGTTTTAATTTTTGATGACTTATATATATAACAGGGATGATGACTGATCCTGGAAATTCATATCTTATAACGAATTCTAAAAAAAGGCTATATTATATAACAAAATGTTAAAACGAAATTACAATCAAACAGAAAACAAAAAAGTTAAAAGCGATTGAAATACGTTTTTTATCGTCTTCTATCTCTTTCATGCCAAACAGATGTTTGTATGACACTTCGTTATTATTTGTATTAAAATACGAGGGTATGACGTCACTCCCTTCATATATGCCTCTCGCTCTAACCGTAAATTTTGAACACTTAAATATTTCGGTTATTTTTGAAGATATTAAAAAATCTGTTTCACTTTAGTGTTTAAGATATCAAACAGTTTTTAAAAAAGAAATAGAATAAAAATTGTCATCATCCCTATTGTATTATTTAGCACGTAACAATGAGACGGTCGATTTGTTTGTGTGGGCAGGCCGGCCGGCTGGTGGTGTACGGGGACTCGTCGTGCCTGGAGGGCGGCGCGGCGCGGCCGTGCCACTGGCTGCTGCTGGCCGCGCTGCAGTACGCCCTGGGCGGCCACCTGCCCTCCTCGCTGAAGGACGCCGCCGCCGCGCACAAGCATCGCCTACGAGACGTTCACATCATACCTTCTGGTAGACTATTATTATTTACGAGCTTTTACCCGCTTTTTTTATTTGCGGACTTTGTCTTTTTGCGTGATACTCGAACAAACAAACGCCCAAACACCCAAACAAACAAACAAACTAACAAACAAACAAACAGACAGACAAAAAATCCAAAAATTGGTGATCTGGAATCAGGGACAGGTAAAAACCATGTCGAAATTCTTTTTTTGTAAATATCTTCAATGTACAGACACATTTCTGTTACAGTTTTATAATAGTTTAGATTACTTATTGCTGGCAACAGTCAATCTCTTTTATATTTATTTGTATTTTTTAGGGTTCCGTACCCAAAGGGTGAAAACGGGACCCTATTAATATGCCTACGTTGTCCGTCCGTCCGTCTGTCCGTCCGTCTGTCCTACCTATTTAGGGCTGTAACTTTTGAATCGTAATAGCTAGTTAGTTGAAATTTTCACAGATTATGCTTTATTGTAGCGGATTTATTAACAAATAATCTCAACAAGAAACTAGTTTTTATTATCAATGTTTTTTCTTCACGCTCTATCGTAAAAACGGTAATACATACAAGCGTCAAACTTTATGTGATTATAGAGGAAACTCTACAGAATAACAACAAATACCAAAAACCGGCCAAGTGTGAGTCGGTCTTGCGCTAAAAGTCCCGGACAAAAAAAGGTTTCTTTTCTAAGTTAATAATGTTGTGTTCTGTGGTGGACGGAACCCTCGGTGCGCGAGTAGCCCGACTCGCACTTGACCGGTTTTATTTATAGTTTTAGAATGCTTTTGAATTTGACCATTTTTGTTTTGATATTATTTTGTTATACTGTCATACAGATTTTTGTAGTGAAAAGACGTGTTTGATTTTGCTTTCATTCTAACTCCTCGCAAGGCCCTCAGCCTTTAATACCGTTCGTAACAGTGGTGTCAGAAGAAAACAAGAAAGAAGACGTTTACTTAAATAAAATTATAACAAGTATGATAACGAGGAGTCAGACGCAGGAGGCTGGTAAGGCCGTTCCTTTATCTAATTTAGTGACTGGCGCGGTGGGCACTGAAGGGTCACTACGGAGCGCTCGCCAACCCGCCCTAGCATGCTCGCCGCATCGCTGAGCTCAAGACAGAGCAGGAGTTTTTAGAGGTGGAGTTTTCCACATTTGGATTTATTCATTCTGACGTACGAAATAAACCGGGTACCGACAAACAGTTTTTATGAAGTACCTTATTATTATTATTATATCAGCCGTCGCTGTTCCATTATTGTTGGGCAAAGGCCTCCCTCCGTTCTCTCCATGCGTCCTAGTTTTGCGCTTCAGTAGGCCAGTTCTTCAAAAGCCATCGATTTCGTCCCGCCAGCCCGCCACCATGTGAATAGATAATAGTGTAATAAATTACTATCTATTCCGATGCCGCCACCTTCTAGGTCTGCCTATCAACTGGTTTTATATCAAGCTATTTAGAGTCCTAAATATTAATTTATTTTCATTAATTTCCATTCATTCGCAATGAAATGTAGTTTTATACCTTTGTTTTTTTCTTGATGTTTTTACATTGTTTAAAACTTGTTTTAATCTGTGTTTTCAAACACGTGATAAAAACACGGCTTCATTCACACTGTTTTAAATACTGTTTTAAACACGTTTTAAAACAACTTATGACCTTCGTCGATTCAATTATCTCCTTCGTCGTCTCACTTATGACCTTAGTCGACTCACTTATGACCTTCGTCGATTCAATTATCTCCTTCGTCGTCTCACTTATGACCTTAGTCGACTCACTTATGACCTTCGTCGATTCAATTATCTCCTTCGTCGTCTCATTTATGACCTTAGTCGACTCACTTATGACCTTCGTCGATTCAATTATCTCTTTCGTCGACTCACTTATGATTTTTACCGAACATATGACCATCTTTACTCGTTTATGAACTTGCTCGACTCACTTATGAACTTACTAATGACCTTGGCCGACTCAGTTATGACCTTGACCTACTCACTTATGATTATGACCTTGGCCGAGTCACTTATGACCTTGCTCGACTCACTTATGACCTTCGTCAACTTATGACCTTGATCGACTCACTTATGACTAGTGATAGGAATAGGTAGTGCCATTCAGGGTAATGTTGCGAATATTTGTGTGATGAATATTAATATTTGTATTCGATTCATGGGTGTTTGTATCTATACGGGGCGTGCACCCTGTTTAATATACAATGCATAAAATTGTACGCCTTTCATGGATACAAACACCCATGAATCGAATACAAATATTAATATTTATCACACAAATATTCGCAACATTACCCTGAATGGCTACCTATTCCTATCACTGCTTATGACCTTAGTCGACTCACGGTGCAAAAGCTGTTTTAAGAATAAGTGAGCCTAAGTGTTTTAAACGCCCTGCTGCCCGCTGGAGAGACGACCTAAAAAAGGTAGCGGCGAGCGACTGGATGAGGAAGACCGAGGACAGAGTTTTGTGGCGTGCCTTGAGAGAGGCCTATGTTCAGCAGTGGACGATGATAGGCTGATGATGATGATGATGATGAAGTGTTTTAAATCTCTTGTTTCTGTAATGCAAAATAACCTTAAAATTTCGTTGCTATTTGGAATGGAGTATATGTAATCCTTTCAGGCTGTTTAGGGTGCTTACAAACTTCGCTTGTTCAGTTTTTTTATGGCAGGGTACACTGCAGTAGGATACCATAGGCGTCACTATCCCTGTGGTAATAATACGTATCAGCATGTGGTCGTCGACAGAGCTGCCGCAGCGCGCGGAGGGCGGTCGCCTGCACGTGTACTCGCGGGTGCTGTCGCCGGACGGCAGCGGGCCGCGGCCGGTGCCTGCGTGCACCGCCCCCCCGCCCCTGCGCCCCCAGCCCGTCAACGCGCCGCCCGCCGCCCGCACACTAGCCCCCAGGCATCAGCCCACAGACCCCAAGAGTATAGGTCAGTATTTTCTATACCTGGAGTACAGACCGCCGCGCCTTACAAGCGGAGACACATCAAACTAGGCCTTGGCGGTCAGTAATGTTCGTGCTTCTTTCGTATATTGCCGTCGATGTTTCCAAAGATTTTACTTTGTCCCTTTCTATCATAAGTAGAAACTAAGAGGGAAAAAACTGCGTCGTTGGATAGAAAGGGACACAGTCTACGAATAAGAATAACTATAGAAGAATAACTCTAAACAAAAGCAACATAATTTTTGGCACCTAATGAAAAATTTCGTTTTGTATGAGTTTTGGCAGCAAGGTGTAGTTTTTAGAACAAATTTCGAACATGGTGTACTTTTTTTGGTGCCACTTTTTGAGCTTGATTACTGTATACATTTCTATACATTCTTATTCGTAGGACACAGTAAAAACGCAATATACGAAAGAAGCTCGAGCTATGGACAATTTTCGTATTTCAATGCTTGACGATCAGACCTTTGTTATTTTATAAAAGCTGAAAGTTTCTCAGCGCATGCTCCCTACACGGGTAGGAATGATGGGATAGCTTTTATTCTCTAACGTAAGAATAGTTACAATTTATTAAAGTGTAAGGGTGTCTGGCATTGTAACTAATATTACTTACGTTAGAGGAAAAAAGATAAATTTTATACATGTTACTTGGGTAACTATTAGAAGATGTTTCCTGAGTAGCCGGATAGTTTTGATACTTCGAACCTCTGGCAAAACAATTTTAACCTGCTACCTGCCAAAGCAGTCATGACTCAAATTTCATAGTTGCCCATCATTCCTACCTGTGTTGGGAGCATGTGCTGAGAATCTTTCAGCTTTTATAAAATAACCAAGGTATGATCGTCACGGGCTCTTGGACCATAAGGAGGATTTGTATCCATTGATTTTAAATCCATGGTTGTAACGGTTGTAACAGCTCTCAAACGGTGAAGGAAAACATCGTGATGAAACCGGCATACGCTGAAGAAGAAATTCTGATTGCGTATGGGAAGTTTACTAATCAGCATTGGGCTACAAGTACCACACACATAAAGGAAGGCCTGTGCCCTGCGACCAAATATAGAATAGACAAACAGTCTTATACAAAATCACATCCAATCTGCGGCGCCGCGTCAATTCATACTTACACAGATATAACTACGGTATATACCTACTCAGCCTTTTATTTTAACATAGACCTTAATGCTCGGTAATAACGTCGTAAGCCATTTGTTTTAGTTTTTACTTATTAAAAAATATTCATTTTGAAATTACCTTTACTGCTATAGCAATAAAGCACAAAATCGTCTCAAAGGATATTCGTGTAACGTCATTTTGGAACTGCGGAACCAAGGTCATCGCCGAGAACAGCACACGTGGAGAGAGACGTGCTCATTTAATTTGGTGTGCGTTAGAATAGTACGGCGACATAATCCTCGGTTCTTTTTCGCTTATCCTCGCGTAGGCGAGAGTGAAAGGGATAGTTGCGTGCTTGCCGCGTGGTTGTAAATGAACAAAAATATTGAAAAAATGCGATTAAATGCCATGATATATGACAAATATTGAAGATAATGTGATTACAAAGCGATACTTACTGAAAGTATGACACTCCATTTTGTTTTTTGCACTTTTCGTGAGTTGTTTTTGCAGGCACGGTCGATTAGCGACTGAGAGCGAAACAAGGCACACTGCCAGATTGTGCTTTGTTTTGATGGTGCCATTTTCCGAGCGGCGTTTCAAAATCTACCCTATACTTTATCGAAGCCTGTGCCCTGTAGTGCGGCGTATATAGGCTGATGATGATGAATAATTAATTAATTCTCACAATACCTTACCAGGTGCACCAGAAATAGAAGGCACAGAACCAGCCCCCCGAGCATGGAGAGGCGCCGGGGCAGCCCCATCTCGATCCCACCTCGAGGCCGACCACTACTCCCCCAGCCTGACCAACCGCGCGCTCACGCTGCTTGCCATAGCCACCCTGGTCTACCTCCTCACGGCGGCCTGGAAGCGATGCGGCAGGAAACTGCGCAGGCGCAGGCTCATGTCCCTAGCCACCTAGCACAAGGCCAAGAGTGAACGACACGCGAAGACTGCCAGACACACTTGAGACGTCAACCAACGTGAGAACTAAGACGACGCAAGTAATGCGATGTTGATCGTGCCACAGATTACTTGATACTTCGTAACAGATACATCACTTCCTTAGAAAACTATTAATTCTCACGCTTTAATTACCAACTGCCTACTTACCAGACGCTAAGGGCAAAAATGTACCTAGTGGAGCTTACCACGGCGTGGTTATTACTCTGTACCGTACAGCGCGCGACGTATGCGAGTAGCAGAAACCAAGCAAGCGCATCGCTTACGACGCTTTAAAGTGTAGATGCTTATCTCGATACCTACGGCCGAGTGAAAGACCACAGATTATTTATTAGCTGCATTGTCCCAATTTCGCGTTTTTACATCCTTCCGCGGCGACCAACAAACTAAAACGCGCCTTATTTCAATGCGCCACAGTCTGTATCTATCTAGATACGCGGCGCCGCAGGTACTTATGGCAAACATCAAACGCGAGTGACGGAGCACTGGCCATACTGACTGATGCAAAGTCAAACTCTATGTCATGTTATCGACGCGATAGAAGAAGATATTGACTTATGTAATACAATCAATCACACAATCGCGCCATTTCTTTCTAATATGCGCCAAGAAGGGAAAGAGAGCGCCGCGCTGATCGAAATGTGAAATTTTTATGTTCTTAAGGACCTTCAGATCAATTTTAACCACTAGAGATTCGGGTTAGACGAAGCTACGGATTCACAAGTCTCCCGTAAGCTGAACCACATGATCTGCACGATGTAACAGGTATGCCAATGACAATATTATGCTAACTCAGCGGAACGAGCCCCTTTTGAGCCCCATAATTATTTGTAGCGAAATACAAATGCGATACAGTTGACGCGTTTTGTCCGAGACCGGCGCGTGGTGACTTAAAGTTAAAAAGTGACGAGTAATTTAATTCTTTGTGATGTATGTAGCCTTACAGTTTATTTAAATGCCGACGGGCCCAGTGTAGTTTATTTCACAAGTGCTTTATCACAATAGGTAGATATTGTTAGATATAAGTTGAACGGAAAGTCAGCTGATATTCCAGCCTAGCGTAATCTATTCGGTACTTCAATGAAGGTTTTACTTAACATTATTAAGGTTAAGACATTAGATTTTTCACGATTTTTAACGGCTGTTTATAGCCGTGGAGATGATAATTATTATAAATAAATACATAAAAATAATAGAGCAAACTTTCCATTGGAGTGGCTGAGGACTTTTTTGATGACGATAAAAATATCTTTACTATTACGTCATACGTTTGAAATTCCGTAGGCTCAATCTGAATAGTCAGACAGCTTTTTAGTCAAAAGCAATTGATACATGGAATTGATCTTTCACACAACCTTTCTCGCATATTTTTTATTTGGTGGACTTTTTCCGTTTGAGGACGTACTGTGATCGTATATGAATCGGTTGCGTCCTGCAGAAAGGTGACTTGAGTAGTATCCGATACCGACACGGGCATGTGTGAAGACATGCAGGATGTGATGAGAATGAGGCGAAAGATTATGATTGTAATAAAAAGCACGCCCAAGCACTAGGGCGCCTACCTGATTGGGAAAGAGCCGTGACGTTATTAAATAGATACTTTAGAAACGAAGGTTCAGCCTTCTTATGGGTGGAGTAATCTTAAGGGTATGGGTAGCAATTCAGGATTATTTTTATCTCAAACGCTAAAGCAGCTTTATACCGTATGACGCTAAGAATAAAGCTGAATGTTTATTGTTAGCAAAAAGAGCAGACACTCCGCGGATGGTTTGAAAGGGTTTATCTTGCGTGTAGATTGTAACGCATGTTATGGAACACTCTTCATCGTTAAGCGTAAAACGGGCGCCAGACTTAGCTGCTGCTGCTTAGTGCTCAGATATGACCCATCCCGTTCTAACTTTAAGAAGGAAAGAAGATGGGTAAGTACACTTCGAACACATCTTTGTGTTTATGTCTGGCGCCCCCACATTGTAACGAAACTTAAAAATTGTTTCCCGAGAATCGATAATTGATCGGAACTGAACAACATACATATATTTCGAGTGACACAGAAAAATATACTCTATCGCCTACTGTCGTCTTCTCCAGTCTTCCGAGTGGGGGTGAGCCTAACCCCCTCGGAAGACAGAGGAAGGTAAAATATTTATAGGGGGCAGGGAGTGTCCGTACTGTATGTTATAAATAAGTACTAAACTTTTTCTTATTATCACACCGACCGTGGACATTTCATCCCATACAAATTGAAAAATCTGACTAGAAGAGCCAAGCATGTGCGATACTGAGTGAGAATGAGAGATGACTATACTGCTAAAGAAAACTATACTCTAACTAACGTATACTGTCGTTTGTCTCCGTCCGCCAAGAGACGGTGAGGTACAAAATTGCAGGGAGTGTCCGTGCTGTATGTAGTACCATACTCTTATATTATACTGTGCTGTCGTTCTTTTATCTAAGGTCGATGCTTGTTCTCCAAATATAAGATCAGTTATCGTTACCAATTCTGTACAAATGGTTTTCAAGTTTAGCGATCATTTGTTGACACCACAGGAAAGAGAACCAGTAGATATAGCATGAGGACTATTTACTTAGAGAACTAGTGTGACCAAAAAACTATTTGAAATTGATTTGTGAACTAAAAGTATTATCAGATTTGGGGGGCAACCAATATCAGTCAGTGGCACGCGGAGATGCTGCTTCCATTAAGTTGAAGCCGGGTTCTCTGTTCTGTGGTTGACACTCTGTAGGTACAAATACTTTGAAGGGTGCTTTGTTACATGCTCTTTATAAGACTGGTCACTTTAGCACGCCACGGCGTTAATACAGGGTGTAAAAAACACCCTAGTAATACTAAGGGGTTGCTTAAGATTTAGGGTTGAACCTCACCTGGCAAAAAGGATGGAGCGACAGATAAAGCCAACATCGAAATGGGAAAAAAAACTGCTTTACATTTGAGTCGAGTCGGTGCTGCAGTTTTGTATAAAACAGCAGATATTTTTTCGCTGCATTGAAGTTGGCTCCATAGTGAAAGTTGTTCAGTTTGATGATGGTCTGAAGCACTCCCCTAAGTATTGTTACGAGCTACGGGTTCCGGCATTGGAGTGAAACGCTAAGTCCAGTTTTACAGAGTTTATTTGGGATCCACTTACAAACGGTCCACCTCGCAGAGGTTCCCCTACACGGTTCACTTAACCGGGTCCTCCTCGCAAGGATTCCCCGTGCACCACTTACTGTCACTACTCACAGTCCACTACGTCACTACTGTGACGACACGACACGCGTCACGGCTATGACGTCACGACGCACGACACTATGACGTCACGCACTACACTGACACTATGACGTCACGTACTACACTGACACTATGACGTCACGCACTACACTGACACTTGTCTGCTCACTGTTCCACTTAGCACTTTTCTTTTCACTTGTACTTTTCCACTTTTATTTTTCTTCCTTTTGTTTCGCACTGTTCACTGTTAAACTGAGTACTGATCCATCAGTCGGAATTCGCCGTCTTTTATATCCCGCAGAACATTCCGGAATACCCTTTTTTCGATTTTCTTTTCTTTACTCGATTGTTTTCCTCCAGATAGTTCTGACCCCGCCTTCTTTTCTCGAAACCGATGTTCATTTCGTTATTTTTTTTTTTGTCCCTTTCCAAATATTCCTTCTCACTCTCTCTTCCTTCTAGAACATTTCTACAAACATTAAAATCTAGAAATACTTTTTTTTGGTTTTTTTATCGGATTCGATCCGTCACCCCCCGGCATGGGAGTCCGAGCCTTAAACCGTAGGACCACGGCGATTGTTAATGGGCCGGCCGAATTTTCGAATGCCTTCTTTACGTTTGACGTTTGACAGCGGCCGTAACACTGCCCCTCCCTTAGTTCTGCTCGTCCCGAGCATCATTACTGCCGAAATATCGAGCCAACCGATCAACGTGTACTACCTTCAACGGGCTCCCTGGCGGACGCCGGAACCGGTATTGGCCGACGTTCATCCTGGTCACTACCTCATATGGCCTTTTCCAACTTGCTTGTTACTTCGGACGCTTCTCCTTCTTACGAGCCGGATTATGCAGCCAAACCGGTGTTCCTTCCCCCTTCTTACGAGTAAGCGGAATGCGCCTAAGCTGCTGCTTGACTGGCGCTACATCTCCTGTATTGTTCGCGTGCTTCACCAGGTCTATTCTACCAATCTCTGCGCCGTTCTTAGAGAGCGAGTTCTTCACTATCATCGCCTGCGGCCTTGCCCGGTCCTTGCTGGAATCTTCCACAACTTTCGATACTACATTCCCCTCAGCCTTCTGCTTCGCAATCGTCAGGTCCACACCTCCAACGTTAAGTATCGGAATCGAACCAGAAGAAACTGGTCCAACAACTTTCCTCACCGTAATCCAACAAGACCCAGCTGCCACCTTGTCCATCATAGCACGGCTCCCATCGTTACTCTTGGGCAAAACAACAGGTACCAAGTTCTGTGATCCAGGCTCGAGAACCGTTCTTTTCACACAGTAGACCTTTCCCGATGATCCACCTCTCATCGGAACCTCCTCTGTGTTACATCGTAGCACTCTGTTCTTCATGTCTATGTCGCACTGGTGAGTTTGTAAGAAATCCAAGCCAATGATACAATCGTCCACTATCTCAGCTACAATCACCTCATGTTTGAAAAGAGTCTCCCCGATCTTAATTGAAACTGCCAACTCCCCCTTAACTGGCATGCGCTGGCCGGTCGCAGTCGTTAACTGTAGTTTAGTTCTCTGCAGAAGTCGTTTCTCCTGATAACTTTCCATTTCGCTTATCAGTCGAGCATTGACCACCGTCCTCGAAGCTCCGGTATCCACTGTTAGTTGACAGATTCTACCATTGACCTCTCCTTCAACTAGCAGACTTTCTCCGTCCGATATTTGCCTGACTCTAATGATTGGGTTTGCAACATAGCCGGCCAACGTCCTCCAGTTCTCCTGCTGCTCATCAGTCGAGACCCCTATGTCCCGACGACCTGTACGCTTCGGGCACGAACTGCGAATATGCCCCCTTTCACCACACTCATAGCACACATAACCACGGCCTGTGCGCCTCGGGCAGGAGCTGCGAATATGCCCTCGTTCACCACACTCGTAGCACACATAATTGTCACTCCGATTTCTCGGCGCTGATTCTCCAGTCACCACAATCTCCCTGAGGCGAGCGGAACGAGGATCCTGACGTACAGCTTCCACTTCCAATGCATGAGCAACAGCGTCCCTGAGTGTAACATGGTGCCCAAGTCGCACCGCAGCTCGCACCTCCGGGTCCCGTATCCCATCCGTAAAGGTCTGCAGGAGCATGTTATCGATGACTGCCGGTGACAACTGAAAAGCCTTCCGCACGAGCTTCTCCACTTCCACGGACCACTGTTGCAGACTCTCGTTAGCATGTTGGTTACGTTCCTTCAACCGCGCCCGATACACGTGTTCCATATGTCCATCGCCGAATCTAGACTCCAGAGCTCCAAAAAGATTGTCGAACGACAGGTTTCCTCCAGCACCCACGGCTTCTAGTACTGTGAGAGCCTTCATTTCGTTATTTCTTTTTTTTGTCCCTTTCCAAATATTCCTTCTCACTCTCTCTTCCTTCTAGAACATTTCTAAAAACATTAAAATCTAGAAATACTTTTTTTTGGTTTTTTGATCGGATTCGATCCGTCACCCCCCGGCATGGGAGTCCGAGCCTTAGACCGTAGGACCACGGCGATTGTTAATGAGCCGGCCGAATTTTCGAATGCCTTCTTTACGTTTGACGTTTGACAGCGGCCGTAACAGTATTACTAGTTTTGTTACACCCTGTATTATTAATTAAATAATTATTATATTACTACGTTCTAATGTTTATAATGTAGCCTTATTTGTTATTTATACATTTTATCCAGCAGTTTATCATTATTATAGATCGGTTATTGGTTGTCAGGGCATAGATGGGCTCATGATTTTGGTGGACCGGTAGACTCGAGAAATGATAGAAAAATTTAAAAAGATAAGTATAATTTTATTAAATGTGTTGTATTTTCAAATTTAATTAGTTTTATTACAGTTTAGACTACTACCGAGATTGTAATTAAATAAAAATTGTTCACGGTACGGTGTTACAATAGCTATGAGCATGGGTTTAAGAACCCGATACAATCTTATGTTATTTATATTATTAGATAACATTGTATCATTCGGTGATATTGGCAGGAGTCTGCTGCATGAGGTTAGGTGCGGTGCTTCATACAAAACTGCAGGACCTATTCGACTCAAATGAATGGGACAGATTTTGTTTCTTGATCTTGTCTCCATAGTGAAAGTTATCAGTTTTATGGTCTTATCTAAACCACCGCTTTACTATCAGTTTAAAATAACAATGTGCATGACCTCGCTCGCAAATGTGACGTCACTCAATCACACGAACTTCACTCCAGTCATGCAAATGATTGTTTCCTTTGCATAGAGTCTACATTCCTTTGTTAACCGAGTGAAGTTATCAAACGGCCCTTGCAAGGTCATGCACATTGTTATTTTAAACTGATAGTATGTATTATTAGGATGTTTTGTTGTAACCTTGTATTCTATGAGTTATTGATAATTTTAACAGTTCTACGCGTCCATCCATGAGACCATGACATGAGTCAAACCTGTCTAGTAGCCAATTGCCCATCTTTGTTTATTTATACAGGTTGGCGTTAAATTTGATATCAATACTCTTATCTGATGGTTATTCGGAAATGTGACTGTATAGGTACATTAAACAATGCATAAGCACGTTTTGCGAACTTTGAAGCGGTGCCGGTGCCCAGACCGCATCATATGCGTCCATCTATGCATGGGCGCATCCCGAACGAATTGCGAACGGGTACCAAGCGGGTACAGAATGAAAATATCAGCCGGGGCGGGAGTTATAAGTAGATGTGTTAATTCGCAGAATAAGTTAAGGATCAGGAGTGCGATTTTTGAAACTCATTCGCTGAGCTCAGCAGATGAAAATGTCAAAATTACTATGGAGACGCCCATCTTTCTACTGCTGATTTGACTTTCAAAAATCATACTTTAGGAGTGCGATTTTTGAACGTCAAATCAGCAGTAGAAAGATGCGTATATTAATAGTAATTTTGACATTTTCTACTGCTGAACCCAGCGAATGAGATTCAAAAATCGCACTCCAGATGTTTCACCAGTTCTGAATTATCTCTAATGCTTACCTACCTGAGAGATCTTTTGACATTTATCTTTCATACGAAATAGGTGAAACGATCTGTCAGATAAGATACAAGGAATTTATCCTCACTACTCACGCCTCCGGGGCTAGTACGCCAACGCGCGATAGCGTGATATAGCGCTATCACGCTTCCGCTCTCTTTCTATTTGCGCGCGAATGAACGAGATAACAGACGTTATATAGCCGTATCACGTGCAACGTGCTAGCTAGGTAGATCTCTCTTTGTAGCAAAAGCCCACTTGTCTGATATGCCTAGCCTATCTTACTTTATCTGTTAAACCAGGTGGTAGGTACTCATCTGATCTAGCCCTTTTTGAGTTAGTGTACTTACGCCTAGGCCGTCCACTTCATTGAACAGCTTCTTATCCTTGCGTACTTTTTCGTACCTACCACATGATTTAATTATGCTATTTTTCAATTACCCATCATTTCAGCACCCTCCTTTATTACACATATCTTTCACACAATCCATCCATCTTTACATCGGCCCTCTCATGCCACAGACATCCATGCATGAGACTCGCCTCTCCGCATCACATGCCCCTACCACGATAATCTAATTATACTAATTTCTATAATAAAATTATACATAGGTACATAAATACCTGTAATAATCTCATAATCCACTGCTGAGCACAGGCCTCTCCCAAGGCGCGCCAAAAACAGGCAATCTAAACTATTATAAAACTGTAACAGAAGTGTGTCTGTACATTGAAGATATTTACAAAAAAAAGATTACGATATGGTTTTTAGGTGTCCCTGATTCCAAATTACAAATTTTTGTACTTTTTGTCCGTCTGTTTGTTTGTGTGTTTGTTTGATTGAACATCACGCAAAAACTACTGAACCGATTTTGATGAAATTTTTCTTGTTTGATAGCTTATATCTGACTTAAATTTGGTAGGTATATAATTTATGCGGAAGAAGTCGCGGGTAAATGCTCGTGATAATACAAAATTAATATAATATATACACTCCAGTTTCCCATTGGGGTAGATAGGAGAAAGCTTATGCCACCTGCTGCGATCCTGACATACCTCTCTCGCTTCTACAACATGCATCAGTCACTTAGTACATGCTCGCTCGTTTCGTGTACATTTGAAATATGACCTGACCTTTTATTCATCATCATCTTATTTAAGACTAGCGGCCCGTCCCGGCTTCGCACGGGTGGACGTCTAATCTTTTCTAGCAATAAATATAGCCTATGTTACTCAGGGTGAATGCAGCTTTCTAATGGTGAAAGAATTTTTTAAATCGGCCCAGTACTTTTTGAGCCTATTCATTACAAACATACAAACATACAAAAATAGGTACAAATCTTTCCTCTTTATAATATTAGTGTAGACTACGCTCTTGTAGCTGGAGTATTCGCCAATCCTGTCTCTTTTCCGCTAGTCTCTTGAGTTCTCGATACGACACGACATCACCCTTTTCCTTCACTTGGGCTAGATAACTCTTGTCTAGGTCTTCCTCTGCCTCTCTTACCCTCTATCTTTCCTTCCAGTATGGTTTTATTACAATTTCAAAATGTTGTTTGTCATTATTTTGAATGAGATTACGGTGAATCTTAGTAGAGTATTGATTGCAAATTAAATGTTACCCTAAATGTACAGTAGTTAGCGTCTAAAATAGGTTAAGTAGCAAATGTTCCTTATTTTAATAATTTATTTAGTCTGTGATTTTGCTATATATTTTAGCCCAATTATTCCATATTCTGGTTAATCTTTTATACTTGGGTTAGTCATAAATTAATTTTAAGGGGCAATATGAATTATGTTACAAATAGAATTTGGTTTTTACTTAAATTAAGATGTTAAATAAATATATATATTTTATATTAAAACGTATTTACATTTGTACTATTTTATGTCAGACACCTTCCTATCGTTTTACCCTTACATACAGGTTCAAATAATTTGAATAGCTCCATCCATACGTCCGTCATTAATGTGATGAGTACGTTCACTGGATATATCAGTGTATCCTCAGTTCAAGGTTAGAACGATTTATAGTCTGTGAGAGTTTGTCCAGTCGTAGCGTAGTCTTCATTAGATCATAGCATAGCAGGTACAATGTGTTCAAATATTTCTGACCACTGACACGGAATATATTAAGAGTTGAACCACTGGCCAGTGTTAATTTTCAATAAACAGAGATATCAAATCAACAAGAAGAACTAAAAGAGGGGTTCACAAATATTCAAACACCTTATTGTCTGATTTGATCTATCTGATGCATGATGGCGACTGTCCCAGTACCTAGGGTACCTCATTTAATTTTTTTCCACATCCGTTTGATATTGCTGAAAAACCTGCCGAAATAACGCTGATATGAACCGAGTAATATGCGGTTTAATGAGGATGACAACTAAATAATCAAAATCTATGAGACCACGCAAGTGGCTGATGTCATATAAGTACGGGCAATTAGTTTTAATAATCGATCTATACCTACCACTATCAGTCTTGCGAAAGAATTTAATTGATTATTAATTCGTAGTAAAAAAAAATTGTTTTCAATGTATAATCTATCAGGACAAGAATCACGGGAGAGCTGTGGTATCTTTACCGGAGGCGCACGCGCGGTACATGCGTGCGTCAGCCGCGTGCGGAGGTGGGCCGAGCCGAGTGCCACCGCCGTCCGCCAGTCAGCAGTCAGGTCAGGCCAGTCAGTACCCGCGAGTGCATCGTCGCGGCCGCACGTCCCAGCCCTCGTGACCGACCGCCCGCGCGACTAGAAACCACCACCAGTCGCGATGTCGCGCGTCTACCAACCGTCAAACCATGTCGTCGAAAAGTCCCGTCTTACGTCATTCGACAAATACAAAGAGATGCACAAAAAGTCCCTAGAGGATCCAGAAGCATTTTGGTCGGAAATAGCCAACGAATTCCACTGGCAAACAGCTTCCCAGCCCGGCAAATTTGTGTCCTACAATTTCGATATTAGTAAAGGGAACATTTTCGTGAAATGGATGGAAGGGGCGGTGACTAACGTCTGCTTCAACCTGCTGGACCGCAACGTGAGGAACGGGCATGGCGATAAAATAGCATATTACTGGTAAGATGTAATAGGTGTTGATGTGTTCACACTGGCATATGGCACCACAATCAATAGTCAGCTGAGCGAGTTGAGAGAGCACTGCGACGGCGCGCTAACTTATTGATTTTCCCATGGTTTTCCGATTGGTCCGTTTGGAGAGTTTACACACAAGCCTTCGGTTATGTAATGTTTGTCATATACCTATCTGTCGTCACCTTGCGAATTGGGATTTGGGACCAATTAGGTACTCAATTCCATCTAATTGAAAATATCCATCGATTGAGCTATGCGCGCCTTCTGTACGTTGGATGATAAATAAACACAGTGATTTATGTCATGCTTATTACAATACGTGAAGGGAATGTAATTATACAACGTGTTAATAAATTAACGCAAAACCTCGTGCACCCCAACTGATTTATAACAAAATAATTAGATTGAAACAATAATTTAATTATTTTGATAGTTAAAATTTAAAGCTATTCGCATTTTAAGTTTTAAGGCAAAAATGATTTGTTATCATTTCAGCAATGAATGAAAGCGCTAACGTACTCATGGATACATTTTAATAACCTTGTTTTGGTAGTAAGTAGGGTGAGTGTGCCCGTGCGGTGGGTTGACATCGGGTTCAGTAAATTTAAAATTTTACAAAAAATTATTTAATATTTTGAAAAAAAATACCCATGTTGAAACCATGATAATTCGATTCTGCTCTCGATTCTAAACAAACGACTTTCTAGTTTTGTGTTAATTCATTAACACGTTGTATTTGTTCTAATTGATTAATTAAAAACAAAAAAAAAATTGGTATTAGAATATTCGCAATACCTACGCCTGCTTCCTGAGAATATTCAACCACTATAATGGTAACACTACCCATTTTTATATAAATTAATATTTTTTCATTCACATTATTAAGGTTATATTTCAGTTAAGTAAACAATTAAGTATTAAAAATAAATTTTCACTTGGTTTCCCGTACCAAATGTTCTTAAATAACAATTTTTGTAATTTGCAGTTTTGCAGTCTTCAGGTCGTAAATCCGGTTTTTATTTAACCTACAGATAACATTGCAGCAGCTCGTTGAGTTACGTTATTGCAAAAAAAATTAAATAAAGAAAGATGATTGATGTCGCAAAAAGATAATTTTTTGTTGAACTATGAACGGTCAGCATCAATATTAAATATTCACTTTATACAGCCGACAAAACTGATTCACACTTTTCAGGTTGTTTGTTTGAGCATAAGATTCAGAAGTGCTAATCTACTTTCTTTGTAGAAACAACTTCATTTTCATTAAAATTGTTGTAAAAAAATTCAAAGGGTTACTTAAGTACCAAGAAAACAATTTTTTAACCCCCGACGCAAAAAGAGGGGTGTTAAGTTTGACGCCTATGTCGGTCTGTCTGTGTGTCAGTATGTCTGTCTGTGGCATCGTAGCTCCCAAACGGGTGGACCCATTTCGATGCGGTTTTTTTTTTAAATAGAAAATTAGTTTTTGCGGGAGTTTTCTAAGCTTTGTTTCATGAAAATCGGTTCAGTAGTTTTCAATTAACTTTAAAAAATACGAAATATAATTAAATTGCAAAAAAAACCCCAATGCCAAAAACAAACATCTAGAAAGTAAAAAATAATTCGGTCACCTACTATTTTTGATAAGTAGGTAAGTATACCTACGCAAATATATGTTTTATACTTTTTAACTTTCCTTATTTTAGGTCCATTAATGTGTCGGGGTTTATTTACTTTTTTTAATGAGACCTTATTTGTTTAAAAAATTGATACATTGAAATACCGTATCAATTTAATCAAAATTTCCTCTGAAACTGCAGATTTGAGCGGTAGGTATTAGTGGAATTCTTAAATCTGAACACAAAATGGTATCTTAATTCCGGCTCTAAAGGCAACCATTTTAGACACTACAATACGTTTAACAAACAATGGCCCCGATTCGGACTGTCTGTGCCACGACTTAACTTGACTAAATTTATTCCTGTCACTTTCTAAAATAAGATTAAGGAAAGACACAGAAAACCAACAGCTGACTTTAGTGCTGTCAAAGTGACGTTACACGCCCAAAATAAGATGCCATCATAATGTACGCCATCTTATTTAAGGCGTTTTTGGGCATTTTACGTCACTTTGACAGCACTAAAGTCTGCTGTTGGTTTTCTGTCTCTTTTCTTAATCTTATTTTAGAAAGTGACAGGAATAAATTTAGTTAAGTCGTGGCACAGTCCGTATCGGGGCCATTATAATCTTAATTTTATTTTTTAAAATTTGCGCCTCGTTTCAGATTAATAGCAAACTTTGTAACGACAAATTTACAAAGCTGGATTAGTGTACAAGTTTTTGAAATAATGGTCCAGTTCGGCGACATAAATTTTTTTTACAGGAGATTTTTTTTTATTTTCGGTCGTCAGAAGGGGAAGAAGATAATTTCCAATTCGGGATTTTTTTCCAAAACATTCTTAAAAGTCAGTAACAAAAATGTTACCTGAATACATTTGTACACTATTTTTTCAATCAGATCGTGGAAATGTTATCATTTTCAGAGACAGCTTTAAAAAGCTTGAAGTCCGGTAGACGAAATGGAAAAATCCCGTAAAAATTGTTCTATGGTTTTTTCAAAACAATTTAAATTAGTTTTAGGTAATTACGTATGCTGTCTTCCCCTTAACGTTGGACCATTATTTACGGGACACCATGTATACACCTATAAAAATACATGTAAAATCTCAACGAATCAATATTCGTAAGACAGAATTAAAACGAACAATGGAACAAACAATGAAATTAGCCCACATCAACCCACTGCTGGGCATAAACCTCCGTTTTATTGCGCCCATTCTTGTTATGCGGCTAATCTGATCTATCTATAACCGAACAATATTGGACCACAACCAGACGAATGGCGGTCTTAAAAAGTCCAAACGACTCGTCAAACCAAACCAAATGAGCCCAAACTCGAGGGGTTTACTAGTTGCCATTAAAGAGTTCCACAATCTAACACCTGACTCCAGCCCCGATTCTACGATGAGCTCGAGATTTTTTAACAATATTTTCAAGTCGTTGCAATATATATTTTTTTCAAACTCTTCATTTTGGCGCCCCCTAGACCTGCCGCCCGGGGCGTGGGCCCCCGTTTGCCCCCCCCCCCCCTAGATCCGGGGCTGCCTGACTCCATCTTCAAATCAGCTCGCTGCTACCAAATTATTATTGTATTGTCATCCGAATGACATACGCTTGCAAAGTTTCATATCGATGCTGGGGGGTGACGGTTCGAATCCTATCCGCGCCAAAAATATTTCTAGATTTTTTTGTTTTTAGGAATGTTCTAGAAGGAAGAGAGAGAAGGAATATTTAAAAAGGGACCAAAAGGTCTAGGGGTGTCTAGGAACTTCGAGAAAGGAGGCGAAATCACGAATATTTGAAAAGAACCAGAAAAGTGGGCGTGTCTTCGATCGGTTTCGAGAAAAGAAGGCGGGGTTAGAACTATCTGGAGGAAAACAATCGAGTAAAGAAAAGAAGATCGAAAAAGGGTAGTCTGGAATATTCTGCGGGATATAAAAAGCGGCGAGTTCGCGGTCACAGATCAGTATTTGGTTTAACAGTGAACAGTGCGAAACAAAAGGAAGAAAAGTAAAAGTGGAAAAGTACTAGTGAAGGGAAAAGTGCTCGGTGGAACAGTGAGTAGACAAGTGTCAGTGTAGTGCGTGACGCCATAGTGTCGGTGTAGTACGTGACGTCATAGTGTCAGTGTAGTGCGTGACGTCATAGTGTCGTACGTCGTGACGTCATAGCCGTGACGCGTGTCGTGTCGTCACAGTAGTGACGTAGTGGACTGTGAACAGTGACAATAAGTGGTGCACGGGGTATCCCTGCGAGGAGGACCCGGTGAAGTGAACCGTGTAGGGGAACCTCTGCGAGGTGGACCGTTTGTAAGTGTATCCCAAATAAACTCTGTAAAGTTGGACTTAGCGTTTCACTCCAATCCCGGAACCCGTCGCTCGTAACAATATTATAGTAAAATATCATTTCATTAGTTGCAATGTTAGTTAGGTACAAAAAAGGTAAATGGCGCGCCCGTCTCTGCCTACTCCTCTGAGAAAGAGGCGTGAAGTTATAGATAGATATAGATGTACCTACTTAGTTTGTATTGTGTAATATAAACGTCAAAAAAAGCCATCCGCCTTTGATTTATCAGTTTATCTCCAAATAAAATTAAGTTGTCTACGTTATCTCGTATCTCGTCTTATCTGCTATTATTATCTATCATCTATTAGAGTTCTATATAAAATATCTATGTCTGTTAGACAAACCTAAATCGACAGAAATGCTTGAAAATACTTAGCGATCTTACAGTGGACCGAGACACTGCGGTCGCAGAGGGTCGCGCGACTCACGGCTACCGTAAACTCTATGAGCGCGACCCTATGCAACACACGGCGATCGCAAAGTGTCGCTCGTCTGTAAGAGCCTAGAGCGCTTAGGTATGTATGAATACGGATGAAGAAGTGTTAACGAATATGGCGGGCCGTAGTCTTTGCATTTTGGACAAATGGCGTGCGCATATTTATGTATGTTAGATTATGTATGTAGTATGTTAGATCTAGCTCTTCGAGATCCCTAGTGACGGTCGATACAAGTTAAAATTTGAAACATTTAACGAACTTTTAGATCATTACTGTATAGTCAAACAAACCTACTAACAGACAAATATTTTTAAATTTACAAAAATTAAAAAAAATTATATTTCCGAAGTCCTGTGTTTGTAGCATCTGCTTTTTTTTTGGTAGAACTTATAACTTTCAAACACTTTGGCACTGGAAAAAATGCGACCATGTAGAGATTCACCAGAAAAAAAAAAATTGAAAAAACATTTTTAACTTACAAGAGCGTAATCGTTTGTGTTTGATTAATTCTTCGTCTTATGCTTTTAACGGATATCTATCATACCCATAGACAAAGTATAATATGTTTATGATCATACCATGAAACATCAAATAAAAAAAAATATAGTTTGAAAGCAGATATTGTCTTTTTATGGTTTTTATGGTCTTTTTTTAAATTTATTAATTTCTCTAAAACTATGATAGATAAAGACAAAAGAGTTTCAATAGAAGCTTTTATTGAATGTAATCTTTTCAAAAAGCGCATTAAATAAGATCAAGGGCGGATCCAGGATTTCATAGTGGGGGGGGGGGCCTCGGCTGACTCAGGCCACGTATTAAGATATAAAAAAATTAAGTTAGAGACACAGACTCGAGACGTCTTGTAGACATACATAGAAAACTAAAACAATCAGCCCCGGATCTACGATTTTTCCGAGGCGGGGCAAAAACATGAGATTGGCGCTGGGCCCGGGCCTCCTCTACAAGAGTGTAGTAATAAATTTTTCTTAGAGAGGCCAGGTCCATGTTGAGTGGTTGCAATAAAACGTTTAACATAGAGCGAGCGAAGCGAGCTCGAGATTTTACTGCAATATGATTAGGTCGAGTCAGAAATTTGCAATATGATCGAATTCTGCAATAGGTAATTTCAATACAACAAAAAAACCAAGAGCGAGCGAAGCGAGCTCGAGTTTTCACTGCAATATAATGAGATGACTGCAATGAGATCTAAAACAAAGAGCGAGCGAAGCGAGCTCGAGATTTTACTGCAATATGATTAGGTCGAGTCAGAAATTCGCAATATGATCGAATTCTGCGATAGGTAATTTCAATACAACAAAAAAACCAAGAGCAACCGAAGCGAGCTCGATATTTCACTGAAATATAATGAGATGACTGCAATAACATCTAAAAGCAAGAGCGAGCGAAGCGAGCTCGAGATTTCACTGCAATATAATGGGATGACTGCAATACGATCTTAAACCAAGAGCGAGCGAAACAAGCTCAGATTTCGTCACTGCAATATAATGAGATGACTTAAACGGACTAAACGCTGCAATGAGATCTAAAACCAAGAGCTAGCGAAACAAGCTCAGATTTCGTCACTGCAATATAATGAGATGACTGCAATGAGATCTAAAACCAAGAGCGAGCGAAGCGGGCTTGAGATTTTACATATGATTAGGTCGAGTCAGAAATTCGCAATATGATCGAATTCTGCGATAAGTAATCTCAATACAACAAAAAAACCAGGAGCGAGCGAAGCGAAAACGATATTTCACTGAAATATAATGAGATAACTGCAATAAGATCTAAAAGCAAGAGCGAGCGAAGCGAGCTCGAGATTTTACTTCTATATGATTAGGTCGAGTCAGAAATTCGCAATATGATCGAATTCTGCGATAAGTAATTTCAATACAACAAAAAAACAAGAGCGAGCGAAGCGAGCTCGATATTTCACTGAAATATAATGAGATAACTGCAATGAGATCTTAAACCAAGAGCGAGCGAAGCGAGCTCGAGAGCTCACTGCAATATAATGGGATAAATGCAATACGATCTTAAACCAAGAGCGAGCGAAACAAGCTCGAGATTTCGTCACTGCAATATAATGAGATGTCTGAAATCAGGAGCGAGCGAAGCGAGCACGAGATTTTTTAGCAAAATTCTCATGTCGATGCAATATTTTATTTTCATCTTGATTTTGGCGCCCCCTAAACCTGCCGCCCGGGGCGTGTTCCCCGGTTTGCTGTTAAATCTTTAGGATTATATTATGTGTATAATCCTAAAGATTTCCGACCACAGCCTTGTTTTAATTATTGTACCTACACAGGTACAACAATTAAAACAGAAACATAGAGCGAGCGAAGCGAGCTCTAATTTTCTCCGCTCTACGAATTGGTTATGGACAGAGCTCAATCAATCTATGCCCTAGTAAAGTGCCGTCATTACTCAGCCTCGAAATTCAATGCAAACCGCAGAGGTCCGTGGGGGGGGGCCATGGCCCCCTGGGCCCCCCCCTGGATCCGCCCTTGAATAAGATGACCGCAACTTTGGGAAAATCCCACACTGTGGTACGCTCTCTCCAATATCCAATCGATATTGGATTAAGGTGTCGCAGAAGAGAGATGAATAGCGTGCTTTGTTGCAGGCCAAGACCATGAGTGCGGTTTTTGAAACGCATTCTTTGAACTCAGCAGTTGAAAATGTCAATAATACATACTATGGAGAGGAGACGTGCACCTTTCTACTGCTGATTTGACATTAAAAATATCACACTCCAGAAGTGCGATTTTTGAAAGTCAAATCAGCAATACAAAAATGCATCTCCATAGTAATTTTGACATTTTCGACTGCTGAGCTCAGCGAATGAGTTTCAAAAATCGCACTCCTGAACCAGCACAGCAAGTATCTGCTTTAATAACAGCCCGTGTATTCCTTGAAAGTCGTAAGAAAAATCTTTGTTACCGCACGCACTAAGGTCACTAAATCAAGGCTGTATTTATAATAGCGAGACAATTTGTTACGCTATTCTTGTCAAACGTTTCTGTGTACGGTGCGCCGGTGTTATCTTAGACGTATCTACTCTGGTAGAGTCAGCAATAAAACTTGTGAACTATATACTTAAAAAACCGGCCAAGAGCGTGTCGGACTCGCCCACTATGGTCCCGTAGGTAATTTATTACATTATTATTAGGTACAGGTTTTTATTTAATTTTCAAGTCGGGTCAGGAGGTTCAAGCGAGGTCAAAGTGAACATGTATGATTAAAAAAAAATTCAAAATTCAAAATTTTTTATTCAAAATAATATCATATAGATAGCTTTTTGACGTCATTTTTTGACTCTACCACCGCGTCGGAAGGTGTTCCGTTGAGAGAAGATGCGTGCTGTGTGTTGCGAAACTCTACAACACACATCTTTTAAACAAAACAAAATGTACAAAGTACAATTAAAATACAATATTGTATTACATAGTGTAAAATTGTCAAGACCAGGGCCCTGTTTAATAAACGTTACAATTGTAATTTATAATTACAATTCAGGGTACATTGCTGGTTACTATTGACACTATACATGTAGTAGGTAATGTGCCACTAACATTATCAGCAATGTACCCTGAATTGTAATTGTAAATTACAATTGTAACGTTTATTAAATAGGGCCCAGACATTTTGGTCATTCAAATAATCATCGAGTTTATAGTAACCTTTTTTACAGAGGACTTGTTTAACATGAGACTTAAACTATTTGTCTGGTAAGTTTAGAATATCCTCTGGTATCTTATTATAAAAGCGTATACAGTGCCCCATGAAAGATGTGTTGACTTTACTGAGTCGAAAATGTGGGAATACTAATTTATTATTATTTCTTGTATTGTAATTATGAACGTCACTGTTTTTGGGAAAGAGAGACAAATTTTTACGAACATATAAAATATTTTCGTAAATATATTGACAGTAGAAAGTCAAAATACTGATATGTTTAAAAAGATCTCGTAGTGAGTCTCGACAACGCAGATTATAAATGGCTCGAATTGCCCGCTTTAGAAGGATAAAGATAGCCTCGACGTCTGTAGCACGGCCCCACAGCAAAATACCATAAGACTACTGTGGAAGTAGCTGAAGTATACAAGTCTTGCAGTAGCTATATTAGTTAGCTGTCTAATTTTTCGAACTGCATAAGCTGCCGAGCTCAGCCTACCCGCTAGGGTTTCTATGTGTGGACCCCATTGCAGCCTCGAGTCAATCTTTATCCCTAAAAATACAGTATTACTTGTGAAATGCAATATATCATTATCTAAAGTTATTTAATTTTCATTCTTTATAACGTTGGTAGAGTCAATTTAATACATTTAGTTTTCTTTGCATTTAAAGCAAGATTATTAACACTGAACCAATTCAGAACTTGTCGAAGAGTGTCATTTACATTGTCATTAATATCATCAACATCTTGCGCCTTTCTACTTGTTTTGAAAATAAGAGAAGTATCATCAGCAAATAACACTATGTTCGACAAGTTCTGCACCATGTAGGGTAAATCGTTTATATAAACCAGAAAGAGAAATGGACCCAGTATAGATCCCTGTGGAACGCCCATTTTTACTAGTGAGCCAGACGAATTTGTTCCAATGATACACACCCTTTGGATTCTCTTTTCCAAGTAAGATTTTAATAGATCCAGAGCCCTGCCTTGAATACCGTAGTGGTTTAATTTGATCAACATTGTTTTATGATCAACACAGTCAAATGCTTTGGATAAGTCACAAACATAGATAGAATATCCAATACAGGATCGCGCTGTGCCAAATTATCTTTCTCTCGGTTTAATCAAAAATAATTCATAGCCCAAACACATAAAAACTATTTGGCACGCATAAAGTTGACCATGCTAGAAGAAGAAGGCATGAGTTGCACCCGGTGTCCCATTCTACAGTGTACTGGTGTTGCCATATGTATATGTAATGATTTCAGCCGAATTGGTAAGATCAAATGAAGCAAAAATGTATCAAATCTTTTTAAATTATTTATGTGTTGCAAAGCCGTGGTAGTAAAAAAGAAAAAAATTTACAACCCAATCTGCCATATTATTTGAAATTGCCGCTAGCCGTCAAATTAATTTTTATTATTTTTTTATCCACATTTTACGTTAAAATGGTTCGTATTTGCTTAATCGACGGCTGTAAAAGCGAATGTTTTCCAGATTGTGGCTTATCGTATCAAAGGTTTGTATTTTTAATATGTTTTAGTCTTGAAAATATTAAATTAGTTAGGGTAACAACAAACATAGAAGGTAAGCATCGAAAGCAAACAAAATTTTAGTTGAATTAAAATCCAATCCTTCATATACCTACATTATGATAAAAATTACGAAGATAAAACATAGTAGGTTGGTAGATATTATTTTATTACCCACGACCGACAGAACATAGAAGGTGTTCACATAAGCTGGCCGCGCGTAGATCGAGTAACGTATAACGTCGCGCGGCCAGCTTATGTTGGTTTTGTATAGCTTGATGTGTCGCCGTGCGTACACACGGCGTCATTATAAGTTACGCGACCTACCCGCGGCCAGCTTATTTTGGTTTTGTATAGCTTGATGTGTCGCCGTGCGTACCTACCTATGCGTTTAGGGTGAGAGGTTGTTTGTTTGTGTGTGCCAATGAATGTTCCCATTTATCTCCAAAACGGCTTGACCGATTTAGATACGGTTTTCTGCAAAGGGTTTGTGATTTGATTAAGGGTGGTTCTTAGATAGGTGTTACGGTGTTCATTTGCCAAGAAAAATATTAACTATATTTTTCTTTCGTCAAAATGACTTTTTGCGCATTTACACCGAAACGGGTTGACCTTATACTGGATGATTTTTTTACCGTTTCGAAACTTTCAGGGGTGGTTCAGACCATCAAACTGAACAACTTTTACTATGCGAGCAAACCTGAAATCGTAAAAAGGAAAGCAAAGTAAAAGTTATTCAAATTGATGGTCTGAACCGCCTAAAAGTTTCGGAACGGTAAAAAAAACAGAAGTGCGATTTTTGAACATCATACGAGCGACTCGGCAGTAGAAAATTTCAAAATTACTATGGAGATTATGCATCTTTCTACTGCCGATTCGCTCGTATGATGTTCAAAAATCGCACTTCAGGGTGTTCGCGTTAGGTCCGCCTCACACATACGGAATTGCAATCCGGAATTCCAAATCAGGATTGTGATTTTGTACAGGATTTGACAGCTGCGCAATTCCGAATGCAATTGTGGAGGGGGAAATCCATACGAAATCGTAATCCTGATTCAGGATTCCGGATTGCAATTCCGTATGTGTGTGGCGGACCTTAAGGTACCTAGTCCATAGAAAATTCTTGTATTGTGAACCTTTTTAGTCACATACAGGTGATCCAAAAGGTATGGCAGCCTAGCACCTAGTACTATCGAGTCTTTGCTCTCTTCTATCTATTTAGACGCGCAACATGCTCCGGTTTCAGGATTATTTTAATGTCAATAAATAGTTTCTTAAAAGTGCCTAGTAATTAGTGCCTAGGTCAGATAAAAATAGTGCCTTTAACGAAATGAAGTTTACGAAATATTTATTTTTTTACCATAGTACGCTAGTTTGATGTCAAAGTAGCGTAAATAGGTTAGGTATAGGTACACATTGTCTGTAGCAAAGCAAAACGACTACACAAATAGTGAAAATATAATAAAAGTCCTAAAAGCATAATCGCATTGTCACCCTACTAAGGAAAGGGACACCGCGTCCAGGCTGCTTTATCCCGCTTTTCACAATATTCCGAGAAGACCGCATTCCAGGTTTTACGTAGTAAATTAATATTTCTATGGTCACAAAAGACTCCGATTGCATTTTGGTGCTCCTCCCAAGCGCTAAAGATATGCTGTATCAGCATAACTCCAGTGTCGGTTGTTGAGCGACCCTTGGTGAATCCAAACTGTTGCATGAGCAACAGTGAAACGACCAGAGTCCGAGTCAGTGTGGAATGAAACGACCGAATCGACTGGAATAGCAAAAATGTCTCAGGAATCAGGATTGATGTGTTGTTTCCGCCTTTGGGTAGGCAGGAGAGAAAGGCGTCATTACAAACACGCGTGTTTTATAATATGCTGCATTAAGCGGGGTCCGCTGCGCCATGTTATCGTGTTTGCTAACATTATTTTCTAACTTTCCCCTCCCCCGCAGGCGAACGCGGGTGATGTTTTCCGATGCAAATGGATAACATCACCCGCGTTCACCTGCGGGGGAGTGGAAACGGTTTGCTAACGTGTTTTGCTAACATCTAACATGGCGCAGCGGACCCGGCTTTATGAACCTAAACGCATTAAGAGCTACTTTACGAACAACTGTGTTGAAAAATCTGTTGTGAGTTCATAAAATTTTATTGCTGACCGTACATAGAACTACTTTCATTTCGGTAATAAGTATAACGGTACTTTAATGTTGCGAACTACGATCTCATTCTTTTATTATTTCACTCTCGAGAGCAGCTCTGAATCACAGCATACTTTTTTGAAAGTACTACTTATGTACACCTAATTGTTATGTCTACTCTACATATTCTACTCTTAATGTCGGTCGACAGCAAGGAATATAATACTCCCTGGTCGACAGGAGTGCGATTTTTGAAACTCATTCTTTGAACTCAGCAGTTGAAAATGTCAAGACGTGCATGTCACAGTTTGACCACGAAGAATGTTAAAATTTTAACATTCTTCGTGGTCAAATAGGAAGGAAGGCATCTTTCTACTGCTGATTTGACATTAAAAAATCATACTCCATGAGTGCGATTTTTGAAATTAAAATCAGCAGTAGAAAGATGCATATCTCCGTACTTAAAAAACTGTAGTAATTTTGACATTTATAACTGCTGAGTTCAAAGAATGAGATTCAAAAACCGCACTCATGATCTAAGTAATTAAAGATTTTTACTTCCTGTTACATTTTACATCGTGGTGTGTCTGTACATTTATAATATTAGCAAAAAAATAAAAAATAATTGCGGGCTTTTTTTTTCACTAATATTTGTGGTGTAAATTTAAATGCGTTACATATCAAAAACAGGGTCATTGGCTAGTAATATATAAATCTATGGTCATTGGGTAATTGACACCACCGGGTTAATCCATTCAATCAAATAATACCTACAGGATGTGTAACGTAAAACATTGAGATATTTCGCGGATTATGTGGCCTGGAACAAATGGGTTTCGACCAGATGTCTTTCGGTAAGAAGTCATATGATCCCGTCTATTACCTACAGCTATGATACCTTCTACCCTACACGACGTCGCAACCGAATCGCTACGATTTTTTACTGCGCGTTATCGTACGACGACGTCGCTGCCGATATCGCCTACGCTCAAAATTGGCTTGTGTGATATGGCTCTATGGCAAGGGTGTTAATTCAAATCAGGGAAAAAAACCGGCCAAGTGCGAGTCGGACTCGCGCACCGAGGCTTCCGTACTACCATAGAATATATTTGTGGTTTGTATTTACCAAACAAATTGAGTTTAATTGTTGTTCTGATAGAAAGGGACGAACCTATAGTACCGTTAACGCGGGAGTTTCGTTTCTGTTCATTATCCAAAACAAGGAAGGTGGCATTGGTATTGTGGCATAGGTATTGGTTAAACCATACTATCGTAAAGTATATTAAGTTTATGGACCAGGAAGCTGGAAATATGTACTATTGTCTATACATATAATAATATAGTACCTACGGTTAACGCGGGAATTTCGTTTCTATAGTGTTCGAGAACTTTTCGGTCCCATCAGCCATCGGTTCTGCAAGCAATGTGCCCACTGCTAATTTAGTTTAGCAATTTTTTGGTCTATGTCAGCTACTCTGGTTCTTCTGCGGAAACGTTCTCAAGTGGCGACCGCTAAGTCAAGTAGGAAGGTGGCACACGGAGGACTGACGACCTGGTGAAGGCGGCGGGAACCCGTTGGATGAGGGCAGCGCAGAACCTATCGTTATGGCGATCCTTGGGGGAGGCCTATGTCAAGCAGTGGACGTCCATCGGCTGAGATGATGATGATGATGAGTGTACCAAAGGGTGTAGGTACTATTATTATCTATGCATATAGTATAGACTATTTGTCTCTTCTTTTATGATCGCAACTCAAGAAGTTTAAAATACCTACTTCTTGTCGCAACTCGATAATGGTGCAAAAAAGTATGTAACTTGGCATGAGCGTTCATACGTTCATATTCATCAGTTCATCACAGACTTCTGTATTGCAATCTTAGACTATGTATTACCTCAGAGGAAGGATCTCTTTATTCGATTAAAATAGATATTAATCTTCTTTCTTGATGCTCTCTTTTATGAAAATGTCACATATCTTAGCTGTCAGTTTGTTTTCAAATTTGTAATTTCTAGAAAGCTAAATTTCCAATATATAAAGCAAGGTGAGTGCATTTTATTGTAATTTATAAACCCTGGTTCATGTTTGAGCAAAAATATTTTTTTTTTATGCTCCAGAAAGTGTTTTTTTTAATAGTGCTTTGATTATTTATGAAAAATGTCGATATCGATGTTTTTGATGATTTCATAATATTTAATGTTTTTATTTTCAGGTGTCAAAATTGGGTTTTAAATCACTGGAAAAAAATGAAGAACTGACACACATACCTACCTACCAAATGAAGAATTATATTAAGTATTTAAAATTATGTTAGCTTCAAATCTTTGTCATTTAAAATAAATTTTGAAGCTTGAAAATTTTACAGTATAATTATTAACACATCAAAAACCACTGTTTCTGTTTTATTGGTTTGATTGAGATCAATCCATCGCCAAGACATTAATAATTATTTCAATACCTAATTATCGACATCAGTAGATATTCAAATACAGCACATCACTACATTATAATTTGACATGATGACTCTAGGTTGGCTATGAATGGTAACCACGAATTATTTGTAGGTAAGGTCAGCACAAAGAAGATAAAGCTTTCGGAGTTTGGGTTGAAGGGGTTGAAAGACAAACTTAACTTTGCGGTGGAAAATTTTTTCTCTCATACATCGGTCTATACTAAGAGCCTGCTAATAGCAATAATCTCCTTTATTCATAAAGGAGATTATTGCTCTCAGGGTCTATACCACGGTTGATGTTCCAACTGAAAATGTAAGTTTGTAACCGAAAAAATATGTTTTTATGCTTTTTTTATGTGATATAACTACAAATTAACTATTTTCGGATTTTTCCCCTTATTTGTGCTTTAAGACCTTGCTTCTTGCCAAATTTCATGATTATATGTCAACGGGAAGTACCCTATAGATTTTTGATTGCGGGCGTTTAGTATGAAAACTGGATAACAAATGGCCGTATCTTTTGATTGAGTTGACTTAGAAGCTTGAATTTTTTACACCACCACGGGACCGCAGACCTTAGTATTTATTATTAATTTCAACTTGATAACTTCACCCGTTCCAGAGAAAAAGGGTCTTGACAGACAGACAGACAGACGGACAACAAAGTGATCTTATAAGGGTTCCGTTTTTTCATTTTGAGGTACGGAACCCTAAAAAACGGATATTCTATTTGGGTCGAGTAGCCATTGGCGTTTTCTATGAAACACCTGATTTTTGTTGGCTCATTAGTGAATGTGGTTCATTTTGATGGTCTGAAGCACCCCCTTTTACACCCTGTTTCTGTAAACTCATTTGCCCGTGTCTTAAATTACTTACCTATCACATTTGTTTTCGAACGAACCACAAAGTGTAACACTTTGTAACCATAATTAACATCAATAACTAAATAAATATTTCAAACGAACAAACGATTCTACTGACGTACCTACAAAATGAGGACATAGTAGATATGTAAGTTTATACTTATGTAATAGGTATGACAATCATTGGTATACAAGTAGGTACGCTTCTCTCATGATAAACATAGCGAACAAACAAGTGAACCCAAAACCTCAAAACTCGATAACATCATGTAACAGACCAACATTTTGATAGTTAAACCACATAATTATACAGGGTGTAAACTTACTTTAGAGTCTAAAGTTTAGACCATCAAACTTATTAACAACATTCACTATGAGACCAACACTAAAATCTCGAAATAAAATCTTCTGTTTGCATGCAACATTTGGGTCGAGTCGCCATTGGTTATTAAAAAATGGTTCCCTACGGGTAGTTTTCAATTGTCATAGTCTTATAAAATATTGTAACAAAGTCTAGTATTTATTCTGTGACAAACTGTAGGATGGTGTGTGTAGTATAGGCTTCGGTGCTATGGGTGCTGTGCCTATTCTTGTAGGATGTTGAGCAGTGGCGGATCCAGGATTAAGTTTTGGGGGGGGGGCTGAGGGTCGATTTCGCCGAGCTATTTCAACTTTTATGAAAATTTAATCAAATTATTAAATTGAACTACAAAAACTGCCTCCGTGGTTTAATGGCTTAGAGCATTGGGCTCTTGACAAGGAGGTCATAGGTTCGGTTCCCACGGGGGAACCCAATTTTCTCCCAATTTTATTCTCCCAATTAGGTTAGGACATTTCAGGCTGAATCACCAATCAATCAATCACAATTTGCTACGACCTATCGTAGCAATATGATCGAACGAGGAGTAGAGGAACGAGCGAAGCGAGCTCTAGAATTTACAGCAATATAAATAGATCGTTGAATGCAATGAAAAATCAGGAGCGAGGGAAGCGAGCTCGAGATTTTACTATATTATTGGTATTAGGTCGTTGTAAACCTGCAATACGAGACAAATTCTGGAGCGTGCGAAGGGAGCCCGAGATTTTACACAACATTATAAAGTTGTTGCGAATTCGCTACACAATCTAAATCCTGAAGAGAATGAGGCGAGATCGAAATTTTGCTTAAATATCATTAAGGTCGTTGCAAAACTGCAACACGACCTAAATCCTGGAGCGAGCGCAGCGAGCTCGAAATTTTTCACACCGTTATTTACCTTAAAATTTTCATAAGGGAATATACAACGTGTTAATAAATTAGCGCAAAACCTCATACACCCCAACTGATTTATAACAAAATAATTAGATTGAAACAATAATTTCATTATTTTGATAGTTAAAATTTAAAGTTATTCGCATTTTAAGTTTTGAGGTTAAAATGATTTGGTATCATTTCAGCTATGAATGAAAGCGCTAACGTACTCACGAATACATTTTAAGAATCTTTTTTCGGTAGTAAGTAGGGTAAGTGTGCCCGTGCGGTGGGTTGACATTGGGTTCAGAAAATTTTAAATTTTTATAAAAAAATCTACACTAATATTATAAAGAGGAAAGATTTGTACCTATTTTTGTATGTTTGTATGTTTGTAATGAATAGGCTCAAAAAGTACTGGGCCGATTTAAAAAATTCTTTCACCATTAGAAAGCTGCATTCACCCTGAGTAACATAGGCTATATTTATTGCTAGAAAAGATTAGACGTCCACCCGTGCGAAGCCGGGACGGGCCGCTAGTATTTTATATTTTGAAAAAAATTACCTATGATGAAACCATGATAATTGGATTCTGCTCTCGATTCTAAACAAACTACTTTCTAGTTTTGCGTTAATTCATTAACACGTTGTATATCTATATCATATACATATATCTGTGAATTGGAATTTCTTTTATTTTTCTAGTGAAACGTGGATGTTCTGAGTTTTGAGAATATCCCTGACTACTCCCTTGAGGAATACCTAAATAGCATAATATGTGTGTAATTTTTTTTTAATTCTGTGAATAGAAATTATCGGGAATGGATGATTTGTGACGGTTGATAGTTCCAAATTGAATATTTGTTGTTATGTAGGTAGTTGTTAGATTGGCACAACTGTGTTCTATTTTTCCGGTGTTTGAGTTGCATCTGCTATTTAGTTTTAATACAGTGCTGTTTTTAGTTATGTGTTTTGTGTTATGTTTTTATCATGTCTAGTGTGTATTGCGAATTTCATAACCGTCATAAAAACATTGAACAAAGAGTTTGTCTTAAATTTTGCATCGCCAATGGAATTTCGTGTTCGGAGTCACTGAAAATGTTACAGAAGGCTTTCGGTGAACCGACTTTATCAAAAACATGTGCTTATGAGTGGTACGAAGCTGTCGAGATGTGATGGAAGATTTGCCTCGCTCTGGTAGGCCATCAACGTCTGCAACTGAAGTTAAAATCGCAAAAGTGAAAGAAATAGTGACTGAAAATTCTTTGAGAGATATAGCCGGCAAAATTTCTGTGTCTTATGAGTCCATCCGTATCATTTTGAATAACCTCTTGGGTGTGAAACATGTTTCCGCTCGGCTAGTCCCAAAAGACCTTATTTTCTCCAAAAATTCAATCACATATTTTTGACCAAAAACTCAACAAATACCATCGAGCAACCACCTTCCTTATTCACCAGATATGGTTCCAGCCGACTTCTTTCTTTTTCTTAAACTCATATTACCACTTCGTGGCACCCATTTTCATTTGTAGAAAACATAAAGGAGAATTCGCGGCGAGAACTGAACTCCATCCGGGAAAAAGCGTTTAAAAAATGTTTTGATGATTGGATTATTTGTCGGCGTAAGTGTGTCGTTTCTGAAGGAGCATACTTTGAAGGTGATAAAATAAATTTGGATGAATAATTAACATATTGTGTATTATTAATCTATTCCCGGTATTTTCTTGACAGAGTAGTATCTATGAATCCCCTTCGTTTGATAGATCATAGATGTCGTTGTTTTGAAATTAGTGAAATTAAAGAGAAGGAAAGGAAGGCGAGAGAGTGTTCAAGGAACTTACACTTTTATGATTTTACATTTTAACATTCTGAGGCCCTGTTCGAACAAGAAAGGATCACAATTGAATTGATGTGTCTACCTAATATTTTATTATTACTGTCGACAATTTTTTTTTGTACAGTTTGTCAACTGTAATAAATAAGACGCAAATTTGGTTGACCGTTCCAAAACAATGCGTTACAAAAAACAATGGACCCAAAAATCTCGATTTGTTGTTGTTTTTTTGTTAGTTGGACATACCATATGCGCGTTTGTTCCACGAAATTTGGAAAGTGTCCTAAATAAAAATAACAGATAATCAGTAATATCTAGTCGGTACGGTAGTTTAAAGAAATCGGTTCTTATGCGTTTGGGAGGGGGGGGGGGGCTTCAGCCCCCTAGCCCCCCCCCCCCCTGGATCCGCCACTGATGTTGAGCCTACAAGAATAGGCAGTAGGTAAATCACAGTGGTTTGATAATGTCACAACTCACAAGGTTTTGTTCAGCACGGTTTAGTTGAAGCAGATTGCAAAGAAAAGAAGAATAATACTTATCTAATAATCTAATACATACTTACATTTTAAAATTATCATCATCATTTTCATTTATACAGGGTCCTTCTTAATACACTGACAATTTTTGAAGGGGACGATCAGACTATCAAACTGAACAACTTTCTCTATGGGACCAACATCGAAATCGTGAAAAAAAATCTGCTCGCCCATACAAAACTGAAAACCTACTCGAGCAAAATGTATGGGACAGCTGATTTTTTTTCGCGATTTCGATGTTGGTCCCATAGAGACAGTTGTTCAGTTTGATGGTCTGATCATCCCTTTAAAAAAGTGTCAGTGTAAGAAGGACCCTGTATATAAAAAAAATATCTTATCTCGAAATAGTTTTATATTCATCCCTCCAAAGTGTTTTAGCCTATAGTCATATTCCAAGATATTTTACCATTCCACCCAGTAACCTCGTCAACTGAGTGGGTACGTCACGTCGCATATTATTACTGGAATGCGTGAAATTACACCATGTTCTTTAACTTGTTTTGTATGCGGATATAATGCGCTCTACCATCTTCAAAGGAAAAACTCACAATCAGTCAGCCATATTTAATTATTTCATTACCACGCATTGTATAAGTTTTGACAAACTTGGACTCAGGAAGCGTGCCATAGGTATTGATCCGTGCTTGGATCACTATTTTGGTTAGGTCAGGGTTAGGTATAATAATTTGACAAAAGCGGGCAATATTCAAACCTGATAAAAATGACAGAAGGCATGACAACAAACCTAAAATCTATCCTTTAGATTTTAGGTTGTTTGTTTGTTACTAAAGTAAAACACGTAATACCGAGACAGAAGAGGTAGTCAAAATAAAGAAAACAACCGCCAAAGCGCGTGGCGGACTCGCCAACATTCTGGCGTACCTATGACTTTGCCCATGAATATCTAGGGTTGGGGATGTCGGAATAATTCGGAATAATTCCGATAAACTCATTGTTACGAGTCGGCATGGATGGGGATCGAACCATCATCGCCTCCTGCAGGTTACTCGCTCTAAACCACCACGCACGGCTTAAGAGGGCTATTCGAGTCCAGTGGTGCCCTCGTCACAATAATAAAGATTTCTCAATAAAGAAAGCCTAAATTTAAAAAGTACCCACTTGACAAACTACAAAAGCCTTCAAGCTATTTTCATAGAATACTATTATAGGTTTTTTAAAGGTCTAAACATTCAAATTTTGAAAAAAGAAAAAAAAACGGCCGCTTTTTTATTCGAAATTGTCTAAAAGTGGAATGTTTAGAACCTATAAAAGTATTGTATAACAATGGCTTGAAGGCTTTTGTAGTTTGTCAAGTGGACACTTTTTAAATTTAGGCTTTCTTTATTGAGAAATCTTTATTATTGTGACTCCAATAGCCCTCTTAACCACCATCACAATATAATAAATGTTCTTTGATAAAATCACTTAAAACATCCCCAACCCGAGATATTCATGGGCAAAGTCATACGCCTGAATGTTGGCGAGTCCGCCACGCGCTTGGCCGGTTGTTTTGTGCGATTTGTAACACCACTGGCTTTTCCTTGAAGAAAAACATCGTGAGGAAACCTGCTCACTCCCCGTCACACTGGACATAGTTTCGATATACTAGTGAATCGTCGATCCTCTGAGGTTTCAGAATATAATCGACTACCCCCTCGGGTAATATAATCGTGAACATATGCTTAGGTACATTTATTATTTCAGCCTGCGTACAGTACAGAGGTGGGAGCGACACATCACACAGGTCACTTTTAAACGTCAAATTGGCGGTTATCGTCATAGTATCTCACATAAAGATGTTTAGAAGTGACCTGTGTCGCTCTCACCTCTGTCATGTTACGCAGGCTGGTCTACCACATCACATTCGTGGATAGCTGGTGGATAGTGAACGTCTGTAGCAATGATAACAATAAAAGTTGTGTCTCATTCACTGCCCGCGAATGTGTTAGCAAATATTTAAGTTGCAACATATTCCAGTTTTGATAGCCCTTAACTTCGAATCTATTTAATTGCTGTGTAATTAGTGCAATATTTATTTTTTATAGGTAAGGTACTGCCTTCAGATCATAGCGAGCAGCCGCCCGCAAAATATGGGGTGTACCCCTATAGGAGCGCGTAATTTCTCTATGGGCGTCTAACCTACAACACGCGTGCTCTTTTCTCTTCGTTTAAATTGATTGAACGTAGTCAGTTGAAGAGTTCTATGATGTTTTATTAGAGCTCTCCGTACCCAAATGGTGCCAACGGGCACTATTCATAAGCCTACGCTGTCAGTCCGTCCTATTAACATTTTTAAAGGGTTGTATCCTTGTATCTATTGAACCGTAATAGGTATAGAGTTGACATTTTAACAAAATACGCGTTATTATTTTGGGTTTGGTAACAAAGAATAAATAAAACCGGCCAAGTGCGAGTCGGGCTACTCGCGCACCGAGGGTTCCGTACCACATCACCACACAACGTACTTAATATTATTAACTTACAGAAAAGTTTTGCTTTCTCCGGAACCTTCAGCGCGAGACCGACTCACACGTTTTTAATTATTTGTTGTTATACTGTAGAGTTTGCTCTATAATCACACCAAGTTTTACGCTACGTATGTATGATTAACGATAAAGTGAGAAGAAAAAACGTTGATATAAATATTTATTATTATTTATTAGCAAATCCGCCTTGATAACGCACATTTTCACGGTTCAAAAGTTACAGCCCTAAATAGGTAGGACAGACAGAGAGACGGACGGACGGACGGACGTACCCAAAGGTTCCGTTTTCACCCTTTGGGTACGGAACCTCAAAAAGGATAAAATTAAGGGGTCCCCATACAAGAATCAGAAATGTTATTTTCAAGGTTTTTTTGGTTATCGTTTGATCGTAAAAACGGTAATACATAAAAGCGTGAAACTTGGTGTGATTATAGTGCATACTCTGGTAAAACACATTGTGTGTTGGTTTCGCGCTAAGAATCCCGGAGAACTATTTTTTTTTGTAAGATTCTATGGTGGTACGGAGCCCTCCGTCCGTACGCTAGTCCGACTCGCACTTGGCCGGTTTTCTATTATGTATGACGAATGTATGTATTATTTAGGTTGACTCTTTGACAAGTCGGTACCTAGGTATAATTTTAACACGGAACATACTTTTAGCAAACAATAACGCATTTCAACTTGATCCCTTGATTGTCTCTGTTGTGTAAATAATTAATGTAAGTCTAACATTTGAACGCGTCTCGTTGAAGCCGATAAGGAAAAGTTATCTCGTGTTACCTTCGCTCTTTAGCATGATAACGATCTTGCTCAGTGCTCACATCATATAATGCAATATGTTACGTGATGTTACGGTTGAGATAGCAAAACTTTATTCCTCTTCTTATATTACTTTTGAATTATTTATATTTATTTACCTAATTAGATATTGGGAAGCAACAAAGTAGGTACCTACCTATAAACAAAAGGATTTAAACATTAAATTAATAGTAAGAGACCATCCTAAATTAGTTTTATACTTACGGTTTTGTTTCAAAACAAATAATAATGAGCATTATTTTGTTTTATGACTTAAGTAACGAACGAACGTCGTGAATCGTTATTAGATAAACAAGTGCCTAATGTAATTTGCTGTACTCGTATGCACAAACAAGCTGACACCATTTTATGATTTTCCTGAAGAACATGTTTTATACCATATGGCACAATCATAATAACCTAAGCACTCTTTACAGAAGGCACTTTGCGATCGCCCCGTGTGTCGCAGAGGGACGCGCTCATAGAGTTTACGGTCGCCGTGAGTCGCGCGACCGTCGCGTCGCGCGACCCTCTGCGACCGCAAAGTGTCGCTCGTCTGTAAGCGCTAACCTAACAAAATACTTATAAGGTTTAATAAAACTAGCCGAAACTATTTTACGGTAAGTATTAGACCATCAAACTGAACAATAATAGGAATGATGATGATAATTAAACATTTTTATTACTTTTTTAAAAACTCTTTGATATCAAATTGTTCAAAATTTACGATTAGAGCTTAGAGCGAGAGGCATAATATAACAAAAGTGACGTCATAATTGAGATTTTTCATACAAATCATGACGACGTGTCATACAAACACCTGTTTTGGATGAAAGAGATAGAAGATGATAAAAAACATTTTTCAATCGCTAATTATAAGTAATTTTTTTGTTTTATATTCAATTGTAATTTCGTTTGAAAATTTTGCTATTAAGAGCCTATGTCGAAAAATTATTTTAGCGAAACGGAAGTGTGATAGCTTATATTACTGCCAGATGCGAGAGAAAGAGATGGGGCGGCGCGAGCGCCTGGAACGAATCAAGCGAAAAAACAAACTTGATTTAATTGTGATTGTACTATTTATGTTAGTTCAATTCTGCTCTAATCAAAACTTAGATAATAGCAATCTCTTTTTTTTTTTAAATCAAGTCTGATGTTTCTATTATTCACCGTTTAGCAGTTACAAGCGTTTATAGACAAAAACGGAGGCTACTTTGGCTTGTTTTTCTATCGAGACAATTTGTCTTAATCGTGTTTTGGCTCTAATCAAAACTTCAATTATATGTTCAATTTACACATATCCGCAAATCATACTCCTACTGATATATGGAGCTTTGAAGAATCCTATTTTTTTTACATCGCCCCTTAAAAGCCTATTTCTGTACCTAGTTGTAGCGCCGGTCCCCCGCTACACATCGTGGAATTAGGGTCGTTTTGAAGCCGGAAGATGGTGATATGTCATCAATAGTAAAATCGTTGGGCAAGGCAAAATGAAAAAAAAAAAAAGGATTTAAAAAAAACAGTCAAGCTCCGAAAGAGTGAGAACCTTTACGTAAGCTTTTCTTATCACCCCGACAAAATAATCCGACTCGATGTGTGCCGAGACGTCGCGTCATCCATCATGCCTGCCGAGACGTCGCGTCGCTAGTGTTACTTTACTACTGGTTCGAGACGTTTTCGAACATGGCTTTCTCACTTCTAATTAATCATCTCCGTTGCCCAGCTTCAAAACTGCTGGATGTTTATTGTATTTAGATCAATGTGACTATGCCGGCCGTCCCCTTCTGGCCTTCCTACAAACACTAGATTTTTTTCAACCTGTGTATTTTTCTCAGGGAGGGCAACCATGCAGATGACTACAGCCGCATCACATACAAGAAACTCATGGACCTGACCTGCCAGTTCGCCAACGCGTTGCGCGAAAATGGTGTTACCAAAGGAGACAGGGTCTCTATCTACATGCCCATGATCTTGGAAACCGTCGTCTGCATGCTAGCCTGTGCCAGGATCGGCGCTATACACTCCGTTGTGGTAAGATGTTTATTTGTGCATGGTACATTCATAGCCTCACTTCCATAATCACTTTCATTCACAGGTCTGATTTATTGTTACAACTGCTAACTACTTTATAGTAAGTAAGTAGAAAGCCTCACCTATAGCATTTTGAAGGTTTCATAATGGAAAGACGTGACAAGCGGTGATAATTAGCCTTTTCCTCACAAAAACACTGTAAAAGAAACCTTATTATACCTCTGTTGCCTCATAGGATAGGTACTTTATGGCACACCTTGGACACTTAGCTGTTAGTCATTCATTAGTTAATTACATTTACATACTAAATGAGAAAAATTTTAACAAGAGGTAAGTATGTGCGATACTGAGTGAGTGCGAGCGAGACAGGAATACGCATTTGCTTACATTTTACGCCACGATTTAGACACGATCTGCCAGAAGGGCTGAGGTAAGAAATTGGTGGGAGGGAGTGTCCGTCCGTACTATATGTAGTACTAGATACTTTTCCTTATATCTACTGTGCCTGTGCCTGTGGGATGCAATGGGATCATCCGTTCTAAGCCGCACGGTGGATATTGATTTATTGTTGTCCGTTATGTATATCTTGGATAATTTGAATTGTGATCGCTATCGAAACGTTATCTACCTTAATTCGTTCGGCTTATAATTAGTATTCTAATCATAATCAGTGATGCTATATCACCATCGCCATCAAGGAACATATACTCACCTACCGGTGAGATCGCCATCGTCCTCTCACCCTTATCCGAGAGGGCTGTGGCTTGGGCCTTGGTGCGGTGCTTGGCAACTTTGGTACCTCTGTAATCTGTACGCAATGAAAATAAAAATAAAAAACAAAATTTTTATTCTCAAAATTGACGGTCTTTTGTATAAAAATAATACTTACAATGGCCATTTATTTTCAATGCAATGTTATCCTTCTTACCTAAAAAGTTACTGTCTTAAAAACCGTCAGTTTCAAAGAAAGATCATGTATACGTATAGGCCCACGGTGGGCCGCCCACCACATATTCCCACTAGACTGTACCTAACTCCAATAAACCAGACTCAAAACGGCGACCACTTACAACACTAGACAATCAAGGCCAGCGAACCCTGGGGGATGAGTTAAAAGACATTAGAATCTGACTTTGAACTTGCAATTAATCAAAGAAGTAGGAACAAAGAAAAGATCATGATCCAGGTTGATAATAGCTAATCCTCCGCCAACAGTTCGCCGGGTTCTCGTCTGACTCCTTAGCTGAGAGGATGTCAGATTGCAAAGCGAAGGTACTGGTGACCTCTGACGGTGCATGGCGCGGTGAAAAGCTACTGGTGCTCAAGAAGACCTGCGACGAGGCACTGGAAAAGGCGAAGGTCAAGCACAACCACACTGTGGACATGTGCATCGTCGTATCTCATCTCAACAGGGTGACAGCTTGCGGCAAGTTACCCGATGATATTAAGACCTTGGTAAGGATTGCTTTGTACTTTTTTTTGTATCTTGGAAGTGTTCTGAAATTGGATAAATACACTTTAAGTTGTGCCTGAGTTGTCCGCACGACCGCATTTTTCTGTAGCTCTTCTGTAGCCCTTTCTATCGCTTCGTAACATCATTTGCTAGAATGGGAAATTCAGGTTCAACCCTTGGTGTACCTACGCTCGTACTTACCGAAGTGAAATTTTAAAAGTTTGCTTCTTATTGAGGGTTCGTTTCGAGACTGAAATCGGAAGTGAAAAATTAAGTTTAACGTCCAAAGACTTTAAACAATTTGTTGGGTATGTGGGCATAGTTTGGTGTTGTAAACAACACAAATGTTGGGCGCTAAAGCAAAAGCAAAATAAGATTTTTGATTATCACGAAATTTATTTTTTACCCGTTAAGTTTTAGAAGAAAAAATCTGTATAAATAGGTAATATTAATTTTAATGAAAATTACCATGATTTAATTATAAGAAATAATTTTACGGCAACAGAAAATAAATAATAAAGCGGACTTAGTATATTCTCTTTTATCTTATCTCCTATTGAACGTTCTGTGTGCAGTACAAGTGGAACGACGACAGAGACGTCTGGTGGCACGACCTGGTGGATGGACAGTCCACCATCTGCCCCCCCGAGTGGATGGACGCCGAGGATCCCCTCTTCATGCTCTACACCAGGTAAATATATCCTTTAAAATTTTAGGTTATTAAGGGATGAAGATGTTCAATTTGTTAGTCTGAACATCCTCTTACAAAATCGTTGTACTGCCGACGTAAGTCCTGACTGAGCGGAGCAAGTAGTAGACTGAGCTACACAAGTATTGACTGAGTGAAACCAGACTGACTGAGCGAAGCAAGTACTGACTGAGCGAAGCAAGTACTGACTTAGCGAAGCAAGTAATGACTTAGCGAAGTAATTAATGACTGAGCAAAGCAAGTACTGACTGAACGAAATAAGTATTGAATGAGCGAAACCAGACCAGAGGCGGATCCAGCCCTCATAAAAGGTTGTGGACACGGCCACCCGAAAATCGACCAAGTGCGAGTTGGACTGCGGACTCGCTCACGATCGATACATTGCATTTCTACAAAGGAGACGTTTACAAAATGTATGTCGCCTCTGCCAAGAACCCCAGCCACGGTATAGTATAGTGAACTATAGTGTATAGTGTCCACGCGGGTCGCAAAGCCGCGGGGCGAACACTAGTAAATTAATAAACCTGTACATTGTAAGTCCGTTTGCTCACGAAAATTTTAAAAGTAAATGTGTGTTTATTTCCCCAATACAATATCACAATATATTCTAACTACTGAACCGATTTTGATGAAACTTTTGCAGAGTGAAAGGCTATCGACCTCAAATAGGGTTGTGGGCATGCCCACCGCGCCCTTAACGGTGGAGCCGCGCCTCAACCAGACTGACTGAGCGAAGCAAGTACTGAGTGAGCGAAACATATACTGACTGAGCGAAGCTAGGCCGCTCAACTACTTGGTAATTATTGGGCTCGTTAATTGTGCAGTGGGTCGACGGGCAAGCCGAAGGGAGTGCTGCACACGACAGCGGGCTACCTGCTGTACGCCACGGCGACCTTCCGCTACGTGTTCGACCACGCAGAGAAGGACATCTACTGGTGCACCGCCGACGTCGGCTGGATCACCGGCCACACATACGTGGTCTACGCTCCTCTGGCCAATGCTGCTACTTCCGTCATGGTGAGTAATACATATTATATGTATGGCTGGCTCAAGTGTGTGTTTTTGTGCGTAAAATTATCTGCGAGGTCACCAAATATTTTATTACCGTACAACTTACAATTTAGTACCGTACAAAGTAAAGCACTTTTGCTATTTATACTACAGGGTGAATTGAAATGAGTCTATAAATTTTTAGGGGTGATACAAACCTTCAAACTGAACAACTTTACAATGCAATGGGAGCAAAACTGAAATAAAAAAAAAAAAAAAGCTGTTCATTATTACAAGCTTTTATTTAACTTGCCTTGTTTATTTATTTATTTGTTTGTTTATTTGCACGTTCGGGTGAAATCTTGCATGTAAATTTTAACCCACTTCTAGATATTCAATCAAGCTGAAACTTGGTACACATATAGGAATCCAATGACAACACCATAATATGGTGACAGCGACCTGGTGCTGAAGTCAGGAATGTCTCCGTACGAGGGAACTCCTCAATGGTTAATAGCACAGGCTTGCTATTTTGTATACACGTTCAGGTTTGATATCAAAACGTGTTTTCTCAATTCCTATATTTTATTGTTTGCCGATGACATGAAGGTTCTGAAGGAGGTTCGAAGCGACTCAGACGTACGCGATCTCCAGGAAGATCTGCTGAGATTTGAGAGTTACTGTCAATTAAATAGGCTAGAACTAAACGTCTCCAAGTGTTTTTGTATGACGTTTTCTCGTAAACTCCTTCTCATTCATGGTGGCTACTCACTTCTCGGCAGCGGCATTGTCGAGGTTGAAGAGATCCGTGATCTTGGCGTTACAATGGATAGCAAACTCCTATTCGATAGGCACATTGATAATGTTGTAAATAAAGCCTCAAAAGCGCTGGGTTTTGTTATGCGCACTTCGGCTTCCTTTCGGAATCTGAAGACTATAAAAATTCTTTACTGTGCCTTCGTCCGCAGCCACCTTGAGTACGCCTCTCAAGTTTGGAACCCCTGTTACGATATTTATAAAGTGCGTATTGAGCGCATCCAAAAGAAATTTATGCGGTTAAAGCGCATCGCAGAACATCGGGCTACGCGCAGTGGTGTAAACTTTACCATTTTTTGCCTCTGGAAAAACGGCGTAATATTGGCGACATTTGTTACTTAATGAATGTCGCTAATGGAGCAATCGACTGCCCTGATTTATTGGCCAAAGTAAACCTTTGCACTAATCAGAGGGGTCTACGGCAGCGGCCGCCCCTGCACGTTCAGTTCGCGAGAACTAATTATAAGCAGAACGCGTTCCTGCAGCGCGCCAGCAGCAGCTACAATGACGTTTGCGTGGACTTCGATATCGATTTGTTTTGTACAAGCACCAATAGACTTAAAAATATTCTAGCACGTGACTTTTTTGATGGCCCATAATAATTTTGTATTACCTTAGTTTTTATTTCTTAATGTTAGCTTTATTCATAAGACTTTTCTTTCTCTTTATTTTTATATGTGGGAACTTGTTGTCAGCATCTGACTATATCAATCTGTCTTTGTTGAAACCGAACTGTTATTTAGCTGTAATTTCTCCAAAAAGGAAATAAATAAAATAAAAATAAATAAAAAACGAACATTTAACCAAGATCTGGTGCTGAAGCCATAAATGTCTCCGTACGAGGGAACTCCTCAATGGTTAATAGCATTGGCTTGCTATTTTGTATACACGTTCAGGTTTGATAGCAAAACGAACATTTTGACCAAGATCTGGTGCTGAAGCCAGGAATGTCTCCGTACGAGGGAACTCCTCAATGGTTAATAGCATTGGCTTGCTTTTTTGTAAGGTGAGGCGGGGCTATTCTGACACAAGAAATCGAAGCGAAAAGTTTAAACCTCATTATTTCCCTTTGTTATAAAGTTACAGTAAAGTTGACTATTGCATATTAAAGGGTATTTTATCTATTTTGATTTCCCCTTTATTTTTGTTTTAAAAACGCATATTTACACTGGCAAAAGAAGCGAAATTCTCGTAAAAATACCATGTGGCCATAATTACCCCGCAGCGGGGTAATTCCGGCAGTCGACAATATCTCCGCCATCTATGGAGCTATGACGCTGAAACTCAAAGCAATACAATATTGACGATACGACATACGCGAAAATGAACATTATGACAAGCTGGGATGCTTCATTTTCGATTAAAACACTTAAAAAAATTTGTGGGGCTATTCTGGCAGCTCTCCATACATGCTAGGGCTGGGACACGTAAAAGTCGATAAACGGAACCTAGCAAAAATTTCTTAAAAATTGGATGAGAGTGATTAAAGTAAGTATAAGTGCTTAATTTAATAAAACATTTTTTGAGTACGAGTAATCCTAAATTTATGATAAAAAAACGTCATATTAAAATTGATTTCCTATTAACTCTCTTCTTTTTAATAAAGGTTAGGTATTTATTGTAGTTCTGGGTATCTATCCTGAGCATCTGTGCCGCTCCATGCAGTTATTTTAGTTTTTTCACGTCTTCAACCGCATTTCGAAGTTTGATTTCTGAGTAAAAACGCTTTTTCTTTTTTCTTTAAATGTTACATCATCTATAATAAAATAATAAAAGATACATACTCGTATGACAATATACTTATTTTAAACTAGATTACATGTTTTGTCTTAATTTTACCTAAAAATGTACATGCAAGATATGGTAGGATTAAAAGTACTGAAATTAATATCGACGTTTATGCCTATACTGTGGACATCACTAGCATTTTGCTACTTCATACAAAAACAGTGGGGCTATTCCGCCAGTGTTTTCTGCCAGAATTGCCCCTCCATCATAGTTTTGGGGGGTTATTATGTCAGACTCAATAACACAGTAATAAATAAGCGTAGGACAAAATAAGTTAGCAGAAAAGAATCTACAGTTCTTATTCATATTACTTAACTTGATTAATCTTCAAATAAAACACAAAAACCACTAAAAAAATAAATAAATTTGCGAAGCGTTTTTGGTAACGCAAGCGAAAAAAATGGTATCCCGTCAATATGGCTTCCCAATCAAACAATTCCTGCGTTAGCCGCCCCATCTATATTTTATCGAAGAAACAAGCTTTTTCTCTACCTGTACCAGGTGTCGCGACTGACTAAAAGCTTATAGAACAAAAGTTATAGCCAAATGCCGGAATAGCCCCGCTGCCGGAATAGCCCCGCCTCACCTTATACACGTTCAGGTTTGATAGCAAAACGAACATTTCAAGATCTGGTGATGAAGCCAAGAATGTCTCCGTACGATGGAACTCCTCAACAGTTAATAGCATTGGCTTGCTATTTTGTATACACGTGCAGGTTTAAATGCAAAAGAAATATTTAAAAAGTGCAAATGACTAAAAAGATAAAAATAAAATTAAAAGTAAAAAAACTTTTTAAAAACAAGCTTTTATTAAGGTTTAATAAAAAATAAAAAAATAAAGTAATTAATTCTAGTGTGCCAATGCATTTGTAGTGGATATAGTTTACATGGGTCGATTCTAATAAAAGAAACTAGTGTCAATGTTATCGCTAAAATATATACAACTAGCTGTTGCCCGCGACTTCGTCTGCGTGGACATGTGATTTTGTCTCATGTCTCGTCTAAGTGTCATGAAGGTCATGGTCAGAACCAAGTCTAGAAACCCAGGCATGTAACATTAAAATGGCTATTAAGGAATGGGCTGATAAAATACACATGCTAGAATGCTCTGGCTTCTCGGGTCTGCAACATTGCAGGAAATTCATCAGCAATATAACACCACGAATCCCACAGTTCATACTGAACAACAGCAGGAGCAAAGCTCGTGCTATCGTTGGAGCTCTCACCGGGTACTACGCCTCACAGGCATGATAAAGCTCACCCTAGATCCCAGTTGCCGAGCGTGCGGAGAGGAGGAGGAAACCATGGATCATTTATACTGTGTGACTGCGATGTCTTGGTGGCTAAACGTATGTGTCCTGAGACTGAGAGATGGTTATTCAAAACTGGGAGATTACAGGTTTCTTCCCCTGAACACTATTGCCTCTCTCATTTTCCACGTTTTTCAATGGTGAAGAAAATAAATATTAAGTAGGAGTCAACACGAAAGATAGGTACCATTGGGTTGATGTGTTGCTGGCTTGCCAGCCCCCATAATAGGATAAGAATATGATAATAGTCATGAACTTGAGCTGAATCAAAATCAGAAAGTACCTACATTAAGTAAGTATGTAGGTATAAAAAAAAGTCATTCACAGATCCATCACTTGAATGAAAAAAAAAACTCTTCATTTCTACTGTTCGTCGGTTATTAGTGTTTTATTTATGTCGAGCAGCATAATAATCATCTTACGACCCACTGCGGATCACAGACCTCCACTCACAAATAAACATACACAGATAAGCGGAAAGCGCAGCGTGGGTAGGCCCCTCACACGGTGGACCGACGACCTGGTGAAGGCGGCGGGAAAACGTTGGATGAGGGCAGCGCAGGACCGGTCGTTATGGCGATCCTTGGGGGAGGCCTATGTCAGCAGTGGACGTCCATCGGCTGAGATGATGATGATGATAGAGGATACTCTACCACGCGGGCTAGTGCACAATGGTGGAGGCAAGAGCTAAAACGATAATATTCTAGCAAGCAAATGGTCAACTTGTTAAAAGAATTATTTTCAAGCCACATTTGTTAATCTCTAACCTTACTTAGCTATTATGTAAGTACTTAGGCACATTACCAAACTGTGGTGTTATAAGGACTTTTTAGATAAGTAGGTACCTATCTTTTCATAGATTGTGGTAGATTGATGTTCTATAGTTAAGCTACACAAATCATCAAGAAATCATAATTGAACCGAAAATCAAACAAAACTAATATTTGGCAAAATTTTCTGCAACAAAATTATTATACCGTAGAATTGGCTCAGATTGGGCTCAAACTACCATTATATTTACATACAAAGATGTATTCAATCAATTTGTAAGCTCCTGCTAGAGTTAAAAATACGCCTAACGATATCTATGAAGATGAAAACGACACTACAATAACTTTAGAAAAGGTTAAAAGAACGAAAAATATTTGACGACCCGTTTGGTGTAATGGTTACCACGCCGGACTGCCAAACCAGGGTCCTGGGTTCGAATCCCGGTTCGGTCATGGATGTAATATGTTTGTGCCGTTGTTGTATGGTTTCTATAATAAAAAGCCTATACTACTTGCTTCGGATCATTACAATGTATGTGACTGTGAGCGTTATTTATCTAATTATTTTTCAATTCACCGGTAAGTTACTTTACAATCAAATCTGGAAGACCTAATTTCTGAGACGCCTTGAGCGTGAGTTACGAGTAAGTGCAAGTATGGTCGAAATGTATGAACTTTGAGATCAGGGATTTAATCAACTAAATTAAGCTCCTGCTAGCTAGGTTTTGGAATAAATAATTTTATTGTTGCACACTTGCTTTTAAAAAACGCCTCACGCCATCTATTAAGATGAAAACGTACTACAATAACTTTAAAAAAGGTTTATAGATTCATAGATTCTTTATTGTACACAAAAACATAGTTAAAAGAAAGAGTATTTTTTTTTATATTTGACGACCCGTTTTGTGCAATAGTTACCACGCCGGACTGCCAAACCAGGGTCCTGGGCTCGAATCCCGGTTCGGTCATGGACATTATTATGTTTGTGCCGTTGTTTTAATGTTTCCATAATAAAAAGCCGTGCTTGCTTGGGATCACTACAACGTATGTATTAAAATAAGAAAAAAGCCAAAGAAAACGTACTGTCCTAAAATTGGATCTGATCTAATCTCAGGATATTATTAAGGTCAGCAAATTGCTTCTGTCAAATCCGTTGAAAAATGGATAAAAGTTTAAAAAAAAAATCTCACCCAAGAATCGAACCTCCAACCTCTTGCGCGAAAATCTGACCATTTCCCAACTACGCTACACAGCTCTTGAGAGAAGTGTTGAAAAAAGCAACCACTATTTACTACTGGAATCTACCCAAATACATCTGTCAGCGTCAAGTCGGCGCTAGTGAGCATGATAAAGCATTGGAAATTATCCCACAGACTCCCACAGTAACCCATTGCTGGGATAAAAAGTATCCTATGTGTTAATCTAGAACACATTCTATCTGCATGCCAAATTTCATCTAAATCCGTTCAGCCGTTTAGGCGTGATTGAGCCACAAACACACAAACATCCAAACATCCAAACATCGTCACAAACTTTCGCATTTATAATATTAGTGAGACTAGCTGTTGCCCGCGACTTCGTCTGCGTGGACATGTGATTTTGTCTCATGTCTCGTCTAAGGGTCATGAAGGTCATGGTCAGAACCAAGTCTAGGAACCCTGGCATGTAACATTAAAATGGCCATTAAGGAATGGGCTGATAAAATACACATGCTAGAATGCTCTGGCTTCTCGGGTCTGCAACATTGCAGGAAATTCATCAGCAATATAACACCACGAATCCCACAGTTCAACTAAACAACAGCAGGAGCAAAGCTCGTGCTTTCGTCGGAGCCCTCACCGGGTACTACGCCTCACAGGCATGATAAAGCTCACCCTAGATCCCAGTTGCCGAGCGTGCGGAGAGGAAGAGGAACCCATGGAACATTTATACTGTGTGACTGCGCTGTCTTGGTGGCTAAACGTATGTGTCCTGAGAGATGGTTATTCAAAACTGGAAGATTACAGGTTTCTTCCTCTGAACGCTATTGTCTCTCTCATTTTCCACGTTTTTCAATGGTGAAGAAAATAAATATTAAGTAGGAGTCAACACAAAAGATACCATTGGGTTGATGTGTTGCTGGCTTGCCAGCCCCCATAATAGGATAAAAATAGGATAATAGTCATGAACTTAAGCTGAATCAAAATCAGAAAGTACCAACATTAAGTAAGTATGTAGGTATTTAAAAAAGTCATTCACTGATCCATCACTTTAATTTTTCTACTGTTCGTCGGTTATTAGTGTTTTATTTATGTCGAGCAGCATAATAATCATCTTACGACCCAATGCGGATCAAAGACCTCCACTCACAAATAAATGTTAGAGGATAGAGGATACTCTACTACGCGGGCTAGTGCACAATGGTGGAGGCAAGAGCTAGAACGATAATATTCTAGCAAGCAAATGGTCAACTTGCTAAAAAAAATATTTTCAAGCCACATTTGTAAATCTCTAACCTTACTTAGCTATTATGAAAGTACCTAGGCATATTACCGACCTGTGGTGTTATAAGGACTTTTTAGATAAGTAGGTATCTTTTCATAGATTGTGGTAGATTGATGTTCTATAGTTAAGCTACACAAATCCTCAAGAAATCATAATTGAACCGAAAATCAAACAAAACGAACATTTGGCAAAATTTTCTGCAACAACATTATTATACCGTAGAATTGATTCAGATTGGGCTCAAACTACCATTACACTTACTTAATAACAAAGATGTATTCAATCAATTTGTAAGCTCCTGCTAGCTAGGTTTTGGACATAGGTTTTGGAATAATTAAGAATTGTTGCACGCTGGCTTTAAAAATACGCCTAACGACATCTATTAAGATGAAAACGATACTACAATAACTTTAGAAAAGGTTAAAGAAAGAAAAATTTTAATATTTGACGACCCGTTTGGTGGTTGTGGTTACCACGCCGGACTACCAAACCAGGGTCCTGGGTTCGAATCCCGGTTCGGTCATGGATGTAATATGTTTGTGCCGTTGTTGTATGGTTTCTATAATAAAAAGCCTATACTGCTTGCTTGGGATCATTACAATGTATGTGACTGTGAGCGTTATTTATTTAATTATTTTTCAATTCACCCGGTAAGTTACTTTACAATCAAATCTGTAAGACCTAATTTCTGAGACGCTTTGAGCGTGAGTTACGAGTAAGTCCAAGTATGGTCGAAAATGTATGAACTTTGAGATCAGGAATTTAATCAACTAAAAACTAAATTAAGCTCCTGCTAGCTAGGTTTTGGAATAAATAATTGTTGCACACTTAACATGACACTATTGAGATGAAAACGTACTACAAAAACTTTAAAAAAGGTTAAAAGGTTTGACGTAGATTTGACGACTCGTTTGGTGCAATAGTTACCACGCCGGACTGCCAAACCAGGGTCCTGGGCTCGAATCCCGGTTCGGTCATGGACGTTATTATGTTTGTGCCGTTGTTTTAATGTTTCCATAATACTTGCTTGGGATCACTACGATGTATGTATTAAAATAAGAAAAATGCCAAAGAAAACGTAGGTACTGTCCTAAAATTGTATCTGATCTAATCTCAGGATTGAAGGTCAGCAAACTGCTTCTGTCAAATCCGCTGAAAAATGGATAAAAGTTGTTTAAAAAAAAAATCTCAACCAAGAATCGAACCTCCAACCTCTTGCGCGAAAGTCTGATCATTTCTCAACTACGCTACACAGCCCTTGAGAGAAGCGTTGAAAAAAGCAACCACTATTTACTACTGGAATCTACCTAAATACATCTGTCAGCGTCAGGTCGGCGCTAGTGAGCATGATAAAACATTGGAAATTATCCCACAGACTCCCACAGTAACCCATTGCTGGGATAAAAAGTATCCTATGTGTTAATCCAGAACACATTCTATCTGCATGCCAAATTTCATCTAAATCCGTTCAGTCGCTTAGGCGTGATTTCGCCACAAACACACAAACATCCAAACATCCAAACATCGTCACAAACTTTCGCATTTATAATATTAGTGAGATTATATTATGTTTAGTTAATATCTAAAAGCTTGTCTTGACACTAGTTTCTTTTTAACCGACTTCAAAAAAGGAGGAGGTTTCTCAATTCGACCGTATATATATATATTTTTTTTTATGTTTGTTCGCGGATAACTTCGTCGTTTATGAACCGATTTTGATGATTCTTTTTTTGTTGGAAAGGAGATATCCCAAGGGTGGTACCATGATTAGGAAACCAGGATCTGATGATGGCATCCCAGAGAAATCGAGAGGAACCTTCGAAAATCGTAGTGCCGACTAGTGCGTTTGTTAATTTAAAGCACTACTATTAAATCGAACTCATGAATTCACCACTGAAAATTGTGAAATAAACAAAATTTTAACAAATAATTAAAACCGCCTTCAAAAAAACTAAAAAGTAAAAAAATAATATTGCAGCCTATGACTTTTTCGTTCGCATCATAAGAAAGAACATTAATTTTTTGAAGGCGGTTTTAATTTTTTGTTCAAATTTTGTTTTATTAGAATCGACCCATGTTAACTATATCCACTACAAATGCATTGGCACACTAGAATTAATTACTTAATTTTTTTATTTTTTATTAAACCTTAATAAAAGCTTGTTTTTAAAAAGTTTTTTTACTTTTAATTTTTTTTCGAATATGATGCATTTTGGTACAAACAGCAGTTTTTTTTTTCTTTTGATTTCAGGTTTGCTCCCACAGTAAAAGTTGTTCATTGTGATGGTCTGAAGTGAACCGACCCTAAAAATTTGTCGTCATTTCGATGTCACCCTGTAGATATTAGCAAAATTATCAAAACTATTTTAAGATTAGAATCTTCTTTTTATCGTGTCGGCGGTAAGCCCCGGTGTCAGATTTTACGAACCGATTTACGATTAGATTAGAATAGAAACCATATTTAATTCCGCCTTTATGCTTAAATTTCTGAAAAAGGAAACATTATTTCGTTTTCCAAAATTCACGCGGACGAAGTCGCGGGCAAAAGCCATAGCATAGCATAATTATGATCACAATCAACATAATATTTTTACCAAAATTGCCGTTCTGGCATAATTTTCCCTTGTTACAAATTTTAATTTCTTTAGGCCAGTCATTTTACGGTGTTTTGTTAGGCTGGGTAGGGAGTAATTATTAATTGGGCTTTTAAACTGTAACCGGCACCATTTAGTGACAAAAATACAATCCTAAGCCAAATTAAAAAAAAATTTGCTACGCAACATAGAAATCAAAATTGTGTGTCCCAGAAGGCTTTTAAATTAATAATATTCATACCAATGCACTAATTTAAATTAGATTTAACAATATACATGATTTTTGAGCAATAAAAAAGGCATTAAAATTTAAAAAAATGAGGTATTTATTAGAAAATACGAATGTATTTTTCAAAACCTTCTGAGTAGACAAAAATATTTACACCATGTTTGAAGTATGTTTAATGGTAAAGCCTGATGATACATTTTTTTTTTGCACATATTTATATGTGCAAAAAAAAATGTATCATCAGGCTTTACCATGTTTTTTAGAACGGGATAATATTTAAATTTTAAAATTGGAACTGTTGCTGACGTGATTTTTTTTTAATTTTGGTTCATTTGTGAGCTCAAATTGGCTTTTCTATATTATAGCGAAAAACAAATTCAATTATTAATTAGTCCCGGCTCAAACCGTAAAATGACTGGGCTATCTTGGCACGAAATTAAAATAATTCCGAATGTTAAGATATTTAAGTATTTACAAAACAGGCAGGCCGCAACGAGGAGGCACGCGGGCCACATGCAGACTCTGAAGTATTACTAGGGTGTTTTGTTATACCTGTATAGTTCATTGAAATGCGAAATAAATAATATTCGTACTAAAAAGTGTTAACGTTGTTACAGTTCGAAGGCACCCCGTTCTACCCGGACAACGACCGCTACTGGTCGCTGGTCGACAAGTACAAGGTGACCCAGTTCTACACAGCGCCCACCGCCATTAGAGCTCTCACCAAATTCGGCGACGACTACGTCAAAATGTAAGTACCTACTTCATTGTGTACCGGTGGGATTTATCCCCTCCCGAAATACGGGTGTATCAAAACAATCTAGTAATTCTTAAGGGGGTGCTTTAGACCTGATGGTCCATAGTGAAAGTGGTTCAGTTTGATAACTGAACCACTTTCACTATGGTGCAATGTACCAAATCGAGAAAAAAATATCAGCTGTCCCATACATTCGAGCCGAGTCGCAGTAGTATGAGTCGTAATGCAGTTTTGTATGAAACAGTCGATTTTTTTCGCGGTTTTTAAGTTATATAGGTATGTAGTTGTAGGTAGTACAGTGATTACAACGACTACTTTTACATCGTTTTTTCAATGAATGTTTTATTAAACGTTGAATTTATAAACCAGCGTCGCCCGCGACTTGTAACGCTCAGACCACTGATACTCATGACTTTTCATTGAATGAACCGCTCACGATGAAATAAAGCCTAAATGTTAATATCTAAACCTATCCCAAAGCCCTGTGCTTTTGTGAAAACCCCATCCAAATAGATTCAGTAGTTTTTAAGTCATGCGTGCACAAACAAATAGACAAACAGATAAATAAAAATAAAAAAACATTCTAAAAATGGTCTTAATGCATTCCATTACGTATCATAATTGTTACAATTAAGCAAAAATAAATAATAAATAAATAAATAAATATCTTGGACAATGTCACACAAATTATCTAGTCACATTTAAAGTACCAGAATCTAGCCTGGACTTGTATTATGATGACTAGACAACGATATAGATTACATATATAAATACAAACATCCATGACTCGGGTACAAATATTCATATTCATCATATAAATATTTGTCCCTTACGGGATTCGAACCCGCGACCCTCGGCACAGCAGGCAGGTTCACTACCGACTGTGCTACCGGGCTGTCTATCATAAACGCCCACAATTAATATTTTTGCAAATATCTGCTATTTACATCCACGCCAAATTTACATGGATTTGGAAATATAAAAAACAATGCAAGTAACTACTAATGAATAAAAAAAAGGATAAAAATGAATAAAAAAAATAAAAAAATCCGTGTTTTCCGTGGTTTCCGTGTATTTACCTATAAATATAAATGTGAGTATACCTAATGTACGAAAAGACCCACCTATACGCCGCGCCGTTCCATCCTGAAAACTTGAAAAGGCTGACGTGGGCTTCGCTGTTTCTAATCTACCCAGAATATAATTGTCGTTCTTCTTCTTTTCGTGTCAATGGTTCTTCAGTGGATATTTTTACATTTTAGCAGCCAGGTGTTCGGCAAGCCTGACAGCGTCAGGGGCAGCTGTATTTAAATCCGTGCAGTGTATTCGTGTATCTCGTGCAGTGTTTGGGCACAGAGGACATTCCAGCAGATAAATGTACTGGTTTAGGTAGTCACCAGTAAGGAATATGCTACTCTCTAGTCATCACACACATCTTAATATATTGCTTCACACAAAAGAACCATAATTATAAAATAACTACTGTTAAAATTCAGCAAAACTCGAAGTTAGAAGTTTTATTTAAAACTCAAATAATAATGTTAACTAGCTTTTTGAGAGAGGGAATTCATTTCATTCAAATTATTATAAAAACAGAGGAAGAATTCGATATTTCAGACAATTAACTAATATTTCATTAGAAAATTACTTTCATTATTAAAAATGGTAATACAAATCTAGCATCATAAAAAGGGCAAAATAATGGCGGAAATAAGAGTTAGCAGAAAACAGCTGATACATCTGACGCATGCGTAGTTGATAATAGGTTCTAATGAGAGCGGACCTCATTGGTTGGCAAGATAGCTTGGGGACGCTGCGCGGAAAAGTTAAAAATGCAAGGAGTGAAAATTGGCGCGAGGAGGATTTCACTAGCAAAAAATGAATCTTATGTCAGGGGAAGAAAGCTTAATTGACTAAGTTTGTACTATAGGTAGTCTGCGCATCAGGCTGTTAGCTTATTTAATTAAGAAACTAAAATTATGGATAGTAGTACAAACGAAATTCATCTTTAATGAAAAGTAAATAGAGGTTAATGTCGGGAATAGAGAAAATAGCTTTTTCATTTGGAAGAGTTGTGAGGGAACACGAATTCACCTTATAAGGAGACGTATTTTTGTATGAATTGAAGGGAAAAATTAGTAGGTTGAAAGGAAGCTTTATATTTAAGAAGTTAAGGATCAATTTAAATTGTTCGCAACTTGAACGAATTAGGCAAATCTGAGTAACTTTATTTCTATAGACATAGAGGTCATATCTTTTATTAAGTAAATATCATCAGGAATAACTGGACTCAACCTTATTTTCATTAAGATAGAGATCAATTTTGTATAGCGAAATTTCATCGTCATTGTCATCGTCGACGTTTGTGGCTTCGTTGTCATCGTTGGGTTCATCGAGGTCAGCGGCGTTTTTACCGTCAAGGAAAGAGTATAAATAGGCGGGAGCGATAGGAGATCGGGTCATTCTTCATTTTTATTCTGAGAGCTCACTATCTCGTTGCCAGTTGGTGTTTTGATTTTAGTTAAATTCTCTAAGTATTTTTGGGGGGTTTTGTTTATAATTTGGGATAATTGTAAAGTAATTTAAGGGGAAGTAGTAAACTTTCTTTATTGATTTTTGGGATAAATTCTGGGAGTTTCATATTTTTAATTATTTGTTAAGTTTATTTATTGGGGAGTTAATATTTAAATTGTGAGCTCGAGGAATCTTTTGGTACACGATGAAGTATCGTGGGTTTTTGGTGCTTTCACGACTAGCAGTGCTATACTGTGAAAGAGTCAATAACTTCCATTTTCATAGCCTGGCTTTGTGGTGCGCCGGCGATCGTTTTTTATCTACATAGCGATTTTTAGCCACCTGAGTTTTGTAACCTGGGCCAAATGCTGCTTGGTAATCCACCGTTCAAGAGGAGGATGTCCTTTAGGGGGCCAAGTACTTTGTTTCTGGGGTCCAAAATTTAGTTCCCTTATTTATATATTTCACACACTTATACAGGGTGTACAGTAAAATGGGACAGCTACTTAAAGAGGTGCTTCAGACCATCAAACTGAACAACTTTCTCTATGGGACCAATATCGAAATCGCGAAAAAAAAATCTGCTGTCCCATACATTTCAGTCAAGTTATGTTTGCAGTTTTGTATGGGAGAGCGGAATTTTTTTTCGCGATTTCGATATTGGTCCCATATTAAAAGTTGTTCAGTTTGATGGTCTGAAGCACCCCTTTAAGTAGCTGTCCCATTTTATTGTACACCCTGTATTACTCACCTTGGAGGCTCCTGATCTCTAAGCTTCGGCCGCTGGAGTCTCCATATTACACAAGTCATAGGTACTAGGAACACAAGAGTTGACTTACTCGCACACCTAATTTAGCTATTTAGAAGGTTCTTCCCTAGACAACACGGGAAAACCTACATTACACACCTACTCGATTAAATGTAAATGTGGGGTTTGCCCCTAGCTTTGCAGATGCCCTTACACCGGGGTTATCTTAACACTAGGGAAACTTCTTTAGAATAGGAATATTTTAGACATTGGTTAGATTTTAAAGTTCGCGTTTTATTTTAGAAATAGGCTAGGATAAGATAGGTAAATTTTCTAGATTATTGGGAGGGATTGATGATAGTTTTCATAGGGAAATCATGTTTCCAATTCTTGTACAGTTAAAAGGAAAATATTGGCTTAGCTGATAATATCTTACTTACAATATTGGTTTCATGAAAGAATGCTACTATGTTAAGAATAATTAGTATGAATTTTACATCAAAGCTGATGACTTGTTAATAGAGAATGATAAGCATACTATTAGGAAAGAGAAAACCTAATCTACTTACTTGTTTTAGTTTCATATAATATTTTCTATTTTTATCCCAGTTGTCTTATAGACTATAACAAACTGACAAAGACTAATGAATGAAAGTAAATTCTCCTGTCCTCTTTATTTAAATACTTACTCATACTTACTGAATTTTGAAGATATCACTGTAGAGTTTCTGGCCACATCTTCTCTGCAGTTAGGACCCCTAGTGACGTGGTGGTAGAATCTTTTAGAGGTCATACCCTATCCGAAAGAAGTATTTGAGAAGGATTTTGTATTTTAAAGTTTTACAAGGTACTAAAAGGGTACTATTTTTATGAAAATATATTTATAAATACAACAAAAATTCCTCTAGAAAAAGTCAACTTGAGGTTCTGATAGTTTTGGTTTGTCTTTGGGTGAGCAAAGAGCATCCCGTAGCTAATCTCCATACTAAGATGATTGGAGACGTTACACTTAAGATAAAGCTGAAAATATCAATGTCTTAACTAATCATGGTATTTATAATATAAGAGTATAATAATCGTTCTCTATTACTCCTTGTAACCGACCTCATTAACTAGGTTGGGGTGTCCCCATAAAAACAATCACAATGTTATCTAATCAAGATATGCTTACCATTTTCTTATAACATTTAATTAATTTAAAACTTACACCCTGTATAATTATACTGTATAGGAAAGAGTTTATTCAGGTTAGGATTATTTCTAGGTTCAATGCAGATAAGATCTAGGTCTCTAAGTCCTTCTAAACAAATCTGAGTTGACTAAGCAATGTGGGTTCCTAGACGATCACATCTTTTAGCCAATACCTAGTTTAAGTTTAGATCTAAGTTCAAGGAAAAATTTAAGTTGGTTATCAGGAAGTAGTACTATGGTTAGGCTTATTATAATAGGATCAGGTTTTACTTATCATTAGGTTACGTAGGATAGGCTAAGAGGTATGACTGTTTAAACTATGTTGATGTTAAGTTTAGGTATCTCTATGTCTCTGTTTGTTAGATTACTAGATAAACCTCGAGTCTGTTGCAACCTAGGTTACTGTTAGACGGTTCACGTTAGTTCTATCCACTAGAGATCACAATTGGCCAAAACAACATCTTCAACTCAAAATAAAATCATAATTAAGTTTAGTTCATAGTAGATTTAAAACCTTTATTTAGTTAGGCAAATTAGTTTAAGTCATCCGTTAAGGATTGTAGTTTAGTTAGGAATCTATTTCATCTAGGTGCTGTAATATAGGATAGGTTTAGGATTCATTATTGAGACTAGAATATTTAGGCTAGGATAATGAGAGGATATTTTACATCTTGGTGGTGCCGTATACCAGGATATTTAAAGTAGTCCAAGTTTAGAGTTCATAAGATAAGATAAGATTAGGTAGGTAGGTATTTTACATGACATTCCAGCAGATGACCCATCGACCTTGGGTCGTTAGGACCCAAGATACAAAATAATATTAACATTTAATTATCGTCACCAAAAAGTTTGAGTTGGAAAGTTTAACGCAGTATCCCCTCGTTCGTACTTATGACGGTCCCGTAGGTGTGCAAGAGAGGGCAATACGTTATTAGTCTTCAATTTAAAACGACCGGGATGTAAAATAACATTTAATTTGAGGGCTACATGTAATAGAGGTGTTCTTCATTGACCTAGATTCTTGTTCGTCTAGATCAAGGTAATGTAATTTTATTGTTAATTTACTTGTTTCATATCATGCTATTGCATTTGTATGACTATGTGCACGACACTAGCGCCACACTAGCGAGGCGTACTGACAGAACTTTTTCGGACTGCCGTGAATTATTTACACTCTATTTACACTATTATAGTACTGTAAAAGTCTGTGTTTGTTCGAGGATTCTGCCAAAACTACTGGACCGATTTTGATAAAGCTTTTTATAATTAAAAGCTCATTATTAGCTTATATTTTATTCCGGTACGATAACGGGAGCGGATGCGGACGAAGCCATGGAAAAAATTTAATTTGTATGGGAATTCCCATACAAACTTTTACCTCAGTTTTAACACCTTTGGGGGGTTAAAATGCGACAAGCCTTTTTTAAGTGAGCATCTAGATGCCAATAGAAAATTCCATGCCAAATTTTTAGTTTGTAGTGTTGATAGTTTTGGAGATTTCGTTTTAAGTTAGTGTGCGGATTTGCATAGATTCAAGCATATTTTCACAGCTTGTCCGGCAAAAGTACAAATTTCTGCCACCCCGGGCGCTGCGATCGACTTGACAGTTCCCAACACCCACTTCGCACATAGCCAATAGAAAGTTGTTCGTTTTATATAGCTTAGTTGGTTTGGTAGTGAACCTGTCTGCGTTACGTTAGTGTCGCGGGTTCGAATCCAAGGGACAAATATTTGTAAGTTGAATACAGATATTTGTAGATTTTTGTATTCACATGACGTTCTTAATTAAGTCACAGTATAAGAAATAGTATCTGTTACTACATAATTAAGTCTTAAATCTAATTTGTACAAGATATAATAATCATCGTAGAATACTCATTTATAATTATAAGTTATGCCCCAAGATTTTAGTCGTTTTTCCTAATTCTATTTTCAATGTACCTACAGACAAGCAAGTACAGTCTTATTTTATTAGGTACTTAAGGTTTATAGATTAGTAATGAAATATTTTTTATGATGATGGTAAACCAAGAAAGGTCATATATTAACAATATTAATGTCGATATGTAGAACTATATACTATATTACCTATTCTGTGATGTCGATAAAAAATAGGTAGGTACCTATTAAAATTTAGGGGGTAATGACGGGGGCACAATACATTATTTACTTAGTACTAATTTATTTTATATGGCTATAAGTGATTAATAACTATTTGCACCGTGTCTACAAGGTATCCTTTGCCCCTCTCAAAATTCACAATAAACAGAGACGCGAAGTTTACAATTTTATATTCTGCTGACACGACAGACGTCCTGTCTAAAAACCTTATTCGGACTCGGACTTCTACGAACATTACATCTCCCATATTTTAATGCCATAAGAACAGTATAAGCATAGCATATGCTCACGACTATATTCCCCGAGGGGGTAGTCAAGAGATATTCTGAAGACTCAGAACACCCACGTTTCACTAGAAGTACCGAAACTGTGTCCAGTGTGACGTGGAGCGAGCCCGAGAGGGCAAAATACATGCCTCTTAATTGAAGCGTGCAGGTTTTTTCAAGATGTTTTCGTTCACTGAAAACCGAGTGGTGTTACAAATCTTTCATAAATTCTGAAAAAACCCTTTGTACAAGTTGACCTGGACCGCGATCGAACCATCGCCTCCTGCATGGAAGGCATGGTTACTCGCCACTCGACCACCACCGACGCTCTTGGACTCGGTTATGAGAAATAATCACAATGTACGTTTGCAGGCACAACTTGAAGAGCCTCCGCGTGCTGGGCAGCGTCGGGGAGCCGATCAACCCGGAGGCCTGGCTCTGGTACTACAACCTGATAGGGAGCGGCCGGTGCTCCATCGTGGACACGTTCTGGCAGACGGAGACCGGGGGCCACGTGCTGACCAGCCTGCCGGGCGCCACGCCCATGAAGCCCGGCGCCGCGGTGAGTGGCGCTACGCTAAATCGCAGCGATTCCGTTGTGACGTCACGGCAGTTGCGACGTCTTTCGGTGCGCTTGTGTGATAGGTCTCTTAAGCCCAGCGGGTGACACAAGTTTGACGTCTTGTGTATTTTGTAAGGCCTTGCTTACAGCACGATACAAAGCTTTCCTTTTTATGTGCTCTTTGCTCATGGAGTCAATGTGCAGACATTTTGACAAGAATAAACATAAATTCATTTTCGTACAACGGACTATTTCTTAAAGTGTAAAGAGCACAGATGTAGAGTTGTGCTTAGGGTCCTTCTGACGGTTTTTAGAGGGATGCACAGATCATCAAACTGAACAACGAACAACTGAACGGTCGAAATCGGGAAACAAAAATCCGCTATCTAAACTATTATAAAACTGTAACAGAAGTGTGTCTGTACATTGAAGATATTTACAAAAAAAAGATGAAGATATGATTTTTAGATGTCCCTGATTCCAAATCACCAATTTTTGGATTTTTTGTCTGTCTGTTTGTTTGTTTGTTTGTTCGTTTGTTTGTTTGGATGTTTGTTTGTTCAAGTATCACGCAAATACTACTGAACCGATTTTGATGAAACTTTTTTTGTTTGAAGTCGCGGGTAAAAGCTCGTTCCATATAAAATTGCAATCCTACTCGACTTGTTCAGTTTAATGGTTTATCATCTCTTAAAAAACCGTCAACACAAATTAAGAAGGACTCTATAATGCTCCATCTTCCTATTGAAAGATGTTTGGCGTTCTCGTATTAAAGCGAATAACGATTAGTTTTAATTATATAGTACTCTGTGGCTTCAATAAGTCTTAAGGGGCCATAGGTTCAGGCGAATATTTTCTGTGAAAAACGTGATTGCCCAGCCCTGCGAAAAGTGCGTGCGTGTGCCGTATTTTAGATTAAAAAGAATTAAAAAGTATTTTTATAGATTTTTTTATGATTTCGCTGGATAAACTAATGGTGAATATGTGAGTAAAATTGCAGTAATTATAAACAGTTGCAAGTTATTCTAGTTTGATAAAGTACCTAATGTTAAAAACATAACCCTCTTCTGGCGCAGTCGGGTAAAAATTCGTTATTTTCTAAACTTTTTGAAATGACAACATTTCATTTATCATTTGTTAGTGAAAAACGAAAACCATTTCGAGATTTTTGGATGCTTATCATGATAAATATTTTTATTTATTTTTTTATGTAACAGTTTTCAAAATATTTTGAAAAAACAATAAATAATACAGAGGTAGGCATCACCCATCAGATGTCCTTTGCCTTCTGATGAGCAGGTAAATTAAAAAAAAGTCTTGACATTGAAAGTTGACAACATTTATGTCAAACTGTCAAAACAAACCCGTACAACGTCAAGCACTAATTGCTCTTTTTAAACTAGATACTGGCAAAATCCACCAAGGAAACGCCATTAAACAAAAATAGAATAGAATAGAATAGACAAAATGGTGCGTTCCGAATCACGCCATGATAAATGTCGATCCGATTTGACGTGAGCGCGACCACGATCAAAAACGTGACTTCATCATGACCTCACTACCGACGCCATCTTGCAATAACAGTGCTTACAACTCGGAGCGTTAGCTCTATGAGCGAGTTATTAAAAGTGACGTTTGACAGTTTTGTTGTAGTAAATTTTTGACTGAATTTTTAAGTGACGTTTGACAGTTTTGTAGTGGTAATTAATTTTTGGTTTGTTTAAGTCTCGATTTAGGTTTCTTTAGTAGCATAGGGTTTGATCATGTTCTAAAAGTGACGAATAAAAGATTTATAACGATTTAGTGATGAAAAAAATAATAGGAATATTTGAATGTTGTGATGTGAACGCGATATCTAGCGTTCCGAATAGGACGCTATCAGCACTATAAGCGCGATAACACTGTTGCCGTGATTCGGAACGCATCGTAAGCAAATGTCAATTTTTTTTTATATTTTGGGCAAAGCATGGGATGGGCAAAGGTATTACTTTTATACAGCCAACCTCTGTAACTTACGTCAAACAATTTTTTAGTAGATATTTTCTCTGAAACGAAAGAAAACTAGGAAAAAATAAAAAATATGGGTCTCGTATTTAACGGTAAACTATCCATAAAGCAAATAAAAATAATGCTTTAAAATTTTAAAATGTTGTCAATTCTATCGAGTGAAGTAATTTCAATTATTATTTAATTTATGATTTCACTAGATAAAGTATCCAAGAATACTATGCATTTTTTTTCCTTTCGGTAACTTGTGTAAAATCTTGTAGAAAACCGAAAAATAAGATATCCCATGTAATTCTGGGACGTATGGCCCCTTAATATAAAAATGAATGTTGTCAGGGCTTCCCATTCTTCGGCGTGGAACCGACGCTGCTGGACGAGAGCGGCGCGGTGGTGGAGGGTGTCGGCGAGGGCTACCTGGTGTTCGCGCGGCCCTGGCCCGCCATCATGCGCACGTTGTTCGACGACCACGACCGCTACGAGAAGGTCTACTTCTCCAAGTTCCCCGGATATTATTGCACCGGCGATGGTTAGTACCTATTGATTGCCTACTACTTATTTAAAGCCTGGCCAGAAATATAAAAAAACCTGGTTTGGGGACGCTGCAATCGACTTTAACCTTAAATTTCAGTGGCTAGATTTTTTATTTTTCAGGTCGGGCTTTACTTATACGAGGCGCTAGTTATTTATTGGACCGCTTTTTTCATATTATGAGCCAGGAGTGCGATTTTTGAATCTCATTTGCTGAGTTCAGCAGTTGAAAATCTCAAAATTACTCAGCTTTCTACTGCTGATTTGACTTTCAAAAATCATACTTCAGGAGTGTGATTTTTGAAAGTCTAATCAGCAGTAGAAAGATGCGTTTCTCCACAGTAATTTTGACATTTTCAACTGCTGAACTCAGCGAATGAGATTCAAAAATTGCACTCTAGATCAGAGGATATTTAACGGTACCTAATCGCATATCTATCGCATATGTTCTTTAAGCCTCGCACACCTTTCTGCTTGAATAGGACGAGTCGCGCGAAGAATTACCTACAATACGTTTTATATTTCTGAAGTGTTGTCAGAGCGAACAATCCGTACATTGTGACAGAATCTGATGACATCATCAGAATTCGTCTGCGATCACCTTAAGACCACAAAAGGTGATCACTCGACCGTTTTAAACATTGTTGCTACAAACATAAAACATCGTAATCCGTAATTTCTCGGTAAAAAATTGTAAAACCAAAAATGTTTAGGTAGGTACAATGTTAAATTCTTGGTTTTTGGTAATGTGGTATAATTGTTAAATCTGTCTTCTTGTCAAATTTAGATTCTATGGGTGCAAAAATGAGCAAGCTATTGAGGAGGGCATATAGACAGACAGACAGAATGGACGAAAGAATAAGTTTGCCCTACAGTGGGATCCTGCAGGCTATAACTTGCATACCTACTATTAAATTCGTTAGTATGGCTCCGGCTTAGAATTGGCTATTTATTTTTTCGAGACGACGAGTCGACTAAGCGATAAGGGTTTGTTCGATTTGAACAGTGTCGTGTGGGGGAAAGGCTAGCTACCTCTCACAACTTTATACGTCCACCCTGACACCTGCAATACGCTAAAAGAGAAACTTACTAAAACTGCTTTCTTAAAAAAACTGGTCGTAGTTGTATCAGTGTTTCTGGTCCCCCCTAAAAGGGTTATGGTCGTGAGTTTTTGTATGTAAAGCTGCCGTGGCGCACTGGAGCTACAATTTAACAACATACTGAAAAGATATCTATAGGTAGGTAACCGTTAAAGATGTGACCTTAACTTGGTTATTATTTATTTACAATGTAGGTATCTCTATCTAACTAACGGATCTACAACTTATACCTAATGCTGTTAGTATCTAACCTTCATTTGACCTCTTTATAATTCCATTAATATCTTGTAAATAGGTGTGAGTAGTTCCGCGAACAAATGACAGTGTTTAAGCCTGGTTCGCACTTCGCGAGTATTTTAGTTGAGTGCCGAGTAATTTAGTAGCTAACCATGAACCACAAACATTTTGTCGAGTAATTTAGCGAGTTCTTAAGTCGAGAATAGAATAGAATCATATTCGGTAAGAATCTGCCTTAATTTTACTATTAGGCGGATACCGGATACTTTGAAATGTAAAAATTTCATGTAATTAACGCCACAGTAGAGTTATTTATTTATTCGTGTGGCGAATTTTGTTTACAGTATAGATAGTACCTATTGATAAACGAATAAGTATACTTTGGAAATTGGGTAATAGGTTAGTATCTATTCAAAATATTCCAATTGCAAACCATTCACTCAACATTCTAGTGACGAATGAAACAGTTCATTCATCACTAGAATGTTTCACTTTTATCCTTGCAAATGTGGGTATAGACAAGCAGAGATGTGTAATGTTTTTATTTTATTTTTATTTTATTTTATCAGGTTCATCAACAGCTGTTACAATGATACATGGGTACAATTTACAATTACATCGAGTACTTAACTTAATGCACAACCACTTAGAGATGAACACCTCATGTTGTAAATAGTTCCGTCATTTGCCGCGTGCAATTTATTCGTATCAATCAATTTTGTAAAATTTATCATGTAGCAGGTAGGACCCCCCCCCCCCCCCCCCACCGTTGACTGGAACGAAGAAACAACATCCACAACATGAGCTAAACGCGACCGTAGTGCGCGCGAACTATTTTTGGCCAATAGCAAGTAATTTACCTCTAGCAGTTGTCTAAAATACTCACGTACTTTGAACCAGGCTTTTACAACACATGTGCAACAGCATTAGTTTATCCAACAGCATATCGAATAAGTGCAAATAATTCATTGTTCTTCGATAAGGATATTAATAAATTAACATGTTATATTATCAAGACCGATACAGTTGTATAAACTCTGTGGTCCCGGCTACGAATGGACCACTTTACTTCCCGTGTGGGTACGTTCGTACGAAGCGACTAAGGGATAAGTTGTCTTATGCAGTTTATTAGTAGTGGTCTTTTACTAGTTTCATACCATCCAGAGACAAAAAAGTCGAATACTGAACCTGCATCATCATCATCCTATAAACGTCCCACTGCAGGGTTCAAGCCTCCCCTCAAGGAAGGCGTGAAAAGAGAACTTAAACTGTCGTTGGTTCCTGGTCGTAGCAAGGTTTCTGGCCACCCCGAGATCCATACGGTCTGGTGTTTATGTATGCAATTTTAACAACATTGTTTCTTATGTAGGTGCGAGAAGAGATGAGGACGGCTTCCTATGGGTGACCGGTCGCATAGACGACATGCTCAACGTGTCAGGTCACCTGATGTCCACCGCTGAGGTAGAGGGCGTGCTGACCGAAGAGCCGAGGGTGTCCGAGGCCGCAGTAGTCTCCAAACCCCATCCTATTAAAGGCGAGTCGCTCTACTGCTTCGTTATTCTCAACGACGGCGCCGTGTTCGATGCCAGCCTCATAGACGCGCTAAAGAAACGCGTCAGGGCAAGAATCGGGGCATTCGCGGCACCTGATGTCATCCAATACGCTCCAGGGCTACCCAAGACCAGATCTGGCAAAATCATGAGGAGGATACTGAGGAAGATCGCTTTGGGCGACAAGGATATAGGGGACACGTCCACCTTGGCCGATCCGTCTGTCGTCGATGAGCTCTTCAAAAATCGACCTTAATCGAAAAGGAGGAAAATGCACTATCATTCTTTCGTTAGTACTTTATTTTATGTTATTGACTAATACTAAGTGAGTTTGTCCTGTGTAAGTGAAACGGAAGTAATGAAGTCATTTGTGGTCTCATTTTTATTTGCACTTTCAACGTTTTGGTGGCTGATCTAGTTAAGTAGACGTGTATGGCATACCATACGCCAGATACGCCATAGCGTATCGCTCATAGAAATAAAAGTGGCGGCGCGGTCGAGCCGCCTTGCGATTAAATAGGCCAACGTTTGCTGAACAGAGTAGAGGCCCTCGACTCCGCCACCGTGTTGCACACAGATAGGCTTGAGCGAGTGAAAGAAAGCATAGATGCCTCGACCGCGCCTCGGCTTAGCAGAGAGCGATGCAATGTGCCTATGTTGTATTTTATTAGTACAGTAGTTAGTTTTCGAATGGTTATAATATAAATGTTGGTAAGACATGACTCGTTGCACTAAATGTGATATAGTTGAGTGGAGCTAAAGCTCAGTATATTTTACTTAATTATATTTTGTTTCTATTCAAGTATAAGGCACGTTTTACAATTTTCCCGGTGATCCGTCCGCTTCTGATTATCTGATTATTGTGCTTAAGAGGCGAGAGCTATTTCTCTGATCGAATTTATTTTTAAACTAAGTACGAGATAATTCAACAATTTATTTGAATTAATTTCTTACTTGAATTAAATTCAGTTATACTCGTAGACGGTTTAAAAACTATTCGCTCAAAAATGTTTTGCAAAAGTACCTAAGTAAGTATACCCAGTGCTTTTAATCATGTGGTTCCGTATTAATCAATTTCCTAAATTAATCTGAACCAAATTGAACGTAGATGTTTGTTATTATTTTTTATATAAATTGGTGTATTTCTATAATTTTTTAATTTGTAGGAACAAAAGATTCTTGTTTATTTTGTTAACTTTATTCCCATTTTGTCATTCCATAGTAAATTAGAGGTAAGCTCCTTATCTTGTGTTGTAGTTTGTAAACTTTTGTTTCTTAGTAAGTATTAGGTTTAATTTATTTAAAAAAATGAAACGTAATTTTCATTGCCAATTGCCAATAATCCGCATTATACAGGGTGTAAGGGACTGCCTCCTGAGCTTATTTTTTTTCGCGTTTCCTGAGGTAGGCTCCATAGTGAATGTTGTTCAGTTTGATGGTCTGAGTTCACCGTTTCAGTTTGCCGAGGGCCGTCCCTTACACCATGTATACAGGGTGGATTTTTGAGACGGGGCAGTAAGGGCAGCTACCTTAACCCTTGTAGCTACAGCGAAACGTTCTTAAGAGACTATCCTTAACTTTTTGAGACATTCTGAACTGCATTCACAGATTTTGAAAAAAATGTACAGTCAGCTAGAAAATAGGCAATTTACACAAAAACTTTTTTTGATGCCAATCGATCCTGTTTCTTATAAGGATCAATAAACTCTAGCAGACCAACCGAGGTTTGAGTACTAGAAACGTCAGAAATCTCAAAAAACTTTTCCTATACATTTCGTAGGAAATGAGACTCCAACTCACTTTTATACTTAACAAAACTCTTTACTATGGAAAGACTGGCCGCTAAAGTAAACAGGAGTGCGATTTTTAAAGTTCACAGCAGTCAAACTCAGCAGTCACAGTTTCAAAGCAGTATAAAATTTCAAAATTATTATGGAGATTATGCATCATTCGATCATGATTTGAATCTCACGATTCAAAAATAGCACTTCTGGTCGAGAACAAACAAAAAGAATAAAAATTTTAACTTCGTATTTCGAACAAACCTACATGAACATGTAAGTATTTTATTTACCTTGAAAACTATGTTATCTTTGTTTTAAAAAATATGGTGTGTATGGAATTTAAAATTTTTTATTTTTTTCGCTTATTTACGAGCAGGAGTGCGATTTTTGAATCGTGATATCCAAAATCATGATCGAATAATGCATAATCTGCATAGTAATTTTGAAATTTTATACTGCTTATTGAACGAGTGAACTTTAAAAATCGCACTCCTGTTTACTTTAGCGGCCAGTCTTTCCATAGTAAAGAGTTTTGTTAAGTATAAAAGTGAGTTGGAGTCTCATTTCCTACGAAATGTATAGGAAAAGTTTTTTGAGATTTCTGACGTTTCTAGTACTCAAACCTCGGTTGGTCTACTAGAGTTTATTGAGCCTTATAAGAAACAGGGTCGATTGGTATCAAAAAAAGTTTTTGTGTAAATTGCCTATTTTCTAGCTGACTGTACATTTTTTTCAAAATCTGTTAATGCAGTTCAAAATTTCTCAAATAGTTAAGGATAGTCTCTTAAGAACGTTTCGCTGTAGCTACAACGGTTAAGGTACCTGCCCTTACTGCCCCGTCTCAAAAATCCACCCTGTATAAAGAATAGAAAATATATGTCCAATTTATTTAAATAGGTAACTGAAATCAGGCTCATTACTTCAGTCAATTTGTACTCAAAAGTGCCCCTAGTGGGAAAGTTTTGGGGTAGTTCTGATTTCTTTGATTCTTTATGTATTTTGGGGTGCTGAATCCGAATCTGAGTTTTGCTAACAAAATTTCGTGACGCAACATTGACAAAATCGCAAAAAAAGTGAAAAAGTTCTGTTTTTTCCGGAATTTTGCTTAAAACTCGGAAACTAAAAAAATTTAGTAAATGGCTTGTTTACAGAAATTAAAACTGATAAAATTTTCTACAAAACTATTTGTATGTACTTTTATCATAGGAATTAACCTTTCAGAGCTAGAGGGCCGAGAAAGTAACACCATTTTAAAAATTATGAAATTTGTATGGCGACCCCTATGAAAGATGAAGATTAACAGAAAATGATTTCATATTCTTAATCAGCGACCCCGAAAACCCTCGGATACAAATTTTCAGTCGATTCCGTGAACCTTTAAAAGCTGCATTGGTCCACTGCAGCCATCTTGGATTTCCCTTTATTTCATTTTTTTTTACCGCCATCTAAATCTGACCAGGGTCCTCTATGACATTTTCTTGAGGTCCATTACGCTATCTGTCGTAGTTTCCACGGGCCGTTGACATCATCTGCCAGGAGTCGATCTTCCTTGTCTTGTCGTCGGTCTTTCTTTGGTTATTGACCTTGAACAAATGTCATAGAGGACCTTGGTCAGATTTAGGTGGCGGTAAAAAAAATCCAAAATAGCGAAATCCAAGATGGCTGCCATGGACCAAAGCAGCTTTTAAAGGTTCACGGAATCAACAGAAAATTTGTATCCGAGGGTTTTCGGGGTCGCTGATTAAGAATATGAAATCATTTTCTCTAAATCTTCATCTTTCATAGGGGTCGCCATACAAATTTCATAATTTTTAAAATGGTGTTACTTTCTCGGTCCTCTAGCTCTGAAAGGTTCAGTCCTATGACATAAAACTAGTCTTGTAGAAAATTTTATCGGTTTTAATTTCTGTAAACAAGCCATTTACTAAAATTTTATAGTTTCCGAGTTTTAAACAAAATTCCTAAAAAAAAACAGAAATTTATCACTTTTTTTGCGATTTTGTCAATGTTGCGTCACGAAATTTTGTTAGCAAACGTCAGATTCGGATTCAGCACCCCAAAATACATATAGAATGGAAGAAATCAGGACTACCCCAAAACTTTCCTAGTAAATAACATCTATTTGACTGAAGTACATGTGTACGCGTCGGTGGACGCTTTAACACGCGTCATTTCTTTTACCAAATACAAAACAAAAAAATGAAATGTGCTCTTGTAGTTTTAGTGCACAGTTTGCAAAATAATGCGTCATAATCATAGAGAAATTACACGCTCGGTCATAATCATAAATAAAAAAGTGACAGCGCTTCATCTCCTTACAAGCATGGAAACATGAAAATTGGCCATGGCCTGGCCATGGCGATCGGTAATGTTCGAGTTTCTTTCGTATGTCTCCGTCATAAGCGAAAAGTTTTTAATCCATAAAGTTATTATACCCTATCCGTGTCGTCCTGGTGTCGTCGATATTTCCGACGTTTTTGTGTCCCTTCTATCCACAGACTTATATGTTTGTGCTTCTATCAGAACCATACAAAAATTAAATAAAAATATTTTATTTTTATTTTTGTCGTTGGATTAGAAAGGCACAAAGTAGCGTCGAAAAAACTGGTCGAAAAGGTCGAAAACAACGACGGGAATTTACGAAAGAAGAACGATTATTACCGTCCACCAAGGAGTATTATCATGTTTCGTCTGCGCTCCAAGCAGCAAAATCTCTGGCTCCAAGGTATATACATAACTTTATGGTATACGAGCTTTTACCCGCGACTTCGTCCGCGTAAATTATATACCAGATTTTAAGTCAGATGATAAGCTATCAAACAAAAAAAGTTTCATCAAAATCGGTTCAGTAGTTTTTGCGTGATACTTGAACAAACAAACACCCAAACAAACAAACAAACAAACAAACAAACAGACAGACAAAAAATCCAAAAAATTTTGATTTGGAATCAGGGACAGGTAAAAACCATGTAGTATTTTTTTTTTGTTAATATCTTCAATGTACAGACTTTATAATAGTTTAGATACAATATACAATACCTATGCCAGCTTCCTGTACATACCTAATGACTTCTTATAAATTATTTCGGTAAAAATAATTCATCAATTACTTTTTTTAATTCGGGATATAAATTCCTTTATTTTTATTACATTTCTGCACAAAATTTGTAAATGTACGATTTCGTAGTTCCTTTACTTAGTATAAACATACACTAAAAATAATATTTTTTTTTAAGTAACCACAGAACATGGAACAAAAAAACTAAAGAGTTAAAAAATAATATAGCAGCCGATGACTTTTTCGTTCGCATCATAATAGAACACTCTTCGAGCACCAACCTATAAAAAGCCTTAAGATAAAAGAAACCTTTTTTTTTCAATAAGGTATAATTTAGCCTTTACCTTTAGCCTAGTTTTTCGATCCTTAAGGATCGACCGGAGCTCCAGAGGTTAATTTGTTTTACCGAAGTCGCTGTCAAGCCGGTACGACTCGCGACAGGGCTTGCATTAGTTTTTTGGCTTAGCTTGACACCGACTTCGATAAAACAAATTAATGTTATTATGATGCTAACGAAAAAGTCATCGGCTGCAATATTGTTTTTTAGCTTTTTAGTTTTTTGAACCGGTCGCCGGCGGCGTCCAGGAGTGCGATTTTTGAAACTCATTCGTTGAACTCAGCAGTTGTAAATGTCAAAATTAATATGGAAATACGCATCTTTCTACTGTTGATTTGACATTCAAAAAACATACTCCAGCCAGGGGTGCGATTTTTGAAAGTCAAATCAGCAGTAGAAAGATGCGTATCTCCATACATTTTCAACTGCTGAGTTCAACGTATGAGATTCAAAAATCGCACTCCAGGTCGATCCAGAAAGAGGTGGCGTGATGACCTGGACAAATTTGACGACCAATGGCTAGAGGTTGCCCAAGACAGGAATGTGTGGCGTGTGGAAGAGCAGGGGAGAGGCCTTTGCCCAGCAGTGGGATGAAATAGGCTAATAAATAAATAAATAATAGATTTTTGAAGGCGGTTAAAATTTTGTTTATTTAACAATTTTCAGTGGTGAATTCATTAGTTCGACTCAGATATCAGTTATACACGCAAAGGGTACATCGATATGAAGCGAATATTTCAATCGCTGATGATATGCTGTCAACTTTTGAGGAGTTCCATTGTGTAGCTCCGAAGCGCTTCATCACATCTTCACCAAATTAAAATGGAATCATCTCTGGGGTATCCTTCAGAACTAAAAAAGCATCACCCAAATCGGTCAAGAAATTAAGAAGTTATCGCGTAAATACATACAAACTAGGCCGTCACACTTACACGTAGGTATTAATCCATATCATAAAAACTACTAAACCGATTTTGATGAAACTTGCACTGTTCCCTAAGTTGGAGTAAATTTAAGCCAATATAAAAAAAGAATGCTCACAATCCGATTAAAAGTTTCGGAGATATGCATGGACAAACATACATACATACATACACCTATAAAATTTTGCATATTTGTTTGGAAGCCTTAATAGTTTATCATTATGTGAATATATTACAATTCCAATAATATTACATATATACGTATCGAATTGATAACCTCCTTTTTAAGTCTGTTAAAAATAGGTAGAATTGTGTTGTGAGCGCATTCCGTGCGCCCCGCACGCCGTGGAGTATAAATGTATAATCATAATGATTCATATGAGGTCATTTTGCTAAGTTATATAATAACCAATGATATACTCGTACCTACATGCTATTTAATGCATACAAAAAATGAAAAATAGGTACAATAGTTAATTCATTGTGGTGATTAAGTTCGTGAAAGAGTTAATGAAAATTCGGCGACACTAAGTTTTCTTATGACTGTGCTGTGCATAAGGTGCGGACAAAGTATAATATACAATATTATTTACGCTATGGTGCGGGTCCCACTTCTAACTGTTATAGTGTAATGTTCTTTGTGTGCAATAACCTACTTTATGTTTAATTTTTACTTAAAATGTTCTTTAATTAAGTGGTATAATAAATATCGACCTGCACTTCTTTGTAATGCACATGTAAAGATAGTTCTATAGATTTTAAGACGTATACACATTGATGCTAAAGTATGACTTATTATTGTCATGTAATGACTAATGAAGTACATGAAGAATACTTTGGAAAATAGTTTTTCGATCGAACGTGGGTTAAACAACACTGTAGTTGTACACCATTCAAGTCAATCCTACCTACCTACATGCAACTAATCACAACCACACGTCTAAAGGTTTAGGGCGAAGCAGAACAATGATTTTGGTCAAAGTAAATATATATCTAAGATATATAGAGAATGGATAGGCTCAAAGCGCATTTAGTTGACGCTCACAATGTAGGCGCCGCCCGCCAACCCCCAAAGGTTTAGGTCACGGTTAATTCAATATAAAATGTACTGAAAAGCTATAAACCTTACCAAAAATTGAGTGTTGCCAGAAAAAAAAATCCACTCACCCCTCCGGACCAACCTTCGTCAGACTTAATAATAGTGACACAGAACACAGCTTACAGAATTGAGATTTTTGAACATCATACGAGCGAATCGGCAGTAGAAAGATGCATAAACTCCATAGTAATTTTGACATTTTCTACTGCCGAGTCGCTCGTATGATGTTCAAAAATCGCACTCCTGGTCTGTGTTGTGACATTACAGAGGAAAAATTTTGTGTTTGTCATTGTAATAATTATTGTAGGTACTAGAAATTATGATAAGCCTTTCTTTGTTTCAAGCGAATGGCTAACGCAGGTATAAACGTTTAAGAATTAAATAGAGACCTATTTATGGGTCTTCGTGTATCCAGCAATACATTATAATGATGGTTAATTGTACTTATTATAGTATTGCAGGCGTACTTGTGCTTTTATGTTAGTGAATGATGGTAACATTTTATTTATTATACACATTGTTAATAATTTTTTTACATGTAGATGTGATGTATTGAATACGCACTTTTCTTAAAATATACGCCAAAAAATCCAATTACCCCTCCGGACCAGTTTTAGGAAGCTGTAGGAAGCTTGCTAAGAATTGTCGAAAGCTTCTATATGTCGCAGAAAGATGGTTAAAGCTGTGATAATTATAGGTACATTAATAAAAACAATCTGTTTTTATATTTAGGCATAGAATCAACAAATTACTACGGTAATAAAAAGTACTCTGCACCCCGCTTCTACAATAATTTCACTAGATTAGTCTAGTAAGATAGTTATATTAATAGATTGTGTATCATAGTTATATTCCTAGTAAGACGGTTATGAACCGCTTTCATATAACTAACTATATGACGGTATATAGCTATATCCCTAGGAATATAACTATATCACGGCTTCAACCATCTTACTGCGACAGATAGACCAATCAATCAATAATCTAAGCACGCGGTTTCGTTATTTTTCGTGTCGGAATACTTTGCTCTAAGGTGAGAAGAAATCATAAGAAGTGTTCTTATTTTCTCTGTTTGTCAAGGGCTTTAGGTTTATACCTTCCTTATAAGTCGTAATACTGCAAACAACGGGGCGGGGATACATTGTAATAATTTTTCTCGCAGGCTATTTACTAAAAATGCTTTACTGCTAAATATTATACAGAAAAATGTAGTCGTCATAATAATTAAGCACGCTTTTCCAGTATACCTAATTTATTAAAATTGTGTTTCAGAATCTACTGTTTGGTATCGCGGTAACTGTGTAGTAACTATGAAAAGACATAGGTAGTTAGGTACCTATTTAAAGTCTTGGGTAACTGATGTTGTTAACATTATCAGTGTAGAAAGAGCCTCAATGATCGAATCAATGTAAAAGTACATTTTTACTGTTATTTTAAACCTGAAACTGATAATAAACTGATACATCCTGTATTTTGGTAGTTATTTAAAATAGCTGAAGAAATAAAATTGTTCATCATTTGTACGTACTTAATATATACTTTGTATATATTTTTCCTTTACAGTAGCAAAATGCTTTCTCGGCTCTATTTTTATTTCTGCAAATTTTTATTATTTATTAATTATTAATTCGTTCTAAAATGATTATTTATGCACTAAAATAGGTGGTACCAGTATATGCTAAGGGATAATTATTGTGATTGTATGTTGAAACGAACATATCATTAAAGGTGATTAAATATTATTATGCTATTCGAATTGGTTGTCAATCATTATGGTCCCTTAATTAAAAGGCAATGTACAATTTGCAAGACTCATTCATTTAATGTTTATAACTAATTTGATTCAGACGTCGAACTGAATCCGCATTTTTTAAACACTGGGTTTTTATAACCACAACAATACAATGCACAAGATACTGTCCAAACAAATTATATAAAATGTATGAAAAATATATTAAAATGACATTTTGCTAGTTAGAGTCTGTCAAATAAATAATTGTAGTCTATTCGTGGTCCGAGCCTTACATCATAATAGTAGGCAACACTACGTAGCGCAAAACTTCATATAACCCCATTGGTCAGTCGGTCGTTCGGGTTTATACCCCATAACAAAATAATTAGATAGAAACAATAATTTCATTATTTTTATAGTTAAAATTTAAAGTTATTCGCATTTTAAGTTTTGATTTTTTATCATTTCAGCAATGAATGAAAGCGCTAACGTACTCATGAATACTTTTTAATAATCTTGTTTTGATAGTAAGTAGGGTTAGAGTGCCCGTGCGGTGGGTTGACATCGGGTTCAGTAAATTTTAAATTTTACAATAAAGTTATTTAATATTTTGAAAAAAATTACCTTTGTTGAAACCATGATAATTCGATTGTGCTCTCAATTCTAAACAAACTACTTTCTAGTTTTGCGTTAATTCATTAACACGTTGTATAATGTACTGACTGACTGATTATCAGTTTTATTTTTAGATAGACTTCACTTCACTGAACAAATAATCACTACGTAGTGATTATTTGTTCAGTGATAGACTTGACAGACTTAATATATCTATTATCTTTAAATGACATAACTTACCAAAAATAAATAGGTAGGTAATAACTACTAACTCAGTATCTTTAAAATAACGAAATTGCAAGAAATAATTGTTAGGTTCATCAACAGTTATTGTTACACTAATACAATGACATGGTTTACCTAAGTTAAGACTGTTACAAACACCGCTAAATGCACGACTAATTATAGACAACATACAGAGAAATTTTAACCAAAGTAACACTGATTAAGTAAAAAGTAGTTTTTTTTTATATTAGGTAAGTATGTGAACTTGAGCATTAAATTAAAATAAAAACCAAACAATTACAATAAAATAACCAAACAATTAAAATATAATTACCAGACAATTAAATTAACGAACTAATCAAATATTAAAATAAAATAATAAATAAATAATTAATTATATCTTGGACATTGTCACAACCTAGTCACATTTAAATAAAACACTGAAGTGCGATTTTTGACATTCACACGTTCAAATCAGCAGTAGAAAGCGTAATCTCCAAAGATTTCAACTTGTGAGTTTCAAAAATCGCACTCCTGGACTTCTATTGTATTATGATGACTAGACAACGTTATAGAATACATAATAATTATATAGATACAAACAGACTCGGGCACAAATATTAATATTCATCATACAAATATTTGTCCCTTACGGGGTTCGAACCCGCTACCCTCGGCATAGCAGGCAGGTTCACTACCGACTGAGCTATCGGGCCGTCATCAAAATTACAATAGTTAAAACATTATTTTATAAATTATTTTGTTTTTAGCTTCTTAGCTGGTGCTGCTTGGACGGTTTTAAAATATAAGGCGCTGAACACGCCGGCTGCGATCACCAGGATGGTTGACAACACCGTGATGTACTCTACTCGGTTACTGCAACCAATTTATATACATACCTTATTATTATAAGTTTTGTAATGTTTGTTTTGATCCCGCTAATGTTGCACACGCACACGACCAACCATATCCTCAACAGTCTTAGAGTGAGGTTACACCGTCAGTATTTCATCAGTCTGGTCCATCAGTCTGGTCATGTATATTTGATTTGAAGGGAAACTGACTCGAGATTGACCCGACTAACATGGTGCTTCAGTATATCAGTTTCCCTTCAAATCAAATAAACATGACCAGACTGATGGACCAGAATGACGAAATACTGAACGTGTAACCGGGCTCTTACGATCGTACAGCTCTTGAGGTGATTGTACCATTTCCCTTTCCTCATTTCACACGTCTTACAGAAATGTAGGTTTCCCCATATACATGCAAAACTACCAGGTCCTCAATTATGCTACATACTTACATAAGGACTCAGGATAATTGCTGATATAGTTTTAAAAAAGGATAGTCCTTGCAGAGCGCCCAAACGCCGCTGCATACAAACGAAACTTGGTTCTATTTTCAGTTTTTGTATTTGTAACTTTGAAACTATACATTTTAACGAAAATCTGACAAAGGCACGGAGATTAGTTTCTAGATAGTTTCAAAATATAATTAAACTTCGTTTATATACCTACGTATGGAGTGCTCTAACGATTAAACCTTTAAAAAAAAACTAAAAAAGTAAAAATAATATTGCAGCCGATGACTTTCATTCGCATCTACCTATAAGAACATTAATTTGTTTTATCGAAGTCGCTGTCAAGCCGGTACGATTCGCGACAGGACTGCATTAGTTTTTTGGCTGACACCGACTCCAATAAAATAAAGAATGTTACATTGTAGTCAATGCTGATTTTCAATTTATCGGGTCACTGCGGATTTGTTTTTATAATGTTTGTTGTTATTATCTTAAAAACCGTCAAAAGTGACCACTTTTGGCTGTTTTATCGATAATAGCTACAAGCCTAAAACATAATAATCCGCAATGTTTCGATAAATTGAAATGTTACATTCTTGTTTTTTTGGAAATGTTGTTTAATTGTTTAGAAATAGAAAGAATACGAATGAGGGCAGCACAATAGACTCGGTACCCTCAAAAAAGTCATCGGCTGCACAGTTTACGCTGCAATATTATTTAGTTTTTTTGAAGGCGGTTTTAATTTTTTAGGGTTCCGTACCCAAAGGGTGAAAACGGAACCCTATTAATAAGCCCACGTTGTCCGTCCGTCCGTCGTCCGTCCGTCTGTCCGTCTGTCCGTCTGTCCGTCCGTCCGTCCGTCCGTCCGTCCGTCTGTCCTACCTATTTAGGGCTGTAACTTTTGAACCGTAATAGCTAGATAGTTGAAATTTTCTCAGATTATGCGTTATTATGGCGGATTTTCTTACAAATAATAAAAATGTCAAAAAGTTAACAATTAAGGGGGGTTCTCAACAAGAAACTAGTTTTTATCAACGTTTTTTCTTCACTCTCTATCGTAAAAACGGTAATACATACAAGCGTCAAACTTAGTGTGATTATAGAGCAAACTCTACAGAATAACAACAAATACTAAAAACCAGCCAAGTGTGAGTCGGTCTTGCGTTAAAGGTCCCGGACAAAAAAAGTTTTTTTTTCTAAGTTAATAATGTTGTGTTCTGTGGTGGTGTGGTACGGAACCCTCGGTGCGCGAGTAGCCCGACTCGCACTTGACCGGTTTTATTCATTATTTATTTCATAATGTTTAGATTAAATACATTAGTTCGACTCAGATATCATTTATACACGTTTAACACGCAAAGGTTATACCTATTCCGTGGCAAAGTACATCGATACGAAGTAAATGTTTCAATTGCTGATGATTTGCTGTCGACTTTTGAGGAGTTCTATTGCGTAGCTCCGAAGCGCGTCATCAGATCTTCATCAAATTAAAATGGAACCATCTCGGGGGTAAATCCTTCAGCCTATAGCTAGCACGTTGCACGTGATACGACTATATCTCCTTCGTTCTCGCGCAAATAGAAAGAGAGCGGAGGTGTGATAGCGCTATATCACGGTGGCATGCTACACGGCGGCGCGGTAGGCCGTCGGCCGTCACACTTACCGTAACTACCTATTAGTCCATATCTTGAACACTACTGAACGAATTTTGATGAAACTTGCACTGTTCCCTAAGTTGAAGTAGGTAACTGTAAGCTAATAAAAGAAAGAAGAATGGTCACAATCCAATCAATAGTTTCGGTGAAATGCGTGGACAAACATACCTCCATACAAACATACATACTACACCTATAAAATTTTGTATATTTGTTTGGAAGCCCTAATATATTATATTACATATACATACGTATCAAATAGATAACCTCGTTTTTTCGAATTCGGTTAAAATAGTTAAAATATACTTTTGATACTTACACAAATGGTGTCCCACAAATGACGTACCAGGATGCACCGTTCAAAGGCTTTTGGTTGCCGATGCAGTGAAAGTCAAAGTATCCCTCATCATAATCGTCGGGGCAGAAATACTTGCGCTTTTGAAGCGTCTACGGAGATAAATACACGCTTAGGTTTATTCATTTTTATTCGGTAGGTAACTACAGTTAGGTTTAATGCAGGTTTCGTCACAATGTTTTCCTTCACTGCCGAGCTAGTAATACTTAATGGAAAATTGAATCGTACGTAAGTTCCACGGCATCGTGAAAAGTCTGGATTTGAATCATCAAGCCGAGATTGATACGCAATAGGTTCCAAGTGGCATCATAGCACCACAGTACAGTGGTATAAGAAAGAGTATCTATTACTACATAATCATAGCTTGGTAAAGTTGGCGGATCATGTCAGATAAAATAAAGATAAAAAAACAAATGTGGATGTTTCATTGAAAATAGCTGGGAAATAGGTACTTAAGTACCTAAGTATTATGTTTGCTAAGATAGTAAATAAAATACTGACCGTCCTAGATAAAATAGCAATAGACACACATACTGTTAACTCCGCTAGATTTCTAGTGATCAAGCCACCGTCATTTTGCCTTTAAATATTAAAAAAATCCTGAATCGCGCTATCAAAGTTTTTGCAACGATTACTATATAAGGTAAATGGTCGGCGTCACCAATGGGAGTACGTGGCTACATAGTAATACCAGTATCGGGGATGCTGGCAATGTAATAACGAAAACGTAGGGGAAGTACCCCGTCGTCTATGTAGCCTATTTGACTCCCCTGTTTTATTTAATCTACGATTTTTTATGAAACTTTAGACCATCAAACTGAAACACTTTTAGGTCTGCCACACACAGACGGAATTGCAATCCGGAATTCCAAATCAGGATTGTGATTTTGTATAGGATTTGACAGCTCCGCAATTCCGATCGGAATTATGGAGGGGGAAAATCCATACAAAATCGTAATCCTGATTCGGAATTCCGGATTGCGATTCCGTATGCGTGTGACGGACCTTATAGTAGTGTAGATTGAGACCTTCGATAAAAATTTATCCAAGATCGAGACAAAACGTTGAAAAAAAAAAAAGGTTGTCTCATACATTTAAGGACGGCCGCACATTATCAGAAATTTCTAACAGAAAAATTCTGACGCTCGCCGGAAGCACCCCGCATACTATCAGAAATTTTGATCCGGCAACTTTTGAGCCCAGTCGCGTTTCATATTTCAATCAACGCACATCGACCCAGTGTTGCCACCTTAGCCCTTTTGGGGCTGTAATTCAGTCAAATTGTGTTTTTACTAGGAAAGTTTTGTGGTAGTTCTGATTTCTTCCATTCTACATGTATTTTGGGGTGCTGAATCCAAATCTGAGGTTTGCTAACAAAATTTAATTGACAAAATCGCAAAAAAAGTTAAAAGTTCTGTTTGTTTTATTCCGGAATTTTGCTTAAAACTCTGAAACTATTAATTTTGAGTAAATGACCTGTTTACAGAAAATAAATATACCTGACTTTTATTTCTATCACATGAACATGACACACAAAAATATCGTAGATCTAGGATAATTATCGCACGTCTGGCAATACCTGATCCGAATTTCTGATAGTGTGCGGGGCCTAATACAAAATGTATGGCAAACACGCCTTCCGTCAGAAAAATTCTGACGTCCGGCTGAGGTGCCGTCCGGCGTGCATCAGAAGCGGACGACCGGTCAGAATTTTTCTGACAGTGTGCGGGGTCTAATACAAAATGTATGCACCGAGTGCCTTCCGGCGAGCGTCAGAATTTTTTTGTCAGAAATTTCTGATAATGTGCGGCCGTCCTAAGTCGCGTAGGTAAGAACTGCAATTGAAACATCAAACAGCTGTTTTTTTTCGCGATTTCGATATTATGATAGCATAGATATATTGCTCCATAGTGAAAGTTGTTCAGTTTGATAGTGTAATCCACCCCTTTAAATATTACTGGGTTATTTGTTACACTCTGTCGTCTGTATCTACTATTTATTTATTCGTATGGCGAATTTCGTTTTGTAGGCGTATCTACTTATATCGGTAATTAAGTAAATAGATACAACCAGTTCTAAAAATTACTTTTCGTACTACCCACGCAAGATGTCGAGCATAATTTTGACGTGAATTTTCCTTTGTAGTAAGTAATTAAAAACATATCTTAAGTAGGTAGTAGACGACTACTCTACTATCAGCATTGGGCACGCGTGGTGGACGTATATGTATAGGCTGATAATTATTATATTAAATTATGTCCTATTTGTCTTGTAAAGTTTCAATACCTAACTTTTGAAGTAAACTCAACCACACAACAAAATACCAGTAGGTACTCGTACATATTGGTTCTATGGGTGGTTGAGTTTAGGACAAATGCTATGCATGTTGCGTCATTAATTAATTAGTAAAGCCAATGTAGGTACCCTAACTTGTCATTGTTAATTTTACAATTGTCACGTTTATTAAAAAAGTGTGACATTACCTGGCCAAACGGCGTGGTGAGGGTAGCCACTTCGTTACAAGGCCCGACCGGCTCGTGCAGCCCCAGCGACCACTCCCTCTCCGGGTGGAAGAACACCACGAAGACCCAGTAGATAGTGTAGTGTATGGCAAGCTGAACAATCAGCAAGTAATCTATGGTCGTCAGTCTGAAATAGGTAAGATAGATCATTTTAATCACTCATGCTAATGATAGCCAGCAGTGATCATGTTCAGGCTGACTGCCCAAGGAGAAAGGTGCCCCAGACGAACACACAAATCTACTGGAATCAAATCTATGGGACAACAGTTTTTTTCGCGATTTCGATGTTGGTGCCATTGAGAAAATTGTTCAACCATAATGGTTCCGATGCTGAACTTTAGTGAATCAAGTGTAACATAATAAATATCCTATATTTGCGATGAATATACCTTGGTAATTACGGAATTCAATGTCACTAGCTCACTAAATTGCTCAATTGTTACCTATTGACCCAATTATGATATCCATAGTTAACTTACACATCACCGTCTCACCTTTCTTTCACTTTCTCTCTTTCGCTGAGCAGACCATGGAGGGTGAAAACTGCGTAGATGGCGAACAAAACGAAGAATGTAACTTCCGTACTAATTTTATACATGTCATGCAGGGGGTGGTAGATGGGGACGAACAGGAGAACGCCGCCCGGCATGCCCAGGAGCGACGAGATGATCACGGATTTCAACTCACAGCTCACTCTGAAATGTGCACAATATTGGTGTCATTGACATAGATAGCTTTTTTTAGAGGATCTAGGAGTAGTTGGTCCTCGTAGGTCGATACAACGGCAGCGGGATCATCCACGGTAAATGTATTTTGTTTTCTAGTTAAGACGTATTCTATTTCATAGCGATTACCTTGCCATAGATCGGGGGCCGGTGAGGATTTCGTATACCAATCGAGCTCATCCATAATTCAATTTTCATGCAATAGTTTACTATTAGAAGATGCGAAAAAACTTGGTCGGCCGACCCCTATCCTGGTGGGTTTTGTGTAGGAGGGTGACTAGTAACCTCTCTGAGACGAGACTAATTACCCATCGAGCTCATGAACCAAATTATGCTTATCCGATTGGTCTTAATTAGTGTTACGAAGAACACTCGGTCGTCCGCCGGATATCCTGGCAGGTAGTGCTGGCCAACCAAAAATGGTGGTCAAATTTTGGAGTACCTCTCACCCATCGAGCTCATGGATGAAATGTATGCCAAATCAAAGGTTAGACCTTTACCTTCAATATTTCATCGGTCGTCCTGGCCGAAACCTGGTGGGTTCTGGTGGCCAACCAGATTTATCTGTCAAAGTAAGATCATGCGTTTTCACGTTTATATGAATAAATACTTTATTTACCTGATATATGTAGTTCTTTTAGTATGAACGTGAACGGTGGTATGGTTTAAAAGTATTTAAAAAAAAAAAACAAAAAAAAAATTACTGTGTCGATAAATGAGACATCAAATAAAAATTTTTTTTTTCGATATAACTTCGTCATTTCTAAACTGATTTGGCTGATTGTTTTATTTTACAAAAATATATATTCAAGAGTTCATGCCACTAAAATTTGGTGAAGATCTGATGAAGCGTTTCGAAGATGTTCAATGTTTTAAGTGGGTCAGATTTTACTACAAAAAATATCCAACCAAATTTATTCTTTAACGAGAATAGTAATTGAGTTCTATTAATGATTCTTTCAAAAATGAAATTTGCTCTCTTAAGAGATGTCTATATAATAAAATAAACGAGTAATGACCGCGGCGTTGCTTTCAAAAATGAAGGTGATAAAAAATGTTTCGTCAAGTAAAAGCTACCTATGTTTATGTGGATGATCTAATTTAGTACCTACCTATATTCGTTCTAAAATAATTAGATGAAACTGTTATAAAGGGATGATTGGATCATCAAACTGATCAACTTTTATCATGGGTTCAAAATCGAAATCGCTAAAAAAACTGCTGTCTAGTACATTCCGATTCCAGTCGAGTACCTAAGTTTGCAGTTTTGTATGGGACCGCAGATTTTTTCGCGTTTTCGATGTTAGTCCCATAAAGAAAGTTGTTCAGTTTGATGATCCAATCATCCCTTTATAACAGTTTCATCTAATTATTTTAGAACGAATATAGGTAGGTACTAAATTAGATCATCCACATAAACATAGGTAGCTTTTACTTGACGAAACATTTTTTATCACCTTCATTTTTGAAAGCAACGCCGCGGTCATTACTCGTTTATTTTATTATATGTATAGAAATCTCTTAAGAGAGCAAATTTCATTTTAGAAAGAATCATTAATAGAACTCAATTACTATTTTCGTTAAAGAATAAATTTGGTTGGATATTTTTTGTAGTAAAATCTGACCCACTTAAAACATTGAACATCTTCGAAACGCTTCATTAGATCTTCACCAAATTTTAGTGGCATGAACTCTTGAATATATATTTTTGTAAAATAAAACAATCAGCCAAATCAGTTTAGAAATGACGAAGTTATATCGAAAAAAATAATTTTTATTTGATGTCTCATTTATCGACACAGTTATTTTTTTTTTCAAGTTTTTTTTTTTAAATACTTTTAAACCATACAACCATTCAAGTTCATGCTAAAAGAACTGCATATATCAGGTAAATAAAGTATTTATTCATATAAACGTGAAAACGCATGATCTTACTTTGACAGATAAATCTGGTTGGCCACCAGAACCCACCAGGTTTCGGCCAGGACGACCGATGAAATATTGAAGGTAAAGGTCTAACCTTTGATTTGGCATACATTTCATCCATGAGCTCGATGGGTGAGAAGTACTCCAAAATTTTACCACCATTTTTGGTTGGCCAGCACTACCTGCCAGGATATCCGGCGGACGACCGAGTGTACTTCGTAACACTAATTAAGACCAATCGGATAAGCATAATTTGGTTCATGAGCTCGATGGGTAATTAGTCTCGTCTCAGAGAGGTTACTAGCCACCCTCCTACACAAAACTAGCACAAAACCCACCAGGATAGGGGTCGGCCGACCAAGTTTTTTCGCATCTTCTAATAGTAAACTATTGCATGAAAACTGAATTATGGATGAGCTCGATTGGTATACGAAATCCTCACCGGCCCCCGATCTACCACCTTCTATCACCACTTGACGCTAGCGGCCGGGCCGTAGCATTGCAGCGTGATATAGCCCTATAATCGCGCGCCTTAGCACTGTTTTATGCGTGATATATTCTTATCGTGCTCATCATGCTACGGCCGCTGCACCTTTTCTGTTGTCCTTTTTAAAATATACATATATCTACGTATATCACTCACCCAGCAGACTCCCACTTTGACACCTTAGGAGCAAACTTCCTACTGGCATGGAAAAAGAAAACGAAGCTGGCAGTGAACGCGGCGTGGAAGTAATACGAGTTCCATGGCACCCAGTAGTGCCGGTCGAACACGTTGGGGTCGGTGTCATGCCAAGTCCAGTGCACGAACTTGACGGCCACTATGTCGTAGGGGATGTCGACGAGGACGGTCACGAGACCGACTGCAAAAGGCTCGGCGTATCGCGGCAGGTTGAGCTTGGAGACGGCGTACGCGGCGTGGTAAATGAACGCTGGGTCTGGAAGATACATAAGCATGAATAAAAATAAACATGTGTACAGTTCACCATAAGGTAGGTACTACCTTTTATAACTTTATGCAGTTCACACATGGTTCACACGCAGTAGAAGTGAATCCTTCAGAAACTATGTGTCGCTTTTTCGTTTCATCGAGTTTCGAATTACAACAAAGAAGTTTTCACTTCAAAAAGAATGAACCCAAATGTCTGTGACACATACAGTAAATTGAACTGGAGGAATATACTACTCTGATCTGGATGGAGGCACTAGTGGCTAGTGGAAAAGAGACAGGATTGGCGAATACTCCGCCGACAAGAGTGAAACCGTCTTATTATTCTGTAATGATGAAAGATAGTGTACCCAACATGGGTACCACATATACCATATACCATATACCCACAGGACCCCCCACTGTGATATCACAGGTTCCATTCCCGTACTTCAGTTTGAGAAGTTAACCAAATTCCTCATTATTAGCAGTCAGTGCCATGAATATTATATTTTACAGTCGTTGATACCATATTATAAACCAATATGAACTTACACAACAATATTATATGCAACGGCAACCTTCCGCCAAGCAGCATCACAGGTGTCTGCGAATGCCAGAAGTTATCATACTCTGGCAGAACGAAATGCCAGAAGTTGTCGGCGAAGACTCCATGGAGAATCGTGGCGAACCAGAAGTATGGCCATCTGCCACCTTTCCTGAAAGCTACGAGAGGGTAAGTCATCTGCCCAAGCACATCGCCTTCGGATTCGGAGGATTCAAGGACGGACGTATCTATTTCGCTCACGCGCGGGTTAGGTGGCCACGTGGCTGGTGGTTCAAGTGTGTTTTTATACAAATACAATCCTTGAGGTCACCGAAATACCTATTACCGAACTATTTGCTATTTAAACTAGACGTGTTGGCAAAATCACTGACACCACGATGGAGAAATTTTAAAATTATAATTGAATATTATGTGCAGAAAGGTTACACACATTATATTAATTATAATGTAACAATTCCGAAATCCGAAAAAAAAATATTATACCTACTAAATTCGAACGCGAATACCGAATACTTAACAAAACTAATGGAAACAGTTTTTAAGATTAAATACAATGATAATTATCAACAGAATAATGTACTAGTTTGAATACTGGATTTCTGATTTGACTTACAAAAAATCATTCTTCAGGAATGCGATTTTTGAAAGTCAAATCAGCAGTAGAAAGATGCGTATCTCCATATAGTAATTTTTACATTTACAACTGCTGAGTTCAACGAATGAGTTTCAAAAATCGCACTCCTGCTTTCTAAAATAATTTTTGCTTTCTCTTTTTACGGAATAAGAATAGACACATTATTAACTTATAGTATTCTTATGGCTCAGGTTACGCTATGGCTCAGTTAAACGTAGGTAATATTCTAGACTATTATAGATACCATGGAGGAACGTGATCACGCCTGCTAGCAGGTAGACGGCCTGTGATATCAGGTAACTCGGCTGAGCAACCCAGAGCTGGTTGATATCGTTGGTGTACACCAACCACTGCATCCACTGTAAATGAACGATGATCATAATTAGGTACATACATAATTACATACAATTGTTATAACATCGTGTTTTTTCGACTATCACCTCGTCGGAAAGAGTTTTGTTGTAGAAAAGATGCGACCTTCAGAAACTCACAACTCAAAAAATATACAAATAGACATAGAATAATGAAATAGCGTCACATTCAAAGGTCACATTTTTATGACCTGGAGTGCGATTTTTGAATGCTGAGTTCAGCAGTTGCACTATCAAAATTACAATGGAGATACGCATCTTTCTACGGCTGATTTGACTTTCAAAAATAGAGTAATCGCACTCCTGAAGTATGATTTTTGAAAGTCAAATCAGCAGTAGAAAGATGCATATCTTCGTAGTAATATTGACATTTACAACTGCTGAACTCAGCGAATGAGTTTCTAAAATCGCATTCCAGGAGTGCGATTTTTGAAACTCATTCTTTGAACTCTGCAGTTGTAAATGTCAAAATTACGGAGATACGCATCTTTTTACTGCTGATTTGACTTTCAAAAATCAGGCTCCAGGAGTGCGATTTTTGAAAGTCAAATCAGCAGTAGAAAGATGCGTATCTCCACAATAATTTTGACATTTTCAACTGCTGAACTCAGCGAATGAGATTCAAAAATCGCACTCTAGGAGTGCGATAAGCCCTCAGCATAAGCCAGCAATTCATTAACTTTATAAATCTAAACTATTATAAAACTGTAACAGAAATGTGTCTGCGACATGGTTTTTTGTCCCTGATTCCAAATCACCAATTTTTGGATTTTTGTCTGTCTGTCTGTCTGTTTGTTTGTTTCTTTGTTTGTTTGTTTGGGTGTTTGTTTGTTCGAGCATCACGCAAAACTACTGAACCGATTTTGATGAAACTTTTTTGTTTGATAGCTTATCATCTGACTTAAAATCTGGTATATAATTTATGCGGACGAAGTCGCGGGTAAAAGCTCGTTACTTTTAAAGTTTGAGCAAAACGTTATAATACGTTAAGCACTTTTAAGGCGGTGGGCCTTAAAAGTGCTTAACGTATTATAACGTTTTGCTCAAACTTCCGAACACACATCCGGAATAAACCTGGAGTGCAATTTTTGAAAATCATACGATCGACTCGGCAGTAGAAAATGTCAAAATTACTATGGAGATTATGCATCTTTCTACTATCGATTCGCTCGTATGATTTTCAAAAATCGCACTCCTGATTCGTAATTAGATTCCGTATGGAGTGCTGCCGCTTTCAGAGACTTTTCACTAGATCTAGTGATTTTTTGATGTCTTAGGTGGTATATTTTAAAAAGATTTTTGAGCGTAGGCGTTGATGGAACGGTAACTAACGTGTCGTGACGGTGCAGTTGCAACATCGTTACGGTAGGTATAGTTGCGAAATCGCCTACGCTCAAAAATCGCTTATGTGATAATGGTTCATGCCATTTTGTATGCAGATTATGTCTAATGTTGAAACTATCGATAGTCTTTTAGTACAGTTGCATTAATATTGGAATACAATTTACAAATCATCATTTGTCATCATTCATAGTAATTATCATGTATAGAAATTGTGTGTTTCGTTTTAATAAATACCTGAAAATGCAATAATTGTCATTTATGTTGCGTTGCATACATTTATATTTAGGCATTTTTTAAACAGCAAGCTAGTATTTTTTGTAACCATAGTTGACAACACTGAATCCGATTCCGGATTGCAATTCCGTAATCCGTATGTGTGTGACGGACCTAAAGGCGACTCAAAAAATTACATTCGTGGAGAGAAAGGCATAGCTTGACCTTTAGTAAAAACATTTTACCAAAGATTACTTTTACTAAACAGTAGGTATCAAAAAATGTACCGTTTTAGTAGAAAATAATGATGAAATTTTCTGTAAGGAATAGAAGACCGGGATGACAATGACAACACAGTAGGATTTTTAATTTTTAACCGACTTCAAAAAAGGAGGATGTTTCTCAATTCGACCGTACTAGTAATATATTATAGTTAAATCTATGACCGTAATATATTTTTTTAATGTGTGTTCGCGGATAACTTCGTCATTTATGAACCGATTTTCATGATTCTTTTTTTGTTGGAAAGGAGATATCCCAAGGGTGGTCCCATGATAAGGAAACCAGGATCTGATGATGGATCCCAGAGAAATGGAGGGGAACCTTCGAAAATCGTAGTGCCGACTAGTGCCTTTGTTAATTAAAAGTACTAAGTACTATTAAATCGAACTAATGAATTCGCCACTATAAATTGTGAAATAAACAAAATTTTAACAAAAAATTAAAACCGCCTTCAAAAAAACTAAAAAGTTAAAAATAATATTGCAGCCGATGACTTTTTCGTTCGCATCATAAGATTGTTTTATCGAAGTCGGTGTCAAGCCAATCCAAAAAACTAATGCAAGCCCTGTCGCGAATCGTACTGGCTTGACAGCGACTTCGATAAAACAATTTAATGTTCTTATGATGCGAACGAAAAAGTCATCGGCTGCAATATTATTTTTTAACTTTTTAGTTTTATTGAAGTCGGTTTTTTTTGGAACAGTCCCAAAAAAGTACTGTTTTTGTAATTTAGTTTTTACAAATTCATTACTAAGAGTATTAATTTAATACAAATACAAAATACAACTACAAATACTGATTGCCGACTACTACTCATGTCTTCTTGCGGGATGATACCGTGAGAAGTCCCCTTCAACCACCGTACACCGGTCCCTATAAGATTTTGGCCAGAAGTCCTAAAACACTCACCTTGGATGTCAGAGGCAAGAAGCAAGAGGTCAGCATCGACCGTGTCAAACCAGCGCACTTAGAGGTCGAGCCCGATACCGGGCATCAGTGCCCCCTATAACACCTCCTGTCTCACCTGTGTTACCAGAACCAGCAAGACCCACGTCTGATGTTTCACCGCCTGTGGTTCCTAGTCAAAAACCTTATTCATCATCAGCATCAACATCCGATCCCCCCTCCCTTTCCCCTGTCATTACACGAGCCGGCCGTAGAGTTCGTTTTCGTGATATCTTAAATTTATAAACGTACCTAACCGTGCGATCATATATCAATTGTCGTACAGTATAGAATGTTACAGTATGTTTTATTTTATACTGTTCGTTTCTGCGTAGGAGGGTGATGTGGCGAGTATCCGCGCCACTGTATTGTCGATGGTGTTTAGTTAACTCTTGGAGAGTTTGTCGCTGGTATCTTAGCTTAGGAACGTCATAACGGACTAGTCGCGAGGCTAGAGTTTCTAGTGTGATCGAATTGTATTCGTAGCTCGACCATATAAATAAAGCAGTATATAAAGTACAGCGATCCTATCATTCATCGTCTCTCCTACTCCGGGCGTTCCTGCGTGTTCTCCTTAGTAACTTTTAAGTGTCTACTTTTACAAACTAGAGGCTGGATTTACAATTGTTTTAGAACTTTTACTAAAGCCAGACGCATTCAGAAACTCAAAAGTCCCTCCATGGACACGGACATTTTAGCGACTTATCAAAACTTTTTTACACGTAGGACAGCTTTTGAAATTGTAGGTATGTATCAGATCCAATGCGCTTATGAATAGGTATGACGAGATTTGCCACAGCTGCATGCTTCAAATGATAGAGTTTGTAGTTGTAGCAAAGCTTCTGACCACCCATAATGGGATATGGTCGTGGGTTTATGTCTGTATATATCAATATCTCGTTCAACTCTTTAATCTCTAAAATCTAAAAACTTTATAAAAAATGTACAACACCACCGCGCCGACGCGCCGGAAGGTGTAGAGTCGAATTGTGGTCGAATTGGTGGCCTACATAAAATGGTTTAATGAAGCAATTACTAATTACTATTATCCTATTATACTATTTATTTTACGAACACCTTCCGACGCGGTGGTAGAGTCAAAAAATATACGTCTGATATTACTTACTTTTTTTGAATAAACAAGTTTTTGATTAATTAAAATAATGCGTGCCACATAATGGATTCTAATCTAATACCTATAGACCCAATAATAATATATTTTAGTTTTATCTTCTTAATAAAAAAAACATTTGAAATTAACGCTATATTCACATTTTTAGTTTTTATTAGCTAGAATATTATTTTTTATAACATGATGAACTATAAAAATTCATGAAATGTTGATGACGTCACTTGTGAGTATTTAGTAAAAATTTTCATACATCGCGCGCGTTTTTACGTTCTTAAAAGTTGCTAATTTGACAAATAGTCCGATCCCCTATAGGGGAGTGGACTACATAAAATATATTTTAGTTTTAACTGCTCAGTAAATAAACCGTTTGAAAATAACGCTAAACTCACATTTTCAGTAATTCTGTTGCTTGAATACTATTTTTAATAACTGGATAAACTATAAAAAGTATCAAAACGACGACGAAAAATAATGACGTCAGTCACTATGCAAATTTAGTACAATCTAAACTATTATAAAACTGTAACAGAAGTGTGTCTGTACATTGAAGATATTTACAAAAAAAAGATTACGATATGATTTTTAAATGTTCCTGATTCCAAATCAACAATTATTGGATTTTTTGTCTGTCTGTTTGTTTGTTTGTTTGTTTGGGTGTTTGTTTGTTCGAGTATCACGCAAAAACTACTGAACCGATTTTGATGAAACTTTTTTTGTTTGATAGCTTATCATCTGACTTAAAATCTGGTATATAATTTATGCGGACGAAGTCGCAGGTAAAAGCTCGTGTTATCCTAAAGATAGGTATCTTAGTTAATACCAAAATAATATCATTACGTTGTCTAATTAATCCGATAAAATTAAGTTATTTCCATTCACCGTGTGTTATTTTTTTTTCTAGAATGTTATCGTTCGACGGCGACGGAAATGATTTCTTAAGCCGTTGTTCTGGGCGAAAGACAAGCAAACTATTCACCACTTGATACCTACGTCATTCAATCCTGAAAATTAAGTCAGGTAGACCAAAATGTTACAGTAGTTAAGTGCACAGTTCCAGAGTGAGCTCCCAGCTCCCTTTTTTTTACGAATTTCCTATGAAAGTTGTTCAGTGCCATGGGAACAATCGCCTGCTATATCATGATATGGAACAATTAGTATCGGATGGGACCAACATTAAAATCGGTATAAAAAATAAGCTGTTCCATAGAAAACGTCATTGGCTACTCAACCCAAATGTATAGCTATTTCTATTTTGACTCCTATTGTGAAAGGTGTTCAATTTGATGGTCTGAAGCACGGAGCACCCCCTTTTCATATTTTTTTAATAACGCATTGAAGTTTACATCCAGGAGTGCGATTTTTGAATCTCATTCGCTGAGTTCAGCGGTTGAAAATATCAAAAATACTGTGGAGATACGCATCTTTCTACTGCTGATTTGACTTTCAAAAATCATACTTCAGGAGTGCGATTTTTGAAAGTCAAATCAGCAATAGAAAGATGCATATCTCCACAGTAATTTTGACATTTTCATCTGTTGAACTCAGCGAATGAGATTCAAAAATAGCACTCCTGAAGTGCGATCTGGGAGCTGGGAGCTCCCAGCTCCCATCTACGTGTACTCGTGCACAGTGTCTTTCTTAATATTCTGACGGTTTTTAATTAAGGAGATGATCAGTTTATCAAACTAAACAACTTTCTCTGTGAGATATCTAAAGTTTCGGTTCTGTTCTAAAGTGGTTCAGTATTCAGTATAGTATATAGTAGTATAACCGACAGTATTCAGTAGCTGTGCGGAATGCTATGCTCCCGCTATTAGAAGGTAGGTAATAGGTATACAAGGGTAGGTAGAGACTAGTAGGTATGACTTGCCATACGCTACATTCAATATAAGTTTATGTGATCTGAAGAATTCGATAAAAACCACTAGATATGTATCAATGAGTTTAGTAAAGGCACAATATAGGTATATTATAGGTAGGTACCTAACGCAATATCATAAAATTGTAGCTCTATGTAGAATTGTGTATGATAGGCATAGATGATAGGATAGCATATGGTTCCCGAATCGTGCAGAACGTCGCAATCGCACAGCTTTAAAATTATTCGCAAGCGTTATTAGAACTAAATATGGTATCAAGATAACTGGTATCAAAATCAGTAGAAAAAATAATTGGAAAAAAATTACTAACCGTAATGCCGGTGTTTGTCGCCATGGCGGCAAAAGCGTGCTGCGCCTGAGTCGCTTATCAGAAAAATGATATTTATTGAAAATTTACCTACTGTCCGGTTACATACCTAGTTACGGTACCAAACCAAATTGGATTATCGATATTATTTTTCTTATCGTGACATCGCTATTACCCATTGCCATAACTAAAACTTTGAATGAAAATGTGACTTTTAGTTTCAGTACATATCTCTTAGATAATTTTACTTTGATCTAAGTTTATAGGTAGGCTTGAGAGTTGAGACACATTTGCCGCCGGCGACCGATGCCGTCGGTAAAATATGTGTCTCAACCTTCGTCTAAGTATATATAGCTGCATTTTTTACTTTGACATTATAGTACTCTGCACTTAGTGACTATACCTTCATTATTTAAGGATTGTATTCGTAAACTGAGTAAAAGAGTCACGGAGACGGTCATTTGCGATTACGTTATTTATGTTTACCGACGGCAGATTCTGGTACTTCAACTAGATAATCTGTGTGACAATGTCCAAGACATTAGGTAACATAAGTAGTTAGATTCACCGTATCTTATCATCATAACATAAATAATATTAGCCTATAAACCGTATAAAATATGAACCAGCTACCTTCTTATCTTATCTTATCTTGTTGTGGGGGCTGGCAAGCCAGCAACACTTCGACCCAGTGGGATCTTTTGTGTTAGCCCCAATACTTTTTACTTTCTTCACCCTTCAAATACATGGTCAATGAAGGAGGCAATACCATTGAGGGGAAGAAACCTAAGATCTCCCGGTTTTGGATATCCATACAACCAGCTACCTTTAGACCATCATTTATTGCAGGACTTCCCTCCCAATCAGGCGCGCCCCCCTTCGGGGCGTAGTGTTATCAGAGGGGGGCACAATTCGTTTGTATTTTGAAAAGAAAAATCCAGTTCACGACGTAAGGGGCCCATTCACAGTAGTCCTACATGCAGGACTACGAGGCCACACACTATCCTGCAAGTAGGACTACTCATACATTTTGCCCAAGGTCATCGGACGCTTTGTAGGACTGCAACACCATTCACGATCCGATATTGGTGTAGGACTGCAAGACGGACTACTGTGAATGGGCCCCTGTAAATTCCACATTAATTCATTTTATTAATTAACTCATTCATTCAGTTCCTAATTCACCCATTCGTTTGTTGTTTTGTTACTGACATGTTCAGGCTCAGCAGGTCTCAGATCCACCCGCGCTTGTCGTTAAAATTTCGATAGTGGGGGATGCAAATATTTCTTAATATACCATAGAGAGAGAGAGACGGAAGCAAGGAAGGCGAGACGCAAAAAAGGTTGGGAAACCCTGATTTATTGTATTATGTCTAAACAGAGTAACTGACTGACATAGCTCAAAGAATTTGCTCGCAGAACCGATGGTCGGTGGGGCCGAAAAGTTCTCGAGTGGCGACCGCGTACCGGAAAGCGCAGCGTGGTTAGGCCCCTCACACGGTGGACCGACGACCTGGTGAAGGTGGCAGGAAAACGTTGGATGAGGGCAGCGCAGGACCGGTCGGTATGGCGACCCTTGGGGGAAGCCTATGTCCAGCAGTGGGCGTCCATCGGCTGAGATCTTAGACAATTTAATAATATGGACGCGTAACGCGTGTCATTCTCCTATCAACATTTCCTGCCACTTTTTGCGGGGGGCGAGGTAACATGAAATTCGTAACTTTGGATTTTATTCCCTATAACTTTAGATTCTAATTTTGAATGTTAAAAATCATGAAAAGTAGTCTCGTGTGAACCCCAAACGTTCTAAGTTCAAAATTATTGTTTCGCAATTATAGGCTGTCTCGTTTAGTGATAAGGTATAAAATTGAGTGTAAATGCACAGGATCAATTAGTCTCATACCGTGGTGTGGTAGAGGGGAAATGCTACCGCAAGGCCAGTCCTTAAGGCTGAGATGATGATGCTGATGATGATGATGATGTCTAAACATCTCTATCATCCCTTCTATGATCTTATATTGTTCTAGCCAATCTGCTCACGAACGTCATTTCACTCAGGGTGATCAGAATTCGTTTGTACCTATCGTATTACGCTAAAACTTACCTATTCTAAAAACCTGTCGATAATATAAAAATCGATAAAACGCCATCACTAATTCCGTTATCTGCGTCGTGTGAACCGCTACGTGTCTAAGAATTTGTGCCAACAGCGTGCCACATGTTACTATAGAGGTTTTATGAATATGAATCGAAACACCTGGCCATTGTCTCGATATATACAATTAAATAAACTATTGTTTTAGTTAAAGGTTAACTTTTGATGCTTTCCATGGAACTTTATGTTAATTTATTTTAGTAAGTATATGAATTTTATGATAGAATTTGGGTGGTTGAATTCATACACGGTATGTTTTTTCCCAATGAAAGAAAAATAGAAATTATCGTCATTATCAATTTATTAGTTTATACCCAACGAGCTTTTACCCGCGACTTCGTCCGCATAAATTATATACCAGATTTTAAGTCAGATGATAAGCTATCAAACAAAAAAAGTTTCATCAAAATCGGTTCAGTAGTTTTTGCGTGATACTCGAACAAACAAACACCCAAACAAACAAATAAACAAACAAACAAACAAACGAACAAACAAACAAACAAACAAACAGACAGACAAAAAATCCAAAAATTGGTGATTTGGAATCAGGGACATCTAAAAATCATATCGTAATCTTTTTTTTGTAAATATCTTCAATGTACAGACACACTTCTGTTACAGTTTTATAATAGTTTAGATTTACACCCCCCAGTGGAGTTTACATAACACGCGCGATAAGGCTATCTCGCGCCTTTTATCTCGTTCGTTCGCGCGCAAATACGAGCGACACTTTGAGGTCGCCGTGTGTCGCGGAGGGTCGCGCGACCGTAAAATGTATTAAGGCCAGCACGGCTAGCATGCCACCCACGACAAAGCGTTTAAACAAGAAAACCGTCATGCGCGCTCTCTTTGGCATACGTAAAATAATAAAGATGGAGGCACATCTCGATTTTTGTCGTTTTCTCGGGGGTGGCATGCCAGGCCTATAGGCCACACAGAGTCGGTTTTGCGGGAAAGCGGGTCGGAGGCGGTCCTGCGGGAAGCGAATATCTCCGGACCCGCGCGTATTTCTGTGTGGTAGGGTACATACAAACTCGAACATTACCACTACACCACAACATACACAACAAAAACACACAGAAAACCGAGCGGGTCCGGAGATATTCGCTCGCAGGTCCGCCCCTCCGGCCCGCTTTCCCGCAAAACCGCCTCTGTGTGGCCTGGCCTTTAGTGCGACGCTCTGCGACCCACCGCGACAGCAAAGTGTCGCTCGTCTGTAAGAGCCCTAAGAGGGAGGTTACACGGTCAGTATTTCATCAGTCTGGTCCATCATTCTGGTCGATCGTTGAATAACGCCAGAATGATGAAGGGTTAAGAGCCTGATTACACGTTCAGTATTTCGTCATTCTGGTCCATCAGTCTGGTCATGTTTATTTGATTTGAAGGGAAACTGATATACTGAAGCACCATGTTAGTCGGGTCAATCTCGAGTCAGTTTCCCTTCAAATCAAATATACATGACCAGACTGATGGACCTGACTGATGAAATGCTGACCGTGTAATCTCCCTCTTACACGATCAATCAGTTTCCCATCAGTATTTCATCATTCACAATGGAATGAAGGAAATGATTATATTTAATTTTCATCAGTCTGGTCTGGATGGAAGGTTTACCATCATTCCGTCAGTCCGTCATTCTCCCATCATTCTGACCAGACTGATGGACCAGAATGACGAAATAAGTCACATTTAAATAGGATACAATATATTAACTTTCAATTTTTAATAGATTGTAAAGGTACCTACTGTTCTTATTTAAATTCATCATCATCATGGACGTCCACTTCTGGACATAGGCCTCCCCCAAGGAACCCCCTTATTTAAATTGGCTGTAATTAAATTGTGTAGAAGTTATTTTACCTGGTGGAGGCTAGCCTCAAGCAGAGAGCGCCTCCTGTCCTCATCCTCGAGTCTGCGACGTGAGTCCTCGAGCCGGCTGATCAGCTGACTCTTAAGGTACAGCACGTTCTCGATGTTCAAATGGAATTTTCAAATATTTTCACGTCGTGGGTGGTGCGGTTTATGATTGTGAAATTAGCTGCAACTTCTTCAGACAGCACAAAAGTTTTATACTCAAAATACTGACTTCTATTACTACGTAATGAATTTGAATATCATAGTTACACACCTTAAGGTCCTGAACTTCCTTGATCAGCTCAACGTTCTCCTGGGACAGGCGCTCTGCTTGTGGGAGGTAATGTCCACAATGGTGCGGTTCAGCTCCTCGATCTTGATGTGCAGCTCGCTGATGGTCACTTCGTACTTCTCGCATGTTTTGACGATGGTAATCTTCTCTTTGGTCACATTCTCCACTTGGGCCAGCAGCTCATATACTTCGGCTTGGAACTTGGACTTCTCCTTCTCAACCCTGGCGACAAAGAAATGTATCGTGCAATCACAGAGCGGGAAACAAACAGGGATGATTACGATGACTTATTGAACTTGTAACCTCCCTCTAAGGCGTGATCGCGCTAAATTCAGAGACGATTTTTAAGATAGTTCGAACTAAGTTCGAAAATCGAGAAAATGTATGGATTTTGACATACGGGAGTTCGAACTAAGGCAGAGATTCAGAGACGATTTTTAAGTCTTAGTTCGGACTCCCGTAGGTATGTCATTCTCTTTCTGTTAGTGGTTTTCTGCGTTTTCTGTCTGGTGGTTTTAGGAGTTGAATCTAGTGGAGAGCTAATTTAACTGTTGGCAACACCAAGGAATATTCGCAACCGATGGAGAGCTATCATCCGAGCCCTGTATCCCACGTAGGGTTAACAGGAAGAAAAGAAGAAGAAGAAGAACACCAAGGAATATAATACTAGCTGGCAACACTGACTGATTGGCTGTCGTCCGTCCAGCGTTGCCAGGCCTACGAATTTATCCGTAGATCTATGGATTTTCGGTCTGGCCTACAGATCTACGGATTTCAATGGTAAATCTACGGATTTTTAGAAATCTTCTGAATTCCGGCCTAAAATCGCAATTTGCTGCATAGAATGATACCCGAGTCGCAAATAAATCAATTTAAGTTCACTTTTGTCATGTATTAGACTGTATTTCCGAAAATATGGCTCATTCCTACTCTTTTCCATCTATCTCCTTCCTTCTACTTGAAGTCCATACACGACAGAAATATTTAATTGAGACATGTATGACAAAAGCACAAACGTACAACGGTACGACGGTGATTATGAAATAATTGAAACAGAAAGTTAAGTGTATATATTCATTTTCATGTTGTCTACGTTTAAACTTGTCAAAGTTTCTAATCTGTTCTTCAATTTAGAGCGATTTTTTAAATTGTTCACTTCAAAATAGTCAGATAAAGCATTTAAAAAAGTCTGTAGATCTACGGATTTTTCAAGAGGGAATCTACGGATTTCTACGGATTTTTCAACCTTGACCTACGGATTTCTAAAAATTGGATCTGGCAACACTGCGTCCGTCGCTGATTTTTTGCCGCGGTCCGATTCGCGCCAAAATCGATTTTAGCGCTCTCAAACGCGTCCCGATTTGGTGAAAGCGCGATCACGTTAGACGGCGTGACGTCATTGATGACGTCATTATCAGCGCCATCTTGGAATTTCTGCGCCCATGCTCCACTGCGATATCACCGTGAGCCTTATTGCAAACCCAAAGCGTAATGTCAAACCACTGTCACTGTCAATGTCAAAATGATGTTTTATGGCGGTTTTTGGTACAGTCAAGAGCACGTCGAGCTTGACACTTTGGACTTTGTACCGTTCTTATTTAGTGCGCCATAAGTGTTACAATCGAACTGCAAGTGTAAAGCTTGATGTGCTCTTGACTGTACAATATAACGTGAATACGACTGTGAGTGGTTTGAGACCGGAAAAAGCGGTCCGATTCAAATAGCGCCGTAAGTTGTGAAATCGCGCTTTTTGTTTCGGACGAGAAGTGCGATTTTTGAAAATCATACGAGCGACTTGGCAGTTGAAAATGTCAAAATTACTATGGAGATTATGCATCTTTCTACTGCCATGTCACTCGTATGATTTTCAAAAATCGCACTTCAGCGATTATGGACGTCAGCACTGTGACCCATGAAATGGTGAATCGGACCGCGGCCACAGATTTTTTTTGCTTTGCTCATTTGTCATTTGTGACATTCAGTGCTGCCAATTCCGGGGAATTTCCCCTATTTTTGGGGAATGAGGGGTGCGTGCGGGGAGAGAGCGGGGAATGATTCAAATCGGGGAATTTCGGGGAATCGACTAATTATAATAAATGTCGAACAAAGTATGTCTAAAGAAGAGGAATTGTTAAAATTCGAACCGAATCAGACAATCCTTAGACCGAAAGTGTAGGAGAAATATAAATAATAAATAAAACTCATTGTATTCTACATACTTAAGTAGATTTTTTGATAAAAATTAGAAGACAAAGAAGCTGATAAACTAATTTTGTCAAACATTAAACTATATTTTCCATGAAAAAATGCTTTAGTGCCGGGGAATGCATGATTGGAAATCTGGGAATTTCGGGGAATGGAGCCTACCTAAGCGGGGAATCAAGAAATTTACATTGGCAGCACTGGTGACATTTGTCATTTCTGCTTGTAGAAAAAAAAGTATTCTTTGTGTAGAAAGTAAAATGAAATACAATTTGTAGTTTTATATTCTAAAAGCATTGAACATTTCTTTTTTTTTTACGTTATTTAGTACATAATCATCTATCAAATCTATGCAACAGTTTATTGTTACGTCATACGTTAATCCAAATATTTACAATGTTCCGAAACTTGTGTTCAATACCTCGGAATTATGCTATTATTAGTAATAAGTGTTCAAGAAATGTCTTTATAAACTCTATAAGACTAAACACGAATGTAGCTCACGCCTTCAAAGCTAAGAGATACCAAAAAAAGGAGCCCGGTGAAATAATAAAGTGGGTTTTGTTTGTAAGTACATTTCTTTAGTTGCAAATTTAATTATCAACATCATTGGTCACAAAGACTGGTTAATCAAGGGATGGGAAAAAATTATTACGTGGTGAAAACCCCTTTTTGTAAGAAAAAATCGGGTTGGGTTTAGTACTACCCGTTCACGACCAGTTGGCCGTCGATGACCGTTACAAAATTTCCTCACAGGCACATTAATTGGTCCCGTCGACAAAAAATTATATAAAAGGCAAATAAAAATTTTAAATTAAAAGCGATATTAGTGACCGGGACGGACGTACCGTACGTGATTGCGTTGCTAAAGGTTATAAAATTGCGTTTATTAGGGTCTCTTAGGGGTGCGGTGCGGGGAAGCGGGAAGGGAGGTAGCGGCCAACTCGAAGTGAATGACTAGTATAATGCGGCACGAATTTGGGGGGGGGGAAGGGTCTCCCCACATGCCCCCCTAAAGGGAAAAAGTGAGGAAAACCCCCTTTTTAAAAAAAAATAATTGAAGTTTGAGGTTATAATTAGCAAAAAAGTGCAATTTTTAGTATCCTGCAGTCCAAAAATAGGTGGTAGGGAGCGTGGGAGGAGGGGGAGCCCTCTCTGCCCCCCCCCCCCCCCTTCCCCACCACCCACGCTGGGAGGCAAAAAAGAAGTGAATAAACGAAAAATTTTGTATTTTTGTAACGTACAATGAGAGGGGGGGTGGGGGGGTGTGAGAGGGGTGAGCGAGGTCGTGAGCGAGGGGGTGTCTGTTACAGTTTTATGATAGTTTAGATTTAAACAAATCCTTATTTCAGATGATACCAGTAAGCTCTTTCGGGCTGGGATGCTGGCAGGTCTATCGCTTGCAATGGAAACTGGAGCTGATCGACATTCTCCACTCAAAGTCTAATGCACCACCTGTTGATATGCCCACAGAGTAAGTATAATACTGACTTTGCACCAGCGAGGTAGTGAGGCTGTGGCCAGAGGCGGCTCGTGAATTTTTTCAGTGGGAGTTCACTTATATTAATACTTTCCACTGAGGTTATAGGAATTGCACATACAATTTCAATGGGTAATTTTATGCTTTCATCAAACACTGATGAAACCCACATTGTATCGTTCCATTTTTTACACTGCACTAAGTAAACTTGTCTACACGTCTCAACAGAAATAGAGGAATTTTGAAATGAATTAAATAAACGCAATGCAACACAACTATTTCGGCGCAGAGAGAAAAAAACCACCTTTGTTTATAAATTTGACAAAACCGGCAACAGCGCCTGCACAGTTTGGCAACATCGCGCGGAGCGCCGCTCCTTATTTGCAGATTTTGTCATACAAATCTTTCGTTTCACGTGTCGGGCAGTAGTGGATTGTCTCCTTCACACGCATTGAATTTAGTATTGAACTTTGTAAACAAAGTCCGTCCATAGGAGCGCTACGCGGAGCGCTCTCCCTGAGAAAAAAAATGGATTGGAGTGGTAGTGGAAACTTATTAATGAAATACCGGCTATTTTAAAGAGTGTACAAGCAATTTATGTTATGTTTGTCGTTCATTAAATGAAAAAAGACTGCTGATAATGTAATACTAAAACTTATTTAATAATTCATTTGGGAGTGGGAGTTCACCGCTCCAGCGCTCCATAGGACGAGCCGCCTCTGGCTGTGGCTACAGTATCAGAAAGTGATGAGTATGTAGTACTACATACAGTATGGAGACTCCCTGCCTACCACCAATCTTTTACCTCACCCCGGCAGGCAGACGGAGGCAAACAACAGTAGGCAAACAACAGTGTTTATACTAATGAGATCGGACGGAGGACGTGGGAATACATGTTACCTAATGTTTTAAACAAGTTACCAATTAAACTACAAAAAGATATTTGTGAAAATAGTATAAATATAAAAACATGTAAAAAAGTACTTAAAAAACATTACCTGTCAAACCATGATGTGTAATGTAGGTACTATTATGTCGTTTGGGATCGGAAGCGTCTGGGTTTCCAGACACAATGGATTTTTCTATTGTGTCTGGAAGGCTAGCCGTTTTTGATACCAATCGACTCATGTAGCTTAGTAATTTTGTTACCTATATATTAGAAGCCGATACAAGACATTGTACCTACCTCGTTATAAAATTGTGATAATATAAATATATATATATTTTTTATATGTACAGTCGAGAGCGCGTCAAGCTTGACACTTTGGACTTTGTGCCGCTCTTATATAGTTAATAAGCGTTACAATCGAACTGCAACTGTGGGGCTTGATGTACTCTTGACTGTGCCAACCTATCTATCTACTTTTTTTTTAAAGTGCCATATTGAAAGCGATCTCATGTACCGCACTTCGTATAAACCCTGTGGTTTCAGAAGTGCGCCTGAAATTTATATATAATTATTATAAAAATAATGTATTGAATAAATAAATTAAAAAAAAATAAAAAAAAAAAGGTGTTAGAGTACATTTTTCTTTGGCAACATAGTCCTTTCTCATTAGCACTCACTCAGTATTGCACATGCTCAAATCAAATCAAAGACATTTATTTATTGCACAATCACAGGTGTTTACAAAAGGTGTATAAAATAAATATAGTAGGCAAAGATAAATAATATAAAGCAAGGCATAGAAACGCTACTTGACATCCATTCACACTTATGACAACCGCCCATTAGAATAAGTGAAATGTCAATAGTAAACAGATGCCGTCTTGAACCATTTTGCCACCAGACCTCCAGCTGGAAGACTCAGCTATTTCCTTACGTTAAGAACGAATTTTGCTTGAATTTGCTTAAAAAGTGGTGACATTTGTTTAACAGACGTAACAGATTTACGTCTAATCGAGCTCTGTCACTCTTATGGCAATCTGTGTGCAACTGTAAGGAATGACTATACAGTACGACCGTAAAGTCTAGAAATTAAATAAATCGGAACTAAACTTTTTCATTATCATGACAACATTATGGAAAACGTCAAACTGTCAATCACCAAAATTTCAAATGCAGTTTTATGCATTTCAAATAAAAAATTTCCGTAAAATATTTGAATTTGTCCTAATTATTATTACTAATGGATAAAGTAACAAAAAGTGGTGCAAGTTTAGTAATTTACTACGTTATTTTCTGTTATGTTTGGAGGTATATCAAGCGGGGAAAATTGGAATAGATTGGATGTTGTTTACAAGCGATTTGCTGATATGGTAGGTATTTATTTACTCTCATGTTGCTTTTTAACAATAGTTTTCAGCGTAATTATATCAATTATCATCAGTTATCATCTGAAAAATAATCATTTAGGGCATTTTCTTTCGAGTTTGGTTCGTTTGGGGTTATGATCGTTTGTTGATAAAACTGATGTTATTGTATGGGTGGACCGCATAATTTTGATCCTTGCATGTCATTCCTGCATGTTTAGTTTATCTTCACTGCGACTAGTTAATATTTTATCGATTACCTCCTTTTTTTTATCGTTTTCAGGAAATTATTTATATCGCAAAATTTTTCTGTCCGGAATGCATCGATAAAAAACTGCCATGCCTAGAAATAGAAATCTTAAATAGAAGGAATGTCAATATCAGATCTACGAAAATACGAAAATAGTAAACATCGTATTCAAAAACAAATAATTTGAAAGTACAATATAAAGTAATATGCGTTTTCATTATTTTCTTCTAGAACTAGAATACAGGAGGCCTACGTAGCATGTTACACGTGATATGGCTATATCATGCCTTTTATTTCGTTCGTTCGCGCGCAAATAGAAAGAGAGCGAAGGTGTGATAGCGCTATATCATATCACGCTGCCATGCTAGCCATGTAGTTGCCGAAATTTAAAATGTATATTGGGTGTAAAATTTAGCTGCTGTCAGAGCCAAATTTAGCTAAACATAGATAACGTTTTGCATAAACTTTCGGAGTAAATACAGCAAGTATCAAAATAGTTTAGGTCGTAGTGTAGTGTTGCCGTGTAAAGCGACAGTGGCGCCCTCATTTAATTTCTACTCTTTCTGGTCGGGCTGTACATGTTTTTGTACAGTTTGATATTGGGTAGACCTGATAGTAGGTATCTCTGCAACTTGGTGATTTCAGCATGCAATACACTAATAAAATAATAATTTAAAACTATACAATCAAATAAAATGAATTTAAATTGCTAGAATAAGCCAAAAAAATAATCTCGAAAGTCAATTTAAACCAATACAATAAAATAAATAGCTATCAAACTAGGAAATGTCAAAGAAAGTTATTATCAAATCAATACATTTACAACAATTTTATTATCTTCGACATTTATTTATTGCATGGTATTTTATTATTGTATGGTATGTTAGTGAAACTAAAGTAATTTTAAATAATACAGGTTTTTCATTCTACTTTCAAGGTATCCAATAAATATTCCTCTATAATTTAGCCAGTAAAATATTGTGTAGTTAAATTCTAAATTGTCGATGGTTTAAGTCTTTCAAAGAGTCTGGTAATTTATTGAATAATTTAGGAAAGCAGTTTTCCTATAAAACATAATATTTGGTCGTTGTAGTGGACATAGAGTTTCTTGTGGGTGCCTAGTTTCAATTAACTTGAAGCTGCTTTTAAGTTTTCCTTCACAAACACACATGCCTCAAAAATATATATAAGGACGGCAGGGTCACTATTTTTAATTCCTTAAAATATGGGACACAGGTGTCTCTTTGGCTTGCACCAAACATTGCCCTGACACATTTTTTTTAAGTTGTGAATAGCGGCAGCATGTGAACTACTGCAGCATTAAGTACCCCAATCACAGATAATATAATACTATACCCCAATGCAACACTCAATACCGCAGATTTGAGTGCTGTTTTTTTGCGATTTCTATGCTTGCCTCTTCTTGACAGTTTTTTCAATTTGTACAAAATAACAGCTTAGTGTCCACGGTGTGCTCGATCACATCAGTAGGGTATTTGAAGCTATTGTACGATGTATTGTATTGGTGGACTTTTTGATCAATACCTCACACATCTGGTGAAAGCCAGCCTTTGCATGTATTCTTGCAAATGTATATCCCAATAAATAGATGATAATATGATAGAGGTAGCAAGACAGAAGACACAAAGATTTGAAGAGTGTTTTGACACCACATACCACTTCACACAAGTATAAGAAATATGTATAATCTAGCAAACAAACCCAAAAAATAATTTTCTTTCGAAATTATTGGCGAATTTTTTGGCTTTTTGGTTTCATTTAAATGTAAACGGGCCTAGAGTATAACTACTTTAAAAAAAAGTCATACCAATCTTCCATAGATTGGTATGACTTTTTTTTAAAGTAGTTACATAATAAAAAAAATTTCAATGCAGCATTGCAGCAAAATATGGTTTGTTGCACCAATTGACTTCAAAATCCCATAATCATAATAACCCATTGTTTCGACTCATACTTTATGACAAGATGTTTATTTCAGCCTCTCAGAATTAGATAAGATGGAATATATGCCAGTCAAGATCCGTGGAACGTTCCTGCACGATAAGGAGATGCTGATTGGACCAAGAGCTCTCATTGACAATGATTCATTGGGCGCTCGGTTCGGGTCCCTTGTTTCAGACCCCAAGACCAACCAGGGCTGGCTGGTTATCACACCTTTTAAATTGGCAGACACTGGGTGAGTCACAACTACATATAATTAAACATTGTCCAACTTATCATCATTACAGTTTTTAAGGGGATGGTCAGACTATCAAAATGAACAACTTTCTCTGCTAGACCAAGGTCCAAATGGCGAAAAGTCAATTAGCTAGTTTTGTTTAGTTATGGAATAGATGATTTTTTTCATGATTGTGACAGTTCTCTCTTAGAGAAAGTTGTTCAGTTTGATAATCCCCTTTAAAAACCAGGACCTGTATGTACGACATACAGCACGACATATGATACATACTTAAGTAGTGTAAGATGGGTGTAGGTTTTGGAAAAAGAGTAACTAAAGGGTGAAATTCGTATCATTGGCATCCTTTTAAAAGTCCACCCATCAAACTTTCTAAATCGTAGCAAAAAAAATCTGCTTCTGTAGGTACTCTACTCAAATTATGACATGCAGCTGATTTTATTTATGCTACGATCGGTTTGCTCCCGTAGTACACGTTGTTCAGTTTGATGGGTAAACTCATAGTTCAAAAGAATGCCAATGATATCAATTTCACCCTGTATAACCTAGCCTAAAGGTAGCATTCCGATCCTAGCGACAGAGTCGTGCGACCGGACGGTAGCTTCATATAAAGCGGTCGCAGGTCCCGGTAGCTATGATCGGAAATCTTACCTTAATGGGCTATAGGTTCAGACGAATATTTTCTATGAGAAACGTGAGTACCCAGCCCTCCGAAAAGTGCGTGAGCGTGCCGTATTTTCGACTTTAAAAAGAGTTAACAAAAGTACTTTTTAGTTTTTTTTTATGATTTCTCTAGATAAACTAATGGTGAATATATAAATACCAAAAATCGGAAACTATTTTAAGTTCTTCTAACACGAGAAAAATGTTAAAAAATTCAAAAAAAATATGTCATCTTTGTAACAATTTAACTCCAAGTACGAAATATCTCTAATACGAAATATTTCCAATACGAAATATTCAATTGATGATTTCACTAAATAAACTGTCCAAGAACACTGAGGTATGACTTTGGTTTCGGTAAATTGTATAAATCTAGTCGAAACATGAAAAATAAAAGATGCCTCGAAGGTGTTTCGTCCTACCATAGGGCCTTACATAGTACTATTATATCTTGCAGTGAAGTGATCCTTATAAACCGTGGCTGGGTGCCACAAAGAATGCGCCCCAAGGAAAAGCGCGCCCCCTCCTTGATAGAGAGGGAGGTGGAGCTCGTGGGGGTGGTCCGCCTTTCAGAGAAGCGGGCACCATTCATGCCGAAAAACAATCCTGAGAAAGGGTCTTGGTTTTGCAGGTAAGACATAGACTACTATAATATAACGGCGCTATCTCAATTTTAAACAAAGTGGTTACTGTTTTATACAGGTGTAAACTTAAATTAAGGGGTGCTTCAGACCATCAAACTGAACGGACCAAAATTGAAATAGTAAAAAAAACTGTTGTTTCACACATTTGAGTTAAGTAATTATTAACGTTAACTATGGAACAGCAGATTTTTTTTCACGCGATTTCGATGTTTTGGTCGTAGTGAAAGTTATTCAGTTTGATGCCCTGAAGCACCCATTCCAGTTGAGAGTAAGGGTCAGCGCACACCTAGCGTAAAACTTTTCGAGCATGCGCGAGCAAATTTCATTGATTCAGTTGATAATGAACTCTATTCCCATTGAAATAAAGTTGAAAATAGCTTGCAAGTGATTAAATCCCTTCAGCGTCTGTTCGAGTATGCTCGCGTATTAGACTAAGAGCTGGCTACGTAATTTCAAAATGATAAGGTGTAGTAAAATTTTTGATGTAGAAACGTTCCTTACTGGCTAACAAGTACATTGCACTGACTGCCAGAAGTCTACCCCGGGGAGGGAAGCGTGGGCGTGGGGTCAAACACGTAAATTTTTAATCAAAATAAAATCATTCGGTGCAGTTCTGAAAATTTGTCGTAGTTATAGTTTTTAACGGTAGAAATAGCGTAACATTATTGCCAGAAGTCTAGGTCGGGGATAAAACCTTGCCAAAAGTCGATATTGTTAAAAAATATTCAGAATAAAATGATAAGGTGCAGTTCTGGCAATTTAGTTTTTACATAATTCATGGCTTCAAACAGCTGTAAATAAATTGCCAGAAGGCTAAATGGTGGCTAAGTGTATGAAAAAATGTCTTTGAATTGTGGATTTTTTTTTTACGTTTTCTTATAATTTGTTCGACCAAGTAGTGAAAATGTTATAGTATGTTATATATTTGTAATCTGCTCACAAAGCCCTTTCATTTGACACCCCACATGGTATGTTTGAAAGATAATTGTTTTCTTCTTTTTGCTGCCATACCTATTCATGACGTCATAGTTTCTACCCCCACAGTCTGAGCGCTTTTCATCTCATATATTTGTGTTCAGGACGATAAACTGAACGTATTGATACCATAAATACCATATCCGAGACGATGCACAGTGGGTCGATACAGTTGTTAAGAGGATACGATTCGGAGCGCTCTCCGTACAAACGAAGTCTGGTTATATTATCAAAACTAACCAATTAAAGTCAATAAAAAATTTTACACACAATCTAGAAACTAATATCCGTGCTTGACATTTGTCGGATTTCTGTAAAAATGCGTAGTTTCAAAGTTATCGTGGCTCAAAGTTTTCCACACAATTCTTAGTATTGGTTTGTATTGAAAATATAACCAGACTTTTTTTGTATGGAGCGCGCTCGGCGCCGGTGCTCTAAATTATATCCCTTTATTTTTTTTTCTAATTTTAATTACAAGGTGCAGTTCTGACAATTTCGTTTTTATGTTATTAATGTCTTAAAAAACTGACTACCTACTAATTGCCAGAAGGCAAGAGGATGGCTGTGTGTACAAAAATGATAACATCATCAGAAGTTGGTACCTATAACGGAAGGCAATTCATTGAAATTAAAATAATAAGGTGCAGTTCTGGCAATTAGAGTCGTGATTGTAATTTGAGTCATGTAGGCTTTTACAGCTTAGTATGGAACAACCGATTTTTTTGCGCAGACAGGTTTGCTCCCATAGTAAAAGTTATTCAGTTTGATGGGTAGAGTATGTGGTTTAAAGGTTAATTATACTTTTCCTTACACCACAGGGTGTTTAGGGTAAACCGTTGCATGACTTTAAGGGGTGATTGTACCCATGATAGTGAACAACGTTCCCTAAGACACTTATAGGAAATTAGTTTTAAAAAAAATTGGACTTCCCATACTAAATGCAATCAGCTGATCGAACTTTTGTATGAAAAGTCGAAAGAATTTCTTTCTAATTTCCTATAGGTTTCTTTGGGAAAGTTGTTCAGTATCATGGGTACAATCACCCCTCAAAGTAATGCAACTGTTTACCGTAACACCCTGTAGTTGCTACAACTAACTAATTAATATTTATCCTATAATTTTATTACTCTCTGCTACAAAGCTACAAAAGCTCTGGAGTGCGATTTTTGAATCTCATTCGCTGAGCTCAGCAGTTGTCAATGTCAAAATTACTGTGGAGATATGCATCTTTCCTTTCTACTGCTGATTTGACTTTCAAAAATCATACTTCAGGAGTGCGATTTTTGTAACTTAAATCAGCAGTAGAAAGATGCGTATCTCCACAGTAATTTTGACATTTTCAACTGCTGAACTCAGCGAATGAGATTCGCACTCCTGGTTAGAGTACAGTAGCTAGATATTTTTTTCAGAGTTACTTACTTGGCAGCTGAGGGATGCGCCTTCGAAAATATGTTCTTAACTCCCGCACCTAGCATTCTGCCTTTGCATAAATATTATAGCTAACTAATAGCATAATTATTGAAAAGAATCAAATTACTAGAACTGCACCTTATTATTTTAATTTCAATGAATAGCTTTCCGTTACAGTGATATTATCATTTTTGTACATACAGTCATCCTCTTGCCTTGTGGCAATAAGTAGTCAGTTTTTTAAGACATTAAGAACATAAAAATGAAATTGTCAGAACTGCACCTTGTAATTAAAATTAGAAAAAAAATAAAGGAATGTAATTTAGAGCGCCGAGCAAAAAAAGTCTTTTCAATGTGTGGAAAACTTTGAGCCACGATAACTTTGAAACTACAAATTTTTACCAAAACCTGATAAATGTCAAGCACAGATATTATAGATTGTGTGTAAAAATTTTCATTGACTTTAATTGGTTAGTTTTGATAATATAACCAGACTTCATTTGTACGGAGAGCGCTCCGAATCGTATCCTCTTAACAACTGTATCGACCCACTGTGCATCGTCTCGGATATGGTATTTTTGGTATCAATACGTTCAATTTAACGTCCTGAACACAAATATATGAGATGAAAAGCGCTCAGACTGTGGGGGTAGAAACTGTGACGTCATGAATAGGTATGGCAGCAAAAAGAAAAAACAATTATCTTTCAAACATACCATGTGGGGTGTCAAATGAAAGGGCTTTGTGAGCAAATTACAAATATATAACATACTATAACATTTTCACTACTTGGTCGAACAAATTATAAGAAAACGTAAAAAAAATCCACAATTCAAAGTCATTTTTTCATACACTTAGCCACCATTTAGCCTTCTGGAAATTTATTTACAGCTGTTTGAAGCCATGAATTATGTAAAAACTAAATTGCCAGAACTGCACCTTATCATTTTATTCTGAATATTTTTTAACAATATCGACTTTTGGCAAGGTTTTATCCCCGACCTAGACTTCTGGCAATAATGTTACGCTATTTCTACCGTTAAAAACTATAACTACGACAAATTTTCAGAACTGCACCGAATGATTTTATTTTGATTAAAAATTGACGTGTTTGACCCCACGCCCACGCTTCCCTCCCCGGGGTAGACTTCTGGCAGTCAGTGCAATGTACTTGTTAGCCAGTAAGGAAGGTTTCTACATAAACATTTTTACTACACCTTATCATTTTGAAATTACGTAGCCAGCTCTCCGTCCATATGCTCCTCGCGGCAACGGGAGCAGTCGCGAGCATGCGCGCGGATGCTCGCGCATGCTCGAGCATACGCGCGTGTCGATGCTTGCGATCCGTCGTCAGTGTTGCCACCCCGTCATTTTTCGGGCTAGCTCTAACATCTTTTTTATCAGCTAAGCCCGAAAAGGGAAATTTAGTACCTAGTTGCCTACCTACAGATAATAAATAATAATCTAGCCCTTATCGAAAATACACGGAAAACCTAAAATAACATTGATTTTTAGGGTTCCGTACCCAAATTCTTATTGATGTGCTCTTCTTGCTCCTCTTCCTCTGCTAGTAACCCAATAATTACCAAATCCCAGTCCACCATACTTTAAAATTGCTCTTATCGCACGTCTTTACTTTAAAATATTGTAAACACAACTGCAAAATTCACTGTCAACTGTAGCAACACGGGAGCATCCGCGAGACTGTTCGAACACGCGCGAGCTGCTCGCGCATGCTCGAGCATCCGCCGCTGCCGCCAGCGGATTTCGCCGCTAGGTGTGCGCGACTGCAAAGAACATGCTCGAGCATGCGCGAGCAGGTTTCATTGATTCAATTGATAATGAACTCTATTCCCATTGAAATAAAGTTGAAAATAGCTTGCAAGTGATTAAATCCCTTCAGCGTCTGTTCGAGAATGCTCGCGTATGCTCCTCGCGGCGACGGGAGCAGTCGCGAGCATGCTCGCGCATGCTCGAGCATGTTCGAGCATACGCCCGTGTCGATGCTTGCGATCCGTCGTAAGTGTTGCCGCCTCGGCCGGTTTCGTACTAAATCTAGCATATTTTTTAACTACTTTAGCCCGAAAAGGGCAATTTACTACAGATAATATTATATAATAATCGAACTCTTTTTGAAAATACAAAGAAAATCTAAAAGGTTGAAGCAGATTTAGTAGGTTTTCAAATTGTTCATATTCCATTTTATAGTTCCTAGCCATAAAATAACTGTCCCTAGAACTTTAAACCGTAGCACAGCACAGGGCGTAGTATTTCCCAAATATAAGTACATCTTTCTTGCCTCTTTTCATCTTATTGATGTGCTCTTCTTGCTCCTCTTCCTTTGCTAGTAACCAAAGAGTAATATAAGTATATTAGAAAAGAGAACCCACTCGTGGCAACATTATGCATCCACCTTATGTCAAATTGAAGGCTAGCTAGCGCCATCTGTTTTTCTCTGAAAATAATTCTACCTATACTATACATACCTACTTATATATATACTTATATACTCATACCGTTGTTTGAATGCTAGTTTTCGTTCAATCCCGCACCGATCGAGTGAAATTCCAGTATCCTTACTATTCCTGTAATCTGTACATTGGTAAGAGAACAACTGAAACTCCAGAACATCACTAAATTGGCACAAAATTGAACAAAAACTACAAACAACACGCACATTACGCAAGGTAAGGTCGCCATTTTGTAAATTTGTCAATTTGACATTGACATAGACAATATAATATTTTTTTTTTCATAGTAAAAGATATATTTAACAGATGGCAGCACATTCTATGCAAACTGAATCGGAAAAACCACCAAAAGGCAAATGTCCTCCGCCTCCTAGTAACCCAATAATTACCAAATCCCAGTCTACCATACTTTAAAATTGTTGTTATCGCACGTCTTTACTAAAAAATATTGTAAACAACGCAAAATTCACTACGTCAACTGTAGCAACACGGGAGCATCGGCGAGACTGTTCGAACACGCGCGAGCATGCTCCGCCGCTGCCGCCGGCGGATTTTGCCGCTAGGTGTGCGCTGACCCTTAGGGTTGAACCTCATTTGGTAGCACCGCATCGCCTTTTTCAGTCGCTCCATCCTTTTCTGTCACTCAGGAACGTCATTTGCTAGAGCAAATAAGATACGACGGAACGCGATCGCGCGCTGGCGGTGCTGCGGCGTGCTGTCGTGTTCCGTCTACCGGCGTGCTGTCGCGTTCAGACTTAGGGTTGAACCTCATCTGGCAGCACCGCATCGCCTTTTTCTGTCGCTCACTGAACGTAATTTGCTAGAGCAAATAAGATAGACGGAACGCGATCGCGCGCGGCGATGCTGCGGCGTGCGGTGGCGTTCCGTCTACCTTATTTGCCCTAGCAAATGACGTTCCTGACTGACAGAAAAGGATGGAGCGACGGAAAAAGGCGATGCCTTGCTGCCAGATGAGGTTCAACCCTTAGATATGTTACGCAATTAATTTTACACCTGTATATATGGATGTTATATTAACCTATGTGAACCATTTTCAAGTTGGATTAGTTGGTTATTAAGTGGCTACTTTTGGCGGCTTAAACAAAGGTTTTCAGATTTTAGGTATTACATACCTTGCATAAATATTATCTTCCAGACCAATATTTTTGGTTTAACTTTCCAGGGATTTGGAACAAATGAGCGCTCATATAGGATGTGCTCCAGTTTGGCTCGATGCCAGAGGGATCCCGGACCCACCAGTGGGCTGGCCTATCCCCAATCAGACCCGAGTCACCATGAGGAACGAGCATCTATCATATCTTGTAACCTGGTACTTGCTCTCCGGCTTCACCGCACTAATGTGGCATCGCTACTTCATTAGGAAACTACCACTGTTATAAAAGAATCATCTGTAGAAATGTTAATCTTTCTTTATAAGTTATTTTATTGATGGAATCTGTTAGCCACATAATATTATGTAAATAAGTATGTGTACCTGTGTGATTCAAGCAAAATGTATTATTGCAGTAGAAAGTATAATATTGTAGCAGTAAAATATTGTGAATATCTGTTTCCATCAAAACCAGTTTTTTTAAGAATTAAATCAAATTTTCACGATTTTCTGCAGTTTCATTTCCCTTCAGAGCCAAATGTTCAATACGCAAATTGGGCACTTATAATGTGTTATATTCAAAATGTATTAAATGAAGCTATTGTTGTAAATAGTTTCAATCACTGAATGAAACACAAACACATTCGTTGAGATCTATAATTCGACTTGAAAATTAATTCAAATCAACAAAATTCGTTACAGCAAGATTATATATTACATATTAGGATTATTACCTCGCAGCTTGATTTGATTAAAAATAGCCTAAATCACAAAATGTCCAAACCATAGTTCTACTATCTCAACGATTCAATACAGAATGGCTTCGAATATAAATCCTGTAGAAACCGTGACGTCATTTCAAGATTAAAAAGAGAGAAAGTATATTCCTTGTTCAAAACTGTGCACTAATAAGAGTTGATTGGGTGGCACAACAGTAGGCAGGTGGGTTGACATATAACAGGATCACTAGTAAAACATGAGTAAAACGTTAATGCGACTGGTTCAGGACCTGGGAAGGTCCTATTCCCTGCAATGAGCGGGGAACGGAACGGCTGATAATGAATGAGCGAGCGATAAAAAGGAAAATACGATACTTCACGCCAAAAACACAGTTCTAAAGAATTTATATTCTGAGATAGGATAGACTTATAAAACTGTTTCAGATTAAGGGTATAAGATTTGGACGTTTCAATTCGCCCTGTAGAAAGTTTATACAAAAATAATTTTATAGGTTTACATTTTACAAGACTGGCCGGTGCACGCATACACCCGAAAATTACATTTAAATATTTTATAGGAACCTCTTCATATTTACCTACTTTATTTTCTACTAGCGGCCCGTCCCGGCTTCGCACGGGTGGACGTCTAATCTTTTCTAGCAATAAATATAGCCTATGTTACTCAGGGTGAATGCAACTTTCTAATGGTGAAAGAATTTTTTAAATCGGCCCAGTACTTTTTGAGCCTATTCATTACAAACATACAAAAATAGGTACAATTTTTTGTCTGTCTGTTTGTTTGTTTGGGTGTTTGTTCGAGTATCACGCAAAAAGGACTGAACCGATTTTGATGAAACTTTTTTTGTTTGATAGCTTATCATCTGACTTAAAATCTGCTGGTATATAATTTATGCGGACGAAGTCGCGGGTAAAAGCTCGTTTGTACATAAAATGTTAGGATAAAGTTTGTTATTTTATATTAAAAAAAAAGTAAAAACTAAATAAATGAGCAAAATTGTCGATATTAAAAATATTATAATACCTAATTGGCTGGAATTCCCATTCTTTGTTACGAAATTCTCATACAAACTTTCACCCCCGTTTTCACACCTTTGGGGGTTGAATTGCGAAAAATCTTTTTTTTTGTGAACATCTACATAGCAATAAAAACATCCCTGCCAAATTTTAAGTATTAGTATTTGCTAGTTTAGATATTTGAGAATTGAATGAGTGTGCGGATTTGCTAAGCAAATCTGACACAGCTTCGCCGGGAAAAGTACAAATTTCTGGCACAGCGTGTGCTGCGATCAACTTGACAGTTCCCAACACCCACTTCGCACATAGCCAATAGCTGAGGGGGAAAGTCCTTTTGACTATTAATAGCAGGCGTGCGCGCACACGATACGCCATGTTTCGAGCTCTAAACAAAATTTTCGGACGGGTGGCAGCGCTTGATGCGTGCATTACATGTAAATTCATACAATTTTTCGAAACGTAGCGTATCGTGTGCGCGCACAATACACTTGTTATTACTAGGGCTACGAATAATAAATAAATAAAATAAAATATTTTTTATTTCGTATTACTTGATCCATATTACATTTTACACTTTACATTTACAATAAAAATTACACATTTCATAATAATAAAATACAATACAATTACAATTCATAAAATTCATTTAATTTAATTTAAGTTTGTTAGTAACGACGCAACACTTAAATAACTACGTTAGTACAGTCGCCATCAGATATATCGTAGCTTACAAGGTGTCCAAATATTTCTGAGCAGTGCTAATTTTCATTAAATTCTTTACAGTAAATGTTACCAATTATATCTACACGTGTATTTTGTCATAAATATCTGAACAGCGAATTTTCAATAATTGCTTTACAATGTTATTTAAAATTAAAATGTAAAACAACGGAGTAAGGTTTTTTTTCCGAAACTGTTCAGATGTTTATGACCACCCTGACTGCGTCGATATATTTGATGTTCTAGCCGTTCCTATATTTTTGATTAGTGATGAGTAAAGAAATTATTGAAAATTAGAACTGCTTAGAAATATTTGACCACCTTATTTGCTACGATATATCTGCTGGTGACTGTACAGACACTTAAATGCAGAGTGGCCCAGTGCTTGATAAAGCGACTGTCCCACCTACTCGCTGCTACAGACAGAATACTGTCGGTGCTGTCGCGCACTCTGCGGAGCGTCGCGGCGCCTCGCTTCCGTAGTATCGCTTGGAAGCCGTCTACGTGCGCATCCGCGAACATGCCCGACGCGCTGCAGGCGCGCATAATAAACAAGTAAGGAAACCTAATTCAGCACCATAGAAAATTTTTGACGTTTTATGAGTTTTGGCGGCAAACGAGGTTATTGGCGTCTGAAATGACAGGGGGTGGGCCAAAATATTACATTACTGCAGCGGCCAGCAACAGAGGCATTGCTGGACGAACGTGTAAATGTGGGCCGAGGCACACATACGTAAGTCCATCAATGCCTAGTTGTGGCCAAGGCTTGTATAGTACTTTTCTCAAACAATGCGCGGAAATTAAAACAGTAAATTTTCTCAAATAATTCGCGGAAATTAAAACTCTTTTCAAAATCAATGACGAACATCGAACAACAATTAGTTTTTTTTTTTCAATAAACAGCTTTCTATTTGCAAGCCAGTTCGAAATTTAAATAAAAACTTTGATGAGTTACCTCCTTGGTCGCCATGTTTCGGAGAAAAAGGTCGTTCCATTTTTAAATTACACGACAGATATGAGTTTAGTATGTAATTTATTTGGTCGCTAAACACGACAGATATGGATTTTCATACAACATTGCCGGCCGCTGCGCGCATGTATTTGGCCAGTACTGCAATTTCGATTTATCTCGAAGAAGGTTGTCAAAATAATGCTCACATTTCCAAGCATGTTTGAGAAAAGTTATTATAACGTATAATAACTTTATGGGGGCGGGCATTGAGTCGTGCTACTATGTTAACCATATCAACGGCGCAAATTGATTGCGCTATAGAATTCGATATGAATATTAAACAATGTTATGCAATAAGGAGACAGTAACATTTTTTTAAGGTAAACAAACTACGAAACAAGCAAAATTAATTCGAATTTTTCGTATAATTTTATTTTGTTCATAATTGAGTACTTTATATAAAATTACCTAACTATGAATAAAACCTCGAGAAGTGGATAGAGCATACCCTACTAATAATAGTTGGCATCCAGTCTTTATTTCGCCTTTCCAAGCGGACTACCTTAGTTCACTTCATTCGTCTTACCCCGTTTCTACGAAAACTCAAAATAGATATAATGTTTGATCATTGGCAATTTGGCATATACAGGGTGAAATTGATATCATTGGCATCCTTTTAAACTAAGAGTCTACCCATCAAACTGAACAACTTTTACTATGGGAGCAAACCAATCGAAGCAAAAAATAAAACAGCTGTTGCATACATTTGAGTCGAGTAGGCATTGCATTTTAGTATGGGACAGCAGTTTCTTTAGTTGCTCCGATCGGTTTGCTCCCATAGTAAAAGTTGTTCAGTTTGATGGGTAGACTCTTAGTTTAAAAGGATGCCAATTATATCAATTTCACACTGTATCTGAACATAAACGATTGCCCATTAAATTATTTTGATTTTTCTAGACCTGTTTTACGTTTCGGCTTATTTAAGATGGGTGAAGAAGTCCTTTTAAGTCTGTTGAGTTTTTTACGGGCCATGTTCGGTTTTCTGGAAATTTTGCTGTTTATTCTTGTGCATGAACGTAGGCACATTGTGCTATTTCTGGCTACTAGCCTTAACTTAGGTTTGTCCCGGTGGATTACGGGTGCAGCCTGCACAGGAGCTGGCTCAGGTTCTTTCACTATATTATGATTCTCATGACCGTTTTGTAATGGCACATCTTTTGGTCGTTCCAGCCTTTCCAGAAGTACAATCGGTTGAAGATGCTTGTGAATGTCAGCAAGTTCATGGAAGATTTATTTACTACAATAAAAACACAAACTGGAATTGATAAAGGTCTTTGAAACAGCTTATCTAGTTCCTTTTGAAGTTCCAGAATAATTATTAAATACGAGCATTTACCCGCGACTTTGTCCGCATAAATTATATACCAGATTTTAAGTCAGATCATAAGCTATCAAACACAAAAAGTTTCATCAAAATCGGTTCAGTAGTTTTTGCGTGATGCTCGAACAAACAAACACACAAACAAACAAACAAACAGACAGACAAAAATTCAAAAATTGGTGATTTGGAATCAGGGACATCTAAAAACCATATCATAATCTTTTTTTGTAAATATCTTCAATGTACAGACACACTTCTGTTACAGTTTTATAATAGTTTAGATCTAGACGGATGTAATAGGTCATATTTATGATCTATGAATTAAGTTATTTTGTGCAAAATTATTAAACTTACTCTGAAAGGAGACAATGTCCAAAAGATTCCTAGCTAGGGTTGCCAACTTTTTTTAGACCAAATATAGTATTTTGGGCCTTAGTGCCCGAAAAAATATAGTAGATCGGGGAAAAATTAGAAAAAATATAGTATTTTTCGAATTCTTAATGACTTTTTGCAAAAAGATATTTTTTTGCTACTTTTTGGTTTGAATACCAAGTTCCTATTTTTAAGGAACAATCATTTCTCTATTTCGTATTCGTTATAGAAAATAATGCATCCTGTAAACGCAGAAGTCACTGCATTCGATACAGAAATAATATAATTTCTAAAAACATTGATAAATCTGACTTTAGGAAAACCTGTTGTCTCTTTTCAGTAGTATATTTAGTCGAAAATTGTTTATGGAACAAATGTGATGACGAGAAAGAAAATTGTTAAAATAATGTTAAGTTATTGGTCATTTTTATTGGACCTAAGTACCAATATATTTAAATTCTCTATAAATTATATGCTCATCAAAATATAGTAGTTTTGCCTACTATATATTTTTCTCAGAAATATAGTAGTAGGGCACCCAATATAGTAGGATACTATATTATATAGTAGGGTTGGCAACCCTATTCCTAGCTGACAAATTGTTATGTATTATATTCTTATCTTCTTTTATGTTTGTCATGGAGACATCTGCCCGGGTTGGTAAATTATTATTATTGTTGTGACTCTGTGGTACGTATGCACCCTGGGCAAACTTCCGTTGGGCTCGCATTCTCCTGCTATCAAATACCATAATATTAATTTAATTAAAACTCTATTTAATGGAAAATAGGGGAGAAGCAAGGCAGAGGAAGACCTAGACAGAGTTATCTAGCACAAACGAAGGGAAGGAAGGGTGATGTTGTGTGATACCAGCATCTCAAGGCACTAGCGGAAAACAAACAAACACCCAAACAAACTAAATTCTTTTTTCAAATTTACAGTTTTATAATAAATAGTCAAGATTCTATTTAAAAAAAAATGGCTGCCATCTTGGTTGTGATGATTTAGCCAATGTCTAGTTTATTTAGCAATAGTGCTTGACGTTGTACAGTAATTATGTATTTTGGTGACTTCAAGGATTGTTTTTTTGAAAAGAACACTATCTTGAGCAACCACTGGAGCTTCGTTGTAGGCCCGGGAGGGAGCAACCAACAATCGACTCGAACAATCGACGAGCGACACGTGACTACCCAATAGCAGACCTACAACGCGACTCCATTATTATATTAACACCATCCATTTAATACTTTTTGTCCAGGTTTTAAAAACATAAAATATCTAAACTATTATAAAACTGTAACAGAAGTGTGTCTGTACATTGAAGATATTTACAAAAAAAAAATTACGATATGGTTTTTGCCTGTCCCTGATTCCAAATCACCAATTTTTAGATTTATTGTCTGTCTGTTTGTTTGTTTGGGTGTTTGTTTGTTCGAGTATCACGCAAAAACTACTGAACCGATTTTGATGAAGCTTTTTTTGTTTGATAGCTTATCATCTGACTTAAAATCTGGTATATAATTTATGCGGACGAAGTCGCGGGTAAAAGTTCGTTGTTTATAATAGTGTAGTACTCATCATTCGAAATTATAAATTATTAGCACTCATAATTCATTCTGCATAACATCATCCATTTGAGTTTTATTTACTCAAGCGTTAGTGACATCAAAATATTGTAATTTGACTTACTAATTGTTTGTTATAACTGATTGTTTCGATTTAGAGCATTCTGTTTTTTTGTCTGCACCACACACGATCTCATTTTTATTTGATAAACGAAGTGCTTTTGAAGTACATTGGAATAGCTTTAAGACCTCCGGCACTGAGCGCGCGGCGCGGCAGACTGCCAGCGAAAGAATTTGCATTTTTTAGCCCCGCCTACTGCGTTGCGATTTTGGTGGTGTCATTTTTAGTGCGTTAGTACGACTTCCATACTTGTTTATTATACTAGGGCCTCAGTAGGTCCTATAGTACTAGGGCCTCATTATTACCTATCACGTTTTTGACTTGATATTGTAATAACTTTGATGTTATTTATAAGTTAATACAAATAGCAATAATAATTCATAAGCAATTAAAAATACCAAACAAATATGATTCTAATTAAATTATTATTATTTACAAATTTTAATGCAGGTCGTGATAGATAGATAACCCATTCATTTCATGTTTGTCATTCATTACAATTAAGTTTGACTAAAATATGTATTTTTTCTCAAACATGCTTGGAAATGTGAGCATTATTTTGACAACCTTCTTCGAGATAAATCGAAATTGCTGTACTGGCCAAATACATGCGCGCAGCGGCCGGCAATGTTTGTATGAAAATCCATATCTGTCGTGTTTAGCGGCCATATAAATTACATAGTAAACTCATATCTGTCGTGTAATTTAAAAATGGAACGATCTTTTTCTCCGAAACATGGCGACCAAGGAGGTAACTCATCAAAGGTTTTATTAAAATTTCGAACCGGCTTGCAAATAGAAAGCTGTTTATTGAAAAAAAAACAAATTGTTTTTGTGAGTTTTAATTTGCGCGGATTATTTGAGAAAATTTACTATTTTAATTTCCGCGCATTGTTTGAGAAAAGTACTATACAAGCCTTGGCCACAACTAGGCATTGATGGACTTACGTATGTGTGCCTCGGCTTCGCCTCGGCCCACATTTACACGTTCGTCCATCAATGCCTCTGTTGCTGGCCGCTGCAGTAATGTACTATTTATGCAAAGAAAGCGATTATCGGGTACGTTTAGTGTGCAATGCCGGTGCATTTTAATCTTGCCGGTGCAAGATTACCGAATATACTGTAACACAGCCATGGCTAACAAACATTACTGCGCCTGCGTTACAATATCACTACCTATATTAAAATTGCCTTTCGCTCCTACTCCCGCCCTTATCACAAACATGCCATTTCTTCACATACTACAATAAGAAATAGTCGTTACACGTCAGTCTTACATTGTTTAACACCTTTAATGTTTACTAAAGTACTTAATAATTTTAACAATTATGTACGATGCTAACATAAGCAAAAAAAAATTCTTAAACAGTTAATTACCTGAATAGAACAGCGGTTGGGCGAGAGTTTCCCTTTTAAAACTAATCAACTATCATAGCTTATAGAACAATCATGGGGGCCTTACTAATAAAATGTTATAGTTAAGAGAGATTACAAGTATTTTTTTTTGTGTTCCGTATCAACATAGCTAAAAACGGAACACTATCAAATAATTTTAAAGTTAGACAAAACATTTCATGTCAATTTAATTAAGAATTCTTGGTAAGCTAGATAAACTTCCAAACTTGTTTTCTCTTAATATTACTTTTCAATTAAATTGTACTTAAACCTAAAAAAATATTACATTAAACAAAAAAAAACCATGTTGCAATATTTTACAAAAGGCAAATTGTTAAATGATGTCGTTTATTTTATTAGTCTTTTAAATGTAATGAATAACTATAATTAATAATAACGTTGAACATGGACAGGACAAATCATAAGGTCGGGCGTCTGGCCTGGCGGGGTCACGTTGAAAGTCAAATAAACTATAAAAATTTCGTCCATACCATGATAACGGGTGATTCGTAAGTATAAGGCTCGGCAAAAACGAGCCACCGGTAGCCAGCACCAAGCAGTTCAAACGCTTTTCCATACATTTTGTTGAAAATCGCCGCACGTGTGGCCGGTGGCCGCAGTGTATGCGACCGCGCCGGCCAACGGCGACTGTGGCCGGTGGCTCGTTTGCGCCGAGCCTTAAGGTGTTACAATCAAGTAGGGCTAGCATACCACGCACGACAAAACCGTCAAGCGCAGTCTTTCGCGTACGCAAAGTAAGAAAGACATAGGCACATCTCGATTTTTGTCTCTTTCTCTGGGGTGGCACGCTAGGCCCGCAGGTCGACATAAGAGACAAATCATCAGGCATCATGAAACGGGGCGCGGGAGAATCCTTAGGAGGCTCGACAACGATCGAGACGAAAGAGTTTTAGTTATTATAATACAATTTTGTAGCTCCGCTTGAGTCGTATTACCAATTGATGTTAAAAGTGTACATTTATAACAATTAACCAACTTAAAAGTTATATATATTTTGCCAGCGCGTATGTGCTGGCTTTAAATAAACACAGGCAATATGAACTTAAAATTCAAGCGGGCAAGTCAAAATTTGAGACATGTATTTGTGGTACATGCGCTGGGTCTATTTTGGGCGTGGTCTTGTAGTCGCAAATGCCCAGCTCCTTCAGCTTCCACTCCCAGCCCATCATCTGCACCGCGTGGAGAGTCTCTGCCTCTGTGTGCTGACGTCGAAGCATACCCTCCTGCGGAACAATCCCTTTTTAATTGAGGGTGCAAGAAGACAAGAGCATTGCGTTAATGTGCGGTACACGCCAGCTGTAGTTAACCGGCCTTGACTTGCCTCGCTTCCTCTAGAATTTTATCCTAATCTCCATTCAGGAATTCGAGAGACAAAATGTACACAACGGTGATACCAGTGTAGAAAATACAATCTCGAGACGGAACAAAACTTATCTCCGGAACGAATAACAGTAAATTATCTTTATCTATTCTACTCGCAAAGGATTACAACAAATGATATGTTAATTTTGTATAGAAAATAATTTAAAAAAACGCAAGTTATAATTTAAATGTTAATAATTGTGTTCTGTGGTGGTGTGGTACGGAACCCTCGGTGCGCGAGTAGCCCGACTCGCACTTGACCGGTTTTATTGAACATTGTCCTAATTGATAGGAACGTGAGTCTCTACCTTGATTTTCTCCCACTTATCATCGACCTCCTGGAGCCATGAGTTGATCTGTCTCCCGTTGCACCGGGAGCGCTGCGCGTTGCGTTTCTCTTCCTGCTCCGGTGCCAACACGTTGTAAACTTCTTTATCGCGCAACATTGTGCACACAGAGAAAGGAAGAGCCTGAAAGAACACAAGTGTAAAGATAAAACTGATATTGTGTTATAGGAAGAGAAATCAGCTTTACACTTTCACTACTGACGACCTACGTCGAGGGTCAGCAACAAATAGCGTACGCACGTAGCGAGTCAGTTCTTTTGCATTTTGCCTGTGCTCATGACCTACGGCGCGAGTCACCGAAAACCTGACGCCTGTGCGGGTGACCCACGAGATAAGCCACTTTGATCGTTTCAAAGTTACGAAGGGGGGTCAAGTTTAGCACTCCGCGAGTGTATGCGATTTTGTTTCACTGATAAATAAAGTAACCAGACCTGTACAATTTCATCAGAATAAGATAATGTCAGGTGGACGGTTAGCAACGCGTCGCTTAAGTAGTCATCATCATCATATCAGCCGATTGACGTCCACTGCTGGACATAAGCCTCCCGAAAAAATGGGGGGATTTGCCATAATCGCCTCGCTTGGCAGGCGGGTTGGCGATCGCAGTTGGATTGAATGTGTGTACTCAGAGGATGCTGCTGCCCATCCTCCGGTAGATCCCTTAGTCGCCTTTTACGACACCCGCGGGAGGAAATGGGATGGTGCTATTCTTAGCCGACACCACACGGAAAAGTAGCTTAAGCTTAAGTAGTAGTACTTCATAAACATAAATAAAAGTCCTTTTTTTTAAGGTAGCCTGTTCAATGTCCCACTGCTGGGCAAAGGCCTTCCCTTTTACTCTCCAATCCTCTCTATTGTGTGCAACTACTGGCCAACTCTCCAAGAAGGAATCCATGTTGTCTCTCCACCTTTTTCTGGGTCTACCTCGACCCCGGCGACCATCCTGGGGAACCCAGTCTCTGATGATTTTGGCCCGTCTTTCCGAATGCATGCGACAGACATGTCCGGCCAAGTCCCACTTCAGTTGAGCTGTCTTACGCTAAGCCAGTTCTGGAGCGCAGTTCTGTGTTTCTAAGCCGATCAGTTCGGGTGAAGCCAAACGAGCGTAATTTTGTGAGTCGCGTATTTTGATTCCGTTTCATATAAAGGCAGAGGTCATTGATAATGCATTCCCGGATTTTATATGAAACGGACTCAAAATACGCGACTCACAACTCACTAAAATACGCTCGTTTGGGTTCAGATCTTGAGGCTAGGCTAGGCTTGTGATGTTCAGTCAAAGACCAGTTTCGATATATTATAAATTGAGTTGTTTGATATTATAAGAGTCGTAGCGTGTGGCGGTCCGTGGTCTCTGCCTATCCACCCCCGTGGGTCAATGGCGTGAGCTTGTGTATGTTTGTTTGAGTTAATCGTAAAGGATACCTGATTGGCCACAGCGCGTTCGGCGCGTCCGTGCACCCTCAATATTTCCTGTTCGACGGCCAGCACCAGTTTTTCTTTCTCCACCAGATGTTGTATCCTCAAACGAGTCCTGTACCAATGACGCTTTCGTTTAGTTTATAATTCTACGCTTTTATCATACTTCAATCTAAGGGCACCGCGAGCCAATTAGGCTAGGCGGAGGAGGTAAGATTATTATAATATGTAGATTAGGTGCAATATAAATTCTAGGTACAATAAACCAGGATAACCATAATTATTAAACCCAAATTTGGGTTTAATAATTTAATAGCTAAATTAACGAAAATAATGTCTGGGGTAGGGCAGCTGATCCATAGTGAAAGTTATTCGGTTTGATAACCTGAAGCACCCCATTTAATATGTAACGCATTTAATTTTGCACCCATAAACATGATGCGTATTTCCAATTTCACATCCGTCTTCGCCAAAGGAAATCACAATAGGATAGGTGTTTAAATGTTTGGTATTATTATGGCCATTTAGCTTATAACCATGATTTTGGTTCAGCAAGAAATAAACACAAAGACATCCGTTACCATCACCATCCCATTTGAGATTTTCACTCAGTACCTTACCTAGTCTCGATTCGTTCGCGATGAACACATATTTATATGCTCTCCGCGGGCATCGTTAGAAAGTCCGCAAAAAGCAGACATGCGTTAGAGGACACAACTGTGTGCTAGCTAAAGTGAAAATGGAACCTTTCTTTTTCCTGAGACATGAACTCGTTGAGCATCTGCGGCGGCAGGTTGAGGGGCACCTCGACCTGCGGCTCCGGGTTCACGTTGCTCTGGAGCGTGTACGTGCACCGGTTCATCAGGTACTTGTTGAAGTCCTTGGGCGGCTTCGGCTTCACGGGGAACAGACCCTTTTGTCGACGGTCGATCTGGTAACGTTTTGTCTCAGTTATAAATACAAATAATAGATGCAAGTTTTACAAACTACGAATTAAGTGATCTCGTGATTCTTCTAAATTATGTGTTACCGCGACGTCACTTCTTAAATTCCTAAATATTTATGTATTATCTGAATTTTTCCCCCTTGGATCGGATGACCATTCTTTTTTATTGGCTTACATTTACTGCAACTTAGGGTACAGCGCAAGTTTCATCAAAATCGGTTCAGTAGTTTTCAAGATATTGGATTAACACGTGTGAGTGTGACGGCCTGCCCCCTTACCCGCACTTTCGATCTTCACTATATCGCCACTGTTTCGGTCCGCACTTCATTGTAATAGAGTTGAAATTGGAATGAAAACATTCACGCAATTGCGAAGTTCGAATGTGCGGGTAGACCCACTGGTTTGTATGTATTTACGCAATAACTTCGGCATTTCTTGACCGATTAGGATGACTGTTTTTTTATTCTGAAGGATTTATCCCCGAGAAGATTCCATTTTAATTTGGTGCAGATCTGATGATGCGCCTCGGAGCTACACAATAGAACTCTTCAAAAGTTGACAGCAAATCATCGGCGATTAAAACATTTGCTTCGTATCGAGCTGTACCCTTTGCGTGTATCCTCGAGCTCACAAAGCAGGACTTTTTATTTTCATCAACCTTATTATTATTTGTGGTTGGGCTATTGCAAGCAAGGGTCGTTGTAACACGGAGTCCTTTTGTGTTCGCCCCAAGCTCACCCATATTTACGCATACCTCCGAACTTATGGTATTCTTTTCATTCTCGGGAATGCAGGTTTCCTCACGATGTTTTCCTTCACCGCCGAGCTAGTAAATGATAAATACAACCGTACATAAATTCCAAAGAACTTAGTGGTACAGGCCAGGAATCGTACCGCGGCCTCAGGATTGAGGCGCTAGTTCTCTTCCGTATGGGCTATCATCGCTCTTTCATCAACCTTACCTACCAAAAGAACATTTAAACCAAGTTCCAAAACTCGGAAATTATTTCTCCTGATTTATCTAATTTTACTGGGTTAATAGTTAATTTTTTTTATGTAAATGTAATATGTAATATACATATTTAATAGTCTTAAGTGTACTATGCAGGGTGTACAATAAAATGGGACAGCTACTTAAAGGGGTGCTTCAGACCATCAAACTGAACAACTTTCTCTATGGGACCAATATCGAAAAAGCGATAAAAAAAATCTGCTGTCCCATACATTTCAGTCGAGTTATGTTTGCAGTTTTGTATGGGAGAGCGGATTTTTTTTTCGCGATTTCGATATTGGTCCCATAGAGAAAGTTGAAACAGTTTGATGGTCTGAAGAACCCCTTTGAGTAGCTGTCCCATTTTATTGTACAGCCTGTATACAATGTGTTAATGAATTAACGCAAAACTAGAAAGTAGTTTGTTTAGAATCGAGAGCAGAATCGAATTATCATGGTTTCAACATAGGTAATTTTTTTTCAAAATATTAAATAATTTATATTAAATTTAAAAATTTCTAAACCCGATGTCAACCCACCGCACGGGGACACTCACCCTACTTAATACCAAAACAAGATTATAAAAATGTATCCATGAGTACGTTAGCGCTTTCTTTCAGTGCTGAAAAGATAACAAATCATTTTTGCCTCAAAACTTAAAATGCGAATAACTTTAAATTTTAATTATAAAAATAGTGAAATTATAGTTTCAATCTAATTATCTTGTTATAAATCAGTTGGGGTTTTGCGCTATTTTATTAACACGTTGTATAGAGTACAGATCTTACCTGTTTTCGTATATGAATATACATTTGGTAAGGGTTGGAGTGTGTGATGCTGTGAGCAGAGCTCGAGTCCGGGAGCGAGTCGCTGCTCTTCGACTGCTCCCGGGAGTGGCTGTCCTTGGAGGCCTTGATCTTGCGCTTCCTGGGGTGCAGCTCCACCGAGGGGCCTGCGCAACAACAGTCGCAGCACGATCGTAGAGATATCCACACAGAGCCATGCCATGCCAACAAAACGTCATAACTGTCAAAACGACTACTACGAAAGCAGTGCTCCGTCACTAACGTCTGACAGCTGCGATAAAGTACCTACGTCACGCATATCTTGCAAGATGTTAATAACATAGGGCTATCACACGCTATCGCGATTGCGTACTTCCAGAACGGGTAGCATGCCATCCCGCGATAGCCGTGATACGGCTATATCACGTCTTTTATCTCGTTCGTTCGCGCACAAACGAAAGAGATAAAAGACGTGATATAGCTGTATCACAGCTATCGCGGGTTGGCATGCTACCCATGCTGTACTGGACGGTTTTCTTTTGGGAAAATATGCCTGCTAATAATTATTGTGATGTTTGGTAGACAACTAACAAAATGTGTCATTTTTCACATTGCCTACGGATGAAAAAAGGTACTTACTTACGTAAATTTTAATTTTGCTTTATCCAAAAGCAAAGTTTTGTGTTGAAAATAATATGTGCAAAAATACTTAGAATACTGGTATAACAACGCTATTGTTTTTATCGTTTGTACAAGATACAAACAAAATAATAAATAAAGATACAAATAAACGGAATAATTTTATCAATGTTGGTAACTAGTCGTTGGTTTAAATTTTTTTCGCAAAAAAAAAAATTCCTTTCAGGAGAAGTAATTCCCGTAGTCTTCGAACTTGGTTTAAACGTTATTTTGGAAAATAAGATTGAAGAAAATAAATTCCTGGTGATGGAGGGTATTTTCTGACAATAAACAACCCTAGCGTTTCGGTAGTTACGTCAGAGGCGCGTGACGGGCAATGTGATATGGACTCTAGGTTAATTGACATAAGACGCGTTTAAGTTCGTCGTTCGTCGCGGTGACAGATCGTAAGACTCGGTTGTCTGTAAAAGCGCGCGAAATCAGTGTTTTCTAAGGAGTAACATTGTATTGTCATATATCAATAAATAAATAAAATAAATAGAAAGTCATTGATGCATGAGCACAATTCATTTGGAATATTCTGTCGTAATTAACTCAATTGCAGAGTTCGTAATGTTATTTTTCTTTTCTTTTAATTATCAGACAATTATTATCCGTTAATTATCCAGCTGATTCTCTCCACACCAGTTGTTTCGCTGAGTTATTCCCTTTGCAGCGAGTTCCCCTTACGCCGAGTTTCTCTACGTCGATTCCCTTTACGCCGATTCTCTTTATAGTGATTCCCTCTACGTCGAGTCTATGTCATATGTACAGTTCGCGAAAGATTTTTTGTGTTGATGAGAAGCATGACAGTCACTGGCCGCAACAATACAATAAGCATACAAGACAACATTAATTTGACAACAAACATTTTCTTACCAGACTCGGCCCGCCCGGCGCCACTGGACGTGGATGTCGCGTGCTCGTGGTCCTGACCCTTGAACAAAGAAATAATTATCAATAAATAAATAGAATCTCCACACAGAACACATCTACCTACACTACTAACGACAACGAGCACGACATTCACCTAACCTATACACAGGTAAATAATTCGCTTTATGCAGGCCAGAGGCAACGGTATCGTGTCAGATGTACCCGTTAGCGCTGGCGATATCGTACTGTATCAACCGACTACCCCCTCAGTTCTGACAGATCCTAATGTTGACATTAAACCCTATAATACCTGTTTATCTAAAAAATAACTTACAGAGCCCGACGGTGGGGGGCTCTTGGAACTCAAAGCGTGTCCCGCGCCTGAGCGATTCTCCGTCCCCGTCTGAGGGGACGTCCTCTCCTTCTCCTTCTCTTTCTCTCCATCGTTCGTCCTGTGCGAACGGAGGACTCTTTGTCCAGCCTTGGGAGGAAAAATATTTGATATCATTTTTATGAAAAATGAAAAATAAGGAACCGTACGCGACCGTCAAATAATGAATGCGGTATAAAATAATACGACTAACACTAACTAATCGGGGGTAAGGGTTGTAAATGAATAAAGCTAAAACGTTCATAATGTAAGTATGGTGGTTATTTACTTGTCGGTGTACCTTGCCGGCGTGGATCTCGCTGGGCCGCTTCTCGTCGAGGCCGTCCGAGCTGTCAGAGGTCTGGCCGGCGTCCGTGCTCGTGCACGGGATCACGTAGGGCAGCGTCGCCGCACTGCCGCGCCCCTTGCCTCCGCCGCGCTGCCCCGCACCACCTGACGCACCCACAACCTCTTACATACTGCTCTTTTTTAAATATGATGACGATTTTTATACAGATGATCAAATCATCAAATAACTATCTTTCTCTATGGCACTGATATAGAAATAGGAAAAACAAACCGCAGTCTACAAAACTACAAGCACAGCATAGGTACTCGATCCAAATATTGTAGACAGGTGTATTATTTTTGTGATTTTATTTTAACCCGTTGTTCAGTTTGATGATCTGATCAATTGATCATCCCCTTAAAAACCGCCGGCATAAAAAAACACCTGATATATTGTTAAGATGTATGGGACGAGATTGACACACAAGTGCTGCATGTGGATGCAAACGGAAAATAAATTAGTAGTGGCGAAACTGGAAAAAAGAATGTTTCAATAGTATCAAAGTGTTAATTAGGCTGAATGTAAGTTGACATATGAAACAGATACGTATGTATTGCGTACCTAGGTCAAATTGGGGATGCCATTCAGAAATGCCGGGTTAAAAGTTGTACAAAGTGTACAAATTTAGAGGAAACGAGAGATGTATGTCAGGACCGTCTGAAGTTGGATCTATTGTCTTTTTACCATTTTGAGAAACGGACATGTATGTAGTTTGTACACACGGCGACACATCAAGCTACGCACAACAAACATAAGCTGGCCGGCGACGTTATATATTACTCTATCTACGCGCGGCCAGCTTATTTTGGTTTTGCATATCTTGATGTGTCGCCGAAAAGAAATAAGTCTGTACATACCCTCGCCCTCCTGCTCGTTCCTGCTGCCTGAGCCGCCCGCGCCGCCCGGGATCACGATCTTAAGCGGCGGGACCTTCGGAGCACTCGACTCTTGGCTCTTCTGCTCCTCCCCGTCCCCGTCGTAATCCTTCGCCTGGTTCGGCTTCGGACTCGCCACTGGACTCTTCCTATCTTGCTTGCTGCCTTGTGAACTGGATGCACCCTTCGCTCCACCGGATGACTTCCCCTTTATAGCCAATTTTGTTGCATGTTACTTTTCGATTCAATATATTTATTGGCTTTTGTAACATTTTGTAAGTAAAAAAAGTTACTTTGGAACACGGTTTTGACCCCAAATTATAAACAGTAGAATGATGAGCCTAGAGTAGTAGATTAAGATAAATTTCGATGCAAGTTTTAAGATAAATAGACCGCCTTATTTTGTACCTCTTGTATTTTTTTCTCTGTATTTTACTGTTTATGTTTTGGTGTAAAATAAAGTATATTTGATTTGATTTGATAAATTTCGATGCAATCTAGCGGAGATACTTATTTTAAAAAAATGCGGCTCGAGTTCTGATGAATTTAAAATGTTATATAGTCTGTAGGATCCCACACTGCAGAGTAAAGGCCTCTCACGAATAAGGATGAGAGGGAGTGTGTCATACTTCACCACACAGTGGACAACTTGCTGTCAGAGACTTAAACAATTTGGTATGTCAAGTTTTTTTGTCTTTATTTTATATTGTTTACGGATAGAATGGTCAAAAATCAAAGGATAATTTTAAGAAACAAATTTCATTATTTTTGCGATTCATCGATAATATCATCAATGTTAAACATTTTTAAATGAATTTGATCTGTAATCTTTAAATGGTAGAAGTAGCGCAAGAAAATAATTCAAACCCCATGGCACAGAATAGGTAATAGTATATAGTTCTACATCCCATGGAGAAAATAAGTTGTTTAATTTAAAAAATAAAAATCACCTACTCTCTCTTTCTAACTCTATGCTGGAAACAGAAACAGCAACGTCAAATGTCAAATTCTGACATTGTGAATATATATTTACGAAGGAAATAACAGTTCTGCAATGTCTACAATCCTTTCATTTTAAAATCACTGGCATATACAATATATTGTTATTTCCTTAAAGCATCACGGCTCCCGTCAGCGGCCGGGGGCCATCGCCATACGCATACTTTCCCCTCTGCCGAGGTGCAAGCCCCGATGGTCTACTGCCACAGATTAATAATAAGTTACTCCCTCAGAGGAAGGAGATCTAATTATTACCTAATTATATATTGCCTTTAGGTTTAATCTCTTTGGTTACTACGTACGTACTATACTACTGCGGGATGTTCCATCAATGCAGATCTTATCGATAAAATTTACCGTTAAATATAACTACTTCTTATTGATAAATTATTTAATAAATACATTTCTACCAGTACAACCCAACCCAGTCGTGGCGGCGGAGAAGATAACGAGGTTACAATATTACACTTTTAAGCACGTAGAATAAGAGTCTAGACCGTACCGGACCGTAGACATTATTCTAGTTTTTATTTCACATCGATCGGTGCAGTATTACCGAAGTTATAAGCGTGGGAAGTTGACGTAGGTTTTTTAATTTCGTCGGTGTTCGCGAGTAGCGCGTGACGTCATCGTACTTATACGGCACGGCGGGCCTAGTACATTTTGCGGGTAAGTTGTTTGCTTTCATGCGCTCTGGTGTTATAATTATTATTAAACATATAATTATTGTTTCTTCTTGAAATCATAATGATCATTAACCTTGGAATTGTTCAATAAATCGTTAGTTTCAATGATTAGACACTGCGAGTCGAGTACCTACATACCTTCTAAAAAGCATAGTAATTACTAGCAATAACCAAGTAGGTAAAAGTTTAGTATCCTGCGGCACGAATTTTGGGGAGGGGACGGGGGGGTCCACCCCTCATCTCCCAGAAGAGGGGGTGAGGAAACCCTCCCCCTTTTTTTAATAAATCAAAATTTCAGGTTATAATAACCCAAAGTGAGTCATTTTGACAGGTTTTAGGCGGTTTGGGGGGGTCAACCCCCCCGCCCCCTACCGGGGATCCCTCTGAGGGGTTGGAACGTGATCTGTGGGTTGACCCCCTAGACCCCCCTCCCCATGTTGGTATTATGTCGAGACCCCCGCGTGGTCTAGGTGGTGCAAAGCCCCCCCCCTCCCGGCGTGATCCCCATGGAGGGTCACATAGACCCCCTCCTGATGGCATTATGTCGACACGACACCCACTCGGGGGCTACACCTACGTGGTCTGGGGGATCTAAGGGGGGGTCCAACGCCCCCCTCCCCCTGATACTGACTGCTCTGAGTCGGACCGACTGCTAACCTAACCTAACCGAATGAAGTGAAACTATACAGTTGTCCTCACATACGTGAGGACCCCCCCCCCTCAAATTCGTGCCGCAGGATACTAAACCCAATTCCAACAATATGCTGTCGTTTTTGGTCTAAATGTATTTGCTCTTCTCATCACATTTGTCCATTTTTTCGAATTTTCAGATCCTCATGGAACGTATATAAAACTGGTCAAGTGCGAGTTTGGCTACTCGCGCACCGAGGGTTCCGTGTCACACCACCACAGAACACAAAATTATTAAATTAGAAAAAAAAAAATTTTGGGTCCGGGACCTTTAGCACTAGACCGACTCACACTTGGCCGGTTTTTAGTATTTGTTGTTATTTTGCAGAGTTTGCTCTATAATCACCGAAAGTTTGACGCTTGTATGTATTACCGTTTTTACCATAGAGCGAGAAGAAAAAATGTTGATAAAAACTAGTTTCTTGTTGAGAACCCCCCTTAATTTTTAACTTTTTGCCATTTTTATTATTTTTTAGCAAATCCGCCGTAACAACGCACATTCTGTGAAAATTTCAACTATCTAGCTCTTTCGGTTCAAAAGTTACAGCCCTAAATAGGTCGGAATCCCCGAGTCGCTCGCGCGGAGATGGATGACGTGACGTCATCAACGATATCGCGCTCGGTCCGCGGCTTAGACCGAAAATGTGAACTTTGCACTTTTATATCTCGGTCAGTTTTAAAGATAGAAAAATAATAAAAACACAGTGATTTTCGTAATTTTTTGTAGAATTTTTTGGCATATAAAACAAAAAATGGTTATCTTCTCCGGTTTAGACTAAAAATGTAGAAGTAGAGTTCGCGTTATGCGTCGAAATGTGTCAGACCAAAAGTAGTAAGTTACTACTTTTGGTTACTAACCTTATATGGTTATAGGTCGACCAGAATCTCATGAAATGAAAGAAAGTTAAAAAATATAGATTTTCACATGGCAATGTCAAACTGACTTCAAGTAGGCCCTTACCAAACAACAACTTTTTGCGGCGATTAAAACGCGCGTTTGTTAATGGGTGCATATTTAATATCAATTGAACGCCCAAATCATCTGGCCGAATATTTTCATCTTGTTTATGCGAAAAGGCATATAATTTTAAAGCTGCATTTTATTACGAAAGTTTTTCATCGTGGCTGTATAGCGTTTCAGAAGTGCTGCAAAAAGTCACAGTGTTTAAAGGGCCCTAATCCAATTACCCCAGTGTTGCTTACTCTAAAATTTGATTTCCTTTCTGGTAGACTTATCAAATTACGATATTTTTTATGAACCGGTATACAGGGTGTAACAAAACACCCTAGCAATACTTAAGAGGGTGCTTCAGACCATCAATCTGAACAACTTTCGCTATGGTGCCAACGTCGAGAAAAAATAAAAAAAATCTGCCGTCCCATACATTTGAGTCGAGACGGTACTGCAGTTTTGTATGAAAGAGCGGGTTTTTTTTTTGCGATTTCGATGTTGGCTCCATAGTGAAAGTTGTACAGTTTGATGGTCTGAAGCACCCCCTTAAGTATTACTAGGGTGTTTTATTACACCCTGTATATACCGGTAAAAATATCGTAATTTATCGATAACTACTAACCAAGAAGTTATTTTTCAAGCACTAAATGGATATATATCTATTGTCTTTGCTTTGAGGTCTATTACATCTATGGTATGTACTCAAAAAGATTAGATGAGTTTTATGTTATGTGTTATTGTCATAGCAACGGTTCCACTGAGCAAGTAATCACTACGTTTTAACCAGGTTTTAACGGTTCCTCCCGCCCCGCAAAAAACGGCTGAAAATTTTTCTATGAAGAAAAGCAAAGGGTCCGGTCTCCTTCTGTCAGGAGCGCGCGACTGACGGGAGCGGTAATGCTTTAAGGTTATTTGAGACACTTATCTCGAAATGGTTTTCGACTCAGCTCTCCAAAAAAAATTGACATACCTAATTGAAATGAAATATTAATGTTATAGTTAGTGGTTATAGTATTTTAAGTATAAAGTACAACTGCATACCTGATGAGACCCCTGCGCGCTTACTTTAGCCCCGCCACCCCCCTTCCCCTGCGCCTGGGTGCCCTTCCCCGACGCCGCCCCGCCCGCACCCTTGCTCGTGCTCTGCACCCCCCCGCCCTTCCCCAGAGGTGCAGCGCCGGTCTTGCTCGCCGGGCCCGGGGGCTTCGTGCCCGTTAGGATACTGTTGGATACGTTCATTTATAACTAGAGTTTTCCCGCGACTTCGGAGATAAATGATAAACCAGATTTTAAGTCTTATCATAACCTTTCAAACAAAAAAAGTTTCATCGAAATCGGTCAAGTAGAATTCGCGTGATGCGCGAACAAACAAACAGACAGACAAACAATTGGTAATTTGGAATCAGGGACACCTAAAAGGCACATCGGATATGCTCACGACTATATTCCCCGAGGGGCTGGTCAGAGATATTCTTAATTTTATCCTGTCCACAATATCCATATTTAGGTTTAAAGATATTTTATTATCATAAGACAAAAACTCGCTTACATGAGAAGAAAACATTTACAAATTAATAGCCATTCGCATCGCACCGTACAGAACACTCGAAAGATATTATACAAAAATAAATAGAATAATTAAATATAAGCAAATTGCCTCTCCATAACATGTTTTCAATTAGACAAGATTATGTTGAGCTAGTTTGTGTATTTCACTAGCAGTGCCCAAACTCTGCACAGTGTGCCAGGTAGTGAGTCCGTCGCCACATTTAATGGACAGAGCACACAATACACGTCTGAAAAATGAAATATGTAGGTTTCCTTACAATGTTTTCCTTCAGCGAATAGCCACTGTATTGCAAATCGTCCAGAACAACTCATTGGTACGGCCTTAGTGGGAGCAGAAAGCCTAAAGATACTCAAAGAAGTAGGAGATGCATACCGGCCAGCTCCCCTAGCAACAGGCGCGGGCTTCGCCATCGGCTCCTTATCCTCCTCTTTTCTCTTCTTTCGCTTGGAGACATCTTCTTCAGTGGGTTCCGCTTCGTGGCCCTCATCTGAATACTGTCTCTTGTTGCTGCCGGGTGGCTCGTCCTGCGTGGACGACACTACACCGCTGCTCAGCTGGTTGCCATCTGAAACAGTGCCTTGTGTACACACATAGGGGACAAACATTGAAATCGAGAAATGAAAATATTTTAATATTTGTTAACATAACTTTAAGACAACGAAACTAAACAACTTTCTAGGGAAAGTTGTTTAGTTAAGGAACATGAGTGAAAAACGAAAAATTGTTGGTCCTCTCATAGAAAATCGATCGGCTATTCCTCACATTCGTATGTAAAAAAAAACTCGTTTTTCGACCCATGTTCCTTAGGGACATTTAAAGTTATGTTAGTACCTAATTAAAAACCATTAAAAAAAATCGCGATTTAATTTCAATGGTCTCAATAACAGGCCAAAGTCAATGCCTAACCTCAGGAACACGGTGTATATAACACAACGTAAATTAAGCACAATGACGCTTTTAGAACGGCATAGAGGCGCAGAGTGATAAATACAGATTTAATAGCTCAGGTATTTATTTATTAATCTGATTAAAATGTTTAGTTAAGTAGGTGAGCAATGAGCATGTAGCCAGAATGGTGGTGAATGGTAAGAGCGCCGGTCCTGTCCATCAAATACATGGCATACACCAAATAGTAATGGGACATATTATCAGGAGTATGGAACATAGGTACCATCTGCTGGGCTAGCGTGTTGCACGTGATACGGCTTTATCACGCATTTAATCTCGTTCGTTCGGGCGCAAATAGAAAGAGAGCGATAGTGTGATAGCGCTACATCATGCTGCGGGGCTAGTACGTTAACCCGCGATAGCGTGATATAGCACTATCACGCTTCCGCTCTCTTTCTATTTGCGCGCGAACGAACGAGATAAAACACGTGATATAGATAGATATAGCCGTATCACGTGCAACTTGCTTGCTGTGCTGGTATACTGAGGCGGCTGGTGTTAAAGCTCATAAGCACAAAGGCGCTAACCAGACGATAGAATTTTTATCCGTCGGACAGAGAAGACCATTAGTCTTAAGAATTAAACAAAATCGAAGTGTTAACATCGCGGATTGCGATACAATCAGGACTCACCAGGCGAGCCAATCACTCAACAACAACCAACAACTTGGGTTCAGCAGTGTATGTGTTAAGACGGACTTCTTATACGCGGTTTGAGCCTGCTAGAGTTCCATACTGTTTATTTTGCGGACAAAATGTCCGTCGTCCGCAGAGAGCCTAAAAAATGTGAGCAAACCTACCATCTCTACCCTCGTTGTTTCCTTTATCCTGAGACGAGTTGTCCTTGCCGTCGAAGTGGTCACCCTGTGCTAGGCTATCCATGCTGTTGCGCTTGCTGCCTTCGCTGTTACTACTAGCATTGCAACCTTTTTTGACGTTGTCATCCCTTGTGCGATTGACGTGTGAGGCTCTCGAGTTATTATCTGTGGGTAGAGATGACAAGATCCTGGTAAAGGCACAAGGTAGAAAGAGACTGCAAGTACACTTTCTTAATAAGAAAATGAAGGCACGTAGACAAGCGTTCAATGCTTGTACGCTTCGCATGCCACTCCCAAATGTGCGTTTTTCTTTTAGTTTTCTAGGGGATCGATAGATGGCGCTACGATCTGTGCGAATCAAGGTCAACATTTCTAAAAGTGTTTCTTTAAACTAATAAATGAGGGAAAAGATGATCAAAAAGATGTCAACGCATCTTTTGATTAAATATTTCATTATTTACGAAACATTTAAATCATTTAATCGAAAATATGACTATGTTCACGTCTGACATGGTTGTATGGGCTTGACCCCTTGGCCTTTAAAAAAAAGGCAGGCACAGTCTTGACAGAATCTCGCGAACGTCTCTATGAAGCGATAAACATGCCATCTGTCGAGTTTTTTAGTAACGAAATTTAAAAAAAGAAAAGAAAAACGCTCACCTTCTTTGTTATTTTACGTATGCAAGACGAATTTCGTTTTGTCGTGAGTGGGTGGCATGCTAGCTGTGCTGGTGCCTCATAAATGTACTTTTTTGTTGCCAAATACAGATCTGAATTTGTCCGGACTCATCAAGTCTTTGGGCTGCGACTTAGTTGGTACGATTAGGACTTAAACTGTGATCGGTCAAGTAAATTTTGTTATGTGAGATAAACTACACAACAGTATGTTTTCGTAGTAAACTCTTGGTTGCCATGCGTCAGGATGAACGCAGCTTACATTAACTGATGCCTGACATGGACATACCACCAGCCTGAAGCTCGAAAGTAGAACAATATTAGCGGCACGACCCCCCCCCCCCCACCCACCCACCGCTTGTGTGATTCTTAAGAAAAGTCAACAGTACGAGCAAGTCAATTAGATCAATATACAATCCTATTAAAATATTAATATATGGAAATTTATTTTCTGGCACAGACACTGCAACATAACAACTTTACACTCAAACAAAGATGCCAGGTAAGTACAATTATTTTATAGGTGGAGATTTCTAATTAGCTTACAGTTATTTAAGGGTGTGTTTACTATGTAATCAATGCTGTAATTATTCCTATGAATAATTACATTTCATTACAATTAAAGTATTTTTAAGTATTTGACAGAAATACAATATCATAAGAATAACTTACAACAAACACTAAAGACTTATGTAAAACCTGAAATGTTACACAAATTGGTTAGTTATATAACTTAATTATTCAATAAATTATGTATCTTCAAATATTTAATCTGACTTATATCACTTTTTTATGTTTTAGTACATTTTTGTAAGTTAGGTAAACAATTAAAGTATCCTTGCTTTCTTGAGTTCAAACTTTTTTATTTTGCTCTGTCGTTAAAACTGTAATACATACAAGCGTCAAACTTGGTGTAATTATAGTACATACTTTAAAGAAAAACAAAAAAAATAATAAAAATTGGCCAAGTATGTGTCAGGCTCGCGCTAAATTGCATGATTTTTTTAAATTAAATTTCACCAACTTATGCTGTCCTGATTTTTTACATCCCATACAATGAAATCATCCTTACATAAAACTGGGTCGAACATTAAAAAAAGTTTAATTTTTTTTCATATTTATGGACAACTCACGCTTGACCAAAAATTTACTATGCCAAAATTGTGTTCACAAAATTAAAAAGACCTATAATAAGTGTTCCAGACAGTTTCCCTGTATCTCCTATGGTCTTGGATTTCCCCATACTGTCCTTGTTAGAAAACACTATTGTTGGGTGGTACAAGGGCTGCTATTTATGTATCCGGAATTGGCCAGTTACAGAACAATATTTAAAAAAGTAATTATAACAACTCTTTGGCTGAATACAATTTGTTTCAGGTAGCTGTCATTTGTTTCTCCTTTGTGGCGTCATTTTGAAAATTGCGTGTCTTTATCACTCATGAAAATTTTCGTGCTACGATTTATTACGATTTTCGGCGAGCGCTAACTCAAAAACAGTGCATCAATCAACTCACTTCGACTTCTGGGAACGAAGCACCATCGAAAACTACTGTGTATCACTGGTTTAGTGAGTTTAATCATGGGCGGTCTGTGCTCACGGACGAATTTAAAGGAGGTCGCCCTAAGTTGGCTGTTATACCTCAAAATATTGATGCTGTGCGGGAACTAATAATGCAAGATCTTCATGTTACATATCGCAAGATAGAGGCGTCTCTGGGCATAAGTATGGCGAGTATATATAAAATATTACACGAACATTTAGCTGTAAAAAATTTGTTTCATGTTGGATTCCGCACAACTTAAGAATTGACCAAAAATGGGCTCGTGTCAATTGGTGTAAAAAAATGTTACAAAAGTACAATCAGGGTGCGTCAAAAGCTGTCTATAATATCTACACAGGTGATGAATCTTGGATATATACATTACGATCCTGAAACTAAACAACAGTCCACGGTTTGGATGTTTAGAGCTGTGAAGAGGCTGTTTATGCTTTCAAAATGCACGTTTTGGAGATACCTCTTTTCGACTGGAAAAAGTGCAACGAAAATTGGTTCTATGCAAAAGTGCATCGATCATCTTAGCGAATAGTTTTAAAAGCAATAAAACTACAATAAATGCTATATGATTGTTTCACTTTGTTACTCCGGATACATAAATAGCAGCCCTAGTACGGAACCCTCGGAATACTGGAGAGCAGCAGAAAAAAATTGGTAAACTTTTTCGTATATAATGTAACTAACATAATGCAGAAGATTTCACAAAAGTTGAAAGTAATTTTGTGAGATCATAGCATTTCTATTAGTACAGGTATTTTATGGTTTGAGGTAGAAATAAAAAAACCAAATTAATTTTTTTGTGAAAATGTTCCTTAGGACCATAGAAGTATACCCTTAGAATTCCTGACTCCCAGGGTGCCGGCTTCCCCCCCTCACCACCCTAAATATGACCCGAATTTTCAATATTTTTAATTTTTTAGGTGAAAACTGTCAAGGAAACAAATAATCCTCATTAAATTACCTATCAAACGGTACTAGTTTGTTACCAATTGGAATTGTATTTTTTGAAATATGCTTGAAATATGAAACAGATAAATTAAAAATAAACAAGTTTTAGCAATTTCTGTATTTTCTGAAAAATTGTAAGACTATTGATAAAACCTTGTGATTTAACATTATATCTCGCACCTTTGTCTTCCACTCTAGGTATAGATGCAAAAAAAGAAGGGGGGATCCTGCAGTTTCTGCGATTGGCAGCCTTTTCGAAGTTTGAATTTTGCTGAAAAAAGGGGCTGTCGAAAAAGTGACCAAGAACCTTGCTACCTCTCAATCGGTTATGGTTTGAGATGACCGTATTGACTGCAACCCTGGTGGACCTGGTTTCCGGGGTCAACTGCTCGCCACGTTTTGGCGCTGTGCGCCCACGCGGATCAATGTACAGACACACTTCTGTTACAGTTTTATAATAGTTGAGATTGCTGGCGACAGTCAATCTCTTTTATATTTATTGGTATTTTTTATAGTTTTAGAATGCTTTTAAAGAAGAATGGCAAATTTGGACCCAGCCATTTTATACGAAAACTTAAAAGCCATTCAGGACGGCCGGCGGTCATAATTATTATAAGCAGAAAAATATAAGGAATGTTTTAAAAAAACTTCCACATCTCCAGAAGTCCGGATTCAAAAGTAGAAATTTCTAGTAAAATAGACAAATCCTCCAAAAATCAGTAGCAAAACGCAACCACGACAGCTATTTTCATCGAATATTATCAGTGAGGTATTTTTTGGTCGTTACGGATCGTATTCGGCTTGTTAGTGTATGTGGTTTCGTTTTCTTCCATTATCATAATATTGTAGTTATCGTGAATTTTCATTAAAATAAATACAATGAATGCGTAGGAAATTGAGTGGACTATCTAATAAGAAAGATTATTAGTTTCACACACTTGATACAAAAGATATCATAAAGATAAAAACCTTTCCCCCAACTTCTACAGGCTACAACCAATTTACTTTTTTGCTAGTTTTGTTTCACTCTACACATATTACTAAGTTTCATTCCTGTATGAGACCTCTAAGTCTGGGTCTCAAATGACATGGCCGTCCGCCAAACTTCTTTGGCACGTAGGTTTCTTATGAGGTCAAGGGGTGCACTAAGAAAGGATTTTTCAAAATTCATCCCCTAAAGGGGAGTCCAAAATTTGTATAGGGAAACAAGATTAGTTAGACTATTTTATTTGCAACTTGACAGGAGTACTATTGATAAATGAGTAAACACGTGTTTCAGCTTTTTACAGAATTCAACCCCTGAAAAGTAGAAATGGGGTGACAGTCTGAAAATCGAGTTAGGTATGGTTTGTATGGTTTATCGGGTCACTGATTACGAAAAGAACAATGATTTTAAAATCCAAAGTGGCGGATGTGAAATACCATCATCGCCTGTTGGGGTGCGATGGGGTTGGATTGTCTAAATATTGTTACGAGCTACGGGTTCCGGGATTGGAGTGAAACGCTAAGTCCAATTTTACAGAGTTTATTTGGGATTCACTTACAAACGGTCCACCTCGCAGAGGTTCCCCTAAACGGTTCACTTCACCGGGTCCTCCTCGCAGGGATTCCCCGTGCACCACTTACTGTCACTGTTCACCGTCCACTACGTCACTACTGTGACGACACGACACGCGTCACAGCTATGACGTCACGACGTACGACACTATGACGTCAAGACGTACGACACTATGACGTCACTCACTACACTGACACTATGACGTCACGTACTACACCGACACTATGACGTCACGCACTACACTGACACTAGTCTACTCACTGTTCCACTCTTAGCACTTTTCTCTTCACTAGTACTTTTCCACTTTTACTTTTCTTCCTTTTGTTTCGCACTGTTCACTGTTTAACCAAGGACTGCCGCCAGTCGAAATTCGCCGCCCTTTTATATCCCGCAGAACATTCCGGAATACCCTTTTTTCGATCTTCTTTTCTTTACTCGATTGTTTTCCTCCAGATAGTTCTAACCCCGCGTTCCTTTTTCGAAACCGATCGACGACACGCCCACTTTTCTGGTTCTTTTCAAATATTCGTAATTTCGCCTCCTTTCTCGAAGTTCCTAGACACGTTCACCTTTTTGTCCCTTTTTAAATATTCCTTCTCTCTCTTCCTTCTAGAACATTTCTAAAAACACTAAAATCTAGAAATATTTTTGGCGCGGATCGGATTCGAACCGTCACCCCCCAGCATGGGAGGCGGACCTTTAGACCGTAAGACCACGGCGATTGTTAATACACCCTCCGAATTTTTGAATGCCTTCTTACGTCTAACGTTTGACAGCGTTCGTGACACTGCCCCTCCCTTAGTTCTGCTCGTCCCGAGCATCATTAGTGCCGAAATATCGAGCTAATCGATCCACGTGCACTATCTTCAACGGGCTCCTTGGCGATCGTCGAATTCGATAGGTGACGTCATTTATCCTAGTCACTACCTCATACGGCCCTTCCCAACTTGCCTGCAACTTCGGACGCTTCTCCTTCTTACGAGCAAACGGAATGCGCCTAAGCTGCTGATTGACTGGCGCTACGTCTCCTGTATTGTTCGCATGCTTCACCAGGTCTGTTTTACCAATATGTGCGCCGTTCTTAGAGAGCGAGTTCTTCGCTATCACAGCCTGTGGCTTTGCCAGGTCCTTGCTGGAACCTTCCACAACTTTCGATACTACATTCCCCTCAGCCTTCTGCTTCCCAATCGTCAGGTCCACACCTCCAACGTTAAGTATCGGAATCGAAGCAGAAGAAACTGGTCCAACAACTTTCCTCGCCGTAATCCAACAAGACCCAGCTGCCACCTTGTCCATCACAGCACGGCTCCCATCGTTACTCTTGGGCAAAACAACAGGTACCAAGTTCTGTGATCTAGGCTCGAGAACCGTTCTTTTCACACAGTAGACCTTTCCCGATGATCCACATCTCATCGGAACCTCCTCTGTGTTACATCGTAGCACTCTGTTCTTCATGTCTATGTCGCACTGGTGATTTTGTAAGAAATCCAAACCAATGATGCAATCGTCCACTATCTCAGCTACGATCACCTCATGTTTGAAAAGAGTCCCACCGATCGTAATTGAAACTCCCAACTCCCCCTGAACTGATATGCGCTGGCCGGTCGCAGTCGTTAACTGTAGTTTGGTTCGCTGCAGAAGTCGTTTCTCCTGATAACTTTCCATTTCGCTTATCAGTCGAGCATTGACCACCGTCCTCGAAGCTCCGGTATCCACAGCTAGTTGACAGATTCTACCATTGACCTCTCCTTCAACTAGCAGACTATCTCCATCCGATATTTGCCTGACTCTAATGATTGGGTTTGCAACATAGCCGGCCAACGTCCTCCAGTTCTCCTGCTGCTCATCAGTCGAGACCCCTATGTCCCGACGATCTGTACGCTTCGGGCAGGAACTGCGAATATGCCCTCGTTCACCACACTTGTAGCACACATAACGGCGGCCTGATCGGTTCGGACAGGAGCTACGAATATGCCCTTGTTCACCACACTTGTAGCATAAATAATTGTCACTCCGATTTCTCGGCGCTGACGCTCCAGTCACCACAATCTCCCTGCGTCGACCGGAACGAGGATCCTGACGTACAGCTTCCACTTCCAATGCATGAGCAACAGCGTCCCTGAGTGTAACATGGTGCCCAAGTCGCACTGCAGCTCGCACCTCCGGGTCCCGTATCCCATCCGTAAAGGTCTGCAGGAGCATGTTATCGATGACTGCCGGTGACGACTGAAAAGCCTTCCGCACGAGCTTCTCCACTTCCACGGACCACTGTTGCAGACTCTCGTTAGCATGTTGGTTACGTTCCTTCAACCGCGCCCGATACACGTGTTCCATATGTCCATCGCCGAATCTAGCCTCCAGAGCTCCAAAAAGATTGTCGAACGACAGGTTTCCTCCAGCACCCACGGCTTCTAGTACTGTGAGAGCCTGTCCCTGGAGTGCTAATATCAACGCAGGCTCCGCCTCCTCCTTGCCCCAGCCATTAACTTTCATCGCTGTCAAAAACTGTAGCTTAAAGGCGGGCCATGACGTCAGTCCATCGTAAACCGGAGTCTTCACGCCTTTTGGTTGCATGGGTGAGTCAAAAACAGCAGCGACATGGCTATGAGATTTGCTCTGTTCAACTTCTCGCCGGATTTTGGCAAACTCACCCTCCACGCGATCAAACCTCCCTTCGAACTCGCCCTTCACACGATCCAACCTCCCTTCTACGGCTTCGACTCTCTCTACTGCCTGTTGCAAGCCTTTCGTAATATCTTTATGAAGCGCCTCCTGCATTGTGCGCATTTGGTCTTGTCAGTCAGTGCCACAAAAAACCCATAAACAAGCCCTAAGTCCACGCGTACGAAGTCGCGGGCAACAGCTAGTTTGACATAATAATGAAAATCCATAATTTGAAAAACTATAGATTGAAATCCATAACTTTGAAAAACTTGTTTTTAGACCCCAGATCTAACTCAGGTTTGCGAGGAGCAAAGCGACGAGCATGTTAAGGTTTCTTGCAACTACAGCCCGAACCGAATCACTACAGTTTACCTAGTCCACCCGAAAATACGCTGCTGCTTAGAGGCCAATTTACTTTGAAAAACACTATAAATGGAACATGATTCTGTATAATCCCGCAAGATTTTAAAGTTGTTTTTTGGCTCTAAAATCTAGTGTTCATTCAGGTCGTGTATTTGTCAACAAGTGTAATCCGATTGATGTTTTTAATTTGATTTACTAATCGTACGATTCTTACTATGGTGCATTGCATCATTATTAATCGTGATTATTATGAAGACATTTTACAAGATTGTCTTTCTGATACGTACCCTATATTTTCCCTGTAAAAGAAGAATGAGGTACGGCCACACGACCAGTGTCTTACGGCCACATTCCCGTTTTAAGCCGTGGCCTGTGTATAAACTAGGGATGCAACGATTCGGCCATTACGATTACGATTACGATATTAATCGTTATTTATTACGATAACCGATGCATTACGATTATTTAAACAAATTTAATCGAGATTATCCTCAGAATGAGTTCTCATAGTGTTTCTTTGCATTCCAATGAAAGTTAAACCATTAAAAAAAATTGTTTTTAAATCCTAAGATTTTGTAACTTTTAACTACTAATTTGAGATCGAAATCAAAGGTACATTTGACCAGGATTCTGATTTGTTGATGCGTGGAGGCAAATTTTCTTTGAAAAACACAATTTGAACATGATTCTTAGGTATAGTCTCGTTAATAAAGCGATATCTCGACCGATTTACGTGGGAGATTAATCTTTTGAAATTAATGTGGATGAGATATCGCGAGAACGAAAATGTATGTAATACTTCAAACCGAAAATCAAATCAAAGACATCAGTAGAATTAAAAAAAAGAGAGTCAAGTCTGACCAAAAATAAAAGTCAGATTTTGCTCAAAATGAGCTAAAATGGCAGCGAGAGACACGATTTTTCTCAAGTTGTTTTTCTGCTCTGGAATCTAGTATTCAGGTCTGGTATTTGTGAACAAATGCAATATGATTGACATTTTTAATTAATTTTAAATATCGTATGATTCTTACTACGGTGCATTGCATCGTGATTATTACGATTACAGATGCAAAACGATGCACCGCTTCGTAATCGTTGCATCCCTAGTATAAACTGACACTTACAAAGTACACATAGTAACTGAAGGTCAGTCTAATATTATACTGGTAGTCATTTTTAGATACACATAAAAATTTCACACAAAATCTATCCAACATAGTGCCAATGTGAGAATTGTCTTTCAATCTACACAGTACAAAAGGTGCTGTGACAACTGATTTTTCTATTCAATTCAATTTTTAAACATATTGCTGCTTTCTTGGTTGGTTTTGATGATTTTTCCAATGTGTAGTATATGTAAAGAGGAAGTAACCCACTACATTATAAGAGTCAGGACTTCCATTCTAAATACTGGTCGTGACCGACTATCCAGAATGTATGAAACATGTGCAACCGTTCAAAGGAATTTAATGGTGTCGGTGCACGTTCCATATAACATTTTTTTGTTAGAGTTGCACGAGCCTGGTTTATGTAGCAAGAGTTCTTGATGTTGTACGGTTATTAAGCAATTTGGTGACTTAAAGGATTGTTTTTCGAAAAGAGGAAGATATTGAGCCACCACTGGAGGTTCGTTGTAGAGTGGGGAGGGGGAAACCAACGACCAACACGCGACGCGACTGCCCAATAGCAGACCTACAACGCGATTCAACTGATGTATCATCATTACCAAAATTAAGTAGATTTTCTAGAAATACTACCCCTAAGATGACATTCTGACCAAAACATCATTCACTAAATGATTCAGGATTCAGGAAATTGATGTACCAAGCTCAAGGAATATAATACTCCCTAGGCGGGAGACCAAGCTTTTGCTAAAAATGAAACGACTTACTGACGCAAATACTTTTCAACACCCTACAAAGCAATAGAACGCGTTTGCACCGTTGCGTTGTACTTGTACCTAGAACACCACACAACAGTTACTACTTATCGAGCTCATTTCCGACGCATTATGTTATCTATAACTCTCTTTATAATCACACTGTCACTTCAGTTAGGTCATTCCTGGCAGTTTACGAGTTTGCACAGGGGTCACGGCACAATCGCGGTGTGCGGCGTGCCTGAATAAACTGCCTGATAATACAAAATTGTACATAAATTACACTTGCCTTTATTGTGCGAGAGCGCCCTCCTTTGCATCTCACGTCTTCAGACACTTTTAATAATTTTTACGTCTATTCTATGCAATTTTTTTCACTATTGAATGAATTACGCTATTTAGGTCTGGATGACCGCCATGAAGTCGGCGTTAAAGCGGCCATGACAGGCGACAGAAGCAACCAACACACGCCCTAATCAGTGTTGCCACCTTAGTTTTAGTAATAGGGGCTGTTGAAGAAACTAAAAAGGGCTAGATCGGGCCTTTACTAATGATTTCAATTATGTATTTATTGAATCACAATTACATTTTTCAAAATTAAACAGAATTTGAAGAAAAATTTTACCAATTTAATGGGTTCAAAAATTAAAAATATTATCTATTTATTTAACAAACTAGACCCAGATCGGCGCGGCGTAGAGATTCTCCCTCTATACGCTGTAGTCTTTGGTAGAGATGCGCTATGTTGCCATAATCGAACAAATTATGACACAAATCGCCAAAGTTCGATGTTATTGCGATGTTAGCATGGTGCAAATTTCAGATTTTGGTGCAATATTTTTAAGAAAATGAATAGCCTGAAAAGGGCTAGATTGTTTCCGGGCTAAATCATTAAACGAGTTCACCTACAGTAAAAAGTGCTAGATCTAGCCCAAAAGGGCTAAGGTGGCAACACTGGCCCTAATGCGTTCCTTTACAGCGAAGTCATTTTCACAAAATATCGAAAATATTTAAAAAAGCGCCTTTTGTGGTACAGTACAGCTTGAGTACAGCCGATTAGTTCAAGGACTAAATTATTGACGAAACATTATCTAGAAAGTTCATAGACTGGATATGACACTAAAAGAACGCATTTCATAAAATTATCGCTAATCTTTGCCAGGGTTTGCTCCTTCAGAGAAACTAAATCTTGTTAAACGGAACGGAAAATAATCGACCAAAATGCGACACAGTGCGAGTTTTCCGCACGAACTTCAAACTGTACGCGTAATCAAATGAGTTCCGTTCCGCTCAGAATTATGAACCTTCGAAAAATATTATCTATAGATGTGAACGAACGGAACGAAAGGCGGTGCCGTAGAAAGAGAAGGGCGGTGCGGAGCTAGTGGGTAGTGGTACAATAATGATATCTAGTAAAGCGTAGTTCAACATGACGCGATAGATGGCGTTGACGTAACATGACATTAGGGTGCGTCCACATCTGGCGAATGCGCAGCTCGCTAGTCGCTCGCGCGCCGTTCGAACAACGGCGCGCTGGTAGCTACAATTTTTCCTTGTGTGTCGCTACTGCGCAGTTCGCGCGCCGCAAGCGACTCGCGAGCTGCGCATTCGCGGCGCGTTCGTCATGTGTGGACGCACCCATGACTCGTGCAAGTCGTGCATGACTCCGTCCTAAAGTCGGCACTTCACTCACTTACAAGGAAAATTGGTGTCCGTATAGTTAGCAGCCTCACCAGCTCATTCGAAGGTTTTGACTAAGCCACGATTTAGTGCCCAATTAGTGCAATTTGGTGCCCAAAGCACAGATTTGGTGCTCATGTAGTTTAAAAGATATTTGGGTACCTTACTGAGGCTGCTAGATAGACGTCAAGCTAGCAGTCGCATTTTGAAATACTGTTTGTATCGATGTGATTTATATGTCACGATTTAGTGCTCATTTAGTGATCCCTATATCCAAAATTTCATGAATATTGATCCAATACAAGCCGAGATATGATAGTACATTGTTGAGGCTGCTAACTAGACGGTTCTTCCAACGATGATTCCAATGAAACGGATGCACATTTGAAACAGATAAATACATAGCGATTTAGTGCTCGATTTGGTGACTCTTATGATATTTATGAAAAGTAGAATTTTCTTTCCTATTTCCCAAAAAAATTACGTAAACTTCTACATACAACGATTTTCGGTACAACCGTGCACAAAAATTATCATTTCTCGGAACTACTGCCATGAGCTAGCGCTTGCGCTCGCGCAAGTAGTTCATAGTTATACCGAGAGATGGCGGGACTGTCGGATTGTTTACGTGAGTTACGGAGATGCGAATACGTGTCTTTTTATTACATAGAATGAAGAACTAATTGCTTGATACAAATTAGTGCATTATAACTTCTTATCGTCATCTACAGTTCGATACATTATATTATTTATCCTATAAATTAACTAACTGCCTTCGTGGTCTAATGGTTAAGAACATTGGGCTCTCGACACGGAGGTCGTGGGTTCGATTCCCACAGGGGACACCTAGTGATATGTCACTTTTTGCGTTTTTCCCCAGTTGATTAGGACATTGCAGGCCGAGTCACCTGATTGTCTGAAAAGAAAAATGATTCCGTGCTTCGGATGGCGCGTTAAGCCGTTCGTCCCTGCTACTATCTCTGGTGGTAGTAGTCATTACACGTCAGGCGGTCTGAAAAAACTTTAACATCAGGGCTCTGCCCACGTGATAAGAAGAAGACTAATGGAGTGTTCAGACCCGCACGACCAAAGCGACTGGGAAGCGGGAGCGTCTACCGCGCGGCGGGGTCGCTGCCCATGTAATCTTAGAGCGCTTACAGACGAGCGACAGCTCGCGACAGGGTCGCACGACCCTCTGCGACCGTCGCGCGACTGTCGCGCGACCATGATGTAGGTATAGTCTGAGAGCACAAGTCTTGTTCTTGAGAGATTTCAGTTTGAAGAAAACGGAGGCTAAAAAATAACATGTTTGATATTTCGGGTTTTTATACGTTTTTCGTAGATTTTGGTTTCTTTAGATAATAGATAATCCAGAATTGATTATCTTCATCATCAAGTCCATAAAATATTACAGACTGGTAAAAATAGGCCAATTATAATATACATTGGTACCGATTCTGACTGTGCCACGACTAAACTTAACTAAATTTATTCCTGTCACTTTCTAAAATAAGATTAAGAAAAGAGACAGAAAACCAACAGCTGACTTTAGTGCTGTCAAAGTGACGTTAAACGCCCAAAATAAGATGCCATCATAATGTACGCCATCTTATTTAAAGCGTTTTTGGGCGTGTAACGTCACTCTGACAGCACTAAAGTCAGCTGTTGGTGTCTCTTTTCTTAATCTTATTTTAGAAAGTGACAGGAATAAATTTAGTTAAGTTAAGTCGTGGCACAGTCCGAATCGAGGCCATTATATAGTTAATTAGTTATGATATAATACTTAACACAACATTAATAATCATAACACATAATATTATACACATAAATATTTATAAATACGTATACAGGGTGTAACCAAACACCCTAGTAATACTTAAGGGGGAGCTTCAGACCATCAAACTGAACAACTTTCACTATGTAGCCAACATCGAAATCGCGAAAAAAAATCAACTCTCTCATACAAAACTACAGTACCGTCTCGACTCAAATGTATGGGACGGCATATTTTTTTAATTTTTTCTCGACATTGGCTCCATAGTGAAAGTTGTTCAGATTGATGGTCTGAAGCACCCCCTTAAGTATTACTAGTGTTACTCTGTTGTTTCGTGTGTGCCTTTAATGGTGAATAAAGATTTTTCTTTCTTTCTTTCTTTCTTTACTAGGGTGTTTTGTTACATCCTGTATAGGGTCCTTCTTAATATGCTGACACTTTTTTAAGGGGATGATCAGACCGTCAAACTGAACAACTTCCTCTATGGGACCAACATCGAATTCGCGAAGAAAAAATCATCGCTTCCATACAAAACTGCAAACCTACTCGGAGCCAAACGTGTGGGACAACTGTTTTTTTTTTCGCGATTTCGATGTTGATTCCATAGAGAAAGTTATTCAGTTTAATAATATAATAATAATAATTTTCCGAGTCATGGATGTTTGTATCTACAGGGTGAAATTGATATCATTGGCATCCTTTTAAACTAAGAGTCTACCCATCAAACTGAACAACTTTTACTATGGGAGCAAACCGATCGGAGCAAAAAAAAATTCAGCTGTTGCATACATTTGAGTCGAGTAGGCGTTGCAGTTTAGTATGGGACAGCTGATTTTTTTGTTGCTCCGATCGGTTTGCTCCCATAGTAAAAGTTGTTCAGTTTGATGGGTAGACTCTTAGTTTAAAAGGATGCCAATGATATCAATTTCACCCTGTATATATGTATTCTATATCGTTGTCTAGTCATCATAATACAAGTCCAGGCTAGATTCTGGTACTTTAAATGTGACTAGATAATTTGTGTGACAATGTCCAAGATATTTATTTATTTATTTAATAGTCTGGTCATCGCCTTAAAAAAGTGTCAGCATATTAAGAAGGACCCTGTATACAACGTGTTAATGAATTAGCGCAAAACATCATACACCCCAACTGATTTATAACAAAATAATTAGATTGAAACAATAATTTAATTACTTTGACGGTGAAAATTTAAAGTTATTAGCATTTTAAGTTTTGAGGCAAAAATGATTTGTTATCATTTCGGCACTGAAAGAAAGCGCTAACGTACTCATGGATACATTTTTATGATATTGTTTTGGTAGTAAGTAGGGTGAGTGGGCATGTGCGGTGGGTTGACATCGGGTTCAGAAAATTTTAAATTTTGCAAACAAATTATTTAATATTTTGAAAAAAATTACCTACGTTGAAACCATGATAATTCGACTCTGCTCTCGATTCTAAACAAACTACTTTCTAGTTTTGCGATAATTCATTAACACGTTATATAGGATGTTACAAACTACCAAAAAAACCGTTTTGGATATGGAGGTCTATCTCTCAGGCCTCGTTCAAGGAGACGATGCACTTCACGCGTCACTTCACGCGGCGCGGCGTGCCGGAAAAACAAACATATGAAGATGTATGAGAGCGTTCACGGAGAAGCGTTTTTGCATGCTTTTGTTTGATTCGAGGCGTCGCATGTGGCAGCAGCCGCGGCAGGTGACGCGGCGGCTGACGCGGCGGCTGACGCGGCAGCTGACGCGGCGGCTGACGCGGCAGCTGACGCGGCGGCTGACGCGGCAGCTGACGCGGCGGGTGCAGCGGCGGGCAACACGGCTATAGTTGTAAACGGGCGGTTTTAAACCGGTTTAAAACGAAACGGGCGGTTTAAAACGAATTCCTACGGATAAGACCAAGTAGCTTATACAACGTGTTAATGAATTAACGCAAAACTAGAAAGTAGTTTGTTTAGAATCGAGAGCAGAATCGAATTATCATGGTTTCAACATAGGTAATTTTTTTCAAAATATTAGTTTTTTCATTTGTGTCTAAAATTTTAAATTTAATGAACCCAACGCCAACCCTCCGCACAGGCACACTCACCCGACTTACTACCAAAACAAGATTATTAAAATGTATCCATGAGTACGTTAGCGCTTTCATTCATTGCTGAAATGATAACAAATCATTTTTGCCTCAAAACTTAAAATGCGAATAACTTTTAATTTTACTATCAAAATAATGAAATTATTGTTTCTATCTAATTATTTTGTTATAAATCAGTTGGGGTGTATGAGGTTTTGCGTTAATTCATTAACACGTTGTATAAAGACTGACAGGATGCAAAAAAAGCTGCGGTAGCCGCGGCGGGCGACGCGGCGGGTGTAGCGGCGGCTGCCGCGGCGTGTGTAGCGGCAGCTGCCGCGGCGTGTGTAGCGGCAGCTGCCGCGGCGCGTGTAGCGGCAGCTGTCGCGGACCGAACCATGAACGGAGAATACGCTTGAAGTGCCGCGTGACGTGCCGCGTGAAGTGTAGCGTGAAGTGCATCGTCTCCTTGAACGAGGCCTCAGACTATACAACACTACGTCACGGTCTTCAACTGTCGCGCGACCCTGTCGCGAGCTGTCGCAGACAACTGTCGCTGGTCTGTAAGAGCCCTTAAGGCGTACCGCCAAGTCGCCCAAACCAACGCGACCATGACGCGGGAAGGCAGCGTCAGCGGAGCGGGAAGCGTGCGTCAAGTGGTCAGACGTGTACAATGTTAAGCTCACGTAACAAAATAAAATACAAATTTTAAATTTCAGTACATTTTGGTTCTTTATGATAGATTTGGAACGTTTTTGGTAGTTCTTCCTAGATTTTTTGTAGATTTTTGTTGTTTTTGGTTCTTTTTTGTAGATTTTGTAAATTTTCGTTTCTTCTGGTACCTAGTTTTTGGTAATTTCTGGTATATGTTGGTAGCAAAAACCATAAAACTATGTAACTATGTAACGGCTACTACCACAAGAGATAGTAGCAGGGACCAACAGCTTAACGTGCCATCCGAAGCAAGGAATCATCTTTCTTTTCAGACAATCTAGTATTTAGCCTGTAATGTCCTTACCAACTGGGGAAAAATGCACACAGTGACATATCAGGAGGTGTCCCCCGTGGGAATCGAATCCACGACCTCCGTGTCGAGAGCCCATTAATAAATAATAATAATAATAAATAACGCTCACAGGCACATACATTGTAATGATCCCAAGAAAGCACTATTGATAGGCTGTTTATTATGGAAACCATACAACAACGGCACAAACATATAAACATCCATGACCGAACCGGGATTCGAACCCAGGACCCTGGTTTGGCAGTCCGGCGTGGTAACCATTACACCAACCGGGTCGTCAAGGTCGTCATTGCTCTTAACCATTAGACCACAGAGAGGCAGTTATTGGCAGGGCATTTCAATAAGAAAAGTCAAAAATCTGTGTGTGATTTATTCACTTAATTCACTTATAATAAATCTGTTCATTATTCTCCTAGTTTCATTTAGTTTTTCTTATAAACATTCAGTTTTTACCCGACTGCGCTAGAAGGAGGGTAATAGTAATCTTAAAGTAAAATAAGGACGTAGTTTGCAAAAAAATTACCTTATCTGTCGGCAATAGTAATGAGGACAAAAATTGCACTCCTGAAGTATGATTTTGAGTCAAATCAGCAGTAGAAAGATGCATATCTCCACAGTAATTTTGACATTTTCAACTGCTAAACTCCGCGAATGAGATTCAAAAATTGCACTCCTGGACTCAAATTGAGTCACTCAACACATACATAAGAGAGTGAGTATTGTCACAGTTATAAAAATTTAATGTCATTTTACTTTTTTGCTTGGCAGTACTAACCATAAAATTAAAAACAATTTTAAACCCTATCACAGTTGAATAAAGTCTAAATTTGATCAACGTTTTCGTCAGACCTAAATTACGATTAGTATGTAGAAGTTTACGTAATTTTTTTGGGAAATAGGAAAGAAAATTCTACTTTTCATAAATATCATAAGAGTCACCAAATCGAGCACTAAATCGCTATGTATTTATCTGTTTCAAATGTGCATCCGTTTCATTGGAATCATCGTTGGAAGAAACGTCTAGTTAGCAGCCTCAACAATGTACTATCATATCTCGGCTTGTATTGGATCAATATTCTTGAAATTTTGGATATAGGGATCACTAAATGAGCACTAAATCGTGACATATAAATCACATCGATACAAACAGTATTTCAAAATGCGACTGCTAGCTTGACGTCTATCTAGCAGCCTCAGTAAGGTACCCAAATATCTTTTAAACTACATGAGCACCAAATCTGTGCTTTGGGCACCAAATTGCACTAATTGGGCACTAAATCGTGGCTTAGTCAAAACCTTCGAATGAGCTGGTGAGGCTGCTAACTATACGGACACGAAAATTGCTGCAGCTTAGATGCCACGAGAACCATGAAGGGCATCTAGGTACACTCTTGTGGGGACTCTACCCTACTCTACTCTATATTTAGATAACGTATTAGCGTCCCTGCATCGTAGGCGCAGGTACCGCAGTGTTCTCCACTGCGCGATCCCTTACACACGTTCGCCCTAATTAACTCCGTAATATTATAATCATAAATATTTAGGCTTTCTTTATTGAGAAATCTTTATTATTGTGACGGGGGCGCCACTGAGCTCGAATATTATTATTTTTTTAGAAATTGATATTTATCATAGGTATAAATAATTGTCCGTTACGGGATTTGAAGACGCCACAATACAATACTCTTTCTTTGCACACCAAAAACATAAAATAATAATATTAAAAGCAAACAAAAAGGGTACAAATGGCGGTTTTATCACTAAAAGCGATTACCGCCGCCCTTGGATCGGCAGGCAGGTTCACTACCAACCGAGCTATTGGGCCGTCTCGACACTACAGCCAGTCCTACAGCACTGGTAGCATGCCAACCCGCGATAGCCGTGATACGGCTTTATCACGTCTTTTATCTCGTTCGATCGCGCGCAAAAGAACGAGATAAATGACGTGATAAAGCCGTATCACGGCTATCGCGGGTTGGCATGCTACCAGTGCAGGTGTGGAATTAAATGTGTTACGTAATAAATTAGATGCTTCAGTCGGACTATCAAACTGACCAACTTTCAATGAGAGACCAAAATAGCAATCGCGATAAAAAAAATCTGCTGTTCCATATATAAAATGTAGGGATGCAACGATTACGAAGCGGTGCATCGTTTTGCATCTGTAATCGTAATAATCACGATTAATAACGATGCAATGCACTGTAGCAAGAATCGTACGATTATTAAAATGAATTAAAAACGTCAATCAGATTGCACTTGTTGACGATTACACGACCTGAATACTAGATTCCAGAGCCGAAAAACAATTTAAAAAAAATCGGATCTCTCGCTGCTATTATAGCCCATTTTGAGCTAAATCTTGACTTTTTTTGGTCAGATTTGACTTTCATTTTATTTTATTTTTTTAAATTCTACTGAGGTCTATGATTTGATTTTCGGTTTGAAGTAAGTATTACATGCATTCTCGTTTTCAAATTTTAAAAGATTAATCTTCCACGTAAGTCGGACGAGATATCTCTTGATTAACGAGATTATACAGAATCATGTTCCATATTGTTTTTCAAATAAAATTGGCCTATACCCATCCAAAAATCATAATCCTGACCAAGTGAACCTTTGACTCCGATCTCAAATTAGTAGAAAAATTTACAAAATCTTTGAATTTTTTAAAGTCTTTTTTAATGATTTAACTTTCATTGGAATGCAAAGAAACACTATGAGAACTCATTCTGAGGATAATCTCAACTAAATTTGTTTAAATAATCGTAATGCATCGGTTATCGTAATAAATAAAGATTAATATCGTAATCGTAATCGTAATTGCAGCATGTACCACAGCTTGCTCTCACATGCTGCAGGGATTTCATTGATGTATTGTAACTGTTATTATTATTATTGTATGTCTTACGTTCCGTAATCACGGGCAATTAAGTCCCGGACCTTTGGAAGGCGTGCATGGGGCCGAAGCCAACATGTAGAGGCCCGTTCAAAAGACAAGTTAATCTAAATGTAAGGGATACACAAATGGCGGATACCATCTCCGAGCGTACAACATGATACCCACGGGGATGGTCCCCGCCATTTGTGTAAAGACTATTGGAGTACGGCGCTATGGCCGCGATGGAAAAATAAGGTCTTGGGCTATGGAGGTGAAAGTTGGATGGATGGATACTGGGCTATGGGAGGAGACTAACGGACGCCTGCCATGACAACTAGTCTCAAAATTGTAAATAGGGCAGGCGGTGACTCGCCGACTCGTCGAGTGGGCCCCATAAAACGGCCGCACGCACAAAGTGCGACAATGGGGCAACATCTCATTGAGCGGCTGAAGGTTGTCGAGAGGTGCGGCTCCGGTTTCACCATCGCGGGGTTTACCCCCGTGAGCGGGTTTCCCCGTTATTACGCCATTACGTGCAATACACTTCCAACCTGGAGCATAGGTTCTGCTCTTGCGATTCCACTCTGGACGGCCAATTAAGGCAAGCCAGAGGTAGGGGGGTGTGTTACTGTGTGTGTGGGTGTGGGGGTGTGTGTGTGTGGGTGTGTGTGTGTGTGTGAGCGCATGTCTGTATGGTCCCCCTGGATAGGGGTACGCGGTGTCGCCACTCACCGTCAGCTCGCCTATTATTATTATAATCGTAATGGCCGAATCGTTGCATCCCTAATAAAATGTCAATGCTACTCGAACAAAGTGTATGAAACAACTGTTTTTTTTTTCGCTATTTCAATTTGGTCCCATATTAAAAGTTGGTCTTATACTTAGGTACATATTATAATTATAATTTACAAAAAAGGATAGGTATAGTGTTTCTAGGCTTAGATTTCTAGGTGCCTGACCTGACTCAAAAACATCGATTTTGTTTATTTTGTCTATCTGTTGGTTGTTCGAGCGTCACTGGAAAACTACTGGCCATCCTGGTGATTATGATTTTGCCAATGTCTAGTGTTAGGTGCGGTAATAGGTATTTGGGTGATCTCAACTTTGAATCTCAAAGATTGTTTTTTTAACAACTGCCGTTGGCATGGTACAAATAATCGTCATGTGTGAAGTTTTTTTTAGTTTTGATTTACAAAAAATAATTATAACTTGACACCAGCTTTTCTCCAAATTTTATTTCCTCTCAGCCTATTTATGTACTACTATAGGAATTAACCCAGATACTACTACCGTCCTTTATAATATGACGTCCAAGTTTTTCGTGTATAGACGGAGAGCTGGCTACGAGTTTTCAAAATGATAAGGTGCAAGGACAATTTTTATGTAGATACCTTCCTTACTAGCTGACAAGTACATTGCACTGACTGGCAGAAGTCTACCCCGGGGAGGGAAGCGGAGGCGGGCGGTCAAAGACGCCAATTTTTAATCAAAATAAAATCATTAGGTGCAAGGCTGAAATTTTGTGTAGTTATAGTTTTTAGTAGTAGAAATAGCGTAAAATTATTGGCAGAAGTCCAGGTCGGGGATAAAGCATCGGCAGAAGTCGATGAAGTTGTCAAAAATTATTGAAATTTTAATGATAAGGTGCACTTCTGCCAATTTCGTTTTTATATAATTGATGGCTTCAAATAGCTGTACACAAATTGGCAGAAGTCAAAATGGTGGCTAAGTATATGAAAAAATGACTTTTGATTGTGGCATTTTTGTACATTTTCTTATAATTTGTTCGACCAAGTATTGAAAATGTTATAGTATGTTACATATTCGTAATTTACTCACAAAGCCCTTTCATTTGATACCCCACATGGTATGTTTCAAAGAGAATTGTTTTCTTCTTTTTACTGCCATCTCTTCATGACGTCACAGTTTCGACCCCCACAGTCTGAGCGCATGTCATCTCATATATTTGTGTTCAGAATTTCGCAAAATCCGTGGTGAACATCAAGATAGCGGGATCAAATCTCCGATTCAAAATTTAGCATATGGGGAATTTAGTACTCCATTTGTACTAAATGTACCCTGAGTTTCAACATTTGTACCTTTACCGCCAAGAAAGTACAATCAAAACTATCTGATCCCGCCACCTTGACGTCAAAGTGGCGGGACCATTGGGAAGCATTGCCCACACGTGGACGACAATAACATAGGTAATTAGTACTACATTTGTACTAAAATATACTCGATTTTCAGCCCGGTACAAATTACCGTTTCAAAGATATATACGATAATAACTGGTCCGCCATTCTGACGAATCGTCCAATTGCTTTTTTCATACGAAAATCGTAGTTTATAGTAAATATTATAATGTGGAGAATTAGTACCAGGCAGGTACAAAAACATATATTAATATCAGCCTTCTATCTTGTTTACGTAAAAAGTTATAGGAAGATACATTTTCCAATCGAAAAATACAGGGTGTAAGAGACAGGCGGCCAAATACTGAAATTGCATATAACAGACCATCAAACTGACCAACTATCTCGATGGAACCAACGAAACGTCGAAATAGCATAGAATCTTCTGTTACAAAGATACATTTATCAAATAAAAATACAGGGTTTAAGAGACAGGCGGCCAAATACTGAAAATCAAACTGATCAACTATCTTAATGGAACAAACGCAACGTCGAAATCGCATGTCACCAATTATTGTATTTTTTATCTGTCTGTTTTTTCGCGCATCACATGAAAACGTAACGTATGTTGGGTAAAGTAATAGCTGCTTTATTATTCTTAAGGGATGTCACTGTAGACCATGTAGACCAGGGTTTCTCATTAATTATAAATAAATAAATATTTAAGTTTATAACTTTTTAATATTCGGTTGTTTGCAATGAAATGTTGTTGGTTGAATGTCGCGTTGACTCTTCTTCGAGCTGCGTGCTCAACCAAAGACACGGACCGCAAAAAAAATGAAGTGCAGCGCCATTTTCCACAAATATGTGACTAAAGTAGTTGTGTTTTACGAAATTTTATTTTGAACTGGACTTAACTGGACCATCCAATTTGCTTAAAACAATAAAATCGTTTTTTACCAAGTCGTACCACCAGTAGTAAGACGGAAAATTCATTTAACCGTGGTTCTACCGCCTCGGCCGGTAGTATTACCGGCAAATATTTTTTTACTATAGTACTACTCTAGAAACCAAAAATAAAAGATAGCGTTGGCAGCGCAGGACCGGTCGCTATGGCGATTCTTGGGGGAGGCCTATGTCCAGCAGTGGACGTCCATCGGCGGAGATGATCATTATGATGAATAAAAAATATGCATTTTAATTTGTTGTTTTCTCTTCTATGCGTACCTTTTGAATACTTATAATAGTTATTATTATTTTTGTATAGGGTGTCAGGGAAAGCCGGGCCAATATCGAGTCGGGGTACTGCAGTTTTGTTTGTAACAGCCACAGAACATTATAAGAGGGGTTAGAAGGGCAAACTAGGCGTGGAACGTATCGCCACAGGTTATGCAATGATTTGCATAACACCATAAGGCGCGCGGCGTAGTGCGAGCGAGAGGGCAAGAGTAATTGTAGCAGCGTGAGTGGAAAGACAAGTGGCGACAACCGTCTCCGAAGCAAAAGCGATACTTTGCATTTCTAATCCCTCTTATAATGTTCTGTGGTAACAGCAGATTTTTTAAGATTCCATTAAGATAGTTAGTCAGTTTGATTTTCAGTATTTGGCCGCCTGTCTCTTAAACCCTGTATTTTTATTTGATAAATGTATCTTTGTAACAGAAGATTCTATGCTATTTCGACGTTTCGTTCGTTCCATCGAGATAGTTGGTCAGTTTGATGGTCTGTTATATGCAATTTCAGTATTTGGCCGCCTGTCTCTTACACCCTGTATTTTTCGATTGGAAAATGTATCTTCCTATAACTTTTTAGGTAAACAAGATAGAAGGCTGATAGTAATATATGTTTTTGTACCTGCCTGGTACTAATTCTCCACATTAAAATATTTACTATAAACTACGATTTTCGTATGAAAAAAGCAATTGGACGATTCGTCAGAATGGCGGACCAGTTATTATCGTATATATCTTTGAAACGGTAATTTGTACCCGGCTGAAAATCGAGTATATTTTAGTACAAATATAGTACTAATTACCCATGTTATTGTCGTCCACGTGTGGGCAATGCTTCCTAATGGTCCCGCCACTTTGACGTCAAGGTGGCGGGATCAGATAGTTTTGATTGTACTTTCTTGGCGGTAAAGGTACAAATGTTGAAACTCAGGGTACATTTAGTACAAATGGAGTACTAAATTCCCCATATGCTAAATTTTGAATCGGAGATTTGATCCCGCTATCTTGATGTTCACAAATCCGTGTGGTATAAGTAAACGTTGCCAGAAGTCGATAAAATTGTTGAAAAATTTTGCTGGTGAAGAACAAGGTGCAGTTCCGGCAATTTTGTTATTATATTCTTATGCCTTAAAAAACTGAATGCAAACTTCCAGAAGGCCGTCTACATATACAAATAATGAAAATATCACCAGAAGTTTATTTAACGGTAAGCAATTAATTGAAATTAAAATAATAAGGTGCATTTCTGGCAATTCGTTTTTTTTTATTATTTATACTATTAGTATTTCTCAGGTGCCAAATTACACTGAGAAAAATATTTAGCCACTCTAACCAGAAATTTGCTAATTCAACTAGTAATTAATTAACTAGACTTTGCTAGTTGCTATAGCAACAGGGTCCTTCTTAATATGCTGACACTTTTTTAAGGGGATGATCAGACCATCAAACTAACTTTCTCTATGAGATCAACAACAAAATCGCGAAAAAAAATCAGCTGTCCCATACATTTGGCTCGAGTAGGTTTGCAGTTTTGTATGGAGGAAGATTTTTTTTTCGCGATTTCTTTGTTGGTCTCATAGAGAAAAATTTTCAGTTTGACGGTCTGATCATCCCCTTTAAAAAGTGTCAGCATATTAAAGGACCCTATATTATACAGTTATATAGTTATACAGCAGTTAGTTATAGCCTGTATACAGGGTATAAAATTAAATGGGACAGATTCTTAAAGGTGTGCTACAGACCATCAAACTGATCAACTTTTACTATGGGACCAACACTGAAATCGCAAAAAAATATTCTGCAGTCCCATACAAAAATGCAAACATAACTCAACTGAAATGTATGGGACACCAGATTTTTGATTTCAATATTGGTCCCATAGAGAAAGTTGTTCAGTTTAATGTAAGTGACTGTCTCATTTAATTTTACTCCCTGTATAATGTTGTGTAGTATACTCTTCCAGAACTATTGTAATGTTACTGAAACTATCGGCGTTTTAATATTTATATATGTTCTCAGAGTAGGGAAACATACCTACCACTAAAGTTATAGACGAGCGACACTTTTGTCGCCGTGGATCGCAGAGCGTCGCGCTCATACACTTTACGGTCACGCGATAGTCGCGCGACCCTCCGTGACATACGGCGACCGCAAAGTGTTGCTCGTCTGTAAGCGCTCTAAGCGCTCTAAGCGCTCTTATCGGATCATAACGGATATGTCGGTGTTTCGTTTTTATAATGTAAGCCGACTTGACGTTGTTGCATTTTTATTATAATGTTTTTTTTTTTTTTTTTTTTTTTTTTATTCAAAATGGGTTTACGCTTGGCTTCAGCTCACCTGATGGAAAGTGTAGATGAAGCCGAGGATGTAGCGCGCTCGCCCAGAAAAAGCCTATTTACTCTTCTTTTAAAAATATCCTGATTGTATTTGCTTGGGAAAACAGACGCAGGGAGAGAGTTCCAAACCTTACCGGTTCTCATTATAAAAGAGGATGCGAACCTATTTGTGCGGATTGTTGGAATATCGACAACGTATGGATGCAGTCTCGCACTACGTCTTGTCGTACGATGATGGAAGGGGGATGGTGGAATCAGGTCATGTAACTCCTGGGCACATTCGCCGAAGTGTAGCCGATAGAATACCGACAGACAGGCGACCAATCGTCGGTGCTCCAGACTATGTAGCTTAGTCTCGACGAGTGCATCGTCATCGATGAGTCTCTTGGCTCGACGCTCAACTGAGTCCAGTGCGTCAAGTTGGTATTTCGCAGAGCCGTCCCAGAGGTGACTGCAGTACTCCATGCAAGATCGCACTTGGGCTTTGTAGAGAGTAAGAAGCTGTGCAGGCGTGAAGTACCGCTTAACCTTGTTCAGGATACCAAGTTTCTTGGCTGCGGTTTTAGCTTTGGACTCAATCGAGCGGCCGAAGTTCAGGTCCGACGTGAGTTCGAGACCCAACAACTCTAGACTTTCGGAAATCGGAATGGAGACACCCTGGAACGTAGGAGACACATTAGGACGTGACGTTTTTGCGGAAAACAGACAGGCCTGTGTTTTAGTGGCATTGAATTCAACCAAGTTGGCAGTACCCCATTCGGACAACTATAATGTACCTAATGTATACTTACTATCTTTAAAAACACCAAAAGTGGCCACTTTTGGCGGTTTTACTATAGTAACAGCAAACAAACAACATAGCAATCTGTAATGTTTGGATAAATCGGAAACCAATAATGACTGCAATGAAACATTCTTGTTTTTTGAAAATTTTGTGTAATTATCTAGAAAGTAAAAAAAAACATTGAGGGCAGTACTGGAGGCTCGGTGATCTCTTGACCAAAAACTGTACTTTACTTATACCACCACAGTGATTTTACGAAATTCTGAACACAAATATATGAGATGACATGCGCTCAGACTGTGGGGATCGAAACTGTGACGTCATGAAGAGATGGCAGTAAAAAGAAGAAAACAATTCTCTTTGAAACATGTGGGGTATCAAATGAAAGGGCTTTGTGAGTAGATTACAAATATGTAACATACTATAACATTTTCAATACATGGTCGAACAAATTATAAGAAAATGTACAAAAATGCCACAATCAAAAGTCATTTTTTCATATACTTAGCCACCATTTTGACTTCTGCCAATTTGTGTACAGCTATTTGAAGCCATCAATTATATAAAAACGAAATTGGCAGAAGTGCACCTTATCATTAAAATTTCAATAATTTTTGACAACTTCATCGACTTCTGCCGATGCTTTATCCCCGACCTGGACTTCTGCCAATAATTTTACGCTATTTCTACTACTAAAAACTATAACTACACAAAATTTCAGCCTGGCACCTAATGATTTTATTTTGATTAAAAATTGGCGTCTTTGACCGCCCGCCCCCGCTTCCCTCCCCGGGGTAAACTTCTGCCAGTCAGTGCAATGTACTTGTCAGCTAGTAAGGAAGGTATCTACATAAAAATTGTCCTTGCACCTTATCATTTTGAAAACTCGTAGCCAGCTCTTAGTCCAGTAGTTTGGCATTTTTTTATGCATATAAGTAAACCATTTGCGAGAATCGGAGACAATAAATAGTTTCAGTAACATCTGGGTTGAAACATTTAAAATATTTTTTTTTTACAGTCTTGGCGCCCCCTTAACCTGCCGTTTGCCCCCCCCCCCCCCCCCCCCCCCCCCCCTCTAGATCCGGGGCTACTTTCGCTTTACGCGTGCCTGAGCGAGATAAAGAACACGATAGTTTGATTGTTACAAATTAGTGATAAGATAAAACAAAATAATAAGATTGTAAATGCAACATGCAGGTATTGATGTACTTCAAGATATAAGGTGTGTATAGGTCATCATGGTGTCTACACTACATATCAAACCCGCCGATTCTTAGCGTTTCGATAACGCTACTCTGGAATGTTCATTTATATTTTTTCTTGAATATTCTCGCTGACACCATCAGACGTATTTTGCAGCCATATTTTGATACAAATTAAATGAGAAATTGATAAATTTGTTGTTCCCCGTTGCTTACGGATTACGATTCATACTCGATTAGACGCGCTCTATAGCAGACGCATACTCTAAGCATTATAATTGCTTAAACATAAGTAGCGAAAACATTACTCTACATGCAGGGCTGATTTCGGCATACACTGCTTTATTTGTTCTCTTTATTTTAAAGTGTTGCGATCAAAGCAAGCAATGTATGCCTAAATCGGCGCTATATGTAGCGCTGCTATACTCTGAGCATCGCAGGGTAGACCGTACGAGTGCGAGTGCATGCATGTCACCGGCATCCCATCTACACAGAACCCACTAACGATGTCGGCGACATTATCCGCGGGTCGGCTCCTTTAGGTGTGTTAGGCGGTGTCCTATTGCCATCGCACGCGCGATGGTGCGATGCGATGTGATCGTACTGATGGTAATTCTCCGAAATTTTTCAAATTTTCAAATTTTTCTATGGAAAAATTTCAACGATTTGTAAAATTTCGGAGAATTACCCATCAGTACGATCACATCGCATCGCACCATCGCGCGTGCGATGGCAATAGGACACCGCCTTAGACAACGTAATCATCTTTCAAATCTCAGGCCAGTAAGTTCAGCTAGATTATCGAAAGCTTTAATCAATAATAAGTATCTCTTTTGTCGATGAGGATCAACAAGGTTTTCAATTTCAATGTACAGTCGCCATCAGATATATTGCAGCATACAAGGTGTCCAAATATTTCTGAGCAGTGCTAATTTTCATTAAATTGTTTACAGTAAATGTTACCAATCATATCTAAACGTGTATTTTGTCATAAATATCTGAACAGCAAATTTTCAATAATTTCTTTACAATGTTATTTAAAATTAAAATATAAAACAATGGAGTAAGGTTTTTTTCCGAAACTGTTCAGATGTTTATGATCACCCTGACTGCGTAGATATATTTGATGTTCTAGGCGTTCCTATATTTTTGATTGGTTATGAGTAAAGAAATGATTGAAAATTAGAACTGCTTAGAAATATTTGACCACCTTGTTTGCTACGATATAATACGCGTAGTAGACGGAATTAATAAAAGTAATATTTTATATATGGTTTTCTTTTTAAATTATTAATTAAATTTATGTAATTTAATTAATAATACAACATTTTTATTTATTTTTGTAATTTTGCTTTATATCTTCGTAATTATATTATAAATTGCAAATGTTATTTGATACGCGACATCTAGATTTTCTAAACTATTTTTTTTTAAATACAAAGTTACTTATATTAATACCGTCTACGCGTATTGTGCGTCAAAGTTTTGTATAAAATTAACCCCTCTGCCTACTACTACTACCTTAAGGTAATTCTCCTGTAGGAAATTATAAATGTAAACTATTTAATACATTTTTATGAACCTATTGGTTCAAGTACTGAAAAGTACAATTTTAAGAGTTATTATTAGTGCCTGTTTTACATTTCTGGATAAGTTCTTAATAGCATATCTGACAGATCGTCTGATATATATATTTTTTTTCTTAGCCTATTTCATCCCACTGCTGGGCAAAGGCCTCCCCCTTTATCCTCCATGCATCCCTGTCCTGAGCTAGATCCATCCACTCTTACATATTATCTACGCGTATTGTACGTCAAAGTTTTGTATAAAATTAACCCCTCTGCAACTGGAAAATGGCGAATGGTGGTTATAAACTTAAAATGAAAACGTGTAAACAAACGTTTTCCCCAAACCTCATTCCTTTACCATCAATACACATCTCTATAATCTCTTGATATATTACATATTACATACAAAATATTACAAAGGATCTGTCGGATACGCTATCAAGAACATATCCAGAAGTCGTGAAACAGGCCCTAACAAATGTAACAAAATAAATCCATAAATAAAATATAACAATATACTTTTAAGCGTGTTAGTTTAGTCCCAGCGCTATATCGAAATGCTCCAAAAGGTGGTAAATAATAATGTCATTTTAAATATTCTCTCAAGCAATGTTAGTAACGCCCTGCGAGTCGACGGCGCGGCAGGCGCCAACAAAAGATTCCTACATACCCTTCAAAGACTCCAAATATTCAAAGATGTGCGGAGCTGCATAATCAGACGGCAGTTTCCCCTTCGCATTCTTCACAAATGGTTCAGCTCCATGCTCAACAAGGAACTTAACCATATTAAGGTTGCCAGAAGTTGTGGCATCGTGAAGGGGAGTGTCGTCGTCTAAGCCCTTTGCGTTCACATTGGCGCCATTTTCCACAAGTACCTCCACGACAGCGAACCAACCATAGCTGCAAGCCTCATGAAGCGCTGTCCATCCTATATCAATCAAATAAATACTTCTAGGTCAGTTTACTAGCAATTTTGAAGAGCGCTGCAATTTGTTATGTATGAGTATAATAAAGCTATTTGTACAACTCAGATGTTATGCTGGAACTATCTTATTTGGTAACAATCATTGCAAATACAGCGTGTGAACAATGAGACATGTAAACATCAACATTTAGTGCCTTTCAGATGTTACATATGTATCTAAGATACTAGATTTCCTTTTAATACCTAATGTTTGGGTATATACAGGGTAGAAAGTTAAAATGGGACGCAAACGGCAGCTACCAGAAGCATTATAGCTACAAGAAAACATTCTTAGAAGACTAACCCTAACTTTCAGAGTGTTTTACTTCTGCATTCACCGATTTTGAAAAAAAAAATTGTCATCGAGAAAAACTGCAATTTTCACCAAAGTTTTTTTTATCCCAATCGATTCTCTTACTGATAAGGAACATAAGTCTCTATGGGATCAACCGAGGTCGAGGTATTATAACTCTCAGAAAACACAAAATTAAATTCCCATATATTTTAATGGGGAAATAACCAAATCACCTATAGTGATGATTTTGTAAACCTCTCATATTTTCAGGGGTTGTTCAGATCATAAAACTGAACAACTTTTACTATGGCAGCGAACATGAAACAGCAAAAAAAATTTTAGTCTAGTTCTAGTACTATACGTTAATAGTAGTCCTTGCAATTTACTATGCCACAGAAGATTTTTTTTTTGCGATTTCAAGTTGCTCCCATACTAAAAGTTGTTCAGTTTGATGGTCTGAACAACCCCTGAAAATTTGAAGGGCTTACAAAATCATCACTATAGGTGATTTGGTTATGTCCCTCCTAAAATGTTAAGAATTCAATTTTGTGTTTTCTGAGAGTTCTTATACCTCGACCTCGATTGACCCCATAGAGACTTATGTTCTTTATCAGTAAGAGAATCGATTGGGATGAAAAAAAGTTTTGTGAAAATTTCAGTTTTTCTCGATTACTGTACATTTTCTTGTAGCTACAATGCTTCTGGTAGCTGCTCTTTGTGCCCCATCTTAACTTTCCACCCTGTATATTGTTATAGTAAAAGCAATATGTGGGCTGTTGGTAAATACATTTTAACTTTAAAGAAATACAACAAAATTATCTATTAAGAGGGCTTACGCCATTCAGTATCACCCTCATCACAAAATGTAAGTAAATCTAAATTTAAAAACTTTCTAACTAATTTTATCATTGATATGTAACATAAAATTTTAAGTTAAAACTAAAACAATCACTAGTACAAAAATTTTCTTAAAAGTGGAATGTTTAGGTTTGTATAAAAATAACTTTTAGGCTTTTGGATAAAAATTTTAATTAGTAGGGAACATTTTAATTTTTGGTTTTCTTGACTGAGAAATCTTAAATTTTGTGACGAGGGCGCCACTGAACTTAAGATAGTGAAAAATGTACATCAAACTCATATTTTATGATTTATTGTGGACCAATTAATGTTTTATAAATATTAAATAGCATTTTTGCTGGTGGTTGAAATTGGATTGGTTTGTATTGTTGTTTGGTATTGAAATCAAAATCAAATAAAAACCTTTATTACAAGGTACACTTATAAAGGGAGAGCTAATTGTAGCAGAGTTCCTAATGACGGTTCAGGTTCAGAAACATTGCATACTTTGAAAACGGTGCAAGTTTATGATACTAATTGTAGTTTTTAGATTTAGAACGACGGAAATCTTTTCCATCCTTCATAGATCCAGAGCCACTAACGGTCTAGGGCCTAAACGTATAGGAAAGCTGGATTCAGTCTAGCTCGAAAATAGACGCCAAAGTACATAATTTAGCCTCGGTCTTATGACTCAAAGCGGTCACTAAATTTTTTACAGCGGTCAGACAATCGCGACAAAATGGGGTTTGGGCCTAAACATATAGGAAACGAACTGGATACATTTTAAGAAAGAGCCCTCTTAGGACAATACCACGGCATATTTAGATTTTCTCAACAGTCACTGTTCAAAATCAGACCTGGGTTAAAAATTTTTTTTTTTTGATCCAAATTGGTTTCACATTTCCTATATGCTTAGACATATAGGAAATGTGAAACCAATTTGGATCGAGAGAACACACTTTACCCATCACGAAAAACCCTGTCTTACATGGCGGGTCGGTCACCTTTCCAGAATCAGACCACTTTTATAAGATACCAAAAACGACACATATCTCGACAATGCATGGTTAGTGATAGAAAAATTTGTTATGAACAAAATTGTTGGAAATATAAAATTTCCTACAATTTTGTTCCGTAAAAAAATTCAGTGACCGCTTTGAGTCATAAGACCGAGGCTAAATTATGCACTTTGGCGTCTATTTTCGAGCTAGACTGAATCCAAATTTTCTTTATTTTTAGGCCCTAGACCGTTGGTGGCTCTGGATCTATCATGTTAAAGGATGACTCACGCTATACCGTTCCGTGTCCGAGCCGAGCGTCGGCTGTAGCACGTTCAACTAATATTACATATATTTTGTATGGACACACTCACGCTACATCGTGCCGGGTCCGAGCCGCGGCCGAGCAACGGACAACGCTCGGAAATAAAAATCGCTAGGTCCAATGCCAGGTCTGCCCAGTATCAAACTGTACAAAAACATGTTAGTCATTCCTTACAGTCACACACAGATTGCCATAAGACCATCATGAGGAGGTGGCGTAACGAACTGTGCACAGATATCCAACTGGGCTTGACGTCATCGTGACGTCCCCGAGCTCACTTCAGTCAAAGAAAATATATGCTTCAGTGTTATTCCGGCAGCTATGGCATGAACTTACTACTAGCGCCACGTAGTGTGGAGTAGCAGTACAAGAGAGCGTACTCAGGACATTCAATTTAAATATTTTATTATTTAATTATCACTCTTGTTTTTTGTACCTACTTAAAGCTTTTAAAATTTTCAGAATTCCTCTGCCGCCAAAATTAAGAAAAATTGATAGAAATCATTAACAATGACGGTTAATTTTTGAGCATTATTTATAGGTACTTACTTACCTATTATTTGTTGACAAAAAATAGAAAATCTTGAAATCATGCTTTTTATTTTATCTCAAAAAAGTGTACATGTCAAAAAGTGTGCGTTTTACTGAAATAAATTCCTCCTTTTGTTAGCTTTCTAAAATGGTTTAAAAATAAGTGTTTTAAGAATAAAGGCAATTGCATTGTCAAAAAAGGTATTTTACTTAGTATGTACATGATACGTAGAGGCAACATTCTTTTGGAGAAAAATTTTACGAAATTTCTTTAGGTAGGTAACATTATTTATTAATTAAAAATCTACACATCTTACACAGAGTGAGCCCCTCGGTTCCAAACACAAGCACTCAAACACTACGCAAGCACTTTCATAGTTTACTTTTAGTTACTCTTGAAGTAGTTAAGGTAAAATTTCATGACCTCCGCTGCATTTATTATGCCGTGCCTTAAGTCTTCAACGTCATTTACTGGGGTTAGATAAACAAGGTCTTTCATTGTGTCCTCGCCCCAGACAAACAAATTAAATGGGGTCAAGTCGGGGCTTCTTGTAGACCATGGATTGGTCGTCCTCTACCAATCTATCTATTCGAATAAGTCGTGAGTCGAGTCGTGCCAGCAACGTAACCATTTGAGAGATTGGTAGAGGACAGGAGACGCCACTCCTTGGGAACATGACGGAATCGAACAAAATAATCCTGTTCAGGGTTCCGTTACTTACACAACAGAACATTATGAAATAATCCTCCCTAGAATGTTGAAAAATTTTAAGCATTATCTATAGGTACTTACTTACCTATTATGTTCAGAAATAATTCACATAATTTCGAAATTCTGTTCCGATATTCAGAAAAGACAATAAACAACACACATTTGCGAACTAAAAATTAATTTGGATACTGAGTTCACCCCCTGTATCGTGGATATTTTTTTTTAATTGCTTTTTTTGTTGCTTCGAGGTTGCTTCTGTTTTACTAAGTATTGCTACTCGTTACTAGATGTCGCATTGTAAACTCTAGCGGGAAGTAGCGTAATTAAATGCACCTTGAACCTTAACCTTAAGAAAGAGGTTCCGCTTTCGACCGCAAGATGCTTTTTGTCTCTCCACCCTCCCCGCAACCCCCGGGGTGAAGGACTCACCCCCTTTCGTGGCGACAACATTTTCTATAGAAACAAGCCGATACGTCAGCTCTATCCAGTTAATTTCTCTATGCATAAGACAGATACAAATGTCATCACTTTTAAAGCAAATTCAAGAAAAATCGTCCCGTAGTCCTCCAGGTGTAGGCCTGGTTTTTTTTATTTTTTATTTTATTGAATAAAGAAATTTACAAAACACAACAAGGACAAAAACCCGTCCCACGAAAACCTGTAAGGGTTTATCTGGGGAAGGGGCGTTCACATTCGCGGACCAATTAGGTATTTCTACTTTTACATAGGTATGTTATTACATAGGTATGTTTCGTTAATTAATGTTACATTTAGTTATGAATTTTAGGTAAGTCAAATTAACTTTTTAGGTAGGTATGATACACATAAAGGATGACTCGTATGAGCATTGCCACAAACACCATCCTAGCAGTGAGTTGGTAGTTGTGGCGATGCCTGATGATGATGGATGATGCATACACATAACTGCACAGTTAAAGGATATAGTCTATGTCGGTAAGTGATAATGATAAGTAATGTTTTTTTACAATGGGTTTAAACTTAGGATTTGAAATGTAAGTACTTTGTATATCAACTGGTAGACTGTTAATTATCTTTGGTAAGACATGATTACATAATCTCTTTCCGTAATTGTTACTATAGTTAGATACTACATACTCTTTCTTATCTGTTAGCTTTCTTAGCCTACTATTTCTTATTTTTAAAGGTGGTGACAAAATGGTTTGACGGTATCTGTTTACTATTGACATTTCGCTTATTCTAATGGGCGGTTGTCATAAGTGTGAATAAATGTCAAGTAGTGTTTTTATGTCTCACTTTATAATATTTATCTACCCCCTCTATACTATATTGACTATATCTAGGAAAATCGGAGTGTCTCGCTTGAAGGGATGTTTTTACCTACGTTTATTGATCGCATAACTATTGTTATTTCTAGTTTTGGTACGTAAACATGGATGTTCTGAGTTTTCAGAATATCTCTGACTACCCCTCGGGGTATATAGTCGTGAGCATATGCTATGTTTGCTATTTTAACACTTTATTGTACACACGGAAATAAACATGAAAACAACATAATAGACCACTATAAAGGGTGAGCTTATCTGTACGGTGACACAGTGAGCCCGTCGCTACTTGTAATGGACAGTGGGTACAATACATGCCTTGAAATTGAAGCATGCAGGTTTCCTTACGATGTTTTCCTTCAAAAACCGTACCATTACATAAATTCCAAAAAACTCATTGGTACGAGTCGGCATGGATCGAACCATTGCCTCCTGCACGGCAAGCAAGGTAACTCACCACTGGACCACCATGGCCTCTTTTAAAATAATAAAATAAATACACAATGCACAGCATAACAGCTGAAGATAGAAACATGAGATTTGGAATAATTTCATATGGTTGTAATCACCCGCAAAAGCAAGTTGGAAACATAAATATACTGTACATCCTAATATACCTGCAGTCTGTGGACTAATTACATGCAAAAATCGTTTAGGGCCCTGTGCACTAAGTAAAATAACGCGTTCGGAGCGCTGTTGCGGCTGCCGCGCGCCTGCAGCGCGTCGGAGCATGTTCGCGGATGCACGCGTAGATGGCTTCCAAGCGATACTACGGAAGCGAGGCGCCGCGACGCGACGCTACGCAGAGTGCGCGATAGCAACAGTATTTTGTCTGTAGCAGCGAGTAGGTGGGACAGCCTCTTTACCAACACTTGGCCACTCTGCATTTAAGTGTTTGTACTAACATAGTTATTTAAGTATTGCTGTCGTTACTAACAGACATAAATTATATAAATTGAATTATTTTAATTTATTACTAGTGTTAACCCACTACTTCGTCGGCACAAATTATATACCAGATTTTAAGTCAGATCATAAGCTATCAAACAAAAAAAGTTTCATCAAAATCGGTTCAGTAGTTTTCGCGTGATGCTCGTTCAAACACACAATTTTTTTTTTAATTTACAGTTTTATAATAGTACGAGCATTTACCCGCGACTTCGTCCGCATAAATTATATACCAGATTTTAAGTCAGATCATAAGCTATCAAACAAAAAAAGTTTCATCAAAATCGGTTCAGTAGTTTTTGCGTGATGCTCGATCAAACAAACAAACAAACACACAAACAAACAAACAAACAGACAGACCGACAAAAAATCCAAAAATTTGTGATTTGGAATCAGGGACATCTAAAAACCATATAGCAATCTTTTTTTTTGTAAATATCTTCAACACTTCTGTTACAGTTTTACAATAGTTTAGATAGATTATGAATTGCTATTTAATCTAAAAAAGCCATGGTTGTCCAGTGGCAAGTAACCTTGCCTGCCGTGAAGGATTATACGAGGAATCAGGGACCGAAACCGGTATCGATAATACCAGTATTTTTTGGTTACAACCTTTATTTTTTTTACAGGTATTTTTAGAGGTATCCTTAATATCATTCTACTAACGGTCCGCGTACACAGAGATATGTTTAAATAAAAAATTGTTTCTTCATAAATATAGTAAGTATTCAATTTATAAGTTGAAAGTACCTCATTAGTCATTACTAAATACAAATTAAATCAATTATAATAACAAACTGAAACTCAAACGTGAACATAAACATAAACCATTTTATGCTTTTACCATTTTATGTTAATAATCATCTCCTTTATCATTTAGACCTGTCCAATGCTGAAGCAACAGAGCACTGAAAATAGTGCACGCATCGCTCAGCGGGTGCTCCTAAAATTTTTCACCAGCTACAACAACGACATTGTTGAATCAATTTTGTACTTTTGATTAATAGAAATTAAAGTTCATTTTTCCGTGTTATTAAAAAACTCGCGCGCTTTTTGCCGCTCCGTCTGCACTGACCCTTACCCGCACTCACTCGCTTTCTATTGAAGGTCATATTTAGGTTACCGGTATTAAAATCGGTTGTTACCTGGATAGCATTTAAATAAAGGTAACTGAAACTTTTCGCTACCTGGGAGGAATATAGTCGTGAGCATAATTGGGTATTTGACTACATACAATATATTTTATTTTTATCTTCTTAATAAAAAAAAAGGATAGAAAATAACGCTAAACACCCATTTTCAATGAGTTTTTAGCTCGAATACTATTTTTAATAACAAGATAAACTTTAAAAAGTAGTGAAATGTTGATGACATCACAACTCATTATTTAGTATAAATCTTCATACAAAGCGCACGTTTTGACGTCCAATAAAGAGTAGCTGATTTGACTAGTTGGCAAGTAGCCTATTATATACTATTTAATCTATTAATGTAAAACATAATATGGATCAAGTAACCCGAAATTATTACTTTTTATTTCTTTTTTTTATAAACAAACAAGTTTGATGTACATTTTTCTATCCGCATATGGTACAGAATTTTACTTCTATCCTATCGTTTATAAGATTTAGACAACACCTATTAACGAATAGGTTACGTGTTAGTAATTTATGTTATATTCGAATCAGCATAAATGTGTCAATAAATGTTTGAGAAATGTATTAAAACAAAGTTATGCGCCTCGTAAGAAAATAAACACAGTAAACATGTGCCGAGTTTACACAAAGCAATGTATCATTGTCTTACAACGCTTCCGCTTGATCACAGCACTTTCCAGTTTAAGGAGTTATCAATAGACAAATGATTTGTTAGTTCAATGTAAAGTTATATTTAGGTACTCATCGGTTAACTAACCAGCAAAATCTGGTACATCAGGATCTTGACCCTGATCAAGAAGCTTTTTTACAAGTTCATGGTCGCCCCTGATGGCCGCCACATGGAGCGGAGTCTCGCCGCGCTCGTTGCGCTGCTGTCGCGACCGCTTCCTGTCTTCAGCGGGCGTCGGAGTGGCTGAACACGGAAATGGCGGGAAGTTCAGTTCCACTGATTGCAGAAGTAACTGCGAATGTGGGAGGATGGCTCACCTGGCGGGGCGTCCTGGGACGACATCTGGAGTACCAGCGCCAGCTGCTGGCGCTCTGACATGGGCACTACCGTCTGCGGGCGCGCCGCGCCCTCCGACCCGCGCCCCGCGCCCCGCGACCGCGACGACGGCATCCTTCGGGCATAACCACTCACCTACACATAACACAACTAAACAACTATATGACGCCGCAAAACATCTATCACAATCAAAAATACTGGGTACCACTTTTAACGCGCCAACAGATTGATGTAAGCTGAAATTTACCTTCGGTATATTGCTGGCTTAAAATTCACTGTTTAACACTAAAGTTGTAATTTTACACGCGTAATTACTGAAGATGAGGGCCTAGTTTTAAAGAAAAACATTATAAATTTTACAAAAATTACCTACAACAAATTAACTAGCACAGACAGACCAGAAGTGCGATTTTTGAAAATCATACGAGTGACTTGGCAGTAGAAAGATGCATAATCTCCATAGTAATTTTGACATTTTCTACTGCCAAGTCGCTCGTATGATTTTCAAAAATCGCACTTCAGACATTTACGACCAGTGTTGCCACCTTACCTCCGGATCAAGCAGGGTTGCCAGATGCGATTTTCTATTTCTCCCCACATTTGAAATAATTTTTCTTCAAAACGATACTATTTTCTTTAGTTTTACCCAAAGGCCAGAATGCAGATCAGTACGTACAGTAATATAGCCTAAAAAGAATAAAAACGCTTTCAATAGGATAGACATATTGGTACAGAGAAATAAAACCCCTGCTTTGTTCGGCAAATGAAGGAAAAAACATAAAACTTACCGGAAAACTGTGGTTCAGCTTTTCAAGCTGATCTGTATCTTCTTGTTGACATTAAGTTAAGACATAATGTCTTCTACGAGGAAGGTAATAAGTACGCAGCGCATTAAATTAAACTAACTTCTTCTCTTTGACTAATTATAAAAAATTTCTTTTCGTAATTTTTGTAATATCTATATATTACAGAATGATCACGACAATCGACAAACCAAACAAAACTTTACAAAACAAACAACAAAAACCTAATGAGGGTGGGTGAGTGGGTGGAGCGAACGAATGAATGGAATGAAGAAACGAAAGGAAACGAATGAACGTTCGAAAAATGCATGTTCGTTTCATATATGGATACATTCCAAAACTAAAAATGAAATTACCCAAAATTCTCCACTTGATTTTTTTTTCTCCAAACATTTCTCCAAAAGTTCTTTTTCTCCAAAATTTCGCAAGGAGCAAAATTTTTACCCAAAATTGCGAAAAAAATACCCAATCTGGCAACCCTGGGATCAAGTAGCTAAACCGTACCCAAAAAGTGGCTGGATACTGGAATTTTCACTGTTGCTAAAGTGGCTAAAGCCTTAGTCATACTACAACGGCGCGGAGACGGACGGAGGACGGACGGAGACGGGACGGCAACGGACGGAGACGGGACGGCAACGGACGGAGCACGGGCACGGACGGAGGACGGACGGAGACGGGACGGCAACGGACGGAGACGGGACGGCAACGGACGGGCGCGGGCGGAGGACGGGCGGGCACGACGCGAAACCGACACCCAGTGTTGCCAGACGTACTTTAATTATCGAATTTTAACGGTAATTTCATACCCCGTACGGTAGAACAGTCAGTACCCGGCAAACAGAAGTGCGATTTTTGAAAATCATACGAGCAACTTGGCAGTAGAAAGATGCATAATCTCCATAGTAATTTTGGCATTTTCTAATGCCAAGTCGCTCGTATGATTTTCAAAAATCGCACTTCAGACTTGAAAAATGCGGAAGAGTGCGGCAGCAGTTGAAAATGTATGGACATATTTCTACTGCTGATTTGACTTTCGAAAATCACTCTCCTGGAGTATGATTTTTTAATGTTAAATCAGCAGTAGAAAGATGCACGTCTCCATAGTAGGTACCTAACTGCCTCCGTGGTCTAGTGGTTAAGAGCATTGGCTCTCGATACGGAGGTCGTGGGTTCGGATCCCACGGGGGACACCTAGTGATATGTCACTTTGTGCGTTTTTCCCTAGTTGGTTAGGACATTGCAGGCTGAATCACCTGATTGTCCGAAAAGAAAAATGATTCCGTGCTTCGGATGGCACGCTAAGCCGTTGGTCCCGGCTACTATCTCTGGTGGTAGTAGTCGTTACATAAAAACCACGTCAGAGGCCGTAAGGCGGTCTGAAAAAACTCTGACACCAGGGCCTGCCCACACGATAAGAAGAAGACCTAATATTAAATTTATCAACTGCTGATTTCAAAGAGTTTCTATGAGTTTCAAAAATCGCACTCCTGGGAAGAAGATCAAGACACAAATCGCGCAAGAATTACCTTATATTATAGAGACTCAGGAGGTATAGGTACAGAGTGTACATTTAAATGCGCTATTACAGGGGTGCTTCAGATAATCAAACTAAACAACGTTCACTATGATCTAAGTTAAAAAAAAAACAATGATTTTGTTTTTCAACCGATTGATTCCAAAATCGATAACTGAGGGTCCGGTCCGCGTGGACTCTAAACAGGAATCTGATGTCAGATTTGAGAAAAGTGGCCGCCATCTTGAACTTTTTTGTTTCTCAACCGATTGCTTCCAAAATCGATATCTGGGGGTCGACGTGGTCTCCAAACACGAATCCGATGTCAGATTTGAGAAAAGTGGCCGCCATCTTGAAATTTTTTGTTTCTCAACCCGATTGCTTCCAAAATCGATATCTGATGGTCCGCGTGGACTCCAAACACGAATCCGATGTCAAATTTGAGAAAAGTGGCCGCCATCTTGAACTTTTTTGTTTCTTAACCGATTGCTTCCAAAATCGATATCTGATGGTCTGCGTGGACTCTAAACACGAATCTGATGTCAGATTTGAGAAAAGTGGCCGCCATCTTGAACTTTTTTGTTTCTTAACCGATTGCTTCCAAAATCGATATCTAGGGGTCCGCGTGGACTCCAAACACGAATCCGATGTCAGATTTGAGAAAAGTGGCCGCCATCTTGAACTTTTTTGTTTCTTAACCGATTGCTTCCAAAATCGATATCTGATGGTCTGCGTGGACTCTAAACACGAATCTGATGTCAGATTTGAGAAAAGTGGCCGCCATATTGAACTTTTTTGTTTCTTAACCGATTGCTTCCAAAATCGATATCTAGGGGTCCGCGTGGACTCCAAACACGAATCCGATGTCAGATTTGAGAAAAGTGGCCGCCATCTTGAACTTTTTTGTTTCTTAACCGATTGCTTCCAAAATCGATATCTAGGGGTCCGCGTGGACTCCAAACACGAATCCGATGTCAGATTTGAGAAAAGTGGCCGCCATCTTGAACTTTTTTGTTTCTTAACCGATTGCTTCCAAAATCGATATCTGATGGTCTGCGTGGACTCTAAACACGAATCTGATGTCAGATTTGAGAAAAGTGGCCGCCATCTTGAACTTTTTTGTTTCTTAACCGATTGCTTCCAAAATCGATATCTAGGGGTCCGCGTGGACTCCAAACACGAATCCGATGTCAGATTTGAGAAAAGTGGCCGCCATCTTGAACTTTTTTGTTTCTTAACCGATTGCTTCCAAAATCGATATCTGATGGTCTGCGTGGACTCTAAACACGAATCTGATGTCAGATTTGAGAAAAGTGGCCGCCATCTTGAACTTTTTTGTTTCTTAACCGACTGCTTCCAAAATCGATATCTAGGGGTCCGCGTGGACTCCAAACACGAATCCGATGTCAGATTTGAGAAAAGTGGCCGCCATCTTGAACTTTTTTGTTTCTTAACCGATTGCTTCCAAAATCGATATCTGATGGTCTGCGTGGACTCTAAACACGAATCTGATGTCAGATTTGAGAAAAGTGGCCGCCATCTTGAACTTTTTTGTTTCTTAACCGATTGCTTCCAAAATCGATATCTAGGGGTCCGCGTGGACTCCAAACACGAATCCGATGTCAGATTTGAGAAAAGTGGCCGCCATCTTGAACTTTTTTGTTTCTTAACCGATTGCTTCCAAAATCGATATCTAGGGGTCCGCGTGGACTCCAAACACGAATCCGATGTCAGATTTGAGAAAACTGGCCGCCATCTTGAACTTTTTTGTTTCTTAACCGATTGCTTCCAAAATCGATATCTGATGGTCTGCGTGGACTCTAAACACGAATCTGATGTCAGATTTGAGAAAAGTGGCCGCCATCTTGAACTTTTTTGTTTCTTAACCGATTGCTTCCAAAATCGATATCTAGGGGTCCGCGTGGACTCCAAACACGAATCCGATGTCAGATTTGAGAAAAGTGGCCGCCATCTTGAACTTTTTTGTTTCTTAACCGATTGCTTCCAAAATCGATATCTGATGGTCTGCGTGGACTCTAAACACATTGCTTCCAAAATCGATATCTGATGGTCTGCGTGGACTCTAAACACGAATCTGATGTCAGATTTGAGAAAAGTGGCCGCCATCTTGAACTTTTTTGTTTCTTAACCGATTGCTTCCAAAATCGATATCTAGGGGTCCGCGTGGACTCCAAACACGAATCCGATGTCAGATTTGAGAAAAGTGGCCGCCATCTTGAACTTTTTTGTTTCTTAACCGATTGCTTCCAAAATCGATATCTAGGGGTCCGCGTGGACTCCAAACACGAATCCGATGTCAGATTTGAGAAAAGTGGCCGCCATCTTGAACTTTTTTGTTTCTTAACCGATTGCTTCCAAAATCGATATCTGATGGTCTGCGTGGACTCTAAACACGAATCTGATGTCAGATTTGAGAAAAGTGGCCGCCATCTTGAACTTTTTTGTTTCTTAACCGATTGCTTCCAAAATCGATATCTAGGGGTCCGCGTGGACTCCAAACACGAATCCGATGTCAGATTTGAGAAAAGTGGCCGCCATCTTGAACTTTTTTGTTTCTTAACCGATTGCTTCCAAAATCGATATCTGATGGTCTGCGTGGACTCTAAACACGAATCTGATGTCAGATTTGAGAAAAGTGGCCGCCATCTTGAACTTTTTTGTTTCTTAACCGACTGCTTCCAAAATCGATATCTAGGGGTCCGCGTGGACTCCAAACACGAATCCGATGTCAGATTTGAGAAAAGTGGCCGCCATCTTGAACTTTTTTGTTTCTTAACCGATTGCTTCCAAAATCGATATCTGATGGTCTGCGTGGACTCTAAACACGAATCTGATGTCAGATTTGAGAAAAGTGGCCGCCATCTTGAACTTTTTTGTTTCTTAACCGATTGCTTCCAAAATCGATATCTAGGGGTCCGCGTGGACTCCAAACACGAATCCGATGTCAGATTTGAGAAAAGTGGCCGCCATCTTGAACTTTTTTGTTTCTTAACCGATTGCTTCCAAAATCGATATCTAGGGGTCCGCGTGGACTCCAAACACGAATCCGATGTCAGATTTGAGAAAACTGGCCGCCATCTTGAACTTTTTTGTTTCTTAACCGATTGCTTCCAAAATCGATATCTGATGGTCTGCGTGGACTCTAAACACGAATCTGATGTCAGATTTGAGAAAAGTGGCCGCCATCTTGAACTTTTTTGTTTCTTAACCGATTGCTTCCAAAATCGATATCTAGGGGTCCGCGTGGACTCCAAACACGAATCCGATGTCAGATTTGAGAAAAGTGGCCGCCATCTTGAACTTTTTTGTTTCTTAACCGATTGCTTCCAAAATCGATATCTGATGGTCTGCGTGGACTCTAAACACATTGCTTCCAAAATCGATATCTGATGGTCGGCGTGGACTCTAAACACGAATCTGATGTCAGATTTGAGAAAAGTGGCCGCCATCTTGAACTTTTTTGTTTCTTAACCGATTGCTTCCAAAATCGATATCTAGGGGTCCGCGTGGACTCCAAACACGAATCCGATGTCAGATTTGAGAAAAGTGGCCGCCATCTTGAACTTTTTTGTTTCTTAACCGATTGCTTCCAAAATCGATATCTGGGGGTCCGCGTGGACTCCGAACACGAATCCGATGTCAGATTTGAGAAAAGTGGCCGCCATCTTGAACTTTTTGGTTTCTCAACCGATTGCTTCCAAAATCGATATCTGGGGGTCTGCGTGAACTCCAAACACGAATCCGATGTCAGATTTGAGAAAAGTGGCCGCCATCTTGAACTTTTTTGTTTCTCAACCGATTGCTTCCAAAATCGATATCTGGGGGTCCGCGTGGACTCCGAATACGAATCCGATGTCAGATTTGAGAAAAGTGGCCGCCATTATGAACTTTTTTGTTTCTCAACCGATTGCTTCCAAAATCGATATCTGATAATCCGCGTGGACTCCACACACGAATCCGATGTCAAGTTTGAGAAAAGTGGCCGCCATCTTGAACTTTTTTGTTTCTCAACCGATTGCTTCCAAAATCGATATCCGGGGGTCCGCGTGGTCTCTGAACACGAATCCGATGTCAGATTTGAGAAAAGTGGCCGCCATCTTGAACTTTTTTGTTTCTAAACCGATTGCTTCCAAAATCGATATCTGGGGGTCCGCGTGGACTCCGAACACGAATCCGATGTCAGATTTGAGAAAAGTGGCCGCCATCTTGAACTTTTTTGTTTCTTAACCGATTGCTTCCAAAATCGATATCTAGGGGTCCGCGTGGATTCCAAACACGAATCTGATGTCAGATTTGAGAAAAAAAGGCCGCCATCTTGAACTTTTTTGTTTCTCAACCGATTGCTTCCAAAATCGATATCCGGGGGTCCGCGTGGACTCCAAACACGAATCCGATGTCAGATTTGAGAAAATTGGCCGCCATCTTGAACTATTTTGTTTCTCTACCGATTGCTTCCAAAATCGATATCTGATGGTCTGCGTGGACTCTAAACACGAATCTGATGTCAGATTTGAGAAAAGTGGCCGCCATCTTGAACTTTTTTGTTTCTTAACCGATTGCTTCCAAAATCGATATCTAGGGGTCCGCGTGGACTCCAAACACGAATCCGATGTCAGATTTGAGAAAAGTGGCCGCCATCTTGAACTTTTTTGTTTCTTAACCGATTGCTTCCAAAATCGATATCTAGGGGTCCGCGTGGACTCCAAACACGAATCCGATGTCAGATTTGAGAAAAGTGGCCGCCATCTTGAACTTTTTTGTTTCTTAACCGATTGCTTCCAAAATCGATATCTGATGGTCTGCGTGGACTCTAAACACGAATCTGATGTCAGATTTGAGAAAAGTGGCCGCCATCTTGAACTTTTTTGTTTCTTAACCGATTGCTTCCAAAATCGATATCTAGGGGTCCGCGTGGACTCCAAACACGAATCCGATGTCAGATTTGAGAAAAGTGGCCGCCATCTTGAACTTTTTTGTTTCTTAACCGATTGCTTCCAAAATCGATATCTAGGGGTCCGCGTGGACTCCAAACACGAATCCGATGTCAGATTTGAGAAAAGTGGCCGCCATCTTGAACTTTTTTGTTTCTTAACCGATTGCTTCCAAAATCGATATCTGATGGTCTGCGTGGACTCTAAACACGAATCTGATGTCAGATTTGAGAAAAGTGGCCGCCATCTTGAACTTTTTTGTTTCTTAACCGATTGCTTCCAAAATCGATATCTAGGGGTCCGCGTGGACTCCAAACACGAATCCGATGTCAGATTTGAGAAAAGTGGCCGCCATCTTGAACTTTTTTGTTTCTTAACCGATTGCTTCCAAAATCGATATCTGATGGTCTGCGTGGACTCTAAACACGAATCTGATGTCAGATTTGAGAAAAGTGGCCGCCATCTTGAACTTTTTTGTTTCTTAACCGACTGCTTCCAAAATCGATATCTAGGGGTCCGCGTGGACTCCAAACACGAATCCGATGTCAGATTTGAGAAAAGTGGCCGCCATCTTGAACTTTTTTGTTTCTTAACCGATTGCTTCCAAAATCGATATCTGATGGTCTGCGTGGACTCTAAACACGAATCTGATGTCAGATTTGAGAAAAGTGGCCGCCATCTTGAACTTTTTTGTTTCTTAACCGATTGCTTCCAAAATCGATATCTAGGGGTCCGCGTGGACTCCAAACACGAATCCGATGTCAGATTTGAGAAAAGTGGCCGCCATCTTGAACTTTTTTGTTTCTTAACCGATTGCTTCCAAAATCGATATCTAGGGGTCCGCGTGGACTCCAAACACGAATCCGATGTCAGATTTGAGAAAACTGGCCGCCATCTTGAACTTTTTTGTTTCTTAACCGATTGCTTCCAAAATCGATATCTGATGGTCTGCGTGGACTCTAAACACGAATCTGATGTCAGATTTGAGAAAAGTGGCCGCCATCTTGAACTTTTTTGTTTCTTAACCGATTGCTTCCAAAATCGATATCTAGGGGTCCGCGTGGACTCCAAACACGAATCCGATGTCAGATTTGAGAAAAGTGGCCGCCATCTTGAACTTTTTTGTTTCTTAACCGATTGCTTCCAAAATCGATGTCTGATGGTCTGCGTGGACTCTAAACACATTGCTTCCAAAATCGATATCTGATGGTCTGCGTGGACTCTAAACACGAATCTGATGTCAGATTTGAGAAAAGTGGCCGCCATCTTGAACTTTTTTGTTTCTTAACCGATTGCTTCCAAAATCGATATCTAGGGGTCCGCGTGGACTCCAAACACGAATCCGATGTCAGATTTGAGAAAAGTGGCCGCCATCTTGAACTTTTTTGTTTCTTAACCGATTGCTTCCAAAATCGATATCTGGGGGTCCGCGTGGACTCCGAACACGAATCCGATGTCAGATTTGAGAAAAGTGGCCGCCATCTTGAACTTTTTGGTTTCTCAACCGATTGCTTCCAAAATCGATATCTGGGGGTCTGCGTGAACTCCAAACACGAATCCGATGTCAGATTTGAGAAAAGTGGCCGCCATCTTGAACTTTTTTGTTTCTCAACCGATTGCTTCCAAAATCGATATCTGGGGGTCCGCGTGGACTCCGAATACGAATCCGATGTCAGATTTGAGAAAAGTGGCCGCCATTATGAACTTTTTTGTTTCTCAACCGATTGCTTCCAAAATCGATATCTGATAATCCGCGTGGACTCCACACACGAATCCGATGTCAAGTTTGAGAAAAGTGGCCGCCATCTTGAACTTTTTTGTTTCTCAACCGATTGCTTCCAAAATCGATATCCGGGGGTCCGCGTGGTCTCTGAACACGAATCCGATGTCAGATTTGAGAAAAGTGGCCGCCATCTTGAACTTTTTTGTTTCTAAACCGATTGCTTCCAAAATCGATATCTGGGGGTCCGCGTGGACTCCGAACACGAATCCGATGTCAGATTTGAGAAAAGTGGCCGCCATCTTGAACTTTTTTGTTTCTTAACCGATTGCTTCCAAAATCGATATCTAGGGGTCCGCGTGGATTCCAAACACGAATCTGATGTCAGATTTGAGAAAAAAAGGCCGCCATCTTGAACTTTTTTGTTTCTCAACCGATTGCTTCCAAAATCGATATCCGGGGGTCCGCGTGGACTCCAAACACGAATCCGATGTCAGATTTGAGAAAATTGGCCGCCATCTTGAACTATTTTGTTTCTCTACCGATTGCTTCCAAAATCGATATCTGATGGTCTGCGTGGACTCTAAACACGAATCTGATGTCAGATTTGAGAAAAGTGGCCGCCATCTTGAACTTTTTTGTTTCTTAACCGATTGCTTCCAAAATCGATATCTAGGGGTCCGCGTGGACTCCAAACACGAATCCGATGTCAGATTTGAGAAAAGTGGCCGCCATCTTGAACTTTTTTGTTTCTTAACCGATTGCTTCCAAAATCGATATCTAGGGGTCCGCGTGGACTCCAAACACGAATCCGATGTCAGATTTGAGAAAAGTGGCCGCCATCTTGAACTTTTTTGTTTCTTAACCGATTGCTTCCAAAATCGATATCTGATGGTCTGCGTGGACTCTAAACACGAATCTGATGTCAGATTTGAGAAAAGTGGCCGCCATCTTGAACTTTTTTGTTTCTTAACCGATTGCTTCCAAAATCGATATCTAGGGGTCCGCGTGGACTCCAAACACGAATCCGATGTCAGATTTGAGAACAGTGGCCGCCATCTTGAACTTTTTTGTTTCTTAACCGATTGCTTCCAAAATCGATATCTAGGGGTCCGCGTGGACTCCAAACACGAATCCGATGTCAGATTTGAGAAAAGTGGCCGCCATCTTGAACTTTTTTGTTTCTTAACCGATTGCTTCCAAAATCGATATCTGATGGTCTGCGTGGACTCTAAACACGAATCTGATGTCAGATTTGAGAAAAGTGGCCGCCATCTTGAACTTTTTTGTTTCTTAACCGATTGCTTCCAAAATCGATATCTAGGGGTCCGCGTGGACTCCAAACACGAATCCGATGTCAGATTTGAGAAAAGTGGCCGCCATCTTGAACTTTTTTGTTTCTTAACCGATTGCTTCCAAAATCGATATCTGATGGTCTGCGTGGACTCTAAACACGAATCTGATGTCAGATTTGAGAAAAGTGGCCGCCATCTTGAACTTTTTTGTTTCTTAACCGACTGCTTCCAAAATCGATATCTAGGGGTCCGCGTGGACTCCAAACACGAATCCGATGTCAGATTTGAGAAAAGTGGCCGCCATCTTGAACTTTTTTGTTTCTTAACCGATTGCTTCCAAAATCGATATCTGATGGTCTGCGTGGACTCTAAACACGAATCTGATGTCAGATTTGAGAAAAGTGGCCGCCATCTTGAACTTTTTTGTTTCTTAACCGATTGCTTCCAAAATCGATATCTAGGGGTCCGCGTGGACTCCAAACACGAATCCGATGTCAGATTTGAGAAAAGTGGCCGCCATCTTGAACTTTTTTGTTTCTTAACCGATTGCTTCCAAAATCGATATCTAGGGGTCCGCGTGGACTCCAAACACGAATCCGATGTCAGATTTGAGAAAACTGGCCGCCATCTTGAACTTTTTTGTTTCTTAACCGATTGCTTCCAAAATCGATATCTGATGGTCTGCGTGGACTCAAAACACGAATCAGATGTCAGATTTGAGAAAAGTGGCCGCCATCTTGAACTTTTTTGTTTCTTAACCGATTGCTTCCAAAATCGATATCTAGGGGTCCGCGTGGACTCCAAACACGAATCCGATGTCAGATTTGAGAAAAGTGGCCGCCATCTTGAACTTTTTTGTTTCTTAACCGATTGCTTCCAAAATCGATATCTGATGGTCTGCGTGGACTCTAAACACATTGCTTCCAAAATCGATATCTGATGGTCTGCGTGGACTCTAAACACGAATCTGATGTCAGATTTGAGAAAAGTGGCCGCCATCTTGAACTTTTTTGTTTCTTAACCGATTGCTTCCAAAATCGATATCTAGGGGTCCGCGTGGACTCCAAACACGAATCCGATGTCAGATTTGAGAAAAGTGGCCGCCATCTTGAACTTTTTTGTTTCTTAACCGATTGCTTCCAAAATCGATATCTGGGGGTCCGCGTGGACTCCGAACACGAATCCGATGTCAAATTTGAGAAAAGTGGCCGCCATCTTGAACTTTTTGGTTTCTCAACCGATTGCTTCCAAAATCGATATCTGGGGGTCTGCGTGAACTCCAAACACGAATCCGATGTCAGATTTGAGAAAAGTGGCCGCCATCTTGAACTTTTTTGTTTCTCAACCGATTGCTTCCAAAATCGATATCTGGGGGTCCGCGTGGACTCCGAATACGAATCCGATGTCAGATTTGAGAAAAGTGGCCGCCATTATGAACTTTTTTGTTTCTCAACCGATTGCTTCCAAAATCGATATCTGATAATCCGCGTGGACTCCACACACGAATCCGATGTCAAGTTTGAGAAAAGTGGCCGCCATCTTGAACTTTTTTGTTTCTCAACCGATTGCTTCCAAAATCGATATCCGGGGGTCCGCGTGGTCTCTGAACACGAATCCGATGTCAGATTTGAGAAAAGTGGCCGCCATCTTGAACTTTTTTGTTTCTAAACCGATTGCTTCCAAAATCGATATCTGGGGGTCCGCGTGGACTCCGAACACGAATCCGATGTCAGATTTGAGAAAAGTGGCCGCCATCTTGAACTTTTTTGTTTCTTAACCGATTGCTTCCAAAATCGATATCTAGGGGTCCGCGTGGATTCCAAACACGAATCTGATGTCAGATTTGAGAAAAAAAGGCCGCCATCTTGAACTTTTTTGTTTCTCAACCGATTGCTTCCAAAATCGATATCCGGGGGTCCGCGTGGACTCCAAACACGAATCCGATGTCAGATTTGAGAAAATTGGCCGCCATCTTGAACTATTTTGTTTCTCTACAGATTGCTTCCAAAATCGATATCTGATGGTCTGCGTGGACTCTAAACACGAATCTGATGTCAGATTTGAGAAAAGTGGCCGCCATCTTGAACTTTTTTGTTTCTTAACCGATTGCTTCCAAAATCGATATCTAGGGGTCCGCGTGGACTCCAAACACGAATCCGATGTCAGATTTGAGAAAAGTGGCCGCCATCTTGAACTTTTTTGTTTCTTAACCGATTGCTTCCAAAATCGATATCTAGGGGTCCGCGTGGACTCCAAACACGAATCCGATGTCAGATTTGAGAAAAGTGGCCGCCATCTTGAACTTTTTTGTTTCTTAACCGATTGCTTCCAAAATCGATATCTGATGGTCTGCGTGGACTCTAAACACGAATCTGATGTCAGATTTGAGAAAAGTGGCCGCCATCTTGAACTTTTTTGTTTCTTAACCGATTGCTTCCAAAATCGATATCTAGGGGTCCGCGTGGACTCCAAACACGAATCCGATGTCAGATTTGAGAAAAGTGGCCGCCATCTTGAACTTTTTTGTTTCTTAACCGATTGCTTCCAAAATCGATATCTAGGGGTCCGCGTGGACTCCAAACACGAATCCGATGTCAGATTTGAGAAAAGTGGCCGCCATCTTGAACTTTTTTGTTTCTTAACCGATTGCTTCCAAAATCGATATCTGATGGTCTGCGTGGACTCTAAACACATTGCTTCCAAAATCGATATCTGATGGTCTGCGTGGACTCTAAACACGAATCTGATGTCAGATTTGAGAAAAGTGGCCGCCATCTTGAACTTTTTTGTTTCTTAACCGATTGCTTCCAAAATCGATATCTAGGGGTCCGCGTGGACTCCAAACACGAATCCGATGTCAGATTTGAGAAAAGTGGCCGCCATCTTGAACTTTTTTGTTTCTTAACCGATTGCTTCCAAAATCGATATCTGGGGGTCCGCGTGGACTCCGAACACGAATCCGATGTCAGATTTGAGAAAAGTGGCCGCCATCTTGAACTTTTTGGTTTCTCAACCGATTGCTTCCAAAATCGATATCTGGGGGTCTGCGTGAACTCCAAACACGAATCCGATGTCAGATTTGAGAAAAGTGGCCGCCATCTTGAACTTTTTTGTTTCTCAACCGATTGCTTCCAAAATCGATATCTGGGGGTCCGCGTGGACTCCGAATACGAATCCGATGTCAGATTTGAGAAAAGTGGCCGCCATTATGAACTTTTTTGTTTCTCAACCGATTGCTTCCAAAATCGATATCTGATAATCCGCGTGGACTCCACACACGAATCCGATGTCAAGTTTGAGAAAAGTGGCTGCCATCTTGAACTTTTTTGTTTCTCAACCGATTGCTTCCAAAATCGATATCCGGGGGTCCGCGTGGTCTCTGAACACGAATCCGATGTCAGATTTGAGAAAAGTGGCCGCCATCTTGAACTTTTTTGTTTCTAAACCGATTGCTTCCAAAATCGATATCTGGGGGTCCGCGTGGACTCCGAACACGAATCCGATGTCAGATTTGAGAAAAGTGGCCGCCATCTTGAACTTTTTTGTTTCTTAACCGATTGCTTCCAAAATCGATATCTAGGGGTCCGCGTGGATTCCAAACACGAATCTGATGTCAGATTTGAGAAAAAAAGGCCGCCATCTTGAACTTTTTTGTTTCTCAACCGATTGCTTCCAAAATCGATATCCGGGGGTCCGCGTGGACTCCAAACACGAATCCGATGTCAGATTTGAGAAAATTGGCCGCCATCTTGAACTATTTTGTTTCTCTACCGATTGCTTCCAAAATCGATATCTGATGGTCTGCGTGGACTCTAAACACGAATCTGATGTCAGATTTGAGAAAAGTGGCCGCCATCTTGAACTTTTTTGTTTCTTAACCGATTGCTTCCAAAATCGATATCTAGGGGTCCGCGTGGACTCCAAACACGAATCCGATGTCAGATTTGAGAAAAGTGGCCGCCATCTTGAACTTTTTTGTTTCTTAACCGATTGCTTCCAAAATCGATATCTAGGGGTCCGCGTGGACTCCAAACACGAATCCGATGTCAGATTTGAGAAAAGTGGCCGCCATCTTGAACTTTTTTGTTTCTTAACCGATTGCTTCCAAAATCGATATCTGATGGTCTGCGTGGACTCTAAACACGAATCTGATGTCAGATTTGAGAAAAGTGGCCGCCATCTTGAACTTTTTTGTTTCTTAACCGATTGCTTCCAAAATCGATATCTAGGGGTCCGCGTGGACTCCAAACACGAATCCGATGTCAGATTTGAGAAAAGTGGCCGCCATCTTGAACTTTTTTGTTTCTTAACCGATTGCTTCCAAAATCGATATCTGATGGTCTGCGTGGACTCTAAACACGAATCTGATGTCAGATTTGAGAAAAGTGGCCGCCATCTTGAACTTTTTTGTTTCTTAACCGACTGCTTCCAAAATCGATATCTAGGGGTCCGCGTGGACTCCAAACACGAATCCGATGTCAGATTTGAGAAAAGTGGCCGCCATCTTGAACTTTTTTGTTTCTTAACCGATTGTTTCCAAAATCGATATCTGATGGTCTGCGTGGACTCTAAACACGAATCTGATGTCAGATTTGAGAAAAGTGGCCGCCATCTTGAACTTTTTTGTTTCTTAACCGATTGCTTCCAAAATCGATATCTAGGGGTCCGCGTGGACTCCAAACACGAATCCGATGTCAGATTTGAGAAAAGTGGCCGCCATCTTGAACTTTTTTGTTTCTTAACCGATTGCTTCCAAAATCGATATCTAGGGGTCCGCGTGGACTCCAAACACGAATCCGATGTCAGATTTGAGAAAACTGGCCGCCATCTTGAACTTTTTTGTTTCTTAACCGATTGCTTCCAAAATCGATATCTGATGGTCTGCGTGGACTCTAAACACGAATCTGATGTCAGATTTGAGAAAAGTGGCCGCCATCTTGAACTTTTTTGTTTCTTAACCGATTGCTTCCAAAATCGATATCTAGGGGTCCGCGTGGACTCCAAACACGAATCCGATGTCAGATTTGAGAAAAGTGGCCGCCATCTTGAACTTTTTTGTTTCTTAACCGATTGCTTCCAAAATCGATATCTGATGGTCTGCGTGGACTCTAAACACATTGCTTCCAAAATCGATATCTGATGGTCTGCGTGGACTCTAAACACGAATCTGATGTCAGATTTGAGAAAAGTGGCCGCCATCTTGAACTTTTTTGTTTCTTAACCGATTGCTTCCAAAATCGATATCTAGGGGTCCGCGTGGACTCCAAACACGAATCCGATGTCAGATTTGAGAAAAGTGGCCGCCATCTTGAACTTTTTTGTTTCTTAACCGATTGCTTCCAAAATCGATATCTGGGGGTCCGCGTGGACTCCGAACACGAATCCGATGTCAGATTTGAGAAAAGTGGCCGCCATCTTGAACTTTTTGGTTTCTCAACCGATTGCTTCCAAAATCGATATCTGGGGGTCTGCGTGAACTCCAAACACGAATCCGATGTCAGATTTGAGAAAAGTGGCCGCCATCTTGAACTTTTTTGTTTCTCAACCGATTGCTTCCAAAATCGATATCTGGGGGTCCGCGTGGACTCCGAACACGAATCCGATGTCAGATTTGAGAAAAGTGGCCGCCATCTTGAACTTTTTTGTTTCTTAACCGATTGCTTCCAAAATCGATATCTAGGGGTCCGCGTGGATTCCAAACACGAATCTGATGTCAGATTTGAGAAAAAAAGGCCGCCATCTTGAACTTTTTTGTTTCTCAACCGATTGCTTCCAAAATCGATATCCGGGGGTCCGCGTGGACTCCAAACACGAATCCGATGTCAGATTTGAGAAAATTGGCCGCCATCTTGAACTATTTTGTTTCTCTACCGATTGCTTCCAAAATCGATATCTAGGGGTCCGCGTGGACTCCAAACACGAATCCGATGTCAGATTTGAGAAAAGTGGCCGCCATCTTGAACTTTTTTGTTTCTCAACCGATTGCTTCCAAAATCGATATCTAGGGGTCCGCGTGGACTCCGAACACGAATCTGATGTCAGATTTGAGAAAAAAGGCCGCCATCTTGAACTTTTTTGTTTCTCAACCGATTACTTCCAAAATCGATATCCGGGGGTCCGCGTGGAGTCCGAACACGAATCCGATGTCAGATTTGAGAAAAGTGGCCGCCATCTTGAACTTTTTTGTTTCTTAACCGATTGCTTCCAAAATCGATATCTGGGGGTCCGCGTGGACTCCGAACACGAATCCGATGTCAGATTTGAGAAAAGTGGCCGCCATCTTGAACTTTTTTGTTTCTTAACCGATTGCTTCCAAAATCGATATCTGGGGGTCCGCGTGGACTCCGAACACGAATCCGATGTCAGATTTGAGAAAAGTGGCTGCCATCTTGAACTTTTTGGTTTCTCAACCGATTGCTTCCAAAATCGATATCTAGGGGTCCGCGTGGACTCCAAACACGAATCCGATGTCAGATTTGAGAAAAGTGGCCGCCATCTTGAACTTTTTTGTTTCTTAACCGATTGCTTCCAAAATCGATATCTGGGGGTCCGCGTGGACTCCGAACACGAATCCGATGTCAGATTTGAGAAAAGTGGCCGCCATCTTGAACTTTTTTGTTTCTCAACCGATTGCTTCCAAAATCGATATCTGGGGGTCTACGTGGACTCCAAACACGAATCCGATGTCAGATTTGAGAAAAGTGGCCGCCATCTTGAACTAGTTTGTTTCTTTATCGATTGCTTCCAAATTCGATATCTGGGGGTCCGCGTGAACTCCTAACACAAATCTGATGTTAGATTTGAGAAAATTGGCCGCCATCTTGAACTATTTTGTTTCTCAAACGATTGCTTCCAAAATCGATATCTAGGGGTCCGCGTGGACTCCAAAAACGAATCCGATGTCAGATTTGAGAAAAGTGGCCGCCATCTTGAACTTTTTTGTTTCTTAACCGATTGCTTCCAAAATCGTTATCTGAGGGTCCGCGTGGAATCCGAACACGAATCTGATGTCAGATTTGAGGAGTTATCAGTTAGTCAGTTATAGATTTTGGAAGCAATCGGTTAAGAAACAAAAAAGTTCAAGATGGCAGCCACTTTTTTCAACTCTGACATCAGATTCGTGTTCGGAGTCCACGTGGACCCCCAGATATCGATTTTGGAAGCAATCGGTTGAGAAACAAAAAAGTTCAAGATGGCGGCCACTTTTCTCAAATCTGACATCGGATTCGTGTTCGGACTCCACGCGGACCCCCGGATATCGATTTTGGAAGCAATCGGTTGAGAAACAAAAAAGTTCAAGATGGCGGCCACTTTTGTCAAATCTGACATCGGATTCGTGTTTGGAGTCCACGTAGACCCCCAGATATCGATTTTGGAAGCAATCGGTTGAGAAACAAAAAAGTTCAATATGGCGGCCACTTTTCTCAAATCTGACATCGGATTCGTGTTCGGAGTCCACGCGGACCCCTAGATATCGATTTTGGAAGCAATCGGTTGAGAAACAAAAAAGTTCAAGATGGCGGCCACTTTTCTCAAAATCTGACATCGGATTCGTGTTCGGAGTCCACGCGGACCCCCAGATATCGATTTTGGAAGCAATCGGTTAAGAAACAAAAAAGTTCAAGATGGCGGCCACTTTTCTCAAATCTGACATCGGATTCGTGTTTGGAGTCCACGCGGACCCCTAGATATCGATTTTGGAAGCAATCGGTTAAGAAACAAAAAAGTTCAAGATGGCGGCCACTTTTCTCAAATCTGACATCGGATTCGTGTTCAGAGACCACGCGGACCCCCGGATATCGATTTTGGAAGCAATCGGTTAAGAAACAAAAAAGTTCAAAATGGCGGCCACTTTTCTCAAATCTGACATCGGATTCGTGTTTGGAGTCCACGCGGACCCCTAGATATCGATTTTGGAAGCAATCGGTTAAGAAACAAAAAAGTTCAAGATGGCGGCCACTTTTCTCAAATCTGACATCGGATTCGTGTTTGGAGTCCACGTAGACCCCCAGATATCGATTTTGTAAGCAATCGGTTGAGAAACAAAAAAGTTCAAGATGGCGGCCACTTTTCTCAAATCTTACATCGGATTCGTGTTAAGAGTCCACGCGGACCCCCAGATATCGATTTTGGAAGCAATCGGTTAAGAAACAAAAAAGTTCAAGATGGCGGCCTTTTTTCTCAAATCTGACATCAGATTCGTGTTCGGAGTCCACGCGGACCCCCGGATATCGATTTTGGAAGCAATCGGTTAAGAAACAAAAAAGTTCAAGATGGCGGCCACTTTTCTCAAATCTAACATTGTATTCGTGTTCGGGGTCCACGCGGCCTCTCAGATATCGATTTTGGAGGCAATCGGTTGAAAAACAAAGAAGTTACTGAGTACTACTACAAACGGGTACTGTTATGTAACTCGCTTCAGCGCCATCTATCGAGCCATTTTGAACTGTCACCTTCACCATATCAAATTCTTTTCACCATAAAATTTTCCTCGATTTTTCGAGATCAACTATTGGCAGCACCGCGCGGGCGGAGGACGGACGGAGACGGGACGGCGACGGACGGAGACGGGACGGCAACGGACGGAGACGGGACGGCAACGGACGGAGCACGGGCGGTGGACGGACGGAGACGGGACGGCGACGGACGGAGACGGGACGGCGACGGACGGAGACGGGACGGCAACGGACGGAGCACGGAGGCCGTTGGCCGTCAAAGGATTTTATACTCTCCTACTATGTAAATAAGGTTCATTTTTCATTGCTCTCGCTGGCTCCGTCCCGTCCCGTGCCCGTCCCGTCCCGTCAAATATGAATAGAGCTTAAAAGTGGCAGAACAAAGTAAAGTAAAAGAATACAAAAATATGCTAAGAAACAGTTTATTTGGATGAATAATATTGATTTGCAATCATTTAATCTATAAATTTATACTCTATTATAATTTTTTGAATAAAAATATGTAATTTTGAGTCAGTTATTGTTACCCATTCTATTCATTCTATTAATATGTCGATTTTTTACAATGCTCATCGTAGAAAATAGCCTTTCGGCTTCTACATTTAGGTAATCGGAACTCAAAAACAGTAAAAAACGCTCCAAGAACCCGTTTAAATGATTAACTTTAGCTAAATAAATTAGTATTTATTAATAAATAAATAAACAAAAAAAAAGTGGCTAGAATAAGTGGCTAAACTATTTAGCCACTGAATATTTTTTTTGTAGCTGACAAGTTCAAAAATGTTGCTAGATCTAGCTAAGAAGTAGCTAAAGTGGCAACACTGTTTACGTGCGATTTTTGAAAATCATACGAGCGACTTGGCAGTAGAAAATGTCAAAATTACTATGGAGATTATGCATCTTTCTACTGCCAAGTCACTCGTATGATTTTCAAAAATCGCACTTTGTAGGTGTGGCACAGCGGTGCGGATCTCCTTGGAGTGTTAATTTTTTCTTTCAAGTGATTGACATGAAAATTGAATTGCTTTTGTTACCTAGACAAATATAAAATGGTATTTTATGTTTTGTGTTTATTTCGCATAAATAAGTAGAATCCACGTTGAATAACCTCAACAAATTGGTAGCAGAGCGTGGTTTGTGCGAATTATGTGAAGATGGCGTCGACAAGCTACCGCAACATCGAACCGCTAACCAAGGCGAATTACGATACTTGGTGCCTTCAAGCGCAGGCGGTGCTGATTAAAAACGATTTGTGGGAATATGTCAGCGGAGATAAAGCCCCAGATACGACGGCGGACGCTACGGGCAAAAAGGCGTACGATCAGTCGGATCAAAAGGCAAGAGCAGAAATACTTCTTCTTATGTCGCCGTCTGAACTAAAACTAATTAAAGGATGTACAACGTCGAAATCCGTGTGGGACAAATTAAAGGCGATTTATCAAAGTTCCGGTCCCGCACGTAAGGCAACCTTGTTGAAGCAACTTGTCCTTAAGCGAATGACTTCGGAGGAAGATGTTCGCGAGCACCTAAATAACTTCATGGACATTGTAGACAAGCTCGCCGATATGGACATAAAGATACACCCTGAACTACTCAGCATTATGTTATTGTACAGTCTTCCAACGAGTTTCGAAAACTTTCGAGTGGCAATCGAGTCACGAGATGTACTGCCGAATCCTGAAGCCCTAAAAATAAAAATACTTGAAGAATATCAGGCCAGGAAAGGTGAGCAAGCTGAAAACACAGAAGCATTATACGCAAAGAAAAACAAAAAGTCGCTAACATGCAAACACTGTAACAAGAAAGGACACTCTATCGAGAACTGCTGGTCAAAGAAGAAAGAAGGAAAACATAATGATCAAGAGAAAAGCTTTAATTTATGTCTAACAGCAGGACATCCCAGCTCATCGAAGGAAATATGGTGCTTGGATAGCGGGTGTTCTTCTCACATCTCACATGTGTGGAGATAGGACATTATTCTCTGACATGACAGGAGAAACAGGTACGCTAAAGTTAGCATCTAATAAACACTTCACTCAAATTCAAGGAAAAGGCAAAGTTACTGTCAATGCAAAGAATGACAAGATAAACTTTCTTGACACTCTGTATGTACCTGAAATATCAACCAACCTGTTATCGGTGGGAAAAATAACAGACAGAGGAAATAAAGTCGTATTTGAGAAAGACACAGCCTACATTGTAGAAAAAAAGTGGTGAAGTTGCTCTAAAAGCAAAAAGAAAAGATGGATTATACTATTTTGAATTTGACAAGTCTATTGAGACTGCAAACTTCATGCCTGGATCTGAAAGTAAGATAATGAAGTGGCATCGAAAGCTGGGGCACATCAACGAAAGAGATTTGCGTTTAATGGCTAAAGACAACTTGATGTATGGCATAGACCTGAATGAAGGAAAACTAGAGGACTGCGAAACATGCATCAAGGGAAAGCTAACAAGATTACCATTCCCCAGACACGAGGAAATATACTCTACTAAACCGCTAGAAATAATTCATAGCGATGTATGCGGTCCATTCGAGTGCGAGACATTGGCTGGATCCAAATATTACGTCACATTCATAGACGATTATACCAGATACTGCTGCGTCTACTTCCTTAAGAAAAAGAGCGAAGTATTTGAAAAATTTAAAGAATACAAGAGCAAAGTGGAGATGTTCCATGATAAGAAAATAAAGAATTTGCAATCAGATAACGGTTCAGAATACCGAAACAAAGAATTTGATGCGTATCTCAGAGATCAAGGCATACAGAGAAGACTATCAGCTCCGTACACCCCACAACAAAATGGGATAAGCGAGAGAAAGAACAGATCTCTTTTAGATAAAGCCAGATGTTTGATGATTGAAGGAAACGTATCAAAGAAGCTGTGGGCAGAAGCGGTGCATACCGCAAACTATTTAATAAATAGAAGTCCAGCTAAAGCACTGATGGGAGATACACCATATAAGAAATGGGTTGGGCGAACACCGTCTGGAAATCACCTAAATGTGTTTGGAAGTAAAGCTTTTGTTTTAGAAAAGAATAGACGAGGAAAATTAAAACAAAAGGCTAAAGAAGGCGTGTTCGTTGGTTACGCAAAAAATGCAAAAGGATTCAGAATTTACATTCCAGAAAAAGATGAAGTAATAATAAGCAGAGATGTAAAAGTCATTGACAAAATGTACTACGAAAAACAGGACAGTGACGACCAAAATTTGAAGCCCAACCAACAACATGACCCTGAAACTAAGAAAAATGAACCTTACAAGGAAATAGAGATCGAGATATTTGAACCTCACACAACTCCTCGAAATCCTTTACATAATCAAGATGAATCAGATGAGGAAACATCGGAGGAAGAGGTAGAGGCGTATGAAGACGGACCCGAAACGTCGCGAGGGTTTAAAAGGCCGACAAGAGAGTGCCGCCCACCCGCGTGGACTAAAGATTACGATATGAGTGAGGATCAAGATCTAGAAAGCGAATTAATCACTGAAATATCTTACCTGTCAGAAGAAAATGAAAATGAAGATGACTGGCATGACGCTATAAAGGCTGAAATAAAAGCACATGTAAAGAACGGCACCTGGAAAGTAATAAAGAAAGAAAAAGATATGAAAGCTGTTGATTACAAAATGGTCTTAAGGAACAAGACATGCCCAGACGACACCATAATAAAGAAAGCTAGACTGGTAGCAAAAGGTTTTACTCAAAGACCCGGTGTTGACTACAATGAGACTTTTGCGCCTGTTGCTAAGCTAAGCTCTATTAGATCCCTCATAGGTGTAGCGATTAAAGAAAACCTAAAGCTAAACCAGATGGATGTTACGACCGCCTACTTGAATGGCGAAATAGAAGAGAAAATTGTGATGAAATTCCCAGACCTCCTCGAAGAATACGTAACGGAAATAATGATCGAGGAAAGTCAGGAGGAAGATTTAACCCTGTTCAACAAAGCAAAGAGCATGCTGGAAGACATACGAAGAACAAAAGGAGAAAAAGTATGCCTAATTAAGAAAGCACTCTATGGACTAAAGCAGGCAGGGAGGCAGTGGTATACCAAACTGGACTCAGAGTTGAAAAACATTGGATTCAAAGCGTCAAAAGCTGATCCATGCGTCTACATTATGGAGAAAGGAGGAGCAAAGATCATCATAGCAATTTACGTCGATGATTTACTTATTGCCTACTCTTGTCCAAAGAAGATGCACGAAATAAAGAATTTACTGAACCAGAAGTTTGAGATGAAAGACCTAGGAAAGCCGAAACGCCTAATTGGTCTGGACTTAGAATACAAAGAAGGACAAATAAAACTAAGTCAAGAAAAATACATTGAAAACAGCCTAAAAAAGTTTAAAATGGAAAATTGTAAGCCTACAAGTACACCTATTGAGCCAGGCATATCCCTACTACATGATAAGGAAGGAAATAGGAAAGATTTACCTTACAAAAATCTCATTGGGACTCTAATGTATATGGCTGTGGCTACTAGACCAGACATCATGTTTGCAATAAGTTACTTATCACAATTTAATGATTCTTATGGTGAAGAGCACTTTAAATGTGCAAAACGAGTACTGAGGTATCTACAAGGGACAAAAAATGTCGGTTTGGTTTACAGAAGAACAAATGACAATTTATACGGTATGGCAGACGCTGACTGGGGCGCGAACAAAGTTGATCGTAAGTCCTTTTCCGGATATTGTTTTAAGTTCGCTGGAGCTCCTGTTAGTTGGGCAGCGAAGAAGCAGAGGAGCGTCGCATTATCGACTGCAGAAGCCGAATACGTCGCCCTGACCGAAGCAGCGAAGGAGGCCATTCATTTGAGGTCACTATATAGTGATTTAGGGGTGATCCAAGAAAGCATTATGGTCTTGAATGACAACCAAGCGGCTCTGAAGTTATGTCAGAATCCTATGGTGACTCCTAAATCCAAGCATATAGACTTGAAGCTGCATTTCATAAGAGATTGCGTTCAAGGAGGAGCATTGAGAATCCGCTATCAACCCACTGATACTATGGAGGCGGATATTCTGACGAAGGCATTGCCCGGACCTCGACACCTAAGGCTCAGGACAAGTCTTGGGATGCTGTGAGGAGGAGTGTAGGTGTGGCACAGCGGTGCGGATCTCCTTGGAGTGTTAATTTTTTCTTTCAAGTGATTGACATGAAAATTGAATTGCTTTTGTTACCTAGACAAATATAAAATGGTATTTTATGTTTTGTGTTTATTTCGCATAAATAAGTAGAATCCACGTTGAATAACCTCAACACACTTCAGATTGCCTTTTCCGGGCTAAATCATTAAAAAGGGCTAAGGTGGCAGCACTGTTCGTTCGTTTTATATTTGACAGTTGACTGTCAACTGTCAAATATAAAACGAACGAACAGTGCTGCCACCTTAGCCCGTTTGGGGCTAGATCTAGCACTTTTTACTGTAGGTGAACTCGTTGTTTAATGATTTAGCCCGGAAAGGGCAATCTAGCCCTTTTCAGACTTTTCATTTTCTTAAAAATATTGCACCAAAATCTGAAATTTGCGCCATGCTAAGATCGCAATAACAACGAACTTTGGTGATTTGTGTCATACATTGATTTATTTATATTTTTTTTGTATTTGTTCGATTATGGCAACATACCGCATCTCTACGCCGCGCCGCGCCGATCCGGGTTTAGTTTGTTAGATAAGTACAATAAATAATATTTTTAATTTTTGAACCTATTAAATTGGTAAAATTTTTCTTCAAATTCTGTTTAATTTTGAAAAATGTTATTGAATTTTTAATTTTTGAACCTATTAAATTGGTAAAAATTTTCTTTAAATTCTGTTTAATTTTGAAAAATGTTATTGAAGGTGTTTTTTTTAGCCTCTTTTTTTTACACCAAGTGTTTTCTTGGTAATTTGTGCTCCATCTAGCCCGAAAAGAAGTCATAGAGCCCGATCTAGCCCTTTTTAGCTTCTTCAACAGCGGTGTGACCATTTTTAGTAGATTTCTACTTTTTTGGTAGATTTAAGGCAAAGAGAACGATAATTTAGTAGTGGGAAATTGTTTAGTAGATTTTGGTAGAAATTCGGTATTCGAAAATTTGATCAAAAATGCAAGGATTCAGGCACAAAAAAAATCAAAACTGGCAATACAAATAGCTGAGAAAACGATTGCGGGGGTTTTCCGGAACTTCTAGTAAAGCTTTAGTGGTGTAAAATAAAATTAATCTTATCGCTTATTGTTGTTTTTTTACAAAAGAGAGCTTATTAGACACAGAAAACTTTACCAACTTTAAACCGGCATATGGACGACGATATATTTAGTATATGGATTTATTTGAAAATTGAAGCATCGATGTTACAAAGTGATGAAAACCAAGAAAGAAAATAACATGAGTGATTATGAGCATTTCGATAAAAATCATAATATGTTGTTAAAAAACGTGTTTTATATTGAATTTTAACCATCTGGAATGCATACATATTAGTAGATTTTAAGTAGAATTTGAAACAGGACTTGGTAGATTTTGGTAGATTTCAGCAGTCAATTTGGTAGATTCTCTGAAAAAAAAGTGGTCACGCTGCAACAGCCCCTATCAGGGCTGCCGATTCCGGGGAATTTCCCCGATTTTCGGGGAATGAGGGGTGCGTGCGGGGAGAGCGCGGGGAATGGTTCAAATCGGGGAATTTCGGGGAATCGCCTATTTGTAATAAATGTCGAATAAAGGATGTCTAAAGTAGAGGAAATTGCTAAAATTAGAATCGAATCGGACTATCCTTAGTCCGAAAGTGTGGGAGAAATATAAATAATAAATAAAACTCATTGTATTCTAAATATTTAAGTAGATTTTTTGATATGAATTAGAAGACAAAGAAGTTGATAAGCTAATTTTTGAAACATTTAACTGTATTTTGCATGAAAAAATGTTTTATTTCTTGCATATTACAGTGTCGGGGAATTTTCGGGGAATGCATGATTGGAAATCGGGGAAATTCGGGGAATGGAGCCTACTTAAGCGGGGAATCAAGAAATTTACATTGGCAGCACTGGCCCCTATTACTAAAACTAAGGTGGCAACACTGCGAACGAAGAGTCGAAGATTTTGAGCTGAAAAAACTAATGATAAAATTGTAATCTAATTGGCTTACCGATAAAATGTGGCGTCCTTCGTTCACTATATTGAAAAAGGTGGTTTTTCCTTCGCTAAAAGAGAATATTAGTTTGTCAAAGTTATATTATACGACGAAAAGCCGGGTTCCAAGGTCGACGTCGAAGCTAACCCTGATCAGCGCCAGTGTCGGAATTCTGGTCGGAGCAGGCTATGGAGGTTATACACACTACAAAATAAATGCCAAGAAGGTCATTATACCGATGGAGAGCGAGGAATATGCGTTCCTGAAGGAAGCGCCAGAGTACACGGCTCAGTACAAGGTAACTCGTCCCATCGATCTATTAGAGCATCAATAAGTACTCGCTCACAACTATATTCTTCTAGGGGGTAGTCGGTAATACCTAGTGAAATTGAAATCCAAACTGAACAACTTTTACTATGGAAGCAAACAATCCTCGTAGGGAGCAAACTATGCACATAGCAAATTTGCTCTAGTTAAAAAAGGAGAGTGCTAGGTACCTTATTGTTGTCCTTATCAGTGTAACCTGGAAAGCTGGAAATAGGTATAGTGTGTCTATACATTTTCATCATCATTATTGGCTTGTCCATTTCTAATACAATGACGAAAATAAAAATAAATTAGTTTTTATTTAATTTTTGTTCTGACAGAAAGGGACAAACCTAAAGTTTGAAACACCGACATATGAAAATTTTTACTATTACCGACCGCCATGGCAGATTTTCGTGTTTCCATGCTTGTAAGGAGGATTGGTATCCTTTATCATTCTAGGTCCATGATGTAACCATATTTTCGTATTATGGCTGGGCACATGTGCCCACCCAAAAAGCTCAAATTGTATGTATATTGTATATCTCCAACATATTGCTATCATATGCAGTTATGTTGCCGTTCTGTCTACTAGCGTGTGAAAAACTTTTTTGTCAATGGCTGAATGTAGAAACATGAAATGATTGGAAAATTTCATTTGATGCAAGGCGAATAAGGTATAAGTTTTAATTTTATTGTATATTTATACTTTTTTGGAATTTTGCTTGTGATTAGCATTGTATTTCTGCCATAGATATATTATACCCAGGCGGAGGACATTTGCCTTTTGGTGGTTTTTCCGATTCAGTTTGCATAGAATGTGCTGCCATCTGTTAAATATATCTTTTACTATGAAAAAAAAAGATTATATTGTCTATGTCAATGTCAAATTGACAAATTTACAAAATGGCGACCTACCTTGCCTACTGTGCGTGTTGTTTGTAGTTTTTGTTCAATTTTGTGCCGATTTAGTGATGTTCTGTAGTTTCAGTTGTTCTCTTACCAATGTACAGATTACAGGAATAGTAAGGATACTGGAATTTCACTCGATCGGTGCGGGATTGAACGAAAACTAGCATTCAAACAACGGTATGAGTATATAAGCATATATATATAAGTAGGTATGTATAGTATAGGTAGAATTATTTTCAGAGAAACACAGATGGCGCTAGCTAGCCTTCAATTTGACATAAGGTGGATGCATAATGTTGCCACGAGTGGGTTCTCTTTTCTAATTGTGACTTTTAGTTTTAATTTTAATTATTGATTAGTACCTATGCTATATCATAATAGTACAGTATATTGATTGTCCAATAGGTCCGGTGCACACTGGACAATTAGTGAGCAGAATCTAATGCTGGTTAGCAAGTTATAATGGCAAGTTTCACTCAATGCCTTCAACTCAATAAATGAAGATTGCGCTTGTATATGATGAAATGTCTTTGTCCTAACATGTCCACTATTATTAAACTTTAATGGAAGTGTGTCATTATATGTTTATGCACACCTTACCATTACAAATATGTTTAGGCACACCTTGGACACTGTCAGCTGATAGCAGTCATTTCATACAAATGGGAAAAATGGAAAAGAAGAGTTAAGCATGTGCAATACTGAGTGAGTGTGAGCAAGACAGGAATACATATTTGCTTAAGAGGAACTACGATACAACCAGAGGGGGTGAGGTAAAAATCCAGCGGGAGGCAGGGAGTGACTGACCGTACTGTATGTAGTACTAGATACTCTTTCTTATACTGTGGTTTAGGTGTCCCTGACTCCAAATACAGATTTTTGAATTTTTGTTCATTTGTTAGGCCCATCTATGTAATTACATGTAACACATGTACATGTGTTTCATTGTACATGTGTACATGTAATTTAGATACATCAATTTTTATGTGTGGTTCAGGTTGTAATAGGATCATCACTATTCAGAGTGTTGTAATATTTTGATGGAATGGGCAATATCATTTGTATGTGTAGGAGGTACTGCAAATATATGTGATTGACAATCTACCTGCTAAGCGTGTTCAGTAGTAGACTGTAGCAAATTTTGAATTACCAATAATTGAGTATATTAAAAATGTTACATAATAAGCGAAGATGAAAGCTAGCGAAAGCAATAATTGAAAAATATGAATTATAACTATAATGTTTACCTTTTATATTTACTTTTGGTGTAATTTTACAACATTTATTGTATTCAAATATTTCTTATGTGCTTATGAGTTTGGGCACTGCAAGTGAAATTATAGTTTTATTTGTAGCTACTTTTTTGTGAATCTGTCCTCTCATATTTTTCATATTTATTTAACAAATGGCCTTATCCTTAACTTTGGTGGCCTGCTGGCCTTATGTGCTGGGGCGATAGTTGGGCCCCTAATGAATTTTATGAAATTATGTATGTTTTGTCGCTCTACTGCATTGCATATGCTATGATATAGAAAGCTGCATACACTTTAAAAGAAGAATTCTGATGTATATTTGAATCACCAACACATCCTCCTTGAGGGTAGGCCCGTGCCACACCGTGGACACTTAGCTGTCATTTCATACCAAGAGGACAGTATGTGCGATACTGAGTGTCTGCGAATGAAAGAAGACTACTGTCAAAGAAAAACATACTCTAACGCCCGCTGTCGTTTACCTCCGTCTGCCAAGAGGGGGTGAGGTAAAAAATTGGTGGAAGGCAGGGAGTTTCCGTACTGTATGTAGTTACTAGATACTCTCTTATACTGAGGCTGGGCCCTGCAATTGAATGTATACATACAGGATGTAAGGAAAAGTATCATTAACCTTTAAACCACATACTCTACCTATCAAAATGAACAACTTTTGCTATGGGAGCAAACCTGTCAGAACAAAAAAAAGTCAGTCATCTTCATAAATTTCTCATACATTTGTCTTGTTTGGGTTGTGTGTGATTGCAGTTTAGTATGGACAGGTGATATTTTTTTTGCTCCGACTGGTTTGTTCCCATACTCAGTTGTTCAGTTTGATGAGTAGAGTATGTGGTTTAAAGGCTAATGATACTTTGCCGTGTGGTGTCGGCTAAGAAGCTAGCTAAGTAGGTAGCTCCTTCCCTACCTGTATTTAAAAGACTGCTCAAAGAGCACTATCTCTCTCTCTGACTACAATGTGTCCTTTTTGTTTTGACTATTATATTTTTAATTTTTATATATTTAACAACATAATTATATAATATGTATGTATATTTATGAATATATATTTGTGTGTATGTATGTATACATTATATTTACTCTATATATGTAGACAGGTACATAGGTACCTAATAGTGCACCGCCGTAGCATTTGTCTCTGTAAGTAGTTCTTCCATCCAATGGTTGTATGGAAGAAATCGCTTTTAGTGATAAGACCGCCCTTTGTACCCTTCTCATTCTTGTTTTAAATTGTGTTTGTATTTTCTTGGTGTGCAAATAAAGAATATTTATCTTATCTTATCTTGTCCAGCAGTGGACGTCCATCGGCTGAGATGATGATGATGATGATGATGATCTTATCTTAATAGCACCACCTCATTTCCTCCCGTGGGTGTCGTAAATGGCGACTTAGGGATCTACCGGAGGATGGGCAGCAGCATCCTCTGAGCATACACACATTCAATCTAACTGCGATCGCCGACCCGCCTGCCAAGCGTGGCGATTATGGCAAATCTCCCCATTTCGGGGGAGGCCTATGTCCAGCAGTGGACGCGTCTATCGGCTGATATGATGATGATGATACTTTTCCTTACACCCTGTCTATACAGGGTGTAAGGAAAAGTATCATCATCATCATCATCATATCAGCCGATAGACGATAATTGATAATTGATTGATTGGCTCATGATGATAATTCGCACCCCCGAACGAATAAAGGTGTAAAATGCCATAACACCCTTTTTACTTTTATGCCATTTTTGGAATCTACGGCCTTTAATACATGTCCTAAATTTTTACTACGCAGCTATGGTGCATATTCATAAAATTATATGGTAAGACATCTTTATTCTATATAGTGTATAATATATAGAGTATAATATGGACACAATATAAATATAGTGTTACTAACAAGCTTTTCATAAATAATTATATAATACAATATTACACATATGTTATCTCTATAAAACTAAAAGGGGTCAGGTTGTATTCCAGTTTACATCTTTATTCGTCTACAAGTCTCTGATTGAAAAAAATTTAAGACCCTATTACACCTTTATTCGACCGAAAAATTAATAAAATCGGAATATTTCGGAAGGTATAATACCTGACTTCATCTTTATTCGTCAGAAACATCAAAAATTATATAAATGTAATCCTTGTTTATATGAAACTACTAAGTAGTAAGTATAATTTATATGTTTTCCGCGTTAGACATAACCGTCATAGGAGACGGGCGCCAGTGCACGCGGTAAGAATGATTGACTAAATTAAACATTCTGGCAACGTCGCATTATCAAAGAAAGCGAGTGGGAGCGGACTATTGCCAGTTGCGTGCATGTTTGTTTAGCTTAAATTTTTTGAAACTTAAAGAATTGAAAGAAATAAAATACAAAACACCATTTAAATAAATATTTTACATTTAAATTCATAAGTATTTGCTTATTACATATGATCAATCTTAAGCCAACTGACAAATTTCAAGCGAACATAGTACCAATGGGATAATACTAACAAATGCATGCTTAAAAAATGGAAGAATAAAGGTGTAACCTATTATTACACGGACACCAAGGACGAAATATTTTACTGTAAACCTCAAGTATCCTGATGTTACCCACCAAGACGAATTTCGGACGAATAAAGGTGCATCTTATGTTATATAAAAAAAATCAATAAACGTTCATCAGAACAAAAGTGTTACATGCATTTCTAGATTTTAACAAGTACTCGCTCATTATAACTCTACGACAGTTGTATCATAAAGAAAGTAAATTTTTTCTCTTCCCAACGATAGAAAAAGTATTAAAATATCTAGAGTAGTTTTAACGTCACGCCGATTATTCGGTTTTTTTGCTCTCCTGTAAAGTTGACTTTTCAAAGTTACACCTTTATTCGTTCGGGGGTGCGAATTATGCTATGATAATGTATTTAACCTTGCAATAATTATGTTAATAATATCGGAATGTGAATGTTAATATATGTATTTGATATATTTCGCTTGTTGCGTATTGCGCGATACTGACAGAGTATCGGTACTATTTTTGAAACATTGTTTTCAGTATAATCTCTGACTACCTCAGAGCATATAGTCGTGAGCATATGCTTATGCTTGTGTTGTGGATCATAATGTCTTTTAATTTAAGAAATTATGTTCATTTTTCATTTTGCTTCATTTCATTGTGCTGATTTAATTAATCTAGTCAAATCTTAGTTGTATGCAAAAATACTTAAAATAAGTTAAGATTTTGGAAAATATTTGTTCTATGTATGCAATCTGGCGTATAGCGAATTTATTTTTTACCAAGCCAAACTTATAGCGACTTCGTCCATTTCTATGAATTCTATTATGTTAATAGAAAAAAAAAAAAAAAATGAAAAAAAGAGAACGACAAAAAAAAAATTGAATGAATTGATTGAATTGTTGTGAAATTTTTCATACAAAATTTTCAAAGCTTTATATCTTCGTAATTATATTATAAATTGCAAATGTTATTTGATACGCGACATCTAGATTTTCTAAACTATTTTTCCATATATACAAAGTCACTTATACAACGTGTTAATGAATTAACGCAAAACCTCATACACCCCAACTGATTTATAATAAAATAATTAGATTGCAACAATAATTTCATTATTCTGATAGTTAAAATTTACAGTTATTCGCATTTTAAGTTTTGAGGCAAAAATGATTTGTTATCATTTCAGCACTAAAAGAAAGCGCTAACGTACTCATGGATACATTTTTATAATCTTGTTATGGCAGTAAGTAGGGTGAGTGTGCCCGTGCGGTGGATTGTCATCGGGTTCAGTAAATTTAAAATTTTGCAAAAAAAAATATTTTATATTTCGAAAAAAATTACCTATGTTGAAACCATGATAATTCGATTCAGCTCTCGATTCTAAACAAACTACTATCTAGTTTTGCGTTAATTCATTAACACGTTGTATTAATACCGTGTACGCGTTAAAGTTTTGTGTAAAATTGACCCCTCTGCCTTAAGGGCTCCCACACTTATGTGTGGGAGCCCTTAAACTTTAACTGCGACGTCGCATCGCATCGCAAGTATCTGCCAGCGCTCGATGACTTATTACGATGACATATTTAGATCGCAGATATTTGCGATGCGATGCAACGTCGCAGTTAAGTATGTGTGGGCACCGTAAAGGTGGACTTCCGATGCCAGCGGCCGATGCGACTAACGCGCGCGTCTGACGCGAGGTTCTGTCAAATATGACAGAACCTCGCGTCAGACGCGCGCGGCCGACGACAGACCTCACTTCCGATGTCAGCGACTGACGCGTGCCTATTGTGCAGAGTGTTATCACTTTAGGGTATTTTCCCCAAAATTTAGGGTATGTTTTTATGTTTTGGTGTTTAAACAAAAACATAAAAACACAAACAAAAAAAACAATACATATTTTAATAAAGAATATTTGATTGATTGACAGATTGATAGGTTTAGAGAATATATGAATGCATTTTTTTTACAGGGTGTATGATAAAATACATTTTTGGGAGTAATGAGACCCTTGGCTTTTTAACCTGTACCTACATGGATCGCTTTCTAGCTAATAATTATGTAGGCAAGAGATTTTCCGAAAAAAGAAAAAGTAGTTTCAAGTGGCTCGATAGATGGTGTTATCGCTACGTGGATGAGCGACCTTGCAGATAATAAAATACAAATAAAATAGTAAAAATTAAGCAAATTTTCGGTAAAAACTTCGTAATATTTCTGGCAAACATTCTTGTCCCGCGTGACGTCAGAGCATAGCCGCGCGCGGCCGCGGCCGATGCGATAGACATCGGCCGCGCGCGTCTGAAGCGCGCGTCAGTCGCTGGCATCGGAAGCGGCGCCATACGTTTTCATAGTAACTAGTATGGCCGCATCGGCCGTCGGCCGCGAGCCGCGCGCGTCAGACGCGTCGGCCGCTAGCATCGGAAGTCCACCTTAAGTCCCCCCCGCGGCCCCGCCGCGTTTATCTGTCGTCCTGTCTGTTTGTATAGGCTACTGTACGGATTTTGATACGGTTATCTATCCCTAATAGATAGTCTGATTCACGAGGAAGGTTTGTGTACTCGTGTCTTGAACGAATTAGTCCAAGACTCGTGCGAAGCTGGGGTGTGCCGCTAGTTTATAATTCCTAGAGTTTTCCACTACTTCGTCCGCCCTGCAATGCAATTTTCATTTCATCATACAAATTTAGACTTTTTTTTTTTGTAATTTTCCTTAGATTCTTTGGGGAAAGTTGTTCTGTATCATGAGTACAATCGCCCTTGAAAAAAATGTTTCAATTACAAACTAACATTTTCACTTGGATTGGAGCATCAACCATGATTTAGACCGATGTATGTGAGAATATTTTTTTCCGCTGCAAAGTTTAATTTGTCCTTCATAATTAAGTACGGAACCCTGAGGTTGCAAGTTTGACTCGCACTTGGCCGGTTTTTTAATTTTTGTTCTTAAGAGGGCTATCGCAGTCCAGTGGCGCCCTCATCACATTAAAAAAAGATTTCTCAATAAAGAAAGCCTAAATTAAAAAAGTAATTAATACGAACACTACTAAAGCCTTCAAGCCATTGTTATACAATACTTTTATAGGTTCTAAACATCCCACTTTTAGACAATTGCGAATAAAAACAAAAGCGGCCGTTTTTTTTCTTTTTTCCGAATTTGTATGTTTAGACCTTTAAAAAACCTATAAAAGTATTCTATGAAAATAGCTTGAAGGCTTTTATAGTTGATGACTACTTTTTAATTTAGGCTTTCTTTATTGAGAAATCTTTTTTAATGTCTGAGGGCGCCACTGGACTGCGATAGCCCTCTTAATGTGCGATGGCTGGATGGCCGACGATATAACATCCCCTCTTATCTTTCCAGATAATCAACGATTCAGACTCGAGCAATCTTCGTTTGATTCTGTTCCAATACAGGACATGTCCGTTTTGCTGCAAAGTGCGCGCTTACCTCGACTCTCGGGGCATCAGTTACGATGTAGTTGAGGTCGACGCTGTTCTGAGACAAGCCATTAAGTGGTCCGGATATAAAAAAGTGCCTATTTTGCTGGCAAAAGTAGATGGAGGTTATCAGGTATTGTTAATGTTGGGAAGATGTTTTATTACTATCTATCTATATACAATAAAATTGTAAACTTGACGTGTTTGTATATTGAAAATATTTGCAAGAACAGTATTTGGGGGATAAGTAATAGAATGCATTAAGTTTCGATCGCAGGCATTAAGATAGTTCTTATAATTGTTGTCTGTTTGTGCATGCATAATTTTAAACCTAGTAAGTAGTTTAGTAAAACCGATCTGCGGCCGTAGTATTGCAGCGTGTTATATTATAGCACTATGGCGCCTTCGTTCTTTTCCTATATGCGCGCGAATCAATGAGATAAAAGGCGGGATATAGGCTTATCACGTGCACCATGCTACGATCTCTGTATAAGGTTTTCACAAGCATAGTTTTGATAAACAATTATTTTTTATTTCTTCGCAATCTGTTCACTCAATCAAAAGTTATGAGTGTTTGAAGTTTTCCGGTACCTAGATACATTGATCTGCTTGTACAGTCAAGAGCACATCAAGCTTTACACTTGCAGTTCGATTGTAACGCTTATAGCGCACTAAATAAGAACGGTACAAAGTACAAAGTGTCAAGCTTGACGTGCTCTTGACTGTACGAAGTCTCGGGCGCTTTTAATAGAGTGCTAGGAGGGTATTGTAAACAGTTAACCACAAAAACAAATTGTAGGTAATATAACCCTATTCTCAACAATCTATAAACTACATACTAGCCGTATATCCGTATTTGATAAAAAAAAATGTTGCGAAGTTTTTAGTAATCTCTTCTACTTTGTTTATACAATAATATACACAATCATGTATCCACACTTTATCCATTAGGCCTTACTTCCCAGTCCTGTGCTAATCACATCCAGGTCATGCCGGTGCTCTTTTCGTTGTCAAGTAGCCGCTCCAATAATGTAACTTTTCTCAATAAACTAATTAAAAATAAAATTGTTACAGCAACTTTTGGACAGCACAGCCATCGTGTCTGTGCTCGAAACTTATCTTCGGGACAAAGGCTCCGACTTGAGAGAAGTCGTCAAATTCTATCCGGTCAATCGATACCCCAACGATGATGGGAAACCCGTGACGGATATCACCAACAAATACTTTATTATGCACAATGCTCCCGTTCCTGATGAGCGCGAAAAGAAGGCTGAGATGTAAATTAATTCACGATATATTTCCTGTTCATAAGACCATGGTGCCTTAGTGCGGAGCATTTTTCACTGACAAACCATTCTCGACGCAACGCAACTACGAGTAGTTGCTTTAATTTATTTCCGATGTTATTTCAACGCAAGGAAAGTCAATAATGGTTTGTCAGTGAAAAATGCTCGTTGTTGATGTTGTCGGAGACTAGTCCCCGAGAGCATCGAAGTGATTTGAGGCGGAAGTTGTATTAATTGATTTTCGATGTTATTTTAACGCAGTCTATAATGATTTGGCAGTGAAAATGCTCTGTGCTACGCTTCGCCAGGTGTGCACCGGCTCTTTATCACTGTGGTTTAGATATGTCTGTTTTTTTTTTTTTTTTTTTTTCTCCACAAAACACATGTTAAAGATACAAAGAATAGGTGAAATGCTAAAAATAATCACAATAGTAACATGTAACTAGTCTTGTGGGGAGACTGGTGCCGAAGATAGAAATTAATCGGAATTTCAGGCCACCAGGTCTCTTCTCCACGGACATTTTTGAGGATTTTACGATATTAGAGAAAATCAGAAAAATAAAAAAAAAACAAAAAAGGAAGTAGGAATAACAAAACTTACGCGGGTAGGTCATTGTGTATTGCGTGTGTGTGTGTATGTGTGTGTGTGTGTTTTATGTATCGAGACTGTATTTTGTAATTAGCACCCATTAATTCAGAAAACTTACTATTGGGGGACCGTTAGTAATGCCTCGGTTTCGTCGTAATTTTGGTTTAGAAGCCAATTTTTTATGGTTGTTTTACATTGATATTAGTCATTGGATATAGTTTTAGGATTTTGTTGACTGTATTGTAAAGATAGGGGCCAAGGAAGCAAGAGTGACGACTAAACAGGGTCGTCCTGTATATCACAGGATCACAAACAACATCGTGTCTACGCTTCTTGACTTGTTTATTTATTCAAGCATGACACAAAAAGTACTAGACCGATATTGATGAAACTTTTCGAGTTTTAGCTTAAAACTGATATACATATAAGGTCTAACAAAATTAGGTGAAACTATTTTAAGGGAATGATCACACCATCAAACTGAACAACTTTCTCACAGGACCAATAGGACCAATATCGAAATCACGAAAAAATCTACTGTCCTATACATTTAGGTCGAGTAGGTTTAGTATCGAACAGCTGATTTTTTTTCGTGATTTAGATATTGGTCTCATAGAGAAAATTGTTCAGTTTGATGGTCTGATCATCCCCTTGAAATAGTTTCAGCTAATTTCGTTAGACCTTATATGTATACAGGGTGTCCCAAAACTCAACGTCATGCCGCAAATAGGAGATAGGTGAGTTTATAAGTTTATAACTGTTCAGGGAAAAATTCGAAAAATATTCCAAGTTTGATAATTTTCGAGATTTTTTCTTGTTTTTTATCATTTGAAATATCGCCACCCAGCTCTCAACTTTTTGATGTAGCTACTACAAATTTGTAAATTTTTCATGAAAATACTTGTTTTGTTACGCAAGCCAGAATAATTTTGTATTTATTTATTTATTTTATTTTAATACTTTATTGTACACTCGGAAATATACATGAAAACAACATAATAGACAATTACAAAGCGCGAGCTTATCTCCAAAGAGATTTCTTCCAGCAAACCCGAGACAGAGAGAGAGAGAGCATAGAAAGTGAGGCAGGCATAGTGTGCACATTTAACTAATAAAACAGTATTTATGACTAATAAATACATATTACATAGAATATAATGTAAAACAAATATATATGGTATGATAAATAAATAAATATACCTACTAGTTTATTGAAGAGAGAGATAGTGATCTTTGACTTGTTTTTTGAATGAAGCAATTGTTTGACAGTCTCTTATATTAAATGGGAGAGAGTTCCAGAGCCGGACTGCATGGACAGTGAAGGAATAGGAATGGAAGTCAGTGGAGTGTGATGGGATATTAAGGAGGGTACGAACATGGAATCTACAGGGTTTGTCAGAAGGACGGGAGAAGGAGAAGCGTTCGCGAAGGTAGCTAGGAGCAGGATTGTGGAGGGTGTTGTACAGGAGAGAAACAATATGAGAGTTCCTACGATCACGAATAGGAAGCCATTTTAACTTTTTCCTGTATTCGGATACGTGATCGTGTTTTTTCAGTGGTCCGAATTCAAAAATAAACGATTAGTTCCATACTTTTTACAGAACACACTTTTTTCTGTCAGACTTCAGCGGTAAAATTTTTTCTATGTCAATTTTGAGACTACACTCTGTATAAAAAATGTAAGGCGGTAACCTGGCAAGTAATTTAAAAAGTTGGCCAATTTAATCAAGTTTTCAGAATGATATCACACTTGTCACTTCTTTATCTAAAAAAGTAGTAATAATTTATTTTCTCGTCGAACAACCCCATTTCAAAACAATTATTCCATACTAAAATTACGTTTTCTCAAACATGCTTGGAAATGTGAGCATTATTTTGACAACCTTCTTCGAGATAAATCGACATTGCTGTACTGGCCAAATACATGCGCGCAGCGGCCGGCAATGTTGTATGAAAATCCATATCTGTCGTGTTTAGGGGCCAAATAAATTACATACTAAACTCATATCTGTCGTGTAATTTAAAAATGGAACGATCTTTTACTCCGAAACATGGCGACCAAGGACATACTCATCAAAGGTTTTATTTAAATTTCGAACTGGCTTGCAAATAGAAAGCTGTTTATTGAAAAAAAAAAACAAATTGTTGTGTTCGTAAATGTTCGTCATTGATTTTGAAAAGAGTTTTAATTTCCGCGAATTATTTGAGAAAATTTATTGTTTTCATTTCCGCGCATTATTTGAGAAAAGTACTATACAAGCCTTGGCCACAACTAGGCATTGATGGACTTACGTATGTGTGCCTCGGCTTCGCCTCGGCCCACATTTACACGTTCTTCCATCAATGCCTCTGTTGCTGGCCGCTGCAGTAATGTACTATCAACGCCCTAAATTACGGTGGTTTAATACAAAGATATTTTACTATGGAATTATTGGTTTCAAATCGGGTTGTTCTACAAGAAAACAAATTATTACAACTTTTTTAGAAAAGGTACGTAAGGTAGGTAAGTACCAACTGTGATACCATTTTGAAAACTTGATTAAAATGGCCAACTTTTGAAATTACTTGCCAGGTTACCGCCATAATTTTTTTATACAGGGTGTAGTCTCAAAGTTGACATAGAAAAAAAATGTTTCCGCAGAAGTCTGACAGAAAAATGTGTTTTCTGTAAAAAGAATGGAACCAGAGGCGGCTCGCCCTAAAGAGCGCTGGTGCAGTGCACTCCCATAAATAATTATAATAAAATTATACTCCTTAATTTCATTATCAATATTACTTTGTAGCTCTAGAGATATAATTTATACCCATCATCCCCTACACTTGTACTGTATTTCATAGGTAGCGCGCGAAGCGGAGCCACAGAAATTTCTTTTCTGTGGCGGAGCGCTCGCGATTGCGCTCCAAAGAAACAAAATTCAGTACATTGCCTAATACGAAATCCAATAGGAGTGAAAGAGAAATTTCGCCAGAGTCCTGCGCGTGAAACAAAAGATTTTCTATGAAAAATTAGCTAAATTCGGAGCGCCGCTCACGCGACGTTGCCGGTTTAGCGCTCACGACAGGACAGCAATTGCGCGCGACGTTGCCACTCCTATATAAACAAACACTTAGTCAAATGCATTGGCGCGAATGCAAATTCGGGAATTTTCTAATTAAATTAATTAGAAAATTAATAATCATTTAATACGTGTTGAAATAGCTTGTACTTATCAGTTATAACTTGTGAGTGTTAAAATGGACAATTATAATGTGGCGTTCATTAAAAAGTGGAAAAAAACGTTATAAATTCGGCTTGAATTGAAGGCAAAGGGACCGCCACGGCCTGAACTTGACCTTACGCAAAAATGTACGACAATTCATCGTTTTATTTCAAGTGAACACCCGTACAATTTTTTCACGAGCCGCCTCTGAATGGAACTAATAGTTTATTTTTGAATTGGGTCCGCTGAATAGATTATTCTGGATTGCGTAACAAGTATTTTCATGAAAAAATTTACAGATTTGTGGTAGGTACAAGTAGAGCGCAGGGTGGCGATTTTTCCAATGTTAAGAGGGCTATAGCAGTCCAGTGGCGCCCTCATCACATTAAAAAAGATTTCTCAATAAAGAAAGCCTAAATTAAAAAAGTAATTAACACGAACACTACTAAAGCCTTCAAGCCATTGTTATACAATACTTTTATAGGTTCTAAACATTCCACTTTTAGACAATTGCGAATAAAAACAAAAGCGGCCGTTTTTTTTATTTTTTCCCAATTTGTATGTTTAGACCTTTAAAAAACCTATAAAAGTATTCTATGAAAATAGCTTGACGGCTTTTGTAGTGTTCGTGTTAATTACTTTTTTAATTTAGGCTTTCTTTATTGAGAAATCTTTTTTAATGTGATAAAAGCGCCACTGGATTGCGATAGCCCTCTTAAAAAAATGACAAAATCTCAAAAACTATCAAACTTGGATTTTATTTTGTATTTTTCCCTGAACAGTTATTAACTCACCTATCTCCTATTTGCGGCTTGACGTTGAGTTTTGGGACACCCTGTATGGTCCTTCTTAATATGTTGACACTTTTTTAAGGCAATGTTCAGACCGTCAAACTGAACAACTTTCTCTATGGCACCAACATCGAAATTGCGAAAAAAAATCCATACAAAACTGCAAACCTACTCGAGCCAAATGTATGGGCAGCAGATTTTTCTTTGCGATTTCGATTTTGTCCCATAGAGAAAATTGTTCAGTTTGACGGTCTGGTCATCCCCTTAAAAAGGTGTCAGCATATTAAGAAGGACCCTGTATACTTTATCTCGCTACGATGCGATGGCGGGAGACGGTGCGTTCGAAGTCGCGGTAGTAACATTGACAAACGTATAATAAAACTTTTTTTTTTTAAATCCAATCCAACACTTTTATAAAATTTTCCTAGCTCTAACGAGCCGTAGTTAATAAGAATTACACTACGAACTTTTTCCAGCGAGGAGCGTGAATGGAGACGATGGTACATATTATTTAATAGTTATTAATCAATGGGCCGATCGCGTCCTAGATAAACTTCTAAAACTTAATTTAAAAATCCAATCCAACACTTTTGTAAAATTTCCCTAGCTCTAACGAATCATACTTAATAATAACTACACTACGAACTCTTTCCAGCGAGGAGCGTGAGTGGAGACAATGGGCCGATCGAGTGCTAGTCCACACCCTGTCTCCGAACGTGTACCGGACCGCGGGCGAGGCGCTGGAGACCTTCAAGTGGTTCGAGCAGGCCGGCGGCTGGCGCCAGTCCTTCCCCGCCTGGGAGTGCGGCCTGATGGTCTACGGCGGAGCGGCCGCCATGTGGATCATTGCCAAGAGGCTGAAGGCTAGGTTTGTGGTTTGTTCATTATTATCCTGGCATTATTATTATCCTGGCACGTTAAGCCGTTGGTCCCGGCTACTATCTGTGGTGGTAGTAGTCGTTACATTAAAACCACGTCAGAGGCCGTAAGGCGGTCTGAAAAAACTCTGACACCAGGGCTCTGCCCACACGATAAGAAAAAGATCCTGGCATTTATGGCTTGCCTTGACCACCCGATTGGTGTGATGCTGCTGTCAAACCAGAATCCCGGCTCGGTCATGGTTGTTATATGTTTGTGTCGTTGAAACAAAACTAACAAACAATTTGGTTGTAATCTGTAGAAGTTGGGGGAAAGGTATTTCTCCTTATGATACCTTTTGTAGCAAGTGTATGAAACTCATAATATTTCTTATTAGATAGTCCACTCAATCTCCTACGGATTCACTATGTTTATTTTAATGCAAATTAACGATAATATAATGATAATGGAAGAAAACGAAATCACGAACTATCAGTTGAACCAAGCCAAATACATTCCGTAACGACCAAAATATACCTCAGTGATAATATTTGATGAAAATAGCTGTCGTGGTTGCGTTTTACTACAGCTTTTTGGAAGATTTGTCTATTTTACTAGTAATTTCTACTTTTGAACCCGGACTTCTGGAGAAGTGGAAGTTTTTTTTAAAAATGCCTTAATTTTTTGTTTATAATAATTATGACCGCCAAGCGGAAGATCTTTTAGTTTTCGTAAAAATGGCTGGGTCCAAATTCGCCAAAATTCTTTTAAGTATTAGTATTTGCTGTTTTGGATATTTGAGTATTGAGTGAGTGTGCGGATTTGCATAGATTCAAGCAAATCTGACACACCTTGGCCGTCAGTAGTACAAATTTCTGCCACAGCGTGCGCTGCGATCGACTTGACTGTTCCCAACACCCACTTCGCACATAGCCAATACAAATTCTATTTTAATTACAGACATAACATTGATGACGCCCGGCAATCGCTCTACGATGCGGCAAACAAGTGGATGTCGGCCGTCAAGCAGAAAGGCACTCGCTTCCTCGGCGGAGACCAGCCGAACCTGGCCGATGTGTCGGTGTACGGCGTCCTCAGCAGCATAGAAGGTTGCGCCGCTTTCCAAGACCTTAGATCCAACACCGATATCGGAAAATGGTATGACGATATTAAGAATTCTATAGAAAGGAGACGCGGTAAGGTTTTGGCGGTGAACGCGTGAATTGGAATAAAGATATGTGTAGATACGTGACTTGATGATAAAGGCTTTCAGGATGTTACCACAAAAAAGTTAAATATACCATGAACTTAATATATTTTTGCGTAAACAGAAATCGATTATTGATGTACAAAATTCGACTAGGGTAACTTTGAACCTCGTGTATTGATCGACCCTTGATGCAAAGGCCGCTTTACGTTTTTTGATATTGGTTAAAAAGGCATCAAGTGCTTCCTCTTTCTTTTATTATATTCTTATGTCACTTGTACATTTTATTATAACAGTAAAATTATGTGTCTTGAGTACCCATAGACGCGCTCTTTAGGACTAAAATAGTTTCGCTTTATTTAAAGTGCTATAGGGTGTCAGTTGCGTTCTTAGCAAAGTATTTTTTTGCCATACTCTGTTTATTGCGTTTAAGAAACTTTATGACATCAGTGATTTGAAGTATTAAAAAAGAATGTTCGTATTGGAATTGCAAGTCGTTTGAAAATGTAGTTGGTTATGTACATCACATCTTTTACGTGTCTATAATTATTTACACAAGCATTTGTCAGTGTGTACCCATTCAGAGAGCTACCGTCGTTAATATGTACATTTGTTTATGGTAACACACGTTTGAAGATTTTAGTATTACTTATGTTAAATTCCTAGTGTCCTTATTAGCAAGAAAACAAACGATAGTGTCCCCCGCGCACTGCAGACTAAACTATCGGGCGATCCCGAGCCGTATGTCCCCCCCTCGGAAAGCTTTCCCCCAGGAGAAACTGCCCAGGCCACCCATGCTGATTTGGAGGTCTTTAAATAGGATCTGAATCCAAATAGGGTTTTATCGATGGATCAGACGTTAGGTGTGAATGTGGTACTACTACTATGGCCCACCTCATATCTTGCCCTACCTGCCTGCAAAGCTGCAAACTTGCACGCGAATGGAGCTTATAGACGCAGCCGGTAGTGCTATCCGTGTGGCAAAATACTGGAAAAATATAAATAATTATGTTCACCTCACATGCTCGGAAAGATTCTATTTTCATTCGAAATCTGAGTGCAAAAGTGCATTGTATCCGCTAGCATGGAAAGAGTTTTTAAAATTAAAATCTTTCTATTCAATAAAGAAAAATAGCGTAAACAAGTTTTATCTTTAGTTTTTATTATTTTATAAGTTTTTAGTATATTATAGTACCATGATAGGGCAGGAAAGTAAGAAAGGTCTCAGAAACATGTGATCTGAATCTTTCTTATTTACTGTCCGAGGTTACTATACTATTAGGATACGGTTACGGTTACGGTTAGGATACTATTTTTCTCCTCGACGGAGGCTGCGGCAAAAGCGGCAACTCCGTTTAGCGCAGCGGGACGTAAATTGACGCTTTCCGCCCGGAGTGGTGATAATAAAATTACATGCCATCGACTCGATAGAAGAAGAAGATTGGCTTATCAAAAGTATTTAGTCTGCAAGGGGTTATGATGCTCTTATACGCCAAAGCTCTGGGCTAACGGAAGCTATCGGCCGAATAAAAATCGGCGAGCGTGCGCGCATGGTAGGAACGCTATATTGAATAGGTCGGCCGATAGTTAACATAACTCATAAATTTGAAAGGAATCGTAGCCTATGAAAGGTTTTTATAAGCCGATATTAAATCGTAAGATTGTACGCACTTGCATTTATTCATACTAATTAAGCTAACTTACTAAACTATCGGTCGATTAAAAGTCTGCAGTCTACGCGGGGTCTTATATTAACAAATTCAGTAGTAAGTCAGGAATTAGTTTTAGTCACTATGAAAATGGTATTCTTGTTCTGTCAATAAATTATCAAGTCATCACGTCGCGAGTAGCATTCTGTAGAAATGTATTTATTTATTGTGTTCCTGTTGTTACGATGATCACGATAGCGGATTTCATTTGAGTTGTAAAAAACATAATATTCATAATAATTATAGTACTCACATGTGATTTTATTATTTAGTTATATTAAAACAAGTTTTTTGTCAAAACTATTTTTATTTAAACTCACTTTCGAAAGGAAGACAATAATACATCCGTTTATTATTTTAAAGTCTTCTTTTCAAAAAAACTAGTTTAACCCTGTAACCTAAAGCTTTCTAATTATACAAACTGTTGTCATTGATTGACCAATGTGGTTAAAACTTAGTAATCGAGTCTATTCTGTTGCTGTTGGCATTTTGTGGAGTTGAAACTATTATATTTATATTGTTACATGGTATTCTGTGTTTTCGCATTACGCGTATGACAGTTATTATTGGCCTTTGTTTTTTTGCAGGGACCAGATCGCGCTAATTTAAAACATCGAGGTTCAATTCTTATTCAATTTCAGTGCGATCCAGTTACTATTCAACTGTGTTGAATTTCGTATCGCGCTAAACTTGACTTATTTACTATGTTATTGCCAGCCTGAAACGTCTGAGCGATCTGTTAAACGGCTGTCATAAGCTGTCAAATGATTAGCGTGATATCGAATGTGTAATAAAAAGTTGAGATTCGCATGCGGTCCATGACGGTTCAGTGGAGATTTCAAGCAAGACGCATACGCTTTGATATAGGTCGACCAGAATCTCATGAAAAATTAGGAAATCAAATTTTAGAGTAAGCAACACTGGGGTAATTGGATTAGGGCCCTACAAACACTGCGATGTTTTGCAATTTTTGCAGCACTTCTGAAACGCTATATAGCCACGAAGAAAAACGTTCGTTATAAAATTCCGCTATAAAATTATATGCCTTTTCTTATAAACAAGATGAAATGTTGGGCCAGATGATTTGGGCGTCCAAACGCTCTTAAATATACATCCATTAACAAACGCGCGTTTTTATCGCCGCAAAATGTAGCAGTTTGTAAAGGGCCTACTTGATGACAGTTTGACATTGCCATGTGAAAATCTATACTTTTTACTTTTTTTCATTTCATGAGATTCTGGTCGACCTATATCATGTTATTTTAATCTTGCGCTTGCGTTAAACACCTGCGTCTTTACCTTCCTGCACTGGTAGCATGCCAACCCGCGATAGCCGTGATACGGCTTTATCACGTCTTTTATCTCGTTCTTTTGCGCGCGAACGAACGAGATAAAAGACGTGATAAAGCTATATATAGATACGGCTATCGCGGGTTGGCATGCTACCAGCACTGAAGGGAAAACGCAACGATACGAACTTGTAGTTATATGAAGAGTAAATACATTCAATCCTATGATTCTCATATCCTGGGCCGCATAGTCTATTGTGTGTACAACTGAAGCAGCAGTAAGGCTGTGCTAGCATGCTATCTGTGTGTACGCGAGTGTGAAGCCTCGGTTCGCCACGTCGGGCGGGGTCGTCGCCGTGGCACCCTCATTCGCATCCGTCACTACGTACAGTACGAACGGCTTGGCTGCCGCTGTGGAAGAAATATACGATATAAGGACGACTCACGTTACACCGTGCCGGGTCCGAGCCGAGCGTCGGCCGTAGGCAACCGAATTGACTCGGCCCCGGCTCGGTTGCCGCTCGGTATAGCGTGAGTGATCCAATGTTCATACAAAATATATGTCATATTAGTTGACCGTGCTACGGCCAACGCTCGGCTCGGACTCGGCTCGGACCCGGCACGGTGTAGCACGAGTCATCCTTAAGTCGATAAAGACTTGACGTTATACAGATCGAATTAAGGTGGTCCAAATGAAAACCATCAAACAAAACTTTCTTTATGGGACCAACATCGAAATCGCGAAAAAGAAATTATCAAGTTAAGTTTATCCGTTCATTTGGGTGGAGTAGGTTAGCAGATTTGTATTGAACAGCAACATGGGTAGCATGCCAACCCGCGATAGCCGTGATACAGCTGTATCACATCGTTTATCTCGTTCGTTCGCGCGCAAACGAACGAGATAAAAGACGTGATATAGCCGTATCACGGCTATCGCGGGTTGGCATGCTACCCAAGCAGATTTTATTTTTCGTTATTTTTTATGTTGGTCACGTTGAGATAGTTGTTCAGTTTGAACCGATTTTGATGAAACTTTTTCTGTTTGATAGCTTATGATTTGCCTTATAATTTGGTAAGTATACTGATAAGGTCCAACAAAATTAGCTGAAACTATTTTAAGGGTAAGATCAGACCATCAAACTGAACAACTTTCTCCATGGGATCAACATCGAAATCGCGAAAATAAAATCAGCTCTCCCATAATACAACGTGTTCATGAATTAACGCAAAACTAGAAAGTAGTTTGTTTAGAATCAAGAGCAGAATCGAATTATCATGGTTTCAACATGGGTAATTTTTTACAAAATATTAAATAATTTTTTTGCAAAATTTAAAATTTTCTGAACCCGATGTCAACCCTCCGCACGGGCACACTCACCATACTTACTACCAAAACAAGATTATTAAAATGTATCCATGAGTACGCAAGCGCTTTCTTTCAGTGCTGAAATGATAACAAATCATTTTTGCCTAAAAACTTAAAATGCGAATAACTTTAAATTTTAACTATCAAAATAATGAAATTATTGTTGCAATCTAATTATTTTGCTATGAATCAGTTGGGGTGTATGAGGTTTTGCGCTAATTCATTAACACGTTGTATATTGTTAGCCCTTACAAAGCCAAAATCGAGAAAAAGCCGCAAATCGATCTACAGGATAGCCGTTCGGCACACGTGTACTTTAGGTCAGAACAATCATTTTGACCGGCAGTTCTTAAAAATATTTCCCTTAGGAGGGGGAGTTATGACGTCATAAATTTTTTGTATAGGATGTAAAAAAAATTGTTCTGAAACCTATGGTGTGGGGTATCAAATAAAAGAGCTTCATGAGCCGGTTCTAAAAATATACTACACCACTACCATTCAGCCACTTGTTTTAAAAAAATCCAAAAAGTATTTTCAAAACATACCAAGTTTGGGCTGCTCCAGGTTGGAGACCGCTGAGTAAATTTTTGTAAAGCATACGCCAAATGTGTCGTAATATCCTTATATCTAACGTCAATAAAGCAATTTCAAAAATATTTATAAGGGAAATATTTTTAAGAACTGCCAGTCAAAATGATTGTTCTGACATGTGTGCCGAACGGCTATCCTGTAGATCGATTTGCGGTTTTCTTTTATGTAGATTACCCACTAAATACGTTTTATGATTGATTTTTATTTTCGCTCTTTTGACATTGGTGCCATAGAGAAAGTTGCTCAGTTTGATGGTCTGATCATCCCTTTAAAATAGTTTCAGCTAATTTTGTTAGACCTTGTATAATTTGTGCGGACGAAGTCTAGCTAGCAAGCTCTAGTTATCAATAAAGGTAGTTAACGTGTTGACACTTACACTGCACGGGCACGAAGCCGAGGCCACAGAAGCGGTCAGTGCCCACCCCTAGCCCGGTAGCGACCACGGTAGGGTTGGGTATGACCACGAAGTCGGTCACGCAGTTACCGTCGTTCAGGGCGCCGACAGGGGTGCCGAGGACCGTGTTGTCAGCCCCCTCCACGTCACCCGTCACTGAGAACGAGAATGGGTCCACAGTCTGAAAACACACATTAGCATAAGCATTATGCTCACGAATATATTCCGCGAGGGGGCAGTCAGAGATATTCTGCAACCTCAGAACATCCACGTTTCACTCGTAGTACCGAAACTCTGTCCAGTGTGACGGGGAGAGCCCGTCGCCACTTAAAATGGACAGTGGGTACAGTACAGTACAATTCATGCCTCAGACGAAGCATGCTGCCATTTTGACGAAGCGTGTTGTGGATTTGAAGCTTGTTCTTCCTTATTAAGAACGAGGGGCAGTGGCAGAGGGGAAATGCTAAGGCGAGGCTGGTTCCAAGGCAAAAGAATGACTAACCTGGGCGTATTGTATGGCGCAGTAGCCGGCTTCCATTCTGATGCATATGCCATAGTTAAGATTAGCGATTTGTCTAGTGCCTGTCACTAGGGAGGCACTGAGTACCGCACTAGGCGCCGTACCGTAGTTGAAACTCGGAATTGTTCCTGTTAACCCAGTGTAGTACTGCAAACAGCCGTTGGGTGCTGGAAATTATCGGGAAATTTTGATTATTTCTGAATTGCATGACCAAGAAATTGCAAGTTTGGAAAGGGATCTTAAAACTAGAATCTGAACTTAATTTATAATAAAATAAATTAAACCTATTTGTTCAACAAAAGTGTGTGTGCATTGTTGTAGGTAGTTTGTTGTTTTTTTTTAAATTATTATGCTGTTCACGAAACATGTTGTGTATCATTGGTTTGTACTATGACGCGGATTTTAAACTTTATATTTGTTCAACATACATACATAGACTCACGACCAAAGTCCCTAACGGAGTGGTAAGAAAATTTACTACAACCACAGCCCGGACACTGCTTACAAAAATTTGAAATTGATAAGATGACCTCACTTCACGTCACCACATGCGAAACCAAAGAAATATCTACGAATAAGAATGTTCTTCGTAGAACAGCATCAAGCCGTATCACGGCTATCGCGGGTTGTCATGCTACCCATGCAGAGCGCGATAACCAGAGGGCGATAGATTGGGTGAGGTAAAAAGTTGGTGGGAGGAAGGGAGTGTCCGTACTATATCTAGTAATAGATACTCTTTCTTATACTGTGCTATAACTACGATGTTTTGGAGCATGTGGTTGTAGCAATGCTCGCTCACTTTAAATATTCTTGTAGACCCAGCGAAAGCGAAAAAAATATCGTCTACGTTGTACTTAGACTTCTTTCTAGCCTACCTGCAGCTTTTCGCTCACAGACACATTGGATAAGAAACCTTATCCCTTTGTCATTATTGTTTCATACATTTTATTGTAGGAACCTTTAATTAATGACACAGTTTGTTGGTCTTACTAGTACAATACGAGATCGTGTTTTAAATCCAGATACATAAGTACAAAATGTCAGATAGGAGGTCATTACACTTCATCGTCGATATATAACTTCCCCTCTATCGGAGAGGGGAAGTGATATAAGTTGGAACGTGTTTTGTCCTAATCACTCAATAAGAGATGCATATAGCAAATTCGCTCTAGTTAAAAAAGGAGATCGCTACCTTATTGCTATCCTTTTGACGTAACCACATTTTTGTACTACAATACTAGCTACAATAGTATAGCAGATAGTATAGTGACGACCAAGAAATGTCACTTGCTACGATCAAGGACCTCTTTATTCTTTGGTCACTTGATATACATATCTACACTATTATAAAACTGTAAATTTAAAAAAAAAATTTTTTGCTTTGTGTGTTTGAACCAAGTTTGAACGAGCATCACGCGAAAACTACTGAGCCGATTTTGATGAAACTTTTTTTGTTTGATAGCTTATGATCTGACTTAAAATCTGGTATATAATTTGTGCGGACGAAGTCGCGGGTAAAAGCTCGTAAATAATATGACTATCGCTATCTCATACGCGGTTACACTGACATTCTGTCTACTATCGCAAGTGATATGGTCTTCTTGGTCAATGGGTGGTCCATTTTAAGCTGGAACCACCTTAAAATGGACTCACATCTTACCTATTCCCGGACAATCACATCCCAATTGTGTCAGTCTCATGTTCCACCGCCTAGAGAAGACAGTCGCAAGTGTGGCTGTCACAGTAATTGTTATTGCGGCGTTGTTATTGAAGTCAACGAAGATGGTCTGGCCGGTGTTGTCTCCGCATATTATTGGCACGACCGTGTTGCCGCCGGTGATGGTGACAGCGTCCGTGTTACAGACTCCGTCCCCATTAGGCTGGGCTAACACCATATCTAGGAAGTCTATGCGCAGCTGAAATCGATGAATAATAAAAGTTTAATAAATGTACGTGTAGTTCTGACCTGCTCGCACCTAGCTGCCTGTACAGACCCACGAAGTGGAGAGACTTTATACGTAGGCACAGGTCCGGCACTTCAAACAACGTTTTAGATTTGACATGATGACGTTCGGACATGCGCACTTTGCGAAAATTGTGCATGACATATGTGTAGGGTTGACTTAACACGCATCGTATGAACTACATTATACATTTCGTTACTTTTTATAGTTCATTCTGTTATTAAAAATAGTTTTTAAGCTAAAGAATCACAGAAAATATGAATTTAGCGTTATTTTCCAACGTTTATTTTTACTGTGAGGAGGAAATAAAATATATTTTATGTAGTCAAATCCAACGTGTGCGCGCGCCTGACTGCATTCCCTTACTCGGCTTCCCTCAAGTTACCACAGAGAGTGTGAGGGGAGGTGAGGTAACTGAAGTCAGAGGGGGGCGGGGAGTGGCCGTTCTGTATGTAGAACTATATACTTACCTATTCTGTGACGTAGGTAGACCCCGTTATCTTGTCGCATTATTGACATAAACATTGCTGCTAGTCAGCGGCACTTGCTGCGATCTTTTTTACTCTTGCCATTGAACAATTTTTTTTATTTAACACGAAATACGACATGATGACGGGGTCTACTTATAAGGGTATCAGCATGTCTAGTATGATTTCTCTACACGCGTGCGACTCGTCTTCGCTGCATGCAAAATAACCTGTTCTTGCGCTTTTCGGAGAGCGCAAGCCGCGACTTGTAGTATGGAAAAAAGCAGAGTCGCGCGCGTGTAGAGAAATCATGCTAGACGTTCTGCTGGCGCGATAGAGGAGTCTTGGAAGCAGATGATTCGAGGAAGATTTCACAAATTGACAGGGTTCCTAGGTGTCGATTCCACAGGAAAAGCTACGAATAAAAACCTGTACTTAGGCACTAATTTATTCACGTTCGGATTCAAAAAAATTCCTCCCAAAAAAAATCATGTCCTCTGCCGGTCCCGGTAGGGCTATAGATTCTTTAGGGCATCACTACCCTGGTGGAAGATCTTCCCTTTGAAATTGAGAAGTTCGAAACCTCGCTTCTCCATAAGCTATATTTTATTACCAAAGATCCGAATAATAAATCATGTCCCCAGTCATGACACCTAGCCTGGCGGAAGATCATCAAACCTAGTGGAAAATCTTCCCTTGTAAATGGAGATGCTTTTTACCTGGCAGACCAAATTGTTGCACCGGTTAACGATGATGCTGCAGGCTTGTCCGCCGGCGTACGCGGCCGGATATCCGGGGCTCGAGAAGTAAGTGTTGTTCACATTCGTGGTAGAACCGCACGATCTTGTCACTGTTAAAGCAAACCTATTAGTTTTTCAAGTGTGAAACAACTAAATTACGTAGATAGTATGTATTTCTAGGATTCGTATTGATAGGCTGCTAGTTTAAACATTTAAAACGTATTTCAACATGCGTCGATAGATGGGTGACGTGACATTGGGTCCGAAGTCCGAAAGTGGTCATTTAGGCTAAAAAGTAAAAAAAAAACATTAAGTACTGAGTTATTCGCATTATTTGACGAAATATCATAGATTTATATATTACTAGCGAAATATCGTTTTATGTTTTCGTGCCCATTTGAAAAATCTTATTCATTAACAGCAACGTGTCACCAACGCCGCGCGTCCGATTGAGCTATTTTTACCTATACTTTATAACCTGTAAGAAAATCCCCCAGTAGTCAGTATTTATTTACAATAATAATTGAATTATGTATGATTGGAAATTGTTATTCTTATTGGTAGCAGTAAGAAGATGTTTTTGTGAAATTGTAGTTTTCATTGCCTTCAATCATAGATTTTGATTCTTTAGCGGCTCTGTTCAAAGCTGTTTTGTCTTCTTGTATTCTACTACGTTGCCATATTCTTTTATGCCTCCTTTCCTCTCCCACTTTCAGGCGTACCTATTGGTTTCCTTGATCGGTGGTTTTAGATAGGGTGTAGAGCGCCATGTTGATGCCGCCTCTTGGCTATTGTTAGTGATGTAGAATGCTGCCTCGTCGATAACTTCCTCTGTCTTTAAGCTGACCTTTAGCACAGTATAAGAAAGAGTACATACAGAACGGACGCTCCCTGCCCTCCTCCAATTATAACCTTACCCCCGCTTGGTAGGAAGCGTGACGGAAAATGTGGCGTATTCCTTTCTCGCTCGCACTCACACAGATCGCACATGCTTACCTCTTCTTGTAAATTCCCATTTTTATGAAATTACAGAAGTGTTTAAAGTATGCCTGTAGGTTGATTTTCGTTTCTAGGTACTCAGCAAAGCATTTCAGTTAGTTTTATGATTATAGAGTGTCATAGGTCTCTATGCATTACCCATAACATTACAGTTGCTCTTAATGTTCTTATAATACTCTCGATATAGGTTCATATTCAATATTCAGTTGACTCGGACAACTTGAGAGCTTCTATAAATAATATAATTGAAGCGTTACTCACCTACACAGCACCTGCCTCTCCTCGAAGCGCAAAACGCCGTGATGGTCCCGTTGAGGTTGTTGCACTCCCTCCGCGCCAGACACGTGCCGTTCATAGTGCTGGTGCTGGAGCAGTCTGTGTTCGCGAACCGGACTATACTGACGAACGGGAACACTGCAAATACCACCTTGTGAGCTTAGACTGTTGGTAGAGATTCTTTTAGCATTATGTGTTCATACACAAATAATAGGTATTGATTAAGTTCCAATTATGACGGACGGTAATCAGAGGGCGTAGCATAATGCGCGCGATAATGTTATTCTTCGTTTTTTTTCGCTCTGTTAAGAGAGATAAGGCGCAACTTTGCTATGTCACGCTGCCATGCTTATCCACAATGTGTATTTTATTTCAATAATTTAAACAAAAACCTAACTGAACTGAACATTAACACACAAAATTTACAGTCCCTATGAAAACATTATAAAATCAAATCCATGACTTATACAGAGTGTTTGCGTTGTGTATGTAAGCTATTCTATACACAAAGACATATACAGGGTGTAAATTAAAATAGGACAGCTACTTAAAGATGTGCTTCAGACCATCAAACTGAACAACTTTCTCTATGGGACCAATATCGAAATCGCGAAAAAAAAATCTGCTGTCCCATACATTTCAGTCGAGTTTTGTTAGCAGTTTTGTATGGGAGAGCGGAATTTTTTTTCGCGATTTCGATATTGGTCCCATAGAGAAAGTTGTTCAGTTTGATGGTCTGGAGCACCCCTTTAAGTAGCTGTCCCATTTTATTGTACAAACTGTATATTACTAGCGTAAAATCTATGTCTATACATTATTTTTTTCTTATTACTCTTTGACTTACCAAGTACTGGACGTCGTCGGGTCCGCGCTCAAAAGTGTCTGGTACCAATAGAGTTACAATTCGTATATAAGTTCTAACAAAATATGTATAATTTATATATATTATTTCACATTGGTTGTATTCAGGGATGAATTAATAACAATAAAATATAACTAAGTAACTAAAATAAAACTAGCTTAATAAAATATTTACAATAATATTTACACTCTGTCAAAGAGCCCTCCCCGGGTCATACCGGGTGCAAAGGAGCCCATGACGCTTGTCGCGTTTCCGCGTTGGATAGCAATGGACAACCTTTGCATCAAGTAGTACTCGGAGCGAGGGTCTTTCCCCCTTTCCTGGAGTCGACGGCCGAGCTCTTTAACGAAAGTCAAAGCGTCCGACCCCCAGCAGCCCGTGGTCTCAAAGGCCAGTGGCGGAAAATAATAATTTTGCACTAGGGCCGAGTAAATGTCCCGCTTTTCGTCAGCCGCTAATTCAGCGGCAGCTCTGGCAGACCGAACCGTGCGGCTGAGATGTGAGGCAGAAAAGTGCTAACGCACGTGGCGTCCCATACCAGGCAATCTTTTAGAAGTTATACTTAAGCCAAAACATGAAAAATGTCAGAAACGAGGTTTTCCGAACAGTTAGCACAGGTCTTTCGAAGCTGAAAACTTGGTTTTACACTAGTGTGCCTATTCCCAACATCATCCCAAAAATCAGTAGGTACCTAACGTGCAATGTATTGCGACCTGCGATGTTTTAAATGACTGGCGTATTACACCCTGTATAATATACATATTGTATCGTGTCATGTCGTACATCTGGTAGGTACGTAGGTATATATCTGGAGCGAGCGAAGCGAGCTCGAAATTTTGCAGTATTGCCTTTCAGTTTTGGCTAGAATTGTACCGTAGTTATTTCACAATTTCGCTTCTGCATGTTTACCTTTCATTTAGGTATACCTAATAAAAAAATGCGGTGCGGAAACATGGACCCTGACGATAGGACTAGTTCATCAATTCAAGGTCGCTCAGCGAGCTATGGAGAGAGCTATGCTCGGTGTTTCTCTGAGAGATCACATTAGAAATGAAGTGATACGTCAGAGAACTAAAGTGGTTGACACAGCTCAGAAAATTAGCAAGCTGAAGTGGCAATGGGCTGGTCATATCTGCCGAAGAACTGACAACCGGTGGGGTGTCAGAGTTCTAGAGTGGAGACCGCGAACTGGTAGGCGTAGTGTCGGACGCCCTGCTGCCCGCTGGAGAGACGACCTAAAAAAAGTAGCGGAGAGCGACTGGATGAGGAAGGCCGAGGATAGAGTTTTGTGGCGCGCCTTGGGAGAGGCCTATGTTCAGCAGTGGACGATGATAGGCTGATGATGATGATGATGATGATGAATAAAAAAATTGGCAAGCAATAACACTTTTTATGAAAAGTGTCGTAAATAGTTCGTAATGTTCAATGCGTTTGCATGCCTCTTATGTTATCATCGCATATGGTTTTAATCTCCGAGGTTGATATTCTCAGATTCATGTACACAATTAACATAACATAATCATTAGATTATTATACACAAAGTCGTATCGCGAAATGGGCGATATAAGAAATAGACCAATATACGTAGACGCATAGCTACTTAGTCCAAAAGCTTATTTAAAATGACATTTAGGCACAATGCGTTTTAGGTATCAGCGAGCAATGGTGTGAAAATATATCTTACTATACAGACAGGTGTAAACTTAAATGTTTTACATATTTCAGGGGGCGCTTTAGACCATCAAACTGAACAACTTTCACTATGGAGCGAACATCGAAATTGCGAAAAAAATAGCGCTTCATTTGAGTAGGTATATCATGCAAGTAACCATTGTATGTAATGCTGCCTCTACAAGATCGCTCAAGCTTGCTGGTGCCAAACGAACATCGACTCGTAGTAATTGAATTGTTACTAACCTAGAGGACCAATAGAGGACTAATATAGTTTACTTTATAGAAGAGTCGGTGTACAGCGCGCCCGCGCAAGCTCGCGAGAGCGTTCTTTACACCTTGTAAGTTTTATTGACCTTGATGTATAGAGTCGTAGCCTGTAGTGATGAGCATAGCATATGTTTCATATTCCATACGACCGCGAATTGCCATTCATCTGTGCAGGTTAAAATTATTATGATTATGAAAGATTACTTACATATTTTCCCCTTCCTTTCGCCAAACTCCTCAACGTCGTCATCTTCTAAATCGTCCTCGTCGTAGACTGAGATAGCCGCAGCCACCACCACGTACACTACTACAACCATCCAAAATACTTTATTTGCCATTTTATGAACTGCAGTCAATAAATGTAGTCCTAAAATTGGATTTGAACCCTTTGGCTTAAAACAAATAAGTCATTTTGTAACTTTCCACTGTTCAGAACTAGTCTGGCAACAAAATGAGAGTAGAGATGTCAATCATGTATATATAATGTGGGTAATAACGGTTGTCCATTTGTGAAAACTGTTAGGTATGTTACCGTTTTTCGATTAGCACGTTCTGACGACTAAGGTGCTAAGAAGATAGTTTGTAACTCTACTTAGGCTCTGTAGGTATTTATTATTTACATATACTAGAAGCCCTGTTTCACTGATGTTGTTGTTCACGAATTTAACAATACTAATATTTGTTACTTAGGGAATCAATGTTCCTTTCGTGTTAGCATGAGTATGACAATCACTCATGCTGTAGTGTAAAGATTAGCCAGTCAGCGATGACCGTAACGAGCGAGGCTGACTGCCCAGGGTGCGCCAGACGAACTCGTCAGGTTTCGTCTCTCGGGACCTTGTACCCCCAGGGAATCATCATCAGCCTATATACACGTCCCACTGCAGGACACAGACCTAACCTCATAGAGGGTACATGGGCGTTAGTCCACCACGCGTGCCCAATGCGGATTGGTAGACTTCACATACGCCCTTTCGGCTCATCAGGACCACTTCCCATTAGGACCACTTCCCAAAAGGGCAATTCCCAAAAGGACAACTTCCGAAAAGGACAATTCCCAAAACGACCACTTCCCCAAAGAACCACTTCCCAAAAGGACAATTCCCTACTTTTTACTTTTACTTTCAACAAAACGACAAAGAAATTCAAATAATTATTTTTATTTAACAGGCATCGGGATTTCTTCTTTACTGTATGCAGGTTTCCTCATGATATTTTCCTTCACCGTATGAGAGCAGTCGGTATTACGTACATAAGTTAGAAAATCTTATTAGTACATGGCATATCGTTCGTGCGGATTCGAACCCGGATCTCATGATTGAGTTTCCATACCTCTCAGCAACACGCCACTTCGTAAAATAATTTTTCATATACTTATCCTTTGAAAAAAAAAATAATGACTTAAAGGAGACTATACTCCATTCAGGAAATAGAGAGACAAAATGTAAACAACGGTAATACCAGTGTAGAAAATACCATTTCGAGACGAAAGAAAACTTATCTCTGGAATATACAACAGTAAATTATCAATTCTACTCGCAAAGGATTGCGACAGATGACATGATGTCATGTAACTCGAACCTAAAGCAAGTCATTATAGCCCTGGGACTAGCCGGGCAATAATATTGTACTGAATTTCATTATAACCCGCTGGTCAATAATGAGATTTGAATATGGAACCGCATCCACAGATTATTTAATATTTTCTACGACCCTTACTTAAAATTCGTATGAAAACTTGTCATGGAGACTTGCACCAAAAAGAACTTAATTCGAAATTCGAACTGGCCACCACGAGTATTGAACACAAAAAAAGAAAAAAGGCGCTAATACTGCAAATCTCTGTACCTATTGCTACGAACAAAGTAGGTAATAAAAAATATTACATTTTCTTTCCACAACTAGAGTGCGATTTTTGAATCTCATTCGCTGAGTTCAGCAGTTGAAAATGTCAAAATTACTATGGAGATACGCATCTTTCTACTGCTGATTTGACTTTCAAAAATCGCATTCCTGAAGTATGATTTTTGAAAGTCAAATCAGCAGTAGAAAGTTGCATATCTCCATAGTAATTTTGACATTTTCAACTAATGAACTCAGCGAATGAGTTTCAAAAATCGCTCTCCTGGTCGAATGTTTCAAATATCTACTTTCACTTTGAATTTAATAAAATAGTGTTTTCTAAATACTATACTATTGAATTCTAATACTTTGTTATAAATTCTAATAAAAGAATTGGTTTCTAACCATAGAGAATTTACACGCTCCCCTGGGTTTCTAACAGTATTGCTTTTTATTTTCTCGCGGAGGGTGTGAAAAGTAGAGTATGGTCCTCGGGGATAAACGTGTTTTCATCTTGGGCGAGCTTGAACCCCTCGCTTCACTCAGGATTCTAGTCTTAACTCCCTCGCTTCGCTCGGGAGTTAACTCTAAACTCCCTCGCTGCGCTCGGGAGTAAACCCTAGAATCCCTCGTTACGCTCGGGATTCAATATCGCGCCCGTGATGAAAGACACTGCTTTATCCCCTTGGTACATAATCTACTATTATTGTATAGTAACCAGTAACGTAATCGCGTCTCTTGATTAGTTAATATCGTCTTCGGTCCGTACGCTACGCGCGGACGCTACGAATAGCACTAAAAAGTCAAGAAATGGGCTACATAACGTAATTTAAAAATGTCATTCAATTTGTTACGAGTATTGTTCTTATTTATCTATAGACAACAAATTTGTAATATCACCGCTATCTAGTAAGAAGTGCCATGCCTACAAAATGTTATTATTAAAAAATGTACCAAAGGTTTCTGACCACGAAACGTCACTTTGACGGTGACGTTTCTTTGTTTACATTTTGTCTCTCTAATTACTGAATGGAGATTAAAAGGAAGAAGAATAATAAACCAATTAAATGTGACTAAATTTATTTTGTACGGAAATGTGAAGATGCAGTAATATTTTTTTATACAAGTCGTTTTATTTGTGGTAATTTATAACATTCAGACATTTGTTCAATATATTTAAAATAAAAGTGATACAGTGATGATGTAGACGTGTTTCTTTTTAAAGAATAAATGGTAGAAGAGTGCCTTTCACATCATATTTTAATCTCGCGCTGTCAGAGTACCTACTGTTAATTATACCTACTAGCATAATATTAAAGTATTTTAACAAAACTGTGATTTTCACCATCAATTTAGAATCATGTGCCAAGTACACTGATATAGCATGTAAACTAACTAAAGGCAAACCTTTTAAGGGGATGATCAGACCATCAAACTGAACAACTTTCTCTATGGGACCGACATCGAAATCGCCAAAAAAAATTGTTGTCCCATACAAAACAGCTGATTTTTTTTTGTGATTTCGATGTTGGTCCCATAGAGAAAGTATTTAAGTTTCATAGTCTGGTCCATAGATATAAGTAACTAGATGAAACCATACCGTGGCCGCACATGAAACAGCAATAGTGTGACTTTTGCATACTAAAAGACGGTTTGTTTGGCAAGATGTCATCAACATTCCATAGGTTTGACAATGGTTTGACATCTTGCCAAACAAAAAAACCGGCCACGGTGACCGAAACAAAAAATAATATTTCTGTCTTCTTTGTTCACATAAGTTTTCATAACTGGCTACCTCGCTCTCTCATTTCTTGGCTTCATCTTTCAGCGTAAGCGAAAAGTTTTTAATCTAAGGTCTGGTCATCGCTTTAAAAAAGTGTCAGCATATTATTATTAAGAAGGCTGTTTATAGGATGTTACAAACTACCAAAAAAACTGTTTTGGATATGGAGGTCTATCTCTCAGACTAGGTATCTGATCTGATCATACCCTCATAGGGTTTGTCTTTAGCTCAACCCAAATGTATGGAACAGCTCATTTTTTGTCGCGATTTCGGTTTTGGTCCCTTAGAGAAAGTTGTTCAGTTTGATGGTCTGATCATCCCCTTAAAAGGTTTGCCTTTAGTTAGTTTACATGCTGTATATGTAAATAACTGTAATTGTTTTTCAGTCACAATATTTTGTCCGCACTTATTTTTGTGAAAGAACAGCTTTCTCGCACACGATTATTACGCTAACATAATAATGTAACGGTTAATACAGTAGATACTTAGATTATCTACGGATTTCGTTATAAAGCAACATCTGTTTGTAATATGGCACGACACGTTACCTAGGTTTTAAATGTGTCTATTTTCATACAAAGGTACGTTATAAATGACTGTCCGACTTTTATTACATTGTTATGAATACTTATGAGATTTCACCAATGATATTATATACAATTGGATTTCACATAGTAATTTAAAAAATACGTCGTGAAGCCATAAATGATTTCTCGTATCCTATTTCGACTATAGCGAAGGACTGCTTATTTACAAAAGCAATCAGGTACGCAGGATGTTTTTGAATGAATATCGACGAAGGTGATGTGCGTCATAACATACTAGTCATTCACTTCGAGTTGGCCGCTACCTCCCTTCCCGCTTCCCCGCACCGCACCCCTAAGAGACCCTAATAAACACAATTTTATAACCTTTAGCAACGCAACCACGTACGGCACATCCGTCCCGGTCACTAATATCGCTTTTAATTTTAAATTTTTATTTGCCTTTTATATTATTTTTTGTCGACGGGACCAATTAATGTGCCTGTGAGGAAATTTTGTAACGGTCATCGACGGCCAACTGGTCGTGAACGGGTAGTAAGTCATAACATAACTCATAAATCTCATAATCATAAGATACCTTTTCATATGGACTGAAATTGGCTCAGCATTTATAAAATCGAAAATAGTTGCTTCTCTTACTGGCTGACATATTAGGTGTAACTGAACTATGAATCGTTCTATCTATTCCGCTTAAAAAAAGAATATCGTTTTGGAATCAAGCGCGTTTCAGTCATTGTAGGTAGGCTCTTGTAGGAGCCGCGCCATGCTTTATGTAGGTAAGTATTCAGCATACAAGGTACAAATGAAATAGTTCTCAAAATGCCAGGTATAGTGATTTTCCTTTGATTAAAACATTTCGGCCCTTTGTGTTATCCACTGATCATTAGGTCATTCAAAAACTATACAGGCAAGCAACCTAATTGACTGTGAAAGTTATTAAACAAATAAAATAATACAAAATGTTAGTACCTAAATCACACCTCTGGCAACATCTTAAATTAATAAAAAACACAATTAATTCCGTATCTATATCATCAAAATATATATCTCAACTTTATACACTCAACTATACAAAAAAAATCTATAAAATAATAAAAAATATTTTAAAAAACATGTCATTGGTAATAAATTATCTTGTGACTTAGTCAACATGTTTATTACTAGGTACTTATTACAAAATACTTATTACACGTGAAAAAACATTTTATAGTAATAACGTTACCTAACATGAAACAAATACGTACCTACAAGGAATAAGCAAGTCAGGGTGAGGTACGATATTTTAATGCGTCACCTACAGCCGATGACCTCAACATTACTCTTTAGTTATTTAAAATAAACATTTAATTAAAGCCTGTAGTGACTTAAAAAGACAATGCGGGTTTTGTATGGAAGGTTGGCGCCTTATGTTTCGCCGTTGTTTCTGGCGCGGCCAGCAACCAAACTTGAATATTTTATTTCAGAATAAAGTAACATACAAAACTTATTAATATGTATATCCCTAAACTCAGTCCGGACGGAGATATAAAGGCTTGAAGTTGAAAATATTACTATTACGTGCACTTCAAGCCTTTGTATCTCAGTTCGGACTGAGTTCCGAGATATTTATAATAACAAGTGTTGTTTTTCACTTTATTCTGAACTATAATAATCAAGGTTGATTGTTGGCCGCGCTAAAAAAGAAAAAAAGCGCCATTTTTAGGCATAGGCTTTTGTATGTTAATAAAAATTATACAGGGTTACTTTGAAGACAGTGCGCAAATTTTACGTATATGAAGGTCATTCAAAATAAATAAAAAGACACATATTTTTTATTTTATCATGTCCCATACAAAAATATTAAAAGTCGAGCGTAAAAGAGGCGGAGGGTTGCGCTAGCGAATGCGCTCACTGACTCACCCTTGACAGAGGCCACGGGACGCGTATGCAGGTCGCCACCGCGCTACCCTAGCATCTACCTACTTACCCCCTTTGACTCACGAGTGTAGTGTGGCAACGCTACGTAAATTTTCGGGTGGATAAATTGATTAAAATAAATAAAATTTTTTTTTTGCCTGTAATGTGTTCTGTTAACGATACTGATTGCATGGAAGAAAAATGCGCACTGTCTACGAAGTAACCCTGTATATTTCTTCAGTAATGTACGTAGTTAGCAATCCATTTTTTATGAAATATTTTATTAAAATATTTTTATATAAATACTTTACACAAAATATGATAAGGCCGTTATTAGTATCTTCCTCGATCGCCTTTTTAAGTATTGTGCGAATAGAGATGATTAATGATATAATTACAATATACTAACAGGTGCCTTGAAATTTAATGTTATAATAAAACAAAGAAAAATAATAAGGACACAAGCTGTAGGTAACGCCTTAACCCAGAAGACAAGCTTATGGAGTCTTAATGTCTTTTCAATATAAGTAAGAACTAATTTAAATAATATGGCATCTACAGACACGATTATGGCAATTAAGTACTTATTCGGTTCTTTTAAAAACTCAAAATACGGTAGACACTTAAATACCTACTAAAAAAAGGACCCGATGAGAATTTTGTGCAGGGTACATTTTATTTTATAATTAAATATTTTAAAACACCTATGTCTACCAATTACATCCAGGCTACTGTTATTAGGTACTGTGTAATTTAATAACAATGTTATTAAAAATACAGTTCTAAGGCACCTTTATTATTAATAGTTACACTCTGCCAAATAAATATCGTAGTACCAATAAAATATTAATGGGTAGGTATAAATCATATTCATAATAATAAAACAACATAATTTCACGCCACAAGTAGAGTTACATTTCCATTCCAAATACTTAATGGTGAGTTTCACAATAAATTGATATAAGTCATGTATCACCAAAGATTTTTTTTGGTCTGTACGACTAGATACCGCCGACGACATAATAAAATGCGGCAAAAAATATTAAGCCACATCAGGCTTGATATTTCCCGTCTCCTAGCAACGAGTGTTGCCAATCGAATGATTTCGGAAATCGTACGGACTAGGTACACACGTCTTTTGAAATCTTGAAATCGTCGATCAAATCGAGTTCATTATACAATATTATATTGTTGTTATATTTTGAAGAAACATTTGAACATTTTGAAGGAAATCTTACCTTATACTCTATACCCTATACTATACTATAGGGTACGATACAGTGTGGGCATCAATCTATTAATTTTGTAATTAATTAAGTACCTAATTTGATTAGTTTTAATCAGATTAAATTTTTTTATTTGAATTAATCACGATTACAATTAATTATAGGGTATACCATGTCTTTTTAAATTAGTCCAAGAATCCACCGAAAACCTGCACGGCTAGCATGCCACCCACGACAAAACGTTTAGCTGACATACGATTTTGGAGGCAATCGGTTAAGAAACAAAAAAGTTTAAGATGGCGGCCACTTTTCTAAAATCTGACATTGAATTCGTGTTCGGAGTCCACGCAAACCCTCAGATATAAATTTTTGGAAGCAATCGCTTCAGAAACTAAAAGTAAATATGACGGCCACTTTTTGTGATTCCGACAAGTTACAGCCCTAAATAGGCAGGACGGACGGACGGACAGCGTAGGCTTATGAACGAACAGGGTCCCGTTTTCACCCTTTGGGTACGGAAATAATAAAAAAGTAACCTAACAACTGGGGTTAACTACTATAAATTTTCATATAATTCGGATAAAAGTTTATAGTAGGCAACATTATTTTTTGAAACTCGAATTTTAGTTGCCGCATTTTAGGAGCTCTTGTTCTTAGGAAGGGCGGAATCTAGTCGTACAGACCAAAAAAAATCTTTGCGTATCACTATACATGACGTATATGTATCAGGTTAATATAGGGCTGGTGCAACATTTTTCACTGCAAACCAGAAATAACATCGAAAACCAATAAACACAACTACTAGTCGACAACAATAGATTTTCGATGCTCTGCGCTGCGCTTCGACAGGTGTGCGCCGGCTCAGTCGGAGAGGACGCCGGCGCCGGCGCGGCCGTGTCGGGTGTCGGTAACCCTACGTCAAAGAACCAACACAAAGCAAACGTGGTATTCTAGCCTCTACCAACCTTAAGCAGGCACTTCACTCTCACGAGAACTTCTCGGCGAGTACCCACGAGAATAATGAACACTCGACTACATTCTCGGGTTCTCAGTATTGGTCTTGAACACTGAGCAAGTAATCACGGTAGTATTATATTCCTTGGTAATCACTACGTTTTAGGTCTTGAACCCGTTTGAGATGGACGTCAAAAGTAGCAGCTGTCATTACTCTATGCTCTAATAGTCTATACGTTAATATAAGTTACGTTACGTTACGTCGTTGTATTACGTTAACGTTTTTAAATATGTTAAAATATATATAAGTACAATAAATATAAGTAGGTAAACAAATAAGTTCAAAAAATATTTCATTAATTCAATCATTGAAATATTTCGAAATATGGCTCGCAACAAGTTGCGTAATAGATAGTGCGTCTATCAAGATACACCCTGTATATATATATTCTTAAGTATCTATTACGGATGCGCACAACATTCCTTGAACATAGATACATCAAGTCACATTGCCATGACCTCTCGCTACAACGTTTCGTGCCACACTGACAAAATGCGAGAATGTGGACGCCTTCTCGGTTTTCGCCCGAGAACCCTTTGTCTCGTGCACAAAATACCGACGCCGCGCCGCGCCGATCCGAGAACGAGGTGAAAATTCCACGAGAACAATGAAGGGCATCCACACTCCCGTTCTCGGCCCTTCTCGTCCGTTCTCGGCAAGAATGTAGTGCCTGTTTTATGCCGGCTCTTTATTCTCGCCGAGAAAGGGCGAGACAGGCCGAGAACGAGAGTGTGGATGCCCTTCATTGTTCTCGTGGTATCATAAGTCATAGTAATTTTCCTTGAAAGTTCTCGCCGAGAACTCTCGGCTTTACTCTGTGATATGGATGAATAAGAAGTGGGCCATACTCTACCACGCGGGCAGGTGCGGTTTTGATATAATCAAATAGTTTGGAATTTACTGAAGTTTGGTTATATTTATCAACAAATAAAATTGTGTAAACAAACAGATAAATATGCTGCAAATAGTTCATCCCCGAATTGATTTTGTAAATATTTTTAAACTAGGATATAGACAAGCATACTTTACAATTTTATAACATGTGTACATCTAGATTACAAGATAGATTATCCAATAGCAAATAACTTAATACCTACCTACCTATCTTTTAATAAAGTAAATGAAAGGAAACTGGGAATAGGCCGTTTCAAAACTACAAAAATAAAATAGACAGTAGGTAGGTACAAACAAACATCATTTTCGCAACACGATTGGTTCTCTGGCAAAACATCCAAACTTCTTGTTTCAAAAAAGAAAGAGCTCATAAAAATATAATGCATATTGGGCCTTATCCAAACACGAGGTCGTACTAGGCCTTTATTGATTCAAATATTATCTCACTGCCCAGTCGGGATTGCAATACGATTTCTTAGTGTGAGTTTCATATTTGTTTTGTAAAACTGAACAAAATGTTTAGTGAAGTTAGCATTTTATATAAATACAATAGGTACAATATAATTAATTATATGTCATACATCTTATGTAACTAAGATGAGATCAATATTCTTTATTTGCTCATACCCTAATTGTATTTGTATAAAATGGTAACTTCACTAAACATTTTGTTCGCAATTCTCGGCGAGAGTGAAGTGCGGGCTTTATAATAAATCATCTGGTCTGCCAGTCCTCAGCCTAGCCGTTTTTCGGGTCCGACCAATTTTCTTGATTGAACAAAACCTGCCATATTTTGCCCTGGCAGACCAACTTTTTGTTCAGGTTGGTAGGTATTCGATAACGTAGAGGGTTGCCGACGTTGCCCTTTCGATGTAAATACCCCTTAGAGGGGCGTAATCGAAAAATTATTGGTCAATGAAATACCCACAACGTAAAATGACTTATTTGACAGAGTATATCTACACAACTCTAGTCTATTGTTAAAAACATGTAGAACTTTTCAGACTAGAGAATGGATGACATTGTTTATAAACTTTAATATAAAATAAAAAGAAGACACTATTTTTTTATTACATTTTATACAATATACTCGCAGTTATAATTTTAATACAATTTTCTTCTAACATTTACCTTTTGTATAACAATATAAAATATTAAGTACTTTAAATACGAAATTAAATGCAAGGGAGAGTGGCAAGATAACACGAAATAGCAACAAACAAACAAAACTCAAAAAAATAGTATTCGAGCAGAGTTGCCGAGCTGCCAATAATAAAAACAATCTTTGTGTTTGTGCATCTAATGGTTTACATTACACTAATAACATAAGCACGAGTGCCCCACTAGTGTTGCCATAGGTATAGTAGGTACTGAAGTACAGTTTTATTGGAAGCGTATCCTTTCGTGACGTCATTAGTGTTATATTACTGTTATTTTTCAATAAATTATTTCATTTTACATCTTAATGATATGTTGGTAAAAGGAGAATGACGCAGTATTTGGTTGGGGGCAGGTATGTCGTCAGCCTATCTACCTATATAAAGTTGTAGGTAGGTACGTCCCACGTCAGGGTTAGCCTGCTTACAAAATATATTGAAGGGTGGACGGGATAATGTCAATATTACTATTAAGATATGCATCTTTCTTCTGCTTATTTGACTTTCAAAAATCACAATCAAGGAGTGCGAGTGCAAGATGCATATCTTCTCCCTATGGAAAAATTACTATTAATTTTGACATTTTCTACTGCTGATTTCAATGTAGGATAGTAATTTTCCAAAATGTATATTAGAAAAAAAAATGTATATTAGGATAATGTATATTAAAAAAAAATCTTGATCAAGCGTACAGACGCAAGATTTTTTTTTAATATACATTGTAGGTATTTTCAGAATAGATTTTTGAAGAATGCCCGTTTTTAGTAAGTTGACCAATGTAATTTTCCTTTTCATTGATATGTGTTTTAAATGTTGAATTATAAAACTTTATTAATTAGCTATAAACCTAACCTTCCAAGTACCAAACTACTATTTCGACATCTCCATTTGTAAACGATCATCAACTAAAATTTAGGAAAGTTAGGAAACCATCGATCGTTTCAATAAAATAATTAGGTAACATCATAAAACTTTCTAAAAGAAAAGCTATGCACGACGTTTCAAACCTTGAAATGTATTAAATTGTTATATTATAAGTTTGCGGCACGATACATATACCAAGAAAATAGTAAACATCAGAGAACTACTTACAATAATTCCAGAAAAATTATAAACTTCCGATTCTTAGCTCGTATGAGTTTTCTTATGCGTTAACACTGAGCAAGTAACCACTACGTTGCGTTAAATCAAACTGACTGTATGAAAATAAAGTTGAGTTCAATAAAAAAAATCTCATTCGATAATTTTCCGTCGTTGGGACGGACGGTAAGCTCGTGTTTTGTGTTTCATAGTAGCCGGACTAGGCCTCTAGATATGCATTTTATATAGACAGCTAAGTAGTACCCTGAAATTTTTATATTCATACAGGGTAAATTTTTATCAGTGTGGTTAGCTTAACCTTACCATGTAGTAGGTATGGAGCCAAATTAGAAAACCCAGAAAATAAAACTGTTTTGTACAAACTTACCTATTCGTCTAAAATATAATGTATGGCTGATGAAATGATTTAGAAGTTGGCTCTATAGTAAAATTTGTTCAGTTCGATGAGTATAGATACATGGTGAAGTTATCCGCACAGAACAAAAATTTACCCTGTGTATAGGTGTAGGTAGCCATGTTTTCCAGCCATTTTCCAGCAGTTTATAACATTTCTAGGATTACAAATAATCGTACAGTTCTTTCATACTTTTTGCGGCAAATACATTATAGAGAAGATATTACTGCTTGTCAAGCTTGTAAACAATGAGTTATAATAAGTCTATGCTTGTAAATAATTTAATACCATTAAGTACATATTTTATTAAGGGCACTTGTCATAAGGCAGAAAATTATAGTGACTTCAAAATACTTAATTGATTAATTTAATAATAGGTAAGTTTCAAGTTACGAATAGCTCAACTTACTACTTAGTGACTATGAATGATGGCAATTAATATTGTTCTTATAAACTTTAACACATATTATTGACGCTATACATGTATGTAGTTTTATTAAAATATAATATTATTATGAACAGTTCACAGAGAAGGCCATCGAAGTACGATCCATGAAAATGGCGGCAATATTAACGATATTTAGTACTCTGTGGTTTTTAGTTTAGACCCTGTGTTTAGACCAGATTGCAGTACTGCGGTGTTCTTTACCTTTTAAAAAGGTTTAAAAAATCATTGACCAAGAAGTTTTATTTTTCTTGGAAATTGGCATAATACCACAGATTATTTAATATACTAGGAAGCTGGCATAGGTATCATCTATACCTTGGAGTACAGACTACCTAAAAAGCGGTGAAACATGATAATAATTCTTGGGTGGTCGGTAATGATCGTTCTTCTTTCGTAAATTCCCATCGTTGTTTTCGACGTTACTTTGTTAAAAATAAAAATAAAAAAAGAATTTTTGTTCTGATAGAAAGGGATACAAAAACGTTGGAAGACGACGGATACGTAAGAAAGAAGCTCGAACATTACCGATCGCCATGGCAAATTTTCTTGTTTCCATGCTTGTAAGGAGTGGCATCCTTTATGATTCTAAAATCCTTGCACAATACCTATTATATCCAGCTTCCTGTAAACTGGCATCCAACAGCGCCATAAAGGGGTACGAACATTTTTATATGGAGCCTGGGATACCTAAACTTTTTTTTTATTTTTTTTCTAATTTTTATAATTTCGCGCGGCCAACCGTAAGACTTTGCATATCGATAGAACACGTCATTACAAACATACTTTCCTATTTGGCAAAATCTCCTAGCCTGCTGTTTTAATTTTAAGCTAGATATTCGACTTTAAAAGTTTTAATTTTTCAAGACAAGACTGATCGAGATGAATCTTGGTGTTTGCATAGTAGAGGTATAAATCTGTAATTACATACTAAGAATTTATGAAATAAATTATCCTTAAAATAAAAATCATTAGATTATAAAATAGATAAGAAATAAAATACTACGAAACTGGAAGTTGTATAAAAAACAAAAACGGGGAGGGAGAAACTGCAGGGCGTGGGCAAAGCATATATAAAAATAATAGAAAGCGCGCTTCTAAGAAACCGCGCGACACGCCGGCGATGCGGCAAGATGGTGGCCATGCTAAGGGTTGTTACAATAATGTTCAGAGGAAATGGAATAAAATATAAGACAATCAATATGAAATAAGTTTAATCATTTAATATTTTATTAATTGGTAGTGATCCTAATATCAACCTAGGTATTTATTTTCGTTATGAATAGAGATCACATAATCCGATGTTTATAAATATGCAGCCGGTGAAGTTTAGGTAAACCTAAACCACTCTGTCAACTCTGACAGCATTTCATAAGTTGACAAAAGTGTCAGAGTTGTTCAAATGTCAAAGTTCTACGATAGTTTAGCAATCCCGAGACCTAAGAGCGGACCTGGGATTGTTACATAAAATCAATTAATTGAGGTGTCTGAATTATTCTTTTGAAAAATTACTTAAAATGACTTTAGGTAAATATGCATCCGAATATCCGATCTCTAGTTATGGACTATTATTTAAGTTTTTGATTCAAAGTTTTAGAAGAAAACACATTATTTTTCAATTAATGACACGTATTATGTAAAAAAACAATTGAGTAGTGCCGTAGCTTACCAATTTATAGTATTACCTGCAATTTAAAGCGGTATCTCCAGTAAAAACAACACAGTTTCAAATCGTGTCAAAAATGCTTCAAACCACTTTAGTTCCAGCAAATCTTTATTTTTATACGATATGGAATCACACCCGTACACAATGCCATAATTATATATTCCGTGACAATACAAACAATTCTAACTATTGTAGTACGTGTGCGCTCTCGAGTATAACATTTGACATCAAGAAAACAACTTGACCAAGTCATCAGAGTTATTTACGTTGTAAGAGTTGTTTATTTTGTCCGAGTTGTCCAAGTCGACTAAGATGTTCAATCTAGTGTTTACTACTTACGAGGACCAGTAGGAAAAAACGGTGGGGCGGCCCGATTTTTTTAATTTACTTTATTCAGAAAGGCATAGGTATCCATATTATGTTTTCGGAGGGGAAAGAGGGAAGTTTAGGTAAATATGCATCCGATTATCTGATCTCTATTTATAGCAAAAATAAATACCTAGGTAGATATTAGGATCACTACCAATTAATAAAATACTAAATGATTAAACTTATTTCATATTGATTGTCTTATATTTTATTCCATTTCCGGCCATGGCCGCCATCTTGCAAACACCAAGTTTCATCTCGAACAGATGAAAAATAAAGCTCCTAGGAGTCTTGAAAAATTAAAACTTTTAAAGTCAAATATCTAGGTTAAAACAGCAGGCTAGGAAATTTTGCCAAATAAGAAAGTATGTTTGCAATGACGTATTCTATCGATATGCAAAGTCTTAATGTTGGCCAAGCGAAATTATAAAAATTCGAAAAAAAAAAAAATAGATGTCGGAGATATGTTCCAACATCGAAAGCAGGTAACTACAGATTTAAACCTCTACTATGCAAACACCAGGTCTCATCTCGATCAGGTAAGAAATAAAGCCCCTAGGAGTCTTGAAAAATTAAAACCTATAAAGTCGAATATCTAGCTTAAAACAGCAGGCTAGGAGATTTTGCCAAATATGAAAGTATGTTTGTAATGACGTGTTCTATCGATATACAAAGTCTTAAGATTGGCCGCGCGAAATTATAAAAATTATACAAAAAAAAAATTGGTATCCCAGATATGTTCCTACCCCCCGCCACCGGAGGCGGGGGCGCGATTTTTCCAAAGTACTTCCTATCTCTATGCATAAAATACACATAAAATAGCTCAATGATACTGGTCGTTATCCAGTCTTAGGCCAAGGAGATTTTATTTATTATTATTAGGCAGCGAGTGATTAAAGAAAATGGTCTAAAATGTTTGCACACATAAGGCACTCGTTTCATCCCCCTTCCAAGCACTTCTAGCGCGCTCTCCTTTATAAAACTTCCTTGTGATACACTTAAATACAGGTGCTGAGTGTTTCCAGGTACCTATTACATAATCGTAGGTAACCATCTCTCAGGATCATCTTTCGCAGGCCAGACTCTGTAGAATATTACGAGTGGACGGAGGCAATAAGGTTCGTTTACTTAAGCATTTCATAATTAACTATATTTTATGTTCTACAATATTAAGGCAATATTTTAATGATTTTATAGATTATGAACTCGTGCTTATTAAATAAGTTCAATAAATGTTTTAACATCAGTGATAAAGGTAGGTAAAGGGATGCGTAGGCTATGAAAGGCAAGCAGTTGTTTAAAAAAACTGTTATTAATCGAGACTAGAAAGTGTAAACCTCACGCACGTAATCGAATTTAACGACCTGTCTAGCTATCGTGTAATTTGTTGAAAATGGATCTATATTCAAACGATGTGTTTTTGACTATTAGGTATAATCTACCCTTTAGACCTCTTATAAAAACTAGATGCACAATTAAAGCTCCGAAAATTGCAGATTCAGAAATGCTCTCTAAAATATCTGAGTATACAGGATAGAATCGGGGTCGTTTTGAAGCCGAAGAAGGGTGCTTCAGACCATAAAACTGAACAAATTTCACTATAGAGCTAATACCGAAATGCGCAAAAAATCTGCTGTTCCATGTATAAAAAAAAGTATAAAAAAATAGCAGTTTTGGTTCACGATTTTAATGTTGGTCCCATAGTAGCAGTTGTTCAGTTTGATGGTCTGATGCGCCCTGTTCCAGCATCAAAACCACCCCGATTCCACGGCGTATAGTCACAGTATAAGAAAGATTGTCTAATCTAGTAGGAAACATGGCCACAGGTCCAGTATTTCAAGGGACACTTGACTCTAAAAAAGCTAAATCAAAATTGACTTTTTCATCTGGTCTCATCTGGTCTTATAGCTTTTTATAACAACTTTAGATAGTCTTATTATTATGTATGGGTGTTGAACTAAGGTGAAGAATATGACGGTATTGAAAAAAAAAAAACGGTAACCTTGAAATTTTACAATTTTAGACAATTTTTTTATTTAATTTTTTTGTCACGGTGCGTGGGCTGTGATCTGTACTTAGGTTTTTATTTTAGTACTTTACAACAATTTTTAAACGGCAATCGGTCACCTTTTTGGCAATTTTAAAAGGTCCCGGGGCTACAATCATACGGTCTTGCGCCACCTCGCTGACTTCGAACCAATATTTTTGTAAGATATTTGTGCATCTAGTTTTTATTTGCGATCGATGATACTATGGCTCTTAAAACTGATCTTAAGAACCAATTCCGCAAACACATTGATCCAAAATGAATCGACGATCGGTAATTTACACAATAACCATAGAATTTAGCAAACTATTAAAATCTTTGTTTATTTCGTAAACGTCATTGTTTAATATACTGCTGATAATAAACGATTGTTTCAATTGACTAGATAGATGAACAAACACACAACTAGGTTTACATTGTAGGTAGTTGTAGAAAAGATTGTGACCACCCTAAAAGGGACGTTCAGTTTATGTACTGTACATACTTATTTTCATTGTTCTGGTAAGACAGACGGGTGTGGTACACTCCGTTTTGGTCGTCAAATATTTAATAGTAGATTACATACCGAGGGCAGGAAAGTAAGAAAGGCTTCAGATCTCATAGCCGAGGTCAAAAAACATGTGATCTGTGGCTTTCTTATTTACTGCCCGAGGTTAGTATACAATTTTTCTCCTCGATGGAGACGGAAAGCGGCAACTTCATTTAGCGCAGCGGGGCGAAAGTTGAAGCTTTCCGCCCGGAGGAGTGAAAATTACATTGCAATACAGCAAGCGTCTCTCTTGGCTGCTTTTCCGTACCAAGATTAAAGTAAATAAAATCATATTTTTTTTACATTTTATAATTACGACTAGGTATTTTATTTTTTGTGTTTGGTGTGAATATATTTCTATTTTTTATTCATTCATTCAATTACGATATTATATAAATGTGAATTAGTTTTTATTAAAAATAATTAATTTATATTTGTCTTGTGAGTTGAATGCTACGCCATCTATTGCCAAATTCAAAGTATTAAAAAAACCGCTCAATCTTTCAAAATTATAATTCATAATACAGGTCGTATGATCCGAAAACGTGTCTGTACGATTAAAACTAACAACTATCGACTATCTGATATTTATTTTATAATAATATTTAAGATAACTATTAATATCTTGGATATTCCTTGCTCTCTTATGATATAACTTACAATAATTTAACTAATCCTACCTAATGAATACTCAGAGCTTACGTATCGACGTTTGGGGTGGACACCATGCTTACAGTGAGCAATTTCTTTGTAATATATTACAGTATGTGGCAGTACAAATAAGAAGGGACCTTTAGATTAGAAAATAGATCTTGCAGAGTGCCTGAGTGCGCTCGCTGCATACAAACGAAGTTAGATCCCAGTTTCAATACTATCTACAAGAGGCAAAAGAGGCGTGTCAGGTCAGCATCGTAGCTGATGACGATCGATTGTCCCTGCCTACCCCAATGGGACACAGGCGTGAGTATATGTACCTACGTATAATATGCAAACCAATCAACATGTGATAAAGTCAACGCAATTTTTAAACACGGTTTCCATATTAATATTTGTGCCTATGGTTTGTCAGATTTACCCTTGAAAATACTTTCAATGCCAGCTCTGTATCTTGAAACCAAAGATTTACAGGCACAGGCACTGAATTGATGTAGAACGTGTTTAAAAAATTGCGTTGATTGGTTAGCATATTATGTCCATTTTTGATACCAAGAAACTTTATATATATATATAACTTACACCTGTGTCCCATTGGGGTAGGCAGTTTATTGACTTTAATTTGTTAATGTCCAAAATGTAATTAAGCTTCGTTTGTATGGAGCGTTCTAACGGGTAGCGCCGTCATCCGGAAGAATAGCCACGTAGGTGAAGGCGACCAGGAGTGCGATTTTTCAAACTCACATGTTGAACTCAGCAGTAGAAAATGACAAAATTACTATGGAGATATGCATTTTTCTACTGCTGATTGGACTTTCAAAAATCATACTTCAGGAGTGCGATTTTGAAAGTCATATTAGCGGTAAAAAGATGCATATCTCTATAGTAATATTGACATTTTCAACTGCTGAGTTCAACATGTGAGTTTCAAAAAATCGCACTCCTTGAGGCGATTTTTGAAAGTCATTCGCTTGAAGCACTTGCATCCAAGGGTTTGAAACCTGAACAAACGAACCCAAAGTTTGAATTATTATAGAATCAATGTATTGAGCGTACATTGTAGAATTTTTAATAAGAATTTCAAAAAATTATACTATCTAAATCATGTACTACAGTTTTTCTCTTTATTTTTTTAAATGTTTCTATCGTTTAGCTTTTATTTGTTAACATAGGGCGTTTTTTTTTCAATAAGAGGTCCAAACGTACAAAAAGCCTGAGTCCTCTGTCCCGTTTTTGAAAAAAAGATTTAAACGAGTTAGATGATTTTTGCCTCCGAACAATGCCTCCGAATAAAATTCATTGAAGCACTGGATTAAAATAATAAAATTCTTGTACAAACTTTCGAGACGCGATAGATGAAGTTTGTACTCAAAGTACCCGATTCAAATAAACATTATCAGCAATGGTGTCACAAAACGTCCCGATCCGTTAATAATATTTGTCATTATAATATAAATACTTTATAAAATACGTGTGTTTTGGATTTTTCAATAGATGACTCTGTAGCACTAGCACAAGTTTTCTAGCGAAGCGTCAACGTATGGGATACGTTAAAACAACGTTCCGTTTACGTACAGCGGCGGGGCGCTCAAATTTTCAAATGAAAACTGTCACATTCGATGCTGAGACGTTACTGTACTAGAAAACTGGTGCTTCCTACTGTTTTAATATTTTTTATAATAATAATTAGGTAATGTATGTAAAGCGATTTCCTTGGTAATGCTGTTGGGTCGTACCTATTTGTGCCGTTATAATATTAAAAATTACATAACTTATCATCTGGTAATTTGGGACAGGCACTCACGTTCACGTATTAATAAATAATGAGAGCCGATACAACACTTTATAGTCCGAGAGCTGGCTAAGAGAATTCACGTCCCACGTGATATTCAAAGTATCTAAATAACATCAACCATTTTGTACCAACTTCGCCTTGTGTACAGTTGGTGGGTCAGCAGAGGGGCGCCTGGTGGTTTAATGCGTTCCCGGTCACAGCACGTCGTAGAATGTATCCATCAGGGTTGTGTCCAGGTCGCACTCTAGGAAGATACTCTCATTGCATTCCTCCTGCAAGTAAATTGTCTTATATTACCTACAGAGCCCTAATCTGTTAACTAAGTATAATCTGTTAAGGGGCCTGAATGTCAAAATCAAAGAAGAGAAAGTGACTCTAATACAAGCTCAAGTTTTCCGAGTGTTCTTCTGCAAGGGCGGCAGTTCTCCGCCTCTCCTCGCATGCCATTTAGACGTGTTGCGCATTGTGCTTCTTCACGAGCGCTCGCAGACCGAAGAGAAAACGACTTTAACATAATGAGCTCAAAGCTTAGACAATTTATATAGGGACGAGTTACGCGTGTCATTCTACTAAGAAACATTGGGGGCGAGGTAACATGAAATCCGCAACTTTGGATTTTATTCTCCATAAGTTTAGATTCTAATTTTGAATGTTATAAATCATGAAAAGTAGTCTCGTGTGAACCCCAAACGTTCTAAGTTCAAAATTATTGTTTCGCTATTATAGGCTGTCTCGTTTAGTGATAAGGTATAAAATTGAGTGTAAATGTACAAGATCAATTGTTCTTATACCGTGGCAAGGGGAAATGCTACCGCAGGGCGAGTCCCTATAATAAATTGTCTAAGGCTCAAAGCACAAGTTACCTGAGTGTTCTGCTGCACGAGCGGCAGTCCTCCGCCCCTCCGCGCATGTCATTTAGACGTATTGGGCATGCGCCTCTTCCGGAGCGCTTGCAGATAGAAGAGAAAGCGACTTTAAAAGAATGAGCTTAATAAGCACAAGTTACTTGAGTGTTCTGCTGCACGGGCGGCAGTTCTCCGCCCCTCCTCGTATGTCATTTAGACGTGTTGCGCATGTGTTTCTTCATGGTCAAGCGCTCCCAGACCGAAGAGAAAGCGACTTTAATAGAATGAGCTCAAAGCACATGTTACCTGAGTGTTCTGCTGCACGGGCGGCAGTTCTCCGCCCCTCCTCGCATGTCATTTAGAAGTCTTGGGCATGTGCCTCTTCATGTGGAGCGCGAGGTGGTCCGACCTGGCGAAGGAGCGCTCGCAGACAGGACACTTGAAGGGTTTGGCGCCGGTGTGCTTACGGTAGTGCCGCGTCAGCTCGTCCGATCTCGCGAACCGCCACTCACATTCTGGCCACTGGCATGTGTACGGTTTTTCTCCTAAGATAAAGGAATTTTGAGTTTAATTTGTTTGTTTCACTAGAGTTTTGTTGAAAGTATCGGTCTACAAGTAGGGTTGATAACTACTGTGATTGAAATCACAGTGACGCTTTAGGAGGATTTATTGAACATGTGATTCCATGGGTTTATCCATATTGTTTTCAACGTATGGCCATAGATATTCTTTCCTATAATATGGTATAGCATTTGGTTGGCAATTGAATGTGATTTTTTCACTAAAAATTTCGAACTTTCTAACAAGGTTTAGGAATTATCTTGAATTTGTCTGATTGTAGTTTCCAAGAATTTTACAATTATTATTGTACCATTTCATGGATGTTACTAGCAACATGTGTAATGTAACAAGCAAATGTCTGATTAAACAAAAGTACAGTTAGAAATAAATTGAAAAGAGATAAAAGCTTATTGGATCTTTAATGTGAAAGTTGTCTACATGTAGGTAATTCACATTATATACCTAGACATTTTATTGCATTTCCAACTTTCGCGATGCTTACTCTAAGCCCAATACCGTATCATACGCATGAAACAGTAGTTTCGGAGTGGGTAGGTCCTCCAACATGCATTCGCGGTCGAAGTGTAGGGGAGGGCGCATAATTTATCTATGGTAACCTACACTTGTGCGCGTGTGCGTGTTCGAGTCGATTCGATTGAATATAAGACTCAGCGCTCTAGCCTGATTTTCATACAAGTGACAGCGAGGATAGGCGACCAGAAGCAATAGGAACCGAGGCGAAGTGAGCCGGATCAAGAGAATCTTTTGGAAACTCACTCAAATAGCTGTCACTGGGACGAGGAAAACGGCGCGCGGCGACCGCACATTATAAGAATTTTCTGAAAGAAACGCGCACCAATGAGAATCGACGTACGGAATTTCATCGGACCGTCTGTCGACTCTGATTGATGTGAGGGATATTTCTGGCAGAAAATTCTTATAATGTGCGGCCCCCCTAAATCAGCCACTTATATCATTGCCACTTATACAACATGTTTCCTTGTCTGGTAATGTTCGCATTATTTCGCTTTTGCTAAATCTCTTATACGATCGCTATGCTATGTTTAACTGACATTAAATATGCTATTTATTACCTGTGTGTATTCTTTGATGGGCTTTCAAATGTGAACTCTTCGTGTAAACTTTTGTGCACCCTGAAAATTGAGAGGATTTCTTATAAAAAGCATAATAGTAGGATGTACATAAAAACATTGATACAAAGTACTAAACAGTCTGTATTTGCGTTCACTGGTACTAAATTACATGATTGTATACAGGAAGCGGGAAATAGGTATTGATTGTGTAGCACTGATGTTAAACTTCTGAGTTAAATGTCTTGACAATTGCTTAAACAGAAAATAATACATGCTATAAAAATACAGGGCACCTACTTAAATGCGTTACATGTATAGGTACTTACTTTGAGAGGGTACTTCAAACCATCAAACTGATCAATTTTTACGAGTGGACCAATATCGAAACCGAAAATACGTTCCATACACAAATGGGTCGAGTCGCTATTGACGTTTTCTATGGATCACTAAATATTTTCTTCGCGATTTCAAAAGGTCTTTAGACAGTTTCTTAGTTTGATGGTCTGACTGAAGCACTCTCTAAAGTACTTATGTAGGTACCTAACGCATTTAAGTTCACACAGTGTAGTTGCTAGTTTATCATCAAAGAATTTGGCTACAACTAGATCGACACCTGTATTGTACCTATATGAGATGCATGTATCACACTATACAACTAGAATACCATACCATAGTGACTATGGTACAAGTAGTTTACCTATAAAATCGCAGTGGTGTACCCTCCTTTTCTCTAGCTCGGGGTTGTTCCGTCGATTGTACTTGACAGAGTGGTGTGGGCCGAGCCGGGAGTGCGGGTGGGGCGCTTGATGCGGGGCCGGGGGCGCCGGCGGAGGGGGCGGCTGTAGCTGGAGCGGCTGCAGTATCTGCTGGATATATTGATTCGGTTTTTATTAGCGTTGGCTACCTGTCGATTCCTTACCGTTTCATCCCGAGGGTGATAAACGAAGCAACTAAGGGATACGATTTCTTATAAAGTATTTTTAAAGCCGAAAAGCTATCCAAGAAACCACTGGACACGTCATTCCATTCTGAAATCTCGTAGATCTAGTAATAGATACTCTTTCTTATACTGTGCTAAAGGTAAGCCTATTTTTAAACCCAAAAAAATTTATTGGTATTTTTAGTAAGGTTTCTGACGACCCGCTAGGGATTATATTTATGTATTTATATATGTATTTGTATGTAGCTGTCGTTATACGAGGTGTCCGTACTCCGTGTGTTTCCGTCTTTGAATGACACCAACCCAGACGGGTTCCGTAAGAGGCGACAGATTCCTTCAGGTGTCATCAACGTATCTGTTGCCTTCGCTTCGTCGTGTGGCGCCACTGCATGCGATCCGACTCCGCCTCTGATCGCATAAGTCTCCCGCTCCATCAGATTCAGGAAGGTAAGGACTAAATAGCGTGCATAATAGTTTAGCACATATGCAATTATAGTACATTACTGCAGCGGCCAGCAACAGAGGCATTGATGGACGAACGTGTAAATGTGGGCCGAGGCGAAGCCGAGGCACACATACGTAAGCCCATCAATGCCTAGTTGTGGCCAAGGCTTGTATAGTACTTTTCTCAAATAATGCGCGGAAATTAAAACAGTAAATTTTCTCAAATAATTCGCGGAAATTAAAACTCTTTTCAAAATCAATGACGAACAACGATCAACAATTAGTTTTTTTTCAATAAACAGCTTTCTATTTGCAAGCCAGTTCGAAATTTAAATAAAACCTTTTATGAGTAACCTCCTTGGTCGCCGTGTTTCGGAGTAAAAGATCGTTCCATTTTTAAATTACACGACAGATATGAGTTTAGTATGTAATTTATTTGGCCGCTAAACACGACAGATATGGATTTTCATACAACTTTTGCCGGCCGCTGCGCGCATGTATTTGGCCAGTACAGCAATTTCGATTTATCTCGAAGAAGGTTGTCAAAATAATGCTCACATTTCGAAGCATGTTTGAGAAAAAGATAGGATCCTGCGTATTCAACTGCTTGTTTTGTGACCGCATTTATTATTCACGTCGTCTATATAACGAACGCCGAAAAGTGCCGTGATTTAGGTATTATCAGTAAGGTATGTAGTACCTGTGTATGGTGATGAGGATGTCCTGCGACATGCGCAGGCACATGCGACGCGTGCGGCGCGCGCAGCAGCGGCGGCGGGTGGTACGGGGGCGGGGGCGTCCGGCGCGGCCCTCCCTGCAAGCATAACAGTCAAGCTGGCTACCTCTATACATCTTCAAACATTCGAAGAAATGCCGGGGACAGCGGACCGATTTAAAAGAAAGGAGTAGGTTCAGAAACAGGGTGGAGTGTGGAGTAGTACATTTTTAAACATTCAAGGAAAAGTCAAGTAAAAAAATAGGAAGGAAGGCGTCTGAAGAGAAGTTTAAAACTGAGGAGTGGGCAGGAATCGCCAGCGTAAAATAAGTTTCGACTGGCGACGGATTGAGAAGGGTTCGCGGAGGTGACGGCCGACTTCCAGAGGAACTAAAAGAAAGAAAAGTCATTCTTAATCAGTTCCTTAAAAAGATTTGGTTCTTTTACCTGGACTCCATAACATTTACTTACTATGAGCATTGAGCACCTTTCTAAAACGTAATTAAACAAGTGTAACAAACAAATCGCTCGGCAGAAGATGGTACCATCGGACGCAAGCAACAAATCGCAAGGCGTGTCGTTCTTTAAGGCCGTCACAGACGTCAGTTATTATTAGTACAGCCTAGGTCGTACAATTACTAACGCAAAATACCAAAAGCTTCCCCTCACTACAGGAATGAGACGAGCAATTATGTAATTTTGCAAGCGGTAGCAAAGTACATCCTTGATTGTTTCATAATAGGCAAGAGCCCACTATGAAACAATCCGACCTGATCCAATCTTATGGCTTCCGTCTGTTTTCACCTTTACTCAATTTACCTGCATAGTGTTCCCCGGGCTGCCTTGGTCGGAGCCGGGGGGTGTCAGTGGAGACATGTAGACGAGTCTCGACGGTGGGTACTTGGCGAAGGAGGTCGCAGGCTGGTGGTGGTGGTGGGGCGGCTGGGGCTGCGCGTACGTCGGCGGCGCGCACAGCCTCTCCGTCTTGATCTCCAGCGGGCTGAGTAGCGGAGTTGCACACTCCTCCAGTAATGCATCTTCCGCCTAGAAGTTTACAAAGTTGTATATTTTATATTATAACACAATATTTATTTTATTTTGTTGTGTAGGTGTGTGCTTTAGACATAATTTATAATCAAACAGCCCAAACCCACAGCTCTGAAAAATCTGTTGTTCCATAGAAAACTGCAATCCTACTCGACCTAAATGTATGGGACAAATGTTTTTTTTTTGCGATTTCGACGTGGTCCCATAGAGAAAGTTGTTCAGTTTGATGGTCTGATCCTCCTTTTAAAAAACCGTCAGCATATTATTAAGTTGGACCCCGTATTATGTTATATTAATTTTTCTCATTTGATGAGATAGGACAGTCAACGTCAGCGAGGAATTCGTTTACAATAAAGTAAACCTACCTCAAGTTTAACGTGAGTGGCTCCGAGGGGTGCCAGCATGTTCGCGTTCTCAGGATCGATGTTCCTGATGGAGGAGGCGATGTCCTCCCAGAGGGCCGGCCTGAGGAAGGCATCGTCGCGGGAGGAGGGGCCGCCGTCGAACAGGTCCATGTGAGGGGCGAGCGAGGCACCCTCCTGCTTGCAGAGCAGCGATTCCAGCTCCGATGTCTGTAATATAGTAATGAAGAGGATTTTAACCGACACGTGAGCCACACCCTGGACGCTTAGCTGTCATTTCATACAAATGGGAATTTACAAGAAGAGCATGTGCGATACTGAGTGAGTGAGAGCGAGATAGGAATACGCAATTGCCTAAATTTTCCGCCACGCTTCCTGCCAGATGGGGTGAGGTTAAAATTGGTGAGGGGCAGAGTGTCCTTACTGTTCAAGATACTCTTTCTTATACTGTGCTTGATACCTACATTTATCATCATCATTATCTCAGCCGATAGCCGTCCACTGCTGGACATAGGCCTCCTAAGGATCGTTACAACGTCCGGTCCTGCGCTACCCTCATCCAACGGGTTCTCGCCGCATATATTATTCGTACTTAATAAAAAACTTCAAGTTGTGGTCGCCCACCAAAGTATCGAGTAGCCTCGCTGTAGAGTGTAGAGTGTAGACGTCGGTGCGAAGTGCGAACCCTGTCCACGATATATAACACCACAAGCATTTTGGTGGAGGAAAAATCGTGAAATATGAATATTCCGAACATGGTATATTCCCGGCGGACTCGTGGTTACACCATTTTGAATTTTTATACTCATATCGACTAAATTGACTTACAAGAGACATCCAACGAAATTCAGGGATACTATCTTTGTCATTTATATTACACGAAAGTGGGATTTATTTCAAGTATTTTTGTCTACCTAACACAGCTTTCAAAATGAAAAAGTATACAATTTTTTTGCACGTCCTGGGAACCTGTTATTTGTTCCTTACGCCAATTGAGTTTAAAACCGTCGATGTTTGTTGAATTTTATTTCTACTTATCTACTATCTACTTCTTTGGGAATGTTGTTGTGAGCTTTACGCCTAATAACAATATGTTATTTCACATGTATTATAACAAAATAAAGCTTTGATTGTCACTTTATCATAATTCATAACCATACACAGCTTAACTTGACATATTATCTATCATTCATCATAAAATATTTTCACAATTTCCAGCAATTTCTCCGCTCGGCGGCAGACTGAGCTTGGATCTGCTCAGACTCAGAATTAGCATACAATGGGGCGCTGGCCCACGCTCGACGCTGCGCTCGCGCAGGTGACGTGCGCACACGAGCGTTGAGACGTGTTCTGATGGCATTTATCTCACTGTGAGACCCTTCGTCACAATTTTGGATATAAATCTTTTAGAAACTATGAAATACATACTTATTCAAAAACCAGGTTAAGTATGAAAACTTTGGGTTTGTGTCAGTACTGCATGTAGTACCTACCATACTTTTTGTTATAAATTGATATATATAAGGTCTTACACAAAATAAAAAAAGAAATAATGTGCAATACAATGACGGTCTCGTTGATGTCTTTTGTACTGGCGATGCGATGGCGTAGCACATGCGTAGCGAGGCCTTCATGATTTTATAATGGTTTATTTATTTATTATAAAGGGCATTCATTATTTCCTATGCAAGCCGATACAATTTGGCCCCAAAGAGTAGAATAAAATTGAGGGCGCCACCATTTTTGCAACAGAGCCAAAATTACGCGTAAACTTGCAAAGACCTTAATAAATATTATACTAAAATCAATTACAGATGGTTGAATATTGCTCTTGAATATTTTATTTGAGTACTAATTGAACGAGAAATTTGCACTTTTTGTATTAATGTTACTACCCTTGGGTTGTTCCTATGCTTAGACAATTTAATAGTAAGGACTGGCCTTGCGGTAGCATTTCCCCTCTGCCACGGTATGAGACTAATTGATCCTGTGCATTTACACTCAATTTTATACCTTATCACTAAACGAGACAGCCTATAATTGCGAAACAATAATTTTGAACTTAGAACGTTTGGGACACTTGGGTCTTCACACGAGACTACTTTTCATGACTTTTAACATTCAAAATTAGAATCTAAAGTTATAGGGAATAAAATCCAAAGTTGCGGATTTCATGTTACCTCGCCCCCCGCAAAAAGTGGCAGAAAATTTTGATAGGAGAATGACACGCGTTACGCGTCCATACTATTAAATTGTCTAAGTTCCTATGTACGCTCACGGTTCATACTCGATTAGGCGCGTTCTATAGCTTGCCTGCTATACATTACTATAAAGTTCCTACTGCTACCGTTTTCTGCTCGATTCGACCAATCTGTTTGAATGTTTATATGTTTACGACTATCTCAAAACAGGACACTGGACAGATTTTTTTCTGTAGGACAATAATGGGGCAAGACCAATGTTGCTTTTATACAGAACCACACCTTGGACAGTTAGCTGTCACTTCATACAAATGGTAAAAATTTACAAGAGGTCATGTGTGGTACCAGATTTTTTTCTGTAGGACAATAATGGGGCAAGACCAATGTTGCTTTTATACAGAACCACACCTTGGACAGTTAGCTGTCACTTCATACAAATGGTAAAAATTTACAAGAGGTCATGTGTGGTACTGAGTGAGGCCGGCATATAGGAACACGCCATTCCTACATTGTTCACCACGCTTTCTACCAAGCGGAGTCGAGGTTAACATTTGTTGGGGGCATGGAGCGTCCGTCTTGTATTTATTACTAGGTACTAGATACTCTTATCCTTAGAGTATGTATAAATACACACTCTAAGATCTTATCTTATACTGTGACAGAACGTGGTGTGTGAATGCGCCCTAAGACGATTTATTTACTTAAAAAACTGTCACATTGTAATGTTATTATCTCTTCACTGCAGGCGGCTGGATAGCTCGAACGTGCATAGTCATGGACTTGTTCGACCGTCCGAGGACTTGTCACTAAATAAATGGAGCGATTTAAAATGACACTCACCATCATAGTTAACTCTGCTGATTGCCTGCATCGTGGTATTCGTGGTGTCGATGATTTTGCCAGTATCCAGTTGAAATAGCAAATGTGCTTGACATACATGCAAACTATAGAAGAATAAATCTAAACAAAAGCAACATAATTTTTGGCACCCAATGAAAAATGACATTTTGTATGAGTTTTGGCGGCAAGGTGTAAGTAGTTTTTAAGAAACAAATTTCGAACACGGTGTCAAAGAAAATATACGGTGTAGTTTTTTTGGGGTCACTTTTGAGCTTGATTTTTCTATACATTCCTATTCGTAGCATGCAAACCTGATGCAAACATAAACTCACGACCGTAATCCCTGCGCTGGTCAGAAACTTTGCTACAACGACCACGCGACGCGCGACGCTTCGCTATGTGCTTGACATTGTTCGGTTATATATCTCAAGGATTGTTTCTTTATAAAAAATTTAAGATACACATTTGAGCCACCACCAAATGGTAGGAGCCTCTTTGCATGCCGGGGAGCAGGCAACCGACACGCGACCACCCAGTAGCAGACTCGCAACTTGACTCGTTCATCACTCCATAAGGTGTACGCTTAACTAATGGGCAAGGCTCCTCATGAAGTATTTTTGTGGACGATAGGCCAAACACCTATCACTACTTGTGTACATAGTGAAACCACAAATAACAGTGTGCCTCGCTACTACTGTACACTTCTAAAAATGGTTGGTGGTAGTTGTAGCAAGGCTCCTGACCCCGAAAGGAAATAATGTTCATAACTCTATGTATTCTACAGTTAGAGTTGTCTTTGTTTACATTTCATGTCATTTGTATTGAAATAGTACACACGTAAAATGGCCGGTGGACTAATATCAGTGCATGCCTCTTTTGTTATGCCGATAACAACAATTATCTATGTAAATAAGAATATTGATAAGCAATGAGTTCATTGTTTTATCTCTATTTACTTTAAATACAAAGTAGGAGGGGCTTATCTAAAGACTTTAAGGTTATACCTAAACCTGTAAACCGACAAAATCAAAGCGCGATTTTAGGTGGTTTCTCTTGAAAAAAAAATATAACTTTTTGAACCCTCATTCAGATAGGTATAAGAAACACGCGAGAGCTCGAATCAGGACCATAATATTTTCAGGTGAGTGCAAGAATAGCAACAGTATAGATAAATAAGGTGTTGTTAACAAAACGAACGCAAAACTTTTAAGATTTAACCCTTTTTCAATAAATAAGTCGTTCATATTTTGATCATGGTACATACTGAAGGGCTTCCATCAAGGTTTTATGGCAACCAAAAATATTATTGATGCCACCCATTAAGCACATTTTGGGTTGCCATATAAAACATGAAAATAGAGCTTAAACCCAATATACCTATCCATTAGGGCGTCCGAGCGCGCTGCATACAAACGAAGTTTCGTCCTATTTTCAATATTAACCAATTAAAGTGAATGCATTTTTTAAACACAACCTAGAAACCAAGGTGCCGTGCCGTGGTTCTATCAATCGGGCCGTCACAAAAAAAGGATTAGGCAGGCTAGAAATTAAAAATAATATCCAGATAAATAATTACTCTAGTCCTTGCTGGCAGGCAGTTCAAATTATCAAAGAGATAGGTACCCCTGCACGGTGCACGGTGCACGGAGCACGGTGCACGGTGTGGAACCTCTTTGGAACAGTGGTGTCGCAAGAGCGCCGGACCGCGCGAATTCCTTCCCTGACCTTTGCGGATCGACCGATTGCAGCACGCTCCTCTAGACTCTAGACGCGCTTGAGCAATTGCCACAAAGATCACACTATGTAGACCAGCCAGGCTTTTCTAGTAGTCAATTAGGTATTTTTACTTTCTTCTTTTTCTCGTGTGATATTGTCATACATCTTTCTCAGATCGTCCATTGAAGTACCTAAATCTTAAGTGCTTGCGGGCTCATAGGACTCGGGTGGGGCAGTCATATTAAAATAAAGGCGTCACATCGAATACTCAAATGATTCCGTTTATTAATTAGTAGGTATCTTGTATCAACAGGACAGGGGTGAATTTGATGTCAAAAAGTTAATTTTCTAAACTTACCCTCAAAGTCAACCCAGCCCAGAATAAAAGCTGAACCTCTCTGCCTCTACTAATATTAATCGCCATCATAGAGCTTTATAAAACTCACTCAGGTATCTAAACTATTATAAAACTGTAACAGAAGTGTGTCTGTACATTGAAGATATTTACAAAAAAAAAATTACGGTATGGTTTTTAGATCTCCCTGATTCCAAATCACAAATTTTTTGATTTTTTGTCTGTCTGTTTGTTTGTTTGTTTGTTTGTTTGTTTGTTCGTTTGTTTGTTTGTTTGTTTGTTTGTGGGTTTGTTTGTTCGAGTATCACGCAAAAACTACTGGACCGATTTTGATGAAACTTTTTTGTTTGATAGCTTATCATCTGACTTAAAATCTAGTATATAATTTATACGGACGAAGTCGCGGGTAAAAGCTCGTATAAAATAATCATTCTACCGAAAGAAAATGATGCGGCATTTCGCGCGAGCAGTATACTCTGCTTACTCTTTGACGCAGCTAGTTGCTACTTGCCTCTTTATTCGCTTCAGTTTAGCTCATTTACGAAGCCGACTAAATCAGCCGGCCTATTCGAAATAGACAGCTATTGTGAAATTAAAGAACCACCCGTGGATTTGCGCCCATTGATGAAGAAAGACGCACTTGCTCGCTTTTATCTCTTTAATCTAGACTTATTGCTTTTAGATAGTTGTAGTAGTTAATCTTGTCAAAGTATTTTTGACCTTAGCTTTTCATAACACGGTCCTTTTGTGATTTATTTTGCCTCGTAGGTATCTAAGATTTTAGGGTTCCGAAGTCAACAAGGAACCCTTATAGTTTCTCCAAGTCCGTTTGTCCGTACGCGCCTTAGCTCTGAGACGCTTAGTACTAGAAAGCTATAATTTGGCATGTGTATACATATTAATCACGCCGACAAAGTGGTAAAATAAAAATTTAAAAATATTTTTTTTAGTGTCTCCCACTACACGTGGAGTGGTGAAGAAACTTTTTTTCTCGTCTATCCCATGTTGTAGGGTATCTAATATTACTAGGGTTTTTTGTTAAGGCCTTATAATGTAGAAAACAACAATGAATATAAAATAATAATAATAATAATAATAATAAATTCGCACAATTGCTTAAATATGTAAGTACCTACTTAAATATCTAGGTATTAAGAAATCACTTTCATTATAAATCGAAAAAATGCCGGCTCGTGATTGGTTGTTTTCGCGATAATGAATGCGACCGGCGCGCATGCACACATGTTTAAATATTATAATGATAGAGCATCAACGTAGCTCCCACTCACCAATGAAGAAGCTGCATTCTTCAGTTTCATTAGGTATTTCATTTTGAAATTATCTACTAACGCCGCTGACGTTACCGTCGCGTCGCGAAGGAACAAATTATAGGAACAAATAATTTGTTGTCATTTATTTAAATTTTGTTTGTTATTATTTTATTTACTATGGTCATTATTGTTTCTTATAGTGGACAGAGCGACACATAAAAAAAATTAAGTTACGTACATATATAATCTCACGCCTTTTTTGGGTAGGAAGAGCTGGCATTTTATTTAAATATGTTATATTTATTAAGTTAGCCAATAATTTTAAAAACGATTTTTATTTCGCTAAAGGCTATTGTTTTATTTTTTCGAAGTAATCTCACACCCTCTAGCATATGAATAGGTAATAATAGTTACACTAAACTATTATTATTACCTATTCATATGCCCTCTAGCCCAGGACTTCCCAACCAGTGGGGCGCGCCCCCCTGGGGGGCGTAGTGATATCGTAGGGGGGGCACAATGCGTTTACATTTTGGACAGAAAACTCCAGTTAACCACGTAAATTCCACTCATTAATTCATTTTAAAAATTAACTCATTCATTCAGTTACTAATTTACCCATTCGTTTGTTGTTACTGACTTGTTCAGGCTCAGCAGGTCTCAGATAGTACCTTTCCAGCTGCGGTTCTCGTTATTTTAATAGTGGGGGGGCGTGCAAAATATTCCTTACTATACCAGGGGAGGCGTGACGCAAAAAAGGTTGGGAAACCCTGCTCTAGCCAGACACTCGAAACATATTAATCACAGATTTTCATTCAAAAAAAGTTTGAAACCCTAATAGGGTGAAAAATCAAGGGTCAAAAAATCCCAGTTTAAATTATCTAGCGTGTGATTTTTTTAAAAACCGTTAAGTATAGATAAACAACACAGATTTTGAATTCTTCGTAGGTATCTATCGCATGACCGAAAGACTTTCACTTCCGCTGGGATTTTCATATTAAATTGCCACATTCTATACAAGGATCCTACGCAATGACATTTTTTTTGTGAAGTCCATGTTGGTGCCATAGTGAAAAAAGACCAATTTACATACATACATACATATACTCACGCCTGTGTCCCATTGGGGTAGGCAGAGACAATAGACCAAAACCAATAGACCAATTTAATAGTCTAAAGTTATTAATGCACAGGAACACGGTGTAGAAGCATAACCAGGATTTACTATACAGGGTGTAAATGGCAGACTAGCAAATACTGAAACGGTGAACTTAGACCATCAAACTGAATAACTTTCACTATGGAGCCTACCTCAGGAAAGGCGAAAAAAAAGTCTACTGTCCTATACATTTTAGTCGGGCAGGTACAGCAGCTTTGTATGGGACAGCAGATCTTTTTTCGCGTTTCCCGAGGTAGGCTTCATAGTGAAAGTTGTGCAGTTTGATGGTCTGAGTTCACCGTTTCAGTATTTGCTAGGCTGTTACTTACACCCGGTATATTTTATGAGTAGGAAATGTAATAGTTCCGTGACCACTGTTCATAAACTATGCCCTCACATAGGTAGGTACCGTAATTAGCATAGACCACCGGGGTCACTATTTACTTATGTAGATATATAGACTTACTATCATTGTTTATATTAAAACCGTCTCTATTGAAAAGAGACTGCGTGCTAATTAAGGTTTAAGTATGTAGTGCACGTGAATGCCTTATATTTATTTTTAACTAGTAGTTAGGAAGATCCTATTTCACGAATTGTGTAGCCTTGCGGATATTTATAGTAGGTTTAGTTTCCCTTGTTGATATTAAGAGTTTGAAAAAAACAAAGTACTTTCCTACTTAATTTAGTTTCATGCTTACTCCATGGTTTCATGCGAGCACTGAATTGTACACGTTCATTTATAAATATCAGTATTGCACATGGGTACTCAGACTTTTAGATTGTTTATTTCCTGGGGATGATAAAATAACTGGCCAAGTGCGTGTCGGACCACGCGCAGGATAGGGTTCCGTAGTTGCCCGTCAATGGACTTAGAAGGAGGCTTTTTGTTTTATACTACGGTTTAACGGCTAATAAAGTCTAAAAAGTACATTTTATAAGTTGATCGACTATTACTCGTAAACTTGTAGCCTACTTAGTGGTGATAGTTTTCCTTGTAATTTCGTTATACAGGGTGTAATATAAAATAGGACAGTCACTTAACCGTTTAGCTGGCAGGAGGGGGGGGGGGACACTTGACTCTAACAAAAGCTTAATATTTCGCTAACAGATCCCTAAATCGAAAAATGGTTTTCCCACACCCATAATATTTTTAAATTACCTATCCAATGATACACCACACCATGGGGTAGATGAGAAAAAAAAAACATTCCCAATTCGCGTGTAGGGGAGGTACCCTAAAAAAAATTTTTTTCATGATTTTATTTTACCACTTTGTCGGTTTGATTAATGGTCTGTGCTTATGCATGCCAAATAACAGCTTTCTAGTACTAAGCGTATCTGAGCTAAGCCGCGGACAGACGGACAGACGGACAGACGGACAGACGGACAGACGGACAGACGGACAGACGGACAGACGGACGGACGGACATGGCGAAACTATAAGGGTTCCTTGTTGACTTCGGAACCCTAAAAATGGGTGTAAAAAATATTGGAAGGCAAAGGGAATGAAATGTTGTTTCACAGCAAACGATATCATGATTGCAATTTCAGTCTTCTTAATAAAATCGAAATATTTATATGATTTGAGCATCAAACGACATCAAAATCTATAGCAACCAAAGTGATAAACCAAAGGTTGCCAAAGGCGTAGAAATTGGTATCCGATCCTGTCTACAAAATGTCATTGAATTTGACTAATATCTAAAATAGGACCACAATCTTCGATTGTATAGAGCGCGCTTCCACGGTTCTCTTAACATTCCCTCACTATTTGACCTTTTCCGATACATGTTCGTATATAAAAGAAATTAAAATTTGCGTCGCATCCCGTTACTGCATTGTTTAAACGCGCTCTTACCGACGCGACGCTCTATTTCCATAATTCAACAGTTCGCCCACACAAACTCATTCTTCCTGCCTACAAACCTAAGATTACATTCAAAATTACACATTTGTTTGTTAATACAAAGTCGTAAAGCTCAATTTGCAAACAAAAAGAGTTTGATAACGGTAGATGAGCCGTCGATGTAGGTAATCGACATATTTCACAATGTACGTTTGTAATTATTCACATTGGTGAGATGTCGAGGGTAATTGAAATACTGCGTTAAACTATAAGTAGGTATTATTAATCTCATGTTTCTTCTAAAGTGTAAGACTCACAATACACAAACCTAGCAATAACGACAGTAGTACGTATGTATCTACATATACGATATCCGTTCTTAATTAACGAACACCTAGGTACACGCACGCAATAATATAGTAATACCATCTTTTTTTTCGCATATAAACACATACATAATTATTTTTTCACACCACCCGCTCGAAAATGGAACATTATACCTATGTCATGTAACTCGAACCTAAAGCAAGTCATTATAGCCCTGGGACTAGCCGGGCAAAGAGAATATAATCACTACGTTTTATAGCCGGGCAATAATATTGTACTGAATTTCATTATAACCCGCTGGTCAATAATGAGATTTGAATATGGAACCGCATCCACAGATTATTTAATATTTACTACGACACGACTACGACCCTTATTTTAAATTCGTATGAAAACTTATCATGGAGACCTGCACCAAAAAGAACTTAATTCGAAATTAGAACTGGCCACCACGAGTATTGAACACAAAAAAAGAAAAAAAGGCGCGAATACTGCAAATCTCTATACCTATTGCTACGAACAAAGTAGGTAATAAAAAAAAAAAGTAAAAAAAATTTTTTAAGTAAAACGATTTTATTTTAATAAAACTGCACTAAACGGTAAAAAATAATTTTATTAAATTTTCGTACTATGTTGCACCATACTTTACTGTTAGCTGGAAATTTGTGAGTATAGCCTATGTTAACCTATCTTCAAAATAATTATGACGAAAAAAGGTATTACAATAGGGATTCATATTTTAGATTAATACTTTGTTAATTAATTTTGATTATAAAATCGTGGGCGCTTGCTAGTAAAATATAAAACTTTCCTAGCAATTTTGCTATTATTCTTACCTATAGTACAGACAGGTACGAAAGCCTTCATAGCTCGATACCATAAAACAATGAAAACCACATCGATATGCTAGGCCTATTTAGTTTGAAAATGTTTGGATGTAGTTTTTTATTTTGTAAGTTAAATAGTAGGTATGTACATTTGAGTTATACCTATTACTACTATGCAAGCGCCCACGATTTTATAATCAAAATTAATTAACAAAGTATTAATCTAAAATATGAATCCCTATTGTAATACCTTTTTTCGTCATAATTATTTTGAAGATAGGTTAACATAGGCTATACTCACAAATTTCCAGCTAACAGTATAGTATGGTGCAACATAGTACGAAAATTTAATAAAATTATTTTTTACCGTTTAGTGCAGTTTTATTAAAATAAAATCGTTTTACTTAAAAAGTTTTTTTACTTATTTTATTTTTTACTTTTTAGTTTCTGAGTCATGATCTGCTACAATTAGTTGAGATCCCTTGAACACCTCCTGTCTCCATCATCAGACGCTCAATCTTACCGAGACTAAAAAAGTATTCATCGAAACAAATTAAATGATACCAAACATGAGTGTTTTGCTACAATTAGGTGTAAGTGTATAGATCCTTTGACAACCTTCCATCTCCATTATCAGACACTCAATCTTACCAGTACCTATCATTAAGTTCTCTCTCAAAAATTATAGTATGATACCAATGACGAATGTTGTGCAACAGTTTACTGAGAAGATCCCTTAGTTACCTTCCGTCAGACCCTCAATCATACCGGAACTATAAGGTCGTTATCAAAACCAATTAAATGTTATCAAACACGACTGTACTGCTACAATTTACTGAGATGTTCCCTTGATCACCCTTTGTCTCCATTATCAGTCCCTCAATCTAACCGAGACTATAGAATCCTCATCAAAATCTATTAAATGTGACCAAACATGAGTGTTCTACTTCAATTAACTGAGGAAATTCTTTGACCACATTGTCAGATCCTCAATCTTACTGACACTACAAAGTTCTTATCGAAACAATTGAAACGAGATCAAACCCGAATGATCTGCTACAATTGTAGAGGAGATCGCTCGTCCACCATCCACCATCTCCATTATCAGCCCTCATTCTTACTGGTACCATAAAGTTCTGATCGAAACAATTTAAATTACAACAAACACGAGTTTCCTGCTATAATTCACGGAGGAGATCCCTTGACCACCCTCCGTCTTCATCATCTCACCCTCAATCTTACTGGTAAGTACCACAAAGTTCTCATCGCAACAATTTAAATTACATCAAACACGAATGTTCTTCTATAATTCATCGCGGAGATCCCTTGACCGTCTTCCATATCCATCATCACTCCCTCAATCTTACTGGTAAGTGCCACAAAGTTCTCATCGCAACATTTGAAATGAGACAAAACACAAGTTTTCTTCTATAATTCATCGAGGAGATCCCTTTACCATCTTCCATATCCATCATCAGATCCTCAGTCTTACCCGGACTAAATAGTCCTTATCAAAACAAATGAAATGATATCAAACACGGATGTACTGCTACAATTAACTGATGAGATCCCTTGACCACCTTCCGTCTCCACCATCAGATCCTCAATGTTACTGGTACCACAAAGATCTCATCTCTACAATTGAAGTAAGACCAAACACGACTGTTTTGCTTTAATTAATCTTGGAGATCCCTTGACCACCTTCGTCTCCATCATCAAATCCTCAATCTTACTGGTACTATAGTTCTCATCGCAACAATTGAAATGATACCAAACACGAGTGCTCTGCTATAATTCATCAAGAAGATCCCTTGACCACCTTCCGTCTCCATCATCCGACCCTTAATCTTACGGATACCACAAAGATCTCATCGCTACAATTGAAGTGAGACCAAACACAACTGTTTTTCTATAATTCATTGAGGAGATCTTTTGACCACCGTCCGTCTCCATCATCAGATCCTCAATCTTACTGGTACCACAAAGATCTCATCTCTACAACTGAAGTAAGACCAAACACGACTGTTTTGCTTTCATTTATCTTGGCGATCGCTTGACCACCTTCCGTCTCCATCATAAGATCCTCATTGTTTCTGGTACCACAAAGTTCTCATTTCTACAATTGAAGTAAGACCAAACACGAATGTTTTGCTTTCGTTCATCTTGGAGATCCCTTGACCACCTTTCGTCTCCATCATCAGATCCTCAATCTTACTGGTACCATAAAGATCTCATCTCTACAATCGAAGTAAGACCAAACACGACTTCTTCTTCTTTTCGTGTCAATAGTTCTTCAATGGTGTTTTTATATTTTACTAGCCAGGTGTTTGGCGAGCCTGACAGCATCAGGTGAAGCTGTGTTCAAATCCTCTCTCGTACAGATGTTGGGGCACAGTGGACATTCCAGCAGATGACCCATCGACTGTATAGGTTCGCCGCAATCACATTGTGTTAGGCCAGGATCCCTATACCCCCAGTTGCATAAATTTTGTCTGCAACGGCCGACCTGAGTGCGAAGCCGATTTAAAGATTTCCACACTTGCCATTGCAGATGGTGTCCTGGAGGTAGCTGTTCTTGTGGTGAAATGAACTCAGCTGGTGGAGGCATCCTTTCCTTCCAGAGAGTGCACGACTGTTTTGCTTTCATTTATCTTAGAGATCGCTTGACCACCTTCCGTCTCCATCATCAGATCCTCAATGTTTCTGGTACCACAAAGTTCTCATCTCTACAATTGAAGTAAGACCAAACACGAATGTTTTGCTTTCATTCATCTTGGAGATCCCTTGACCACCTTTCGTCTCCAATCAGATCCTCAATCTTACTGGTACCACAAAGTTCTCATAGCAACAATTGAAATGAGCCCAAACACGAGTGTTTTGCTACAATTAACTGAGGAGATCCCTTGACCACCTTTCATCTCCACCATCAGATCCTCAATCTTACTGGTACCACAAAGATCTCATCTCTACAATTGAAGTAAGACCAAATACGACTGTTTTGCTTTCGTTCATCTTGGAGATCCCTTGACCACCTTTCGTCTCCATCATCAGATCCTCAATCTTACTGGTACCATAAAGATCTCATCTCTACAATCGAAGTAAGACCAAACACGGGTGTTTTGCTACAAGTCATCAAGGAGATCCCTTGACCACCTTCCGTCTCCATAATCAGACCCTCAATCTTACTGGTACCACAAAATTCTCATCGTAACAATTGAAATGAGCCCAAACACGAGTGTTTTGCTATAAGTCATCGAGGAGATCCCTTGACTACCTTCCGTCTCTATCATCAGACCCTCAATCTTACTGGTACCACAAAGGTATCGTCGCAACAATTGAAATGAGCCCAAACACGAGTGTTTTGCTATAAGTCATCGAGGAGATCCCTTGACCACCTTCCGTCTCTATCATCAGACCCTCAATCTTACTGGTACCACAAAGGTATCGTCGCAACAATTGAAATGAGCCCAAACACGAGTGTTTTGCTATAAGTCATCGAGGAGATCCCTTGACCACCTTCCGTCTCTATCATCAGACCCTCAATCTTACTGGTACCACAAAGGTATCGTCGCAACAATTGAAATGAGCCCAAACACGAGTGTTTTGCTATAAGTCATCGAGGAGATCCCTTGACCACCTTCCGTCTCTATCATCAGACCCTCAATCTTACTGGTACCACAAAGGTATCGTCGCAACAATTGAAATGAGCCCAAACACGAGTGTTTTGCTATAAGTCATCGAGGAGATCCCTTGACCACCTTCCGTCTCTATCATCAGACCCTCAATCTTACTGGTACCACAAAGGTATCGTCGCAACAATTGAAATGAGCCCAAACACGAGTGTTTTGCTATAAGTCATCGAGGAGATCCCTTGACCACCTTCCGTCTCTATCATCAGACCCTCAATCTTACTGGTACCACAAAGGTATCGTCGCAACAATTGAAATGAGCCCAAACACGAGTGTTTTGCTATAAGTTATCGAGAAGATCCCTTGACCACCTTCCGTCTCCATCATCAGATCCTCAATATTACCGGTACCATAAAGTACTCATCGAAACAATCTAAATGATACCAAACATGAGTCCTCTGCTATAATTCATCGAGGAGATCCCTTGACCACCTTCCGTCTCCATCATCAGATCAACTCCATGTTACCATAATATTGTATTGTCATCAGAACTATACGTATGTGTAAAGTTTCAACTTTATCGGTTGATAGGAAATGGGTGAGAATTCGATTACAAGAATCCATTGTTAGTTAGTTAGATAGTTAGACAGCTTCGAAGTTAAATAAAATCGTTTAAAAATATTACATTTTCTTTCCACAACTGGAGGGCGATTTTTGAATCTCATTCGCTGAGTTCAGCAGTTGAAAATGTCAAAATTACTATGGAGATACGCATCTTTCTACTGCTGATTTGACTTTCAAAAATCGCACTCCTGAAGTATGATTTTTGAAAGTCAAATCAGCAGTAGAAAGTTGCATATCTCCATAGTAATTTTGACATTTTCAACTGCTGAACTCAGCGAATGAGTTTCAAAAATCGCTCTCCTGGTCTAATGTTTCAAATATCTACTTTCACGTTCTACGTTCTACGTGTTTTCTAAATACTATACTATTGAACTCTAATACTTTGTTATAAATTCTAACAAAAGAATTGGTTTCTAACCATAGAGAATTTACATGCTCCCCTGGGTTTCTAAGAGTATTGCTTTTTATTTTCTCGCGGAGGGTGTGAAAAGTAGAGTATGGACCTCGGGGATAAACGTGTTTTCATCTTGGGCGAGCTTGAACCCCTCGCTTCACTCAGGATTCGCTTCGCTCGGGAGTTAACTCTGAACTCCCTCGCTACGCTGGGGAGTTAACCCTAGAATCCCTCGTTACGCTCGGGATTCAATATCGCGCCCGTGATGAAAGACACTGCTTTATCCCCTTGGTACATAATCTACTATTTATTAAGTATACCATGATTAGGTGTATGTTTAAATAAAAAGTGGCATATCATATAATTATACAACGTGTTAATGAATTAACGCAAAACTAGAAAGTAGTTTGTTTAGAATCGAGAGCAGAGTCGAATTATCATGGTTTCAACATATGTAATTTTTTTCAAAATATTAAATAATTTGTTTGCAAAATTTAAAATTTTCTGAACCCGATGTCAACCCACTGCACGGGCACACCCTACTTACTACCAAAACAAGATTATAAAAATGTATCCATGGGTACGTTAGCGCTTTCTTTCAGTACTGAAATGATAACAAATCATTTTTGCCGCAAAACTTAAAATGCGAATAACTTTAAATTTTAATTATCAAAAGATAATATTTTATTTCTCTAAAAGTATACAATAATTTAATGAGATCTTAAAGATAAAAAAGGTCGTCGGATGCATCCTCGCGAGACATGGTGCCAAGCATGCTGGCAGCGTTCCCCCTTTGAACAGCCAGGCTGAGTCGTTGGCCAAGGAAGCTGCCAGCTCTACGGTCACCGGTGGTCTCGCGGAGACGCATCGACAACTCTTTTATGAATTTCTTTGCTTCTGGGCCCCAAGGACCCAACGTTTCGAAGCCAATCGGTGCAAACATGAAGCATCCTGAGATTTCTTCATATTTCCGCACCTTGGCAATCTCAGCCCCCATGGCCGCGGCACCCGCACGCGCGCATGTAGCTCGGATATGGGATGGGGCTAGTGTGTCTACGCAGGTCGCGTCCCACACCAGGCACCTGCCCTGTTGCCAGGGGATGAGTGTCACCCCGTCGGGTCTCCTGCCATCAGTGCGAACGATTCCGTTTGGCTCCGATCGTACCGGAACGTTCACTGAAACAAGAGCCCGACGAATGACATCATTCAGGGCTGAATGACGAGGGTTGCGACCGGCGCTTTTGCGGCAACACAGACCATGGTGGCCAAGCTCGTCGACGTCTGCACCGCAACCGCCGCATGTGTGAGGATGATTGGTCCTAACACCCAAACGGAGGCCGATTGCAAGTGATAAAGTGCAGCCGTCTAAGAGTGTGCCGATATTGGACGATGGTATAGCATTTAGCCACAGCCCTGATTCCTTCTCGAAAACGGCAAGAAAGCGTGCGCGTTCCGCAGAGGATGTGCAGGAATTCAGCAGATCTTGCTGTATCCTCTTACACAGCGGCTCGTCCCAGAGCCTTTGTAAGTATGGAGATGCAGGGACTTCGCAACTACACAATGCCTTCCACTTCGCAGTAGCCTCCGGCAGATGAACAACGTCGGCATGCCCCAGAGAAGGGCCAGTGATTTGGTGGAAAAGTTCATTGCGGCTGGAAGCCGAGGCCAGAAAAGCTGGCAGTGAGACTGACGAGACTCCGCGTATTCCAATACCCCCGAATCGGTCAGGTAGGGAAGCCTGAGACCACGCCCTTGCCGTTAGATTGCAGTTAAGGATCTTAGACAAGAGCGCACATATCCGGTCGTCGACGGTACACAAAATAATCAAATTATTGTTTCAATCTAATTATTTTGTTATAAATCAGTTGGGGTGTATGAGGTTTTGCGTTAATTAATTAACACGTTGTATAGATCAGCAATTGTTTCTGGTAGTTATAGCAACATTTATGATCATATACGAAATAATACGGTGTAAGAGTTTACGTATATTAATAATATAGAATATAACCCAACATATAATATACTTTATCACAACTCATAATCGAGCAGAAACTTATGAGGACTATAACAAATAGCAATAACATTTTATAGGCAGAGGGCACACATAGGGCACCGGCGCGGCGGGCGCTGCCGCTGGGCGGCACTGGGGCGGGCGGGCGGCGCGCGGCGCGATCGATACACCCGCCGCCGACCAATGGCAGGGGGCCGCACGTGGCCACAAAACGTATTCTGATGTGGATCCGGAATTCCGGAGTGAAGTACCTACGATTCCATTTTAACGTTTTGTACTTTACGTTAAATCTTTAAATTAGGTCAAATTAAGCTTTATGGTATTAAATTATTGCTATATTATGTACTTATAGGCATCACAAGTTCAATATCGTAGCGTCAACATAAAAATATATTTTATCTTCTCAGTGGAAAAATTCAAAATTCAAAATTTTTTATTCAAAATAATATCATATAGATAGCTTTTTGACGTCATTTTTTGACTCTACCACCGCGTCGGAAGGTGTCACAATCAAGGACGTCACCATCCATTATCTAGAACAATTTTTCATACAAACCGCGCGTTTTGACGTCCGATAAAGAGTTGCTGATTTTTATGAGAGAGTAATCCTTATAAGTACCGTTACCCTGCAGTGAAAACATCGAGATTGTATGACATTCATTCATTGTATGACATTCATTGTACAACAATAAAATTGATATAGGAATGAACAACCGATACTAAAAACAAAATTTTAACAAAAAATTAAAACCGCTTTCAAAAAAACTTAAAAGTTAAAAAATAATATTGCAGCCGATGACTTTTTCGTTCGCATCATAAGAACATTAATTTGTTTTATTGAAGTCGCTGTCAAGCCGGTACGATTCGCGACAGGGCTTGCATTTTTTGGCTTGGCTTGACACCGACTTCTATAAAACAAATTAATGTTCTTATGATGCGAACGAAAAAGTCATCGGCTGCAATATTATTTTTTAACTTTTTAGTTTTTTTGAAGGCGGTTTTAATTTTTTGTTAAAATTTTGTTTATTTCACAATTTTCAGTGGTGAATTTATTAGTTCGATTTAATAGTAGTGCTTTAAATTAACAAACGCACTAGTCGGCACTACAATTTTCGAAGGTTCCCCTCAATTTCTCTGGGATCCATCATCAGATCCTGGTTTCCTTATCATGGTACCACACATGGGATATCTCCTTTCCAACAAAAAAAGAATCATCAAAATCGGTTCATAATCGACGAAGTTATCCGCGAACAAACATTAAAAAAAAAAAAAATATACGGTCGAATTGAGAAACCTCCTCCTTTTTTTGAAGTCGGTTAATGCACTATATTTTTAAACATTTAAGTTCGATTTAATAAACAGTATGGTAACAGTTATAGCTTGACGAAAAAGAGGTTTTTGTAGGTTTGTGTTTTAATCAACATAAACAGCACAACGGATCGTGATGAACATAGTTATATTAATAATGATCTGGATTAACACAGAATATTTTTTTAAGTCAGAGCAGTAGACGAAATCGCGGGCAGTAGCTAGTACCTAACCTAATAGAAAATCTATGCATATCTGTGCAGTGTTTAGGCACTTCTAGTGAAATGTGGATGTTTGGAATAGTCCTGACTGCCCCTCATAGTCTTGAGCATTATGGCATGCTATGCCATGAAAATGTTTTTAACATGTAGGGTCCTTTAATATGCTGACGGTTTTTTAAGGGAAACTGAACAATTTTCTCTATAGGATCAAGGCCGAGATCGCGAGAAAAAAATCTGTTCATATAAAACTGCAATCCTACTCGATGCAAAATGGGACAGCAGATTTTTTTTCGCGGTTTCAATGTTGGACCCATACAGAAAGTTGTTCAATATGATGGTCTTCCTAATCATCATCTTAAAAAACCGGCAGCATCATATTATAATGTTGGACCCTGCATATTTATTTCAAGATTAGTTTTTAATCCTTTTGGAATGGAAGAATGAAACAAAGAACTACGTAACTAAGTACTCAGCCAGGGAAAAAACACAAAAACTCATTTAAAAAATGTAGATATTAGATTACCAATTAATATTGGCCCAATATGACAACGTATCTAAACAGGACATTTAGTCCCAAAGCGTCGGTAAATTGGAGAATAAAAGACCTTGTAATTCGAGTAATGTTTGCTTTTCCCATAATTTTTGGTAAACGCGCGAGGGTGGCGGGTGCGCGACGCGACGCGCGCTAACAAAAACATTTATGACAAATGTGTTGATTTTTATAGGAAAATTGTTAGTCAAATAAATTGGTAAACTATGGGAACCTACCTACTCATAATAGTTAAAGGTATCCCTTGCGGGGTGGTCAGAAACTTTTAGGTGATTATATCATAACAAAACCAGGTGCAGCGATGACGCCGCAGTCAATTAGTCTTCACATTACTACTATAAAACAAAATGCATGACTAAATGCGAAATTATTTGGATTCCTACTTATATCCATCAATACTCAAGTTGTATAACACATTTTAGCAATTGTCTCGTCTGAAACATCTAAACTATTCGTAAAATCCTTGTTGCAAGTCGAGCTAATATTTTTACGACCTGTATGCCATTATACATGTTCTACATTTATAGGTATTGAGTACCTATACGAACTATACAGTACCTATCTATAGGAATATTATCCATTATCTAATGTAAATAATGAATAGATAATTTATTAAAATGGTGTAGTTACGTAGTTACACCATAAATGTATTTCACAGTTATCTATCCGTAGGAATGCTTTGGTATATTTCAAATTGTTTGTATTGCGATATACGAGTAGTGTAATAGTTATTCTATAGTTCTATGTAGGTTGTTATGTAGGCACCTTTTATGTAGTTAAACTTGTGAATAGACAAAGTAATTTCAATCACAGAATGTGATCATCATCATCAGCATAATACGTCCCACTGCAGGGCACAGGCCTACCCTCAGTGAGGGTGCATGGGCTTTGGTCCACCACGCGGGTACGCGTGCGGATAATGCGGATTGTTGGACTACACATACGCATCAGAATTTCTTGTTCAGCGTATGTATTTCCTTCAGCGTATGTATTTCCATCACCGTTTGAGAGGCAGTCATCAATTAGATTTTTTTTTGTTATATTGCGCTTTATTAAGATTTGTCTGGGTATTATTGTGGGTATGACTTGTATTTACCTGATCTGACATTACTATTTAATTACTGTTTATAATTATGTTTCGTTATAATTTGTTGTTTACATATTTACTTGTTTAAATATTTTTACAATGGCAGAATACGCTGGATTTTAACATTGTTATACCATGTTTACACCATATTCTGGAAAATAAAGTATTACCATTCTATTCTATTCTATTCTACAATGCACGGGTATTAAAAGTTGGTAATTATTTCAATGGAAAAATTTATACAGATTTCGTGCCTCACACGACTATCGAGCACATTGGAAATTAATCTACGGAATTCGAACTAATATTGTCTCAAAAAGGTTAGGCTACAGGGCAAACCCTTAACCTGATCGTCTTTGTTTTAGGCTCAAATTGTAGCTGACAAATTTTTCCAGAGGAGTTTAGCTCAAATTTTTGATATCATTCTTCGTTTCCAATATCGAGCACCAAAATCAAAAATTCGGGAAAAATTTATATTCTTTAGCGGCGTTGTACACTTTTTTGGTATGGGTAAAAAATATTAAACTCGTGTCAGGACCGTGACGTCACGTTACCTGACCTCAGCCTGACCTGATGGTTGACGTCATGTGACGTAAGACTTAAAATCTTGTTTGTTTGATATAACAGTTGTGATTAAGATTTGCGCCATCTGTTCGGTGAAAGATCAACTACATGATGTTCGAGCAACGTTCTGTGGTTATTCACGAAATTAGTACGCAATCATTGTTTTCAGTTCATTTCGTTCTTGATAGAAGGCAGTATTTAGAAAAGTTTCCCCCGTGTAATTTCTGCGAGGCCGAAGGCCGAGCTACGCGTAGGAGCGAAGCTCCAAAGGGCCCCCCAGGAAGCCTGGTGGACCTGGTCCCCGGGATCAGTCTGCCGCCAGGCGAGCCGCAGGCAGCACCCATAAATTATTTTTCCGACACTGCCCCAGAAGAAGAGTTAAGCAAAAAATTTGGATGATAAGCTTAATATAAGTACGATCTCTTAGTTTTCATTTCTGCCGCCACTCCCGGAGTGTAACCCGTTTCTTTTTCACTATTTCGGCCATAACTTTTTTCGTTTTTGACTTTCTCGAATAATTCTTTTTGAACCTTACAGCTGCTCTCGTGAATACGCGTCTTTTGAGCTTTTTTTTAATATCATATCTTCACAACTCTCAGAGATATAAGGAGATCGCACTTTTTCGTGAAATCGGAGCCTATAGCGGAGCGAACGAAAGGACATTTTCAATGTCAAAAATTTCGGTCCCGAACTGAGGCTGGATATCGGTATCGTAATCGTGTTTAAATTTTCTTTCTTTTTTAATCGATTATTTCAATACTCACACTCTAGCTGATAGAAAATTATAAGGCTTATAATGCTGTAGCATTCGAATTGAGGTTGGATTAAATTTAAGTGCCAGATTTCATGGCACACGGTTTTATATACAACAAAGACACAAAAGTGAAATTCTATAAACTGATGGCGGAGTGGTATCTTTTCGACAATCAAGACCGTAAACTATACGAAGCGGTACTTTCCAGATAGTATAAAGATAACCGCACACATTAGGACGACACTCACGGCATTAAGACACTATTTAAAGCCCCTCAACCTAATCTTTATGCTTGCGTTATAAAGACGAAAGTGCTGTGATCCGCGGGAGTTTTAACGCAGACGGCAGGTAAGTTGACATAACTCGATGCTTCTTCCTGCATTACTCATGCAATGTCACAAAGCTTTCGAGGTACCTATTAGGTAGGTATTACTAATACTATTTCGCGGAGAAAACGTTTGAATCATTTTGAAACGACTTAAACGTGCCTCTTTCTCGTAGTTCTTTCAGAATGGCATTTTCAGACAATTACCTACCATATAGGGCCCTTCTTTATAATTATGCTGTAGCTTTTGAAGGGGATAATCGGACCATCAAAGTCAGACATCTTTCCCTATGGGACCAACATCAACATCGCGGAAAATGGCTATTTCATACAAAACTGCAATCCAGGCCCTTGTAACCAGACTTCCGATTTTCGATACACATTGAGACCGTTTTGGTTCGAACATCATTGTAATAGAGTTGACATTGGAATAAAAACGTTCACGCAATTAGGTAGAGTCTACCCAGACATTCGAACTTCGCAATTGCGTATATCTTACCTATATCTACCCGGTAGAAGCCCTGCTCAGTAAAATGTCCCATAGATTTGGGTCGAGCAGATTTTGTTTTCCGCGATTTCGGCTTTCGTGCCATAATAGAGAAAGTTGTTCATTATGATTTTCTGAACATCCTCTTAAAAAACCATTCGCATATTAAGTTTAAAATATTTTATAATTCCAATATCGATTTTGCTTGGGATTATGATTTGAAAGAAAAATAATAGTACATTATGGTACAAGTGTGTAATGTTGGTGATTACCGCCGAGGCGAAATTGAGAGCCGAGCCGTAGGCGAGGTTCTTAAGAAAGCCGAGTAGGTACGGTAATCATCAATACACACGTGTATCTTACGACGTTTTTCAACACACTTGTGAATAAAATAATACTAAAAAATCATTTTATTTACCTAATAGATATTTGTCCTTGGAGTTTTCAGGTAGTAAACTTTCCATAGCGTTAAAGGCATTCACATCTTATATCGGGCGGTGTACAAAATAAATAATTTTCTTCATAACTAGTACTTGTAGACATTTTAATTAATAAATAACTTTAATTTCAACAGTGAATGGCGATTGTCCATAGACTAAAAATAAAAAAGAATATGAGGTTTCTTTTTTTTTTGCTTTTCGCGTAGGTATAGGTAGGCGTTTCGTTTTAGCCACGTACAAAATAGGGAATTCAAAGTTTTCTTTATTACAGAGAAAACAAAAGTTATATTTGAGTGAAAGTTTTATTTATTAATAACGTACCTACGAGTTGAAATTAGCGTAGTAGCGGAGAGCGACTGGATGAGGAAGGCCGAGGATAGAGTTTTGTGGCGCGCCTTGGGAGAGGCCTATGTTCAGCAGTGGACGATGATAGGCTGATGATGATGATGATGATGATGAGTTGAAATTATCTATTTAAATACGAAGTTTCATGAAATGAGCAAGCAATAGGTACATTAATTTATTTGTACTATTGAACACGATCTTTTTGGATCGAAACGTTTTTAAGAACAAAGCAATTTTTATGTTTTTTATTGGTTGAGCCTATAAAAAAAAAAAAATATTTCACTAGTGTATAATAGTAATCTTTGATAGTAATGAAAAAGTCACAGTTTGATTATAGGTATCATTATGTGCCCAAAGAGAATGGAATCACTACCGTTTTACTAGTTGCCGTGAAAAAAGAGCCATTTTGTGACCAAGTGTGTTGAAAAAAAGTTTACTACCAATTTTAAATTTTAGCGTATATTTGCACTTGGGTTATAGTCATGGTTATAGTGATTAGTGATCGCACTTAGATACAATAAAAAAAGATACATCCAAGTTCAAGTTTGTCACTAGTACAGTAGCTTAAGTAAGAGATTACTAACGTATCGTAATTGTATAGAAATTTATCGATCAATATACCGTAGGTAAGTATAAAACCAATGCTCGAAACGTCATGTTCTGACGCATTCGACACGATGACGACAAGATAGTAAACCTGCACTTCCCCTTCAAGTAACACATGAAACCTAAAAACTTACAGCGCGACCGCAACATTTAGTGTCATAAACAAATCACCGCATAAATATTCATAGGTCATCCCCCTGCGAGGGGATGAGCAATATATATAGCTTTAATAATAAAAACATATTAGCCACATCGCATGTCAGTCTTTCCGTGACCGGGCAGTTTTACACCTGGCCAAATGGGGAGACAGGGGACTATTGGAGGGAGGCAGTAAGGGGATAATGGGGTAAAGAGAGGCCAGTGGGAGAGGGGAGGGGGGGGGGCAAAAGCACCGTTTGTCAGCGGTCAGCTATTAATGAATGCGCCCATAATGTTTATTGTGCCTGCTGAGCAGTTTTTTGGGTAATGATTGTAACTCATCGTTTTATAAATTAAGTATCATGACTTTACGATATTTGTTGTTGATTGGTGATCGTTTTAAATCGAGATCAAATGTATTGATGGTGTACGAATGAAACAGACAGTAACTTAACTTTATTAAGTTGGTTCAAAGGGAAAACTGTTAAAATAATTGTTGTTAAGGGGCGTCCGCCCGGTTTTGAGTAACTTTGTAACCGTTTTATACATTAACTATGGCACTTTTTAAGCAGAAAACGAAACTGAACAATCTACAGGATATGAAAAGTGATGTGGTTTTTCTCGAAATCTATTTTAATTACTAAAACTGAAGAAAAACGAATCCAAAGTCACCCCTTTTTTCCAGTTGTAACCGTTTTACTCTTACGTTGTTGATCAGAAGAATATGAAAATTTACAATATTCTTCACAATACAATATAGAATGATGGGGTTTTCTTATTTTTTGAAAATTCATAAAAAATCATACAGGTTTTCAAAGAAAACGGAAAATTTTGACCGGCGCCGCACCATTGGAGCGGGATGGCTAATTGCAAAAGTTTGCTTGTAAGAAAGAGAGCCTTGCAGATGGGAGGAGTAGCCTTAAACAGCGGATTTATAGATCTTTGGTTCGACGTGTCTTTAGGTTGTTACGTAATTTAGATCTAGATACAGGATCAAATTAAGGATTGAATAACTGGCCAAGTGCATGTCGGACCACGCGCAGGATAGGGTTCCGTAGTTTCCCGTCACAATATAATATGGACTTAGAAGGAGGCTTTTTGCTTTATACTACGGTTTAACGGCTAATAAAGTCTAAAAAGTACATTTTATAAGTTGATGGACTATTACTCGTAAACTTGTAAAGCCTACTTAGTGGTGATAGTTTTCCTTTTAAATTCCTTATACAGGGTGTAAGAACATACCCTAGTAATGCTTAAGGGGGTGATTCAGACCATCAATCTGAACAAATTTCACAATGGAGACAACGTCGAGAAAAAATAAAAAAAATCTGCCGTCCCATACATTTGAGTCGAGGCGGTACTGCAGTTTTATATGCAAGAGCCGATTTTTAGTAAAAGTCTAACCAAAATTTTCGCTTTAAAGCTTAATATTTCGCTAACGGATCCTTAAATCGAAAAATGATTTTTCCAAACTCATAATATTTTTAAAAGACCTACCCGGCAATACCCCACAACATGGGATAGACGAGAAAAAAATGTCATCCCAACTTCGCGTGTAGGGGAGGTTCCATAAAAAAATATTTTTCAAGATTTTATTTTACCACTTTGTCGGCGTGATTAATATGTATACCCATGCAAAATTATAGCTTTCCAGTACTAAGCGTCTCTGAGCTAAGCCGCAGACAGACGGACGGACGGACGGACGGACGGACGAACGGACGGACAGACGGACGGACATGGCGAAACTATCAGGGTTCCTTGTTGACTTCGGAACCCTAAAAATTAAGTCTCAGGCGGGACATGAACCTGCACTCTTCCAAACCGGGAAATTGCGTTTTCCAATTTCACCACCGATCAGTCCTTCTTAATATGCCGAGTAAGTTTGCAGATTTATATGGAACAGCTGTTTTTCTCCGCGATTTCGAAGTTGGTCCCATAGAGAAAGTTGTTAAGGGGCTATGTGAAAAAAATTGGATTCTTCAAAGCTTCATATATCATGAAGTACTAACAGTAGGAGTATGATTTTCGGATATGTGTAAATTGAACATATAATTGAAGTTTTGATTAGAGCCAAAACACGATTAAGACAAATTTTCTCGATAGAAAAACAAGCCAAAAAAGCCTCCATTTTTATCTATAAACGCTTGGAACTGCTAAACGGTGAATAATAGAAACACAAGACTTGATTTAAAAAAAAGAGATTGATATTTTCTAAATTTTGATTAGAGCAGAATTGAACTTACATAAATAGAACGTACAATCACAATTAAATAATGTTTGATTTGGCGCTCGATTCGATTCAGGCGCGCGCGCCGCCCCATCTCTTTCTCTCGCATCAGGCCGTAATATAAGCTATCCCACGCCTGTTTCGCTTAAATTATTTTTCGACATAGGCTCTTAAGTTTGATGAATTTATAACGCTTGCAGGTACACACATTTTAATGATCCCAAGTATGCTTTAGGCTTTTTGTTATGGGAATCATACAGCAACGGCATAAACTTATATGTATAACATCCATGACCGAACCGGAAATAGAATCCAGGATCCTGGTTACCAACCATTACACCAAACGGATCGTCAAAATGACTGATCATCCCCCCTTAAAAAATCGTACTATATCATTATCTCATTCGGTAGACGTCCACTGCTTGACATAGGCCTCCTACCAAGGACCCTATAAATGGTACAAAATTAAAGTGTTCCGGTACCTACTACCAAAGGTGACCGTTACAAAATTCTATTTCTAACGCATAAGTATGCATACGATTATTATTTTGAGTGTGAGTTCATCATCAGATACACATTTGAAACAAAATCTGAAAAAAAATTGCCGAACCCTGTCTAATGTTACAGGTGGTGAGCTAGTCACCATTTTTAGGGTTCCGTACCCAAAGGGTAAAAACGGGACCCTATTACTAAGCCTACGTTGTCCGTCCGTCCGTCCGTCCGTCTGTCCGTCCGTACGTCCGTCTGTCCTACCTATTTAGGGCCGTTACTTTTGAACCGTAATAGGTAGATAGTTGAAATTTTCTCAGATTTTGCGTTATTGCGGCGGATTTGTTAACAAATAATAAAAATGTCAAAAAGTTAAAAATAAAGGGGGGTTTTCAACAAGAAACTAGTTTTTATCAACATTTTTTCTTCACGCTCTATCGTAAAAACGGTAATACATACAAGCGTCAAACTTTGTGCGATTATAGAGCATACTCAACTGAATAACAACAAATACTAAAAACTGGCCAAGTGTGAGTCGGTCTCGCGCTAAAGGTCCCGGACAAAAAAAGTTTTTTTTTAAGTTAATAATGTTGTGTTTTGTAGTGGTGTGGTACGGAACCCTCGGTGCGCGAGTAGCTCGACTCGCACTTGACCGCTTTTATTTAATTAACAATGAAATAGAATGTGAAATGAATGATTAGAATAGAATGTTTTCTTTCACGAAGAGCAAACATTATTTCTATTAGCCGGACAACAGATTCAGCAAAACGATTCCTGAACACTGACGTTTCCTAGGCATATATAGGTAGGTTACTTCTTAATAATTGCTGACGGTTTCTAAGGGCATGATCAGACCATCAAACTGAACAACTTTCTCTATGGGGCAGACGTCGAAATGGAGGTTTATTTTCGTGAGTTCGATGTTGGTCCCATACGGATACCTGACGTTGACTTTCACACGGCCAACTGTTTGGACCTTCTGCTGACAACTGATCCAGACAGATATTCTGTGTCGGTATGTGCCCCTTTAGGTACCTCCGACCACTGTTTGGTGAAAACTGTATCCGTATACTCCCCACCTGATCAGGGCCATTGTGGTAAGAGACGGGTGTGGGGATACAGGTCAGCAGATTGGGACGAGATGCGACACTTCTTTGCTTCCTATCCTTGGCGGCAAACCTGCTTTTCTTCAGGGGAATCGTCGAGCGCTGCGACCGCGGTTGCCGAAGTGATAGTCAGGGTATGGAATATTTTATTCCGTACTCTGACGTGTCAACCGGCGCCAAAGCTCGCCCATGGTTCAACGCTGATTGTTCTCGTGCTGAGGTGCAGAAACAGTCAGCGTATATGTCCTGGGCTGATGCTCGAAAGCAGAAAGCTCCGAACACAGAAAAACTGAAGAAAGCTTACAACAAAGCCGCCAAATCTTGCAAAAAAGTGTTGCGAAAAGCCCGGTTTGACCATATAGGTCGTATAGGGGCTAAGCTTGCCTCCTATCCAGCTGGCAGCAAAGCGTTTTGGTCGCTTGCCAAAGCAGTGGAAGCAAACTTCGGCCGTCCCTCCCTGCCACCGCTAATAAAACCTGACGGATCGCTAGCTCACTCGGCGGAGGAGAAAGTAAATTTATTTGCTAATCTTTTTGCCGGGAATTCGCATCTGGAGAACTCAGATAAAACACCACCAACCATTCCTCGTACTGAATGCTCAATGGCATCAGTTCACGTTCGCCAAAAAGAGGTTCTTAAAATCCTGCGTTCTCTAGACGTGAACAAGGCTAGCGGACCCGACGGAATCCCAGCGATTGTCCTACGCACCTGTGCTCCAGAGTTGTCTCCTGTTTTAACACGCCTGTATCGCCTCTCACTTAAGACTGCGGTAGTCCCAAGGTCATGGAAGCTTGCCAACGTGCAACCCGTGCCCAAAAAAGGCAGTCGTGCCGACCCTGTCAACTATAGACCAATATCAGTCACTTCCATACTCTGCAAGACTATGGAACGTGTACTTAACAACCGGCTCCTGGCATACCTGGAACATAACGACCTCCTCAGTGACCGTCAGTATGGGTTCCGCCCAGGACGGTCCACGGGGGATCTTCTTGTGTATGCCACTCATCTGTGGAGCGAGGCTGTCGAGAGATACGGGGAGGCACTTGCCGTGTCTCTTGACATATCCAAAGCCTTTGACAGGGTCTGGCATGCAAGCCTTTTAAGCAAGCTTCCATCATATGGAATTCCGATTGACCTATGCAACTGGATAGCTGACTTCTTGAGCGAACGATCCATTCGAGTAGTCATTGATGGATACTCATCGGATCAAATGGCTATTAATGCCGGTGTTCCTCAGGGGTCAGTTCTGTCAGCCACTTTATTTCTGCTGCATATAAACGACATGCTTGTGTCCGGAACCATTGGGTATGCTGACGACAGCACTGTTGCTGACAGATATCTGTCCGGTGCAGGGGTCAAATTGGACGTTACTCAGTCTTGTCGAGAGGCCATGGTGCAGCGAATAAACTTGGCCCTTGAATCTGTGTCCGACTGGGGTGATACTAATCGGGTCAGTTTCAACGCAAGCAAAACACAGGCGTGCCTTTTCTCCACAAAACGGAGTCCCTTCGCTTTGACCCCGACTTTCCGAAATGTGTCCATACCGATAGCTGATCGCCTGGAGCTCCTTGGCATTAACATATCGTCCGATCTGAATTTCGGACGATACATTGAGTCCATGGCGAAAACCGCAGCGAAAAAACTGGGCGTCCTCTCGAAGGTCAGACGGTACTTTACTCCGGGACAGCTTCTACAACTTTATCAAGCACAAGTCCGATCGTGTATGGAGTACTGCTGATCATCTCTGGGACGGGTCTGCCCAATACCAGCTGACCGCGCTGGACTCAATCGACAGGCGTGCCAGGAAGCTCATAGGTGATCCAACCTCGGTGGCGAAGCTACAAAGTCTTGAGCATCGTCGCAAGGTAGCCTGTCTGTCTGTTTTTTATAGGATACATTTCGGAGAGTGTGCGACTGAATTACACGATCTGATACCACCATCTCCCTTTCATCTGCGGGGGACGAGACGCAGACTGGGTTTCCACCCTTATGTCGTTGACCTACCAGCAATTCGCACGAAGAAGTTTGCTTCTTCTTTTATAATGCGCACGGCTAAGGAGTGGAATGCCCTGCCTGCGGACCTGTTCCCTGAGCAATACAACCTGGGCCTCTTCAAGGCGAGAGTGAATAGGCATCTTTCTAGGTAAGCATGCTACATCTTCGGCCTCATCATCACTCAACATCAGGTGAGATTGGGGTCAAATGCTTACCTATCACACATAAAAAAAAAAAAAAAATAGAAAAAGTTGCTCAATTAGATGGTCCGATCATCCCCTTAAAACTATCAGATTATTTTAAATTGATACTGTATACAACGTTTTAATGAATTAACGCAAAACTAGAAAGTAGTTTGTTTAGAATCGAGAGCAGAATCGAATTATCATGGTTTCAACATAGGTAATTTTTTTCACAATATTAAATAATTTTTTTGCGAAATTTAAAATTTTCTGAACCCGATGTCTCACAACCGCACGGGCACAATCACCCTACTTACTACCAAAACAAGATTATAAAAATGTATCCATGAGTACGTTAGCGCTTTCTTTCAGTGCTGAAATGATAACAAATCATTTTTGCCTCAAAACTTAAAATGTGAATAACTTTAAATTTTAATTATCAAAATAATGAAATTATTGTTTCAATCTGATTATTTTGTTATGAATCAGTTGGGGTGTATGAGGTTTTGCGCTAATTCACTAACACGTTGTATACTTTTTTACCATTCCGAAACTTCCAGAGGTGCTTCAGACCATCAAACTGAACAACTTTTATTACGGGAGCAAACATGAATCGCTTGGGGGAGACCTTTGCCCAACAATGGGACGAAATAGGTTAAAAAAAAACATGAATTGCAAAAAAAATCTGGCATGTCTACTCGACTCAAATGTATGAGACATTTGATTTTTTTACGAATCCAGGTTTGCTTCTATGGTAAAGGTTGTTCAATTTGATGGTCTGAATGAACCAGCCCCTGAAAGTTACGGAACGGTAAAAAAATCATCCGGTATACTGGGTCCTTCTTAATATTATGCTGACATTTTTTAAGGGGATCATCAAATCATCAAACTGAACAACCTTCTCTATGAGACCAACATCAAAATCGTGAAAAAAAATCAGCTCGTCCATACATTGCAGTTTTGTATGGACGAGTAGATTTTTTTTCCGCGATTTCGATGTTGGTACCGTAGAGAAAGTTGTTCAGTTTGATGGTCTGATGATCGCCTTAAAAAAGTGTCAGCATATAAAGAAGGACCCTATATACAGGGTGTATGGAAAAGTATCATTAACCTTTAAACCACATACTCTACACACACACTCACGGGGTCACAATTATCACGTCCCATCGTTTACACATTTGACTCCGTTTTAGTATGATAATGAAATTATTTAAGCCGGGTTTCGGTCGCGTGTCGGCCACGCGTCCGTTTTGCCCCTTACCGCTCTTAGCTCGTTGGATTGCCATTACCTCATTAAATTGTGGCGGTGTTACCAGCTGACTGACATGGGGTCGGTAGGTATTAACTTTTTAATTTGATGGCCTAATAGACAATTGTGTGATGTTCCGTTTGGTTGAGATGAATAACCAAATCCAATTTTATATTTCAGTTGAAACAAAGGCATAGATTTTAATTTGCAATGTAGATGTGTTTTCTTTGACACCCATCTACGAGAATACTAATATCGTAAAGAGGTTGTGGGGGTTAATATCTGGGGATTGTAAAAAATCGTTCACTAATGGAACGCTACACTATTCTGTTAATACAGGCTATATAAATAACATGTCCAGGCAGGAAGCTTATCTGTTATGGTTCAATGACGATTATAAATAAAACAACGGAAGAAAATACATTGACAAAAGTTAAACGGGACAAAATAAGTACATTAACAAAAGCATCCAATTCGTTGATGTCTTTTGTATGAAGCTCCTCCCAAATTAAGTAGAATGAAAAGTGAAAAGAGTTCAGATATCGTCTAGGTAAATAAATTATAGTAAATTGATACAATGCAATGCGATGCGTTGCTTCCTGCCAAGTCAATTACAAAGAAAACTTTCATTTAAAATCAATTAGCAGTCATAAATTAACCTGTGAAAACGAGTGCCAAGTTTTCTCTGCGTTAGTTCGTCCAACAAAAATGTTGGTATCAATGCCAAGTTCGAAGAACAATTTTTTCAAGATTTACTTCATAGAGCAACCAAAAACCATATTGTGTAGGATGCAGGCATACCTAAATTACTATATAAAAAGGTATCTAAAGTTTTGATTAGTTCGTTTCGAGACATAAAATCAAGGTACATTTATGAATTTTGTTAGTGCTTCACCATGACTAGAACTATCATGACGGTAAAATTTGACTTCCGCATCTGAAATACGTACTGAGTTTATTGCTGTCGAACATGGCATTGAATTTTTCATGAACGTGTAATGTGTGCTTACGACAGTTGTTATGAGGACTTGGCCGGCGCGCTGCCATGCGCTTAGATTAGCAACCAAAGAAGCGGCACGGTAACAATCTGACAAGAAGGGGTCGCTAGCTGCTAATTAGCTAATGGATCCGTGGTATAGCCCCCCTGCCCGCCCGGCTCCCCCTTCGCAAACCACTCGCTCCACGTTGCCTCTGTAATGGATTGTGGCACGCTCGCCGCTGTCACTAGTGGGTCCCATCTCAGATTTCGTCCGCGTTTCATTGCTCTTTTATTTGCATTTTTTACTTCTTATAAAGAAGTTAAAAGTAGGCAGTTAGATCAGATATGCCGTTCATTTAATGTTTTATAGAAAGCTAAAGGAATTAGGCGCTCGTAGTGGTGCTTTAGATGGTTGTATCGATTGTCGGAGGTGTCAGCATCAAGCTAAGTGTGAATTGATAACCTTCAGTGATATTTTATCTCGAATGGCTCCTTCCTAGTGTATGAAGAGATGTACGAATGTAGACGAGGCTTAGAATCATAACGTGGCAAGTAGCAGTGTCTGGCTATCCCTGTGGTAATGGCGTCAGCATACGTATTAAGTACCTACAGACCAATTTAATATTTCAATAAGCGATGTTTCTAGTTTTCTACCAATAATGTCAGAGTAAGAACACATACTTCCTTTATAATGCTCATATCCCTTATATGCCCCAGCAGTGGGCATGCTGGAAGCAGATTCTGATAATGATGATGTCGTTCATAAATTGCTGAGGTTCTGAATATTAATGCTCGAAGAGAGCGAATATTCGTTGGCATCTTGATTAAGTAGTAGATCGGTAGTAATTATAGTACTCTGTGGTAGATATATGAGCTCGTAGATTTGTAAAAGAAACGCAAGTGAAATTTCCAAACGTTACATGGCATGAACATCTCTCATTCAAGATTTCTTAGGGTTTTTGGTATTTTCTCTTATTTTATTTAGTCAATATTAAACACGATTCTTCATATCATAACAATAGAACCGTCATTTTTATGGTGGTCTGCAATAAAAAACGCATAACTCGTCCCTGGCGCAAATTGAATGGACTGAAAGAGGGGGGCACAACTGAAGTAAGATATTGTGAACCTAAACAAGAAAGGGTTTTGACTCATTTTAGTTTGGCATCGGATTAAAGAATCGTAAACCGTATAGGGTTGACTACTTACTCGTGTAGTTATGGGTGATGCTACGAAGTCATTATTATAAAACTGTAACAGAAGTGTGTACCTACATTGAAGATATTTACAAAAAAAAATTACGATACGTAGGTATTATGGTAAGGTGTCCACGACCCCAAATCTCAAATATTTGTATTTTTTGTTTGTCTATTTGTTTGTTTGTATGATGAATTTTTGTTTGTTTAGAAGTTTAATATATTTTATCTCGCTCGCTACGAATACGGGAGCCGGTGCGAACGAAGTCGCGGGCAATAGCTCGTAAGTAATAACACAGGTAATACAAATGAAACCTCATACCCATAATAATATTATTTTTTTTAATTCGTAATTATGTTATCTTTCTTTCTTTTTGTAACTGATTTGTTTGTTTGTTGTTTTGTTTTTTTTTTGTTTTTGTTACGAGTTCTTACCCATTGTAATGTAAATTATATTGGTTTTCTGACGGCGGAAATGATTGTATGACAGTCTAGTTTTACCGTGTATAATAATATTTCTTGTTTTCAGGTAACCTGTCCTTCTCCCAGTTGGCAATATTATGGACAGTACCTAGGTTAGGTCGCTACTGCTTCATTGGTGTATTGGACTTTTACCTTGAACAATTAATTTACCTATTGCCAATTCTTCATTGTTATTCGCGGATCGTGCGATTTTATTAATTCATAGATAGGTATCAAAATGTTACGGCTATTGATATAAATGTTCGTTAAGCTGATGACGTAACGTAACGAGTCCAACGAAAATAATCAATAATACTCACATTTTCAGTAATCCTAAAGAATAAGAAAAAGAAAATAGAAAAAAGTAAAAAAGTTGCTAGAAAATTAAGCTTGAACGCTGTTTTTAATAACAACATAAACTATAAAAAGTAACGAAAAGAAGACGAAAAACAATGACGTCACTATTTAGTTACATGTTTCATACTTGACGTCCGATAAAGAGTTGCAGTACTGGGCCTCTACCCGGACATTCAAACTTCGCAATTGTGTGAACGTTTTCGTTTCAATGTCAACTCTATTACAATGAAGTTCGGACCGAAACGGTCGAGATTATTGAATTTTTTGGCCTGTTTTGACGAGTTGAAAACTCGCGGATTCACATAACCACAATGTTATTTCTGCTAAAATATCCTGCGTCAGGTCCACATGCATACGGAATAAACATGGACTGCGATTTTTGAATCTCATTCGCTGAGTTCAGCAGGGAGATATGCATCTTTCTACTGCTGATTTGACTTTCAAAAATAATACTTCAGGAGTGCGATTTTTGAAAGTCAAATCAGCAGTAGAAAGATGCGTATCTCCACAGTAATTTTCACATTTTCAACTGCTGAACTCAGCGAATGAGATTCAAAAATCGCACTCCAGATTCGGAATTCAGTGTTGTCAACTATGGTTACAAAAAATAAAAGAGTGCAATTTAAAAAAATGCCTAAAATAAAAACGTATGAAATGCCAAATAAAATGACAGTTACATTTTTAGGTATTTATTAAAACGAAACAAACAATTTCTATAAATGATAATTTTTTATTATCATGTGATGAGGTCATGACATGAACTCGTGACGTTACGATGATGATTTGTAAATTGTATTTCAATATTATGCAACTATATCAAAAGACTATCGATAGTTTTAAAATTAGACATAATCTGCATACAAAATGGCATGAACCATTATCACACAAGCGATTTTTGAGCGTATAGGCGATTTCGCAACTATACCGCAACGACGTCGCAACTGCACTGTCATGATACAATATCGTTCCGTCAACGCCTATGATCGAAATCGCTTGTGTGGTAAATATTAAAAAAATCCCACCTAGAACATCGAAAAATCACTAGTTCTAGTGAAAAAGTCTCTGAAAGCGGCAACACTGAATGCCGAATCAGGTTTATTCCGGATGTTTGTGGTAGGCCTAAATGACTACACTTGTAAGTATTTACTTACAAGTGTAGTCATTTAGGCCTACCACAGTCACCAGTCACAAGTCACTAGTCGCAAGCGTTGAACTGGCAGCGTCATATCGAAAAGGGCGCTTCAGACCATCAAACTGCTACGGGATCTGCTGCTGCTGCTAACTCAACTTTTGCACGGTAGTAACTATTAAATAATCTGTGCTTTTGCTACGGGAGCGACATTGAAAATGCGAAAAAATCAGCTGTACCATAGGAAATGAGAGCTAGACGAGAGCGCTAGCGCGCGCGCGCGCGCTAGCTGATGAGCTGAATGACTTCTAGAGCTACTCGACCAAAATGTATGAAAAGGCTGATTTCTTTTTCACTATTTCGATGTTGATTCCATACTGAAAGTTGTTCAGTTTGATGGTCTGAAGCACCCTGTTCGATATGTACTTAACGCGTTTATATTTACATCCTGTATAATGTTTAGATATTATTATTATTATTTTGACTTTGGTCAAAATAATGTAGCGATTCAATATAGGAACTCTACGCCTATTATTAAGCATTAAATCTTTTTAGGGTTCCGTACCCAAAGGGTGACATCGGGACGCTATTCATAAGGCTAAGCCGTCCGTCCCTCCGTCCGCCTGTTTGTTTGTCTGTCTGTCTTACCTATTTTACATCCGACTCACAATTTTTCGGATTTAATATTCACGCACATTCTGTGAAAATTTCAACTGTCTAGGTATCTACGTAGGGCACACTGAAAGTTTCAGGAACGGACCAGTGACAATGCCAATGAAAAATTTATTTTAATTACGAATAAGAAACTCTTTATCAACCTATAGCCGAAAATTTTATTCGATTGTCATTTGTTTTAACGATTTTGGGTATTTGACTACATTCAATATATTTTATTTTTATCTACTCAATAAAAAAAGGGTTAGAAAATAACGCTATACTCCCATTTTCATTGAGTTTTTAGCATGAATACTATTTTTAATAACAAGATAAACTATAAAAAGTAATGAAAATGTTGATGACGTCACAACTCAATATTTAGTACAAATCTTCATACAAAGCGCATGTTTTGACGTCCGATAAAGAGTAGCTGATTTGACTAGTTGTCAAGTAGCCAATTTGAAAAGAGTGTGTCTCGAGGCAAAACCAATTTAGCAAGGAAAAATGTTTTCTCCCCAATTTATTACGATTTTCGTCGTGGTCCTAGTCCATAACAAAGTTAATGATAAACTTCGATAGGTATTTCATGATGAAGCCCTTTCCCTTGACACTCGTTTACAACTGGTTAAATGAGTTTAGGCATGATCAGAGCAATCTCAGTGATGATCTACTTGGGAGATGTCGTTCAACGGCGACAACTGAAGAAAACGCCTATGCTGTGCAGCTCATGAGAGAGGCTGATAAGAGAGTGACCTATCAGCAGATTCAGGCAAGCTTCAGCATTGATATGAGTCAAGTGCAAAAGATCCTACACGAATATTAAGGCGTAGGGAAGCTTTGTACTAGATGAATACCACATAATTTAACCGATTTCAATAATTTCATAGTAAAGCAGAGGGGGTCCACTGCTTCTCACAGAGGTTCCATTGAACGGGACGATACATAAAATGGAATGGAGGCCACTTCTAAAAATATTAAAAGTATTCCCAACCTCCTACTTCTATACACTTTTTATTGTCCTGAAACTTTCAGTGTGCCCCACGTATTACAGTTCAAAACAGTTAGTTGTTCCATACAAAACTTCAATCCTACTCGAGCCAAATTTAAATTATATGTGACAGCTGATATTTTTTTCGCGATTTTGATTTTGGTCTGATAGAGAAAGTTTTTCAGTTGGTAACTGAAAAAAAGTGTCAGCATATTAAGAAGGACCCTGTATCAGGGCCAACAATGACATTATAGAATGTCATTGAGGCCCAACAATAATTCGGTGTGTTAAATAACACAATTCCTCTTCCTCAAACTAATACACTAACACTCAGTTGCAGAAACGCTCTCATCAAATCTGCTAGCTTTTACTACGTCAACAAGACAAAAAGTGACAGCAAGAGATTTAATGGAGGATTAACTCTAATGAGCCTTTCTGCAGTGTGAAAGCTTTGAATCGCACGCACATTAGTTGATTGTACCTACAAATAATTGACTTATCTTTAGTAGATAGAAATAAAACTTTGATTACTCTCAATCTAGGTGACATATTTCTGTAGGCGACAATTTCTTGTGCTAGGTTTTGGATTTATCCGGTAACAAAATGGAATAAAACGTTATTAAGCTACATCAGCTCCCATGTACTTGCGTTTTGCGCTACATACCTACAAACATAGTGCTTTTGCCCTTTATTATGTGTAATGAATGTGTAGTTGCGCGCGCAGATCGACTTGTCGCCGACTCCCGCCCGCCCACGGCCGTGATTGGGCCGCGGGAAATGGAGGAAAACTCACGATGCGCGGCGCTGAATAAATAACTGCATAAATAATTTATTGTAGGTACCACCTTAAGTACTTTATGAATCGTTGCTATGTTAGTAGAGGGACATTTTTTTGTCTTCATTTGATGTTAATATTGTTTTTAAAATGGGAAATTGTTAGGTTTTTTTTTTTAATTAGGTTAGGTATTTTTCTTTTGACACCAATAATTTTTCATTAGCTAATAGCATGGCCTAGCTAGAAGGTGAAATAGTTTGTACTCTCTGGAAATAGATCATACCTATTGACAAACATTTTTAGTTAATTGTGACTTAGAGAGAGCTTTCAAATTGCTTTTCTTTTTAAAGGACTGACGGAATTTATTTCGTAGCGGTAAGTATAACATTTAAGTTTAAAACTCTTTGTTCGATTAAACAAAGTTTGTAAGTAGGCTGCTTTATTAGTTTGATAGCATATTGTTCTCGCCGCAGGAGGGCTGGAGCATCTATAACTTGGTGCGTCTCTCTGGTAACTGTAGGCATACAGAGTCGTCCTCGTCCGGGCCAGAGGGTAGTTGTGTGACAAGAAGGACATCCTGTAGTCGGCAACTCGGCAAGTCGTTATAGGGCTAGCATGCCAAATCGAGAAAATCATGCGCGCTCTCTTTCGCATACGCAATAGGCACGTCTCAATTTTTGTCGTTTTCTTGGGGGTGCCATGCTAGGCGGCAAGAGACGCTCGAATCTGGCCCTGTACCCGGTCTTTCGATGTTCGATATATCGCCACTGTTTCGGTCCGCACTTAATTGTAATAGAGTTGACATTGGAACGAAAACGTTCACGCAATTGCGAAGTTCGAATGTGCTAGTAGAGACCCTGATTCGGTGAGAACTGGCTTTCATAGTACTACGTATTGGAGCTACGGTTATCAAGATACTCTTTCTTATAGGTACAGTGCTACGTTGGAGAGAACCAGTGGCGAGCCAGTACTCTGTATCAAAGAAGTTTGAATAAAATGTACGTAGGTAGAGGTACCTATAACTAACCTATAGGTAACCAGTTTCTGATTTGATTGATGCGCAGAGATCGCGAACCATTTTTATAACACAGAAAAACAAAAAAAAAAGCTGTAGACAAATAAAAAGGCTTGCGCGTTTGAGAGTACGTATGAATGGCTACGCGGAGGAATGTGGCGCACGCGACTCACGCGCATATGCTCCGAGATGAGCGTACGCACACACACACACACACACGGCTGTAAAGAACAAGTTGTTTTACACACACTAGTGAAATCCTAATCGTCTGTTGACACGCATACATATGTAAAGTATATTCGTCAACTAAAGGTTTTGGCATTTTGGAAAATGAGGCGTTTTGCAAGGGCAGTAAAAATAAAAAATCTGCAAAAAATACTTCTAATAATAATAATCTGCAGCGTTAGTAAATTTTACAAAAAAAAACATGTCAATTTGAAGGTTAAAAGTCAGTTGTGTATGGATTGTACCTATGTTTATACTAACCATGATTTAAAATATGATTAATGCATTTATAAATTTCTCCCTAAAATTAGGGAATCGAGAAAACACGGAACACTTTCGATCTGACCGCAAAATTTTAAGATTGTAAGTAATCTACATCGAATTTACATGCTGTGTAAGTGGACAGTTCCTGGCGAAACTTGTTCTATAGGTAACAACATATAGGTAGAATAACATTTTTTTTCACAACTGTACATGATCTCTTGAATGGCGTTGTTAAGACGAGAGATCACTATTTGCCCGTTGCTTGTCTCAATGAATGGTGTCTCAGTAATGCCCAAAAGTCACAAATATCTTCCAAGTGACATTCAAAAAAGCATTAATTCACTTTCGAAATAAAGCTCAAAATGTAGAAAACAAAAAGCTGTATATTATTTAGATTAAAAGATTATGGCAATGACAAGAGGAAGTGAGGCTCGCGGGAGTGTGCGAAGTTGCTTTTTCGAATGGTTTTTGGTCGGGAAATGAACCCGTGCCGCCCACGCTCCTCCGGAAATATCGTAGAGATCCTATCTGGCTCTTTAAAGTAGTTTCACTGCACGATTCCGTCATTAGTGAGAATTGTGATTTTTTGCTTCTCAAGAAGTTGAGATTTGATAAGATTTTGTAATTTATCTAAAGGTCTTTGACCCCTCCAGGGTGACTCGTTGGTTGTTACAGTTTATTTCAGCTCTTGACTTTGTTACTTCAAACGATCATCGATGTTACCCTCATAGCATTTATTGTTAGGATTTGGTTGGGCCACATGCACTTGATGCACTTCGTATAATTATGTCCCAATGGATTCCCACGTGTGGGCCAATGGAAGCCAATGGAAAATGCTACTAATAGGGTCAGCAACACCACCCTCACTGTCCACTTTTTTGGACGGATATACATTTCAGTGACATTTCAACCCGAGCGCCTGCGTGCCTTGGGATACTCACTAAGCAGTTCTTTTCTATATTTAATCCTGACGTTAGAAGGCGGGTTAATCTAATTCAGAGACCTGTTGATAATGGTATCTAGTACCACAACTTTTCATAAACTGAGGCAATACTGGCAATGATCAGCACCATACCTATGCCATCTTCCTGGGTCAGCACAACGATTAAGTCAATGATTTTATGGTCGAAATAGGCGCTACTGAGATCGCCAGACAAAAAAAGAGATTTTATTGTAAACGAGCTTTTACCCGCGACTTCGTCCGCATAAATTACATACCAGATTTTAAGTCAGATGATAAGCTATCAAACAAAAAAAGTTTCATCAAAATCGGTTCAGTAGTTTTTGCGTGATACTCGAACGAACAAACACCCAAACAAACAAACAAACAAACAGACAGACAAAAAATCCAATAATTGGTGATTTGGAATCAGGGACAGGTAAAAACCATGTCGTAATTTTTTTTTGTAAATATCTTCAATGTACAGACACACTTCTGTTACAGTTTTATAATAGTTTAGACTAGCGCTTGATCTCCTGAAATGTTTTAACTTAAATATTTTATCTAACACAATGGAATGGTAGAAACAATGAATAATAAAACGTTATAGTAGCGGTGTGACAGGCGCGTGCGCAGCTGTCCGTATGTGTGTCTGTCTGTCACGAACTGAAATCTACTGATCGCTTGATCACGAAAACCATTGTGATCTAATATTTAATTATTCAGTTGTGATTTTTTTACTGATTGATGCTATGGCTCCGCTGGTTTTATAATTAGGCCTGGAGAAGGTTTGGAAGGATATTTGTTGTTAAGGCTTTTACTATTATAGCCTCCTTCCTACCTTTGAGCCTGCGGTGGCTCAGTTGGTAGTAAACCTTCCAAAAAAATCAGTGAATGTAGTTACTTTTTAGTTCAGTTTTTAGTTTAGTCAGTTCTTACCTTTAAAATTAAGATAGGGAAGGACCCTTGTTCCATTGACCCATGATCAGACAATCAAACTGAACAACTTTCTCTATTGGGGCCAACATCGAAGTAGCAAATTAAAAAAAAATACATTTTAAATTATTTAAGCTATATCAGGATTCAGGATGAGCATTTTATGCAATGACTACGGTACCCTATCTTGGGCGAGCGAGCCAGACATGCTCTTGGCCCGTTTTATTGGGTTAGGTACATACACAAGTATCTACCCTAGACACCAAACAGTTTTCGGAACTCTCTTAACTTTCTGTCGCATAAAATAACAATAATACACAATTCTAAACAGCTGTCTAAGCTCAGATTTTACTGACCAAATGCGTCCAATTTGTGTCACGATTAAAATGGCCACGTTTACGTAGCCATCAAAATAACTGGTTGTAAAATGTGTGCCTCGTTCGAGTGTTCGATCTTCGATGCGATGACACACGGGAGGTTATACTGTCGAGCGAAAAAGCCGAATACTTATTATTAAATATAATAAGCCTATAAATAAATAAAAAATGTTTTTAAACAGTTGTAAATAATCAACAACGAAATAAAACAGGCTTAGTGTAGCAGCGAACTTCATACCTAATTAGAATTTTGAATTATGCCTTTCGTTTTAGGAAGGTGGCACATACAGAACAGTGAGAAAGCTTCTACACATCACGCTAGTTGACAATGGCTTGACTATGGGAGACACACAGAGTAATAATGACAGGACTACATTGGGCAAGCGCGGGTCCTCCGTTCGTTGTGGGCACGGTGGGCAATTGAGTATGTATACACAACCCTAATTGAGGTCGATGGGATTTCAAGCTGTAAAAGTTTCATAAAAATCGGTTCAGCAGTTTAGAGGCTAGATGTGATATTGTGATGTGCAAACAAACAAACATTTACTTTTATATTTCGTGAGCAAACGTTTTAATTTATTAGTGTTGACCTGTACAAAGTCTTGGCCACGGCCAAGACTTCATATCGTATATAAACGTCTCCTTTTGTGAGTGAGTCATTAGTCCGACTCGCACTTGGCCGATTTTCGGGTGGCCGTGACCACAACCTTTTTTGAGGGCTGGATCCGCGCCCGAAATTGGGCAAGCGCGTGAAGTGACCATTTAGTGCGCTACTGGACCCTCGAGACAAAGCTTCTAAAAGCTTCCACTCTCCTAAGAGCGCACAAAATGATCACGTGTCACGCTCGCCCAATGTCTCCCAATAGATTGTCAAAAATAGTAGCTTACAAAGATTTAAAAAAAAAAATCTTTGGTAGCTTATCTATGATTGTCAACCAGCGCGATTGTGTTCGACACCTAACACACACAAAAGTCATTTTATTTCTTATATCAAATAAGAAACTTTCGTCGCCCATTAAAACCAGGATAATATAAACATTTCAAATTGTTGCTTGATTAACATGCATAATTAACCAAAACTGACTTTTATCACTTCTAAAATACGGTCCGTCGAACCGCTCGTGACAATCGACGCCCGCGAAATTTTTATGAATGAAGACAGAGCAGCGATAACGGCATCTCCCTATTGATACTTCATTAGCATGGGACCATAAATTACGTTCAAGCCTCTAATTTTCGAAGCTTTATAGGCTTTATTCGGCGGATTACTATGACTAGTTTATTGTTAGAGATAGGTATTTGGATTTAGAAATAATTTTGTCTGAAAATATTGCTAGGTAAGCACACTTTGTCCACACGTACACTTTTATGTGTACCTGTCTGACGTGTCGTCAAAGTTAACGCAATATTGACTAGCATTTGTTCTGAGACGCAAGTATTCGATCGGTTATTATTTTACAAAATTCAGTTCAATAATTAGTCCCTATCCTAATATCTTAGGATTTTCCCTTTTTTTCATGGTCTTTTTCTCAGACCGAGAACTTAATTGTACTGCATTTTGTAAAATAATTACCGATCGAATACTTGCGTCAGAAGTTCAGAACAAATAGCTAGTCAATATTGCGTTAACTTTGACGACACGTCAGACAGGTATACATCTACGTACTGAGATGACAGAAAAAGTGTACGTGTGGATAAAGTACCCTATTTGTACCCTTTAACTGAATACGCTTTGCGCCTATCCATTCAATGTTACTTAGATCGAAGCTTTTATGGACCATTTACCACCTTCATTCCTTTATTACCTGCATTCGTGCCATATATTAGGTAAAATTAAGGTCTAGCTAGGAAAATACTTTTGGGAAGAAAAACGCAGTGAGTGCAATTCACTGAGCGTCACGTCGCTCATCTCATCGCTGTCAAACACATCGAAGAGCTCACAAATGTTTTGTTTGTTCACTGTTTGAAATGCCACGAAAAGGAGTTTTACGGACGACCATGTAATTTGAGACCCAGACTTAGAGGTCCCGTACGTGAATGAAACTTACTAATACAGTGTAAAGTGAAACAATACTAACAAAAAAGTAAATTGGTTGTACCTGTAGAAGTTGGGGGAAAGGTAATCTCCTTATGGTAATTTTTGTATCAAGTGTGTGAATTCATAATCTTTCTTATTAGATATTCCACTCAATCTTCTACGCATTAATTGTGTCTATTTTAATGAAAATTCACGATAACCGTACAACAGCGTCGGTCTGGGACTCAAAAAAACTACCGGGATTTTTCAAACAAGCGGCCCACTGACTTTTTCCCCGACTATGGCAAAGTCAAAATAAAGGGCATGGGTGAGCGTAGCAATTATTGTTTCCCAGGGCGTAGGGGGGCTAGCTATAGATCAAGGTCAGGTTGCAAAACAATCTGGGAGCCAGGAGAGCCGGAGCGAGCGAAGCGAGCTCGAATTTTTTACGATCTAAAATATCCGAGCTAGCGAAGCATGCTTCAGATTTTACTACAATACGACTAGGCCGTTACAATAAAAAACGCGTGTGACAGACGAACGGACGTACTGTCGTACTGACACCTACATGGTTTCATAAGACTAAAAACCAGGAGCGAGTGAAGCGAGCTCGATATTTTACAATGATATTTTGGCCATTCCAAATCTGATCGATCAAGATCGATGTAAATCCTGGAGCGAGCAAAGTGAGCTTGAGATTTTACTCCAATAAGACTAGGTCGCAAATCAAGAGCGACTGAACTCAATCCAGGATCGAGCGAAGCAACCTCGTAGATTTACTGCAATGCCAATACTAGGTTTGGAATTAGGAGCGAGCGAAGCGAGCTCGAGAATTTGCTACGTTATACAGGATAATAATATGCTGACGGTTTTTAGGGGGATGATCCTGTGATAATTTGACCATTTTGACCATTTTCACTAGATTTCAATCAATCAAATATACTTTAGATTTCGATATTGGTCCCATGGAAACAGTTACTCAGTTTGCTGGTCTGATCATCTCCATAAACCACCGTCAGCGTATGAAGAAGGACCCTACGATATGCTAGAATGCGTGCAGAATGTTTCACCGCAACATGATTTAAAACCAGAAGCTTTCAGCTCATGCCGAAATCGAGTAGACAAATGTTCATGCAACGAAAAGATTGAGCGAGCGAAGCGAGCTCGAAAATTCGCAAAATATTTTGACTGTCTTTGACTCAGTTACTTACTGAACATATTTTGGCCTTGTTTTGAGTTGTTCAGTTTGATTGTGTGATAAGCATCCTGTTCCAGCTTTAAAACGACCCCCATTTTAATTTTATCCCATTAGAATATCCCCAGTTAGAAACTTCGCAAGTAGCAAAACTTAACTTGTCTATTGTCAGAGTTCGTATGATTGTGTCCAGTGGATAGGTGACTGGCCGCTAGCCCACTGTATTTATTCTGTGCCACTGCGAAGAAACCTTATACTTACATCGCCAGTAAAAAAAAAGAGTTTCTTTTTATTTTGAATATAACAATGAAAATGTATAAATTTATCAACAAAAAAGACAACATTTACGCAGTATCGTGTTCAGATCAGAACAAGCATGTCTTGGCGGTGATGTCACCTCTCAACATAGAGGTACCTAACTAACGGATACCTAATGATTCGGGTCTCGAATACGTCTACTAGTCTATTAGACTAGAGTCTTGTGAGACAGAGTTGCGAGAGCTTTCTCTTCAGCAAATAAAAAAAAACGGCATGTTATCGTGAAAATGATAAACACTTATAGGTACAAGGTGGTAACTGCTGAACGTAAAACCTATATCTTATCTTTTCTTAATCTTCAGAATAAAAATAATAGGATATTTGACTAATTATTAATTACCTACATCAAACATATTTTTCTTATTGTCAGTAAAAACAACATTATTATTATTGTTGGATCAAACGTTGCTTCACGATGTGCTTCACGGGCGCATAGATTAACCACTCTCGGCACCTGCGATCGTGGGACGACACACAAAATTATTAGCTCCACCCATTGACTTACCTACTCGTACTACTGGACGTAGAGTCCGCGCTCAAAAGTGTCCTAACCAAAAGAGCAACAAAACGTAAAACGAGAACCAATTACGCGACAGTCTTCGTTTGATTGGCCTATTAGGTGCATGCGCGGGCGCGCGGCGCGCGCCGTGCCCCTATGGGAAAGTGGAATGGAATAGAATTTCAGCATTTTCAATGTTTTTAGTTGTTACCTACTACACGTACTTAGGTTTGTGAAGTTTAGTCACGGACACTTTTTTCGAGAATTTTCTAATTAGACCATAAATAATATTAGTGTTCTACGTCAATGGCTCCATCAAGGCTCCACCACTGTATCGCACTAACTATGCACGAAAACTGCACTTTATTTCGTATTCGTAATAGCTATAATCAATCTAAACTATTATAAAACTGTAACAGAAGTGTATTGAAGATATTTACAAAAAAAAGATTACGATATGGTTTTTAGGCTTCCCTGATTCCAAATCACAAATTTTTGGACTTTTTGTCTGTCTGTTTGTTTGTTTGTTTGTTTGTTTGTTTGTTTGTTTGGGTGTTTGTTTGTTCGAGTATCACGCAAAAACTACTGAACCGATTTTGATGAAACTTTTTTTGATTGATAGCTTGTCATCTGACTTAAAATCTGGTATATAATTTATGCGGACGAAGTCGCGGGTAAAAGCTCGTTTTTATATAAAATTGATAAAATTTATCATCATCACTCAAAAAATTCATATTAATCCGTAGTTTTCCGTGAATTTGTAAAAAAATACCCAATGAAAAAAAACATCCCGCGATAACTAAAGATACCTGAATTTATAATTTATAAGGTCTAATAATATTATAATATAAATATTTATTTATTTTATTTATACTTATTTATTTAGGTATCTCACCATTATCCCATTTCCTCCCGTGGGTCGACACCCACGGGAGGAAATGGGATAATGGTGGAAAATCGTAAATCCGGGGCTGCTTAGTCGCCTTTTACGACTAAAAGGCGACTAAGCAGCCCCGGATCTACGATTTTTCCGACCCGGGACAAAAACTTGACATTGGCGCCCCTCCCCTCCAACAAACGTAATTTTTCCAGGGGTGGCCGGGTCCAGATTCGGTTGTTGCAAAAATATCTAAAACTTGGAGCGAGCTCGAGATTTTAAGGCAATAAGATTAGCTCGTCGTAATATAATATAATATCTGGATCGAGTTCTGCAATAGGTATGACTGGATACGTCCAATAAAAAATACGGCTGATATGATGATGATATGATATTGTCTATGTTTACCGTACTATACCTTTAAAATATCTCTTTCCCCTTATTAAACCACTGCATTCTTTAATATTGTGTTTTGATAGTATGAATGGTTTAACTCACGTTTAACTTTATTTTTTAATTTAAGATATTTTTTTTATATCAAGGCTGTAGTTTTTCTTAATTATAATGTGAGTTTAGCACAGGTTTCGCGTTATTTTCTAATAATTTATTTTTATTTTTATTTACTAAGAAAACCAACAGCCTATAAAAAAAATTATTCGAATACAATTTTAATAACAGGGTAGACTATAAAATAACTGGCCAAGAGCAAAAAGATACATATTTCATCAAAATCGAATAAACTATTTTATTTAAAAATGTTGTTCCATTTAGACAAAAAAACTTGATTGTATTATAATTTTGTATATATTCAGACAAAGCGCTGCTCAAAAGCACTCTGTCAAAAGTAAAATATGCAAGTAAACTCGTGCTAGAGGTCCATGGAGTTGTCCATAAACTACGTTACAGCCCTCATTAAACAACTGGTAGCAAGGTTTTTTATGTCCCATAACAATGACGTACGTTTACGGCATACCGTCGTCGAAACTCGCGTTTTAAATCGATTTCCATTCACAATTTTACGCGAAGACAATTATATTGTGCTATGTTGAATGCCCAATAAAATGCCGAATCGATTACCTTCGCTATTATATGGCCTGTTGCATGTTTATCCGCTTTTAGTAGTTCTTAATACCAAAATTCGAAACTCGTGAAAATAAACTATTTCAGAAGTCAAAATTCTGCTAAACTAGGCTGCCTCTAGATTTTTTAGTACTACGACGGCTGCTAATGCTATAATGCCTACTTAGGTGAATGATTTTGTTTTAAGTATCTAGATCTAGAATTACTATTAAGTTTATATTCGGAAAGAAATACAAGAATACGAGACCGACTCACACTTGGCCGGTTTTTATTATTGTAAAGTTTGCTCTACAGGGTGAAATTGATTATCATTAGCATCCTTTTAAACTAAGAGTCTACCCATCAAACTAACTAACATCGAAGCAAATAAAAAATCTGCTGTCCCATACTAAACCGCAATGCCTACTCCACTCAAATGTATGCAACAGCAGATTTTTTATTTGCTTTGATCGGTTTACTCCCATAGTAAAAGTTGTTCAGTTTGATGAGTAGACTCTTAGTTTAAAAGGATGCCAATGATATCAATTTCACCCTGTATAATCACACCAAGTTTGAGGCTTGTATTGTAATACCGTTTTTACGATAAAGCGAGAAGGAAAAACGTTGACACTTTGACCATTTGACGTACTTTTTGACATTTTGATTTGTTAATAAATCCGCCGTAATATTCTGTGATTTCAACTGTCTAGCTATCACGGTTCAAAAGTTACAGCCCTAAATAGGTAGAACGGACGGACGGACAGACAACGTAGGACGTAGGCTTAGTAATAGACTAATAGTGTCCCGTTTTCACCCTTTGGGTACGGAACCCTAATAAAAAATCGGTAGTCTTATACAATTGAGTCGAGTCAGTACTGCAGTTTTGTAAGAAACAGCTGTTTTAAATTTTTTGTCGATGTTGCCTCCATAGTGAAAGTTTCATGGTCTGAACCACACTTTTAAAATATTACTAGGGTGTTCTATTACACCCATCCAAAATTATATCCCCTAGAAATTGTCCTTAGGGGGAATTTTTTTTGGAGAGCGATGGCCCATACGGAAGAGAGCCTAGCGCTTCACCAGGAGGATAAAAAAATTTGGTGTTCCCATACTAAATGCAATCAGCTGATCGAACTGTTGTATGAAAAGCCGAAATTATTTTTTGCGTATTTCCTATAGGTTTCTTAGGGAAAGTGGGCCAGTATTACTACCATCACCCCTTTGAGTAATGCAACTGTTTACCCTAACACCCTGTATAACGACCCTTGCCTTGCAATAGCCCAACCACAAATAACATTAATAATAGGGGGAAAACTTGTAATAACTTGGGAAAACTTGTAAGAAAACTGTAGGTATTCATGCCAATAAATTACAGGGGGAAAATTTTAATTTTACATCTTGGTACCTACTTTACATAGCACTAGCTGTTGCCCGCGACTTCGTCTGCGTTACCCGGATAAAAAGTACCCTATGTGTTAATCCAGGTCATGGTCTATCTGTATGCCAAAAGACAATGCGGGTTTTGTATGGAAGGTTGGCGCCTTATTTTTCGACGTTGTTTTTAGCGCGGCTACCATCCAAACTATAATATTTTAGTTCAGAATAAATTGGGGAGTTGACTACATACAATATATTTTAGTTTTAATTGCTCAGTAAATAAACCGTTTGAAAATAACACTTAACTCTCATTTTCAGTAATTCTGTTGCTTGAATACTATTTTTAATAACTAGATAAACTATAAAAAGTATCAAAACGACGACGAAAAACAATGACGTCACTCTCCAAATTTTAGTACAATATTTCATACAAAGCACGCGTTTTGACGTTTGATAAAGAGTTGTTAATTTGACTAGTTGGAAACTCGCGGATTAACAAACAAAACTTGTTATTAGATGTATATCCCTAAAGTCAGTCTGAACGGAGATATAAAGGCTTGTAGTTGAAGATATTTTCATTAAGTTTACTTCTAGCCTTTATATCTCCGTTCGGACTGAGGTTAGAGATATACTTGTCATAAAGTATTGTTTGTAACTTTATTCTGAACTATAGCCGCACTAAAAAAAGAAAAAAGGCGCCATTTTTAGTCATTGGCTTTTCATCAAAATCCGTTCAGCAGTTTTTGCGTGAAAGCGGAACAAACATCTATCCATCTATACTTACAAACTTTCGCGTTTATAATATTAGTAGGATTAAACTTAAAGTTTTGCCTCTACAATAACAACAACGCACGCACTTAAATAAATAATCCACTGAACATTTCTGCATACGAAACAAGAAAATATGAGCCATTGTCGATTCAACAAGCATTGACTATTATCTTTCCGATGACAAATGAGCTCAAAACTCTGTGTATCATTGAGCGATGCCTTTACACAATGTATCTGAGATAAAATCGTTAACTTACGGAGTACATTGCTGCTTCTGCAGTTATTGATCACGAGGGGCTCACATAGTAACTCAGCAATATAAGATAAACTAAATGAAACTACATAACAACAGAAGTGAAGGGTTAAGCCGATTTAGATCAGACTGATAGAAGAACGCGCGAGATGCTAATTCTAAATTTAAATTTGTGTTCGCGTACTTACACACACAATTCGAATTCCAAAAGAATGGAATTCCATAAGTTGACAGATGCGTTGTCATTTTGACAGATGACGGATTGTTCTCGTCTTCGGCAAGACCGCAGGAGGTCGCCGTAGTCCTTCGTAAGGATTTTTGTTTTGGGTAAAAATTACAGTATAAAATACATACATACTTACACTCAGGCCTTTTTTCCAGAGAGGTATTTATTTATATTTTTTACGAATAGAAGATATAATTTTAAGAAACGTATAACAAATTTTTTACTATTCATCGAGTTTATTAAACATAATAATATTTTGATCTGTGATTTCTAAATGCAAGAATGGTCGCGAAAATCATTCGAACTCCATGGAGAAAAAATAGCTTAGTTAAAAGAAACACCTACCTCCTCTTTTTAACTCTGTGCTGGAAACAGAAACGACAGTTATTTTATGTTTACCAAGGAGTTTACAGGTTGTCGAGTGACGTCACTCGTGTTAACGAAAAACTATAATACATTACCTATAATATTATAAAAAATACGTGTCTTCCTATTTAAAATCACCAACATGGAAAATATTAATTGTTATTGAGACAATTATCTCGAAATGGTTTTCGATTCAGCCATCGAAAAAAACTTGACATACCGAAATGGATCAATATGATTTAATGGCACATAGACATAGCTCGCGGTCAAGCCGTAATAATAATGAATGAAATGAAATAATCGCAGGGCAACGATTATGGGGCCACATAGAAAGTGGCGCGCGTATGGTCAGCCGGCAGGCCGCGGCCGGTCGCCACGCCGCGCCCCGCCGGAGGGCTGCGTACGCGCATCTGGTCCGCCTGGAGGCAATCGCGGTCTCGCGGTCGACGCTATTCATCATTCTCACAGTACCGGATTAAGATCCATGGGCCCTTAGGCATAGTCTCGAAACCCCGTTCAGTTTCTCAATATTTATTGTCTACGAATTAGGTAGTACACAGAAATGAGTCCCAGACAAATAACATATAAATAACTAGCGTTTACCCGCGACTTTGATCGCGTGGAATTTGGAAAACCCCTTTGGGGGCCTTTCGAAGAATCCTTTCCTTACATAGTTAGAATATACATATTCCAAGTTTCATGTTTCTAGGCTGTGCATTGTCTGTCAGTCGTTACAGTAGGCATTGTAAAGATCATACCCAACTAATATTTAGGCTATAAGATAAGATTTACGAAATCTTCAAGTCCAAAACAGCTAAAAACCATAGTGTAAAGAACTAATAGTGGTGAAGCTCAGCGGTCGCGGCAGGCCAATCGTGGGGGGCGTGCGGGGGCCGGGAGGAGTGCGTCCCGGCCCACGCTGCCTGCGCGCGTACCCGCGCCGGGTCCGCAGCGCCAATTTTCTAACAAAACATGTTAGAAAAACATTCCAACTCCCCCGAAGGCGAACGCGGGTGATGTTATCCATTTGCGACGGATAACATCACCCGCTTTCGCCTGGTTACCTAACGTGTTATGATAACATAAAACATGGCGTAACGGACCCCGCTTAGCAGCGAATTGAGTTAGGGTACGCCCGTCCCCCGCCCCGTACCCCGCACGCCGCACGAGCATAGGCATAGACCCGCCCCGCGACCGCTGAGCTTCATCACTATTATTTTATTTACACTATGGCAAAACTAAGAGTTAATAACAGAGGTGCTTAGCATTTGTTATTATTTGACAGATTTGCAGTAAAAACTGGTTTTGACCGGTTGAGTTTTGACTGTAACATATACAAATATTATAGTTGTGCAACACAATTTCAATGCGCCTTCAATAAACAGCTAGTAAATAAAAATTTAGAAGACAAATGAATAGTGCATTGATTTTTTATAATATCAAGAGTGTCGATATGTTTTGATAAGTGCTGGTCTGAAAATATGTGAATTAATTACCTTTTCTCAAACATGCTTGGAAATGTGAGCATTAGATATTTTGACAACCTTCTTCGAGATAAATCGAAATTGCTGTACTGGCCAAATACATGCGCGCAGCGGCCGGCAATGTTTGTATGAAAATCCATATCTGTCGTGTTTAGCGGCCAAATAAATTACATAGTAAACTCATATCTGTCGTGTAATTTAAAAATGGAACGATCTTTTTCTCCGAAACATGGCGACCAAGGAGGTAACTCATCAAAGGTTTTATTTAAATTTCGAACTGGCTTGCAAATAGAAAGCTGTGTATTCAAAAAAAAAAAATTGTTGTTCGTTGTTGGTCATTGATTTTGAAAAGAGTTTTAATTTCTGCGAATTATTTGAGAAAATTTACTGTTTTAATTTCCGCGCATTATTTGAGAAAAGTACTATACAAGCCTTGGCCACAACTAGGCATTAATGGACTTACGTATGTGTGCCTCGGCTTCGCCTCGGCCCACATTTACACGTTCGTCCATCAATGCCTCTGTTGCTGGCCGCTGCAGTAATGTACTATTTATCAATATCTGTAGTTAAATTCATTAGCACCATTATAGAACCATGTCTTTTTATTATTATTGTGCAATTGTACCATACAAGAGTTAATAACTCATTATTATTTCCTATATAGATAGAACTTATAGTTTCGTTCAAAGGTATAAGACAAGCAATATGCTTTAGCTGCATTGTGGCTATTAAAATAGCTACAATACGTCTATACAGGGTGTAAATTAAAATAGGACAGCTACTTAAAGAGGTGCTTCAGACCATCAAACTGAACAACTTTCTCTATGGGACCAATATCGAAATCGCGAAAAAAAAATCTGCTGTCCCATACATTTCAGTCGATTTATGTTTGCAGTTTTGTATGGGAGAGCGGAATTTTTTTTCGCGATTTCGATATTGGTCCCATAGAGAAAGTTGTTCAGTTTGATGGTCTGAAGCACCCCTTTAAGTAGCTGTCCCATTTTATTGTACACCCTGTATACTTTAATACCCAAAATCTTATCGTTCTTATAGACCTTTAATATATCGCTAAGAGATAACGATATACACAAACGCTTAAATATCGCTAATAATCACAGCTACTATAGCGTCTTTTTCCCGTTGGAATTATAAATATAAACTATGCATCGCCAACAAAATGTTTGTTGGGTAGATATTAAACTCATTGTTTCTAGTCTCATCAAGGCTAAGATCGCGCTGGGAAATAATCAGGCGTAGGCCGTCCAGAAATAGCGCTGTATCTGAAAATGAAAGTCTTTGAACAGTGATGTCATATTATGGAATAGAGAAGTGGTCGCTCACCCAAGGCCTCGTAAAAAAGGCTGAAAGTCACTGGGCAATGGCTCTCCATTAGGTTATGCTCGGAGTTTCCCTGCGAGATCGAATCAGAAATGATGAGATCCGCAGAGGAATCAGAGTTACTGACACAGCCCAAAGAATTGCTAAACTAAAGCGGCAATAGGCGGGGCACATTATTCGCAGAACCGATGGCCGATGGGGCCGAAGAGTTCTCAAGTGGCGACCGCGTAATGGAAAGCTGGGCCCCCCACAAGGTGGACCGACGATCAGGTGCAAGCGGCGGGAATCCGTTGAATGAGGGCAGCGCAGAACCGGTCGTTGGGGCGATCCTTGGGGGAGTCCAGCAGAGGACGTCCATCGGCTGAGATGATGATAATGACGATGAGGCCTTCCACACATTACCACCACTGTCACTCCTGTGAACCAGGCTCAACAGTGGCGACCACTTACAATATTACTCAATGTATCTCGCACAAGATAGGAGGAGTAAGAAAAATTAATATCCGACTTCCATTAATTTGCAAACGGGAGGCAATCGCGCTGGGAAGGCAAAACCACAGGCGAAACTGACAGCTACTAGACCATCAAGTTTATTGTAAATTATTAGGAACCATTCGCTAGCTACAATGGTGTTTTACAAAAAAAGTAAACCAGTCCAGTCATGGAGATAACCACTATATCCGAGATCAATCTTGCCACCTGCTCCGTCTAGTTGTAAATCTTATTTATTGACCATTTTTTTACAATTTTACTGTTATGAGTAGGTATAAGATACAAACGGACCATTCATGGTTGTGAGTAGGGTTGCCAACTTATTTCAGACCAAATATAGTATTTTGAGCCTTAATGCCCGAAAAAATATAGTAGATAGGGGAAAAATAAGAAAATATATAGTATTTTTCGAATTTATTAATATTTTTTTTTTAAAGATATTCTAATAATCTTATGGAACAATCATGTCTCCATTTCGTATTCTTTTTAGCAGCAAAAAATGCATCCTGTAAAGGCAGAAGTCGCTAGAGTCGCAGAAATGATATAACTTTTTAAAATTATATAAACCTCTGACTTTAGGAAAACTTGTTGTCAGTTTTCAGCAGTAGACTTAGTAGAAAATTATTTAGGAAGTATCTACATGGTTCAGTCTAGATTAAATGGAAATAATGTGATGAAGAGAGAGAAATTTTTGGAAATAATGTTAAGTTACTGGCCATTTTTATTGGACCTAAGTACCAATATATTTAAATTCTGTATAAATTATTTCCTCATCAAAATATAGTAGTTTTGCCTACTATATATTAATATATAGTAGGATACTATATTATATAGTAGGGTTGGCAACCCTAAAGTAGGGCCAATTTAATAGGCCACATTTGACATTTGTCAGTTTGAGCTTCATAGTGAGGTGCCCTGCTTAAGAAGACTGATTCGATTCAGACTTCAATCATAAATGTGAATTGTATTCAGTTATTATGAAAAGGTACTTATACAACGTGTTAATGAATTAGCGCAAAACCTCATACACCCCAACTGATTTATAACAAAGTAATTAGATTGAAACTAATTTCATTATTTTGATAGTTACAATTTAAAGTTATTCGCATTTTAAGTTTTGAGGCAAAAATGATTTATTATCATTTCAGCAATGAATGAAAGCGCTAACATGCTTATGGATACATTTTAATAATCTTGTTTTGATAGTATGTATGGTGGGATGATATCGGGTTCAGTAAATTTTAAAGGACAACCGCCGCTCTCCCTTGAAAAAATACCTTAAAATGTATAGAAGTTTTGACTGAAGTCAAATGTGTCATAAATTATGAGGTTTTATAAAAACGACTCAGATAGTATCATTTATTTTTATTTAACGAGTTATTTAATCATTTATTATTAATAAATTATAAAAAAAGCAGCAACCCCAACATGACTGTCAGGCTGAGATTCTGAGACATTTTTTAAGTCTTAGTTCGTACTCCCGTATGTCAAAATCCATACATTTTGTTTGACCCTACTTAGTTCGAACTATGACTTAAAAAATCGTCTCTGAATCTCAGCCTCAATGTTGTTTAGTAGGAGGTGTTGCAAGCACAATGTTTTTTTTATATAAAAATGATAAAAACTAATAAATCATTATAAAATAAACTAATGCCTGCCTTGAGGGTCCGCGTGGACTCTGAACACGGATCCGATGTCAAATTTGAGAAAAGTGGCCGCCATCTTGAACTATTCAGTTCTTGGACAGATTGCTTCAGAAATCTTAAGGACCGCGGACTCTCAGATATCGATTTTGGTAACAATCGGCCCAGAAACTAAAAAGTTTCAAGATAGTGGCCAATTTTCTCAAATCTGAAATCAGATTCATGTTAAGAGATCGCAGAAACCCCTAGATATCCATTTTGGACGCAGTCGGTTGAAAAACAAAAAATTTCAAGAGGGCGGCCACTTTTCTCAAATCTGACATCGGATTCGTGTTAAGAGATCTCAGGAACCCCTATATATCGATTTTGGAAGCAATCGGTTAAAAAACAAAAATGTTCGATAAATTAGGTATGTAAGTAGGTATCTTATTTTGATCCTTAAACGATTTGTTTACGATATAAATTAATAATGGGCCAGGGATTCGACTGATGATTTTTAAAATAATATTACAGTACCTATAAGTATACCTTTTCATAATAACTGAATTGAAGAAATTGAAGTCTGAATCGAATCACTCACTTTTTAAGCAGGTCACCTCACTATGAAGCTGAAACTGAAGTGCGATTTTTGAAAGTCATACGAGCGACTTGGCAGTAGAAAGATGCATAATCTCCATAGTCATTTTGACATTTTCTACTGCCAAGTCGCTCGTATGATTTTCAAAAATCGCACTCGCACAAATGTCAAATGTGGCCTATTAAATTGGCCTTACTTTAGTTGTGAGTGGCTTTTGTCTGATCTAAACCTCTTGTTAAATATTTCATTGACAGGTCGACGTCTGTGCGTTGTAGCGTGTTGTGCGTTGTGGTATCATCGCAGTCTTCTTCTTCTTATCGTGTGGGCAGAGCCCTGGAGTCAGAGTTTATTCAGACCGCCTTACGGCCTCTGACGTGGTTTTGATCAGACAAAAGCCACTCACAACTAGGGTTGCCAACCCTAGTTGTGAGTGGCTTTTGTCTGATCTAAACCTCTTGTTAAATATTTCATTGACAGGTCGACGTCTGTGCGTTGTAGCGTGTTGTGCGTTGTGGTATCATCGCAGTCTTCTTCTTCTTATCGTGTGGGCAGAGCCCTGGAGTCAGAGTTTATTCAGACCGCCTTACGGCCTCTGACGTGGTTTTTATGTAACGACTACTAACCACCAGAGATAGTAGCCGGGACCAACGACTTAACGTGCCATCCGAAGCACGGAATCATTTTTCTTTTCAGACAATCAGGTGATTCAGCCTGCAATGTCCTAACCAACTGGGGAAAAACGCACAAAGTGACATATCACTAGGTGTGGGGACACGTGTGGTGTTCAATTCCCACGGGGGCGTGGGAATCGAACTCACGACCTCCGTGTCGACAGCCAGTGCTCTTAACAAATAGACCACGGAGGCAGATGCAGATCATCGCAGTGATCACAGAATATAAGAGGGGTTAGAAATGCAAAGTAGCGCTTTTGCTTCGGAGACGGCTGTCGCCACTCGTCTTCCCGCTCACGCTGCTACAATAACTCATATGCCCTCTCGCTCGCACCACACCGCGCGATTTATGGTGCTATGCAAATTATTGCATAACCTGTGGCGACACGTCCCACGCCTACTTTGCACTTCTAACCCCTCTTATAATGTTCTGTGAGAGTGATGGTCTTTCGCGGTAACATGCATCGAAGTCTAGTGGCTTCGCAGTAATGTTCTACCGCCTTAGAACATTTAAATGTGGACGAGTTACGCGTGTAATTCTACTAACAAACTTTTCAGTCACTTTTTACGGAGGACGAGGTAGCATGAAATACGCAACTTTGGATTTTATTCCGTTATTTTAGAGACTAATTTCAGAATTAGACTCTAACACAGATATTCACATGTCAAAAAGTCTTGTGTGAACCCCAAACAAGACTAGTTGTTCCGCAATTAAGGGCTGTCTCGTTTAGTGATAATGTATAAAATTGTATGCACATGTACACACGGCGACACATCAAGCTATACAAAACCAAAATAAGCTGGCCGCGCGTAGGACGAGTAATGTATAACGTCACGCGACCAGTTTATATTGGTTTTGTATAGCTTGATGTGTCGCCGTGCGTACATGATCATTTGATCTTGTACCTTGGCAGAGGGGAATTTTAACGTAAGGCAGGTCCCTATTTAAATGGTCTAAGTCTACTGCGGTACCGTGCACCGAAGTATAGTGGCTTCGCAGTGACGGTCTTTCGCAGTAACGTGCATCGCAATCTTGTAGATCGTTATGTAGAACAATATACTATTACCTATTCTGTGACATCGTGTTAAAATTCGTCGATGTTTTGTGTATCGAGATCCCGTTAACAAGAAAAATAAAGTCATTCGCATGTTACGTACCCAAATGATTAATATTCGAAATGACATTTACTCCCAGTTTATATTATAACATAGGTAATGAAAACAAAACCTGAAAGCAGTTTCTCCTAGGGTTAAATTTTCAAAGGTTTAGCGTAAAAAGGTAGTAATGAATAGAGATCGGATATTCGGATGCATATTTACCTAAACTTCATTTTTCACAAGAATATGTGAACAAGTCTTAATTCATTTATTTTATGAATCTATCCCCGGACCGTTTTAAAGTCCAGGGATTGCTAAAATATCGCAGAACTTGGACATTTGAACAACTCAGACAACATGAATAACTCAGAGAGCATGGACAACTCAGACAACATGAACAACCCAGAGAGCATGGACAACTCTGGCAATTTGGTCAACTTATACAATGTTGTCTGAGTTGACAAAGTTGTCCGGGTTCACCAAGTTGTTCATGTTGTCCGAGTTGACCGAGATGTTTATTTTGTCCGAGTTGTTCAAGTCGATCGAGTTGTTCATGATGTCCAAGTCGTTCTACCTACTGTTGACTACCTACGAGGACCAGTATGACAAAGTGAAGCAGATTGCCCGATTTTTTTAATTAACTTTATTCAGAAAGGCTATATGGCTAAGGCCATACTATGTTTTCGTCGGGAAAAAAATGAAGTTTAGGTAAATACGCATCCGATTATCCGATCTCTAGTAATGAATGACCTATATGTAGCAAAGTTTGAGCAGTGAGATTAAGTACACAATTATGTATAAATAAATATAACTGAAGAAAATTTCGATTATAAGTAAGGTTTTAAAATTCACAAATGTTTTTTCCTAGTCATTCAAATTGGCCGCTTCTGCACTAACACCTTTAAATAATAATACGCTAGAGCTTTTGTTTTTTAAACGGCTTTGAGTCATAGTATAATAAAACAACGTTAGGTTCAAAAAACCAGTTCGAGTTTGGGTTTTATAGCGTTGTGTTGCCGTTGCCTCAACGTATCATAACATAATTCATACCCGCCAAAACAATCATCAGTTTGTATGATAACTTTACTTCTAATTTGTCAAGTTTATTTTTGGTCTTTATTTTATATTTTTTACGGATAGAAGACGTAAAGTATGTTAAAGTCATAAAGTTTAGACCTTCTAACTTTAAAGTTCATATTTTATGCGATTTATCGAGTTTATCAGTATAAATTTAATTTTTGTCTGACAAAAGTGTTTTTTTATAAAGAAAAGCCGAACCGAATTGATGACCCAAATATGTGTGTAGCACGCCTAAACCGTAATATGATCAAAAGATCAATTAGTAGAATTTCCTCATCGAACAAAACTGCAACTAGGTACGAGCAAGTATCCATCAAACGAGTTACGCGTCCGATAGACATGAGACGTCATTAAATGTGACCGAAAAGGGTTTAGCCAGCGCTTAATAAGGACTTTGGTAGGCGATGCCGGTAAAAGTACTAACATTTGTGTTTCATAGGGCGCTGTGGCGGTTTAGTTGTGTACTTGGTATTCTATAGGTAGCAAAGAGACAGTCTTGGAAATCTACATTGTCACATTATGAGTTCGTATGTATTGTTTAAGCGTAGGGTAGGTATGTTCTAGAGTTTCTGTTCGTACCTTCTATACAGAGACAACACGTTTCAACGCAGAAAGTGAGCTTCAACCCTAATATTGAATAAACTTGTACCTACAATACATAAGGGGGTGCTTCAGATCATCAAACTGGATAACTCACAGCACATTAAAATCGCGAAAAAATTAACTCTTTCATACATTTGTCGTCGTCTTCTATGGAATAGTTAATTTTTTTTTCACGATTCCGTAGTTATCTCCACAGTGAAAGTAACTACATTCAAACTGAACTCAGTTTGATGGTCTAAACATGTATAATTTATGTAACGCATTTAGTTTTACACCCTGTAATAGATTTAACTTCGCCGGAACTTTCTAACGTTTCCGTCTGTCCGTCTTTGAATCGTATTTAATTTTCCCCGTGCCTTCAACAATTTTTTAATCAAATTTTACTTTGGAATTTGTAGCATATCAACTTTTGTATTTATAATGGAGTTCAACATTTTATCACAATCTCAGAGCTTCTTTGTTATAGAACCTAATTAGTAATAAAAATAAGAATAAATAATTTCATTCACAAAAATTTCGGTGATTTGCCTAAAAATAAAATAAACACAAAATAAAAAGTCATATAAACAGGAAACTAGTATTTTAATTCGCGCTTATATTCCAGATGATGTCATGTATACACTCACACGCAAAAGTTATTCGACACGTATTTTTTGTTCAATGTTTTTTTTAAAGTTCGGTAAAGCGCGGATTCGTTGAGAAATCGAATGCAATAATTTTACGGTTAAAAAATATTTTTTTGAATACAAATAATTATTCTTTTTTAGTGTTCCTTAACAAAATTGGAAAAACGGAACACTTATGGAATCAGCTCGGTGTCTGTCCGTCCGTCCGTCTGTCACAGGCATTTTTCTCAGAGACCTTAAGACATAGAAAGTTGAAACTCGGTACAGACAGATATAGCAATTGGTGGTCTGATATCATAAATAAAGTAAAAAAAGCAAAAACTATATTTATATCGGGGGCAATTTGGGGAGTAAGAAATGGTAAATTTAAAAAAAATGTCTACCCTATGGTGTGGGGTATTATTATTAGTGGTTGGGCTATTGCAAGCATGGGTCGTTATGTAACACTACGACCATCGCTGATCTTTTGTGTTCGCCCCAAGCTCACCCATATTTTACGCATACCTCCGAACTTACGGTATTTTCTTTTCATTCACGGTAATGCAGGTTTCCTCACGATGTTTTCCTTCACCGCCAAGCTAGTAAATGATAAATACAACCGTACATAATTTCCGAAGAACTTAGTGGTACGGGCCTGGAATCGAACCGCGTCCTCATGATTGAGGCGCTAGCTCTCTTCCGTATGGGCTATCATCGCTCTATGGTGTGGGGTATCAATTGAAAGCTTATGAAAATACTAGTCTAAAAATATACTTTTCAATTTTTTTATTAAAACTATGTTTAACAAAATTTTCAATTCAATCAGAGAAATTGCTGTACCCACCACTATTTAAAAAAACATTGCCGTATAAGATCTGAAAAAAATCATGAACATCAGAAATAACTTGTAGATGGCGGGAAAATTATCAGGGTGGCTCTAACTTGGATAGTTTTTTTTCTATACCCAAAAAACGAACACCAGTGAGACCAGTGTAAAATGATCTTCAGTTACTACGAGTATGTGACCACATACTAAGTATGTGTAAATTTATAGTGGTTTAATCAATGACCCATTTTAAACAACTGGTAGTACGGAACACTAATTGCCCGAGTCCCGACTCGTACTTGGCCGGTTTTTTTTGTATAAATAACATACGATAAGTAGGTATAAATTACTATCGTATATTCTTGCGTCTTATACAGGGTCCTTCTTAATATGCTGACACTTTTTTTAAGGGGATGATCAGACCATCAAACTGAACAACTTTCTCTATGGCACCAACATCGAAATCGCGAAAAAATATCAGGTCTTCCATACAAAACTGCAAACCTACTCGAGCCAAATGTATGGAACAGCTCATTTTTTTATTCGTGATTCTGATGTTGGTCCCATAGAGAAAGTGTTCAGTTTGATGGTCTGATTATTCCCTTAAAACAGTGTCAGCGTATTAAGAAGGATCCTGTATATTCCGTGCTCTATTAGAAAATTTTTTTCTTTTGGCATCTTTAAGATTTAATAACGTTTTGATTTTTCTTTTCAAGTACGAGAAACCCTATCTCCTGGAGGCCTGTGTCCAGTAGTGGACCGTTCATTGGCTGAGATGATGATGATGATGGTGAATATCATATAAGCAGGTAAATATGAATGTGTAAATTGTAAACAGTAGCATTATCTACGATTAGTGATAATTATTGTATTAGGCTGTTTAGTGTTTAAATAAATCATTCATTCATTCATAGTCTCCTAAGTATTGTGTGCTTGATTGTACATCACACACCACACCGGTCTCGAGCGCGTGGGCGGCGGCGCGTCGTTTCCCATGTCCCGCGGCACACGACAGTTATATCAATATACCGACCGACACACCGACCCCGACACCGACATCGGCACCGGCGGCCCTCGATCGACCAACTACTTCACATCTCGGCCAAAACCAGCTGATTCTTTTATTTGGACTTATTTTTACATTGGTGTCGTTAGTCTGACGAGATCAAACTTTTTGTACAACCATTTAAGGATTTTAAGATTTATGGGGAGAGAGCGAGATTCATCAGAAAGTGGGTTGAATCATTAAAATCATTTCATTCTTCCGTATTGACCTTTAAATTAGATTACTGCAACGATGTGCAAGTGGTCTTTCTAGAAAGAATACGTTTTTAAATCAATTCTGAGCCTACGAGACTACAAAATTGCGCTGTAGATTATTAAAAAAATGTTGCACGTTAACCTAAACTCATTATTAGTAAATTAGTACCTAACTCAAGCAAACTATTATGATCTGAGACCCAAGTTTCAACGCAATGGATTACATTTCATTTTATGTAAGATACCAAAATTCTAAAACCATTTGGAGATTATCACTCACACTCAGTTGCAGAAACGCTCATTAGAGTTAATCCGCCATTAAATCTCTTTCTAGCTTTTACTACTTCAACAAGACAAAAAGTGACAGCAAGAGATTTAATGGAGGATTAACTCTAATGAGCGTTTCTGCAACTGGCAGTCAGTTGCAGAAACGCTCATTACTGTTACCATTAAATCTCCTGCTAGCTGTAACAACGTCAACAAGACAAAAAGTGACAGCAAGAGATTTAATGGAAGATTAACTTTAATTAGCGTTTTTGCAACGGAGTGTAAGCACAGTATAAGAAAGAGTATCTGAGTATGGTCACAGTTAGTATAAGAAATAGTATCTATTACAAAGTGATTCAGAGTTAATAGTAGGTATATAAAAATTTACAGATTTTTTTATCCATTATTTCTTCGAGTTATTTAAAAAATACTGAGAAATTACAAGCTAAGCTAAATGAAATGGATTTCCTTTTCTTTTCCTGAGTATCATTTGACATTTCTTTTTTTCTTAATCGTTTTTCATAAAGGCAACAACATAGACATGAGTACATTGATATCGTTGGGCAACAATGAAATGGCCATGAAGGTGTCAAAAAATCTAAAGTTCATTAGAAAATAGAAATAATGAATAAAAATGGGAAAAATACGTAGTAATCTTTTATTTTTAATGTAATGTATTTAATAAAAATAGATTATTAATAAAAACTGAAATATGGAACATTCTTCGCAATAAATCCTATTTGATTGTATGATATAATTTATGATGGATCAGTGTGGAGTGTAGTGGAGTGGAGTGGAGACGCGTGAGAATCGGTCCACTTTTCAACTGCTGCTCAAGTTCAAAGCAAAGATCTTCAAGTACCTACTCTCGACGAGTTCTTCAACATTTACTCTTTTGCCGGTTATTATTACACTTGTATTGTAGTATTGGATACAGAGTGTTAGGATAAACAGTTGTATTACTTTAATGGGTGATTGTACTTATCATACTGAATAACTTTCCCTCAGAAACCGATAGGAAATTCGCAAAAAACAAATTGACTTTCCATAGGTAGGTAAGGTACTATACCTAATTACAATAAGCTGATCGAACGTTTGTACGAAAAAAAGACAAACAATTTCGTTGCTAATATCCCTTAGGCACAGATTTTTTTTTTTATTTTTATTTATTTATCACAAAAAAAGAACAATAATATAACACCTTTTAATTGGAACCGAGCATGCGTTTAGACTTATCTAGGTGTTGTCTGGAGGTAGCCCAGAGTGACCGAGGTCTGTGCTTGGACTATTCCGTTTTGTTGACTATTGAAATCAATTTTGACGGTCAATAACCAGTGCCGTATTTTGGTTTTTGCCAATGTCGTAAGAATGGGTATATACTTGCCTTAGGCAACCTTAGGTTAAGTTGTTCAGTATCACGAGTACCTACAAACCCATTTTGAATGCAACTATCTAGCCTAACACTCTGTAGAACATGTTCTGGATTAACACAGGCTACTTTTAAAAGTCGACGCAGACACACATACATTTCTAGTGAATAATAAAACAAACAGTTTCTATACTTCATGTTGTGTCACAAAACTGAATGATTTATTTAACCTTACAAATAAGATAATATAATACCTAAGTAACCGATAATTTTCCTTTTGTGCTAATTCTGGTTCATAGGAACTAGTAGAACTCTTCAGGTGAGAGCGGCTCCGCAGCGTGGTTCCGTAGCTTTATAAATCTACTAGGTACTAATAAATATTGAAACTCGTTGGACACCTTGACTTTAGACACTTTACCATAGCGTAAATAGCTTTACCTTCCAATCGACTTCTATACAAGAAGCGTTAATAAACAAACACAAACCTGAAAACATTCAACCAATCAATTATACTTACAAAACAAAAAACCAGAACACATTAGAAAACATTTTGTGGTTAACAAAACACAAGGGTGTTTCTTAATGCTGACGATTTTTTTTAATCCTCCCTCACCCCTAATAGAACAACCAGACCATCAAACTAACACTTTCTTAGTGGGACATCGAAACGAAATATCGTAAACAAAAATCTGATCTTTCATACAAAACTGCAAACATATTCGACCCAAATGTATGAGACGCAGTTTCGCGATTTCGTTATATTATGTTATTAATAGAACATGCATACATACATACATAAGCTCACACCATTATCCCAAGGGGGTAGGCAGAGACCACGGACCGCCACAAGCTACGACTCTGACAAACCTATTTAGCCTCATTGACATTCATACATCTTTTCGTGCACTTCCGTCGATTGAGCACTTGTGCTTTTCGGAAAAGATCATTAATTTGATTATTAATAGAAAGGTATAGGATTTCAAAGCCATAGTGATTTTTAACCATTTACCAAGAATTAACATTTTTAAACCATTGAGGTAGTTTTAAACGCTAACCACAGACATCACATAGGTGCCAAAAACAAATATACGAGCCCCTTTTCAATTTTTCATCACATGCAAATTGACACAAAAAACAAAACATTGGGATTGTTAGTTAGGTAGGTATTTGAAAAGCAGAAAAAAACTAGTTTTGCTAACACTGGAAAACCGACGAGGTTAATATTATAGGGTTCACATTAGGAATTTAATTTTGTTGTCACTAAGCTAAGTCACTAAGTTATATCGGTTCTGGAGAAACGGTTTTGATATTTGCATTCACAACTTTTTGCTATTTTATCCCACTATCTCACCCTTATTCGTGAGAGCGTTTGCCCTGCAGTGGGATCCTACTAGGCTATAACATTTTAAACTTAATTTATGTAATGTATGTACCTACCTATTTCTCATTCCCTTGTGTTTTTTTATTAGCGAAATGTCAAACAACCTTGGGTCAACCCTATCAACAACGACACGACATTAATTTAATTCTGACAATGCTACATCCAAAGGGTATTTATAGTTTGTCATAAATAAAACATAGGTATGGTAGGTAGGTTTTTAGAGGAAAAACGGTGAAAAATCATTGGCTTATAAACTTATAATAGTAATAATATAACAGTAGCTGTTGTTAGCATGCTGGCACAGGGCCGGCAGCCACCGCAGACGTTGCAATCACCTATTCAGTCTCGTTTAGGTATATAATTAATCGATTCACAAAGCCAGTTGGCCACATTCACTAGGATCGATCCCATAACTTCAGGTCATAGGTCGCTGCTATGACAGACAAGGACAAACATAGTTGCACAGTCGCTCCGAGCAATTCCGTAGGAAATGGCGAATCACGCCTCCAACACTGAGAGGGATAGCATTATCGATAGTGAAATGTTAGTAAGATAAAATGCATGATGCAAATGAGACTCTAACTAATGCTGTTAAGGTATAATTTAGTCGTGTCGTGTCGTAGTCACGATTTCGATATTCTTTACAGAGGCTTGTCAGTATTTCACTTCATTGTGTTTGTTATTATCATTTAGAGTAAACTTATTATTATGTTAATGCAATATTTTCTTGGTCTATTTAAACAGCTGGTGACAGAGCTGAGTAGGTCCTAGGTACAATGTTGAACTTACGGTAGGAGTAGGTACCTACTTACTTTGCTCTACATACTGTCCCTTTAATATTTTAGTTGTATTTTCAACAAAGAAATTGTCACGGCATACATAATGTATCATTAATATTTATATCTAGATGTTTTAGCTACAACAAAAACTATTATTTTATTATGCAATAAAATTATATAAAAAATGGTAATATGTAGAGTTAGATCTTGAGATATTTAAAAAAATATCGAAATCTCGAGTAAAAATTTATTCTTCAAGCCATCGTAATTATTAAAGGGGCTTCATTTTTGGCACACACATAATAGTTTGTATAGCTACTACCACAGAGTACTATAATTACAACACCTAGAATTACTACCGTAACAGCGTAACTAGTGACATAGATATAAATATTAATGATACATTATATGCATCGTGACAAGTCCTTTGTATTTTTAGGGTTCCGAAGTCAACAAGGAACCCTTATAGTTTCGCCATGTCCGTCCATCTGTCCGTCTGTCCGTCCATCTGTCCGCGGCTTAGCTTAGAGACGCTTAGTACTGGAAAGCAATATTTTGGCATATTTATCACGCCGACAAAGTGGTAAAATAAAATCTTGATAAATATTTTTTTTAGGGTACCTCCCCTGCCACGCGAAGTGGGGATGAAATTTGTTTTTCTCTTCTATCCCATGTTGTGGGGTATCATTTTTCGATTTAGGGATCCGTAGACCGTAGTATAAAGCAAAAAGCCTCCTTCTAAGTCAATTTTATTTGTTTTGTTTTTATTATTTATTTTCATTTTTTTTCCATAACATTGTGCTGAATATTCTGGTATTAACTTATTATACCTACATATACTGGAAATTATGTTAGTACAAGTATGGTAGAAGTAAAGATTATCACAAGATTGATCTATTGAACTACGAGTAGCCTCGCATTCTGAACTACCTATGAATTTGTTTTAGAAAGGGTATGATTTTATTAATTTTACCTAATAAATGCATTTTCAGTGGCCTAATAAATAATATTTGTTCCTAAAATAGTAGATCTGTCACTTAAATTGAATCACCAAATAATGTTAAAACGCTTACCTAAATATTAAATAAGAATTCAATCAATCATGGGCCTTGTTTCATCGAAATAGATGTTTCAAACAGCGTCACGTTCGTGGCTATATAAGCCGATTCGGGAGCGGCAATGCCTGCCGCATTTACGGCATAAATAAGAATTACTTAATGATAATATCAATCATCAATATTGGGTTTCAATATAATAAAAGTGTCATTAAAACTGAATCTCCAAACAATATAAAAAGGTTACCATAAAAATTAATTTTTAATCACTGGAAAATAATATTGGAAGGACTGTACAATAGGTACCGTCGAGTTCAGGGTTCATATTTTTTTCAAAAAGGTCTTGTTATAGTTAAGCTAAATACGAAATTTCAACTTGCGGAAATTTATAGTTATCGAGATATGATTTTTTGAAATTCGCCAAATCTCATACAATTTTGTCTAAAAGAGCGTGTCGAGGCTCTAGAAAAAAAAAATTAACACCGAAGGCTATGGCAAGCTATTGAGTTTGATACGGCGACCAGCCTAACAGTAGCAATTCGGTTCTGTGGTCGCAAGAAACTGAGTTGGATACGGCGACCAGCCTACGAAGTAAAAATTTTTTTTTTAGCCCGCCAATTTGACTCCGCTCCTGTTAGGCATCTGATCTATTTATTAGGTGACAGATCTATTATTTTGATGATTGAACAAATTAAATGATACTAATAGTATTATTGCTGCCCGTGAATTACTTTTTAGTGGACAGGAGTGCGACTTTTGAATCTCATTCGCTGAGTTCAGCAGTTGAAAATGTCAAAATGACTGTGGAGATATGCATCTTTCTACTGCTGATTTGACTTTCAAAAATCATACAGCAGGAGTGCGATTTTTGAAAGTCAAATCAGCAGTAGAAAGATGCGTATCTCCATACATTTTCAACTGCTGAACTCGGCGAATGAGATTCAAAAATCGCACTCCTGATCTTATTTTCAGGCTATGAAAAAAATGGTCAAACTATAATTTAAGATACAATTTACATTTAATCTGATGATTTATACTTAGAGACAGTTTTGATAAATATGATGACTAATATATTTCTTGGGGATAGATATTATTATTAGGGTATTGCAGATTAGTGACAAATCGAAACTTAGGTGACAGAAAATATTGTTCCCTTTTAGAAATAATAGATAATGCTAAACACGAACTCTTGCCTAAAGGCGTACCTAATGTTAAGAACCCTGCGCTGACGCAGATATAAGTACTAATTTAAAACCTGGTAACGAACTGTTGTGTAAACTACTTATTAGTTATTAGACTGATTTGAACCGTGTATATGTGGGACTAAAGTTCATATTTATACACCTGATTTTAAGACGCATAGCGACCTACAGAGCTAGTTTGAATTCAAGAAGGCTTTTATCAAATCATATTTATGTCTAAATTCAACAATCGCAGAGACTGTGGTGAAAGTATACGCTGAGTAACGTATCCCGAGCCAAAATAAATATGTTTTTTTCAAAGGTCCCACTAGTAGAACCATAGAAACCGATTGGTGTTTCTATAGAAAAACTACGCGGTAGGACCAAGAGAAGCAAACCAATGTTTGTTTACCTAATTGCTCTAAAGCAATATCACTTTTTATATCGGTAATCGCGTTCAAAAAACGGCTCTATAAGGATTTCGATATTTTCAGAATAGGTGTTTAAAATGGGGGCAAAAAATCGATTTAGATAGGTCTCATTTCTTTAAAAAACTCGCTTTCAGCGAGCATAGCTCGACCGCTTAGGTTCCAACTGACAATAATATTAGTAATGTTTCTCTTTTCCAGGATAAGGTAGGTTAGGTATACGAAGCGAATATAATTTTGCGAACCAACATTACTTTAGCTTACGCTATTATAGCTTTACTAGGTGACAACCAAACTTGCCTAAAGACTAAAACACTGTTTAATGGTATTAGTACTTAAGTTCTCTATCATACGAAATCTGATACATCTTATATGGTAGAAAACTCGTTAGTAGTCAAGAGGATTTAAACATCATCAGCCTATGTTGTGGAAGTGTATACGTTTCTCTGCCTCATTTCACGAGTAATTTTGAGAGGATGAAGAGGCAGGCGGCAGGTAGTCAGGGTAGTGGTCAACATGCTGTCAGGGTATTTTAAAGCTGCCTCAATAGACCTCCGCTTGGTACAGCGAGAACCATCATCTATGGATTCTATGGCAATACGTGAGTCGTCATTTTCAACGTTTAGGTACGATAAATGGAGAAAAGTATAAAACAAAATATTTAATGTAACGTCTCACCAGATAACACTTATCTATACGTCACAAAAGATTAAAATTCACAGTTCATTCACAGTAAAATATATCTTTACGCTATAGATTCGAAAATGACTTGATTCGCAAGACTTCTTGAGGACAATTAACTTTAATGTAACAGGATGACAGTGAACGTGGCTCCGACACTTCTAGTATAGTACATAAACATATAGATCATTTGTAAAAAATGCGCTATTCCCATAGTTTTTACTGATCTCAATCCATGTTGTACGTTTAGGGCTGATTCGTAGATCAATAGACGGTGACACAAGTCAGTAATGAATATTTGCAACAGATAACTCATGCAACACCTCGGTTAACAAATAACAATCAATCGGAGAGCACCTGTAACTCCCCCTCCCCTCCTCAGTTCGTTCCAGAATTTGTTTAGGCCTCATTTTAGTTCGCTACCACGTGTAGTTTACTGGTAGTTTACTATAATTAACGTTCAATGTGACCTACATTCAGTTTTTGAACAAACATAGGTGAGGTTCGCAAAATACTATATTCTTCGACTTTATCATAACTTTTGGTATGTTGCAAAAGTATTGATTAGATAACGCTAGATAACGAAATGGTTGTGTAAATAAAAGATGCACATTTTTTCGCCGGTTCACCAAATCGGTCAGTTTTCGAAATGCTACTTCTGTTATTGACCATTTTATGTAAAGCACTTGCTTTATAGTTTATTGTACAAAGCTTAGAGTTTATTGTGCAAAGGGCATTGGCCAAAAATATATGTCCTTCATAAGCTGATGGTTTTTAGGGTTCCGTACTCAAAGGGTGAAAACGGGACCCTATTACTAAGCCTACGTTGTCCGTTCGTCCGTCCGTCCGTCTGTCCTACCTATTTAGGGCTGCAACTTTTGAACCGTAATAGCGTAGGTAATAGCTAGATAGTTGACATTTTCACAGAATATGGATTATTACGGCGGATTTGTTAACAAATAATGAAACCTATCACCTATGATTTAATGCAATGTGAAATTTTCTTCCAAGTACAACCATTAACTTAGCTGTAACTGATATCGATGAAATAACCGTTTTCTTTTATTAAGTTTAACTAGCTTACGCCCGCGCCCGTGACTGCGTGACACCTCTCGCGTTAGTGTAGCTAGTTAGATTTTCAGTTTAGGTGTACTCTTGAAGCATCGTTAGATTGTCGTATATAACATGCATGCATTACTTTAATTGGTGATTGTACTATGATACTGAACAATTTTCCTAAAGGAAAATAGAGAAATTCGCAAACACAATCGTTCGATCAGCTTATTGCATTTAATATAATTACCTATATATTTTTCTCATTTCACATAGTTTTCTTAAAGAAAGTTGTTCAGTATCGGTACTACGAATAAATAAACACACATGGGTACCATGAGCATGACTCCTTAAAGTAATGTAACTGTTTACCCTAACACCCTGTAGAGTGCGCCCCAGCCTCACATAGTCGGTTACGATTACGAAGAGTGATAATAATTTCTCTATTCGTTTTATTTCTCCGAGACTATCCTATTCAAAGGAGGGCAGAGTAAAGACGTTTATCAAGATAAGGAAAAGCTCTGCTTTCGTTGCGTTTCAATAAGCCAATAGGTAGAGGGCAGGTGTTTGCTAGATAATGAAATTGCAATTGATAAACGGCGCGGTGCAGTTTCACTTTAGTGCCGAGACTAGACCCGTTCGACTTGTAGGTAATGTTTCCACAAGGCTTTCTTGTTTCACACTAGTCTAGTGTGATCATAACACCACCGGTATACTGTATTCCATTCCATTAGATATGTCTTTAAGATGTTAACAAAAATCGTATCTCCAAATATATGAACATTACAAATTATAATTTATAGCGGCCCGTCCCGGCTTCGCACGGGTGGACGTCTAATCTTTTCTAGCAATAAATATAGCCTATGTTACTCAGGGTGAATGCAGCTTTCTAATGGTGAAAGAATTTTTTAAATCGGCCCAGTACTTTTTGAGCCTATTCATTACAAACATACAAACATACAAAAATAGGTACAAATCTTTCCTCTTTATAATATTAGTGTAGATGATGAACTGCGGGTCGAACTCCATGCCATCGTAAACATTTACGTGAAATATTAGTTAGATTATGAAATGCAATTTGTATCTTTGATTTTTATGATGGTCAAAATAAGTACCTACCTATTAAGCTATAGGTAGGTTTAAAATAAACTAATAGTGCCGCAGAACGGTCTCACGCTAAATCATAAAATAATTATGTATTTGACGAAATATCTAATAGATACTCATTCAAAATCGAACTGGCAGAGCAGAAAACGGTAAAGAAAATATTCCGAGATGGATTTTTTTCACCTATTGTTGCATTGCAGCTATGCAAGGAATGAAACGGATTTTTTAATTAAGTATATTATTGGTATTTTTAGCGTGTTTTCCTCAGACTGAAATTTTATTAAGTTTAATTAAATACGATCACTATACAATGAGTAGCTTGTACCGTAACCATAGCTACTCTCCGTGGTCATGGTCCTTTGGTGCTACCTATGGTTAAAGTATAATCAAGGAACATAAATACTCCCTGATACGAATAAATCGAGGTGGTCACTCGTTATTGTGACAAATCATATAAAATCATGGATATTTATGGATAAGAATGAACAATTAAAATCAGAATAATGTTGCATGTAGAAGATGAAGGTAACTTTGGATCCAGACATATATACGTCTTCGTCCTGCTCGCCCAAACAATCAGCTTCTGCAACTCCATCGTCCAGCCAAACCAGGCTATCACCAATGGAGCCACGGGGTACATAATTGGCTACTTTTTGGCCTACATCTTCTTCGGAATACCCATCCTCTATATGGAACTGATAGTAAGCCAGTTTACTGAGCGGGACTGCCTCGAAGTGTGGAAAGCCCGCCCCTGCCTGTCTCACATAGGCTACACGCTGGTGCTCTGGCAAGTGATGGTTCTCATTTACAACCACATCATAGTTTCTTTCACCGTTCACTACTTTCTAATCAGCTTCGAAAACCCGGTCCCTTATCACGTATGTGGACGTTGGACTACAGAAGACTGCAGGATATTAGCTTTCAATTACACTGTTAACCAAGATTGTGTAAGAGTGAAGGAACAATCTGAATACTGCGAAGATCTTTATCTCACCTTCCCGGAGTACCAATACTGGAGGAATTACGTGCTGGGATCCAAAGCAAGGAGTGATTTCTATGTCGCGTGGAGAGTTTGTCTCGCGTCCGGGCTGGTCTGCATCATCGTGTTCCTCAACTGTTTCAAAAGAATGCGCTCTCTCAGACTGTTTCTAGGCGTATTCGTTGTTTATCCGTTCTTCGGATATCTGTTGCTGATGCTGGGTTCTATGACACAAAAAGGGTTGGTCTCGAAATATGATGACGCTTTAGACTCAGAATTTATTCTGTTCGCGGAAAAGTTCAGGGTTTCGAGTATGATCCAGCAGGTAATGTACGCGCTGAACGTGGGCTCGGGCGTGATGTTCAACCTGTCGGCTAGCACCTCGTTCCGCTCGCCGTGCTACGGGAACACCGTCATCACGGTGGTCGTCTCCGCCGCGTTCTCCACCCTCGCCGTCTGCACCACCGCCATGATGGCATGCCCCTACGCCTACGAGTTCGGTATCCCGACCGGCACTGTCATGAACATCAAAATGTCTTTAATGTTCGAAAAGGTCCCTAGGTTACTCTTTGAATATAATTACAAGACTTTTTGGCTTCTACTTTATTACAGCGGCCAAACTTGTTTAGGAATCAGTACAGATGTGGTACTTTTCTATAGTTTAACTGAAATGATCATGAAAAGATACGAAAAAATTGCAAGGTATCCTGGCCTCGTGAGTTTGTTTGGGATTGTTATTTTGTTTCTGTGTACCGTACCATTGTTTGGTCCTTTTGGGATATTAGTGTTAGTGTCTTCTTTTAGGCGGTATATTTATTTAACTTCGACTTTCACCGCCACGATAGAGTGTTTAGTTTTTATCGTTTGGTACGGTTTCGATAGGTTTTCTGAGGATGTTCACTTCATGCAAGGAATCCGACCGAAAAACTATATGAGATTAATCTGGTTACTCTCGAGTGTCCTGATGACATATGTGTTCATTAGTGAATTTTACTATCAATTAGTAACGCGACGTACAGATAGCATCGACACATTGGGGATCTATATCTTGTCGATATTATTGGGAGTGATGATATTGTTACTGATCGGAAAGTTATTGGTGGCTGCTTGCAGACATAAGCTTGATGAAGCGATCCGTCTGGACCCAACTTGGGGACCGAAGAGTGAGGTGCTGAGGAGAAGCAGGGCCATGTTCACAGCTCAAGCCATGACTAAGGAGTACATGTATAGACAGTACCACCTGCAGGCCGGGATCCTGGCGAGGCAGAGGAAATCTAATTCAAGGGTTCAGAAGGAAATTTACGAAAAGTCGCTTACTCCTAGCGTTTGGGTGACTTCTTGATTGCTACCTACGAATCCACCTTCAATTTTATACCCTGTACAAGAGTAAGTTCATACAAATATTTGGATTTCAGGGGTGGGGGGGGGGGGGGGGGGGGGAAATGTTGGAGTTCTAATTCAATCGTTATAGTTCCGATTAGGGTCAATTCACACGTACCACAACCACACCACGTCGCAGCGACAAAATGTGGTCAAGCTGTGGTTACGTGTGAATAGTGTCGCTGCGACTTTTTGCAGTTGCGTTGTGGTACCGACAAAATGTCGATGTGGTTGCGTTGTCGCTGTCGTTGCGATGTGGTAACCACGTGGTCATGTGCAGTTATACTCCGACTTTCGTAGAGGAAACACGGCTTGACGGCATGTCGTGGCGATGTGGCCGCGGTGCCGCCGCCGGTGGTGGCGTTGCCGTCGAGATGTGGTTGCGATATGGTCGTATTACACAGGTGGTCGATAACAACGGCAAAATGTGGTACGTGTAAATTGTAATATTCATTTTCAATACAAAATATATGCCCGACCGCATGGCGTCGTTGTGGTGTGGTTGAGGCTGTGGTGTGGTTGTGGTACGTGTGAATTGACACTTAGTTTTCTTTTCTTTTTAAATTTACATTATAAAAACTCAACAGATGGCATGTTCATCGCTCCATAGAGAAGTGGGCGAGATTATGTCAAGACTGTGCCTGCCTTTTTTAAATGCCTATGGATCAAGCCCATACTACAGCCATGTGAGACGTAAACAGTTTTAAATTTTAAATTACAATCATACAGGCTGTTAGGGTAAATAGTTGCATTACTTTAAGGGGTGATTGTACCCATGATACTGAACAACTTTCCTATATGTTTTCCTATTATTTCCTTTAAGTTTCTTTGGGAAATTTGTTCAGTATCATGGGTACAATCAACCCTTAAAGTAAGCAACTGACCCTAACACCCTGTATGTTAATAATGAAATATTCCATTAAAGATACGTTAGCACATTTTTGATCATCGTATCGATCCCCTAGAATACCACAGGAAAAACGACCATTTTCAATTAAAGTTTTTATACGTTATTATTTATTGATGTATCGTTTTAACTTAATGAGAGGTTTTTGTTATACCACAAGTAGATATTGTTACATGAGTCACTGTACCTACATATATTAATACCCATGGTAAATACATTAAACTAGTATTGTGTTACGTAATGCTCTAAGATACTGTGAGTCACCACCAAAAATAATATGTATCATAATATTATAATAAAATACAAAGGTAACATAAAATTATATTAAATTGCTGTCTAATAAATAAAATTATTCATTTATTCCTCAGACTAGTTTAGTGGTCATGATGTCATGACTCATCAATGATCTTTGGTTATTAATGTAGAGTTCAAGTGTTGAAAATAAACGATAGGCGATGTTCATAAAAATTCACAATGAACAGCAAATGAAAACATATTTGATTTTATTCTATTTCTAGGATTCCGTATATCAAAGAGGAAAACAGAACCATTACAGGATCACTTTTTTGTCCCTCTGTCTGTATGTCTGTCCATCCGTCTGTCGATACCCTTTTTCTCAAGAACGAGTATAATTTTATCAAGTCGAAATTAATACCAAGTACTAAATTCTTAAACGATACCTTGGAAGTGTAAAAAATGCAAGCTCCTAAGTCAACGCAATCTTAAGATACTTTTTACACTGTTCGCTGGATACTTACGACCATTTATGACATATTTGATACTCGCAACTTGCAAACTTTATATCAAACTTCTCATTGACATACAATCATGAAATATGGCATAAAGAAAGGTCTCATAGCACAAGTATTTAAAGAAATAAATCTGAAAATTTATTTCGTAGTTAGTTTTATAAATCGGATCGATTTAATACTTTCAAATTCATCAAAATCGGGTCAGAACGTCATTGGGGTAAAGGGAAAAGGGCTAAAAAGTCGAACAGACAGATGGTTCACCGAATAAATACCAAGATACTAATATTGTATAAAAAAACAGGCCAAGTGCGTGTCTGGCTACGCGCAGTCTCTTCTTCTTATCGTGTGGGCAGGGCTCTGTAGTTGTCCGTCACAATATACGGACGTAGAAGGGTGCTTCTTTTTTATACTACGGTTTAACGGCTAATAAAGTCTAAAAAGTAAATTTTATAAGTTTGTCGACTAATACTCGTAAACTTGTAAAGTCTATTTAGCGGTGATAATAAGGGAGAAATATTTGTATGATGATTTTGTTAAATTTTCGTACTACGTTGCACCATACTATACTGTTAGCTAGAAATTTGTGAGTATAGCCTATGTTAACCTATCTTCAAAATAATTATGACGAAAAAAGGTATTACAATAGGGATTCATATTTAAGATTATTTTATTTTTTATTTATTTATTTTTAAACATAGTAATAGGTATAACTCAAATGTTACATATCTACTATATTTAACTAACAAAATAAAAAATTACGTCCAAACATTTTCAAACTAAATAGGCCTAGTATATCGATGTGGTTTTCATTGTTTTATGGTATCGAGATCGAGCTATGAAGGCTGTCGTACCTGTCTGTACTGAGGTAAGAATGATAGCAAAATTGCTAGGAAAGTTTTATACATAGGAGGTGGCGTAACGAACTGTGCACAGATATACCCAACTGGGCTTGACGTCATCGTGACGTCCCCGAGCTCACTTCAGTGTTATTCCAGCAGCCATGGCATGAACTTACTACTAGCGCCACGTAGTGTGGAGTAGCAGTACAAAAGAGCGTACTCAGGACATTCAATTTAAATATTTTTTTATTTAATTATCACCCTTGTTTTTTGTACCTACCTAAAATTAAGAAAATTGATAGTTATCAATAACAATGACGGTTAATTTTTGAGCATTATTTATAGGTACTTACTTACCTATTATTTGTTGACAAAAAATAGAAAATCTTGAAATCATGCTTTTTATTTTATCTCAAAAAAGTGTACATATCAAAAAGTGGGCGTTTTACTGAAATAAATTCCTCCTTTTGTTAGCTTTCTAAAAAGGTTTAAAAATTAATGTTTAAGAATAAATAATTGCATTGTCAAAAAAGGTTTTTTACTTAGTATGTACATGATACGTAGAGGCAACATTCTTTTGGAGAAAAATTTTACGAAAATTCTTTAGATAGGTAACATTATTTATTAATTAAAAATCTACACATCTCACACAGAGTGAGCCCCTCGGTTCCAAACACAAGCACTCAAACACTACGCAAGCACTTTCATAGTTCACTTTTAGTTACTCTTGAAGTAGTTAAGGTAAAATTTCATGACCTCCGCTGCATTTATTATGCCGTGCCTTAAGTCTTCAACGTCGTTTACTGTGGTAAGATAAACAAGGTCTTTCATTGTGTCCTCGCCCCAGACATACAAATTACATGGGGTCAAGTCGGGGCTTCTTGTAGACCATGGATTGGTCGTCCTCTACCAATCTTTCTATTCGAATAAGTCGCGAGTCGAGTCGTGCCAGCAACGTAACCATTTGAGAGATTGGTAGAGGAGAGGAGACGCCACTCCTTGGGAACATGACGGAATCGAACAAAATAATCCTGTTCAGGGTTCCGTTACTTACACAACAGAACATTATGAAATAATCCTCCCTAGAATATTGAAAAATATTAAGCATTATTTATAGGTACTTACTTATCTACCTATTATGTTCAAAAATAATTCACATAATTTTGACATTCGGTTCCGATATTCAGAAAACACAATAAAAATTTGCGAACTAAAAATTAATTTGGATACTGAGTTCACCCCCTGTATCGTGGATATTTCTTTTTTAATTGCTTTTTTGTTGCTTCGAGGTTGCTTCTGTTTTACTAAGTATTGCTACTCGTTACTAGATGTCGCATTGTAAACTCTAGCGGGAAGTAGCGTATTCAAATGCACCTTGAACCTTAACCTTAAGAAAGAGGTTCCACTTTCCACCGCAAGATGCTTTTTGTCTCTCCACCCTCCCCGCAACCGTCCTTCACCCCCTTTGGTGGCTACAACATTTTCTATAGACACAAGCCGATACGTCAACTCTTCCCAGGCGTGAAAAGGCAGAGCGTGTGAATTCTCTATGGTTTTATATTTTACTAGCAAGCGCCCACGATTTTATAACAAAGTATTAATCTAAAATGTGAATCCCTGTTGTAATACCTTTTTTCGTCATAATTATTTTGAAGATAGGTTAACATAGGCTATACTCACTTTCCAGCTAACAGTATAATATGGTGCAACATAGTACGAAAATTTTACAAAATTATATTTTACCGTTTAGTGCAGTTTTATTAAAATAAAATCGTTTTACTTAAAAAGAAATGTTTAACTTATTTTTTAGTTTTTTCCTTAAATTATACTTGACGCATTTAGTACTTCCTTCGAGATAGGAATATCTCTATGGGTGCGGACGATACCATGATCATAGACAATTTATAAGCTTCCCGACGATCAATCTAAAAAAGGCAACTAGGAATAATATATACAAAAATGATGGTCACACGCCAGACAACTAATTTAGAGATACTTTGCGATACTTGTGCTACTGACCCCAGTTAATATTTAAGGGTAAAGCTCCTCGGGTTTTTAACCCCAATTAATGATTAAAATCTGTTGCATTACTCATCCCTTATGGTAAATAAGGGCACATTATAGTAATTGTATTTAGAGATACATATCAAAGCTAGTTTAATAAACACTTCGTTAAATATTGTATTTTTTACCCGACTGTCCCAGAAGGAGGGTTATCAAGAGGTTATGTACTTGCTAGCGTACACATGACGGGGATCAGGTTTATTTTAGTGCCAATAAATAGTGCCTCAATCGGCCCTATTTAGTACCTAGGTTAAATAAATAGTGCCACTGCTGTAGTTTACGAAATATTTTACATTTTTTACCTGGTACGCTAGCTAGCTGGACGTCAAGCTAGCGTATACAGATTATGTGGCAAAAACGGTTTACATTACAGCAACGGCTCACACTCACAAAAAATAGTACTCAAATAGCGCCCTTGGGCATCCAAAATATCATCACCTTAAAAGATTAATAAAGATAAATAAGATTCAAGGTACGGAGATATAAACAAGTCTTTTAGGCCGGTGGAAATTAACATTAAATTCGCAAAGCATGATGTAGTGCTGCATTTTTTGGTATGTTGTTTGGATCAGTTAGGGTGATGTAAATCCCAATTTGCAACTTCGAAAAAGTTGTGCTCGCTGCGCACCACGTGATAAACTGCGAAAATTTTCGACTTTTTTCACTTTTTGCTCTAAAAGTCATAAACTATGCGTTTCCGACAACTAACATTCACTACATAGATGAAGCTAATTAAATTGGCAACAATTTAAGCCTAACCGCAGCTCTCTAAACCTTATAACAACTAAGCTGTGGCCCTTCAAAGATGGTCCATTTTTCCCGAAAATTTGAAATTTTTAGTTTTGCTCCCTTTTGAAGCAAAATATTGGCAAAACCGCTCGTTCTATGAGAAGGTCGTAAAATACAGTTGTAGTACATTTAATTTTCTTTCATTAAAGCACAGAACAAAGTCTGTGAGACAAATAGTTCACTCACAATATCTGAAAAACAAAAAGAGGGTAGAAATAGATTTTTAAAGAATTGAAACAGAAGGCATATAAAATCATAAAAAGGATAATACTTTTTCATTTGCAGGCTAGGTAAATCAACAAAAGTACAAAATTTGGGAAAGTAAAATCAAAGTTTATATGCAAATTGAATGTTTAAGAAGCGTTCCGTTTTTCCCGAAAATTTGAAATTTTTAGTTTTGCTCCCGTTTGAAGCAAAATATTGGCAAAACCGCTCGTTCTATGAGAAGGTCGTAAAATTAAGTTGTAGTACATTTAATTTTCTTTTATTAGAGCACAACACAATCACTCACAATCTGCATATCAAAACATAAGCTGGGAGTACCTACCTCCACGCGGTGAAGGCGGTAACAGTATATACTGGCTAAAACTCCCATTAACTAAACAAATGCCTTCGGACTTATGTTTTGGTTTTAATTTTCGCAGTAAGATAGTACTTGGAAGTAGCCTACCCGGTAACGCAGGGGAGCAGCCAAAAAAACTATTATCTTATTAGCGCGAACGAAGTCAGGCTAAACAGTCATAAAAATGTCGGTTCCACCGGGAGTCTGCTTTGTGTGTCGACTGGCACTCAAGGAAGGTGACAAGTACAGTACAGTGGTAATTGTAAAAAAACGTGGCATCCAAACTCTAATTAACTCGAGTGTGGAGCGTGGCCTCAAAGATGAACTTTTTTTGAAAAAGCTAGATGAAGTCAGTGTTCACGATGCTTGCAGAAAGAGGTTGGGAAATGAGCTCTTGCGGCCTTATTCCAATAACAACCCACAAAGAGCCAGCAACACCACAGCTTCTCAAAATCATAGCCTGCAAATGCAAAAAGGGATGCAGGGGGGCATGTTCTTGCCTAAAAGCTGGGCTCAAATGCTTGGCTTTATGCTTAAACTGCTCAGGAAAGTCATGCGATAACGTCGCCTTGATTTTGATATATGAAGATGATAATGATCCCGAGGAAGCTGAGGAAGAACAGGAAAGTGAAGAGCTTAACGAACCAGAGGAACGTGACAAACCTGAGGAGGAAGGAGAAATTGAACCTCAACCAAAAAAAAAAAACGCCGAGTGACTGCAGCTTCTTAAACATTCAATTGGCGTATAAACTTTGATTTTACTTTCCCAAATTTTGTACTTTTGTTGATTTACCTAGCCTGCAAATGAAAAGGTATTATCCTGTTTATGATTTTATATGCCTTCTGTTTCAATTCTTTAAAAATCTATTTCTACCCTCTTTTTGTTTTTCAGATATTGTGAGTGAACTATTTGTCTCACAGACTTTGTTCTGTGCTCTAATGAAAGAAAATTAAATGTACTACAACTGTATTTTACGACCTTCTCATAGAACGAGCGGTTTTGCCAATATTTTGCTTCAAACGGGAGCAAAACTAAAAATTTCAAATTTTCGGGAAAATCGGACCATCTTTGAAGGGCCACAGCTTAAGCTTTGTTTTAAGGTTTAGAGAGCTGCGGTTAGGCTTTAATTGTTGCCAATTTAATTAGCTTCATCTATGTAGTGAATGTTAGTTGTCGGAAACGCATAGTTTATGACTTTTAGAGCAAAAAGTGAAAAAAGTCGAAAATTTTCGCAGTTTATCACGTGGTGCGCAGCGAGCACAACTTTTTCGAAATTGCAAATTGGGATTTACATCACCCTAACTGATCCAAACAACATACCAAAAATGCAGCACTACATCATGCTTTGCTAATTTAGGGTTTTTTAGTGTCGATTTCTACCGGCCTATTTTGAATAAGCTACCGGGCTGGCGCCTCGCATGGAGCTCGCTTGTGCACACTGCACACGAATTCACAATGATTAGGTATAGTTATTACCGATTTCCTTGCACTTATGTTTCTAAAGAAGGTAAAAAATCTATATAAAATAAATAGTTTCTCTAATAGTCCCTCTGCTAGTACTAATATTAAGTGCAAATTCGTAGTGAAACAATATAAAAACATCCCATACGTCCCAACAACACCTGCAGCACTGCAGAACACAAGCCTCGTTACGCGAATAACTGACAGGCAGCGAATCATACTCCAGTGGGTGGAGGACTGTTAGTGGTCAACTTGACCTGGGTGGCGTAAAGCTTTCAACACTATCCAAGGCTTAAAACGTGTTTACTTAGTTCCACCATGGAACTGTACCTACAGTGAGAACGATCCCAATCCATAAACTCACGCTAGATATTTTTTGCCAAAGCAATAATAAACATCAACGTGCACATTTATCAAATACATAAAATTCTCTGAGGCAATAAAAAAGAAAGTCAAGAATTTCCGCCCACTATGTCCGACTTAAGTGAAGAAAGAGAAACATAATACAAAAAAAAAGTGGCGCGCCAAGCAGTCTGGTGGCAACGCAACGCAACGTAGCGTAGTGTCGCAACATAATGACTACACGCATCTGTCTCGATCAAGCGTGTTGTCTTTTAGGCTCACCGAACAAGGGTCACTGGCGACAGGTACAAAGTGGCCAACTACCCAGTCCTCACACCTTAACATGTGACCACCACCCTTAGAAAGAGAATAACTAGAGCGGACATTAAAATAATTATAATCGTGGAAACGAGACAACGCTAATAGCATAGACTCTATGCTATTATTTCAAATTAAAACTTATTAGGTATTATGTTAATGTCCGTTTTAGTTATATTAGATTATATGCTGTTCGTCTCTTTCTGTACCTATATATGCCGTATCTTCCTTGACTAAGTGGAAATTGCTTACAAAATCTTGCAACTTAGTCAAACAAAGGCACGATTTTTAATACATCATTGTTATATCTCTGTATCTTTCCAGTATACGCGGTCAAGTCATCAACGGTCTCGGAGTTGTTGTCTTTTAGGCTCTCTAAATGAGGCTTTCTGCACAATTCCATAAAGAGGAAAGAAAAGCTATAGTCATTCAAAAGTTAGCTTGATTTAGGGCCTGTTTCACCACTTCTGAATATGTTCTTGATAGCTTTTTTGGCAGATCATTAGACATATTAATTTTTCATACACGATATTTCAAATGAAATTTCCACCGACTATATAGATTTGTAGATCGCTTTAGACTTGTGCATTTTTCAACTCCACCAACAAGAGCGTAGCTCTTAAATAAGATGATGATGATGAGTATTTCAAACGTGCTTCTTCTTCGTATCTTCTGTGGGCAGAACGTGGGGATACAAACATATACAATAACAACCGCCCGGCCTCTGACGTGGTTTTTATGTAACGACTACTACCACCAGAGATAGTATCCGGGACCAACGTCTTAACGTGCTATCCGAAGCTCGGAATCATTTTTCTTTTGAGCAATGTCCTAACCAACTGGGAAAAAACGCACGAAGTGACATATCACTAGGTGTCTCCCGTGGGAATCAAACCCACGACCTCCGTATCGAGAACCCAATGCTCTTAACCATTAGACCACGGAGCAGTTTCAAACGTACTGAGAGATACTCTAACAAGACAAGAGCGTATCCAAAAGTGGTGAAACAAACCCTTAATGTATGTTTTAAGATATTTATAATAGGAGGCTGCTGGTGCTGCTGGTGCAGTGCTTACGCTACAAGAAGGTAAATAAGTGAGTGTTTGGCATACATTCGCTTGATTATCTAGTATAAGTTGTTTATCATAATTGTCATTTCTACCGTCATTTTGTAGATAGTTTTTATATGTCTTTTAACCACACTGCTTTGTCAGCCCAAAAAATTGTGTTATCGTCATTTCTACACGAAAATTAACGTAGGTTTAACGGTGCATTATTAATTAGCTAGGTACATAACGTCAATTTGGAATAAAGCTTAATCTCATAGCCAGGTGCTATTAAATTTGATCAGTAAAAGTAAAGTTACATAAGTATTTCAAATTAAAATATAGGCGTTTAGGTAGGTAAGGGCTTTATAAATTTAATGAACCTGTCTATATCTACATACCTATACGTGAAGCTAATACAAAAACCAGCATACGCTGGCCACATATAGGTTGAATCACGTATACCGTCGCGTGGCCAGCTTATGCTGGTTACGTGTACGTTAGTAATATTGTTTATATTAGTTTCATTACGACTAAAACAAGAATATGGTATTACAAAAATTTTTGAAATATGTCTAAATTCGATTATTTTGTGGTAATAAACTACTACAAAATTTTTATTTCACTTTTCTAAAACCGATTATTGCTACTCGTATTAATACTCATTTAAAATTTACATTTTAAAGTTCCACGCTAAAACGGAAGCCGCCATGTCAAGCCATGTAGCTTCACTCGTGACGTCATAAATATAGTAAAAAAAATAAATTTTTGACATTTGACAAAGGCAGTTGTTGTTTAATTTACTATACTCGATGACGTCACATCGGAATCACAATGGCGGCTTCCGTTTTGCCCGTTTGTACAACAGATTGAAAAAGTCGATTTTTCAAAATTAATTGTAAAATAATTTTGTGTTTTCGTGTAATCTGTATTAATTTAAAATCTGTAATAATCTGTATTAATTTTGTGTATCCTGAGACCGAAATTACTTTATTTTTTATTTTTTATTTTATTTATTGATTTCTTAACGATTGTTACATTGTTCAAAGATAGGTAGGTTACAAACTGTTCAAGTTAAAGCTAAATGCACAACCACTTATAAATAAATACAGCATGCAAGAAATTATTCGATTACCCTTAGCGAAAACTACCATAATTATTATAGTTTTAGAATTTTTTAAAGTAGGTGCCCTATATTACTTCAATAAAAAAGCAAGATATCCATACAACAGATGCGCTGCATGAAATTGCGACCGATCAAAAACGAAACGATATCGTCCTTCTCGTACCTACTGTACTTAGAGTATAGAGGAAAGTGTATCTGGTCCAACTTGGTCCAACTAATCTATACAACATAATATATATCGTGTGTACGTAATGCCTGTGAGACGAGTGCAAATCCAGTTCGAGGCAGATTGCGTCATACAAATGAAACATTTAGAATGTTTGACCCGGCGGCGTCAAGACCGACTACTTGGCTGCACCGGGCTGAGCCACCGACGACTCTCAGTGAATTCCAACCATTGTCACGACCGACGCGACAAGCTGCTGTGGAAACCCATACTGGCTCATAGCTAGGTACCTACTACCTTATAATTTATTTATAGCCCAATCATTTTACGGTTTGAGCTGGGACTAATTAAGAATTGATATTTTTTCGGTGTATCATTTAAGAACCAATTTGGTGCCTAGAAATATGCCAAAATAAAAAAAAATGACGTCACCAACCGCCCCAAATTTAAAATTTAGCATTTATCTCGTTTTTAAAAACCTGACAGAAATTTTTTTGCACATTTTTAAGGCTTTATCATTAACTAGCGGCCCGTCCCGGCTTCGCAAGGGTGGACGTCTAATCTTTTCTAGCAATAAATATAGCCTATGTAACTCAGGGTGAATGCAGCTTTCTAATGGTGAAAGAATTTTTTAAATCGGCCCAGTACTTTTTGAGCCTATTCATTATAAACATACAAACATACAAAAATAGGTACAAATCTTTCCTCTTTATAATATTAGTGTAGATACACCCTTCAACCACGGAGTAAATAATTTTATCTACTTAGAAAGTTTTGAAAAATACATTTGTATTTTCTTATGAATGACTCATTTTTCATTCGATGGCTATTTTATTGCTCAAAAGGCATTGTATTGTTGAAACTAATTAAGTATAATGATTACATTGGTATTAAAATTATTAAGTTAAAAGCTGGGAAAAAATGATAAAATTATGATTTCTATGTTGCGTAGTGAATTTTATTTAAAATAATTATGTTTTCAGATAGTTTTTACTAATTGGTAACGGTTACAGCTTAAAAGTACCATTCATAGTTACTAACAAAACTCCGTAAAATGACTGGGCTGTTAGGCCGAATACAGATGAACTGTTTTATCTAGTGCGAGAAAGTAGTTAAATTAGATGATTCGAAAAGTATAGGAACACTAGGACGTTTAATATTACACAGTTCCAAACAGATTCGAACTAAAAACTCAGCTGTTGAACGAACATCATCTGCGACTGATATGACCTTTAATTGAATAGAAATCATAGATAAATTACACGCTCCATGGTAGAAATATAGGATAACACTCATTGATTGTTACCATGTGGTCTTGAATTTTCGAATATTCTTTCGGTTCTTCTTAATTTGCAGGATTTTTAGGGTTCCGTACCCAAAGGGTGAAAACGGGACCCTATTACTAAGCCTACGTTGTCCGTCCGTCCGTCCGTCCGTCCGTCCGTCTGTCCGTCCGTCCGTCTGTCCGTCTGTCCGTCTGTCCGTCTGTCCTTCTGTCCGTCTGTCCGTCTGTCCGTCTGTCCGTCTGTCCGTCCGTCCGTCTGTCCGTCTGTCCTACCTATTTAGGGCTGTAACTTTTGAACCGTAATAGCTAGATAGATTAAATTTTCTCAGATTATGCGTTATTACGGCGGATTTGTTAACAAATAATAAAAACGTCAAAAATTAAAATTTAAGGGGGGTTCTCAACAAGAAACTACTTTTTATCAACGTTTTTTATTCATGCTCTATCGTAAAACGGTAATAATACAAGCGTCAAACTTAGTGTGATTATAGAGCAAACTCTACAGAATAACAACAAATACTAAAAACCGGCCAAGTGTGAGTCGGTCTCGCGCAAATTTTTTTCTAAGTTAATAATGTTGTGTTCTGAGGTGGTGTCGTACGGAACCCTCGGTGCGCGAGTAGCCCGACTCGCACTTGACCGGTTTTAATTATGGAGATACCAACGTCGAAATCCTACAATCTCGAATACGAGGTTCACCTATGTGCATTTACTGATGCGCCTTCTTGAAATCGCTGTATTATCTGAGATCCTGCTTGCTTCTGCCTACTTCATTTGACAATAACGGGCGTGTGTCTATTTATTTAATTTCTTAAACCTTTCGCAACCTACGACATTTTAGTTCCAACTGTGTGTACGCGATCTAGAACGAGTCTACGCAAAATAGTCTCGATGTAGACTCAACGTGGAGCTAACGTGGAGACATTCGATGCCCGATGAATCGGCATCGCGGCACTCGTTGAACAATAATAATTCGTGTGCATGTTGCCACTTCTCCAACTACATAAGACGCTTTTTGTTCCTTGATTTGGAAAATCGGAAAACTAATTTGATCGAGGTATATTTTTTTTACTTTTTAAATTTTTATTTTACAATCTAAACCATCGTCTCTTAATCTACATGTCGTTTACGACCCAAAAAGCTCCGTAGAGCTATCAATTAGCTTTTTATTTTGATTATGCCATTAATCGGGCTGCATTGCAAATAACTTGAACGATTTATTTGCGTCAATTTATGTTCGCACTATCTCGTCTCGATTGAACGGCACTTAAACAACTTATACGTATTGCCTACACGAGTCCAAACTTTATCTGGAATTTCTTGATACTTTTCGGTACCAGTTTGATACGTATGCTTGGTCTTTGATCGGAGAAAGAAATACAATAGATTGCTTTTCGACTGCGACTAAAAGCTTTTCTAGCTGACGCTTACCAAGTCCAAGCGATTACGTAAATAACTAAATGATTACAAAAAACAAGAGAAGTTCAAAACCATCAGCATATATCTGCTGCTATCTATCAGACGCAAACACTTAAGAGGGCAATTGTGCAACTTTAAAGGTTTGTCGAAAAACTGTCGATATCGTTGTCTAAGTTATTGGTTCCACAACGGACAACGGTGCGGTGTCTAAAAAGGTTGTAAAGACTTGAATGGCATTACGAGCGCTGTTTATCGGGCACGTTAACCTGTCGTGTGCGGTCCGGGTGACCAACATTCGACGGCGCGGCAAGGGTGGCGCAGACGAAGTTGCGCGCAGACGCGACAACACCGCGTACGTACGTACTGAGTATTGCAGGAGTACTAGATCCATTATGATTATGACGTTCCTAAAATATGGGACCAAGAAAGAAGAAATTGAGATGGGATAAATGTTGAATTTGTGAATGACGTGTAATTTGAATGTACATAGAATGTAAGTAAGGTAAGACGTATCTGCCAGTTTGCTAGTCTCCACCGAGCCGATCACTTTCCTCGGCGCGCGCGCAGGTTGTAGGTAGGTACTGCACCTCCCGCTTTCCTCTCCCTCCCCTCCGCTGCCTTGTAACGGTGCCTTTTGTTAAAGAAAAGTCAACACACACATTGTAATAAAGTCTCGGCTGCTGTCGATGGCAACGAAATTACTCAATGGTTAGTTTACAAGTTAACAGCACCTTTAATTAGTAATTATGTGCCAGACGCCTCATCGGGGCTCTCGTTGAGGTATTCCGTTTTAGCTGTTAGCATCTTGTTTACAGAAAACATAACCCACTCTGAGTTTATGCGTTTAGATTATTAAATAACTGTATTTTGTAATTATCTTTTGATACGTTATTTAAGTCTAATAGGTACGTTAATTTATTATGTTTATAACATAACAATAAGTAGAGGTACTTCAGTATCTATACATATTATAATAACAAAGTTTTCAACATGGCGTTGGATTTGGATTTAAGTACCTTAGTACTTACATTGAATATATTTACAAAAATTTTAGTTGGGGTCGTTTAGGATACGTAATGGTACGTACGTAACGTTGGCATTGAGACCATTTTTACAATTGTTGTCTGTTTGTTTGTGCTCGCATGACTTAAAAACCGACCTACTTAGATGGGGTTTTCATAAAAGCCTATGCTATTGTGAAAACCCCATCATAGGAATCTTAATCATTGAATAAAGCAAAACTAAAATGCCTCACACGACTATCGAGCACATGGAAATGAATCTACGGAATTCGAAAAAATTTTGTTTCAAAAAGGTTAGGCTACAGGGCAAACCCTTAAATCCGATCGTCTTTGTTTTAGGCTCAAATTTTAGCTGACTAAATTGTCCAGAGGAATGTTACTAAAATTTTTGATTTCATTCTCCGTTTCCAAAATATCAAGCGCCAAAATCAAAATTACGGAAAAAATTGATTCTTTTTTCCCTATTTCAGCCATAACTTTTTCGTTTTTAATTTTCTCGGATAATTCTTTTTGCACCTTACAGCTCTTGTAAATATACGTCTTTTGAGCTTATTTTGAATATCTTATCTTTACAACTCTCCGAGTTATAAGGGAATCGCACTTTTTCGTGAAATCGGATCTATATTACTGGAGCGAACGAAAATAACAAAAGTTGTTTATAGCTGCAATGCAATTCACTAAATAAGCGCAAGTGTTTGACACATCGGCGAGCTGACCATATGGTATTCGCTATGGTTATATCATGTGTCAAACTCATAATAAAACTTAGACGATCTGTAGGATGCAAGAAGGATGTTACATTTGTGAGCTCATTGATGTTTTTAACAGCGATGTGACGCTTAGTGAATTGCACTCCTGAAATAATAACAAATCATTTTGCGTGAATGACTTTAAATTTTTTAATTAATTAAATAATGAAATTATTATTTCTTTATAAATCAGATGTTGGGGTGTGTGAGGTTTGGCGCTTATTTATTAACACGTTGTTTACCCGCGAATTCGTCCGCTCAAATTATATACTTACCAGATTTTAAGTCAAATCATAAATTCATAAGCTCATACAAAAAAGTTTCATCATAATAGGTTCAGTCGTTTTTGAGTTTCGTTTCTTTTATACAGGTGAAATTGATATCATTAGCATCCTTTTAAACTAAGAGTCTACCCATAAAACTGAACAACTTTTACTATTGACGACCCGGTTGGTGTAATGGTTACCACGCCGGACTGCCAAACCAGGGTCCTGGGTTCGAATCCCGGTTCGGTCATGGATGTTTACATGTTTGTGCCGTTGTTGTAATGGTTTCCATAATAAACAGCCTATTAATAGTGCTTTCTTGGGATCATTACAATGTATGTGCCTGTGAGCGTTAAAATAAATAAAATAATAAAATAAAAAATAAATAAACTATGGGAGCAAACCGATCGGAGCAAAAAAATAAATCAGCTGTTGCATACTATAAACAAAATTAAGAGGCTAAAATGAAATTATATTGAGCTGAATCAGGACCGTTTTGAGTAGAACCTAGCTTTTAAAATTACTAAAAATATTATAGTTATACTTAATTGATCGTATTTCCGAGCGAAATTCACACGATAGAAAACGATTTCGAAGTAGCCTTACTCAGTTCTGCTTTAATTATTAATGACATTAAGCCAGTGCATTAAGCACTATTAATGAGTTATTTGTTACTAAGGCAAGTCGCCAATTTTAATGATTTATTTTATGGTTTATGAATTCTTTTACTTCAATAAACAATACACCTACCCCTATGTCTTACATAACACATGTATTAAAATTATGGTTATTGTTCATTATATTATGGTTTATTTATGATTGTTTTTTTACTAAATCCCTTTCATTCCAAGCAGTGACTATGTTCATAGCGCCTTCTCTGTCACTCCCAGTTAAACCGACGTCAGAAAGCGGCCTGCTGAATAAACCGTGCCCGTATAGTTAAAGGCCTCACCAGCTCATTCGAAGGTTTGACTAAGCCTCGATTCGATCGCAATTTAGTGCCCAAAGCACAGATCCCATCCTAGTTTGGATTAACATTTAGGCTATAATTCATCGCAATCGGTGCATTCATTCAAAAGTTATGTATGAGTATTTGAAGTCAGTGGTCTGCGCGTACGAAGTCGCGGGCGCCGACAAAATCTATAATGTTTAAGTTACAAAAGCGCAAACGAAACCAGACCATGGGTTTGTGGAGCATTTTAAAGACTTGTCGACCGATAAGTCGTTTGGATATGTCAATAAGAGATAACCAACGCAAATAATAGAGTAAAGGTAAAGTCGATGACACGTGATAACGTGACGAAGAAGTGAAAAATAATGTTACAAAATTGCACAGTTCGATTTTATGTCGCAGGAAAATAGTTTGGTCTTAATGAAGTTACTGATGAGTTACAGAGCAAAGGTCTAATCTTTACACCTTTGCTCTACCGTTAGACTCTAAAGGTCGAAGCGGGTGTGAGCGGGTGTAAGCGGGTGTGAGCTTAGATGAAAGTAAAATGGTGTGAGCGGGTGGGAGCAGGTGATGCGAGGAGGGCGCTGTCTAGAGTGGTCTGGTCTAGTTATTTCGTTTGCGTAATAGATATGGGGTGCTAATTATCACGAGTTCTATTTTATAGCATTATCCTCCTCTAAAAAACGACATTGTCGCCAACAATACGCGTCTCTAAAACGCCGCAGGCAAGGAACAGAGAAGTCTGGTAATGCTCTTCTTCAAAAAGGGCGATAATGCCCTGTTGAAGAACTATAGGCCCATTTCCCTTCTTAGCCATGTCTACAAGCTGTTTGTCGAGAGTCATTACGAACCATCTCGCGCGCAGGTTTGACTATTTCCAGCCTCCCGAACAGGCCGGTTTCCGAAAGGGCTTCAGCACCGTGGACCATATAATTATACGCTTCGGCAAGGTATACAGAAGACTGAAGAGTAGACTGAAGAGTATAACCTGCCCCTTTGCTTGGCGTACGTAGACTACGAGAAAGCCTTTGATTCGATCAAGACTTGGGCTGTACTGCAGTCTCTTCAGCGATGCCAAGTAGACTACCGGACTCAAGGCCCCATAAAGAGGCTGAAAGTCACCCAAAGGGCAATGGAGAGGGCTATGCTCGGAGTTTCCCTGCGAGATCGAATCAGAAATGAAGAGATCCGCAGAAGAAACAGAGTAGCTGACATAGCCCAAAGAATTGCTAAACTAAAGTGGCAGAGGGCGGGGCACATCGCTAGCAGAACCGAAAAGTTCTCGAGTAGCGACCGCGTACCGGAAAGCGCAGCGTGGGTAGGCCAAACGGTGGACCGATGACCTGGTGATGGCGGCGGGAACCCGTTGGATGAGGGCAGCGCAGAACCGGTCGTTATGGCGGTCCTTGGGGGAAGCCCTACTATGTCCAGCAGTGGACGTCCATCGGCTGAGATGACGATAAAAATAAACATCAAAATGTCACTCTTATCAAAAAGTGATTTCTTCAACACGATACCTATATTACAGGTTGATTGGTTAAAGGAGGGTCTTGTTTTATTTATTACTAGATTTAACCCGCGATCCGCACAAATTATATACCAAATTTTAGGTCAGATCATATCAAACAAAAAAAGTTTCATCAAAATCGGTTCACTAGTTTTTGCGTGATGCTCGATCAAACAAACAAACGAACAAACACACAAACAAACAGACAGAAAAAAATTCTAAAAAAGGTTGATTTGGAGTCAGGGATACCTAACTAACTGCCTCCGTGGTCTAATGGTTAAGAGCATTGGCTCTCGACCCGGAGGTCGTGGGTTCGATTCCCACGGGGGCACCTAGTGATATGTCACTTTGTGCGTTTTTCCCCAGTTGGTTACGACATTGCAGGCTGAATCACCTGATTGTCCGAAAAGAAAAATGATTCCGTGCTTCGGATGGCACGTTAAGCCGTTGGTCCCGGCTACTATCTCTGGTGGTAGTAGTCGTTACATAAAAACCACGTCAGAGGCCGTAAGGCGGTCTGAAAAAACTCTGACACCAGGGCTCTGCCCACACGATAAGAAGAAGAAGGGATACCTAAAAACCATATCGTAATCATTTTTTTGTAAATATCTTCAATGTACAGACACACTTCTCTTACAGTTTTATAAAAGTTTATTATTAGATTAGATAGATGAATGAACGGTTATAATATCTCGATCTCACCTAAAAATGGTGCAAGAAATATACCAAAATAAATATACCGAGGAAAATAGCTAGTAAATAATCGTTAATTTTCAAAATAGTGTAAATAACTAAGTCAAGTAGACTTAATATTTTCCTCTATAGTACGTGCGTGTCATTTCAACGAAACGACTACTGTACGGAACAGGTAATAGATGCATACCACTTCATTCCACATCTGGCAGAAGCGACATGCGCCGTATGTGTGGTCCAAGAATGGAGGAGGCGCTGTTCAAAAGAGGCTGAACAAGTGCAATTACTTAGCCGCTATTAAGTCAGGGTTCACCAACAAAAGTTTTTCCATTTAGCCAACTTTAGGCTTTAGTATTTAATTTGTAAAGAAATTCTCGCTAAGTGCCGTTTTTAATAATATACTGCTCCGTTTTTAATAATAATATAGTGCCGAATAATATACTGCTCGTTAAATATTCCATCGCTGTAAAAGTTCTGAATCTGAAATCTGAATGTAGGTTTCCCTAGGGCAGGGTTTCCCAACCTTTTTTGCGTCACGCCTAATGGTAAGTATATATAAGTAATATTTGCATGCCCCCTCACTATCGAAATTTTAACTACAAACGAATGGGTGAATCAGTAACTGAATGAATAAATCTACATCTACACTAATATTATAAAGAGGAAAGATTTGTACCTATTTTTGTATGTTTGTAATGAATAGGCTCAAAAAGTACTGGGCCGATTTAAAAAATTATTTCATCATTAGAAAGCTGCATTCACCCTGACTAACATAGGCTATATTTATTGCTAGAAAAGATTAGACGTCCACCCGTGCGAAGACGGGACGGGCCGCTAGTTAATTAATAAAATGAATTAATGAGTGGAATTTACGTCGTTAACTGGATTTTTCTTTTCAAAATGTAAACGCATTATGCCCCCCCTCCCCTACAGTATTACTACGCCCCCCAAGGGGAGCACGCCCCACTTGGTGGGAAGCCCCTAGGGTATCCCATTTTTTCCTTTACACAGCGAAGTGAAGATGAGAAATGGAGAACGACAGAACAGAGCTATTGCTAAAAGCTTTGGCTTTGGGAAAGGAAGATACAAAAAAGAGAACATAGGAAATATAATATCTTTTGCGTCAGCAGAAAAGTAGAAAGTAAGTAACAAGATCGCCTAAAACGCAAACACGGAAAAATAGAGCTAAGCAGATAAAAAGTGACAATAGTTTATACAATCCGCGGATGCGTGTGAGTGCGACCAGCGCCAGCGGGCCTCAGGCTCGGAATGTAGCGAGCGAGTGCCACAGCCTCAGGGTAGAAAGTCGCGACCGCTGCGCCGGCGCGCGCGACGCTACGCGTCGTCGTCGGTCGTTCGCGCAGCGCAGCCCGCTCAAATGGGACGCGGGCCCTTCCAATATTACAGACACTGCCATACCTACTTCCTCTCATCTCTAATGCTGCTGCTCCTGCTCCACCTGTGGCATAACGCGCATTATTATCGCAATAATTGACTTTTTGGATGAAAGTTCTCTGGTAAAATCTTAGTGACTGTATAGGTTTCAACTTAATATGCTAATGATTTTTAAGAGGATGATTAGACCATTGAAACTGAGCAACTTCCTCTGCGAGACCAACATCCAACTCACGAAAAAAATCGACTTTCCCAGACATTGGAGTCGAGTAGTATTGCAGTTTTGTATTGAAACAGGTTTTTTTTTCGGGATTCAGCATTGGTTCCATATAGTATGTTGTTCAGTTTGATGGTCTGACCATCCCCTTAAAAAACCGTCCAGCATTATTAATAATAAGGGCCTTATTGTCAATTACTGCTATAATGCAGGAGGAGCCGTAACATAATAGCATATAACAAAAATTTTCTTTTTGGCAAAGGGGAGAAAGAGTAGAGAGGGTAAATTGTGTTCAGGGAATAAACAAGCCAAAGATGTGATGTGTCGGGAAAGGTAGCAGGTGTAAATCTTTAGGCGACAAATAGTCTCTGCCTACTTCAATGTGGGAAGTCGTAAGTAACTTTTAATTGACTGCATAATCGCATGTGTCGTTGTTGTTACACGTGAGAGGCTTTAACTATAAACTAACCTACCCGTAACAGCAGGTTTTTCGGAAAACGTAGACAAAGTATTCTAAGTATAATCTCAGAGTATATAATTAGGTACTAAGTATAATTTAGGTAATAGAATGGACATTAAGGCTGCCTGTCCATTGACGCGAGCTGGCTGGCGGAGAGGGGAAGCGGAGTTTTATCAACCAATCAGGATTGCATAAAATCTCGGCCGAGACTCGGCCGAGCTCCTGATTGGTTAATATTTTCCTCGCTACTCCGCTCCGCCAGCCAGCTCGCGTCATTGGACAGGCAGCCTAAGTCTGGCCTGCACCAGAAAGTGTTTAGGCTTAAATGTATTTAGTGACAGATCCGTCTCAAACCCTGCTCAATATATGACAGCATCATATTTAAACATGTTTAAGCTTAACCTTTTTGGTGTAAGCCACTGTATGACTGTTATTATGCCACTATTATTATAATGTTTGTTGATAGCATGCTGCATTTTCAACAAGTGCATTGTATACAATGCAACTACGAAACTAAATGCAACTTACGATGAAAGCTAGCAATTTCTCATCGTCAAGTCGAGTCGTCAAGAAACGAAAATCGTAAAAATGCCAAAAAACATAAAAGAATGCCAACGGTTCGCGGTGTAAGCGTAGAGCTTTCCATTGAATGGAAAAATGCACCGAGAAGCCGGTTTGCCCGTACCTTCCGGATTCTCAACCTGCTGCTCTAGGTCAGCATCTTGCATCCCGCTCGCTCGTACGGAGGACAACGGAGATTGCAAGATCGATTTGGGGTCGCGTCGCCCTAACCTAGATTTTCTGCACTTTGTAGATTTTGTAGTGCAACCTGGATTTGAGTTTGAAATTTTTATCTAAAGCCCTTCTCAGACCTTGTGTATTGTTTCACATATTTGTAAAATATGTACACAATCTAAGGTAAAGAATAGATAAGTAATAATAAAGAGAAAAAATCTGCATAGGGCAATAAATAAATGTCTGTATTTGCCCTAATTATTTAGATAACTATTGTCCACATAAATAAACCAAATGGACGTTTTCTTTGTAAAGTTTAGTGCCACTGCAGCGCATCTAACGAATAAGGGGAGAGTGCGTCAAACCGACTCCACCACGCGCGCGGGCCCAGTGTTGATTAGTGGAGGCCAGACTGTATAAGTTAAATAGCATTGAATATTTGAATGCGTAGAGCCACTGCAGGGCATCTAACGAATAAGGGGAGAGTGCGTCAAACCTACTCCACCACGCGGGCCCAGTGTTGATTAGTGGAGGCCAGACTGTATTAGTTAAATAGCATTGAATATTTGAATGCGTAGAGCCACTGCAGGGCATCTAACGAATAAGGGGAGAGTGCGTCAAACCTACTCCACCACGCGGGCCCAGTGTTGATTAGTGGAGGCCAGACTGTATTAGTTAAATAGCATTGAATATTTGAATGCGTAGAGCCACTGCAGGGCATCTAACGAATAAGGGGAGAGTGCGTCAAACCTACTCCACCACGCGGGCCCAGTGCTGATTAGTGGAGGCCAGATATAGCAATGAATGTTTGAATTCGTCAAAACCAATAGGTACCTGGCATCTAAGAAAATAGGTAATCTACTTACAAGGAATATAAATGAGATTCAAGCTTAAAATGCTATTTTATTATTAATAATAGGTATCTAATTAATTTTAATAACACAAAAAACAAGTATTAGAAATTGTATGTCTGATATTTCTATCAAAGAATTTATTAAAATTCGAATAAACGGCGAACAAGCCAAGGAAAGAAAGAAACCAACATTTTATTTTAACTCCTTTAAATTATATAAAACGAATAACTAATAGTTTTGCAAGATCAAAGGTAGAAGTCGTTGAAAGTCGTCAATACCCAATAATAACAAAGAGGTTGTACTTAAAAACCCTTGTAAAAAAAAATGTTCTTCTAAACGCGACTAAAACGTATGTTTCAAACGTTACAAGTTTATTAAGTAAGAATATATACAATAGCTTTACTAACTGCCTCTCTCGTTAGTCAACAGCCATCATAGTTAATTATGATCTATGAATTATTTATTAGTATAACACAAGAAAGACAACTATTTAGATAATGTTAGCTATAAATCCAACTTTTTCTTTTTTTGGAAGCCATAATATTTTAACTATCTACTTAGTTTTCATCGTCATCTCAGTCGATAGACGTCCACTGCTGGATATAGCTCCTCCTAAGGGTCGCCACAACGATCGGTCTTGGGCCTTTTTTTTTCGAATGGACCATTACAGTACGACTCCGGGAGCCTTTACTGCTTATTACTGCGGACTATGGGGGGACCAGACCAGTGACGGCGAAGCGCCCTAGTAGGTCTACCGAACAAAGGTCTTGCGCCTCATCCTGAACTGAAAAAAAAAAATTTGGTGAACGTATTTATGAAATATCGAATTTTCTTTTGTAGTCCGAGATTATCTTTATTTTCCCTCCCATTTTAGCTTCATTTGGTTACCTACAGTACCTACTGTCTTCGTCGTATCGAATACGATAATTTTATGAAAATACGTTCAGACTTTCGGAACTATAAGTTTTCATACAAAAATTTAATTGTTTTCACTCGAGCCACAGGATACAAGTCAAAGTTGTAAAGTGACAATCTTAGTTTAAACCAATATGGTTTCTTAACATCAGTAGTACACTGCCAACAACACCATAGATAGGATCGATGAAAAACAAGATGATAATTTCTTAGTATATGGTAAATTATTATTTATTTTATTACACACACTTATGTACTTTTAAAAATACTAACATTTTGCACTAAAGTACAGATTTGTATAACTGGTGCAAGACTCAAGATACCTTAGAGTTAGAAGCTTCTTGTACTGGTGGTACTGCTCGGTTTCCAGATCTCCAGAGGAAAAAACAACCTGTTTTTTTCTCTCCGTGACCTCATACCATATTGGACGACCTGGTTGGGGTGATGGTTACCAAGTTGGACGGCTACACCAGACGACATGGGCCCGAAACCCGGTTTGTGTCGTTAGGTTTCCATGATAAAAAGCCTAGTTGCTTACGTTTGGGATCATAACGTGTGCCTGTCAGCTTTATTTATTTATACCAACAGGTAAATACATTCCTATATTTATGTCGATACCTACCACATACAGCATTACACATACACAACATACCTACACATAATGGCATAATCGATCACGTATTGAGTTCGATCATTGTGTTCGTCAGTTGGACCGTGAATCCTGTCACTATACTCCCCCCGCGCCCCGTAGATCCACTGGACCCCTTCCCCCTCGGTATGAATCTCATTTACGTTGCGCTTACGCAACTAAGTAAAGTCAGTGGAGTGTGTAATGTTGATTGAAAGTGAGGGGAGTAGATGTCGAATACTGTCTCTTTTCAGTTGGTACCTATTTCGAACCAAAATTGTAGTACAAGTCCGTCAGTCCGTCAAAGGCAATATTTCCAACTGAAACTTCGAAACTGGTGATTAAAAAATTGATGTCGGTGGCCTAATGTAAAACACAAATTGTAGTTTGCACCACATGCAGCAAAATAATGTTCTACTATCATCACCCTTTAAACATTCCCACTGAGGGATCACATGAGGGTGTGAGCGTAAGTCCAGCATGCTTGCCCAATGCGGATTGGATTGGCGGAATTCACATATGTATCCGAAATTTTTCTTTGCAGAAGAAAGCAGATTTCCACGAGATGTTTTCCTTCACCACGCTTCCCCAAGATGAATCCAACAGCTGTATAAGTTTCCGAATATATCGTTATGTGTCTGTATTTAGCGGGAACATTATGTTCTTTTGAAATATGTCTCTTCAGAGAAATAGATCTATATACAGGTTGTAGGGGACAGCCCTCCACAAAATGAAACGGTGAACTCAGACCATCAAAAGGAACATCTTTCACTATGGAAACGCGAAAAAAAAACAGCTGTCCCATACATTAGAGTCGGGTAGGTACGGCAGTTTTGTAAACAGATTACCTATATCGTTCACTATATCGATAACGTATTATGGTACAGTCATAACACGTTATCGATCTAGGCAATTTTTTAGTATTTTTTTTTTGTGATCCTTGTATCCATTGTCTAAAAATTAACTAATTTATGGGTATTAAGAAGCAATATTGCCAAGAACCGTCAAAACACAAAGTTTCCATTTTAATACCGATAGAATTGGGGACCCTTTTCCAATTTTTTTAATTTACGCATAATAATGTACCTACCTACTTACAATAATTTATTTCTCAAAAATTAATGGACTTTAGAGTAAAATCGAAACCTATAAACCTAGTATACAGTGCACTGAATCAAATGATACCAAAACCATAGATTTTTGAAAGATTTTAGAGGAAAAAATACTCCTCTCAGCGCGTGTTCTCCTGTTTTAATGTCTGTGTGGCGACAGAAAAAATATTTTTGAATCGTGATATTCAAAATCATGATTCAATGATGAATCTCTATAGTAATGTTGAATTTTACTACTGCTGATTTAAATATCTCTCATATATTGTCAACTAACGCGATTGTGTCGAATCTTTCTCCCTGTGGGGTATTTACTCATGTACTACCTAAAACTTGGAGAACATATTGTTTTTTTTTCATTACTAAACGAGCAAATAATGAAATACAACTCATTGTTATCGCCATATCATCCACTAGCGTATGGATGCGCGCACGCAACGAAAATCATCGATTAACAAAACTGTGTAAGTAACAGAACAATAGACCGATGTCACAGTACACGCGGGTCTAATGGTGCGTTTAATAATATTTTACACGGTGTATAGTCGGCTGCATAGATACTTATTGTGGAAGTTATTTAGTAGAAAATAATTACACTCTAAATGAGTGAAGGATAGAGCTTTTGTCTTTCCTGAGACTTATGGTCGGTCGTAATAGAGTACGTGTTTGCGTACGACCGTAATCAAATTACGAAAATTTTGATACGAAGCCAGCTAAGAATGGACCACCGTCTTCCTGTGGGTTTCGTGTAAGGCGACTATGGGGTTAGGTTTCTACTTCAGTGTTTCTGTGGGCGAAAGGCTATAAATTCGAGCCTGAACCCTTCAATATGCTAAAATAGCATTTTTACAACTGCATAGGTAATAATAGGTATACAGGTACAGGGCATTACAAAACACCCTAGAAATAATTAAACTGAACAACTTTCAGTATAGAGCCAACATCGAAACACTATTAGGTGTTTTAGAGTCAAACAAAAAAGGGTTTTCCCTTTTTTGTTGTGTTAGAGTCTAACATCAAAATGAACATGGTATTATGGTAGCGGAATTGACTCTGGAAGCTAATCCAGTTTATTATGATTAATAGTTATCACAAAACTAGCAGGAGACGTATGATTTGCTTCGTTTAGGAGCAAATTGTCAAAAGCGCAGAATGTCACAAGCGCAAAATGTCAAAATCTCACAGTGTAAAAAAATTTACTTAAAGGGGGGGAACAGCATGAATCCTCATGTTTAACTATTCGGTGAGTCTGCGGTTACACCTCGCAGTAGGAAAAGAAATAAAAAGTTAATATTTTTTCGGAATATGATTTGTTCTTAAAGCAAACCCAACGACTAAATTAGTCATATAAGATTGAGCTTATTCAGCTTTTACGTAATAGCTGCGTAATAGTTAAGTCATATAAATGCGAATTACACAGCCTTGTTTACAAAATTAGCCCTAAAAGTTTTCTTGCTATTAATTTATTACATACGTTGACAAATCGCTGGAAAACTCGTGCTTGAGCTACCATTCATGTGTAATAATAAGTACCTATACGCGGAGTCATGTTTGGACGGCCAGAGCCTAATAACGTCGAAACCTCTGACTTCCCTCTCACACTCCAGTGAATATTACGTTTATTGCGATCTGTGTGAAACTTTTTATACTTTCCTCCCTTTCTCATATAATTCTCATTATACAGGCTGTAACAAAATATAGAGGCTGATTACTAAAACGTCGTATATACAGGGTGTAACAAAACACCCTAGTAATATTTAAAGGGGCGGTTTAGACCATCAAACTGAGCATCTTTCACTATGGAGCGGAAAAAAAAATCAACTTAGTCATAACAACAACAAAAACAGTACTTACTCGACTCAAAGGGTGAAAACGGGACCCTATTACTAAGCCTACGTTTTGTCCGTCCGTCCGTTCGTCTGTCCGTCTGTCCGTCTGTCCGTCCGTCCGTCTGTCCTACCTATTTAAGGCTGTAACTTTTGAACCGTAATAGCTAGATAGTTGAAATTTTCTCAGATTATGCGTTATTACGGCGGATTTGTTAACAAATAACAAAAATGTCAAAAATCAAACTCTACAGAATAACAACAATTACTAAGAACCGGTCAAGTGTGAGTCGGTCTCGCGCTAAAGGTCCCGGACAAAAAAAGTTTTCTTTCTCAGTTAATAATGTTGTGTTCTGTGGTGGTGTCGTACGGAACCCTCAGTGCGCGAGTAGCCCGACTCGCACTTGACCGGTTTTATTTGTTTTATTTATGTATAAAGTGTATGTTGTTCAGTGTGATGGTCGAACCCACCCCTTTAAATATTACTAGGGTGTATTTTTACACCTTGTATATTAACATTTTAGTATCATCCTCTACGGCCTACAACTTCAGGGAACAAGAGTGCGATTTTCGAGAGTTATATCTTTTGACATTTTCTACTGCTGATTTCAAGGAGTAACTTTTAAAAATCGCACTCCAGGCCTATTAGGTTTTAAAATATTATATTATCCCACGAGATCAATCTCTCTGTACATCTGGTCCACTGAAATACTTTTATTTTGAAACGGATCTTTTGGGAAAAGGATGTCATGTTCCGAAAGGCTTTACTGACTTATGGCCCGTTTAGACTGATACAGTAACGGAGGAGTGCCGTTCGAAATAGTCATTCGTCTTTTGTCATTTTCCAATTATTTTACAATGAGGCGCTGCTTAAACAAAACTTTATTATAACGTCCTTCAATTAATTAAGCTCTACAAAAAAAAAATTTTTTTCGTTGCCTTGGATATTTCTGAAAATTTTTATGTTTTCAAGTGCCCAAATTACGAATACATTCATGAAAGTACTGAATGTGCTCTTGTTCTTTATGATTTTCACATATCTTATATTTTAGATAATTATTGGTTTGTTAGCAATAAAATTTATTTTCTCTGACATGATTAGGCTTCTGCGCAACTCTTTCGCGCATACAAACATCACGTCATCCCCACTCTCAGAGAGATCTCCCGATTTTCCGGGATATCTCCCGATTTTTGTCAATGTCTCCCGATGTCCCGGATTCCCACTCAAATCTCCCGATTTTTTAAGAACAACTTTTTTTTCGAAAAAACTGCGTAAAACGGAACAAAATTAAATGCTAAGCTATGCAATGCTATGTTAAATGTGTACATAACTTTGTAAAATGCGTAGCCTAAACTATACTTTGAAGTTAAAGTTGAATACCTATTCAATGGCCAGCTTGGGCAGTTATAGTTTACTTATTTTGCCACATTGCAAAGTAGCGAAATAAACCTGCTTTTGCTTTGGTTAACCGGCCAAATTAGGAAATTCAGGGATCTTGCACACGAAAAATATTAAAAAAAATTGCAATTGTTATGATTTTAAAGTAAACGAAAAAATGTTAAAAAAACATTTATTAAAAGATCATGGTCTGATTAATTTTAAGGAAAAATTTATCTCCCGATTTTTTCATAATGTCGCCCATACATCTCCCGATTTTTTATTGGTACACCTCCCGTATTTCGAAAATTGGATCTGGCAATACTCAGACCCCTTGCTAAGCAGAACAGCTGAGATCTCAGTCATTTGATAATAATGAAGTACTTACACGTGAATCTGGATAAGTTGTCGTGTTAATATTTTGTTTTAATTGCTGAGTGTCAATTCTAATACATTTGTCTTTTATGGAAATATAACATATGTTTTGGACATTTTCCTCTCTATGTCCTTAGATGTATCATAATTTTTCAAAACAAAACTGACATTACAAATATATCTAGAATTTTTTTCTTGTTTTCGATTTTTGTCATGTAAAATGAAAATAAAGATTTAAAAAAAAACGAGAGCAAATCTTACAAAATCATCGATAGTTTTATGAATTGTGAGCATAAATATATCCAAAATCAATCTTATATCTAGGGCAACAAAACCACTGTAGACCAGTGTTACGATCGTAAATGTATATTTATTTTATGACTAAATGTGTCTGAACTGGAAATTTTAGATGCTAATCAGGGAAAGGCAACAAGTTCCTTCGACAATAGTTTTTAAAAGGGCACTGGGAGCCGATCGCGCTAAATAAAACTGATACGTCATTGGACCGCATGGGAATCATAACTTTTACACATTGTGTATCGCACTAACAATTTGATAGTTCATGACAGCCGTTTGACAAATCACTCAGACATTTCAGTCTGTCAATCACATAGTAAATAAGTTAAATTTAGCGGGATCGGAATTCAGCACAGTTGAATAGTATCTGGCTTGCAATTTAATTACAACTGAAATAGAATAAGGATTGAACTTCGATGTTTTAGATTAGCGCGATCGGGCTCTGGATCCACTCCGCCGCTAAATATCATATTCGCAAAGCATTATGTTTGCAAAACACTACATTCTCTAAACATCATGTTATAAAAATATCATATTCTCAAAATACCACATTCTCAAGATAGCACAGTAATTCCAGTCACTGTATCAATCTAAACCGGCCCTTAATCAAACGTTTCACATTACTGATTACAGTCTCATCTAATCATTTAACACTCAGTTGCAGAAACGCTCATTAGAGTTAATCCTCCATTCAATCTCATGCTAGCTTTTACTCATAAAAGTGACAGCAAGAGATTTAATGTAAGATTAACTTTAATGAGCGTTTCTGCAACTGACTGTTTGTGTGTGACCAAATTGCTTGCTCTATAAGTAATAAATAGAATAAAAAGATTACCCCCTAGATCTAGACCTATAAATGCTATAATAATATACAAAATAAAAAAGAAATTCCCGACGAATAAATGTAACCAGTCATACGGTTGTAATGATAATTGATAACGCGTAATTTCATCGAACCAACACATTTCAGTGCACATTATTCAACTGATAATGTAGATAACCGATTTACCTAATACTGCATACCTACCTACGTAACTACTGTGAACAACTATAAATGCCTACTTATATATTTCCGGATGTAACGGAATCTCCCTCGACATGAAGGTTGTATTAATTTTATATTTAAAATGAACCCAAAATTGCTTTTAATTACTATTAATATATATGTATTTAAATTTTTTGTTCAAATGTAAGTTTGCGCTATAATTGTTACATAAAATAAATATGCTGAATGGAAAACCTTTATACTCTACCCATCAAACTGATATGAACAACTTTTACTATGGGAGCAAACCTGTCAGAACAAAAAAAATCTGCTGTTCCAAGGCTGTTCCATATTATGTTTGAGTCGAGTAGGTATTGCAGTTTAGTATGGAACAGTTGATTTTTAGGGTTCCGTACCCAAAGGGTGAAAACGGGACCCTATTACTAAGCCTACGTTGTCCGTCCGTCCGTCCGTCCGTCCGTCTGTCCGTCTGTAAGTCTGTCCGTCTGTCCGTCTGTCCGTCTGTCCGTCTGTCCGTCTGTCCGTCTGTCCGTCTGTCCGTCTGTCCGTCTGTCCGTCTGTCCGTCTGTCCGTCTGTCCGTCTGTCCGTCTGTCCGTCTGTCCGTCTGTCCGTCTGTCCGTCCGTCCGTCCGTCTGTCCTACCTATTTAGGGCTGTAACTTTTGAACCGTAATAGCTAGATAGTTGAAATTTTCTCAGATTATGCGTTATTACGGCGGATTTGTTAACAAATAATAAAAATGGCAGAAAGTTAAAAATTAAGGGGGGTTTTCAACAAGAAACTAGTTTTTATCAACGTTTTTTCTTCACGCTCTATAGTAAAAGCGGTAGCTCTATAGTACAAGCGTCAAACTTAGTGTGATTATAGAGCAAACTCTACAAAATAACAACAAATACAAAAAAACCGGCCAAGTGTGAGTCGGTCTCGCGCTAAAGGTCCCGGACAAAAAAAGTTTTTTTGCTAAGTTAATAATGTTGTGTTCTGTGGTGGTGTGGTACGGAACCCTCGGTGCGCAAGTAGCCCGACTCGCACTTGACCGGTTTCATTTGTTGTTCTAACAGGTTTGCTCCCATAGTAAAAGTTGTTCAGTTTGATGGATAGTAGAGTATAATTATGTTGTGTAAAGCTTTCGCTGGTAAGCTCAAAACCATGATCCTCGGGCAATGCTAACATTGATCCCCCTCGTAGGTCGTGCGCACAGTCGTAACGGTGAAACGATCAAAGTGGCTCACCACGTGGGTCATCCACACAGACGCAAGGTTAAGGTGACTCACGCTGTAAGTCGTGCGTACAGTCGTAACGTTGAAACGATAAATGTGGCTCGCATCGTTGGTCACCCGCGCAGGCGTAAGGTTTTCTGTGACTCGCGCGGTAGGTCATGAGCACAGGCGAAATGCAATTGAACTGACTCGTTACGTGGGTTCTTCAGCACTGCAGCCCATTTGTCGCTAACCTACGAAGTAGGTCGTCAGCAGCGTCAAGTTTTAAATGATACTTTTCCTTAAAGACTTCACGTTTTATTTATTGACAAAATCAAAAGGACAAAATAGCAAATGGTTCCTTGAAATTAAAAATCATTGCAATTTTGTTGAGTCAAATCTCTTCCCCTGTTATTTTCATTTGACTTAGTTATGCGCAGGTAGAAGAGAGGAAATAGGTACCTAGTCGAATTTTAGACTAGCTGAGAAGTGCGCAGTCGAATTATATAGAGGGACGAGAGTCCGAAGGACCAAATCTACAAGAAGTGGCGTCTCTACTGACTGGTAAGCGTCATCTGTGCCAGGAGGCTCATTGGCGACAGAGCTTAAGCTGGTGGAGACCAAGCTTCATAGCCTAGCCCACCGCCTGCTTGTCGGTCTTCTACAGATTGTACTTCGGTGAGTGTGCCCAAGAGTTGCATGAGCTCATCCCACCTTCCCCTTTCTACTATCGGACTTCCAGATGCACCGCGGGATATCACCCCTTCTTGGTTGACATCCCACATATCCGCACCAAGTGCCTTTCTGAATCTTTTATAATGCGCACAGCCAAGGAGTGGAATGCCTTACCTGCCTGGAATGTATTTCCGAGTACTTACAACCCGAATTCCTTTAAAGTACGAGTGAATAGGCATCTTCTGGGTAAGTTCACTACATCTACGACCCCATCTTCGTCCTGAGGACTAGATTGAGGACAAGAGCAAACCCATAGTTAATAAAAAAAAAATAAAAAAAATCGGACCCGCCAATTAAGTATCTCCACTTTGATGGGCGCTACCTCAGAACACCTTTTATATTATCTCCTAGCACAGATTATTTAATAAGTTGTAGTGTATTGGATAATCGTGATATCACAAAGAAGATTATTGGCTGTGTTAGTCACATCAACGCCAAGAACAGAGTTGATGCAGTCGCCGTGGCTCACGTGGCTGAAATCACTTTGGAATGCGTCATCATCAAAGAGCTTTAAGAACTTCTAAAACATTTTTCATATAAAAAAACAAGTTATTATTAAAATTTCATCAAATTACACTAATTTCGAAAGGATTTTAGAATATAAAGAGGGCAAGGGTCGTCATTGATGCGTGTAAGTACGTAAGCATCCCCTTGCGTGTTGCTGATAAGAAATGAAATGGTCATGGTCACATGATTATAACGTAAGGTTGCAGTGCCGTTATCAAATTCACTGCAATTTAAACCATATGCTTCGGAATTACGGTTTGAAAACAAACTGATTTTGATGCAAGTAATTAAGTTATTACAAATCAATTCTGCAATAACATGCAATAATTCCGATTTATATAAATCGTTTAAATTGTTATTCAAATGCATTATTTCATGTTTAAATTACTAAGTAAATATTTCTTCCATTTAGAAGCATATGGGCGAGAATCCGTTGGACACACACTTTGGAGACACTTGAGTGGAACTAATGTAATTTGGCTGGACTTGCGCCCAAAAAGCCTTGGTGGAGATTTGTTTTTATCCACTTTTTATTTAGGTAGATACTCGTACCTTAATTAATACTTTTTTCTGTCACTCATCTTTGGTAGCTTATTAAAAGTTTCAGGATGGAATATCGTATCAAGTGATGATAGGTGGCAAGCCTTTCGCCCAAAACATTGAGAAACCTTGTCCCTTAGTCGCCATGCACGGCACCCACGGGAAGAAATGTTATATTCCAAGCTGGTGAAGCTGGAACCACTGCTGTTGAATTTAAATAGGTAATGTTTACTTTTTTGTTGATTGATCGATATTTCTCAATATTCTAAACCCGATTGAGTATCGTCAGTGGACAGTCAAATTCCCATGCGCGCGCGCCGCCACGGTCCCTACCCCCCAACAATGGAGTATGTTTCCACGTTATGTACCGTGTAAATTGTTGCAATACACATATTATTACGTTTGCTGTTGATACTTTTGAACTGATTTCCATTGAACTGTGATTGATTTTTTATGAAAAATTCGGAACATCGAGCTTTGTTATGTTTTACTCGTCGTCCTGATTGCTCAGTTGGTAGTGATCCCGAGGATTGCGGATTCGAATCCCGTGAGTGACATATATTTGAACGAAGAATGTGAAATATTTATGTCCGAGTCATGGATGTGTAAGGGTGTGTGTGTAATGTTATTTTTTCGGATTTTAGTTGGTTTGATTCCCGTGTGTGGCAAGCATATTTTCATAAATCTTTCAGTGCTGTTTTGTTTCTTTTTTTAAATAAAGGAATGTTTCCTTTGAGTATCTCCACTATTTAGAGTACTTTGCCTCCAGGTACCGTTAAAAAATGCCATCCTGAATATTATGTATTCTACATATTATACATATAGGGTGTAACAAAACACCCTAGTAATGCTTAAGGGGGTGCTTCAGACCATTAAACTGAACCACTTTCACTATGGAGCCAATATCGAAATCGCGAAAAAAAAACCGCTCTTTCATACAAAACTGCAGTATCATCTCGACTCAAATGTATGGGACGGCAGATTTTTTAAATTTTTTCTCGACGTTGGCACCATATTGAAAGTTGTTCAGATTGATGGTCTGAAGCACCCCCTTAAGTATTACTAGTGTGTTTTGTTACACCCTGTATATCGTTGAGTCCAGGCTAGATTATTTTATCTAGTCACATATTTGTGTGACAATGTCAAAAATATTTATTTATACCGAAGAAGATACTAGCGCCCTCCCCAGGATACACTTTGGTGGGCGATGGTTTCAAATATTAGACATAATTATTTCTACAAACAACAACGCATCTACTCTTTTCTAAGATCAATGAATCTTATATTAAATATTCATCTCTAATAAAACTTTATTAGCATTGTTGGATGAGTCATCTAAAACTCTCCATATTGAAATAAAGTGAAAACGACAATGTATCAGTTTACAATAGCATTTAGAAACTAACAGCCTTATTTATTAAAGTGGTAATATAAAATACTCAAATATACAGGGTGTTAACAAATTGACGCAAACCTGAAACCCATACAGAATTGATAACTGAACACCACATACAGGTTTTAAGTATTACAGTTCCAATACTTTAAAGGGATTGTAGTATTCCCAAAGGAATTTAGCAAAAAAAAAAAGGACTTGTCGTAGTCTACGGGCTGCTTTGTCTATGCTTGTTGCGTACTCGATAAAGTCATCTTCGTTTGTAGCATACAAATCAACATACAAAATACCATTTGCAATTTGATAACATTTATGTTTCTCTATTTTTATAGTGTTAAAGATTGTTTTAGCTTAACTATTTATATGGATGGTGTAAGACAACAGATAATGTTGTGTTCTCATTCGGATGGTGTACGCATGTCAGTTCTTAAGTCATGGATTGAATATTTCTGTATAGGGTTAGAACGAGCACGCAGGCATAGGAAAAAAATATTTGTGGGCCTAGTATGCCACCTCCGAGAGAGAAAACGAGCAAGCTTCTGTCTTGTTGTTGTCTGTTGAAAGCAAGAACGCATTACAGTTTTGTCGCATTGTCGTGCATGGCATGCTAGCTCTTAAAATCTCCACATACTGTATCGATAGATACTGTATTAATAGCGAGTACTTAGGTAGACTGTTTTTTGATATAGTGCCTTAAGGGGCTATGTGAAAAAAATTGGATTCTTCAAAGCTTCATATTTATCATGAAGTAATAACAGTAGGAGTATGATTTTCGGATATGTGTAAATTGAACATATAATTGAAGTTTTGATTAGAGCCAAAACACGATTGAGACACATTTTCTCGATAGAAAAACAAGCCAAAGTAGCCTCCGTTTTTATCTATAAACGCTTGGAACTGCTGAACGGTGAATAATAAAAACATGAGACATGATTTAAAAAAGAGATTGATATTTTCTAAATTTTGATTAGAACAGAATTGAAATAACATAAATAGTACAATCACAATTAAATAAAGTTTGATTTGGCGCTCGATTCGTTCCAGGCGTGCGCGGCGCCCCTTCTCTTTCTCTCGCATCAGGCCGTAATATAAGCTATCCCACGCCTGTTTCGCTTAAATTATTTTTCGACATAGGCCCTTAAAACAACTACCTAATCTAAAAGACATTTCAGCTTCTTTTTACCGTCCTGAGGCGACATAATTCATCAAATTGTATTCAAACCTATAATAAACTTATAAAAGTATTGTATAAAATTAGCTTTAAGGTTAGCACTTTTTTAGCTTGGTTTTCTTGATTGAGACAACTTAAATTAATATTGTGACTAGGACGCCACCGAACGGTAAAAAGACTATTAATTTAAATTTTCCTTAATTATGAATAGATTCAACAACATTATTTGAAGGTGTGTGGTATGAGCGCACCGATTGGCTGAAAAGTTTTTACTGATTATTTTTCCGAATCAGAACTGACGCGAGAACTTTTCTTATGTGTTTCTGAAAAAGCGCCTGCGTTACTATATTAATAGGAATCTGTATATGATAGCGAAAGAACTAAACCATTTAGTCCCGTGGGTGTCGTGCGACTAAGGGGGCGAAAGTCTAGCTTAACTCGTAATTGCATCCTAAAATTTTTCATCAGGTCTTGCTATAACTGGACACCTGGATAGACAGTCGAAGCTAAAAACGCGTCGAAAAAAATAGCAACCAGTCTAGGCTGATAAACCCTATCACTATACAAGCACAAAGAAATAAGTTGTGTGACGCCTCATGCACACCAACATAAAGTTTGTTTAGTACCTCAGAAGCGTGACGAAAGCTGAACACTTAAACATTTAGTTGATCGTTGTTCAAAATTTGCCGATCTTGCTGACTTTAATAGATCGGTCTTTGTCTCTCTTTCTCAAAAACAGTGACGTTCATAATTACAATACAAGAAATAAAAATAAATTAGTATTTCCACATTTTCGACTCAGTAAAGTCAACACATCTTTCATGGGGCACTGTATACGTTTTTATAATAAGATACCACAGGATATTCTAAACTTACCAGACAAAAAGTTTAAGTCCCATGTTAAACAAGTCCTCTGTAAAAAAGGTTCGATGATTATTTGAATGACCAAAATGTCTGGTCTTGACAATTTTACACTATGTAATGCAATATTGTATTTTAATTGTACTTTGTACATTTTGTTTTGTTTAAAAGATGTGTGTTGTAGAGTTTCTGGCCGCATCTTCGCTCAACGGAACACCTTCCGACGCGGTGGTAGAGTCAAAAAATGACGTCAAAAAGCTATTTATATGATATTATTTTGAATAAATTTTGAAAATTGAATTTCGGGAATATAAGTATAGGTATATAAGCATGATAGTGCTTTAAGGGGGGGTGGATCCTATTTTGTCAGTTTTCGATCCGGTTTTTGATAACCACATTATTACATTTAATATATATAACGCTCACAGGCACATACAATTGTAATGATCCCAAGTAAGCCTACAACAACTGCACAAACATATAACATCCATGACCGAACCGGGATTCGAACCCAGGAACCTGGTTTGGTAGTCCGGCGTGGTAACCATTACACCAACGGGGTCGTCGTCGGCACATAGTTCAAATAACAGTGTAGATACGGCAAATACGGTCTTTTTGCAGTGAATATAACCGCATATAACCGTTGAAAACATAAAAGATTACCAAAGTAAGTTCGATTTCAAATTTATAACCAGTTTTACAAAAATCACCACACACCATTTCTTCTAAATATACCTTCATTTGAAAGTAATTAATTATAACAGCGATTCTACCCGATGGTTTTTACCCCAAACACCCAAGAGAAAAGATATTGATGAAAAATACTTTTTTTTGCGATCTTGCTTTCAATTGAAGCGGGATGGCTAATTGCAAACGTTTGCTTGTAAGAAAGAGACGCTTGCAATAAGGATACCTGGCCTTAAGGATAATAATAGTATAAGTGTTCTGACCTGCATCTGAAACCAGGAGTCGAGGATCCCGGAGGCGTGTGCAGCGCCCCAGCGGCCGCCGCCCGGGACAATCTGTTCAAAGTTCTGCGATTATTTGCCGGAACGATAACACAAGATAAATAATATCGGACAAGTGCGAGTCGAGCTACTTGCGCACCGACGGTTCCGTACCCATAGAACATATTAAAATACAAAAAATTTTTTTTTGCTCCGGAACCTTTAGCACAAGGCCGACTCACACTTGACCAGTTTTTATTATATTGTTCTATAATCACACCAAGTTTGACGCTTGTATGTGTTACCGATTTTACCATAGAGCGAGAAGAAAAAAAAACGTTGATAAAAACTAGTTCCTTGTATGAGGAACCCTTAATTTTAAACTTTTTGTCACATTTTTAGGGTTCCGAAGTCAACAAGGAACCCTTATAGTTTCGCCATGTCCGTCTGCCCGCGGCTTAGCGCAGAGACGCTTAGTACTAGAGAGCTGTAATTTGGCATATGTATACATATTCATTACGCCGACAAAGAGGTAAAATAAAATCTTGAAAAAACCTCCCCTACGCGTGAATTTAAAAGGAAAACTATCATCGCTAAGTAGGCTTTACAAGTTTCCGAGTAATAGTCGACTAACTTATAAAATGTACTTTTTAGACTTTATTAGCTGTTAAACCGTAGTATAAAACAAAAAGTCTTCTTCTAAGTCCATATTATATTGTGACGAGCAACTACGGAATCCTACCCTGCGCGTGGTCCGACACGCACTTGGCCAGTTATTATAATATTTTTTAGCTAATCCGCCGTAATAAGGGACATTCTGTGAAAATTTCAACTATCAAGCTCTAACGGTTCAAAAGTTACAGCCTTAAATAGGTAGGACAGACGGACGGACGGACGGACAACGTAGGCTTAGTAATAGTAGGGTCCCGTCTTCACCTTCTGGGTACGAAACCCTAAAAAAAGCCCTTATGTTCTACCGCAGGCAGGGCATGCAAAAACACAATAAATACAGGGTCCAACTTAATAATTATGATGACAGTTTTTTTTAAAGATGAAGATCAGCAGACCATGAAACTGAACAAGTTATTCAATGGGACCAACAACGAAACCGCGAAAAAAAATCAGCTGTCCCATACATTTCAGTCAGTAGGATTGCAGTTTTATATGAAACACCTGATTTTATTTCCGCGTTTTCGATGTTGGTCCCATAGAGAAAGTTGTTCAGTTTGATGGTCTGATCATCCAGAACCGTCAGCTTATTAAGAAGGACCCTTCATACAGGGTGTCCCGTAAACCGAGACGCCAACCCAGCGGATGCAGCCTGCACAGCATGACAGCGGTGAGAGCGACACAGGGCACTTATAAACGTCAAATTTGAGTGAGACACTATGGAGATAACCGCCAATTTGACATTTAGAAGTGACCTGTGTCGCTCTCACCTCTGTCATGTTACGCAGGCTGATCGATTAGTTCATGTCTAACCAGTATACCAACATTTGTATGTAGTAAAAATATACGTTTTGGAGATATTGACTGTTTTAACACAATAAAACAACATATACTGCATATATTACGACATTTGTAGCCGTGGCATTCAAAACTTATTGACAGTTTTTTTAATATTCTGACTAGCGACCCGCCCCGGCTTCGCTCGGGTGCAATGCTGATATAAACCTTCCTCTTGAATCACTCTATATATTTAAAAAAACCGCATCAAAATCCGTTGCGTAGTTTTAAAGATCTAAGCATACGTAGGGACAGACAGACAGCGGGAAGCGACTTTGTTTTATATACTTACTATGTAGTGATTACTTGATTAGGCATGAACTAACCTATCAGCATCCGCGCGGGTTGACGTCAGTTTACGGGACACACCACAGACTTATTTGTGTAATACAAAAGTCTGTGGGACACACTGTATTACAAACATTGACTAACTAACGACTGGACGTAGGATCCGCGATTAAAAGTGTCCGAACCAAAAGAGCACCAAAACGTAAAAAGAGAACCAATTACACGACAGTCTTCGTTTGATCGGCCGACTATGCGCACGCGCGGCCGCGCGGGGCATGCCCGATGGGGAGTGGGAAGGAAATAGAATATCATAATTTTCAATGTTTTTAGTTGGTTTGTATTACTACACGTATTTAGGTTTTTGCAGTTAGGTTTTTGCAGTTAGTCTCAGACACTTTTTTCGAGAATTTTGTATTAGACCCGGCGTCCATGGCGTCAACGTCAATGATTACAAAAAATAACTGGCATTGTCAGGAAAACATCTGCAACACACAAGTAGCCCTTTCTATCAACTGACTTGACTAGAAATATTGTAGGCTTTAATTATCGGTTGGGTACTGTAACTTTTTTGTTTCTCGCTCAGCGAATGATGTTTCTGAGTGAAAAAAAGGGATATCTATGGGAACATTCCAACCCTATGTATTGAGCACCCATATCACCAAGATCGTATGTTAATAAATGCCTTAAACACCCACTAAGACTTTATTTCTAATTTACTTCATAAAACTGTCTCTGTACAATAAATTGTAGAATAACTTCCTATGCTAAGGGTTTTTAAGGGGACTATCAAACTAAATACATTTCGCTATGGGACTAACAGTGAAATCGATAAAATAAAAAGATGTCCCATACATTGGGGTTCGCAATTTGTATACGGAACAGCAGATTTATTTTTCATGATTTTAATGTTTGGTCCCATAGTGAAAGTTTTTTAGTGTTTTGGTTTCATCATCCCTTTTAAAATTCACAGATTTTGTGCCTTACACGACTATTGAGCACATTGGAAATGAATCTACGGAATTCGAAAAAATATTGTCTCAAAAAGGTTAGGCTACAGGGCGAACCCTTAACCCGATCGTCTTTGTTTTAGGCTCAAATTGTAGCTGACAAAATTGTCCAGACGAAGTTTGCTCAAATTTTTGATATCATTCTTCGTTTCCAAAATATTGAGCGCCAAAATCAAAAATATGTTTTTTTTGTTTTTTTCACTATTTCGGCCATAACTTTTTTCGTTTTTGACTTTCCCGAATAATTATGTTTGCACCTTTGCAGCTCTCGCAAATACGTTTCTTTTGAGCCTTAATATCATATCTTCACAACTCTCCGAGATATTAAGGGGATCGCAATTTTTCTTGAAATCGGAGCCTATACTGAAGCGAAGGAAAAGACATTTTCAATGTCATATAAACTAGGTCAACTTGATCCATGCTTAAGAGTGGAACTAAGTTCGTAATTCAGAAATTTCTCAAAAACTCCGTGTAGTAAATCACACAGAATTGTCAATAATTTTGAAATTAACATGAAAGGCATACAAAACAGTTCGCAGGTATGCAAATGACGAGTATTGGAAAGATTGGACATAAGTGTGGACAAACGATTGCCAGAGAACAACATACCTACATAACTGTCCAAATCGCTCATTCATTTTGAATTTTATGAATATTTTTCATATTTTTATTAGAGCCGTAACGAACGCGGTTTAGATAAATAAGATTAAAAACTGTCTATTGAACCAAGTTTTTATGCAATTTATATTAGTTTAACGTATAATAGCAATATTTTAAATAAGAAGGTTACGTTAATCTCTATCAGTATTGTGTTGACAAGGATACAAAGAAGATTGGCAGATTTGGACCCAGCCATTTTTTAGGAAAACTAAAAGTCATTCAGGACTGCGGTCATAATTATAATAAACAGAAAAAATTAAGGCATTTTAGACAAATCGTCCAAAAAACAGTAGCAAAACGCTACCACGACAGCTATTTTCATCTCATCACTGAGGTATTTTTGGTCGTTACGGAACGTATTTGGCTTGGTTGAACTGATAGTGTGTGTGATTTCGTTTTCTTCCATTATCATAATATGGTACGATTATTGTGAATTTTCATTGAAATATACACTATGAATGCGTAGAAGATTAAGTGGACTATCTAATAAGAAAAATTATGAGTTTTACACACTTGATACAAAAGGTATCAACTTTCCCCCAACTTCTACAGATTACAACTAAGTTACATTTTTGTTAGTTTTGTTTCACTCTACACGTATAACTAAGTTTCATTCATGTATGGGACCTCTATGTCTAGGTCTCAAATTATATGGCCTTTCGCCAAACTTCTTTAGTATCCTATCGAGGATAAGAATTTATAGACCTATCTTTATGCCAAATCTCATCGAAAATCAATCAGCTAAGCATTTTACCGTCTAAGTTTCATTCATACAACATTTTCAAATTATAAGGAGAATATATCATAGCTTTTCAAGGCGAGAGTGAATAGGCATTTTTCTAGGAAGCATGCTACATCTTCGGCCTCATCATCACTCAACATCAGGTGAGATTACATATTTAAAAAAAATAGGTTCCTTTTAAAATAGTTATTATTATTATACAGGGTGTTTGGTATAACGATGTAGATATTTTTGGAGGTGATTGAGGGAACCTTTATGAACATTTTAAACCACATATAGTATTATGACAAGTCTCATAGTTATTAATTTATGATCAATAGTTAGTTTTTTTGTTTATTACGGGAATCGGTGCGGTTAGAGGTCCATAACATACAAGTTAGTGCCTCAATCAGTTTAATTTTGGTTTTAAATTAATCCTAAGTTTACAGTCTTTTATCACAATAAGCTTAAATTATAATTGGAAAGGCAATCATAAACAAATCTTGATTTAAACTTGTCACAAATGATTTTTGTTGTAAAAATGTTTTTACTCTACCGACATTTAAAAAGAAACTACACGTGGAACTTTTTTTCAAATCGTTTAAAAACTACTTTGTTAGTACACTTTCAATTAATAAAAAAACTATTAGCAAAAAGCCACAACAAAAGCAACAATTGAATTTTTTCATAAGATGGTAGACAAAACTGAAAATCAAATAAAAATTAATAATCTTGGTTTCATCTCCCATATCACATTTTATCATTGAACTATTATTATTATCAAATTCACTGGACTTTGGTAAAAAATAAAAGTGAAATAATAGGATAGCTTCAAAATAAATGTCTTTTCCCCACTTGTAGTGGCCACACAGTGTTTTAATAAAGCGGTAGATTCCGAAATCCGTTAATAGAACTAGTATAATACCACATAAAAAGTGTGTTAAACTTAACATCTTTTGTTATTCGAATGAATTGTTATAATTTAAGACAAAATAAATTACTGTCGTACAAACATGGAACATTGCTTATCTGCTGTTAATTAGTTAAGCATATGCTCACGACTATATTCCCGGAACGGTAGCCAGGAGTGCGATTTTTGAATCTCATTCGCTGAGTTCAGCAGCTGAACATGTCAAAATTACTGTGGAGATAAGCATCTTTCTACTGCTGATTTGACTTTTAAAAGTCAGATCAGCAGTAGAAAGGTATCTCCACAGTAATTTTGACATTTTCAATTGCTGAACTCAGCGAATGAGATTCGAAAATCGCACTCAAGATATATTTTAAATCTCACTAAAGCCGGGTCCGCTGCGCCATGTTAGATGTTAGCAAAACAAGTTAGCAAACCGTTTCCACTCCCCCGCAAGCGAACGCGGGTGATGTTATCCATTCGCATCGGAAAACATCACCCGCGTTCGCCTGCGGGGGAGGGGAAACGGTTTGGTAACGTGTTTTGCTAACATCTAAAGCCGGGTCCGCTGCGTCATGTTAGATGTTAGCAAACCGTTTCCCCTCCCCCGCAGGCGAACGCGGGTGATGTTATCCATTTGCATCGGAAAACATCACCCGCGTTCGCCTGCGGGGGAGGGGAAAGTTAGAAAACGATGTTAGCAAACATTATAACGTGGCGCAGCGAACCCCGCTTAATATTATCAATATCAAAGTTTGGATGTTTGGATGTTTAGATGTTTGTCACTCAATCACGCATAAACGGCTGAAGGGATTTGTATGAAAGAAAATCCTCAAATCAAATCCTCCTAGTATGGGAAACAGGCTAACATAAAAATGTCAGCGTATAGTTGGCATATAGTTATGGAACTAAGGTCGATTTGTTTCTCATTATCTCTAGATTATAGTGGCAATATTAGCTATATCTCAACTAAACGGAGTGTCGCGTAATCACAGTTGGCGCACATCTTGTCTTAGTAAAATATGTTTGTTTTTTATTTTTTTTTCGTATGTAAATCTAAGACGACCCTATACATGCATTGTTTTACACGTGCTGTTTTAACAGGGAAAAAATCTTACAAAAAAAGTCAAAACGGTGAATTTTTATATTGATTTAGAATTAGGAAAATTCCGTTTGCATTTTTACCAAATCTTTTGTCCGATTACTACAATTAATAAAATTATGTTTTTAGAGTGTAATACATCAATAAACGTTACTGTTTGTGGGTCTAAAATAAATTGACTCCTTACATACATACATACAGATAGAATATAATATTCCTGTCCGGATTAAGACATATAATACTTTTGTAAGGTCCACGCAGACGGAGTCGCGGGCAATAGCCTAGTATATCATATTCAGAAAATTCACAATCTACTAGCAAAACTCGATTTAGTAAATCATACGTTTACAAGTTGGAGGTCTCATACATAGGTAAAAAAATAGCAAAGAAAAAGCAAAACAACTGAAATATAAAAATGTTACACTCTGTTGCAGAAATCCTCCATTATAGTCCGAGATCCGACCGTAAAATTATGCACCTATTCCTTAGGCGAACGAAATGTAATTCTAGTGTATGTTTATACAGGGGTTAATTCAACGCCGCCAAGTTGCCTAGAAAAATCTTGCCGCAAGTGCCTTTTCCATTAACATTTTTGGTATAACTTTTTCCACGTGTATGTTAGGGAATTAAATGAGGTGCCATCGGAAGGAGACTGGTCTAAAGTACTTTAAAAACTAGGGTTGCCACCTTTCAATCTGCCGCAACTATAGGGTTGCCAGGTCCAAATATGTCATTTTTGAATCTGGCAACCCTAGTCTTGCGGCAGATTTAGAGGTGGCAACCCTAGTTTTTAAAGTACTTTAGACCAGTCTCCTTCCGATGGCACCTCATTCACTTCCCTAACAAACACGTGGAAAAAGTTATACCAAAAATAATAATGGAAAAGGCACTTGCGGCAAGATTTTTTTAGGCAACTTGGCGGCGTTGAATTAACCCCTGTATAAACATACACTAGAATTACATTTCGTTCGCCTAAGGAATAGGTGCATAATTTTAGGGTCGGATCTCCGTCTATTAAATCTCTTGCTGTCTATTGTTGATGTAGTAAAAGCTAGCAGGAGATTTAATGGAGGATTAACTCTAATGGGCGCTTCTGCAACTGAGTGTTAGTCAATCAAAGTTTCATGTATTGTATGCTTATTGTATGCACCAAAAAGTATTTAGACTAACTAAACACGTTTAAACGAAACGTCTATGATTAGGTAGGTTTTTTGCTATCTTTGTATAAATAGCTTTACAGTAGGCTTTACACCATAGTGCATAGTGAACAAGACATATACATGGTAGTTACGTGGTAGGAAACTATCTTCTGAACTATTGTTCTAACCGAGGTCTGCTATAGATAAAGCAATTATAAAACAAACTGTCTAGATATAATATCAACAGGAAAAAAAAATTTGAAGTTACATATAACGTTTTATATGCAACGAGCTTTTACCCGCGACTTCGTCCGCATAAATTATATACCAGATTTTAAGTATCATAAGCTATCAAACAAAAAAAGTTTCATCAAAATCGATTCAGTAGTTTTTGCGTGATGCTCGAACAAACAAACACACAAACAAACAAACAAACAGACAGACAAAAAGTTCAAAAATTTGTGATTTGGAATCAGGGAAGCCTAAAAACCATATAGTAATCTTTTTTTTGTATATATCTTCAATGCACAGACACACTTCTGTTACAGTTTTATAATAGTTTAGATATTCTGTGTTTTGGCTCCTACTGAAAAGTTTGAAATAAACACCTTTGATATGCAGCATGCTACACGCAGACTTACAATAATATCTGCACTGCAATGCTCACTGAGCGCAAACATCGTCACAACCTTAAATTATGCTTAAATTCGTCGTTGACACATCGGCGAGCTGACAATTCGGTATTCGCTATGGTTATATCATGTGTCAAACTCATAATAAAACTTATACGATCTGTAGGATGCGACGATGTGACGCGTCCTGCGATGCTACAGTCAGTATTGCACGTTGAACTCTTTTGTATGAAAGCAGTTAGTTACCGACGGGACGCGACGCGACACGACCCGTTGATGTCTTCTCTATGAAGGATTGTTAATATTGCTTTAATTTAAATACAACTAATTTATTTTCTTCTTAGGTGCACATTTTTTTAGGGTTCCGTACCCAAAGGGTGAAAACGGGACCCTATTCATAAGCCTACGTTGTCGCCCGTCCATCCGTCCGTCTTTCCTACCTATTTAGGGCTGTAACTTTTGAACCCGTTTTATTTTTATGATAGTTGAAATTTTTAGACTGTGCGTTATTATGCTGTAGGCCTACCATGAGTTTACACTGTAGTAAACTACAGTAAAACTTTCGTAGTAAACTACAGTTTTTGTATTGAATTTCGTACAGCGCTCCTATTGGTTACGTTGAGAACTAATTCTGTCATACAAAATTGGTGCCGCAACTACAGTAGTAACGTACAGTGAAAACTCATGGTAGGTCTACTGGATCTACTAAAAAAAATCAAAAAATATTATCATGCAAGAAACCAGTTTTTATCAAGGTTTTTTCTTCTCGCTCTATCGTTAAACAGTAATACATACAAGCGACAAACTTGGTGTGATTATAGGAGCAAACTCTACAGTATAACAACAAATAATAAAAACCGGCCAAGTGTGAGTCGGTCTCGCGAAGGTTCCGGTGAAAACAGAATATTTTTGTAGGTTAATATGCTGTGGCGTGGTTTGGTATGGAACCCTCGGTGCGCGAGTAGCCCGACTCGCACTTGACCAGTTTTATTTTTATTGAACACAGCATTATATGTACCTAGGTGCAGTTGAGTCGAATAATTTGTGAATGTAGAGAAAGATGAAAATTTTGTTGGTCGCAAATTTACTCGACTTTTTTATTTCGTTAACTAATGAAACGTTGATTTTAAATTGTCTTATTTACTTGTTGATTATTCTTGGGGTAACTTTACATTAATACTGTTATGGTAATAGAGAACAAATTAAGGTAAAGATAAATTACGAACTAAGCTACATAATATTAACTAAACTTGTAATTTAACATATATGTTGTACTTAAATGTATGTTTTTGTAGATGAGTACCATTTCTTTTAATGTTTTTATACTTATTATGAATCAAAACCACTATATTTATATACCAACGTGTGTAAAAAACGCGTGAAAGGATTTTCTTTAAAAAGGCATTTATTTAAAAATCATTATACATAGTATAAAACAAAGTCGCTTCCCGCTGTCTGTCTGTCCCTATGTATGCTCAGATCTTTAAAACTACGGAACAGATTTTGATGCGGTTTTTTTAAATAGATAGAGTGATTCAAGAGGAAGGTTAATATGTATATTAGTATCAGCACTGCACCCGTGCGAAGCCGGGGCGGGTCGCTATAAAACTCAACAGAAAAGAATAAAGAAGTTAGAGAAAAATATAAAATAACCTAGCAGCGTGAAAAACCATCATCATAATAGGCCTCCATCATCTCACAGGTGACTTGAAGGAAAGGGGCCCTTTCCTTTGTCAAAAATATAACGTTATTGTACTAACTACAATACCTACTAGTATTTATATTTTATTCTGTGGTTAAAGGCCTCAATGGTTAAATATAGGTTTAGGTTTTAGTTTAAGATTTTGGGAGTAACTGATTTTATATATGTAGATAATTTTTATGTTTGTTTCAATAAAATTTTGTTAAGGTACCTACCAAATTACCTAATTTTTTTAAGTTATCTTCATACGGAACTTAATATAGAGCACGCACTTCCGTCGGTCTCGCATTGAAACTTCAGTCAGTACGCAAAGTTAGCACCATACCTACTACCTAAATAACAACAATCAGAAATGTACATAGAAATATTCACTTTAAAAGTTAATTTTATAAAATGATAACGTTTTTAATGCATTGTTTTCCTCATGTGAAACCTATGTAGGTATCTAAGTATATTTTATTTGAATATACTTTGCCGCCGGATGTTTAAGAACGTTTTCCACAAGACTTTCAGAATAGTTTCATGATTATGATTTATGACATATGCCATTTTATAAAAGTTACTTTTACTAAATTCGTCTAATAATACTAAACAATGCATAAACTGACCTGTTTACACTCAAGCATCCTGTTTATTTAAGTTTAGAGAAACTATAACTTTGAGAATATGGACAAGTTAAAGTACTCGTACTCAATGCGCCGTTCGTTCGTTACATTTTGCATAACATTTACCTCGATGTCGTACGATATTAACAATGTTTAGTATAAAAACACAATTTAGAAATAAAAAAGGACCGAGATTTAAAACTCACGAAAAATCACTGCAAAAGTAACTAGGTACTCAAATATATTTAGTTTTTTAAATTCGAGCGTGTAATAGTAAATCGTCGCACTGTAACGTCTGTATCCTTGATATGAACGGTTGTCACAAACTGTCACTATTACCTGGTCGCCCACTAGGTCCTCGGCAGCTCGAATCGCGCAGCAGGCCTCCATTCCCGGCAGCGGCCGGGTCAGTCGTCGTGCACCTCGGGGAACGGGCGAGCGCGCGTCATGCCGCACGCCTGCGCGCTGCCAGTGCGCGGATCAGACTGCGTGCGTGATAGCGGCCGCACGGCCTCCTTTGCGGGGTTGCAATGAAAGTGATTAGGTTGGCCCGCTAGTGATAAGGGCTAGTTTGTGCCTAACGCTGCCTGTTAGTTAAGTTTAGTGAAGCTGGAGTTTTGTACCTGGATTTATCTAAGAAGTGATAGTCGTGGATTATAAGTATGCATTCTTTAGCAGACAATATTTGGGCTAGCGCTACTGTACTTGTAGTAGGTGAATAGACAAAAAAATTGTTTAAGAGGTTGCAGAAAGTCATAATTTACATTTTGTTAGCCAACTGAATAATTAAGAACCCATAAATATCAATAAATAATGACCAAACTAAAGTAAAAGTAGGTATACCTAATCTACACATTTTAAAGGGAATTAACAATTAACTTTTAGTAATGTGACATGGAAAAACTAGGCTTGCCACCTCTCAATCTGCCGCAACTATAGGGTTGCCAGGTTCAAAGAAGTCATTTTTTCCAGTACTTTAGATCAGTCTCCTACCGATGGTACCTCATTTAAGTACTTCCCAAATAGATAAGTGGAAAAAGTTATACCAAAAATCATAATGGAAAAGGTACTTGCGGCAAGATTTTTCTAGGCAACTTGGTGGCGTTGAATTAACCCCTGTGTAAACATTGGTACACTAGAATCACATTTCGTTCGCCTAAGAAATAGGTGTATAATTTTACGGTCGGATCTCGGACTATAAACAACATTTCCAAAAAACAAGAATGTCACATTGTAAATTGAGGGCAGCACAATAAGCTCAGTATATACCCTCTGCCCTCTTCAGGATCATTCGTTACGGGCGGGGCGGGGCGGGGCGGGGCGGGGCGGGGTAGTCAGCCACAAACTTGCCACTTTGTTACACCTGTCTAAGCTACTACCTAATAAATCTAAACTATTATAAAACTGTAACAGAAGTTTGTCTGTACATTGAAGATATTTACAAAAAAAAATTTACGACATGGTTTTTACCTGTCCCTGATTCCAAATCACAAATTTTTGGATTTTTTGTCTGTCTGTTTGTTTGTTTATTTGTTTGTTTGTTTGTTTTTTTTTTTGTTTGTTTGGGTGTTTGTTTGTTCGAGTATCACGCAAAAACTACTGAACCGATTTTGATGAAACTTTTTTGTTTGATAGCTTATCACGTCGGGAGAGGCTAAAATGGTGTACCTTTTTATTTATAGTACTAGTTACTGTTTAGTTGTGTTTTCGGTAGGAAGTGTTAGGTTTTCATTTTATTGTTGAGTTTTGTTTTGTAGAGTCAAGGTTAAGGCACGATGAGGCTGACATAACCTCAGGGTTAAAAGCTCCAATTAAAATAAAATAAAAAACAGAATAAAAAAAAAAAAAAAAAAAATCTGGTATATAATTTATGCGGACGAAGTCGCGGAAGTTTTGAATGAATGGAAATAATTCTCACCGCGGATTCACGCCTAATAGTAAAAACACCGGACCCTAGGCAGGCAGTTGTCTTTATTACTACAAATATATATTTCTTCCAAGCAATCTTCAGGTCGACTAAGAATTATAAAAAAATTCTTAACTCTACCTTTGAAGACACCCGTAGCGACTCTAGATTTGGCCCCATTAGAAATATCCTAAAATATAAACGAAAACTAATCTCAAAATTATCTAACTGGGGCTCTGAAGTGAGATTTTTGAAAATCATACGAGCGAATTGGCAGTAGAAACATGAATAATCTCCATAGTAATTTTGACATTTTCTACTGCCAAGTCGCTCGTATGATTTTCAAAAATCTCACTTCCGTATACGCATAGCGCATGCATGCTGCTAGCACTGGGATGGAAAAGCTCTGCTCTGTCGTTATAGAGATGTGGCGTCTCTCTCTCTATCTGTCCTTATTAATAATTTTAACGTTGTTTTTAGTTCTTTTAACTGCTAATAATTAATATTATTTATAATTATTATATGTCTTACGTTCCGTAATCAAGGGCAATTAAGTCCCGGACCGTGGCGTGCATGGGGCCGAAGCCAACATGTAGAGGCCCGTTCAAAAGACAAGTTAATCTAAAAGTAAGAGATACACAAATGGCGGATACCATCCCCGAGCGCACAACATGATACACACGGGGATGGTCCCCGCCATGTGTGTAAAGACTATTGGAGTACGGCGCTATGGCCGCGATGGAAAAATAAGGTCTTGGACTATGGAGGTGAAAGTTGGATGGATGGATACTGGGCTATGGGGGGAGACTAACGGACGCCTGCCATGACAACTAGTCTCAAAATTGTAAATAGGGCAGGCGGTGACTCGCCGACTCTTCGAGTGGGCCCCATAAAACGGCCGCACGGTTTTTTTTTTAATTATTATTATTTTTTTATTTTATTATTTAGTACCTAAGTTACAAATCTCTCCGGTTAAATGTTTAAAATATTAATTTATTAATTATAGGTCCAACAGAAAAATTCTCTGTTTTTAAGATTCACAAAAAATCACAATTTACTTTTCCCAATATTTAACAATACTTTAACTACAAAAAGTCTGCTGTGATGTAAATTTTTGTTTACAAATTAATACAATTCTAATGGAGTAGAAGATCAACCGATATCACTTTCAAGTCCCAACCATGTTTCTTATCAAACGGACTTGTTTAGTTAAACAGGTACATATTATATAGTTATAGGTACTTAGGTACGCAGGTATATAGGCAAGTGAGCTTTGCCGCTAATATAGTACGCGAGACCGCTTTCACTGATCCTAGTTTGAGTAGTTTTTCTCTACTCGGTAGGTATTGGGACCGCACTGCATTTTGCAAGCACTCGATGGCGTAGTTAGAGCTCCTGTATTGGAGACCACCGGGGTTAAGAGGATAGTCCTTGCAGCACGCTCCATACAAACGAAGTTAGATTATATTTTCAACACTAGAGAGATTAGAATTTACAAGCTGCCGTAAATAGTAAGTTACATCGCCGGGGCGCCGTCTGACGTACGAAACCAACTGCTTAACATGCCTTCCGAAGCACTGACACCCTGACATTGGTTAAGAGAACATTATGCCCTCTGGCTCATTCCATATTATGACGAAATTTGATGAGATCTTGGATAAATAAACCAATTAAAGTCAATGCAATTTTTAAACACTATTAAACTTGGCCGTCACAACACGTATTAGAACATATCTTGAAAACTACTGAACCGATTTTGATGAAACTTACACTGTTCCCTAAGTTGGAGTAAATGTAAGCCAACAAAAAAAGAATGGTCACAATCCGATTAATAGTTTCGGAGAAATGCGTGGACAAACATACATACAAACATAGATACAAACGTACATACAAAGAATACAAACATACATACATACACCTATGAAATTTTGTATATTTGTTTGGAAGCCCTAATAGATTATCATGTATGAATATTTTGCAATTCCAATAATATTACATACATACGTATCGAATTGATAACCTCCTTTTTTTTGAAGTCGGTTAAAAATACACAGAATATTGAAATGTCCCGATATCACGGTTTTCATTGCCTACCTCGAAAGCTACGACATAATCTCCGGTATATCACATTTGATACGCATGTCACATCTGCGCCCGTAATATGATGCCCGCGAAAACATCACGCCTTTTATCTCGTTTGTTCGCGCGCAAATAGAAAGAAAGCTAAGGTACGATAGCGCTATATCACGCTGCCATGTTACGGTCGACGGTCAAATAAGCAATAAGTACGTCTATGGATTGGGTGGGGTTTAACAGGGAATTAAATAGGATATTAAGGGCCAGTTTCACCACTTCCGAATAAGTTCTTGTTAGCTTATCCGACAGCTCATTTGACATATTCTTCATACAAAATATGTCAAATGAGCTATCGGATAAGCTAACAAGAACTTCTCCAGAAGTGGTGAAACAGGCCCTAAGTATCTTTGTTATCTATTATTATATTTGAAGGCCCGATGGCTCAGTTGGTATTAAACCTGCCTGCTGATCCGAGGGTTGCAGGCTCGAATCCTGCATGGGGAAAATATTTGTATGATGAATAAATATTTGTACCCGAGTTGTTTGTAGCTCATATATGACGTATTCTATATGACATACTAATGACAATATATCGTTGTCTATGTCTACTCATCATAAGCCCGGGCTGCATTATGGTACTTTATGTATTATATCTAGGGTTTGTGACCATTCCGAAAACGATTACGGTCGTGAGTTTATAAATATATAGGTACATAATATAAATGGGACTAGATAATCTATTGTGGCAATGTCTAAGATATTTATTATTTCGTAGATTTAAATTAGCCGTTATTCCCGTCCCGTGGATGTCAAAGAAATCAATAATGAAGAAACAGTGTAATATCGGACCCTAAAATCGGACGTGGCCATAGAGAATTCACACGATCCCCCTGAGACGTGGCCCATTTTTTGCCAGAAATAGATAGTTACTTAATACCGTTTAGAATACAAAATTGGAACTCTTGATTGTGTGCAATTTATAGTTATAGGGAAAAAAATCGGAAAATCGCCTACTTTTTATGCCGGATATCAGAAAATTAATTATATCCTATATAATATCTAAACCTGTTACTGCTTTGCTACATAGACATGTCGAAAAAACCTTTAATTTACACGTGTTTTAAGAATAGTTTGAGACTCGAGCAGGTCGTAGAAATTTAAATGTAAATTATTTAATATTTTTTTTCTTTATTTTTTTCTTCTCTGAAGTCCCTCCATATTGGGTTCCAATTTTTGAAGCGTAGGCCGCAGTCTCCACTGATTATTATAAAACCGGTCAAGTACGAGTCGGGCTAATCGCGCACCGAGGGTTCCGTACCACACCACCACAGAACACAACATTATTAACTTCTGTCCGGGACCTTAAGCGCGAGACCGACTCACACTTGGCCGGTTTTTAGTATTTGTTGTTATACTGTAGAGTTTGTTCTATAATCACACTAAGTTAGATGCTTGTATGATTTACCGTTTTTACGATAGAGCGTGAAGAAAAAACGTTGATAAAAACTAGTTTCTTGTTGAGAACCCCGCTTAATTTTTAGCTTTTTGACATTTTTATTATTTTTTAACAAATCCGCCGTAATAATGCATAATCTGAGAAAATTTAACTATCTAGCTTATTACGGTTCAAAAGTTTCAGCCCTAAATAGGTAGGACAGACGGACGGACGGACGGACGGACGGACGGCCAGACGGACAGATGGACGGACAACGTAATAGGCTTAGTAATAGGGTCCGGTTTTCACCCTTTGGGTACGGAACCCTAAAAACTATCGACCAATGCCGTGGTGAACTCTCTTTTTAAGTTTTGATAAGGGTTGTCACTTTTAATTCCTCAGAAAATATTATTACAGAACCGAATCGCTACTGTTAAGTCCACTAGAAAATATTTTTTTTCTCACCTCGGGGGTTCACCTCGCCCCTCTATTCTCCTCTCTTGCTTTGCGTACGACGTCCAGGGCCTCTACCCGCACATTCGAACTTCGCAATTGCGTGAACGTTTTCTTTCCAATGTCAACTCTATTACAATGAAGTGCGGACCGAAACAGTGGCGATGTATCGAACATCGAAAGTCCGGGTACAGGGCCAGGTCTCCGCACCGTACAAGAGTGTGCTTAAGATGCGTGCCTGATACACGTTCATCTTAGTTTTAATGGTAAGATGTTTGTTATTCCACACTCTTACACTTAGCTTTCCGAACGTCGTAGCAGCATTGCCAATGCGTGCACTGATCTCTGTGTCATTCGAAATGTTTTCGGATACCGTAGATCCTAGATAACAGAATTTGTTAACAACTTCTAGAGGCGTTCCATCCAGTGAAATAACTGGAATATAATTACACCTCTGCGCTAAGACAACCGTCTTCTTAGCATTTATCGACATAGAAAAATGTGCGCATGCCTTTGAAAATTTGTCAATAAGACTCTGGAGTTCGTGGGGGGTGTTGGCTACGAAGGCCGCGTCATCGGCGAACAAAAGACTATCTACATACAGATCTTGGCGATTTCTTTTGGATTTGAGTAGGGAGATGTTAAAAAGTTTTGCATCAGTCCTTGTATGCAGATGGATACCCTGTTTGTCCTCACCGAATGCAGCTTTTAAGATCAGTGAAAAAAATATCCCAAACAGAGTAGACTTTATGCATATTTATACATGATATTTACGCTATTCATATTAAAGTATACATTTTAACATTATGGATTATGATTATGATTATGTGTTTTGAGTGTTTTAAGCGTTTTCAATATAATGCATTTTCAATTATAGTTTCTAATACTTATAGACCCTAGTTATTGATTTACAAAATTTCATAGTAAAGACACTTAGGTATTATAACGCCTTACTCTAATCTCATAGCAAATCTCACTCTTTGTGATTAAACAAAGATGTTTATTACAAGCGCTTTGAAACTCCATCAATTCACAGAATAGAAAGTAGGTTGAGTCTATCTTTAGGGTTCCGTACCCAAAGGGTGAAAACGGGACCCTATAAGCCTATGTTGTCCGTCCGTCCGTCCGTCCGTCTGTCCTACCTATTTAGGGCTGTAACTTTTGAACCGTAATAGCTAGATAGTTGAAATTTTCTCAGATTATGCGTTATTACGGCGGATTTGTTAACAAATATTAAAAATGTCAAAAAGTTAAAAATTAAGGGGGTTCTCAACAAGTTCTCTCCAGTTTTTGTCAATGTTTTTTCTTCACGCTCTATCGTAAAAACGGTAATACATACAAGCGTCAAACTTAGTGGGATTATAGAACAAACTCTACAGAATAACAACAAATACAAAAAACCGGCCAAGTGTGAGTCGGTCTTGCGCTAAAGGTCCCGGACAAAAAAGTTTTTTTTCTAAGTTAATAATGTTGTGTTCTGTGGTGGTGTGGTACGGAACCCTCGGTGCGCGAGTAGCCCGACTCGCACTTGACCGGTTTTATTTTATTTTGTAGGTACCGTGTTTCTGAGGATATCCTTTAACCTCCATTTACCTTTTATTTAGCATTTTTAGGGTTCCGTAGTCAAACAAGGAACCCTTATACTTTCGTCCATTCTGTTTGTCTGTCCGTATGCCCCCACCTCGGGTACTTGCTCATTTTTTCAGATAACAGTAACCCAGAAACAGAAATGAGGAAATGTCGTGAAGAAACAATTGTTTTTTCGACACTCTTTCCATACAACGAAAAGGGGATTGAAAAGATTTTCTTAATAAATCGAGACAGATGTCGTTGGATAGGTCTTGTCCAATGGAAGAATACTCCTATAGAAAATAAATCGTTATAATGCTTCTATCTCGAGATATCTGCGCTCAAATAAAAAAATCGGGCGAACCTCAAACTCCATTCTCAACTCTAACTTTTAATTTTCTACAATATAGATTTTTGTAAATACCTTCAATGAAAATTGTAACGGATGTTAAATCGCGCTACCGTTTTGTTTCAAAAATGTATCTTAGGTAAGATAAACAGTGAGATAATATTTTTCTTCTTATTCTACCATTGATCTCATATGACAGAACAAGATACATGGTCCAAAAATGGCAGATTCAAATGAGCTCATAAATTATTTCACTTTTCATACAAACATTTGATCAGCAGATTGCATTTAGTATGGAAAGCCCAAATATTTTTATTTTCTTATAGATTTCTTTGGGAAAGATGTTCAGTATCATGGGTACAATCAACCCTTAAAGTAATGTAGCTGTTTACCCTAACATCCTGTATATGGGACATTGAAATTACGAAAAAGAACTGTTTAATACGATTATGGGTCGAGCACGAGTACCTACCTACCCATTGATATTAACTATCCAATTTTTTTTCGCGAATTCAATGTTGGTCCCATAGTGAAAAATTGACAATTTAATGGTCTGAATAACAGGCCAAAGTTAATGCATATCCTCAGGAACACCGTGTATTTTTAACGATTGAAGAGGTATTTTTAACGCATCGTCAGTTTCACCTCACCATTAGCTCGTCAACAAGGGTACAAAATACTTGCTTCGAACATAACACCTTCTACTCGTAGAGAACGGAGGCCGTACCGCCAACCAGTGGGCTCAGTGAAGCCTTCCATGGGAGCGCGGTGCCCGCCCGCCCCGACGCAGCTGGTCCTTAAGGAAATGGAAGTGAAGGCAGTCAATGGGGGCCAGAAGGTGGACCGTTAAATAATTAAATAAAAAATGTTAAGTGGTTATCAATATGACTTTGATCATGTTTGGTGATGAATTAGTTTCTTAAAATTATGTCTACTATCCGTAAAAAAGAGTTATAAAATAATTAACCTCCTTTTTTTTAAGTCGGTTAAAAAAACTTGACATACTCTTAGGTACCGAATTATGTCAATTCGTATGGGCGGTAAATATAACCAACATCCTATAAAGGTATCAATGTGTCAATGGTATCTAGTAGCGTAGCGATCCACAGGAAAATTGCAGGAAAACCTCTCATTACACTTTTGACTTTTGAAACCGCGAAAAATAAGTCGCCTATTTTATTACATGTATTTATGTCGCTCGCGCAGGATATTGAACTTTTCTATGAAACAGTAGATTCTTAAAAAAATTCAAGGTCGACCCCATAGTAAAAAAATAGAATATAAATTTTTTTGTGAACATATGTGTGTACACACGGCGATACAACAAGCTATACAAAACCAACATAAGCTGGCCACGTGACGTTATACTTTACTCCACCTACGCAGGGCCAGCTTATTTTGGTTTTGTATAGCTTGATGTTGTCCGTGTGGTGTTGGCTAAGAATAGCACCATCCCATATCCTCCCGTGGGTGTCGTAAAAGGCGACTAAGGGATCTACCGGAGGATGGGAAGCAGCAGCGTCGGTCTGGGACTCAAAAAACTACCGGGAAAATTCAAACAAGCGGCCCACTGACTTTTTCCCAGACTATGGCAAAGTCAAAAGAAAGGGCATGGATGGGCCTAGCAATTATTTTTTCCCAGGGCGTAGAGAGGCTAGGTATAGATCAAGGTCAGGTTGCAAAACAATCTAGGAGCCAGGAGAGCCGGAGCGAGCGAAGCGAGCTCGAGTTTTTCACGATCTAAAATATCCGAGCTAGCGAAGCTTACCTGAGATTTTACTACAATAAGACTAGGGCGTTACAATAAAAAACGCGTGTAACAAAAGAAACATGGTTCCATAAGCGATTCCAGGAGCGGGTGAAGCGAGCTCGATATTTTACTATGATATTTTGGCCATTCCAAATCTGCAATAAGATCTATGTAAATCCTGGAGCGAGCAATGTGAGCTTGAGATTTTACTCCAATAAGGCTAGGTCGTAAATCAAGAGCGACGAAGCAAGCAATGACCATACAATCCAGGAGCGAGCGAAGTAACCTTGTAGATTTGCTGCCATGCCAATACAACTAGGTTGGGAATTAGGAGCGAGCGAAGCGAGCTCGAGAATTTGCAATATTGTGTTTTTTAGGGGGATGATCCTGTGATACCTAATTAGACCATTTTGATCACCGGATTTCGATATTGGTCCCATGGAAACAGTTACTCAGTTTGATGGTCCGATCATCTCCTTAAACCACCGTCAGCGTCTGAATAAAACGGACCCTACGATATGCTGGATTTAAAACCAGGAGCTTTCAGTTCATGCCGAAATCGAGTAGACATGTTCGTGAAACAAAAAGATTGAGCGAGCGAAGCGAGCTCGAAAATTCGCAAAATATTTTGACTACGCAGGGGGCCTCCTACTCTGTTACTTACTGAACATATTTTGGCCTTTCGAATTTATTGATTTTACATGTATGCCATGTTAGCTTAATCAAATTAAAGATTGAAAAAGTCGGGCGGCGAGCGGGATTCGAACCCACGACCTGCCTTTCCGGGGCATGCTCCTCTTCAACAGAGCTGTCCCTGTCCCTGCCGTCCCTTAAAGACGATAATATAGATTGAAAATTTCGTCGTGGCCTGCGGGGCGCCGACAGCTCTGTTGAAGAGGAGCATGCCCCGGAAAGGCAGGTCGTGGGTTCGAATCCCGCTCGCCGCCCGACTTTTTCAATCTTTAATTTGATATTTTGGCCTTGTTTTGAATTTAATCAAAAAGGTTCTCCAGTTGTGGAGGTCCATTCAACCAAACTTATGATTAGAGAGCAAAACAAAACTGAACGAGCGAAGCGAGCTCGCAATTTTGCAATTAGCACATTTTTCTGAATTTCCCAGACTTTTTAAGAAAGTGAAAAAAAAATAACTTCGTTGTCGATTATTTTATTGTAGATTTCTTAAAAAAAAAATTAATGTTACTCTTTTTAATCCTGGGGTGGGCCAGAAAGATTCTGGAGTGGGCTGGGCTGTGCCATTTTCTGTGGGATGAAAATGAAGAGGGAAGAAGAGCTGAAGTGTGATTTTTGAAAATCATACGAGCGACTTGGCAGTAGAAAATGTCAAAATTACTATGAAGATGTGATGAAGATTATGCATCTTTCTACTGCCAAGTCGCTCGTATGATTTTCAAAAATCGCACTTCTGGGCTGGCCGGACCGGCCCACGGGGGTACCGGCCCACCGGGAAAAGTCCCGGTGTTCCCTGGGGCCAGACCGACGCTGGGAAGCAGCATCCTCTGAGTACACACATTCAATCTAACTGCGATCGCCAACCCGCCTGCCAAGCGTGGCGATTATGGCATAGCCCCCCTTTTTGGGGGAGGCATAAGCCTAGACAGCCTAGCCTGGACATAAGTCCAGCACTGGACGTCTTTCAGCTGATATGATGATGATGATGATGATGATGATAGCTTGACGTGTAGCCGTGTGTACAAACAAGATGTATTAAAACATGATAGTAATATTTAAAGGAGTGATTTAGATTAGACCATCAAAATCAACAACTCTGTCATTATGGAGCCAACATCGAAAGAAATATAAAAACATCACTTGTTTTGAGTCAAGTAGACTGCAATTTTGTATTGAAACACAAATTTAGGGTTTTTAATTTTTAGGGTTCCGTAGTCAACAAGGAACCCTTATAGTTTCGCCATAAATTAATTATATCCGTCGGTCTGTCCGACTGTCCGTCTGTCTGTCCGCGGCTTAGCTTAAAAACCTTAGTACTAGAAAGCTGTAATTTGGCTTATGGTATACATATTATGATATTAATCACGCCGACAAAGTGGTAGAATAAAATCTTGAAAAATATTTTTTTAGGGAACCTCGATCCCTAGGGGATGAATTTTTTTTTCTCGCTTGACCCATGGCGTACGTTATCTTGGAAAGGTAAAAAAAAATTGTGGATTCCTATAGGTACCTTGTAAAGTTGTTCAGTATCATGTGTACAATTACCCCTTAAAGTAATGCAACCGTTTACCCTAACACCCTGTATAAATTTATAAAACAAATCACTCTGTATAAAATCCTTGAGAACATTAAAATGCTTTAGTCATTGACATCATTTTATGTTATGAGCAGTGTTTAATTTTTTATTGGACCTATAACAGGCGAGTTAAGGCATTGATTGATATTATTGCTTATTCAGTGTGCACGCTAAATGCTTCCCTATTCTTTCTTATATTTATTGAACGATCTATATATTCACAGAACATCATGAATTCTAGGCGTTTTCATTAAAAAATAATAGTTCAGTGAAACTGGAAGGTTACAATTTTTCGTGTTTTTCTCGAGACCCCAATTTTAAGGAGCAATTTGTTAATTTACCTATAATAAAAAGGCACAGGACTTATGAGCACAACAATTTTATTTCAATTGGAAACCGCCTTATTACACATCAGCGGTCGGCAACTCGCGGCCCGCGGGCCCGCGACATATCAAGCAATACAAAACCAACATAAGCTGATCGCGCGTTGGTGGAGTAACGTCTAGCATCGCGCGGCCACCTTATGTTGGTTTTGTATAGCTTGATGTGTCGCCGTATGTACACTAATTATACCTATTAATTGTAAATAAAACCGGTCAAGTGCGAGTCGGACTACTCGCGCACCGAGGGTTCCGTACCACACCACCACAGAACACATCATTATTAACTTAGAATAAAAACTTTTTTGTCCGGGACCTTTAGCGCAAGACCGACTCACACTTGGCCGGTTTTTAGTATTTGTTGTCATTCTGTAGAGTTTGCTCTATAATCACACTACGTTTGACGCTTGTATGTATTACCGTTTTTACGATACGTTGATAAAAACTAGTTTCTTGTTGAGAACCCCCCTTAATTTTTAACTTTTTTATAGTTTTATTATTTGTTAACAAATCCGCCGTAATAACGCATAATCTGGGAAAATGTCAACTATCTAACTAATACGGTTCAAAAGTTACAGCCCTAAATAGGTAGGATAGACGGACAGACGGGCGGAAGGACAGACGGACAGACGGACGGACGGACGGACGGACAACGTAGGCTTAGTAATAGGGTCCCGTTTTCACCCTTTGGGTACGGAACCCCAAATAAATGAATCCCTATTTCCCGTGGTCACGACATCACTCGAGAACGGCTGAAATTGCGATGAAACTACTGGACCGGTCTGAATAATTCTTTCACCATTAGAATGCTACATTACCCGTGATGACATAAGCTATGAAAAAAACGGTCAAGTGTATGCCGGGAAAAATCGGGGGCATTTCAACGCATACTAGGCTTCTTCTAGTTATTACATAATAATTATAGTAAGTTTGTTACAATGTCTGGATGTCTGTGATTCAATCACGCATGTTTGGCACACAGAGCATACAGGGTGCTACAAAAGTGAAAATAAACATTTAAAACTTTTAAGTTGGTTGTTTAGAGTCTAAACAACCGTAGTGAAAGTTGTTCAGTTTGATGGTCTAAATTTAGACCATCAAACTGAACAGACCATCAAACTGAACAACTTTCACTATGGGACCAAAATCGAAATCGCGAAAAAAAAATCAGCTGTCCCATACATTTAGCTCGATTATATTTGTAGTTTAGTATGGAACATCCGGTTTTTTTTCACGATTTCGGTATTGGTCCCTTAATGAAAGTTGTTCAGTTTGATGGTCTAGTCCACCCCTTTAAATGTTTATTTGTATTTTTGCATCACCTTGTATTGAATCATCTGAATTAAAACATTAAACATAACATACAGGGTGTAATAAAACACCCAAGTAATACTTAAGGGACTGCTTCAGACCATCAAACTGAACAACTTTCACTATGGAGCTAACATCGAAATCGCGAAAAAAAATATCAGCTCTTTCATACAAAACTGCAGTACCGTCTCGACTCAAATGTATGGGACGACAGATTTTATTTATTTTTTCTCGACGTTGGCTCCATAGTAAAAGTTGTTCAAATTGATGGTCTGAAACACCCCCTTAAGTATTGCTAGGGTGTTTTGTTACACCCTGTATATTGTGATACTTTTATAAAGTCAATACAGACAAAGTCGCGTTGTATAAAGTTGTCTGTTTATTTAAATTCCTGGTTTGTAAGTCTTTCACTGTATTTTTTAAATTTAATAAATTGTCACAGTGTAGGCTGTAGGTTAACAATATTATCCTTCTGCATTCAAACTACCTACATACCTACCTATATTCAGATCGCGACATCAACACTTAGTTATTGAGAGGCGAGAGACAAACTCAGGTCAATTGGATGTAAATTGTCGACACAAATACAGAGGGTTTCGTCAAGATATGCATGTAACGACTATAGCATCATTAATGATATTTAAAAAAAATATATCACACTTTATTACTCCTATCTTCTTTTGATTAAATCTCAGGATTAATCTCATCGCGGATTCCAAGACAAATATTTACACCCTTATTCTTAGAGTCATCCCCGGTACGGGTTGTAGTCAGTCGGTTAGTCTGAAATTTACCTACTTTTTATTTATTTTTATTACGGATGGCTTTGCGCTTGACCTCAATCCAGTCCTCAGGACGAAGATGGGGTCGAAGATGTAGCGAGCTTACCCAGAAGAAGCCTATTCACTCGTACTTTAAAGAAATTCGGGTTGTAAGTGATCGGAAATACTGACGCAGGCATTCCACTCCTTGGCTGTGCACATTATAAAAGAATCGGAAAGGCGCTTGGTGCGGATATGTGGGATGTGAACCAAAAAGGGATGATATCTCGCGGTGCGTCTGGAAGTCCGATGGTAGAAAAAGGAAGGTGGGATGAGCTCATGTAACTCTTAGGCTCACTCACCAAAGTACAATCTGTATTAAAAGACCGACAAGCAGACTACTCTTCGGCGGTGGGCTAGGCTATGAAGCGGGGGCTCCACCAGCTTACTGTCGCCAATGAGCCTCCTGGCTCTGCGTTCAACCGAGTCATGTGCGGCAAGTTGATACTTGACTGAGCCATCCCACAGGTGGCAGCAGTACTCCATAAAGGATCGGACCTGAGCTTTATACAACATTAAGAGCTGTCCAGGAGTGAAGTACCGCTTCACCTTGTTTAAGATGCCCAGCTTTTTGGCCGTCTTTCTTTGGACTTCTATTTAAATAATACCTGGGTACCCTAGGTAGGTATATTTCGTTCTTTCGTTCGTATCTTGAATTCTTGACATAAATATCGTGGACATTGTCACACAAATTATCTAGTAACATTTAAACAAAGACTTTCATATTAAATCAAATCTAGCCTGGACTTGTATTATGATGACTATAACGATATCATCATTCTCTTGCCCATTTTCCATTATTTGGGGTCGGCGCAATATGTCATCCTCTTCCATACTGATTCCACTAGACAACGATATAGAATACATAATTATATAAGTACGTAACGTGTTAATGAATTAGCGCATATAGATAGTTGTTTAGAATCGAGAGCGGAATCGAATTATCATGGTTTCAACATACTGAACCCGATGTCAACCCACCTCACGGGCACACTCATCCTACTTACTACCAAAACAATATTATTAAAATGTATCCATGAGTACGTTAGCGCTTTCTTTCAGTGCTGAAATGATAACAAATAATTTTTGCCTCAAAACTTAAAATGCGAATAACTTTAAATTTTAACTATCAAAATAATGAACTTATTGTTTCAATCTAATTATTTTTTTATAAATCAGTTGGGGTGTATGGGGTTTTGCGCTTATTCATTAACACGTTGTATAGGGTCACCGAAGACTGTCAAACTGAACAACTTTCTCTATAGGTCCAATATCGAAATCGCGAAAAAAAAAATCTGCTATCCCATACAAAACTGCAAACATAACTCGACTGAAATGTATGGGACATCTAATATTTTTTCGCGATTACGACATTTGGTCCGATAAAGTTGTTCAGTTTGATGGTCTGATCATCTCCTTAAAATAGTTTCAGCTAATTTTGTTAGACCTTATACAGGGTGTTAGGGTAGACAGTTGCATTAAATTAAGAGGTGATTGTACACATGATACTGAACAGCTTTCCCTAAGAAACCTATAGGAAACTGGTAAAAAAATTTTTGGACTTCCCATACTAAATGCAATCAGCTGATCGAACTTTTCTATGAAAAGTCGAAATTTTTTATTGCGCATTTCCTATAGGTTTCTTATGGAATGTTGTCCAGTATCATGGGTTCAATCAACCCATAAAATGATACAACTGTTTACCCTAACACCCTATATAGATACAAACATTCAAGACTCGGGTACAAATATTCATATTCATCATGCAAATCATTGACGCGATTCGAACCCGCGAGCCTCGCATAGCAGACAGGTTCACTACCGACTGTGCTATCGGGACATCGATTATAGTTGCTGTTTATCTACCCGGTGTAAATCAATACACTATCGAAAATAAAAAATACTAACTTATCACTATAATAGGGATGATGACTGATCCTGGAAATCCATATATATTGTGACGAATTACAGAAATAGGCAAAATGTAATAGTAAAATGTTCAAACGAAAAAAGTTTAATTTAATTTTAATTTATTTAATAGGTACACCAACAGCTTAAAGTATTTCGCATTACAAACAAAATTTCCATATAAATCTAGTCGCTAATAAAAGGTATACACAACATTCAAAAATCACATGGATGGTATTACAATCATGATTAAATCTAGAAGCAGTAGAAATTACAACATAACAATTTAGAAGAGGACGATATTTATGGATAATGATATGGATGGGCAAGCAATAATAATAATAATAATTTAGAATCTTGGAACTGGAAGATACTTTCGTATTGTATTTTTGAATTTATTGGTCGAGTTATTAGCTATCGAAAAATGTTTTTTGTCATCTTCTATCTCTTTCATGCAAAACAGGTGTTTGTATGACAATACTCAATTATGAGTTATGAGGTCACTTTTGTTATATATGCCTCTCGCTCTAATCGTAAATGAACACTTAAATTTCAGTAATTTTTAAAGACATTCAAAAATTAATTTCACTTTAGTATTTAAGATATCAAAGAGTTTAAAAAAAAGTTATACATATTTTTTTTGTCATCGTCCCTATTATGGTATTTGGACTCTCTGAAGTGCGATTTTTGAAAATCATACGAGCGACTTGGCAGTAGAAAATGTCAAAATTACTATGGAGATTATGCATCTTTCTACTGCCAATTCGCTCGTATGATTTTCAAAAATCGCACTTCTGATCATGACATTCATGACACAAGACTGCCATCGCCAAAAAATCACCGTCGCCGGACAAAGACATTAAAAACCCCGGACATTTGAGTAAAATCTGAAATTTTCCCCGGACAACCACGCAACTAGATAATTTCAATACAATATAAAACCAGGAGCGAGCGAAACGAGCTCGAGATTTTGCAATACGATTAGATCATTTCAAAACAATATAAAACCAGGAGCGAGCGAAGCGAGCTCGAAATTTTGCAATACGACTAGATCGTTTCAATACAACATAAAACTAGGAGCGAGCGAAGCGAGCTCGAGATTTTGCCATATTATAGCGCATTTCCAGTTCATACCGAAATCGAGGCCTTCTACGTAAAAGCTCGAGCGAGCGAAACGAGCTCATGATTTTGCTACATAACGATATGATTATATATTATGATTTGTGTATGAAACACACGATTTTTTACCATTATGTATATTTCATCGGGTTTTACCCGGACACAATAAGTGTTGGGTATCTCCCGGACACTTTTGGGACGACACCGCCCGGACGCCCCCGGACGCCCTTCAAACTAGGACAAATCCGGGGAAACCCGGACGGATGCCAGCCCTACACAAGATCACTCGTGGGTATCGTGGATCATAAACTCGCGATAATGGCCGTACTGTACTGTATACATTATTAATTACTTAACTAATCTCTTGAAATTGTGAGGAAAAACGGAATTACTATGTTTTATGAACGAGAGCGTTGTAAAACGGTGCAATGAGAAATATAAATTGTTGTTTGGTTAGAAAATACCGTGGCGAAGCAGGGGGGCGTGAGTCATACAGGGTAGAAAATTAGTTATTATTGTTAAAACCGCCAAAAGTGGCTACTTTTTATAGTAACTTAAAGTAACATTGACACCATAGACACGATTAATTGAAAATCAGCTATGACTAACTAATATGTGATAAACTGACACATTTTAAGGGGATGATGAGACTATCAAACTGAACAACTTTCTCTATGGGACCAACATCGAAATCGTGAAGCAAAATCTGATACCCCATACATTTGCTTACTGGGATTTGTAGTTTTGTATGGAACAGATGATTTTTTTCGCGATTTGGATGTTAGTGCCATAGAGAAAGTTGTTCAGTTTGACGGTCTGATCAGTGTCAGCATATTAAGAAGGACACTATATTCTTGTTTTTTGGAGATGGTGTAAAAAAAAAATGCACCCCAAAATACAACAATTTTTAAATAGTAGATTAGTAGTAGTATTCACCTCACCATAACACGATAAACCTTTGGTATCTAATAATCATGTTGCCATGGATATATTTGAAAAGTATAGCCCTACTAACTAGCAATTAGCAATACAGATTATTTAAATAAAAAAAATAAAAACAAAATAGAAAAAATAAAAATGACGCGACGACCCTACGACGCGCGTAGTAAAAACTATAAGTACCTAAATAGTTACTCCATTCCGAATAGCAATTTTTAATTAGTTAGGTATAGAAACAGAGATTTGAACGATTTGAAACACTTACTCTCAGTTATTCTTAGAACAGATGTCCCATTAGTACACCTTCAAAAGAACTGTCAAAAGGTACTACTGGGAATTAACCATTTTAGTAACCTTAAAGCTTCCTTCAAGTTAGGTATGTCTGATAGTAATTATCTTTCTGATAAATAAAAATAAATTAAACTTATTTGCTAATCAGAATTAGCCAGAAAGCTAAATAGGAATCGGGAAATCTTTTCGTTTTTATATGGGATAATACAGGTACCTTTACTGAAAACCTGAAAACGTCATGCGGCTAACTTTTAGCATTGAATTTACCGGAAGTAGCATAATGTGAGTCGTGCCCAGTGACGTATTCTCGTAAGGGCAAAATGGGCAAGTGCTAAGGGCGGCCGGGTCAAGGGGGGCAGCCCGTACACCTTATACACATATGGAAAAAATTGTTGCCCAAAGAAATACAGTATTAGCCGGACATCAGTGTGAAAAAAATTCGAGCTCGCTTCGTTCGCTATGGATTATCTTTTTATTATTGTAGGTACTACATTTATCTTGAGATTAAGTTAACGTTATTTTATTTTATCATCACTGAAAACATTCGTTTAAAGACAAAAATTAAAATCGAGTTGTGCTTCCATCTTTATTATTTAACGTATGCCAAAAAGAGCGCGCATGACGTTTTTCTCGTTTAAACGCTTTGTCGTGGGTGGCATGCTAGCTGTGCTAGTCCTATTGCAGTTAATCTCGAGCTTGCTTCGCAAGTACCTAAAGAAGTTTGGCGGACGGCATCTATTTTGAGACCCAGACTTAGAGGTCCCATACATGAATGAAACTTAGACTAATATGAGTGAAACAAAACTAACCATAAAGTAAATTGATTGAAACCTGTAGAAGTTGGGGGAAAGGTATTTCTCCATAAGATAACGTATGCTCGCTTCGCTCGCTCTAGGTTTTAAATCGTATTATCGCGTGCCGACCTATTCATATTTTAGTCTTGCTACTAGCAGTGGCTGTGGTGTGGATGAGCTGGCTGGCTGGTTTCCTCCTCTTAGGAACAATCTCTAGCTACGCCAATGGCCAAATAGTTCTGCGGAAAAATTTCAAGCACGCTTCGCTCGCTCTGGTCTCTATTTTTACTATTGCACTGCATACATAGACTGATACGAGTTCTATTACAGACGAGTCGCATAACGGAAAAAAGACGAGCTCGCTTCGTTCGCTCCATAATTATTTTAAATCTTGCTACTACTTTCGCAAAATACAATTTATTGTATTGTAGCTTGTGACAGCTTTTGTTGGTCAATTCTTAAATATCTCAAAACCTTAGAACTTTTGCTGGCACAAATCCTGGCTACATGCCCACCGCCGGCCGCCAAACAGTGCAGTTATGGGGGTGGCCAAATATATTTGCCCAAGGGCGCAATATTTGTAAATACATCCCTGGTCGTGCCTCTCAGTAAAATGTCCACATCACTATTATAAAACTGTATCAGAAGTACTGAAGTATATTGAAGATAATTTACAGAAAAAAAAGATTACCACAAATGGTTTTTAGGTGTCCTTGACTCCAAATCACAGATTTTTGGACATTCTGTTTGTACGTTATAATATAACTTATAATGGTAGGTAATAAACGCCAGGCCGGTCGCATGTAGGTACCATACATCAAAAATAATTATAATAACGTTTTAAAGGGGTTTGAACCTCTTTGTATGGGAGGCTGGCATAGTGGTAACCACAATTTGTCGGGAATTTCAAAAGATATATCGTTAGAGAATTTATAGACGAACAAAAAATGTTCTTAGTCCTAAAGTGCAACGTTTTCGAGATAAATCCATATTAAGAATCTTGTATTAAAAAAAATCCCAACACATTTCCCTCCAATTAAATACCTATAAGGTGTAATAGAAAATGATTATGGTATAAACATGTTCTATTCCACCTCTCTGTAGTCTCTGTCTCAAAATATAGAGGTTACTATTACTTATATTTATTTGGAAAACAGTTCTCATTGGATTGGGTTTTGTTTTTAATTAAATTATGAGTGTAAGCAAACAGGCAACACATCAACCTATACATCATGATCATCAGCCTTTATACGTCCCACTGCAGGGCACAGACAAACCGAGCAATTTGTTTTGCCCTACGAATAAGAATAACTGTTTTGCCGGATTCATTGTCATAGTGTAACTTATGTAATAAATAATAATAAATAAATCTTAGAAATAAATAAACAGGCTGACCCCCATGGAGGGTGTTTGGGCGTTAGTCCACACGTGCCCAATGCGGATTGGTAGACTTCACACACGCACCAGAATTACTTTTTCAGTGTAGGCATGCAAGTTTCCTCACGATATTTTTTTTCACTGTTTGAGAGCAGTCGGTATTACGCACAGAACATTATAAGTGGGGTTAGAAATGCAAAGCGCTTTTGCTTCGGAGACGACTGTCGCCACTTGTCTTACCACTTCCCACTCACGCTGCTACAACTAATAATGCCCTCTCGCTCGCACCACGTCACGCATAACATCGTAAGGTGCAATTCATTGCATAACCGTGTGGCACGCGTTCCATGCCCGCTTTGCGCTTGTAACCGCTTTTATTATGTTCTGTGGTATTATATAAGTTAGAAAAACTCATTGGTAGGTACATGACATGTCGTCGGTGCGGATTCGAACCCGTACCTCATGATGATCGTCCATGCCTCTCCGCAATGCGCCACCGACCAACGGTCTCGATATGCCCACCTATACAAAACAAAATAAGCTGGCCGCGCGACGTTATACGTTATGCAACTTACGCGCGGCCAGCTTATGTTAGTTTTGTATAGTTTGGTGTGTCGCCGTAGGTATGCCGCCTCAGGACACACTGCATACTTACAGTATAAGCGGGTCTCCGGGTGGTTCGAGCAGGCTCATAGTGTCGTGCGGTCAGCTTACACTGGCAGTGAGTAGCGCATCGTGCGGCCTGCCTATTGTACCTCTAAAGGTGAAATAAATGTTTGCTTTGCTATGCTATGTATAGACATAGCATAGCAAAGCAAACATTTATTTCAAAATTCCCATTACATACATCATTAGACATAGACATATGTTGTTCAATTACAATTTAATTAAAAACAATCTCAAGAGAACTTTTTTCGAAATAAATATTCATCATCAGGTACCTCTGTATTTTTTCTTAAACTGGTTATCCATAAACATTTTAGGAATGTGTTAGGATTTTTGTCTTTACAAGATCCTTAATATGGATTATCTCGAAAACGTTGCACTTTAGGAAGGACTATATCTTTTATGACATTTTTTGTTCGTCTATTGGCTATGTGCGAAGTGGGTGTTGGGAACTGTCAAGTCGATCGCAGCGCACGCTGTGGCAGAAATTGGAACTTTTCACGGTGAAGGTGTGTCAGATTTGCTTGAATCTATGCAAATACGGACACTCATTCAACGCTCAAATACCTAAAACCACAAAGACTAATAACTTAAAATTTGGCAGGGATGTTTTTATTGTCATCTACACAAAAAAAAGATTTTTCGCAATTCAACAATTCAAAAGGTGTGAAAACGAGGGTGAAAGTTTGTATGAGAATTTCGTAACAAACAGTTAGGTATTATAATATTTTTAATATCCACAATATTGCTAATTTATTTAGTTTTTACTTTATTTTAATATAAAAGAACAAACTTTATCCTAACATTTTATATACAAGTAACTCACGGGGCCGTTCTGCGCTAGGTGGCGCTAGTGTCGTGCACATAGCCAATAGATCTTCTATCGATATACATAGGTTTCAAAGTTCGACGCATTTTAGAAAAATTTCCGAAATTCCTGCCAAATTGTGGTTACCACTACGCCAAAAGGTACTTTCCTACCCCTTTCACCTTTCTATTCTTGTTCTTAAGGCTGTATGAAAAATCGCAACTAATAGAATAGAATAGAATACTTTATTTTCCAGAATACGGTACAAACATAGTTAAAACATATTCAAAATCCAGCATATTCTGCCATTTTAGGCGTGAAAATATAAATATTAAAATTTTACATTCAGTCATGATAATGAGGATTTTTTTATGTAAACAACGAATTATAACAATTAATACATTTAAAAACAACTAATACATTTAAAAAACAAAAAGAAAAAAAAACAAAAAAATATTGAAATTAAATAGTAATGTCAGATCATTCAAATACATGTCACACTATACTAACAATAAACTAACTATTTAATTTAATTGCAGTTTAGTATGGTTAAAAAAATCATCCGGTATCAATGATATTATAAATTGTCCGGTATATTTTCTTCATTGCATACATATTACAGTAATAATAAATTAATTATTAAACATTTTACCCTTTTTTTATTTGTCGTCAAATCCAATATGACACATATTCTGTGAAAAGGTCAATGCTCGAATGAATAAGAGACATATGTACATAATTGTGTCATCAATCATCATGTAAAGTACCTATAACATAAAGTACCACTGTTTTACAAATAAATTTATACAGGGTCCTTCTTAATATGCTGACAGTTTTTTAAGGGGATGATCAGATCGTCAAACTGAACCACTTTCTCTATGGCACGAACATAGATATGTTTTTTAAGGGGATGATCAGATCGTCAAACTGAACCACTTTCTCTATGGCACGAACATAGATATCGCGCGCGAAAAAATAAACAGATTTTCCATACAAGATTGCGAACCTACTCGAGCCAAATGTATGGGAGAGCAGATTTTTGTTCGCGGTCTCTATGTTGGTCCCATAGAGAAATTTGTTCAGTTTGATGGGTAGACTCTTAGTTTAAAAGGATGCTAATGATATCAATTTCACCCTGTATAATTGTATATACAGGGTTACTTGTATTTGGAATTTAAGATTATTGATTTATTTTGAACTGCTCAGTATGATTGCCCAATTCTGGCAAGGTACTATTTAGCGACTTTAACTTTAGTGATAAACAAAATAGAACTTTATTCAGGAATCAGGATACAGGCACGTTGTAAGGAAGTTAGAAACACGTGCGTAATGTCTAACCACGCATGTCTATAACCATAGCATACAACTGATATGAGTAATCTATAAATAAATCATGCAAGTCTCTTAAGCATCTTAGTCTGAAAGATTCAGCGACACAGTTCAAGTCGCCGGCGCGGGCTTGGCGGCCGTATGGATCTAAATATTCACTCTAAAACAACGATTTAACTCTTTAAAATGGGGATGAAAAAGGATAAGAAACTGTGAGTGGTTTTTACTTTCTTTCGCTAAGCGTGCTTATGGTTATTTTAGGGAAGCGATTTATTCGTCCTGTCTTTTATAAGTTAAAATAGTTTTTTGTGCGGTTCAGAAAAAAACATTTAAATATTGTTCATTCTTCTTTCGTTACTTTCAATTCTACCTTTTTAATGCTATTTTAATCTAATTTGGAACACATCTGTATTTTGTAATTTTTTTCCAAAGTAGGACCTAAAGTAATTATTTTACTAGGTACTCCATCAATCAATCAATCAATCAATTATACTTTATTTCACACCAAAAAAAACATTGCGTACTCAACAATGCGAGAAGACAGCAAAAAAAATATTTATGTAGATAAACATTATTTTTGAATTCATAAAACAGTATTTCCGAGAAAAATATACCTACATTTTTTATTGTGTTTTGTTCCACTCCAGGAATGCGATTTTTGAAACCCATTCTTTGAACTCAGCAGTTGAAAATGTCAATATTACTATGGAGACGTGCATCTTTCTACTGTTGATTTGACATTAAAAAATCATACTCCAGAGCGATTTTTGAAAGTCAAATCAGCAGTAGAAAGATGCGTATCTCCATACATTTTCAACTCCTGAATTCAACGTATGAGATTCAAAAATCGCACTCCAGTTCCATGTTTGTGTTTATTATAATTTATGTTTAAAATAATTTTTTTAGGTGCTATTGTCCTAACAAGAAGTTAGTAAAACCCATCTGTCACTTTAGTTTCATGATTACGATATTTAGATTGTGATTTGTGAAATTCTCGTAGTACATACCTACTTACTAATGTCTAGTGTCAGTGCTTTGCATATTATAATTTACCGAATAGTGCTTACGATCTATCGCGTTACTATCAGTAACGCGATTTTTTTTTCGCTATTTCAGCCATAACTTTTTTGTTTTTTACTTTCTTGGATAATTATTTTTGCGCCCTACAGCTCTCATAAATACGCTTCTTTTGAATCTCTTTTGAATATCATATCTTCACAACTCTCCGAGATATAAGGGGATCGCACTTTTTCGTGAAATCGGAGCCTATACAGGCCTTGTACCCGGACTTTCGATGTTCGATATATCGCCACTGTTTCGGTCCGCACTTCATTGTAATAGAGTTGACATTGGAACGAAAACTTTCACGCAATTGCGAAGTTCCAATGTGCGGGTAGAGGTCCAGACCACCTCATTTCTTCCTTTTGTGTGGTTTGGGTACCGTACGAACCGACTAGATGTTATTTTGTTAAATTTGTTCCGTACAGCTTTTGCAGGGATTAAGTTAATCCCAACTTGAAACCGTAAAGTACGTATTCATGAAAAATAAGTAAAGCCTGCAAGCTTAAAATATCTAAATAGACTATATTACTTAAAACAAAGTCGCTATCCGCGTCTATCCTCATAATTTCTGTTGCTCCGCTTACCTACTTCTTCTAAACCACGAAACGGATTTTGATACTGTTTTCACTGTCATTTAGATAATTTCTTCCGGATGGTTTATGTGTACCTAAATTATCCCACAACACGGGTGAAGCTGAGATGGGTTGTAGTGTATCCTTCTGTATGTTTCACGGCTAAACTATTGAATCAATGTTGATGAATTTTGATATAGGTAGGTCAGCTTAAAGCCAGGCATATCAAACATGCGGCCCACACTGCACTTTCTTGCGACCCGATCCAAATTTAACAACAGCTTCCTGATGCGGCCCGAAAGCGATCAGACTTTTACAAGAACTTAGGTTCTCATATTATGTAGGTAATACCACCCTTTTAAATCATGATGATGGTGAGAAAATTTTCTTTACAAGGTATGCAGAGTAGAGACAAGGTCTAGTTCTTTCCATGCCCTACTTTAAATTCAGTTCTAGCTACGGCCTTGATTTGCAGTGCAGTTGAGTTGCATGCAGTTTGGAAGTTGATTTCTGCACATAGAATAACCATAGAATAACCCGAATAAACATTCCTGGGAAGTTACCTATTGTATTTTTTTTTTCTACACTTAAATTTTCTATGACCGATATAATTTCTGTAATGTCTGTGTGTGTGTCTGTTCGTTGCGGCCCGCAGATTGTACTGTCCATATAATAGTCTGTGGTACTGTCATTAATGCATTTGGCCCACCAACGACTTTGAGTTTGACATGCCTCACTTAAGTTGTAAGGAAGAGCGTGGGAAGGGCATAGACCTTAAAATTCACGCAAAGTACGTCGCTAACAAAAAGAAGGTATTTTAAGCTTCTTGGTCGCTAATATAATAACAAATGTTGTCAATAAACCTCAACGTCGCATGTAATTTAAAGTGAAAATGGATTATCCATGGTTTAAAGGTTTAAATTTTAAACCATGGATAATTCATTTTCACACCTGATAAGAATTTATTGTGACTTTAACTTGCGAATTCCTAATGTAATGACATTTCAAAGCATTGTTTCTGACTATTAGGGTGCTCAGACTGTCCTATTTCTTCTCATAGGAGTGATACAAGGCGACAAGGGATAAAGTTTCTTCTGCTTTCCTTGCTCCATGAACTCATGACTCTTTTTTTCTTTCTCTCCCATACCTGGAGTGCGATTTTTGAAACTCATTCGCTGAGCTCAGCAGTTGAAAATGTCAAAATTACCATGGAGATATGCATCTTTCTACTTATAATTTGACTTTTATAATTTGACTTCAGGAGTGCGATTTTTGAAAGTCAAATCAGCAGTAGAAAGATGCGTATCTCCATAGTAATTTTCACATATTCAACTGCTGAACTCAGCGAATGAGATTCAAAAATCGCACTCCTGGCCTTAAATCTAACTTTGGATTTTCTTCATATTATCGTGATCGTTTTTGTCCAAAGAGATTTAATATAATACTACTAATATATTGAAAGTCTTTGTTTTTGTCAGAACTTCATTGTTACTTATACAGGATGATTTTTTTATCACCATCCAAATTTTTTCTACATGTTTGGTATCACTTATAGAACCCATTTACATAAAAAAAGGGCAGGTCAAAATTGCACATTTAAAAATTTTATCCTACAGAATTTTCCATAAAGTTTGGTCATCGAGTCAAAACATTTCGTATTCGTACCGACCAGGTGCGGCAGAACCGGGGGGCGGAGCCGGGGCTAGCTTCAGAGTCCCACGCATTGTAAACTTAACAGGAACACACAACACTTTCAAAACATTGTTAAAATGTTATACTAGTCCATAGATTTATATATTACTAGCGTAAGGATAGGCCCGTCAGTATATTTTAGAAAAACCTTCTTCATAGAAACAAAAATTTGCGCCATCTATGGCCATCTGTCATAGCTCGTATACGAACTATATCGTGTCATATATTTTCAAGTACTCTAAACTGACATTTTTCTTTACATTTTAGAGCCAACGAACTGGGGACAATAGTCAAGCTCATAGGCCATGTCCTTACGCTAGTAATATATATGTCTTTGTACTAGTCCCTTATTTTGTTTATTTTTGTTCAATGACACGGTTAAAATAATATACTCTTTGAATGACACAATGACACATAATAAACTTTTTCTAAAAATTAGGCTCTGACCACTGACATCTAGAAAATTACTGACCACAGAGATTCGTTCGTTAGTTTTCGTTCTTGAAAAGCAAAGTTCTAAATTCGAAAAAGCGCGCGAAATCGGGTCGAGTGGTAGTAACTATTAAGTATCTACCTAATCTGTGGCACAGGTAGGTGCGTACTGTGTCCAGTCGAATTGTTTTTCTTAAGACATTTTTGCGTAGTCATATCTCAATGTTTTAGTACTGAGCGATACTAAAATTTAATAATCTTGTTTTGGTAGTAAGTAGAGCGAGTGTGCCCGTGCGTGACATCGGGATCAAATGATAATTTAATATTTTGATAAAAATTACTTACGTTGAAAACCTTATAATTCGATTCTCCTCCCGATTCTGAACAAACTAGGTACCTACTTTCTAGCTGTTTCTAGTTAATATTGATATAATTTAAATTTTTATCATTCATTCTATTTAACTTTTCGACACTCTTGAAACGTTTTTGTAATTTTTATTCGTTTTTTATCATCATTTCAGCGTTTTTTATACGTCCACTGCTGGACATAGGCCTCCTCCAAAAGGAAGGTTTTGCCGGTATCCCCACGCTTGGCAGGCGGGTTGGCCATCGCAATTGGGGATGAGCTGGGGTGGTGCAATATTCTTGGTTGGCACCACACGGCGGTTCCTTATAGAATTCTCTTGGTACTCCTATTTTGGGTGGTCAACACTATGGCTACCACCACATTTGTAGCAAGCTTCAGTTTTATACGGGTTGTAACATAACGAGGGACCATCACTTTAAGGGTACATTTAGAACAAAATGTGGACCTCCCATAGAAAATAGATCGGCTGATCCGCACTTTTGTATGGGAGGTCCAACATTTTTTTTTCGACTCACGCTCCTTAGGCAAAGGAACGTTAGTTGGTTTCATTGTCAGAATGAACCCTTGAAGGGAAAGTCCCTCGTTACGTTTCGCCCAGTATAAGTACCACGCTTAAATAATAGTAAAAGCAATAATTTTTTTTTATCACAGGGAGGAAGAGCCCAGTCCAAACGTATCATATTTCTCAATCGTAAGTATATCTAATTCTTACTTGTTGTTTCTCTCAACGTTTATTTCTCTCAACGTGTATTTCTAAGTTTGTGGCTTGTAGACGCTAAGCAATAGCACAAAGTTACATTATCGAGTGCAACATTAGGTGTAGGTACCATAAAGACAATCGAATACGTCGAAATAGTATTTATTTAGACTGTTTGTATCGAAACTTTTACAACAGTGCTACTCAGTAAAAGTCATTCAAACATTATTTGGCGTTTGTCATGCAATTCGGCGCATTCGCGAATAGATGAGGTACCTAGGCCACAGAATAGGTATCTAAACTATTATAAAACTGTAACAGAAGTGTGTCTGTACATTGAAGATATTTACAAAAAAAAGATTACGATATGATTTTTAGATGTCCCTGATTCCAAATCACCAATTTTTGGATTTTTTGTCTGTCTGTTTGTTTGTTTGTTTGTTTGTTTGTTTGTTTGTTCGTTTGTTTGTTTGTTTGGGTGTTTGTTTGTTCGAGTATCACGCAAAAACTACTGAACCGATTTTGATGAAACTTTTTTTGTTTGATAGCTTATCATCTGACTTAAAATCTGGTATATAATTTATGCGGACGAAGTCGCGGGTAAAAGCTCGTATAGTATATAGTCCTAGGTCTATCATTGGAGAATGCACCGAAAGCCCTGAGTATGCGTAGGTATAAATATACGTACATACATACAACAACATACGAGATAGTGCAACTGTTGCCTCTTGTGAACTTTTTAACGTAAGTTAGTAAATGTCTGGAGGCTCACAAAATGTTTGCAAATCTATGCGCGTTCTGGAGTGCGATTTTTGAATCTCATTCGCTGAGTTCAGCAGTTGAAAATGTCAAAATTACCATGGAGATACGCATCTTTCTACTGCTGATTTATCTTTCACAAATCATACTTCAGGAGTGCGATTTTTGAAAGTCAAATCAGCAGTAGGAACATGCGTATCTCCATAGTAATTTTGACATTTTCAACTGCTGAACTCGAACTGAATGAGATTCAAAAATCGCACTCCTGAAGTGTTTTTTCGTCTCACACTTTCAAAATCATGATCGAATAATGCGTAAACACTGATTATGTCACATTCTAATATAAATTAGGACATTTGACATCCAAAAATAGCACTTCTGAGATGAAACTGGGGACGGTGGAAGTTACAAAAAATTCACCTTCGCGCACAGAGCAAGCACCGTTCTCAGGAAGCGCAATGCGCTCGCGTGCGTCTTAAACGGGCGCATTTGCCAATGTGGACGTACCATTGACGTAACAATAGTAAACTTTGATCTTCAGTAATAAAAGCTCATTGCTTTTCAAGGTCGACGCAGGCGGCGATATATCTAAGTTATAGGCGCAGCATCGCACAGCACAGCCCGGTGTCTATTCTATCGCACGCAAGATGTAGCTTCCTCTCACTTAGGTACAAAACTTATACAGGAATAATTCACTGTACGATACTGCGCTATATCTAAGTTACAGCCGCTCACCAGAGAGAAAAAATAAGGTTGTCACAAACGGTACCACGGTTTGTGACGACCTTATTTTTTATAGTTCGCTGTGTCGCTGTACGTTGCATTGTCACACGCGTACCTATAATTTATAAGGGACCAAAGACATATATATTACTAGCGTATATATTACTAGCGTAAGGACATGGCCTATGAGCTTGACTATTGTCCCCAGTTCGTTGGCTCTAAAATGCAAGGAAAAATGTCAATTTAGAGCACTACAACATGACTACAACGATCAAAGAAAATATATGACACGATATAGTTCGTATACGAGTTATGACGGATGGTGCAAATTTTTGTTTCTATGAAGAAGGTTTTTGTAAAATATTCTGACGGGCCTATCCTTACGCTAGTAATATGTAAATCTATGTAAGGGACTGACCACACACATCCATGCCGTGTCTGTCCCGAAAAGCTTTTGTATTAAAAGCCGCGGATTCACCTGATACGAATGGCCTTTTAATATGATATTATATCCGGGACCTGACAAGGCATGGATGATTGTTGAAACACCGTTGAGAAAATAAAACTCTCCTAAGTTTTCTTGATTTTTTCTTTAGTTTCGGTACGCAAATTGCTTGGAAATAACAGCAACTCTCCTGGGAGTACTTATGGGCCTGCTCAGCGGCGGTGGAATATGCTACAATCTGGTACAATTCGGTGAACTTAGCACGTCATTCGTCGAGCGCACGAAGCCTCAGCCACATGTGAAATCTAGTTATCTTCCGTTGACCCAATTATTTGGAGGCGGTAAACAATTGTGAGTTTAATATTTTTACTATTCGTTCACTAATAAAAATCTAGTTAAGTATGTACAGAATCAGCCCTCAAAAACGATTGTCTTACACTCTGTTGCAGAAACGCTCATTAAAGTAAATCCTCCATTAAATCTCTTGCTGTCACTTTTTGTCTTGTTGACGTAGTAAAAGCTAGCAAGAGATTTAATGGAGGATTAACTATAATGAGCGTTTCTGCAACTGACACTTAGTATTTCGAGAATTGAGTTTTATATGCGTCAATCAGACCACAATTTACTCCGATTTTACAGCAGATTGCGCATCAATTTTTTTGTTGAAAGTTGTCCAAAATCAGATACCTCTTTAATCAATGAGATCCCTTTCAAACAATAAACCCAGTTGACAAAATGTATGAGTAAATTAGAGTACAATTTTAAAAACACCAGTTTGTTTTTCTTAGGCTGGGGGCATCAGCCCCCCGCACCCTCAACATGCATACAAGCAAGCAAGCAGCAAGGAAGCAAGCATGCAGCATGCTAGCAAGCATGTTGGTGCTCTAATCCTGGTATCATGCAGCAACATGTTATTACAGAAAACTTTACTGTGTTGTGTTCTAGTCATAGAGGTACTATGGAAGAAGTTACTACGATATTTTAAAACTTCGAACCCAGAAGACCATTGTCACTTGCCAAAAGAAAAAAAAAAGATTATGAAATTCTGATTTAAAATTTTCTGGAAAATGATACTTCTGTCTAGTCTTTATTACAGGAGTAACAATGTGTAAGAAAATATCTCTCACTAGAAAATTCTATAAACCGTTTTCGAATAACTGAGATTCGGTCAGTAAAATTTCGAAAGTAAGATAGGTTACCGTCTTGGTTTGTGTAAATTTGTTACTGTAAAATAAGCCAGAATATTGGTAAATCTTTGGTTTTACAAAAAGTTTTACTATTGACCATCTATTGACCAACATGAATTGAAAAATGTAAGGTTTGACATAAAATGAGACGACTTTTCGGGGTTGATACCTACAATGCCAGATTTTATCAATGCAAGCACTTCTAATGGCTTTATAATCTACTACATTATGGATATGTGATTTTTTCGCGATTTAGATGCTGACCCCATATAGAGAAAGTTGTTCAGTTTGATCGTCTAGTCATCCCCTTAAAAAAGTGTCAGCATATTAAGAAGGACCCTGTATTATAAAATTACCTATAATCGAATTTAATACTATTATTATTTCCTACTGGTAGTAAAAATTATCATCCACACCATGGACGATTTAGTCTAAGACGATAACCAAACTACTCGTAGGAACTTAGAACATTGATTTATTTTATTCAGGATGGATGCGACGTACGAGGAGAACATGGCTGCGCTGGTGCAGGACGGCAAGGCCATGGCAATAGGAATGTTCGTCAGTATTATCATCTCCCTCATCATGTGCATGGTCTCCGTGGCCCTGGTCAGCTGGAGCGCCTTGAGACAGGTATTGTTCTATATAATTTTTCACACCACCCGCTCGAAAATGGAACATTATATGTCATGTAACTCGAACCTAAAGCAAGTCATTATAGCCCTGGGCCTAGCCGGGCAATAATATTGTACTGAATTTCATTATAACCCGCTGGTCAATAATGAGATTTCAATATGGAACCGCATCCACAGATTATTTAATAGTTACTACGATCCTTACTTAAAATTCGTATGAAAACCTGTGATGAAAACTAATTATGGAGACAGGCACCAAAAAGAACTTAATTCGAAATTTGAACTGGCCACCACGAGTATTGAACACAAAAAAGAAAAAAGGCGCGAATCATAAAGGTATCATCTTTATGGCGCGAATACTGCATATCTCTGTACTTGCTCTGTACCAGCTCTGTACCTATTATTGCCTTCCTATTGCTACGAACAAAGTAATAAAAAAATATTACATTGTCTTTCCACAACTGGAGTGCGATTTTTGAATCTCATTCGCTGAGTTCAGCAGTTGAAAATGTCAAAATTACTATGGAAATACGCATCTTTCTACTGCTGATTTGACTTTCAAAAATCGCACTCCTGGAGTATGACTTTTTAATGTCAAATCAGCAGTAGAAAGATGCACGTCTCCGTAGTAATATTGACATTTTCAACTGCTGAGTTCAAAGAAAGTTTCAAAAATCGCACTCCAGGAGTGCGATTTTTGAATCTCATTCGATGAGTTCAGCAGTTGAAAATGTATGGAGATGCATATCTCCATAGTTGCTTTGACATTTACAACTGCTGAACTCAGCAATCAAAAATCGCACTCCTGGTCTAATGTTTCAAATATCTACTTTCACTTTTAATATAAACTATTGAACACTAATACTTTGTTATAAACTCTAATAAAAGAATTGGTTTCTAACCATAGAGAATTTACACGCTCCCCTGGGTTTCTAACAGTATTGCTTTTTATTTTCTCGCGGAGGGTGTGAAAAGTAGAGTATGGTCCTCGGGGATAAACGTGTTTTCATCTTGGGCGAGCTTGAACCCCTCGCTTCACTCAGGATTCTAGTCTTAACTCCCTCGCTTCGCTCGGGAGTTAACTCTAAACTCCCTCGCTGCGCTCGGGAGTTCACCCTAGAATCCCTCGTTACGCTCGGGATTCAATATCGCGCCCGTGATGAAAGACACTGCTTTATCCCCTTGGTACATAATCTACTATTATTAATCTATGACGATTTGCAGGGCCTTTTTAAGAGAGACATAATCTAAATGGAAAATATACAGAGTCCTTCTTATATGCTGACGGTTTTTAAGGGGATGATCAGATCACCAAACTGAACAATTTACTCTATTGGACCAACGCCGAAATCGGGGAAAAAATTTGCATCCCATACATTTGGGTCGAGTAGGTTTACTTTTACCTATAGATGACAATGTTAATAGATATGAGTGGAGACAGATTTTACGCAATGGTAAATGTAACCAATTGTTTTAATTGACGACCTTGATGACGATTGACTCCTCGAGTTTCTTGTTGAGAACAAAAACTTTAGTGACAGATTTATCAACATTATACGCGTATGTACACTATTATAAAACTGCAACAGAAGTCTATCTACAGAAAATTTACAATAATTATGGTGTTTTGGTGTCCCTGACTCCAAATCACAGATTTTTTTAGATTTTCTGCCTCTGTCTGTTTGTTTGTATGTTCCAGCATCACATAAAAACTACTCGGTGTTTGTGAATAAAAGCTTATACTTAGACAACAGGCTTAAATTATTATAAAAACAAAAAACCCGACAGCTCTTTATTCACTAATTAATCAGCTATACCAATTTTGTTTTCTTGAACAAATATAATTTCAATGTTATTACTATTTGTTAGAAAGAAGGTCTCACACATAACTCAGTGTCTATGTTATGTACGAGCTATGGAAAAAGTAGGTATATAATTTGAATGAGGATATTCAATTGTTTTTTTTTTCTCTATCAATGAAGTATTTTTTGCTAAAGGAGTTTAATAAATTTATAACTAAATTTATTAATGATTGCTTTAAATCACTATTAGGTTATGGTATCCAGCAACACGAATATCAAATAAAATAAAAGAGATGGCGTCAGGAAGTGGTGATCAGTCTAAAGGAGAACAATCATCGAGCTTGGGTCTTCCGTCCATCGAAAAACTTGATGAAAATTCGAAATATAGCTCGTGGAAGTTCACAATGGAGTTATACTTGATACATGATGATCTATTTGAGTAAACGCAGACCACACCACCTGCTACTGACGTGTTTGCTCACAAACGAGACCAGAAAGCTAGAGCGAAGATTTGTTTGATGGTCAAACCGCATTGCTTAGTGCACGTAAGGAATGCCAAAACTTCAAAAGAAGTATGGGATGCATTAAACAAAGCCTTCGAAAATAAAGGTCTTAACAATAGGTGCAGACTACTATCTAAGCTTGTCGGGATGAAGTTGGAGCAATGTTCTACGGTTAGAGAATACGTAGAAGGTTTAATGACGACAGCGCAGCAATTGAGAGATATTGGCAAAGAAGTTGACGACGAACTATTGGCAGCCATCATGCTACAAGGTTTAACTGAGAAGTTTCAGCCGATGAAACTTGCTTTGGAAAACTCAAATGTGCCACTTACTACAGATTACGTCAAGATAAAGCTCTTGCAAATGGAAGACGTATTTGCATCTAGCTCTAGTGGGAGCACTAGAGAGAATTAATGACCCACTGACCAGAATTCTGCACTGCTTATCAAGAAGAAAGGGAAAGAAACAAAGAAGACGCAGAAGAAGATAAAGTGTTTTATTTGTGACGGTCCGCATAAAGCCAACGCTTGTCCTAAGAACCCTCGCACTAAAGAAAGTGGTCTTCAAGCGTGTGTCTTTGCTACTGTTGAGAATGGATCCACGAGAGATTGGATACTTGATTCAGGATGTTCGACACACATGACATGCAGAAAGGAGTGGTTGAAGAATTACAAGGAGACTGGAAAGATTGAGGTAGCATGTGCAAATGGTGATAAACTGTATGGAGTGGGCTCAGGTAATGTAGTTAATGAGTCACAAGAGATGATTGTGAATGGTGCTATGTATGTTCCGGGATTGACAACAAACCTGTTGAGTGTCAGCGCTACAGTAAAAAAAAACAAACTAATCGTGTTCAATGAGAAAGGTTTTGAAATCTTCAAAGCTGATGAATGTGAGGTGAAAGGTAATGTGATTGCTAGAGGTGTAGAAGAGAGGGGCATCTATAAAGTTCAGATCTGTTCTCAGGAGGTGGTTCTCGCATCTACTACAAACGACGAGATGATTCTTTGGCATCGGAGAATGGGACATCTTGGAGTAAGCAATCTTACGCTTTTACGTGACACGATGGCAACTGGGGTAAGTTTTCCCAATTCAAACTCTACGTTAGAGTGCGTACCGTGCGTTGAAGGAAAACACATCAAGTCACCGTTAAAAGGTCGTGCTACGAGGGTACAGGAGAAATTAGAGTTGGTACACTCTGATCTTGCGGGGCCAATGAGTGAGGAGTCACTCAGTGGATTCAGGTATTACATGACGTTTATTGATGACTTTACGCGGAAGATATTTGTCTATTTTCTGAAACAGAAAAGTGATGCGTTCGAAAAGTTCAAGGAGTTTAAACAGCTTGTAGAGACGCAAACCGGGAAGAAGCTCAAGACTTTAAGAACGGATAATGGGAAAATGGGAAAGAATATGTCAACAAACGTATGAATGATCTCATGAAAATCTGTGGAATTCAGCATGAGCGGACAGTGGATTATACACCTCAACAAAACGGAGTTGCTGAGAGGGCAAACAGAACGATTTGTGAGAAGGCAAGAACAATGCTACAGGAATCTGAGCTGCCTAAGCAATTTTGGGCTGAAGCAGTTAACACCGCTGTTTATTTGAAAAATCGTTCACCTACAATAGCAGTCAAGGGCATGACGCCGGAAGAAGCATGGACTGGGAGGAAGGTCGATCTTAGCTACATCCGGGTGTTTGGTTGTCGTGCGTACTTGCGTACTCCAGATGAGAAACGGACCAAATGGGATCCGAAGAGCAAGCTTAAAATCTTTGTGGGCTACTCAGAAGAGTCAAAAGGATATCGATTACTCGATCCGATAACTAAAAACTTATCAAAAGGAAGAGATGTTATATTTTTCGAGAGCCAGAAATTTAACGAGACACACAAACCAGAGGTTCCTTATATCCCGGAGGAGATAATATTGGAGCAGACCAATCCTAGAGTGGAAGAATGTGTCATTCCTCAAGAACCCGAAAATGTTATTCATAATGGCTTGGACGAGCAAGTGAACATAGAGGATCACACTTAACCAAGGCCTACAGAAGAAGAGATTAACTTGGAACATCCGCAATCAGGTTCTGATAAGAATATTGAGGATGAGGAAGAATTCTTATCAGCTTCTGAGGAAGAAGATGATCTTCAAGAGCTACAACAACAATCTAGTGCTGTACCTACAGAGGAGAGGAGATATCCTCTTAGAAACAGAAAAACCAAAAAGTTTCCAGATTATGTAACTTACCAAGCTGTAATGGATGGTGAAAATCCAGTTACATTGGAAGAAGCATTGTTGGGACCTGACAGACAGAAGTGGAGTGCTGCAATTCAGGAGGAGTTGGACGCTCTAAAGAAAAATAAAACCTGGACGCTTGTAAAACGTCCTCAGCGGTGCAACATAGTGGATTCAAAATGGTTATTTAGAATTAAAAAGGAGGTGGGAGATAAGAGGAGATATAAAGCGCGACTAGTCGCACGAGGCTTTAGTCAAAGAAGAGGTATCGACTACTTAGAAACCTTTGCACCTGTTGTGAGACACAGTTCTTTGAGAACACTGATCGCTCTGGCTGCAAGACTGAGACTTAACATCGATCAAATGGATGTGAAAACAGCATTTCTTAATGGAGACTTAAGTGAAGTAGTGTACATGAAGCAACCAGAAGGTTTTGAAGAAAAGGGAAAAGAAGATCACGTGTGCCTATTACAGAAGAGTCTGTACGGATTAAAACAATCACCGCGAGCCTGGAATCAGAAACTGAATTCCGAATTACAAAAACTTTTAAGAGATCAAAAAATGAACCTTGCGTGTATACTAGGTCTAATGGAAATAAGATAGTCATCTTGGCTGTATATGTTGATGACATATTGATCTTCTGGAATGATGCAGAAGAGATGAAGAAGGTGAAACGAGATCTTATGACCAAGTTTGAGATGAAAGACCTTGGAAAAGTGGAACTTATTCTTGGGATACGAATAACTCAATCTGATAAGTCTATCACCCTGGATCAAGAAGATTACATTGAGGAATTGCTCAAACAGTATGGTATGCAGGAGTGCAAGCCAGCTGCTACACCAATGGTTCCAGGACAAAGACTAGAGAAGCCGAAAGAGATTGGTGAGGTGAATATACCTTACCAAGGACTAATAGGTTCATTATTATATCTGGCCCAATGCACTCGACCAGATATAGCCTACGTCGTGAGTTACCTCAGTCAGTTTAACTCATGCTATTCCATGGAGCATTGGATAGCTGCTAAGAGGGTACTGAGATATCTAAAAGGTAACAAGAGTCTTCAGCTTACCTACGAAAAGGGAAATACAAGGAGGTTAGTTGAAGCTTATGCAGATGCTGATCACGCTGGAGACATAATAGACAGAAGGTCTTTCTCCGGGTTTGCATATCTTATGCAAGGAGCAAAGGGAAAGCAAGAAACAGAGAACAGTGGCTCTCTCCACAGCGGAAGCTGAATATGTAGCTATGTCAGAAGCTGCAAAGGAAGCAATCTTCTTAAGCAGGTTTATGACTGAGTTGGTGGAAGGACTTCCTTCAGAGGCTATATTATACATAGCGACAGTCAATCTGCAATAGCCATCGCTACAAATCCTGTGCATCATCAGTGCACTAAACATGTTGATGTTCGATACCATTTCATAAGAGAAACAGTAGAGTCTGGCATAATCAAGATCGATTATGTGGAAACTGCTAAGATGGTGGCAGACATCCTGACAAAGCCCCTGTTGAGAGGGAAGTCTGATTGGTGCGTGTATAGGATGGGCCTGAGAGCGAATGAGTGATGAATGAGAAGAAGGAGTGTTAGAAAGAAGGTCTCACACATAACTCAGTGTCTATGTTATGTACGAGCTATGGGAAAAGTATATAATTTGAATGAGGATATTCAATTGTTTTTTTTCTCTGTCAATGTCGTATTTTTAGCTAAAGGAGTTAAATAAATTTATAACTAAATTTATTAATAGTGTTTGATTGCTTTAAATCACTATTACTATTAAGTAGGTATCGCAAACGGGGACAAAGAAGAATTATTAAACATACCTAATTGGTTTGTCCCCGCTTGCAATACCTAACTACCTACCTAATAACATTGAAATTATATTTGCTCAAGAAAACAAAGTTGGTATAGCTGATTAGTGATTAAAGTAAAGAGCTTGTTTTTAACCGACTTCAACAAAAGGAGGAGGTTCTCAATTCGACCCGTATGTTTTTTTTTGTATGTTTGTGACATGATATCTCGTCAATTATGAATGAATCTTGTGATGATTATTTGTTTGTTTGGTAGAGCATACTCCAGAGGTGGTCCCATATAAATTTTATCGTAATTGGTTCATGACTTTCTACAAGAATAACAAATATATATATGCGACCTGATTACTTGCCAATTATGAATTGATCTTGTAGTTATTCTTTTTCAGTTTGTTGTGAGGATTCTCTTTCTGTTTGGTGGATCATACTTCAGAGGTGGTCCCACATAAATTTTATCGAAATTGATTCATGACTTTCTACAATAAAAACAAATATTATATTATACAGATGACGTTTTGGTTTGTTGATTCGGATCATTCGTACATTTATTCGAACTTTAATGTCATTAAGAAGTTTGAAATCATATATGTAGGTAGAATTTCAAAGAAGGTGGCATAGGTATACCGAAACCATGGATATAAACTAATGGATACCAATCCTCCTTACAAACATTGAAACACGACAGTTGAACATGGCGGTCGGTAATGTTCGTCCTTTTTTTAGGGTTCCGTAGTCAAACATGGAACCCTTACTTTCGTCCATTCTGTCTGTCTGTAATAATTTATTCAATATAGGAGCTTAAAGCTCACTTATTAAACGTCAAATCTTTTTTAACCGACTTAAAAAAAAGGAGGAGGTTCTATGTTCGGCTGTATGTATTTTTTTATGTATGTTCACCGATATTTTCGTCAATTGTTAAACAGTTTAAAAAATTCTTTTTCTGTTTGAAATGCTATAATCCGTAGGTCCCATTTTAATTTTGTCATGATCTGATGACACATTGTGGAGCTACATAATAGAACTCCTCAAAAGTTGACACCAAATCGTCTGCGATTGAACGATTTGCTTCGTTTCAATGTACCCTTTGCGTGTATAACTGATATCTGAGTCGAATTAACATATAGGTACCCTTTGCGTGTATAACTGATGTCTGAGTCGAACTAACATATCATCTGCTTAAAGGTACAACCACATAAGTGATTTTTTTTTTCAAAAATAAGATAATTATATAGCTGAGTTCAGAAAATCATGTTGTATGTAGGTACAGGTAAAAAATCTCAATTTCTGCATTTATGTGGTTGTACCTTTAAGCAGACGATATTTAATCACTGAAAATAATGAAATAAAAATTAAATTTTTACAAAAAAATAAAAACCGACTTCAAAAGTAAAAAAGTGAAAAATAATATTTCAGCCTATGACTGTTACGTTCGAATCTATATGTACAGGTAAAAAATCTCAAGTTCTGCATTTATGTGGTTGTACCTTTAAGCAGACTATATTTAATCACTGAAAATTATGAAAAAATAAAAACTGACTTCAAAAGTAAAAAAAGTGAAAAATAATATTTCAGCCTATGACTGTTACGTTCGAATCTATTTGTACAGGTAAAAAATCTCAAGTTCTGCATTTATGTGGTTGTACCTTTAAGCAGACGATATTTAATCACTGAAAATAATGAAATAAAAATTAAATTTTTACAAAAAAATAAAAACCGACTTCAAAAGTAAAAAAGTGAAAAATAATATTTCAGCCTATGACTGTTACGTTCGAATCTATATGTACAGGTAAAAAATCTCAAGTTCTGCATTTATGTGGTTGTACCTTTAAGCAGACTATATTTAATCACTGAAAATTATGAAAAAATAAAAACCGACTTCAAAAGTAAAAAAAGTGAAAAATAATATTTCAGCCTATGACTGTTACGTTCGAATCTATTTGTACAGTTAAAAAATCTCAAGTTCTGCATTTATGTGGTTGTACCTTTAAGCAGACTATATTTAATCACTGAAAATTATGAAAAAATAAAAACCGACTTCAAAAGTAAAAAAAGTGTAAAATAATATTTCAGCCTATGACTGTTACGTTCGAATCTACAGGGTGAAATTGATATCATTAGCATCCTTTTAAACTAAGAGTCTACCCATCAAACTGAACAACTTTTACTATGGGAGCAAACTGATCGGAGCAAAAATAAAATCAGCTGTTGCATACATTTGAGTCGAGTAGGCATTGCAGTTTAGTATGGAACAGCTGATTTTATTTTTGCTCTGATCGGTTTGCTGCCATAGTGAAAGTTGTTCAGTTTGATGGGTAGAATCTTAGTTTAAAAGGATGCTAATGATATCAATTTCACCCTGTATATGTACAGGTAAAAAATCTCAAGTTCTGCATTTATGTGGTTGTACCTTTAAGCAGACGATATTTAATCACTGAAAATTATGAAATAAAAAGTAAATTTTTACAAAAAAAAAACCGACTTCAAAAGTAAAAAAAGTGAAAAATAATATTTCAGCCTATGACTGTTACGTTCGAATCTATAAGATTTTTTCTAAGGCCTCCCCTTTAATCTTCCAACCATCTCTATCCTGGGCAAGCTCTGGCCACTTGTCGTCAAAAGCATCCAAGAACATTAATTTGTTTTATTGGAGTCGGTGTCAAGCCAAGCCAATAAATTACTGCAAGCCCAGTCGCGAATCGTACCGGCTTGACAGCGACATCGATAAAACAAATTAATTTTCTTGGATGCTTTTGACGACAAGTGGCCAGAGCTTGCCCAGGATAGAGATGGTTGGAAGATTAAAGGGGAGGCCTTTGCCCAGCAGAGGGATGAAATAGTTTAGAAAAAATCTTACAGATTCGAACGTAACAGTCATAGGCTGAAATATTATTTTTTACTTTTTTTACTTTTGAAGTCGGTTTTTATATTTTTGTAAAAATTTAATTTTTCTCTTTTCAGTTAATAGTTTTTTATGCAGTCGGGTTTCTTGTTTTTATAATAATTTAGTTTATTTCATACTTTTTAGTCTTGTGTCTAAATGGTAGCATAAAAGTACTATAATATAAGCTTTTACCCGCGACTTCGTTCGCATAAATTATATACCAGATTTTAAGTCAGATGATAAGCTATCAAACAAAAAAAGTTTCATCAAAATCGGTTTAGTAGTTTTTGCGTGATACTCGAACAAACAAACACCCAAACAAACAAACAAATAAACAAACAAACAAACAGACAGAAAAAAAATCCAAAAATTGTTGATTTGGAATCAGGGACATCTAAATATCATATCGTTATCTTTTTTTTGTAAATATCTTCAATGTACAGACACACTTCTGTTACAGTTTTATAATAGTTTAGATATATATTTGGAATTGTCTGTTTACCAGCTTATACGTCGACGTCAAAATCCATCAAGCCGTTTAGGCTGTAGGCCGTGCCAAAGAAATATACATACATACATACATACATACATACATACGCTCGAAAAACATAACCCTCCTTCTGGCGCAGTCGGGTAAAAATGGTAGGAATTTCGTGATTTCAATGTTTGTCCCATAGTGAAATATGATAAAATTAATGGTCTCAATAACAGGCCAAAGTTAATGCATTAACCTCAGAAACACGGTGTATAAGGTCTAAAAAATTTGCTGATACTATTTTAAGAGGATGATCAGACCATAAAACTGAACAACTCTCTTTATGGGAGCAACACCGAAATAGCGATAAAAAATTTGCCTTCCCATACAAAACTGCAAACATAACTCGACTCAAATGTATGGGACAGCTGTTTTTCTTTTCGCGATTTCGATATTGGTCCTATAGGTAGAACTATACAGGGTGTAAGTGACAGCCTAGCAAATACTGAAACGGTGAATTCAGACCATCAAACTGAACAACTTTCAGTATTTTTTTTTTTTTTTTTTTATTTATTCTCTTTAAAGGGTACATGTGTGTCTTAAAAATTACCACGCCAAACTGTACAGCAGTTTGTCGGCGACGTTTGTATGGAGCCTACCTCAGGAAACGCGGAAAAAAATCAGCTATCCCATACAAAACTGCTGTACCTACCCGACAAAAATGTATGGGACAGTTGATTTTTTCGCGCGATTTCGATGTTGGTCCCATCGAGAAAGTTGTTCAGTTTGATGGTCTGAACCTCCTCTTAAAAAAGTGTCAGCATATTATGTTACCTATTCTGTGCCTATAGAGAAAGTTTTTCAGTTTGATGGTCTGACCATCCCCTTAAAATAGTATCAGTTAATTTTATTAAACCTGTACAGGTACAGGTCTTTCTAATATACTGACGGGTATTTTAAGAGATTATCTTTTTTCAGACCAAATTATTTAAATTATTTTATCAGACCGTCAAACTGAACAACTTTCTCTATGGGAGCAACATCAAAATCGCGAAAAAAGAAGTTAGCACTCCCACACATTTTGGTAGAGTATGTTTACAATTTACATGGTTTACATGGAAAACAGCTCTGTTATGATGTCGATGTATAGAAACTTGTTCAGTTCGATGGTCTGATCATCCTATTAGAAACTGACACAGCATAATAAGTTGGACCCTGTATATTTCACGCTGAAGAGAGCCTGCGCGAACGAAGCCGCTGCTAAAATCTAGAAGATTTTAGCAGTGGCTATCATAGTACATTGCATAAAGAAATATAATTTTGCACGTCATGGATTTTTTAGATTTAACCGAATAATAATGTCTTCCCTTTTTGTATCTATGAAAGTTAAAATAGTAATAGAACATTCGGTACTTTAACGAAAGTTAAAAGAGTAAAAGAACATTCGGTAGGCCCCCGCAGACAAGGTGCACCGACGAATTGGTGAAGGCAGCGGAAACCCGTTGGATGAGGGCAGCACAGGACCGGTCGTAGTGGCGATCCTTGGGGGGAGGCCTATGTCCAGCAGTGGACGTCCATCAGCTGAGATGATATGAATCTGGAACAACTGAATGTGTAATATTATACTGATCAACAATTACAACACTAACAACAGATCACGAGGATACGACTGTTGTTTCTGAGAGCCGTGCTTCGGCAGGACATGGCGTGGTTCGACACAGACTCTGAATTCAACCTGGCATCCAAGATGTCCGAGTGAGTATGATGAACATCGCACTGTTCACTGCGCTGAAATGTTTGTGCTGGACCTTGTGATCAATTATTATTATTCTAAAACTCAATTGAAGATTGACACAAATATTGCAGAGCAGTTGAATTGATTATTTGATAGAGAGCTGAACTTAATAACTTGACCGGCATTACAAAATCAGGAGTGCGATTTTTGAGTCACACATGAAATCAGCAGTAGAAAATGTTGAAATTACTATTGAGTTTATGCATCATTCAACCATGAATTTCACCGTGTGACTTTCAAAAATCGCACGCTTGGAAACTTTCCTTCGTTAAATCGTGAATGATAGAATACAGGGGCCCTATTTTTAATTAATAAACGTGAGAATTCGGTACCTATGTCATGTTTTTTTTTGGTCTTTATTATATATTTTTTACGGATCATTTTAAGGAACTAACTTCTTTTTTTTTTTTGCAATTCATCGATTTTATATACAAATTTAAATTTTAACTGTAATTTGTAAATGGCAAAAGTGGTCGCGAAAATCATTAGAACTCAATAGAGAAAAACATTTGCTTAATTTAAAAAAATAAAAATCACCTGTCTTCTTTTTTTAACTCAACTGGAACTGAACTGGAAACAGAAACGGCCCTCCCAAAAAAACTTGACATACCTACCGAATTGTAATTAACAATTTCAATTCAGGGTACATCACAGAGAATATTAGGACACACACAATGTTATAATATAAGTTCTGCATGTTTAGCGTCATACTCGTAAGTAACCAGCAGTGTACCATGAAGGGTCATTGTAAATCACAACCTGTCCTCTTTATTAAATGGGGGTTCCATTTAATAAACAGGACAGGTTGGACCATTAAACTAAAAGATTTCCAGTAAGAAAATATACTAGAAATAAATAGGTATATCATATTTAAAAATTTTCCTTAAATGTTTCAACCAAACTATAATCACTTTCGTCCTTTTTGAAATGAACATGAAAATTAATACCATATTTGTCAAAAAATCATTCAGACTATAAGATAAGTGGTGACTTATCTTATAGTCTGAATGATAGGCGTTTTATAGAGTCATAATTATGTAGGCAAATAAAGTAAGTTGTAGCATGTAGAATCCCACTACAGGACAAAGGCCTCTCACGAATAAATGTGAGAGAGAGTGGGCCACACTCCAAGACGCGGGCCTGTGCCACTGGGCCCGCGTGGTGGTGACTTTTCTTATCGTCTAAGACTTATATAAGCTACTAGCTGTTACGGCGAACTTCGTACCGCCTTAATACAGTTTTACCCGACACCCGCTTGACCGTTTTTTTATTTATAAACCTTCCCTGGCATGTGCACAATAACCCACCAAAGTTTCATCGCAATCGGTCCAGCCGTTCTCGAGTTTTAGCGAGACTTACGATAACATATTAATTCCTAGTGCGGATGGGTGACGGTAAGTTAGTTGCCAGTCATGTGCACTTTTTCATAACAATTCTTGTCCCGTTCTCCCCCTAGGTAGGTATTTTAGTAGTATATTAAGTAAACTTTTCTATAATTTTAACGTCTTAAAAGTATCTTCGGTTTCCTTGAAGATGACTGTATTATGTCCAACAGGGATTTGATGAAGCTCAAGGAGGGGTTCGGGGAGAAGCTGTCAATAGTAGCGAACCTGGTGGGCACGGCCGTCATCTGCCTGTGTCAGGCCTTCCCCATGGGCTGGGAGCTGACCCTGGCCTGTTTTACAGTCGTGCCTTTCTCCATAGCTGCTTCTATCGTCTTATCTAACGTACGTGTCACTTGAATTTTAGAAGACTAGATTTCTGTTCACGTCCTAGAATATAGGAAAATGAAATATAAATTTTTCTCCTCACGATGTTTTCTTTCTTTGAAAAACCAGTGGTGTTGCAAATCGAAGAGGTCCTCATAACTACCGGTATGTGTCTGCTGCAGGCTGGGATTGAACCCCTGCCTCTGAAAAGAAGGTGATGTGAAGCCGCTAGACCACAAAGACCTCTAATCTTATAATAATAGTATAAAAATATACCTACTTATTTTGTATCAAATGCCAGAGTGTTGCCAGTGCTACCACTACTTACATCATCATCTTATTTAAGAGCTACTCTTGCCCGTGGAGTATTCGCCAATTCAGTCTCTTTTCCGATATTGCCTTGAGTTTCTGATATGTAACGACATCAACCTTTTGTTTGACTCTGTCTAGGTCTTCCTCTGCCTCTCTTCCCCTCTATTTTCCTTTCTAATATAGTTCTAAAGAAATTGTCGGGTCGTGTTGTCGCTTACAGTTACATCTATGCTAATATTAGTTTTATTGTTTTAGTATCAAACCAAGTCTTCTATTCGTGAGATGGAAGCCTACAGCCACGCAGGCAAACAAGCTGAAGAAGTGCTGAAATCTGTTAAAACCGTGGTAGCTTTTGGTGGAGAAAGTAAAGAAATCGATCGGTAAGTAGATAAGTATATTTTTACAGTTGCACATCATACAATTAGAGCCTGAACTATTCTAAGTAGGTCTAGGTAGGTTCTAGGTAAGCACGTATCCAGACTTTTGTTTCGGGGAGTCATTTATTTTCGGGGTGGAGAGGGGGGGTTGTAATTCATAGAAAAAGAATAAAAAACATAGCCCTGTAATCACTTTTCTATACAAATATTCGGAATTCCGACGGGGGCAGTGCCGGCGGACGCAGTCGTTCGAAATAGGCATGCGCTTGGCTCAGCTCGTCTGATGGATACATAAACAGCAATAAGTGATTTTTTAAAGGAGGTTATCCTCCGTACAATAGTTTCTTCATAAGAATATAATCCCCTACAAATAAACGAATGTTTTAAACATTTTAATCGTCCGAACATGGGAACACACGAAACGTAAAAAAGTAAAAACTTTGGCGGCCTTAATAAATTATTGTTCCATATTATCTGTAACTCAGATTTAGCATTTATTATGTAGGTACTATAATTTAATCTGCATTGCATGCGGAAATATTTTCCTATCCTAATGCCACAGATCTATCTACAAACAAATGGGTTAAGTATTATATTTACAGCTAGTCACAAACTAATTAAACTCTACCAGACGTTTATCAAGAGTGTAGTCTTTATGTTTACTCTATCTGATACACATATCAGATAGAGTAAAATGCCCCCTGTATACTATGCGCGAAACCATAATATTATGGTTTCGCGCATATTATACAGGGGGAAATTGATATCATTAGCATTAGCATTTTAAACTAAGAGTCTACCCATCAAACTGAACAACTTTTACTATGGGTTAAAACCGATTGGAGCAAAAAATAAAACAGCGGTTCCATACTAAACTGCAATGCCTATAAGCACTCGACTCAAATGTATGCAACAGCAGATTTTGTTTTGCTCCCATCGGTTTGCTCCCGTAGTAAAAGTTGTTCAGTTTGATGGGTACACTCTTATTTAAAAAGATGCTAATGATATCGTTTTCACCCTGTATACTAAGTACCTTTCTAGTTTGAGTACTATAATAGGTAGATGTAACAAAGCAACGGTTACCTATCACAAAACCGACACATTTTTTCCGAATCTCCTTTCCCCGAAAACGTGACGAAATTTTTTCATGAATGTGATGCGGGTTTTGCCATAAACAAATAGGTACCGAAAGTCTTTCAAATAGAAGTTTAATTTGTCCGAAATACTTGAAAAAAATCAATAATTATGTGGTCATGATTACGTACCTACAATATAATTCTTAGTATGTGTTGTATGTGTGGATAATTTGTATTTATCTCATATATACAGCAGATAAGACAGATCTATTCCAAATAGTTTTTGTATTTTGGTAGGTTTTATAAAATGTAATGTTGTCTGTTGTGCAGATCGGGCAAAACCCCTGTTGTAAGAAATTATTTGGTTGGAAAAAAACAATATCTGTGTATACAACGTGTTAATGAATTAGCGCAATACCTCATACACCCCAACTGATTTATAACAAAATAACTAGTTTGACACAATAATTTCATTATTTTTATAGTTAAAATTTAAAGTTATTCGCATTTTAAAATTTGAGGTTAAAATGTTTTTGCGGGTTTGCTGGAAGAAATCTCTTTAGAGATAAGCTCGCCCTTTGTACATGTCTACTTTAATTGTTTTGTCTGTATTGTTATGTGTACAATAAAGTATTAAATAAATAAAATGATTTGTTATCATTTCAGCACTGAAAGAAAGCGCTAACGTACTCATGGATACATTTTTATAATCTTGTTTTGGTAGTAAGTAGGGTGAATGTACCCGTGCGGTGGGTTGACATCGGGTTCAGTAAATTTTAAATTTTGCAAACTTATTATTTAATATTTTGGAAAAAATTACCTATGTTGAAACCATGATAATTCGATTCTGCTCTGGATTCTAAACAAACTACTTTCTAGTTTTGCGTTAATTCATTAACACGTTGTATAACCGACATAATTAATATCCATAGACTGATCTTTCTCATTTGCTTTCTTACAACAATCTTTATAGCGTACACTTAATTCCTGACGTCGTCGCGTCCTTATGAACGTCGCGTTTTATCAGGCAAAACGTTATCAGCAAATAGATACTTCAATTGTTAGCTTGCAATAAACTGTTAGTCATAATCATAATTGAAGCTTGTAATTATATTACACAAATGTTGTGAAATTTTTCTTTAAGAGAAGTTTAAGAGCTAGATATGGAGTGCGAATTTTGAAACTCATTCGTTGAACTCAGCAGTTGTAAATGTCGAAATTACTATGGAGATTTTACTGTTAATTTGACATTCAAAAAACATACGCCAGGGGTAACGAGGAACCAGTGCGCGGTAACCAGAGGGCGATAGAGGGGGTGAGCTAAGAAGTTGGTGGGAGGAAGGGAGTGTCCGTACTGTATCTAGTAATAGATACTCTTTCTTATACCTACTGTGCTCCAGGGGTGCGATTTTTGAAAGTCAAATCAGCAGTAGAAAGATGCGTATCTCCATACATTTTCAACTGCTGAGTTCAACGTATGAGATTCAAAAATCGCACTCATGAACTCCGTATCGCCTTCTTAGGGCTCTTACAGACCAGCGACAGTACTCTGCGATAGCTCGCGACGGGGTCGCGCGACTCGCGCGACAGTTGAAGACCGTGACATAGTGTTGTATAGTCTGAGAGATAGACCTCCATATCCAATAGTTTGTAACATCCTATATACAGGGTCCTTCTTAATATGCTGACACTTTTTTAAGGCGATGACCAGACTATGAAACTGAACAACTTTCTCTATGGAATCAACATCGAAATCGCGAAAAAAATAACAGTTTCCGATACGTTTGGCTCCGAGTAGGTTTGCAGTTTTGTATGGAAGTGATGATTTTTTTTTTCGCGATTTCGATGTTGGTCCCATATAGGAAGTTGTTCAGTTTGACGGTCTGATCATCCCCTTAAAAAAGTGTCAGCATATTAAGAAGGACCCTATACAGGATGTAACAAAACACCCTAGTAATACTTAAGGGGGTGCTTCAGACCATCAATCTGAACAACTTTCACTATGGAGCCAATGTCGAGAAAAAATAAAAAAAATCTGCCGTCCCATACATTTGAGTCGAGACGGTACTGCAGTTTTGTATGAAAGAGCTGATTTTTTTTCGCGATTTCGATGTTGGCTATGGAGCGAATATATATAAACTATGTAACAGGAGGAGTGAGAGTTGTTCAATTTGATGGTCTGAAGCACCCCCTTAAGTATTACTAGGGTGTTTTGTTACACCCTGTATACGTATTTATAAATATTTATGTGTATAATATTATGTGTTATAATTATTAGTGTTGTGTTAAGTATTATTATTATAACTATATAATGTATATTATAATTGCCCTATTTTCACCAGTCTGTAATATTTTATAGACTTGATGATAAGATAATCAATTCTGGATTATCTATTATCTAAAGAAACCAAAATCTACGAAAAACTTATAAAAACTACCAGAAATATCAACCATGTTATTTTTTAGCCTAAGTTTTCTTCAAACTGAAATCTCTCTAGAACAAAGACTTGTGCTCTCACACTATGCCTACGTCACGGTCGCGCGACGGTCGCGCGACCCTGTCGCGAGCTGTCGCAGAGTACTGTCGCTGGTCTGTAAGAGCCCTTAAGCGATTTTAGCCCTGCAGCAGTATTAGGAAATATATCTCTGTACCTGGTACCTACATAAGTATACTTGTTTATTGAAATATTAATAGGTACCAGTCGTCGTCGTTTAGTCGTTTAAATTTTTTTTTTTGCTGACTATATTTTGACCTATTTAAACGCGATTGTCACTATTTGTCACGGAGAAGACGCATTATTATATGGTTTGACTTTGTTTGAAAAACAAAAAAAATTTAGGAAGTCGCTCGATGTTAGCCTCTAAAGCCGGGTTTTTTTTTCGGGTTTTTAATATATTATGAATAACTGGCATATGACGTTTTTCGTTAGTGTGATTTTTTTTATCCCTGTGTCCTTCATCGAGGTTTAGGCTATTCCTATAGATACCAAACTTCATCAAAATTTGTTCAGCGGTTTATCCGTAAGAACGGAACAGACGAATTTATAATATTACTTGGTATGGATTTAAGTTTGTATGTAGACAATATTATTTATTATCTTAGATTCAGTAAGCCTTTTTCAATATTCAAGTACACATCTTAATTTTGACGTTATAAAAGAATCAAATTGTTTCAATGTTTAACTGGCTAGATACAAGAGTCTACTGGAGCCGGCGGAGTTGTATGGCAGGAAGCGCGGCCTCTACTCCGGCCTCGGCAACGGGTTCAACTGGATCCTGACCTACACCCTCAACGCCATCGGCATCACCTACGGCACCAGACTCGCTATCATCGACTTCGACAAACCAACCGAGGAGAAGAAATACCTCGTTGGAGTTGTTTTCAGTGTGAGCGTCTACTATTCTGTCTGTAGCTCTATCTATCTCTAATATATGACTATGCTGAGGTTTATCAAAATCAGAGATATCGATATTATTAAATCATCAATCAAATTATAATAAACGAGCTTTTCCCCTTGAGCTTTGACCTGCGACTTCGTCCGCATAAATTATATACCAGATTTAAGTCAGCTATCAAACAAAAAAAGTTTCATCAAAATCGGTTCAGTAGTTTTTGCGTGATACTCGAACAAACAAACACCCAAACAAACAAACAAACAAATAAACAAACATACAAACAAACAAACATACAGACAGACAAAAAATCCAAAAATTGGTGATTTGGAATCATTGTAAAAACCAAGTCGTAATTTTTTTTTTGTATATATCTTCAATGTACGCACGGCGACACATCAAGCTATACAAAACCAATATAAGCTGGCTGCGCGACGTTATACGTTACTCGACCTACGCGCGGCCAGCTTATGTTGGTTTTGTATAGCTTGATGTGTCGCCGTGTGTACAGACACACTTCGGTTACAGTTTTATAATAGTTTAGATATCTTGAATATTGTCGCACAGATTAAACAATCATTAGCCTATACATATCTACAGCAGTGCATGGACCTACCCTAGGGAGGGTGTATGGGCGTCAGTCCACCACGCGCGCCCAATACCATTTGGTGGACTTCACATACGCATCAGTAGGCCTACCATGAGTTTACACTCTAGTAAACTGCAGTAAAACTACTGTAGCAAACTACAGTTTTTGTATTGAATTTCGTACATCGCTCCTAGTGGATACGTTGTGAACTAATTCTATCATAAAAAATTGGCGCTGCAACTACAGTAGTAGCGTGCAGTGAAAACTCATGGTAGGCCTACAGGTTTCCTCACGATGTTGTCCTTCACCGTTTTCTTGAGAGCAGTCGGTAATCGGTATTACGTACATAAGTTAGAAAAACTCATTGGTACATGGCATGTCGTCCATGCGAGCGGATTCATCAAAGATTGAATGTGCAAACCTCTTCCACAATGCACTATACCGACGCTCTTAAGATTTCAGGAGATTAAATAATTATCACTAGAATTTGTGTTGAATTTAAGGCTGAATAAATGAAATGAAAAATTGTTTAACTGCTAGCTGCTTTACCTTTACGGAATGTTAATACCTAGCCTACAAGCTAGATCTCTATATAAGACATTCCATTAAATAAAATGTGTTCAGTGGTTTAGCCGTAAAAAGGTAACAGGCAGAGAAACTTTCCCATTAATAATATTAGTATGGAAGATAATAAAATAGTTTGACGATAACCCGCAGATCCTATTCAGCGTGTACATGGCGACTCAGTCCATAACATTCTGCGTGCCCCACGTCGAAGTGTTTGCCGCAGCCAAGGCTGCCGCCTCCAACATCTTCAAGTTACTGGAGAGGGAACCTGAGATCGACAGCCTTAACACAAGGGGATCGACTCCCAGGAGAGTCATCGGGGAGATCACCTTCGAAGAAGTTGAATTCAGTTACCCTTCGAGGCCTAACGTTAAGGTAAAGAAATGTACACAGTCAATCAATTTGAAATGTAGGCCGCCTTAGAACCATGTCACAGTTACCTGTATTAACGTCATTAAGCTTCCGTCAAACATAACTGCAAATAGGTTGATATGAGAAGGGTCTAAGGTAGCTTAATATATGGTATGCTTAATCTTGTCTCGCAGAATATTTGAAAAGTTGAGTATTCTCCTCGGTGTTTTCATTTAGGGCGAGCTTGAACAGGTGTTTAAGCTCGCCCTAAATGAAAACACCCACTCGGGATTCTAGTCTTAGAGAAGCCTTCGTTACGCTCGAGATTCAATATGACCAAAGACCAGTGTCATATAATCTATTATTAGGTATGTTCTTGTAGAATGCGAATGTGAAAGACATCGGTTGCAATATTATCTTGTTAGTTTTGAAATCAGGTTAAAATATGTATTTTCTTCAGATTCTGAAAGGATTCTCCCTGCATATAAAGCCTGGGGAGTGTGTTGCGCTGGTCGGGTCCTCAGGTTGTGGCAAGTCCACAATTTTGCAGCTACTTCAGAGGCTCTACGATTCTAGCAGTGGATATGTGAAGCTGGACGGAAAGGACGTCAAAAACCTAAACGTCAGCTGGCTAAGATCATCTTTAGGTATGTACAAGCAATTCCCTGAGACTTGGCCCGTAAATACAAGCTTTTATAATAGGTACACATTCTTATGTATAGCCATCCCTAGGAATTGAGTTTGATAGTATATGTTGAGATAGTACAATAAGCTAAGTCAAGAATGATGTGTTCCAGGTGTAGTAGGGCAGGAGCCAGTGCTATTCCGAGGAACTATTCACGATAACATTGCCATCGGGTGTCCAGAGGCTACAAGGGAAGAAGTCCAGAGGGTTGCTGATATTGCGTACGCGCACGACTTCATCACACGCCTACCGAATGTTAGTATGATGCTTCAACCGACAAAAACGTTTCCTTATATGTAATGAAGAATCTAATTGAAACTCTTTTCTATATTCCCTTCAATATAGGTAAATAATAAAATAGTAGAGATATCGAGGAGACATCGATTCGGAAACGTACATACGAATTCATATAGATAATTACCTACTGTTTTTTAAATACACGCCTTTATGCACAAGGTTAGGCAGCGACTTTATTATTCCATCATATGCTACGATTCAGAAGATTTTATATGAGACTTGGAGTCTACCCTACACTATATGAAACGCATGAGCGTCGGTCATTATCATCAGTCTCGGCTCGCTTACAGCCCTCGCCTACGGCTGCTGTAATCCAGACGTGACTGTAATAACCCACTTAGCTCACTTGTATCATAATGTGCTATTATTCTGTGCCAGGGCTATGACACGATGATAGGTGAGCGAGGCGCGTCGCTCTCCGGAGGTCAGAAGCAGCGCATCGCGATCGCGCGCTCCCTGCTGCGGGAGCCGGCCGTGCTGCTGCTGGACGAGGCCACCTCGGCGCTCGACCCCCAGTCCGAGCGGCAGGTGCAAGCCGCGCTGGACCGCGCCAGTGTCGGCCGCACCACCCTCACTGTCTCACACAGGTTAAAATCTTAGACCATTTAAGTAGGGACCAGCCTCGCGTAAGCATTCCCTTCTGCCAACTGCCAAGGTACAAGTCCAACTGGCCAAGTGTATTTATTAAAACCTTAAAGCATCGCGCGGCTCCTGTTGCTATAAGATTAAAACTACTCATGTAATCTATTTTTGGCAGTGTCATAGAATAGGTAATACCTAGTACAGTGTTATAATAGCTATCACTGTGTAAGGTGCTCGTTAGAATGCTGTAGTGAGTGTGTGCATAGCCCCCCACACATACATAGCTACTAAGTTAATAATTTAAGTTATTGTTCCCTCGATAATATGAGGCATTATACGTCTGAACCTAGAACGATAGTATCATTTTGAACTACCATCAACCACGTATCAAGCTCAACATTGCAATGCTCTTTACTACAGTATTATAAAGTAAATTAAAATAAAGTAAATTGGAAATTTGAGCCACAGGATTTTAGGACGGGATGACGTGTAAAATGGTGATAGATGATTAGCCTTTCTCCGCGAATAAAATTTTAACAAATTATGAATCTTGCAGGTTATCCACAATCGTAAACGCAGATCGTATTATTTGTATGGACCAAGGGGCCATCGTCGAACAGGGAACTCATGACGAGCTCATGAAAGCTAAAAGTAAGCATAATTTAATAATTATTACATCTATGAACAACGAGAAGGGAACTTTATTTCATTCTTACTAGGGCGCTGGTTCATCTGTGTGAACGAGACACAATTCTCCGGTTTGTGAAAATATTGCGCTTGTGCACTTGGTGAAAATCTCAAATGGGACGTGGGTCACAAATAAACTTCGCTCGCTTTTTCTTCTTTTCTTTATAGCATTACTGATAAGTTGCCCGAGGTAAGCGCCAGCCCTGTTGTCCCCTGAGACCTATGCCAGACGTTTAGCTCCTTAAAAAGTTTTCGTGCATTCGGACCCCAAGGTCAAAATTCAAAATTCTAAATTTTTTATTCAAAATAATATCATATACATAGATAGCTTTTTGACGTCATTTTTTGACTCTACCACCGCGTCGGAAGGGGTTCCGTTGAGAGAAGATGCGGCCAGAAACTCTACAACACACATCTTTTAAACAAAACAAAATGTACAAAGTACAATTAAAATACAATATTGCATTACATAGTGTAAAATTGTCAAGACCAGACATTTTGGTCATTCAAATAATCATCGAGTTTATAAGTAGTAACCTTTTTTACAGACGACTTGTTTAACATGAGGCTTAAACTTTTTGTCTGGTAAGTTTAGAATATCCTCAGGTATCTTATTATAAAAGCGTATATTATAAAAGCGCGGTCCCAGGGTCTCCTTCCCGAATGGCGCAAATATTTAGCCCTCACCCAGGGCTGCATATCTGCGTCTCTTCTGGCCCTCCGCAGAAGCTGCCGCCGCGCCTTCTCTAAGAGATGTGGATGGAGAAAGGGAAATGTGAGGGCGTTACAGTATCCACACATGTGGCGTCTCACACCAGCGATCTGCCACCTTTCCAAGTGACATTCCGTCAGGTCTCGTCCATCGTCACGCATGACTATAGGCCATCGATGGATGGCACGTTGATGATGGCATGGGCCCGATGGATGACGTCATTCAGGCAGGCGTGGCAGACGGAACAAAAGAATGCTTGGAGATAATGTTGCAGGTTTCTATTACAAGTTGGTGACTACGGGCAAGGAGGGCATGGAACCCGACGTCATAGAGACCTTGCCCGAGGAGGCGACGGAGGGCGCTGAGGAGGAAGCAGAGCCAACCCTCTCTCCCCGCGTCGATATCAAGAGGCGGTCTACTAGGAGGATACACAGGCATCATTCTATAAAGAGAGGTGGGTAACACTAATAATAGACTGTACAATATCTATCCTCACCGTTTGAGAGTAATAAAGACCCACTGGTATTACGTTACAAAAAACACAGTTAGAAAAAAATATTTTGTTAATGCTAGGTCGTGCGTGCGGATTCGAACCCCCTGAATGAGTATCCATACCTCTCCGCTCCGCAACGCGCCACCGACACATGTACATTATTATTTCAGACTCCCACGACTGGGTGACACCTCGAGCGTCCATCTGCTCGGTCATGTCCACTGGTCTGCAGAACTTCGCCTACTCCGGCGACATGGAGTCTGACGAAGAGAAGGACCCGGAAGAGGCTAGTTTCACTATCATAAAGGAGAATTTCTCCAATATTTAGTCAATTAATTTCAGTTAAAGATCACAAAAACAAAATATTACTTTAAAATCGCCTAATACCTACAGTCATACATCGATGAATGCACAGAAATGCAATTGTTAAAAATGTTATGCAATGATTTGCATAATACCGTAAGGAGCGCGGCGACAGTCGTCTCCGAAACATTTGCATTTCTGGCCCCTGCCCTCTTACAATGTTCTGTGTATGAATGAATGAAAGATTCTTTCTCTAAACTTCTTCTTCATTTCTTTTCTTTCTTGTAAACGATATAATTATACGAGGGTCTGGACTGACTACCTAAGGCACAGGTTGTCCTAGTTTAGGGTCAGTTCTATCCTCAACTCCAATTGTCAAACTAGTACATAAGATACTTGATGATATACCTACTGTAATGTTTGTTACCTTTGTTTTCGACCAATAAACTTTATTCTTTTCGTTCTCTGGCTAGTGGACTCGGTAGCGAAATTGGATAACGCACTTCCCCCGTTTGGAAGGGTGCGGGTTCAAGTCCCGCCCGAGACTTAATTTTTCAATCTTTAATTTGATTCGAAATAGCACAACATGGCTGTAACATGTTTAAAAATCCATAATATTTGAAACTATATTCTTATTCTTATAATTGGATAATTACCTATTAGTATCTTCCTAAACTCATGTCTAATTTGTGTTTTAGGAAATAAAGCCGATCAGTGTCTGGCAGCTGCTCAAGCTGAATGCGCCGGAGTGGCCCTACATTTTAACTGGTTCTATTGCTGCGTTCGCTCAGGGCGGCTGCTTCCCCGTCTTCGCTTTACTTTTTGGATACGCTGCTGGGGTATGGCTAATTCCGCTAATTACAAACATTTTAAAATAAATATTTAAAATATGATTGATTTTACACTATAGCTATGCGTTGCTACAGACAAAGTAAAGATGAAGTATATTTAGCTGAGTATAGATATGTCTCTTAACACGTTCCCAGCGGCACAGATATATCTGTACTTTCCATTATTGCGTTACGGGTCGTTTTAAACCTTGTCCTAAACCAGAGATTGTGGCGGCACGAGGCATAGTAAACCCCACCGCCCGTAAGAGACAAAAATCCTTTTTTTGGCGCCAAATAAGACAAAGTGTACGGCTTTTGTCGCGATTATTATTAACTATGAGTTGATTAACCTAAATCTGCTGCCGCCCGTGGTTAGATTAGTTAGTTTAGATTCTATAGCTCAAATAAAATGTGGGGTCTGATGTACCCAGTACCGCACTGAAAAATTGCAGTTTTTCATATTATTTAGTGATGGGAAAAGAAATATCGATTTTATTTCATTGTACTTATTTATCAAACTTATGGCTGTTTTTCATTAAAACAGGTCAAACAATAATTATTTTTTGCAACCCGTGCATTCTGTGAGAATTTTCTTCACTTTTTGGTCAGCCTCACGACTTTTTAAGAGGGTGCGGAGTTTTTCGTAACATCCTACAAACATGCTGATTTTGACTCAGATTCACCACCCGATTTTTCTTCATCATCCTCTTTAATTGACTTTTTTCGGCAACGTTTGGACATAATCGGCAGCAATCTTACTTCGTCGCGCGCGCAGCCTCGAATGCGTTGCACAACACTAAACGCGTGAAGCTAGCGTAGGGTGCGGTACGAGGTGCACGGGGGTACGAGGTGTTCGCAACCTCGTTCCGCACTGTGTTAGAATTTTATTTGTTCAGTGCGGCACGAGGTCTAAGAAACCCGGCATTAAGGTTGGTATACCATAGAACTAGGAATCAATAGCATATCTCAGATATATAGTTATCTCTTTCCTACACTGAACCAGATGGAAGTTATGCCTCCCGCACGACAGAGAAGTTTAAGTTTTATCTTACCGCTATAAAGACGAGACACGGACAGGGTGTTTCAAGCCCTGTTTCGCACTTATCGTGTTAAGATACCTTTTACCGTTCAATGGCACCCTCTTCACAATATCAAAGATTTCTCAAAAACGATAAAGTGCTACTGTACAAAAGCCTAAAAACTTATAATACGGGTCTGAACATTCCACTTTTTAGGATTTATCGAAATAAATGTAACAGTGACAGTTTTTTTATTTTTTTTTTATGTTTAAATCACACGGTCCCCTAGGGCTTGGACCAGGTTTGGACCTATAAAAAACCTATAAAATTATTGTGTAAAAATTGATTTATGGCTTTTTGTAGTATGATGGAGTCACTTTTTTACTTTGAGTTTTCGTGATTGAGAAATCTTAAATATTTCCGCTCAACTGAACTGTAAAAAGACTCTTAAACTTATAAGATGTCAAGATTTCCGAAAACCACGGTAAAATTCTTCAAGCTATTGTTTTTCGTCCGCAATTATAGTTACCTGGACTTCGGTTGTTATTAAATAGGTAGGTACGTTAAAGTAGCTGCTATTGAGTTATTGATATTTTCTATGGAACAGTTTTTTTTTTTCGCGATTTCTATATCGGCTCCATAGTGAAAGTTGTTCAGTTTAATGTTTTGAAGCACCCGGTCTCTGTTCCATTTGCGGCTAAACAACCCCGAGTCCACGGTGTATGTATAGTTTATTTATTATTATCTAAACTTTATGGTTAGGTAGGGGTAGATTATCATTATTTGTAATGCCAGACGTTCCGATTTGGGCAGGACATCCCGATTTTCAGCCCAAAATTGAATGTCCCGCTCGGGACAGGCTTTGTCCCGCTTTTCGGAAATTACTCATCCAATTCAACCTGGAGCTATCCTGTGCAGTGTTCTACATTTAAGGAAAAAATTAAACTTTAAAAGAAGTTAACTCTTCAGACAAATATAATAATTAAAATACGTTTTCTATGGCTATCTATCATAAACATCATTGTAAACATAGTTTGAAACTCAGATAAAAGCATAAGTGGTAGAAAACTACTAATTATTTAGGTTTTTTTTTATTATGTCCCGCTTTCGACAAAAGAATCCCGCTTTTTACTCAAAAGGTGTCTGAATCCCATTTTTCCCGAAAAAAAGTCAGGCAACGCTGATTACAAACCTCTTTGGGTGTTAGAATGATATACCGTGAATGGTTGCAGATATTCGTGATGTCAGACCGCGACGAGATCATCCACCTGGCGGACCTGTACGCGGGCATGTTCGTAGTGGTTGCGGCGGTGGCCGGCGGGTCCATGTGCATCCAGGGCTCCACCTTCACGACCGCCGGCCTCAAGATGACCACCCGGCTCAGATCCAAGTACTTCGCCGGCCTGTTGAGACAGGTTGGCTTCAAAGTTTTGTTACAATCAGATTATGGGCGTGGTCACAGCACAGACAGCGCCGCGTCGCGTTCGACTGGGCCTTAGAGGCCTGGAGTGGGCCTGGAGAGTCAGTTCAGGCCTGGATTTTTGATTCTCATACGTTGAACTCAGCAGTTGAAATTGTATGGAGATATGCATCTTTCTACTGCTGAGTAGACTTTCAAAAATCTGACTCCTGAAGTATTGATTTCCAACTGCAGAACTCAGCGAATGAGATTCAAAAATCGCACTCCTGGGTGGCATTATGACTTTAGGGGCCCATCTGAAAGAGCTTAGCGGACTTTTTTTTGCTCTATCATAAAAACGATAATACATACAACCGTCAAACTTGTTATGATTATACAGGGTGTTAGGGTAAACAGTTGCATTATTTTAAGGGGTGCTTGTACCCATGATACTGAACAACTTTCCCAAAGAAGCCTATAGGAAATTCACAAAAACATTTTTTTTGACTTTACAAACAAAAGTTCGATCAGCTTATATCAGCTTAGATCAGCGATATTGTATTTAGTATGGGAAGACTACATTTTTTTTTAGAAATTTCCTATACGTTTCTTACGGAAAATTACAACCTGGGCCTCTTCAAGGCAAGAGTGAATAGGCATCTTTCTAGGTAAGCATGCTACATCTTCGGCCTCATCATCACTCAACATCAGGTGAGATTGGGGTCAAATGTTTACCTATCGAACATAAAAAAAAAAAAAAAAAAAATTGTTCAGAGTATCATGGGTGCAATCACCCCTTACAGAAATGCAACTGTTTACCCAAACACCCTGTAGAGCAAACACTACCGTATACCAACTAATAAAAACCGACCAAGTGTGAGTCGGTCTCGCGTTAAGAGCCTACCGAGCCTATTGTGCTGCCCTCAATCGTAATTTTCTAATTTCTAAACAATTTCCCAAAAACAAGAATGTCACATTGTAGTCCTGATTGGCTTTAAATTTATCGAAAAATCACGGATTATTATGTTTTATGCTTGTAACTATTATCGTTAAAACTGCCAAAAGTGGTCACTTTTGGCGGTTTTAATAATAATGACTACAAAAATTATAAAAACAAATCCGCAGTCACCCGATAAATTGAAAATCTGTAATGAACTAATGACTGCAAAGTGGCATTCTTGTTTTTTGGAAATATTGTTTAATTATTAAGAAATAAAAAAATACGTTTGGGGGCAGCACAATAGGCTCGGTGCAGACCATAAGGAACCCGAAAAAAAAATTTTTTTTGTACGTTAAAACGTACCTGTATATTAATACAGAATGTAAATAATAAGGAAACGCGAAAAAGAATCAGCTGTCCCATACATTTTAGTCGGGTAGGTACAGCCATAAAGATATTATACCTTACAGCAGTTTTGTATGGGACAACTGATAATTTTTCGCGTTTCCTCAGGTTTATAGTGAAAATTGTTCAGTTTGATGGTCTGACTTGAGTTCACTGTTTCAGTATTTTCTAGGCTGTCACTGCACGCTGTATTGCGTTGTGGTATCCCTCGGTGCGCGAGGTGTCCAACTCGTACTTGGCCGTTTTTTTTAACCTTTATTTCCAGTCCCATCATTATAGTCACAAATAATATAGGCTCACGATAACTATTTCAGGAAATAGGCTTCTTTGATAAGGAGAGTAACACAGTGGGTGCGATGTGCGCGCGGCTCAGCGGCGACGCGGCGGAGGTGCAGGGGGCCACAGGGCTGAGCGTGGGGCTCATCGTGCAGGGCTTCAGCTCCGTGTTTATCGGCTTCGTGATGGCCATGTGCTACGACTGGAAACTTACCCTCGTCGCCGTCGCGTTCCTGCCTCTTGTTAGTACATATTACAAATCTTGGATATTCACCTAACTACCTAGCTGTAATATCATACATGTAATTTAAAAATTCAAAAGAAGATGTAAGCATGACGACGCATGGCAGGCATGTTGACGACCCGGTTGGTGTAATGGTTACCACGCCGGACTGCCAAACCAGGGTCCTGGGTTCGAATCCCGGTTCGGTCATGGATGTTATATGTTCGTGCCGTTGTTGTATGGTTGCCATATTAAACAAGCCTATAGTGCTTAACTTGGGATCATTACAATGTATGTGCCTGTGAGCGTTATTATTATTATGTCTTACGTTCCGTAATCACGGGCAATTAAGTCCCGGACCTTTGGAAGGCATGCATGGGGCCGAAGCCAACATGTAGAGGCCCGTTCAAAAGACAAGTTAATCTAAATGTAAGGGATACACAAACGGCGGATACCATCTCCGAGCGTACAACATGATACCCACGGGGGTGGTCCCCGCCATTTGTGTAAAGACTATTGGAGTACGGCGCTATAGCCGCGATGGAAAAATAAGGTCTTGGGCTGTGGAGGTGAAAATTGGATGGATGGATACTGGGCTATGGGAGGAGACTAACGGACGCCTGCCATGACAACTAGTCTCAAAATTGTAAATAGGGCAGGCGGTGACTCGCCGACTCGTCGAGTGGGCCCCATAAAACGGCCGCACGCACAAAGTGCGACAATGGGGCAACATCTCATTGAGCGGCTGAAGGTTGTCGAGAGGTGCGGCTCCGGTTTCACCATCGCGAGGTTTACCCCCGTGAGCGGGTTTCCCCGTTATTACGCCATGACGTGCAATACACTTCCAAGCTGGAGCATAGGTTCTGCTCTTGCGATTCCACTCTGGACACAGCCAAGCCAGAGGTAGGGGGGTGTGTTACTGTGTGTGTGGGTGTGGGGGTGTATGTGTGGGTGTGTGTGTGGGTGTGAGCGCATGTCTGTATGGTCCCCCTGGATAGGGGTCCGCGGTGTCGCCACTCACCGTCAGCTCGCCACAAGCTGCCCCCGCGGGGTTATTATTATTATTATTAAGCATGAACGATACTGAGTAAGTGTGAGCGAGACTGGAATACGCCATTGCCTACATTTTAAGCCACCACGCTTCCTAGCAGAGTGGGTGAGGGTAAAATTGGTGGAGGGCCGGGAGTATTCGTATACTGGATGTACATAGTACTAGATACTTTTTCTTATACCGACCGATACCGTGAAAACTTACAACTTTGCTCTTTGAATACAACTTTGCCCAAATAGAAAATTAATTGGGGAGTTGACTACATACAATATATTTTAGTTTTAATTGCTCAGTAAATAAACCGTTTGAAAATAACACTTAACTCTCATTTTCAGTAATTCTGTTGCTTGAATACTATTTTTAATAACTAGATAAACTATAAAAAGTATCAAAACGACGACGAAAAACAATGACGTCACTCTCCAAATTTTAGTACAATATTTCATACAAAGCACGCGTTTTGACGTTTGATAAAGAGTTGTTAATTTGACTAGTTGGAAACTCGCGGATTTAAAGTAGCGGTTAGCAAATTAATTTTTTAATACCTATAGCAATATTTTTTTAATTTTCACGCTGATGGTTTTTTAATGGGATGACCAGACCATCCAACTGAACAACTTTCTGAAAAATCAGCTGTTCTATACAATTGGGTCGAAACGGTCTGCAGTTTTGTATGAAACAGCTTATTTATTTTTGTGAATTCGCAGTTGGCAACACAATTGAAATTGTTCAGTTTGATGTTCTGAAGCACCCCCTATAAGATAAATAATATATTACCTACTAAGTACTTAGGCATCTGCGTGTGTGACAAGAAAAGTTTATGAAGCTCAATTTCTAACATTGTGTGTCTGTCCCCCAGATGGTGGGTAGTATCTGGTTGGAAGGGGTGGTAGCGAAATTCCTAGCATTATGACCGTGTGTCTGTCCCCCAGATGGTGAGTAGTATCTGGTTGGAAGGGGTAGTACCTCAATTCCTAGCATTATGGCCGTGTGTCTGTCCCCCAGATGGTGGGTAGTATCTGGTTGGAAGGGGTAGTAGCTCAATTCCTAGCATTATGACCGTGTGTCTGTCCCCCAGATGGTGGGTAGTATCTGGTTGGAAGGGGTAGTAGATCAATTTCTAGCATTATGACCGTGTGTCTGTCCCCCAGATGGTGGGTAGTATCTGGTTGGAAGGGGTAGTAGCTCAATTCCTAGCATTATGACCGTGTGTCTGTCCCCCAGATGGTGGGTAGTATCTAGTTGGAAGGGGTATTAGCTCAATTCCTAGCATTATGACCGTGTGTCTGTCCCCCAGATGGTGGGTAGTATCTGGTTGGAAGGGGTGGTAGATCAATTCCTAGCATTATGACTGTGTGTCTGTCCCCCAGATGGTGGGTAGTATCTGGTTGGAAGGGGTAGTAGCGAAATTCCTAGCATTATGACCGTGTGTCTGTCCCCCAGATGGTGGGTAGTATCTGGTTGGAAGGGGTGGTAGCGAAATTCCTAGCATTATGACCGTGTGTCTGTCCCCCAGATGGTGAGTAGTATCTGGTTGGAAGGGGTAGTACCTCAATTCCTAGCATTATGGCCGTGTGTCTGTCCCCCAGATGGTGGGTAGTATCTGGTTGGAAGGGATAGTAGCTCAATTCCTAGCATTATGACCGTGTGTCTGTCCCCCAGATGGTGGGTAGTATCTGGTTGGAAGGGGTAGTAGATCAATTCCTAGCATTATGACTGTGTGTCTGTTTCCCAGATGGTGGGTAGTATCTGGTTGGAAGGTGTGGTCTCGCAGAAGTCGCAGGCGGACGAGCGAGCCGCCATGGAGTCCGCGACCGCAATCGCGACCGAAGCCGTCGTCAGTATCAGAACGGTACAGAGTTTGGGTAAGTTATTAATGTCATTTAATTACTTTGCATTTTTTTTACCTGTTGTTCCACTGCCGGGCATAGGACTCTTTTATAAAAAATATTACTTAGGTACTATCCTATTCATAGATTGAGATATTTCTTCCTTTGGGAAAGTTGTTATAATCACCCATCTACTCTAACACCCTGTATAGATAATTTGCAGAACTTTATCAGTTTATCAATTGCTGTAACATCACTCATAAGGATAATAAAATTATAAGGAATGTCAACTGAGATTGCTTTGTTGCTGGTCGGTACGACGGTAAACCTTTAATGACTTGATGATGATCACACTTGAGACAGTATCTAATATAGATAAAATGTTACCTACGCTATTTAATATAAGTGGATGTTGGTTTGATATTGAGATGGAGTTCTGTCCGTCACTCTATGCATTTGGCATCGTATACACAGGTCCTTCTTTATAATGCTGAAGGTTTTTAAGGGAATTATCGTACCATCAAACTGAACAACTTTCTCTATCATCTCTAACATCGAAATCCCGGAAAAACATAATCTGTCCAATAATTTTGGATCGAGTAAGTTTGCAGTTTTGTACGGAACAGCTTCTTTTTTTCGATATTTCGGCTTTGGTCCCGTAGAGAAACTTGTTTAGTTTGATGGTCTGATCATCCCCTTAATAATCTACATGGTATTAGGGTAAACAGTTGCATTACTTTAAGGGGTGATACCACCTCTTATAGTAATGCAACTGCGGCATATTTAACTGCACCCATGATACTGAACAACTTTCCCTAAAGGATAGGAAATTCGAAAAAAAAATTGAACCTACCATACTAAATACAAACAGCTGAAATGAAAACTGACGCCCCCCGTGGGTCGTGCGCACAGTCGTAACGTAAAAAGACCAATGCGGCTCACCTCGTGGGTCACCGGCACAGGCGTAAGGTTTGGGTGACTCACGCTGTAGGTCATGAGCACAGGCGAAATGCAATTGAACCGGCTCGTTACACTGCGGCCCATTTGTCGCCGACCTACGGCGTAGGTCGTCCCTTACACCCTAGCTAGGGGGTGAAGGATAAGGCGTTTGTGAGAGATCGCGTAGGAGGATAGTGGAAAATGGCAAAATTTCCCACTCGCGGTCGTATCTGGTGCACAGGATTTCTTTGCCCATCCAGCGCAGAGCGGGAACGCAGCCGCAGTTAGAGTGATGGTATCCTTTGTCTGGGATTTTGCATTTGCAGAGTACGATTTGTGACGAAAGGGTCGTTTACAGTCTTAGATCAAAGTAAAATTAATCTTTGATCTAAGTTTACAGTGTGCTTAATTTTGTGTTCATGTAAGATTACCTAACTTATTTTAGTGCTGACAGAAGTACCTAACTTATTTTAGTGCTGACAAAACGTGTTGTGGATTATTGTGTACCTACTTATACTTTGTTACTTTCCTATGACGAAGCTTGTCGTGGATTTTTGACTGTATACGTCGTTTAGGCCGAGGCATGTTGCTATAATAATTTAATTATTAACTAGCTTTTACCCGCGGCTTCGCTCGGATATAAGCCATTTAAAAAGTATCCTATGTTACTTCTAATACCTCCAAGAATATATGTACAAAATTTCATAATGATCGGTTAAGTAGTTTTCGCGTGAAAGCCTAACAAACAAACTTACATATGTATATAGGGATAAAGGGATTAGTATCATGTTAATCACTATTAACAATTTTATATTGCGTTTGTTTTGTAAGTGATTTTGTTTTCAAATAATTTTAAAATGTTTTACCTACAGGTGTAGAAGCTCTATTTCTGAAGAAGTTCCAAGAGGAGCTGCGTACATCGTGTAAGGCGGTGGCCAGTAAGACTCGGTGGCGCGGGCTAGTGCTCGGCCTCGGGGTCTACGTGCCCTTCCTCTCGTACTGCAGCGCCACGGTCTACGGGACCACGCTCGTCGCCTACGAGGGCTTGGAGTACAAAGTTGTACTATTGTAAGTTTTGAGGGAAACTGCTTTTAAGTTACTCTTTATAGGCATACTCGCTTTCAGATCCCAACACCTACAACAAGGAATGATCATAGACTAGAAGACATGAGTGTGTACGTACCAAACAAGTTTGTCGGCCTTATATTTGGTTGTGGTGATTTCGTAATGAGACAGTAAGTGAGTTATACAGGGCGTAAGAAAACCTTTCCAAACTTAAATGGTGAAAATACCCATCAATGTGAACCACTTTTACTACAATGAGAACTAAAAAAATTCAGTTGTTCCAAACATTCCAACAGAACGCTTGTGTGGTTTGGGGATTCCGCCCCCCCTCCCCCGTTATAATAGAAGTCGTTGGATGCCATAGATATTTTGTGTTGGCCACATTGCACCGACCCGTTTTCATTGTTCGACTAAGGTTGCCTGGAAAAAATAGCTTTTTAGCGATAACACTGCCTTATTTGTACGAACCGTAATCATGTAAAAGTGTGTTTTTGTTATAAATGAAAAGTATATTTCATTCATTTTTCAATTGGTACATTGCAGGGTGAACGAAGCTATAATGTACGGCGCGTACATGCTGGGTCAGTCGCTGGTGTACGCGCCCAGCTTTAGCTCGGCGCAGGCCTGCGGGGCGAGGATACTCTCCATCATCAACAGGGAACCCAAAATTCAGACCAAGCCGGGGTTAAAGGACAGGAAGGATTGGGTCAGTAGCTTCTATAGAGATAAAAGAATAATCTTGCGCTGTGCACCAAAGACCAATCATTAACGATAGTTCATTGTATAGAAGCTATTTGGACGGATCTTTCCGCTGCTGCATCCCTACCCGAAGTGCCCATCGTAATATGGGCACATCGGGAGCGCTTAGGGCTCATTTTCATTGGTCGTTCTGGCTCGCATTCGGGGTGCGAGAGATTTCTGTAACGCATGCCATAGACCCCGCATTAGGGTAACTATTTTCACTGGTCGATATAGCCCACATACGGGATGCGAGAGATTTCCGTAACGTATGCTATAAGGCACGCATGCGGGAAACCGTTTTCACTGCTCTATTGGGGACGACCGCAGGGTGCAAAAGAACATGGTTGGTATAAGAGATCAACGGTGCTGTGATTGGAATACGGCGAGCACTCTTTAAAAAGACCGAATTTCATTGGTCGATATACAGCATGCGGGGAATACCCGTAGGTGGCGTAACGACCACTGTATGTATCGATTTGTTGATTTTCATTGTTCGTTAGCCCGCCTGCGGGGATTGCCGCATGCTGTATATCGACCGAGTTATCGACCAATGAACTGGAGGCACGAGGCATCAATGAGATTTAATATAGTTAATTCTGGTTTCTTGGCAGTGTGCCACGGGCAACTTCGCGATGAAAGGACTCGAGTTCAGTTACCCGACGCGTCCGAACCACCGGGTGCTGAAGGGGGTCGACATTAAGATGGAGGCGGGCAAGACGGTGGCCCTCGTCGGCGCCTCCGGCTGCGGCAAGTCCACCATACTGCAGCTGCTTCAGAGATACTACGATCCCGAGAGTGGCAATATTGTGAGTTGTGTACCTACATGTCACTTCCATTATATAGGGTGAAATCTAGACTCTTAGTTTAAAATGATGCTAATGATATCAATTTCACCCTGTATAATTCCATAATATAGTAGTAGGTATATGCATGTATATGTGACAACTATTTAGACTTACTAGAGGTTAGCTTAAGGTGCCTTCCAAAGCACAGGGTCGCTCAAAATGAAATACCACTAAACGGTCACCCATTCATAGAATGGCAGGACCTGGCGTTGCCGTTGATCATTTTCAATTCCGAAGTTCCAGTACGGACTATGCCCACGAGCGCGAGTGGTCGAAAATGATTACATTACATGCGTTACAGCCTTTCTAATTAGTCTGCAGCCTGTGGTGCAGACAAAAATGTGATTACTATACAATGTGTAATGAATTAACGCAAAACTAGAAAGTAGTTTGTTTAGAATCGAGAGCGGAATCGAATTATCATGGTTTCAACATAGGTAATTTTTTTCAAAATACTTATTAAATGATTTTTTCGTAAAATTTTAAATTCACTGAACCCATAGATTTATATAGCGTAATCTTAGCGTAATATATCTTATGTCTTTGACTGAACCCGATGTCAACCCACCCCACGGACACACGCACCCTACTTACTACTCAAACAAGATTATTAAAATGTATCCATGAGTACGTTAGCGCTGTCATTCATTGCTGAAAAGATAACAATTCATTTTTCCCTCAAAACCACAGCTCAAAACTTAAAATACGAATAACTTTAAATTATAAGTATCAAAATAATTAAAATATTGTTTCAATCAAAGACAAGTCAAAGACATATAGTTCAAGGCAAGGAATATAAGTTCAAGGAATATAAATACTCCCTATGATATAGTTTCAATCTAATCAAAATCTAATTATCAAAGCTAATTATTTTGTTACAAATCACTTGGGGTGTATGAGCAAAGAGAATATAATCACAACTGTAGTTTTTGATAATCACTACGTTTTATGTAGAGTCTGGCTAACGAATGGTGAACCCAGCAATTTTTTTAGTTGCAACACTGATGCTTGACACATGCTGTCAACCATCTACTATACCCAACCTAGATAGTTTTGATATTCAAGCAATATTTCGAATTATATTTATTATTTGAGTGAATGATAGGCTACTTGGCCCGAGTTTTTTGGCGACTAAGGCCGAGTTTCAGAGACGTTTTTTTAAGTCATAGTTCGAACTAAGTAGGGTAAAAATGTATGGATTTTGGGGAGTTCGCTATTTCGATTTTCAACCTTTCGTACCTTTTACGTGCCTTTACGTACGTGTGAGTACTTTTTATTTTAAGACCTAAATAAAAATATGTGCATATTTCCTATCATCAAAAGCATTAAATAGAAAAAGTATCAAAATCGTTTATTCCTACAGTAGTTGGTAATACCATATTATGATTTTTTGAATTTGCCGCCTTTTGCTAGGTTCAGCTTTCGTTAGCCAGACTTTTATGAGGTTTTGCCTGGGTTTTGCGCTTGGTTTATAGCAAAGATTTTTTTTTGTCTAAAAAATATCTTTGGTTTATAGGTGGTTTAGTTACAGTTGTTACAGTTATATAAGTATTGATAAGTACTCTTTGCGTCTGACGCAAAGAGAATGGAATCTTGATGGAATCCAAGAAGCTTCAAATATGGAATCACTATTGGTCTGACGTAAGGTATCTAAATATATAAAAAAAGAAACTGACTGACTGAATGACTTAATGACTGACTGACTGACATATCAAAGCACAGCCCAAACCGCTGCGTCTAGAGAGTTCAAATTTGGCACGTAGGTTCCTTATGAGGTCGAGGGGTGCACTAAGAAAGAATTTTTCAAAATTCACCCCCTAAGGGGGCGAAACGGGGGTCCAAAGTTTGTATGGGGAAACAAGATTAGTTAGACTATTTTATTCGAAACTTTACAGGAGTACTCCTATTAATAAATGAGTAAACACGTGTTTCAGGTTTTTTGAGAATTCAACACCTGAAAGGGGGAAATGGGGTCCAAAGTCAGAAAATTGAGATGGGTATGGTTTGTATGGTTTATCGGGTCGCTGATTACGAAAACAACAATGATTTTAAAATCCAACGTGGCGGACGTGAAATACCATCATCCCCTGTTGGGGTGCGATGGGGTTAAAAAGAAGAAACTGACTGAGTGACTGATATATCAACGCACAGCCCAAACCTCTGGGTCTATAGATGCTAAATTTGGCACTTAGGTATCTTATGAGGTCTAGGGGTGCACTCAGAAAACATTTTTTCAAAATTCACCTCTTAAAGGGGTGAAACGGGTGTCCAAAGTTTGTATGGGGAAACAAGATGAGTTAGAGTTAGACTATTATATTCGAAACTTCACAGGAGTATTCCTATTGATAAATGATTATATAAGTGTTTTAGGTTTTTTCAGAATTCAACCCCTGAAAGGGGGAAATTAAGTGACAAAGTCTGAAAATCAAGATGGGTGTTGTTTGTATGGTTTATGAAAATAACAATGATTTTAAAATCCGACGTGGTGGACGTGAAATGCCATCATCCCATGTTGGGGTGCGATGGGGTGGAAATGTCTAAATATCATTATGGGTGTCGTTTTTATGGTTTTTCGGGACGTTAATTGGGGATGAGTAGAGTGAGTAGGGGTGCCGTAGGGGGTGAGTAGGGGGTGAGGTAGAGGTGAGAAGGGGGTGCGTAAGTGATGAGTAGGGGTGCGAAAGTGGTACGTAGAGGGGGCCAGTAGGGTGTGCGTAGGGGTGCGTAGGGGTTGCGTAAGGGTTTCGTAGGGAGTGCTTAGGGGGTTACATAGGGGTGCATACGGGGTGAGTATGGGTGCCTGGGGGGTACGAAAGGGGTGAGTAGGGGGTGCGTAAGTGGTACGTATAGGGGCGAGTAGGGGTTGTGTAGAAGTTTTTCATTTTCATTTTCATTTCATTTTCACGTAAAGGGGTGCGTAGGGGTGTGTAGGGTGTACGAAGGGGGTGCGTAGGGGTGCGTAGAGGGTGAGTAGGTATGCGTAGGGGTGTGTAGGGGGTAGGTGGGGGTGCGTATGGCTGAGTAGGGGGTGAGTAGTGGGTGCGTAGGGGATGAATAGGGGTGCGTAGGGGATGAGTACGGGGTGCGTAGGGGGTGAGTAAGGGGTACGCAAGGGTGAGTATGGGGTGCGTAAGGGGTGTGTAGGAGGTGCATAGAGGGATGAGGGGGTGTTCTTTCGGAAGTCACATAAACAGGTCAGTGCCACAAAAAAACCATAAACAAGTCCTAAGTCCACGCGTACGAAGTCGCGGGCAACAGCTAGTAATAGTATAAGAGATAAGTGTTCTTTTTGCAACCATCAGCAGCAAGGCTGATTCAGTGTTTATGGGGAGTAGGTTATCCAAAAAGATTACATATCTCTGTAGGGAAAATTTCAAGCTTCTTTGAGGTTATCTATTCCACGCGTATATTTTTTGTTTTATGTATGAACACGCATAACTTTCTACAGAGTAGTCAGATTTTGATAATTCTTAGACCTGGTCCATCCCCATCACAGAGTCTGTGATGGGGATAAAATATACGCGTGGAATATCTATTCCACGCAGATTCTTCTTTGAGGTTATCTAACCTCAAAGAAGCTTGAAATTTTCCCTACAGAGATATGTAATCTTCTTGGATAACCTACTCCGTTTTTTGTTTTTTCGTCGGTTAAAAAGTACACTTATCTCTCGGAATCATAGACATTATATGCTCGGAATATAATAACTTTATGGTCTGACGCAAGGAATATTACGTCCAAAGAGTACTTTTTATAATCCTGACATTACGTCTGACGCAAAGAAAATTATATACAGGGCTGCGTTCAGAACGTTTTTATGCAGTTGTTTTTTCAACTCGCTCTAAGGTACGGAACGGCCAGGGCGTTTTTTCAACTCGCAATAAGGTACGGAACGATCACGGTTGTTTTATAACCTAAAATTTTGACATTGACGGTAAAATGGGCTTCCAGGGCTTCCATCATTTCCAAATACAATAAAAAACTCTTCTTCTATGTTAGCGGATCAAAAAATAATTTGGAAAACAAACTTTTAATTCAAAACGAGCGAAAAGTCAAGTGACCACAGATAATCCAAACGTCAGAGTGTTTTTCAACCATCGAATTAGACGGTTAAAAGTTGCAACCCGTCAGAGGTTCGGAACGGTTGAGTTGTGACAACCGAGTTGCAAAGAGCGTTTTTTCACCGAGGCTCTGAACGGCGTTAGTGCGAAAGTTGCACTCGGGGTGCACAACGGGTGTAGGTTCTGAACGCAGCCCTGTCTGACGCGTCTGACTTGCGTCTGACATTTTGCGTGATTTATACAAATACACGAAATACACGTATATTTTCCACAATATATAAGATTGTGATATTTTCCCAGTTTATTTCTTCCTAGAAGTACCTAATTCCCAATTAATCTAACATCCTGCGTAACTTAAAAACTTTTCGCAACAATGGGTACGATACTAGGTACGTTAGAAACAAGAGGAATAAATTTAAATATGAATGATAAACCTACCTTTCACTATAGCAAAGGCTTTTCATTCCCAAGGGAACAGCGCATCTCGTGTGCTGATCCAGAAGATCTTATATCGGCAAAGATACCGCCGGAATACCGTGATTACTGCTCTCAATACTTGTTGAACTACCAAGTGTGTAGGTATAAAAACATGCCGATGTTGTACCGGTGTCACCACGAGAAGCACGATTACTTGAACTGCGAGAAAGACGACTATGTGTTGAGGATGAAGGAGTTCGAACGAGAGCGTAGGCTGAGAGAACGGGAGATCAGGTTGAAGAACAAGTAATGCTAAATAACTTGTATAGGTACTTACATTTGTGTGGTTAGATGCTTTGTTAATAAATTTGATTGCCTAGTTTTGTTCAGTGGTTTGTTTTAAGCAGATTCGCTATCATATTTCTCGCGGCCTAGTTATAATAGTGGAGCGACAGTGTTGTCTTCACAGCAAGTGCCTTGACCAGGCCTTAAAATACGGGTATTTTTAGGAACCTGTAGGTACAATTGGTCTTGGTGTGATACCGGTACCATCAGACATCTTAGTTGTACTATTGGTACCGGTACCAGACGTAATACCCTGTACTATTGGTACCAGTGCCAATGGTACCAATATTTTCTCCACATTACATCATCTTTGTTTTCTCCTACGGTTGCCCACCATTTTCTGAAAACTTCTTTAATTGCCCTACAAGCATTCCTCGGAACAAGCACGTATCCAAATTTTTGTTGAGGGGCGAGGAGGGAGGAGGGGGGGGGGGGGGGATATTCACTGAAAAACTACCTATAATCACATTTCCTTACAAAAATTCGGATTTCGGGAGGGGGGAGGGGGTTAAATTCCACCTCCCCCCCTCTGGATACGTGCCTGCCTCGGAAATCAGTATCTCAGACGTCCAAGACTTCTCTGTTCTGATGATTTTTCCAAAAATAGAAAAAGTGCTTGATGTTGTACGGTTATAAATAATTGACACCAAGGCGTGCATTTTGAAAAGAAAAAAATATTTTTCTCAAACATGCTTGGAAATGTGAGCATTATTTTGACAACCTTCTTCGAGATAAATCGAAATTGCTGTACTGGCCAAATACATGCGCGCAGCGGCCGGCAATGTTTGTATGAAAATCCATATCTGTCGTGTTTAGCGGCCAAATAAATTACATAGTAAACTCATATCTGTCGTGTAATTTAAAAATGGAACGATCTTTTTCTCCTAAACATGGCGACCAAGGAGGTAACTCAAAAAAGGTTTTATTTAAATTTCGAACTAACTTGCAAATAGAAAGTTGTTTATTGAAAAAAAAAAACTAATTGTTGTTCGTTGTTCGTCATTGATTTTGAAAACAGTTTTAATTTCCGCGAATTATTTGAGAAAATTTACTGTTTTAATTTCCGCGCATTATTTGAGAAAAGTACTATACAAGCCTTGGCCACAACTAGGCATTGATGGACTTACGTATGTGTGCCTCGGCTTCGCCTCGGCCCACATTTACACGTTCGTCCATCAATGCCTCTGTTGCTGGCCGCTGCAGTAATGTACTATAACCACCATTCTTAGAAGGCCAGGAACCAGGCAAGCAGGCAACCGAAATGCGACGAAAGCTGTATCTACCTATCTTCCTCTATATCTTCTTGTTATATCTACGTTTCACTACTTAGAGTGCGTTTCCACTGAAGTGGAGCGGGAGCGGAGATGTGTAAAATCCTTTGATAAAATCAACTAATCGAATTGCTCAATTTTTCTCGCTTGACTCCGCCAAAGAGAATGGAATCACTACGTTTTGACTCCGCTTAATGAAATCAAGGTATTCTATTGGTTGATTTTACACATCTGCGCTTCAGTGTAAACGCACCCTTATACAAATTATACATTCAATCTTTAGAAGTAAACGTCAAGGTACTTTAGCACTATGCCAGCTTCCTGTTTATAGTACTTACCCTCAGAACATCCACGTTTCACTAGTAGTACCGAAACTTTTGTTATGGACAGTGGGTACAATACATGCCTCGAAATTGAAGCATGCAGGTTCCTCACGATGTTTTCCTTTGCGAAATGCGTTACATATCGTAAATAAATTCCGCCAAACTCATTGGTACGAGTCGGCCTGGACGGGGTTCGAACCATCGCCTCCTGCACGACAGGCAAGGTTACTCGCCACTGGACTGGACCACCACGGCTTTACACTAAGTACTTGTGTAATAACGTGTTGTACGTATAGGAGCTGGACGACCGCGACATCGTGTCGTCGCTGACGCTGCCGCGCCTGCGCCGGCAGCTCGGCGTGGTGCAGCAGGAGCCAGTGCTGTTCGACCGCACCCTCGCCGAGAACATCGCCTACGGGGACAACAACCGCAAGATCACCATGAACGAGATCGTCGCCGCCTCCAAAGCTGCCAACATACACAGTTTCATCGTCTCACTGCCTAAGGTCAGTTCAGTAGAGCCATTCGCATGCCGCCTTAGGGTCAATACACATATTTTATCGACGCTAAACGACGGCGGGCCCATACAAAAAACACGTTTAGTATAGGACGCCGCGGCGCCGAACGCGTTCCCATACCTACTAATTGTGGTTTTTTACAAAGAAGAGTTTACAAAGAAATGAACACCAATATTCACTTGTGTATTACCTCCGTTCCGCTTCAACAGCTGCCATCAGGGAGTTCCATCATATTGAGAACCGGTTCAACTTGCAGGGTTACGACACAAACTTGGGCGCAGGCGGTGCGCAGCTGTCCGGAGGTCAGAAGCAGAGGGTGTGCATCGCGAGAGCGCTCATCAGGTCACCACGACTCCTCCTCCTCGACGAGGCGACATCGGCGTTAGATGCTAACAGCGAAAGGGTAATAATCTAAACTATTATCCTAAAAAAAGTGTGTCTGTACCGCGCGTAATTTCTCTATGGTCTATGGTCTATACGACGACCAAAAAAAAATCTTTGTTCTGTACCTACATTGAACAATAAAATTTAGGTGTAGTCAGTACTGTACCTACTGTATGTACAAGAAAATACACAGAAACACAATAATCCAAAAATTTGTGATTTGGAGAGTCAGGGCTCCAAAGCAAAACGCAAAAACTACAACCGATTTTGATGAAACTTTTTTGTTTGAAAGCTTATGATTTTTGATTGATTTTTGACTTAAAAATCTGGTAGGTACCTATATAATATATGCGGACGAAGTCGCGGGTAAAAGTTCGTAATAAATACTTAATTATCTTGGACATCGTTGTCAGTCGCACATTGTATCTAGTCCCAATGAAAATTGGTACCAGAATCTAGCCCGGATTCTTGCTGCGCAAAAAAGATCGCGGCTTCGAATCCCGCAAAGCAACATGTATTAATACGATTATATTTTGTACCATGTTTACAGGTTGTAACAAAGCACCCTAGTAATTCTTAAGGGGTAGTTTTGTATGACACAGCTGATTTTTTTCACGTATTGGAAGTTGGCTCCCTAGTGAAAGTTGTTCAGTTTGATGACCTGAACCACCCCCTTAAATATTACTAGGGCGTTTTGTTACACCCTGTTTACATGGTACAAAATATATTATTCATATTCATCATACATATAAGTTGCCTTGCGGAATTCAAAGCTGCGACCTTTTTGGCGCAGTAGGCATAGGTTCACTACAAACTGAGCTATCGAGCCGTCGAAATGTAACCTTCATTACAAGCTTTTCCTCGACATTATCCTCTGCAAATGAGGTTGTTATAGCCTGTAGGATCTCTAGGCACGGAAAAGGTCTCACTAATAAGAGCCGGCGCACACCTGATAGCGCTGCGCAGAGCATTATTCAGTGCCAATCCATTATCGACTTTGCTTTCGTTAAAATAACATCTAAAATCAATTTACATTAACTTTCGCCTCAACGTCGCTTCGATGCTCTCGGGGACGCGGTGTCCTTAGATACTTTGTCTTTCTTGATGACGGCTTGACAGCGACTATAAAAAAACTAAGTAATATTTATTTCGATGAATTAGTCCAGCTTGTTTTGAGGTCAAATAATGATTCAAAAAGTGCTTCGCTTACTAGACCATAGCATCTTCAGGGATCCAAGCTAGGTAGGGTTCTTTCTTATCGTGTGGGCAGAGCCCTGTCAGAGTTTTTTCAGACCGCCTTATGGCCTCTGACGTGGTTTTTATGTAACGACGACTACCACCAGAGACAGTAGCCGGGACCAACGGCTTAACGTGCCATCCGAAGCACGGAATTATTTTTCTTTTCAGACAATCAGGTGATTCAGCCTGATGTCCTAACCAACTGGTGAAAAACGCACAAAGAGACATCACTAGGTGTCCCCCATGGGAATCGAACCCACGGCCTCCGTATAGCCAATGCTCTTAACCAATAGACCACGGAGGTAGGTAGGGTACCTATAATATTATAGTTTGGAAGAGAACTTTAAAACGATAAAATTGTATATTTCAGACCGTGTCTGAAGCCCTGGAGAAGGCGTCGAAGGGACGAACGTGTATAACCATAGCCCACAGACTATCCACGATTAAGGATGCTGACCTGATATGTGTATTAGACAAAGGTAATATTATAATTCTGTTGCAATTTATTACATTCAAGACGGAAGATAAGTACACATTACACGTATAGTGAGTAGTAGCATAGAGTAAATAAATTATGTAGTAGGTACAGCTTGGCAAAAAGTTTAACGTGGTGAAAGATGGACTTATTATTTTAGTACGGTACTGTACTAATTCGGTATACATGGTGTTACAAAAATACCCATGACCCTTGCGCCTTGTAGAGTCTATTGACAATGTATGACAACCGTAGTATATTATAATTTACCTAAAAATTTACTATCGATCGTAAAATATTTATCGTTGAAGCTCAGGAGTGCGATTTTTTAATCTCATTCGCTGAGTTCAGTAATTGAAAATGTCAAAATTACTGTGGAGATATGCATCTTTCTACTGCTGATTTGACTTTCAAAAATCGCACTCCTGAAGTATGATTTTTGAAAGTCAAATCAGCAGTAGAAAGATGCATATCTCCACAGTAATTTTGACATTTTCAACTGCTGAACTCAGCGAATGAGATTCAAAAATCGCACTCCTGCACTATTTTACTGACTGTCCACTAGTTCAAAGACTAAAAGACAGCAGATACGTCGTCTTACAATTCGAATTTTCTACAAAGAAAGGTTTCGATGAAGGATTTTATTTTTTGGGTTAATTATGTAACACATTGTATACCTATTTACATTAAAATGTAAGTACAGCTAACATGTATAAATTTTATCAGAGGGTGTAACAAAGGTGTGATCATATTTAAAGGGGTGTTACTGAACAACTTTAAAGCGTAAGCAAGTTAACATCCCGAAAAGAAATCAGCTGTTCTCTTCCATACATTTGCTTCCAGTAGGTTTACAGTTTTGTATGGAAAAGCCAAGAAGCTTGAAATTTTCTGTAGGGAAAATTTCAAGCTTCTTGGGAAAAACTGTTTTTTTAATAGCTACCGTTTGCACAAACTCCTATGTGTCTACCTTATTATTTGTGAACATCAAGATAGCGGGATCAAATCTCAGATTCAAAATTTAGCATATGGGGAATTTAGTACTCTATTTGTACTAAATGTACCCTGAGTTTCTACATTTGTACCTTTACCGCCAAGAAAGTACAATCAAAACTATCTGATCCCGCCACCTTGACGTCAAAGTGGCGGGACCATTGGGAAGCATTGCCCACACGTGGACGACATAACATGGGTAATTAGTACTACATTTGTACTAAAATATACTCGATTTTCAGCCCAGTACAAATTACCGTTTCAAAGATATACAGTATAATAACTGGTCCGCCATTCTGACGAATCGTCCAATTGCTTTTTTCATACGAAAATCGTAGTTTATAGTAAATATTATAATGTGGAGACTTAGTACCAGGTAGGTACAAAAACATATATTAATATCAGCCTTCTATCTTATTTACGTAAAAAGTTATAGGAAGATACATTTTCCAATCGAAAAATACAGGGTGTAAGAGACAGGCGGCCAAATACTGAAATTGCGTATAACAGACCATCAAACTGACCAACTATCTCGATGGAACCAACGAAACGTCGAAATCGCATAGAATCTTCTGTTACAAAGATACATTTATCCAATAAAAATACAGGCTTTAAGAGACAGGCGGCCAAATACTGAAAATCAAACTGACCAACTATCTTAATGTAACAAACGCAACGTCGAAATCGCATGTCACCAATTATTGGATTTTTTGTCTGTCTGTTTTTTCGCGCATCACATGAAAACGTAATGTATGTTGGGTAAAGTAATAGCTGCTTTATTATTCTTAAGAGATCTCACTGTAGACCATGTAGACCAGGGTTTCTCATTAATTATAAATAAATAAATATTAAGTTTATAACTTTTTTAATATTAGGTTGTTTGCAATGAAATGTTGTTGGTTGAATGTCGGCTAAGTCGTTGACTCTTCTTCGAGCTGCGCGTTCAACCAAAGACACGGACCGCAAAAAAATGAAGTGCAGCGCCATTTTCCACAAATTGTGACTACAGTAGTTGTGTTTTACGAAATTTTATTTTGAACTGGACTTAACTGGACCACCCAATTTGCTTTAAACAATAAAATAGTTTTTTACCAAGTCGTACTACCAGTAGTAAGACGGAAAATTCATTTAATCGTGGTTCCGCCGGTAGTACTACCGGCAAATATCTTTTTACTATAGTACTACTCTAGAAACCAAAAATAAAAGATAGCGTTGGCAGCGCAGGACCGGTCGCTATGGCGATTCTTGGGGGAGGCCTATGTCCAGCAGTGGACGTCCATCGGTGGAGATGATGATGATGATGAATAAAAAATATGCATTTTAATTTGTTGTTTTTTTTCTATGCGTACCTTTTGAATACTTATAATAGTTATAATTGTTGTATAGGGTGTCAGGGAATGCCGGGCCAATACTGAGTCGGGGTACTGCAGTTTTGTTTGTAACAGCCACATAACATTATAAGAGGGGTTAGAAGTGCAAACTAGGCGTGGAACGTATCGCCACAGGTTATGCAATGATTTGCATAACACCATAAGGCGGGCGGCGTGGTGCGAGCGAGAGGGCAAGAGTAATTGTAGCAGCGTGAGTGGAAAGACAAGTGGCGACAGCCGTCTCCGAAGCAAAAGCGATACTTTGCATTTCTAACCCCTCTTATAATGTTCTGTGGTAACAGCAGATTTTTTAAGATTCCATTAAGATAGTCAGTTTGATTTTCAGTATTTGGCCGCCTGTCTCTAAAAGCCTGTATTTTTATTTGATAAATGTATCTTTGTAACAGAAGATTCTATGCGATTTCGACGTTTCGTTGGTTCCATCGAGATAGTTGGTCAGTTTGATGGTCTGCTATACGCAATTTCAGTATTTGGCCGCCTGTCTCTTACACCCTGTATTTTTCGATTGGAAAATGTATCTTCCTATAACTTTTTACGTAAATAAGTTAGAAGGCTGATATTAATATATGTTTTTGTACCTACCTGGTACTAAGTCTCCACATTATAATATTTACTATAAACTACGATTTTCGTATGAAAAAAGCAATTGGACGATTCGTCAGAATGGCGGACCAGTTATTATAGTGTATATCTTTGAAACGGTAATTTGTACTGGGCTAAAAATCTAGTATATTTTAGTACAAATGTAGTACTAATTACCCATGTTATTGTCGTCCACGTGTGGGCAATGCTTCCCAATGGTCCCGCCACTTTGACGTCAAGGTGGCGGGATCAGATAGTTTTGATTGTACTTTCTTGGCGGTAAAGGTACAAATGTTGAAACTCAGGGTACATTTAGTACAAATGGAGTTCTAAATTCCCCATATGCTAAATTTTGAATGGGACATTTGATCCCGCTATCTTGATGTTCACTATTATTTCACTGACAGACCTCATTTCGTTACTTTCTCGCAAAGTAACTTTTTATACTTTTTACACATAGGAGATGGTTTGCAACGACGAATTTCAGTTTCATATGGAACAGTCTTACAATTTATTATAAGGACTGGCCTTGCGGTAGCATTTCTCTTCTGCCACGGTATAAGAACAATTGATCATATGCATTTACACTCAATTTTATACCTTATCACTAAACGAGATAGCCTATAATTGCGAAACAATAATTTCGAACGTTTGGGGTTCACACGAGACTACTTTTCATGATTTTTAACATTCAAAATTAGAATCTAAAGTTATAGGGAATAACATCCAAAGTTGCGGATTTCATGCTACCTCGCCCCCCGCAAAAAATGGCAGAAATGTTTGATAGTAGAATGACACGCGTAACTAGGTAGTCAAAGGGAACAGTTTGTTTTTTAAAAACCATAGGATTGAAAGTGTAACCATGTAAATGAAATGTTGGCAGGTAAAATCGTGGAGCGCGGCACCCACTCCGAGCTGATAGCCTTGAAGGGTCATTACTGGAAGATGAGCAAAGGACAGCACATGGCATGAGCATGAGCATGAGCACGAGCACGGACCCCAGATCTTATCTCACTTCTGTTGGAGTTCACTTTAAAAATACCTACGTTATTATATCTCTGATGCTAACAATTTGGAGGAGATTCAATCTTCCAGCCGTATGGGTTTCCATTTTATTTCCTATGCACTTAGGATATGAAAACGAAACGATATAGGTAATTTTTTTCTGTAAAAGTGCAAATTCTAGCATTTAATTATCTTTAAAATGCAGTATATTGCAATACGTAGGAATATGATTTGGATCGCTCGATCACTGTACAGGGTGAAATTGATATGATTAGCATTCTTTTAAACTAAGAGTCTAGTCTACCCATCAAACTGAACAACTTTTAATATGGGAGCAAACCGATTAGCGCCAAAAAAAATCAGCTGTTCCATACTAAACTGCAACGCCTACTCGATTCAAATGTATGCAACAGCAGATTTTTTTGTGCTCCGATCGGTTTGCTGCCATAGTAAAAGTTGTTCAGTTTGATGGGTAGACTCTTAGTTTAAAAGGATACTAATGGTAATTATATCAATTTCACCTGTATAGGCAAATTAAAGATTGATGTATGTAGACAATGATATGTAGACATAGCTTTGACTGCTTCTTGTGTGGAAGTTCATGTCGGCATTCGAGGCGGGCTAGGCTAGGGCATGACCGAGCAATCCACATCACTGAAAATGCTCGTAGTCGTATATTATAAGCAAGTAGCGCGAGTAGTATTTATGTTATAATTTCCTATTTTTATAATTATAAGTTACATTCTTTGTTACATTGTATGAGCTTAAATAAAAATACAAGACGTATTGTGTTTTCATAATTTTATTATTCCCAATTAGGTTTTATACAAAGTCTTAACAAATGAACATAAAACCAGAAAACCGTTTGTTCAGAAAATTTGCGCTGCCAATTTAAATGCTTTATCTTTAACAAGTAAGTACCTCAGTAGTACAGTCACCATCAGATATATCGTAGCAAACAAGTTGGTCAAATATTTCAAAGCAGTTCAAATTTTCAATAATTTCTTTACTCATAACCAATCAAAAATATAGTAACGCCTAGAACATCAAATATATCGACGCAATCAGGGTGGTCATAAACATCTGAACAGTTTCGGAAAAAAAACCTTACTCCGTTGTTTTACATTTTAATTTTAAATAACATTGTCAAGAAATTATTGAAAATTCGCTGTTCACATATTTATGACAAAATACACGTTTAGATATAATTGGTAACATTTACTGTGAAGAATTTAATGAAAATTAGCACTGCTCTGAAATATTTGGACACCTTGTATGCTACGATATATCTGATGGCGACTGTACCTACCTACAAACTTTGATCAAAGGGTTTTCAAATTTTGAATAAATTTGTTGGCACGCTGCGCTGTGTACACAGGCATTTATAAATATTATGGTGCTTTTAATCTACTCACAATATCACTTCGTGCATCTTCCATATTTGGCATTACCCTGTATTTCTTTAACATCAGATTTTCAATCTATGGCATAAAACATAGGTACACTTAAATATCATAGTATATTATGTACAATGTGTCTTTTTAATGTTAAATTATGATAATTATACTATCATAATAATTTCAATGGTTAGATATTTGGCATGGCTTCGTAATATCTGATGACAATTTTATGGCAAGTAAAGCAATACAAATATAAAAAATATACATCGTTACCTGTTTTCAATTATGACTATAATGAACTAAATTCACAATAGGACTATTACATCCTCAAAAATTTGACTATCTAAAATTCTAAATGAAGAACTGGTCTGTTTTGAAAGGCCCTACAATAGTTACAAATTCACAAACAAGTGAAAGATTTCTATACTTACATCCAATTTTAAATTAATTTAATGGTCCGAACAAATCCTCACAATATCGGTAGCTATTATCTTAATGCTATTATGGTGCAGTCAATGCGCTCTGATATAAAAATGCGCGTTGGCTACCACTGGCTATCTCGCTCGCTCTCACTTGCTACCATATTTCTGTCGCGATATGCGAAGATGACAGACTCCGTGCGACAAGTATTATTTTTCACTGCCAAACATTGCAAATCATTATCGACTTGAAATAACATCGAAAATCAAGTTACCTACTTTTCGCCTCAAGTCGCTTTGATGCTCTCGGCGACTAGTAGTTGATTTTCTATGTTATTTCAACGCTAGCATAGTCGATAATGGTTTGCCAGTGAAAAATGCTCTTCGCCAGATGAGCGCTCGGAGTGCGATTTTTGAATCTCATTCGCTTAGTTCAGCTGTTGAAAATGTCAAAATTGCAAATCAGCAGTAGAAAGATGCATATCTCCATAGTAATATTGACATTTTCAACTGCAGAGTTCAAAGTATGAGTTTCAAAAATCGCACTCCAGGTCTGAGACGCTCGCTTTTGAACTTTGATGAGAATCACATGAAATTTCGCAACTACGAGTACAAGGTAAAAACAGATCAGTTTTATTTTCTATAGCTGTGTGCAGTTATAAACTTTCTTTCACACTTAAATATTGAAAATTACTATTATGTATAGTAGCAATAGCAATTTCGTTATGTATAATTAATTTTTAATATTTTTAAGCCGTATACGAGTAAATTTACCACTTACTCGTACAGTTAAAAAATGAAACCATTGCACTCCTTGTTAATACGTGTAAAACTTTTCAGTTTCAACGAGTTTATACCAATCTCAGTAAAACGGTTTCTTTATAACCACAAATTTGATACCAATAATTATACATATACCTATATATTTTAGTGTAGTGATCTAGTGATGCAACGAATACAAATTTTACGAATACGAATATTGATTCTACTATTCGGCGAATACGAATACTGACAAATAATTTAAAAATGTACAAAATACACGTTAACCATCATAAATGATTATTTTACAATCAAAATAAACAGCTGGTAAAGTGTGGTCATTTAAAATAAAACCAGTCAAGTGCGAGTCGGGCTACTCGCGCACCGAGGGTTCCGTACCACACCACCACAGAACACAACATTATTAACTTAGAAAAAAAACTTTTTTGTCCAGGACCTTTAGCGCAAGACCTACTCACACTTGGCCGGTTTTTAGTATTTGTTGTTATTCTGTAGAGTTTGCTCTATAATCACACTAATTTTGACGCTTTTATGTATTACCGTTTTTACTATAGAGCGTGAAGAAAAAACGTTGATAAAAACTAGTTTCTTGTTGAAAACCCCCCTTAATTTTTAACTTTCTGCCATTTTTATTATTTGTTAACAAATCCGCCGCAATAACGCATAATCTGAGAAAATTTCAACTATCAAGCTATTACGGTTCAAAAGTTACAGCCCTAAATAGGTAGGACAGACGGACGGATAGACGGACAGACGGACGGACGGACGGACGGACGGACGGACGGATGGACGGACGGACGGACAACGTAGGCTTAGTAATAGGGTCCCGTTTTCACCCTTTGGGTACGGAACCCTAAAAACGACAGCATGTCGGAGATACACTTAAATTGACATGAAGTATTTTTTTATTTCATTTCGAATGACCTACCTATCAAAGGAATCATCCTATCAACGAATACGAATATTCGTATTCGTTGCATCACTTATTTTATGTAATATGTAACATGATATTAAGAGGGTACTGAGCCTCCAGTGCTGCCCTCAAAGCCTCAAACACATTTCCAAAAAACAAGAATGTAGCATTGTAGTCATTTTTTGGTTTTCAGCCGTGATTCCTACTGTTTTTTAGCAAACATGAAACAAAATGGCGTCGTACCATACGATTTTGTTACAAAACAAGATGGCGGATGACAAAAAGTGAAGTAATGTTTTGTTTTGTTTTTACCAGGAGACACGCCCTTATATTTATCGAAACATTACCGACTACTATGTTTTATATTTGTAGTTATTATATCGTTAATGAATACAAACATCAGTTCGGTCGGTCGGTTTTAAAGATAGTAACTACAAAAATTATAAAAACAAATCCGTAAAATGACACGTTAAATGACACGTTAAATTGAAAATCGGCAATGTTTCAATGTTTCAAATTCTTGTTTTTTTTTTAAATGTAATATAGGCTAGAATATAGGTAATTGTTAAGAAAAAAAAACGATTGAGGGCAGCACTGGTGGCCCGATGCCTCCTTAACAAATACTTCGTTACTGCAAAGAACTGCAAAATACAGTACCGTTTTTTTTTTGAATGAGCGTTTTTTTTTTATTTATTTTTGTGGGGAACCCAAGTACGGTAAGTATAGTAGTTTATTTTTTTCGTGACTTCAATGTTGGTCCCATTTGTTCAGTTTGATGGTCCCTAAAGTAAGTAACGCATTTGCAAGCCGCGCTGGTTGGTTCGTACCGTCGGCTGAGCTCTAAAACCAGTCGTAGACCGATGAATCAAGAGGTACAAAAAAGGTAATTTTAACGATCAATTTACACACCAGAAACCGTTGAAAACAGGAAACTGAAACTTGGCATATAATGCTTGTAGCAACGAGGCGTTTTCATTAAAAACATTGTTCTGCGACGCTGGTGGATGGCATCACAATCCAAAAATGTTGACCAATTATAATCTTTAATTACAATATTTCAAGTAAAAACATTAATTCCAATGATTATCCTTATCCGCAACATGGCAAGGTGATTGATTTTTCTGGTCAGGTTTTACAACAAACTAAGATTTTCGGTGCTATTGCGTGTTTATTGGTTGTGAACAATTTATTCATTGGCAACACCACCAATATCAAACGTCATCAGATGATGCAGCCCATAGACAAACGACACATTTTACTGTCAATGTAAGAGGTTTTTCTATGCTTTTAATATTGCGATCTACAGATTTTTCGCTTTACTAGTGTTGGAAAACGCATAATTGCAAATGTTGGTACAGAACACTTGAAGGTCAGCTGAAGGCTGAATAATAGCAGATAATGTTATCTCAAAGAAAAACAAGATTTGTACTCTGACCCACTGTTCCTACATGCGGCAAATCTATGCGTTACCTACGTATAAACAGAAATTGTGTTACGTACCTACTTACATTTATTATTTTCTTCGCGATAAAAATATAAATAATACTTGAATCAGTCGCAAATTGCGTATTGTACTGAAAACATTATCTGCAACTTGTCTTCAAGAATACTTATAGTATAGAGCATGCGACCTCGGCTTTACGCAGGTCGACAAAATAATGCTACAGCAAAGAAAATTTCGTTGCGTCTTTCCCCATCGATGATACTAGGTTTTACTCTAAAACTTCATGCATGTTACAATCATTTAAATGTACAAACTATTTCTAGTGTGGTACATGCTGTTGCGAATAATTCAGCTGATTTTAATTTTTTTACCGGATACAGGTGTTAGGGTAAACAGTTGCATTACTTTAGGAGGTGATTCTACCCATGATACTGAACAACTTTCCCTAAGAAACCTATAAGAAATTTGTATAAAAAGTTTTTGACTTCCCATACTAAATGCAATCATCTGATCGAACATTTGTATGAAAAGTAGATTTTTTTCTGCGAATTTCCTACAGGTTTCTTAGGGAAAGTTGTTCAGTATCATGGGTACAATCACCCCTTAAAGTAATGCAATTGTTTACCCTAACACCCTGTATATCACTTAATGGCTCGCGCAAAGTACCTACCTACCTATGTAAAAGGTGACAGCAGGAACTAAATATTTTAGTACAAATTCATGGAAGGTCTTGCCAAGTTAAACGTTATTTGGTCGTTCTTACGAAGAAAGTATCACATCCATATTATTTTCTACTCTATGGCTATGCTTTGTATTCCTGTCTAATCATTATGCTGAATATACCCTTATAGTATGAATTGCATTTAAACATACATCCTGTGTAGTTAGACCCTTTTTTAAAAAAAAAAGAAATACACAAACCTACTACGGTAAAAGCGGCTATGTTCTACGGAGTTTCATACAACATAGCCGCCTCTTAAGTAATCACGGCAGTATAAGCCTCAGAACAAACGAGCCACCGGCCACAGCCGCCGCGGTTGTGGAATTTGCTGCACGAGTAGTGAACTGCTTGTCGCTAGCCACCGGTGGCTGTGGCTGTGGCCTGCGGCACGTTTGCGCCGAGCCTTAACCATTCCGGTCGCTAAACGCTTGGGTATTTACACTATAGTTTCACTAATCATAGTTTCAAATAAACCTATGAACCTATCCACCTTCGAACTATTTTATATACAGACCCATTATAATAACGAAAAAAATTGTTTTCATTAATGTGTAAATATAATATCAATTATTTCTTACACACAGTTCATTCATAGATATGTATACATACTCCGTGCAATATCAAACCATTAAAGCCTATTGTAACCGTTTGTTTGTTAAATTATACGATAATTGTATTGAAATATTTTATGTACCGAATTATCAACATTTCAATTTCAACCTATAGCTTAAAAATGTACAATATACTTACATGTATACTGATGTATACACATCAATAAACGTGACTATTCATACAAACATGTATATAATATTTAACATCTATCTTACATCTATATATTTAAAGATCTCGAAAGATAAAATGTTATTATAATTTACAGTACAATATTTACATTTCAATTAGGAGATCAGACAACAGTAAATCGCTATGTAATGGTACTTAATGTTAGGTACGATACTTATGACAACGTGCTCACAAATGAAGCAAACCTAAAAACAAAACTTTTGTAAACAATCTTTTAAAGAATAACATTTGAGATATTACTTAAATTATAATATAAATACACATTTTATTGTTTTTCATGAATAGTCATTACAAACTGGAAAATCATCGCGATCTATGGAAAGTAGAGGGGATGTTAATTCTTTTGAAAAAGAAAACTGCGCATGTTGAAACCTATACAGACCTATACCTGTAAGTGACAGCCTAGCAAATACTGAAACGGTGAACTCAGTCTGGAGCCTACCTCAGGAAACGCGAAAAAAAATCAGCTGCTCCATACAAACCTGCTGTGCCTACCCGCCTAAAATGTATGGGACAGCTGATTTTTTTTCGCGTTTCCTGAGGTAGGCTCCATAGTGAAAGTTGTTCATTTTGATGGTCTGAGTTCACCGTTTCAGTATTCGCTAGGCTGTCACTTACACCCTGTATAATATAATATATGAATACATAGAGTAGGAGCATCACGTTACCTAGATACTTAGAGCGAGCCGGCGCACTCCTGGCGAAGCACAGTGCAGAGCAATTTCCACTGCCAAGCCATTGTCTCGCTTCGATTCTCTCGGGGACTAGTAGTTGATTTTCGATGCTATTTCAACGCAAGCAAAGTCGATAATGTTGAACAATGATCTTGGATGCCCTTCGCTAGGTGTGCGTCAAAAAGGGAGAGGTCACATTTTACTGCCTTAGAGTAAAACATAAAATGTATCGGTCTCCTTAGTAAAATGTGCCCTCCCATTTTTACTTTCATAAACTAAAGTACCTACCAATTAATTGTTTTCCAGTTATCTATCGATACGCGTAAGCGAAAAAATTTTCGTCTATGATCGATACAAATGGTTTTCAGTTTTCATTTGTCATAACTTCGTATTAATTACATCGATAATTTGGTCTTCAGAAACAAGGATGGACTCTTTAATTGAGTTCATGTCAATTAAAGGCTACGATGATGCCATATAATGTGAGCAATCAGAACATTTAACTGTAATGTTAAGTCATGCCATGCATTTGCAAAATGTCTTATAATTATTTAATATTTTTAAATATTTCTCGGGAACACCTAAAAAAACCATAAGTCCACCCATGCTCTAGCAACCGATACTGATTTGGTAATAAATTCAGCAACAATCAATGAATGGCACGGCACATCTTCACACTTTTACCATAAAAACAGTAATATAATATCTCAAAATCAACTGAAAATACAATCATAAAATCCGAGATTTCGTTGAAAAAACGAACCATAAAAAAGGGTAAAGAAAAATATGTATAATTAACTATTTATAAACATAAAATAAGAATGTCTAACGTAACATAGTAATCCATAGACAGATTTGTTTCTTAGAAATCGCACAGCCTTTTTAAAAAACTTACATCAAATTAGCACAAAAAATATTGTGTCAATTGCATTTAAAAAAAAATATCTCATCCAAAATGCATTCCAGTGTAACATAAGTATATAAATCTTTTTATAGTAAATATGTATATGAATTTATTATACACCCCTAATTAGTTTCTAGTAAAATTTCAAGGGTGTATTCAGCTAACGAAACTAAACAAGGAAAGGAAAGAAATCCTATATATTATATGTATAAGGAATATGTGTCGAAAAACGAGAAAATGTTTTGGGTCTCCCAAAGAAAATCGATGGACTGATCTGCACTTTGTTACGGAATGTCAAAAAAAATCTCCTTTTTCGACCCATGTTCCTTATGGTAAGTTGTTTAGTTTCATTATCTGAATACACCCTTATTTTTCGAATAAATAAAAAATAGTGGTGTTTGAAATCTCACTAGAAAAATAAAAACCTGTTTTGGGGGCGCTATCGCATCGCTATAACCTTTATGTTAACATTTTTCAATGATTTTCCACAATAAAGCGAGGTTTTTTATTATTCTGGTCAGACTTCACTAAACATTTTTAACAATAAATTAACGAATAATAACGATGAACGAAACAGTTGCATTTGGTAAACTTTTAACATAAATATAAAACTCTTACAATCAGATACTTCAATAAGCTTGTACATTTATTGTACATGATTGAAAATAATATCAATTCATTCCAAATTAAGAACAAATCTTGTTAGCTACCAAATAGTCACGGAAAACGCCCGCTTGGCTTAATCACGATTTATTTAAACATTAATAATTAACGCAATAAACTAAAAAAAGGACATGCCAGACGTTCTTGTGATTCAGATCACCCGAAACGACTAACCTAACCAAGGTGAGGTTATGATTCGCCGCCTCTCGGGTAATGGAGCGTAGTGAGAACTTGCGTACCTTGTCCCCGTTCACTGCGGCATATGTTGTTGGGGCCCGGTGGGGTTCGGGGGGTGTTGCGGGGGGTAGCCGATAGGGGTGCGGGATACCGACCCGTCGTAAACCAGTTGTGCGGGCACAAGTTGAGCTGGCTGCATCTCTTCAGGGTCGCCGTACGGATTTGGCACCTATTGTTTTGAAACATTACATGTTATCATTGTTTTCAACTCAGAATACAGAACTAACCACAAGAAACATACAATCTTTATTGCATACTGCACATTGTGTCCAAAAACTAGTAGATAGAACCTCCCATCCACGTAACTTGGCTAAAATGCAACAATTTGCGCTTTTTGACTCAAAAAAAATACCAAAGCAAAAGCAAGTTGGTAGTGACTACAGCATATCCTAGCTACAACGACAAATTAATATGGGACAAATTATTCACAACCAAACTACAGCACATACTAGTTACAACGACAAATTAAAATGGGACAAATTATTCACAACTAAACTGCAGCACATCCTAGTTACAACGACAAATTAAAATGGGACAAATTATTCACAACTAAACTGCAGCACATCCTAGTTACAACGACAAATTAAAATGGGACAAATTATTCACAACTAAACTGCAGCACATCCTAGTTACAACGACAAATTAAAATGGGACAAATTATTCACAACTAAACTGCAGCACATCCTAGTAACAACGACAAATTAAAATGGGACAAATTATTCACAACTAAACTGCAGCACATCCTAGTTACAACGACAAATTAATATGGGACAAATTATTCACAACCAAACTACAGCACATACTAGTTACAACGACAAATTAAAATGGGACAAAATTATTCACAACTAAACTACAGCACATCCTAGTTACAACGACAAATTAAAATGGGACAAATTATTCACAACTAAACTGCAGCACATCCTAGTTACAACGACAAATTAAAATGGGACAAATTATTCACAACTAAACTGCAGCACATCCTAGTTACAACGACAAATTAAAATGGGACAAATTATTCACAACTAAACTTCAGCACATCCTAGTTCCAACGACAAATTAATATGGGACAAATTATTCACAACCAAACTACAGCACATACTAGTTACAACGACAAATTAAAATGGGAAAAAATTATTCACAACTAAACTACAGCACATCCTAGTTACAACGACAAATTAAAATGGAATAAATTATTCACAACTAAACTACAGTTTGTTTTGTGTAGTTTCGTTTGTTCGGTTTGTTCTCTATCTCGTGTTTTCAGTGAATCGAACTCAAATAGAAGTAAAACCGACTATTTTAACAAGGGGCAATATTTTAAAATACGTGTCAGTGCAGCACACCCTGGACACCACAAACGAGCTCGTTTGCTTCCACTGACATTATGAGGCTAGCACATATATGATAAGTACGAGTGAGAGCGGAATACACCACTAATGGCCGTCGTCGTCAGCCACATCTCGTACCACAGACTGGAGTCTAGTGAGTCGAGGTAGTGAGTGTCCGTACCAGTGTTGCCAATGCAAATTTTTAGGCGGCCGTGTACATTCGGTAAAAAAGCCGTGTTTATATGGAAAAAGACCAACGGTGGGCCGTGTCACTGCTAAAAAAAGGAAACACTTTTCAATATTAGCCAAATGGTGCTGTTTTAAGGTTTTTAACGTTAATTAAACGTTTGCAAATTTTATCTATTTGTGTGGAAAACAATTTCATCTCATCTGTTTTTTGCTCACAGAGCACGAAAGAGGAGCAAAACCCAGCCAACATGCTGTAAAAAACTTAAATAGCAGTTTTTGTGTGAAAGCGGAACAAAGATCCATCCATACTTACAAACTTTCGCGTTTATAATATTAGTAGAATACAAAGATAAAATATAGGTAGGATAGGATTGACTTATCCTATCCTATCCAATAAATTACCGTAGAATTTGCGAAAAGCCGTAGAATCTGCTACGGCCACATGGTTGCAGCCGTAGGCCGTGGATTTTGTAATTTTTTGGCCTGAAAGCCGTAGAACACGGTAATTGCCGTAGCATTGGCAACACTGGTCCGTACTATAAGTACGTATTTTTTCTTATACTGTGGTACGCTACCACAGCTATTCAAATTAAAATTAGTTTATTAATATATGAATAACATAACAGCAAATGCCAAGCGTTATACACATTACTTATAAAACAAACAATAAAACATCTAGAAAAAGAAATGCCTATGCCCAGGGCTGCCAGTAGTTTATTTAACTTTTTCAGCCATGTCCATGAAATTATACAAAATTGAATCGCAGGATACATAATTGGCGTAAAAAAACTCGGCAACAAATCGATCGAACTGTGTTTTTTCTGATTATTCATCGCGTAATTGTAACAGGTTGATTTTTAAATTGACAATTATTTTTTCATCAACTTTACCTACAGCATCTAGGTATTGGGCCTCGGGTTGACTGAAAAGTGATAAAATTTAACAAAACTTAACGAAATATTAGCGTTCTTGCTCGAATGAATCGTAACGAGACTAAATACAGCGGTTTTTATAGTAGTCTTCTGCGATTTTCCGAATCAAACATAACATTTCAGTTCAAAAAATTATTTGTTTTGTATCCACGAGAGTCCAGGATACAAACAGACACCCAATTGTATTGTTTTTGTATCCTATTATACAATCTGGCAGCCCTGCGGGCAGCGATAAAATGTATCAGTTTCAGACTCACATTGATAAGGGGCTGGAGCATGCCGAGCCTGGCCAGCAGCAGCTGTTCCTTGACCTGCCGCAGCTCCTCCTGCTGCTGCACGATCATCTGCTGCAGCTGCTCGTGCTTGCGCTGCAGCTGCTCCTGCCACGGCCACTAGCTCGCGTCACGTGGTACGTTAGCAGGTTACCGTGCTCGATATACACCACTAGTTTTTAATTACTAACAACATTTTAAGGATGTATTCTGACAATGAGACTAAACAACTTCCCCAGAAGTGTGATTTTTTAAAATCATACGAGCGACTTGGCAGTAGAAAGATGCATAATATCCATAGTAATTTTGACATTTTCTACTGCCAAGTCGCTCGTATGATTTTCAAAAATCGCACTTCTGGAACATTGTTCGAAAAACTATTTTTTTTTAATAGCAAATTGATATTGATTTGTTGGTAATTAAAAACTAGTGGTGTATAGAGGAACTTTCTTAATATTATGCAGACGGTTTTTAAGGGGCTGAACATATCTTCAAACTGAAAAACTTTCTATAAACGACCAATGTCGAAATCGCAAAAAAAGTCAGCTGTTCCAAACAAATAGGGAATCCTGAATGGACCAGCAGATTTTTTTGTCACGGTTTCGACGTTAGCACAGGTCCGGCACTTCAAACAACATTTTAGATTTGACATGATGACGTTCGCACATGCGCACTTTGTGAAAATTGTGCATGACATATGTGTAGGGTTGACTTAACACGCATCGTATGAACTACATTATACAATTTGTTACTTTTTATAGTTCATTCTGTTATTAAAAATAGTTTTTAAGCTAAAGAATAACAGAAAATGTGAATTTAGTGTTATTTTCCAACGTTTATTTTTACGGTGGGGAGAAAAATAAAATATATTTTATGTAGTCAAATCCAACGGGTGCGCGCGCCTGACTGCATTCCCTTGCTCGGCTTCCCTCAAGTTACCACAGAGAGTGTGAGATATCTGAAGTCAGTGGGAGGCGGGGAGTGGCCATTCTGTATGTAGAACTATATACTATTACCTATTCTGTGACGTTAGTCTGATAGAAAGTTGTTCAGTTTGATGGTCCAATCATCAAAAACCATCAGCATAATTAAGTTGGACCCTGTATATTTCAATCCAATAAGACGCGCCCCACTTGCTTGTAAGGGGATATTATTGTAAATTCTGAACGTTGGCTCATGGTTGATTTTATTATCACCCTATGAAAAATTACAGAATCTTAGAGTATGTATAAACAAGTTATAGAGCGCGCGCATCTGTCACGGCCCTTGATACCAACGGCAACGTAATCAAATGATTGTGAAATTTCATAGTGTTTCAAATAACGCTAGTCTAGAATTTTCTTCAAAATTTCCATGATAGACAAACTTATATGCAAAAATATAGACGGTTTAGGCTGCATGTCCATTATCATAATATTGTACGGTTATCGTGAATTTTCATTAAAATAAACACAATGAATACGTAGCTCTATCTAATAAGAAAGATTATGAGTTTCACACACTTGCTACAAAAGGTATCATAAGGAGAAATACCTTTCGACGTTTTTTTTCATCCCATTCGATCCTCTTACTGATAAGAAACAAAAGTCTCTATGGGGTCAACCGAGGTCGAGGTACTAGAACTCTCAGAAAATGCAAAATTGAATTCCCATACATTTTAGTAGGGACATAACCAAATCACCTATAGTGATGATTTTGTAAACCCTTCAAATTTTCAGGGGTGGTTCAGACTATCAAACTGAACAACTTTTACTATGGGAGCGAACTTGAAATCGCAAAAAAAATCCACAAAAATCGCAATCCATTAATCATAGCATTGAAACTATACAGGTTTATTTGTAATTCGACGTATTCCTTTCAGGACGTTAAAGGGCAGCCTAAATGCAATTATGTGAACCCAGTGTGAACCCCCATATGTGGGGTCGGAAATTAATCGTTTTCGAGATATTTGAAATTTAAGGTTTTTTACCAAAAACCCAATTTTTTCGCACTTTTTCTTAAATTAAAAAAAATATGCTTATTCTATGGCGTCGATTTGAATTTTATTTCATAGCTAACACTTTTTCCGAGATTTTTTCATTAATGAATGTTTGATCATACTGAGCAATTCAAAATAAATCAATAACAATGACGGTTAATTTTTGAAAAAAAACTACGAAGTCTTGAAATCATGCGGATTTTATCAAAAAAATTGTATGAAAAAAAGTGTGCGTTTTACTGAAATAACTTCCTCGTTTTGTTAGCTTTCTAAAAAGGTATAAATGTTTTAGAAAAAAATGGAATTACAATGTCAAAAAAGGTTTTTTACTTAGTACGTGATACGTAGAGGCAACATTCACCTGGAGAAAAATTTTACGTTTTTTTTTAGATAACATTATTTATTAATTTAAATCTACACATCTTACTCAGAGTGAGCCCCTCGTTTCCACACACATACACGCAAGCACTTTCTTAGTTCATTTTTGGTTACTCTTGAAGTAAAGGTAAAATCTCATTACCTCCGCTGCGTTTATTATGCGCTGCCTTAAGTCTTCTACGTCGTTTACTAAGGTTTGATAAACAAGGTCTTTCATGTGTCCCCAGACATGAAAATTACATGGATTCAAGTCGGGGCTTCTTGCAGACCATGAATTGGCCGTCCTCTACCAATCCATCTATTCGAATAAGTTGCAAGTCGGGCCAGCAACGTAACCATTTTAGGGATTGGTAGAGGAAGGCCACTCCTTGGCCTGCAAGAAGCCCCGACTTCATCTCATGTAATTTTTATGTCTGGGGACACAATGAAAGACCTTGTTTATCAAACCCCAGTAAACAACGTAGAAGACTTAAGGCAGTGCATAATAAACGCAGCGGAGGTTATGAGATTTTACCTTTACTTCAAGAGTAACTACAAATGAACTAAGAAAGTGCTTGCGTGTAACCTAGGGGCTCACTCTGAGTAAAATGTGTAAGATTTAAATCTAAACTATTATAAAACTGTAACAGAAGTGTGTCTGTACATTGAAGATATTTACAAAAAAAAAATTTACGATATGGTTTTTAGGCTTCCCTGATTCCAAATCACAAATTTTTGGACTTTTTGTCTGTCTGTTTGTTTGTTTGTTTGTTTGTTTGTTTGTTTGTTTGTTTGTTTGTTTGTTTGTTTGTTCGTTTGTTTGTTTGTTTGTTTGGGTGTTTGTTTGTTCGAGTATCACGCAAAAACTACTGAACCGATTTTGATGAAACTTTTTTTGTTTGATAGCTTATGATCTGACTTAAAATCTGGTATATAATTTATGCGGACGAAGTCGCGGGTAAAAGCTCGTTAATAAATAATGTTATCTAAAAAAAAATCTAAAAAACGGCTGTACGAAGTATGAAAAATGGGAAGGCCGTGGGACCAGATGGAATACCAGTTGAGGTTTGGAAGGTATTGAATGTGGATGGATATAAGTGGTTAGCTTTATTTTTCAATAAGTTGTTGCATAAAGAAGTAATCCCCGACGAATGGTGCAACAGTTTACTGGTTCCCATCTATAAAAATAAGGGTGACGTCCAGAACTGCAACAATTATAGGGGAATAAAGCTAATATCACATAGTATGAAAGTATGGGAGAAGGTGGTAGAGAAACGACTGCGAGAAGAGAGTGAGATAACGCAAAACCAGTTCGGTTTTATGCCTGGTCGGGGAACAACGGACGCTATTTTTTTCGCTACGCCAACTTTGCGAAACATACAGGCGTGCTCAAAAGAACTTGCATATGGTGTTCGTTGACCTCGAGAAGGCATACGATCGTGTACCCCGGGAGGTCTTGTGGTGGGCTCTTAAAAAGAAAGATGTGCCTGGAAAATACCTTGAGTTGATTCGTGCAATGTACAGCCGATCCAGTACATGCGTCCGATCATCCGCTGGTACCACCGATAAGTTCAATGTGGCTGTAGGTTTGCACCAAGGGTCGGCTTTAAGTCCTTACCTCTTCTTGTTGATTATGGATGCTTTGACATCGGACATACAGGAAGAGGCACCCTGGTGCATGCTGTTTGCCGACGACATTGTTCTTGTCGGTGAAGATGGACTCGAGGTCCAGAGCAGATTGGCAAAATGGCAGCAAAAACTGGAGAGTGTTGGCTTGAAAATTAGCAGAACTAAAACGGAACATTTGTTCTGCGATTTCGGCGGTCTCTCCAGTTGCATGCCTATTGCCCTTGATGGCGTGCCTTTGCCAGTCTGCTCCGACTTCCGGTACCTCGGTTCACTAATACAAAACGATGGAGAGATAGATCGCGACGTGAAGCACCGAATCAACTCAGGGTGGATGAAGTGGCGGCTGGTTACGGGAACGATTTGCGACTCCCGAATCCCCCTCAAATTGAAGGGAAAAATATATAAGAGTATAATAAGACCTGTCGTTATGTATGGATCAGAATGTTGGGCCACAAAAGGGACGGATGAGAAACGACTGCATGCAGCTGAGATGCGAATGTTGAGATGGATGTGTGGTGTAACTAGAATGGACAAGATTAGGAATGAGTATATTAGAGGAAGTTTGAAAGTAGCACCTATGACGGAAAAATTGCAGGGTAATAGATTATCGTGGTATGGGCATGTAATGCGGAGGGGTGAGTGTCATGTTACGAGACGAGTGTTAAGTATGAATGTGGATGGCAGTGGTAGGAGAGGCAGGCCGAAGAAAAGATGGATGGATTGTGTGAAGAATGATATGTGTAAAAAGGGGGTGAGTGTTGAGACGACGGCTAAGAGAGATGAATGGAAGAGGATGACATATTGCGCCGACCCCAAATAATGGGAAATGGGCAAGAGAATGATGATCTAAAAAAAAATCGTAAAATTTTTCTCCAAGAGAATGTTGCCTCTACATATCACGTACTAAGTAAAAAACCTTTTTTGACATTATAATTCCATTTTTTTCTAAAACATTTATACCTTTTTAGAAAGCTAACAAAACGAGGAAGTTATTTCAGTAAAACTCACACTTTTTTTCATACAATTTTTTTCAGAAAAATCACATGGTTTCAAGACATTGTAATTTTTTTTCAGGAATTAACCGTCATTGTTATTGATTTATTTTGAATTGCTACTGAGCAATTCGATCATACTGATGATCGAACATTGATTTATGAAAAAATCTCGGAAAAAGTGTTAGCTATGAATTAAAATTCAAATCGACGCCAAAGAATAAGCATTTTTTTTTATTTAAGAAAAAGTGTGAAAAAATTGGGTTTTTGGTAAAAAACCTTAAATTCCAAATATCTCGAAAACTATTAATTTCCGACCCCACATATGGGGGTTCACATAATTGCATTCAGGCTGCCCCTTAACGCCCTGAAAGGAATACGTCGAATTACAAATAACCCTGTATACAGGGTGTACAATAAAATGGGACAGCTACTTAAAGGGGTGCTTCAGACCATCAAACTGAACAACTTTTTCTATGGGACCAATATCGAAATCGCGAAAAAAAAAACCGCTCTCCCATACAAAACTGCAAACATAACTCGACTGAAATGTATGGGACAGCAGATTTTTTTTTTCGCGATTTCGATATTGGTCCCATAGAGAAAGTTGTTCAGTTTGATGGTCTGAAGCACCCCTTTAAGTAGCTGTCCCATTTTATTGTACACCCTGTATTTAAAAGGAAATCTGACAAATGCAAAGCATAGACATTGATATCTAGATCGTGATTTAAAAATTCCAATGACTTTAACTTGGATAATATCTTGCATATGAAAAAATCTTATTATAATTAGAAATATGGTTTAAGTTAAAATTGTAGAATTGGCCACATGAATTACACTTAGGTTAATTGGTTAATATGAAAAAATAGGACGAAACTTCGTTTGTATGCAACGCGCTTAGGAGCTTTAGGAACAAAGTTCTCTTAAGGGTGAATCAAATAATGTTATACCTGCATCTGAGCCTGGTCCGGGGACACGATGACGGGCAGCGGCAGCGGCAGCACGGCCGGCATGCGCACCGCGCCCACGTACGGCGACGGCTCGAGGTACTGCGCCCCGATGCCGTGCTGCGGCACCAGCGTCTCCGAGCCCTTGTGCGCCGGCGCCGGGGCCGGGGCCGGCGCCGGCGCCGGCGGCGATATCTGCATCACCTTGCTTACGTGACTACGGTCGTACGGCCCACCGGCACCTCGTCGCTTCTACGTAAATTATTAATTTAATTATTTTATTGTTTGTTAGATTGGGTGTTCGATGCGCCAATGTGTACAGTTGAAATAAAATATTGGGCGTGAATAATTACTAGTGGTGTTCAATAAAAAGTGAGGATGAAATAAATACGCAAACGGGGGCCCACGCCCCGGGCAGCAGGTCTAGGGGGCGCCAAAATGAAGAGTTTGAAAAATAAAATATTGCAACGACTTGAAAATATTGTAAAAAAATCTCGAGCTCGCTCCTGGTTTTAAATCATATTTCAATGATGTCATTATATTGGGGTAAAACCAGGAGCGAGCGAAGCGAGCTCTTAATTAATTTTATTTGATTGGAAGTATCCAGTCATGTCTTTTGCAAAATTCGATCCAGATTTTAAATATTATTGAAACAACCAAAACTGGACCCACCTCTGGAAAAAATTATTGTTACTCCCTTGGAGGGGAGGGGCGCCAATGTCAAATTTTTATCCCGGGTCGGAAAAATCGTGGATCCGGGGCTGGGAAACGAAACAGCAGTCCGTGACTTGGAAGAGACCGTCATCTCTAACTCCTAAGACATATGCAGGACAAATATAAAAATGGCACAACGAAATACGCGAGAAACGGCGTGGAAACCTGATTAAGTTGTTTTGTTTCATCAAGATAATGCCCCCGCGCACAAGTCCAGCGTTGCGATAGCTGCCATTGAAGATGCTGGCTTTGAACTGATGGAACATCCTCCATATTTACCGGACCTCGCATCTAGTGATTTCTATCTTTTTCCGCGGTAGAAAGAGGCCTCAGAGGCCAAAAACTTGAAGACGATGAGTCAGTAGTCGCCGTAGTACACGGTTTTTTTTGAGGCTCAGGATAAAGAGTTTTTTACTAAGGGAATTTTAAGTCTAGAAAAAAGATATATCAAGTGTATTAACTTAAAAAAGGTGACTATGTAAACAAATTAAATAAGTTGTATTCCTCTTAGCGTGTGGGCAGAGCCCTGGTGTCAGAGATTTTTCAGACCACCTTACGGTTTTTGACGTGGTTTAATATAATAATAAGTTGTATTAAATATTTTAATAAGTTATATTAAAAGATAACTGCGTCTTTGTCATTCTCACTTTTTATTAAACACCCCTCGTATGTAACGGAGTGCCACACCTTGGACACTTAGCTGTCATTTCATTTAAATGAGAAAAAATTTAAAGTGGTAAGCATGTGCGATACAGGGATACGCATATTTGCTGATATTTTAAGGGAGATGGGTGGTAACGGAGCTGTAGTACTATTAGTCCGAGATCCGACCGTAAAATTATGCACCTATTTATTAGGCGAACGAAATGTGATTCTAGTGTATGTTTACACAGCGGTTAATTCAACGCTGCCAAGTTGCCTAGAAAAATCTTGCCGCAAGTACCTTTTCCATTATGATTTTTGGTATAGCTTTTTCCATCTGTCTGTTTGGGAAGTAAATGAGGTGCCATCGGAAGGAGACTGGTCTAAGGTACTGGAAAAACTAGGGTTGCCACCTCTCAATCTGCCGTAACTATAGGGTTGCCAGGTTCAAAGAAGTCATTTTTGTACCCGGCAACCCTAGAGTTGCGGCAGACTTAGAGGTGGCAAACCTAATTTTTCCAGTTCTTTAGATCAGTCTCCTTCCGATGGCATCTCATTTACTTTCCAAACAGATAGGTGGAAAAAGCTATATCATAATCATAATGGAAAAGGTACTTGCGGCAAGATTTTTCTAGTCAACTTGGCGGCGTTGAATTGACCCCTGTGTAAACATACACTAAAATCACATTTCGTTCGCCTAATAAATAGGTGCCTAATTTTACGGTCGGATCTCGGTCTATATGACTGTAACACGATGACACCAAGAAGGTGATGAATTACCCGGTCGTCTCCGCGAGAGTGGTTCCTCTGGGAGGACCGGGACTCGCCGGACACGGAGGCGGTGTCGGAGCCGGGCGCGTAGCGCGCACGGGACGGCCAGGGCGCGCCCGCCGCGCCCGCCGTGCTGCTCGCCGACGCAGACTTCACCGACGCTGGCTGGTGAACCACGGTAACACAAATTGACAACAAGTTTGATCGTCGTTTCGATGATAAAGTAAAATAAAAAAACCGGGCAAGTGCGAGTCGGACTACTCGCGCACCGAGGGTTCCTTACCACACAACATATTAATTTTATTATTTGTTGTTATACTGTAGAGTTTGCTCTATAATCACACCAAGTTTGATGCTTGTATTGTATAACCGTTTTTACGATAGAGCGAAAAGAAAAAAACTTTGATATTTCTTGTATGAGGACACCCCCCATAATTTTTATCTTTCTGACATTTTTATTATTTGTTAGCAAATCCGCCATAATAACGCACATTCCGTGAAAATTTCAACTGTCTAGCTATTACAGTTCAAAAGTTACAGCCCTAAATACGTCGGATAGACAAACAGACAGGCAGAGAGACGGACGGACGGACGAACGGACAACGTTGACTTATAAATAGGGTCCCGTTTTCACCCTTTAGGTACCTAAAAATTATAGAATAAACACGTAAACTTATCAACCATTTTGTCATTTCATTATCGGTTATGATTTTTTAAGGGCATGAAAAAATAAAATGTGCAGTTACGTACAAAACTGCAAACCTACTCTACTCAGAAGTAGATGTTTTTACTAAACAGAAAATTGTTCAATTGGATGGTCTTCTGATATCTATCTTTTAAAGCATGAGCTCTAAAACCTCATAACAATAACTAAAGCTATAGAAAAGCTTAATAAAATAGCAACAAAATACATCAGTTCACACTTTTTTTCTCTTATGGCATTGAAAAGGTGTTAGAAAGGGTAATTTAGATGGTTATTGTCACTGGTTTTCTTAATGCCCGTGATGCAGGCATTGTCCTTTAAAACACAGAGTAGACCTTTTCTGTACTTTCGAAAAAAGCATGCTTGCAACTACTGCGTTTTTCTATTCAGATTTTCCAGTTCAACGACTTCTACGCAAATGGGGGTGTTTTATCTGTGCTATATTCTTATATATTCCATCTCTATAGCTTGGAATACGTATTTAAATAAAAAACCTACGCAAATTTGTACATACTGCGTTATACTAGGAAGATTTTAAGGAAGATTTTTTTCAAATTTGTTCAATATCTAGTGTAAACTGAGACCAAAGCCGCCGCCGTTAGCTTCGCACTTTTCACGACAAAGTGAAAATGAGATGTAGCAACACTGTCCCCATTCCATCATGAAATCTAGAAATAACTTCACGTTTAAAGAGAATCGTGCGGCAGTATTTTTCTGTGTCCACGACTTACTAACCTGAGACAGAGGCTGGTATGAGTTGCCGAATGCGTCACTCGCCTCTGACATGTAAGAGGGCGACACGGCGGGCATGAGGGGCTCCTCCGCGGGCGGCGGCTCCTTCACCGGCTCCAGCGCGGGCTCCGCCTCCGCGGCCGGGGGCTCCGCGTCCGGCCCTTCCTCCTTCATCGTCTTTGACACGTCCGCGTAGCTAGGTACATACAAACAATAATATCAATAATCCCCGTATCAATTATCAGCCGATTTGTGGATTTCAAATAGTCGTCAGAACCTTTCCTGATATATTTAAATCAATCCAGATAAACACATCTTCTACTACTTAGCATGCCTATTAATTATTGCCACCTCACTTCGTTTTAATTGCATGTGAAAAGTTGTTTAAATAAAACTGGTCAAATGCGAATCGGGCTACTCGCGCACCGAGTGAGTTTCTCGTTGGGAACCCCCCTTAATTTTTTAACTTTTTAAAATTTTTATTATTTGTTAACAAATCCGCCGTAATAACGTATAATCTGAGAAAATTTCAACTATCTAGCTATTACGGTTCAAAAGTTACAGCCCTGAAATAGGTAGGACAGACGGACGGACGGACAGACGGACGGACGGACGGACGGACGGACGGACAACGTAGGCTTAGTAATAGGGTCCCGTTTTCACCCTTTGGGTACGGAACCCTAAAAAGGTGCTATTCCACAAGTTATATACAAGGTGTAACAAAACACCCTAGTAATATTTAAAGGGGTGGTTAAGACCATCAAACTGAACAACTTTCACTGTGGAGAATTGGAGACAACATCGAGAAAATATACAGTGCCATATATTTGATTGAGTCAAGCAGGTACTGCAGTTTTGTATGAAACAGCAGATTTTTTTCTTGTTTCTCGATGCTGGCTCCTTAGTGAAAGTTGATTAGTTTGATGGTCTAATCTAAATCACCCGTTCAAATATTTCCATTGTGTTTTGTTAAACTCTGTATATGGTTTAACGATTTTTATGTTATTTATTTATTTAAATTATTAATTTAATGCTAACGGTTCTTAAAGGAGATGATCAGACAAACTTAACTCTCTATGGCACTAAATTGCGAAAAAGAATCAGCTGTACTGTAACCCTACTCGAATCAAATGTATGGGACAACAGATTTTTTTCTATAAATTTCGCTGTCAGTCCTGAATAGTTGTTCAGTTTGATAGTCTGATCGTCCCTTAAAAAACATCAGCATATTAAGGATTACCTGTACCTCTGCATTACCTGCACTTATTGCAAATAAATGTTTTGCTCCGTTTGTTATGGTTATTACTTAATATCTTTTTAATTTAGAGTTATCTATTTCATAATCTTAAGCTCACTATTTCTTACGTACGATTGGTTTTAACGTTGTTAAGTAAATAAAAAATAAACCGGTCATGTGCGAGTCGGGCTACTCGCGCACCGAAGGTTGCTTACCACACCACCACAGAACACAACATTATTAACTTAGAAAAAAAAACTTCTTTTTTCCGGGACCTTTAGCGCAAAACCGACTCACACTTGGCAGACTTTTAGTATTTGTTGTTATTCTGTAGAGTTTGCTCTATAATCACACTAAGTTTGACGCTTGTATGTATTACCGTTTTTACGATAGAGCGTGAAGAAAAAACGTTGATAAAAACTAGTTTCTTGTTGAGAACCCCCCATTAATTTTTTACTTTTTGTCATTTTTGTTATTTGTTAACAAATCCGCCGTAATAACGCATAATCTGAGAAAATTTCAACTATCTAGCTATTACGGTTCAAAAGTTACAGCCCCAAATAGGTGTAGACGGACGGACGGACAGACGGACGGACGGACGGACAACGTAGGCTTAGTAATAGGGTCCCGTTTTCACCCTTTGGGTACGGAACCCTAAAAATAAAACAAAGCATACCTCACAACGCGATGAGTACAAACGACGAACTCAGGCTTTGAGTTCCACTGATGGTACGTGATGTAGAACCTGGTCTGCAGCCAGATCCACTGCTGGCCCTTCGTGAGGAAGCGATAGTAGCACGACGTTAGCTCGCCCTTCTGCATCACTGTTATATCATTTCATTTATTATCATCATCAGCTACAAAAAGACCACTGCTGGAGAAAAGGGGTTTGCTGTAATGGCCACGCTTGGCAGGCGGATTTGTTATTCACACAACTATTATAACGGGCGGTCGGTGGTACAGATTAAACACAATAGGGTATTTGTCTTCAAGAAAAATATATTTGTTTTAATCAAGTTTGACTTTCCTCTAAGTTCAAACATGATTAAAATAATATTTTTTTCTTGATTCAGACGAGTGTTTGAAACGCACAATTGGCTACTTGACAACTAGTCAAATCAGCTACTCTTCATCGGACGTCAAAACATGCGCTTTGTATGAAGATTTGTACTAAATAATGAGTTGTGACGTCTTCAACATTTTCATTACTTTTTATAGTTTATCTTGTTATTAAAAATAGTATACAAGCAAAAAACTCAATGAAACTGGGAGTTTAGCGTTATTTTCTAACCCTTTTTTTATTGAGTAGATAAAAATAAAATATATTGAATGTAGTCAAATACCCAATTCTGTAGCTATATTTTTGACAATAGTAGGCCAACCATGAGTTTACACTGTAGTAAACTACAGTAAAACTACTGTAAACTACAGTTTTTGTATTTAATTTCGTACAGCGCAGCGCTCCTAGTGGTTACTTAGAGAATTAATTTTGTCATACAAAATTGGTGCCACAACTACAGTAACGTACAGGGAAAACTCATGGTAGGCCTACAGGATAAACTATAAAAAATAGTAAAGACAACGTAGATGACGTCATATCTAAACTATTATAAAACTGTAACAGAAATGTGTCTGTACATTGAAGATATCTACAAAAAAAAATTACGACATGGTTTTTACCTGTCCCTGATTCCAAATCACCAATTTTTGGATTTTTTGTCTGTCTGTTTGTTTGTTTGTTTGTTTGTTTGTTTGTATGTTTGTTTGTTTGTTTGTTTGTTTGTTTGGGTGTTTGTTTGTTCGAGTATCACGCAAAAACTACTGAACCGATTTTGATGAAACTTTTTTTGTTTGATAGCTTATCATCTGACTTAAAATCTGGTATATAATTTATGCGGACGAAGTCGCGGGTTAAAGCTCGTTTAGTATAATCGTATAATACAAACAAACAAACATAAAAAGCGTGCGTTTTGACGTCGGACAGAGTTGCTGGTTTGACTAGTTGTCAACTAGTGGATTGTAAAACGCTACGGTCACGACCCCAAAAGTTATCCTTGCCGTATGGCCATATGGGCAAGCCCTAGAGGAGCGTGCCGACTGCCGAGCGTGTCATTTCTCTGTAGCCCAAACTATCACCACTCGAAAACTGCGATTACGATTTAGATGAAACTTTCACCAATATATTCTTCGGATTTAGCATATGAATATACACAGCTAAATTATTTCTAGCTACTATGCCAGAGAAAAAGACGACGCTGTATTTTTTTTTATTAACTCAGTGCAAATGCAGCGGCCGTAGTATGGTAGCATGATATAGCGCAGTCGCGCCTAAGCTCTCTGTTAGAGCGCGAACGGACGAGATAAAACCTTAAGCCATTTAAATATGGACGAGTTACGCGTGTAATTCTACGAACGAACTTTTCTCCCATTTTTTGTGGGGGACAAGGTAGTATGAAATACGCAACTTTGGATTTTATTCCGTTATTTTAGAGTCTAATGTTGAATGTCAAAAATCATGACAAATAGTCTCGTGTGAACCCCAAACACGACTAGTTATTCCGCAATTATTGTCTGCCTCGTTAGTGATAGATAACTGATTAGGTATAAAATTGTATGCACATATACATGATCATTTAATCTTGTACCTTGGCAGAGGGTAATGCTAACGTAAGGCAGGTCCCTATTTAAATGTTCTAAGGATAAAACGCGTATATACAGGGTGTACAATAAAATGGGACAGCTACTTAAAGGGGTGCTTCAGACCATCAAACTGAACAACTTTCTCTATGGGACCAATATCGAAATCGCGAAAAAAAAATCCGCTCTCCCATACAAAACTGCAAACATAACTCGACTGAAATGTATGGGACAGTAGATTTTTTTTTCGCGATTTCGATATTGGTCCCATAGAAAAAGTTGTTCAGTTTGATGGTCTGAAGCACCTCTTTAAGTAGCTGTCCTATTTTAATTTACACCCTGTATAGAAAATCTGCCGTCCCATACAAAACTGCAAACCGACACGAGCCAAATGTATGGGACAGCTGATTTATATTTCGCGATTTCGATGTTGGTCCCATAGAGAAAGTTGTTCAGTTTGATGGTCTGATCATCCCCTTAAAAAAGTGTCAGCATATTAAGAAGGACCCTGCATATAACCTTATCGCGCGCTTCATACTACGACCGCAGGCCATCTATGTCCCATATAATTTTGTTATCTAAATTACCATAATATTATAACATTAAAATAACAATAAAACCAAACTTACACGCTTCGTGACACGTCACGACCTTCTCCAGGTCATCAAAATGATAGTAATCATAGCCGGAAGTTCCCAAGACCTCGAACGGCAAGTAGCCAATGATCGGCGGCGCCCGGTGATCCAAAAACAGGAATTTCCATTCCAAACTATGTCTGGAGGTGAACTCGTTTCTATTCGAGTCTACTAAGGACACGTCGCGGATTAGTTGGGGCGTGGACAGGCGGCCGGTGCATACGAACAGTATCCTGGCGGACAATTTTTTAATAATAAATATATTTTTTTAGCTTAAGTTTATTAATAATGAAATCGGTCAAGTGCCAGTCGGGCTACTCGCGCACCGATGGTTCCGTATCACACCACCGCAATATATTAACGAACAAAAAAAATGTTTTTCTCGGGACCTTTAGCACGAGACTCACACTTAGCCGGTTTTTAATTTGTTGTTATACTGTAGAGGTTGCTCTTTAATCACACCAAGTTTGACGCTTGTATGTATTACCGTTTTCACCATAGAGCGAGAAGAAAAAACGTTGATAAAACTAGTTCCTTGTATGAGGACCCCCCTTAATATTTAACATTTTTAGGGTTCCGTACCCAAAGGGTGAAAACGGGACCCTATTTTACTAAGCCTACGTTGTCCGTCCGTCTATCCGTCCGTCTGTCCTACATATTTAGGGTTGTAACTTTTTAACCGTAACAGCTAGATAGTTGAACTAGAAGTCTCAGATTATGCGTTATTACGGCGGATTTGTTATAAAAATGTTAAAAAGTTAAAAATTAAGGGGGGTTCTCAACAAGAATCTAGTTTTTATCAACGTTTTTTCTTCACGCTCTATCGTAAAAACGGTAATACATACAAGCGTCAAACTTAGTGTGATTATAGAGCAAACTCTACAGAATAACAACAAATACTAAAAACCGGCCAAGTGTGAGTCGGTCTTGCACTAAAGGTCCCGGACAAAAAAAGATTTTTCTCTAAATTAATAATGTTGTGTTCTGTGGTGGTGTGGCACGGAACCCTCGGTGCGCGAGTAGCCCGACTCGCACTTAACCGGTTTTATTATTATCTGTTAGCAAATCCACCGTAATAACGCACATTCTGTGAAAATTTCAACTATCTAGCTCTTACGGTTCAAAAGTTAAAGCCAAAGGTAGGACAGACGAACGAACGGCGGACGGATGGACAACGTAGGCTTAGTAATAGGGTCCCGTTTTCACCCTTTGGGTACGGAACTCTAAAAAGGTGCGTCGGTGGCGTATTGCGGAGAGGTGTGGACGCTCAAACATGAGGGTCTGGATTCTAATCCGCACGGATGACATGCCATGTACTAATGAGTTTTTCTAACCTATGTCGGTAGTAACTATTAAATAATCTGTGCCTATAAAACAGACTGCTCTCAAACGAACGATAAAGGAAAACATAATGACGACACCTGTATAATATGCTGAAGAAGAAATTCTGATGAGTATGTGTAATGTGTGTATGTATGGTGGAGTGGTAATTTGATTAATTATTGTTCAGATATCGATTGAAAACGTTAAATAATAAATAAAACGTTAAAGTTTCGAAGACGCGTAATTTGTATAAAACCAAGTATTTATTTAATTACCTTGAGTCGTGTTCCTGATATCCTGACCCGTCTTCACTGTCTACTTGATCCATATTTGTTCCTGGAAAAGCAACTATTATTTCATTTACAGTCCTGTAGAACTAACTCGCATATTAATAAAACTTGAATACAATAAACTTGAAAAATCCGAACAAAGAAGTATAAAATAATTCCTCTAGTCAAAATTACTTTACTCATTTATTTAATCTATGAAGTCGGTGATAAGCAGTATTGTAAGAGATTGAATGAGATGGTACACACATATTTTCAAATGTAAAGAAATCGACAGGGATATTGTAACAGAACTTTTAGCCCAACTATAAAAGCTAAGGCTCAATTCACAAATCAAGCGTTACCACTAAGCACACTTTAACACCGCTATAGATTGTTTGACTTTCTCACTGGTTCGGTCAACGTCGAGCCTATGGCAATCCTATTTGATCATGATCACAGTAACTAACATTCGTCAAGTCAGTTCAAAAAGTTACAGCTTTCACTTAAGATCCAAAATCTAGTGGTATTTTGAAACGACTTCATAAAATTTTAACAAAAAATTAAAACCGCCTTCAAAAAAACTATAAAGTTAAAAAATAATATTGCAGCCTTTTTCTTTTTCGTTCGCATCATAAGAACATTAATTTGTTTTATAGATGTCGCTGTCAAGCCGGTACGATTCGCGACAGGGCTCGCATTTTTTGGCTTGGCTTGACACCGACTTCTATAAAACAAATTAATGTTCTTATGATGCGAACGAAAAAGTCATAGGCTGCAATATTATTTTTTAACTTTTTAGTTTTTTTGAAGGCGGTTTTAATTTTTTGTTAAAATTTTGTTTATTTCACAATTTTTAGTGGTGAATTGATTAGTTCGATTTAATAGGAGTGCTTTAAATTAACAAACGCTCTAGTCGGCACTACGATTTTCGAAGGTTCCCCTCGATTTCTCTGGGATCCATCATCAGATTCTGGTTTTCTTATCATGGGACCACCCTCGGAACATCTCCTTTCCAACAAAAAAAGAATCTTCAAAATCGGTTCATAAACGACGAAGTTATCCGCGAACACACATAAAAAAAAAAAATATATATATATATATATACGGTCGAACTGAGAAACCTCCTCCTTTTTTGAAGTCGGTTAAAAAAGGAAGAGGTGCTCATTGGAATTTTTTTGTTATGTATGTTTCACAATAACTTTGGCATTTCTTGACCGATTTGGATAATTCTTCTTTTCTTCTGAACCCCCGACATGGTCCCATTTTAATTTGGTGAAGATCTGATGATGCGCTTCGGAACTACACAATACAACTTCTCAAAGTTCACATCAAATCATCGGTGACTAAAGAATTTGCTTCGTATAACTGATATCTGAGTCGAACAAATATATTTCACTACTGAAAATCGTGAAATAATCGAAAATTTTACAATTTACCTAGTCAAAAGTAAAAAGTTATAAACTATATTTACAGCCGATGCCATTTATAAGAACACGAGCATTAACCCGCGACTTCGTCCGCATAAATAATATACCAGATTTTAAGTCAGATGATAAACTATCAAACAAAAAAAGTTTCATCAAAATCGGTTCTGTAGTTTTTGCGTGATACTCGAACAAACAAACACCCAAACAAACAAACAAACAAACAAACATACAAACAAACAAACAAACAGACAGACAAAAAATCCAAAAATTGGTGATTTGGAATCAGGGACAGGTAAAAACCATATCGTAATTTTTTTTTGTAAATATCTTCAATTTACAGACACACTTCTGTTACAGTTTTATAATAGTTTAGATTATTAATTTTTGTTTTCAACCGTTCGAGACTGAGCTTGGAATCATTTTTAGGCTTGACACCGACTTTTTAGTTTTGAAGCCGGGTAAATTTTTTGTTAAGATTTTTAAGGGGCAGCACATAACGATTAGCCATAAAATACAATCACTAAAGTATACTAACGAAAATGTCCTGTGAACTGTATGAGTTCATAGACAGGCTCTTCTCTGAAGTCCAGCGTACCGCGCTTCAGATGACACTGGAACTGAATCTCGTTCTCTGCAAAACACACAATATTTACATGACGATAGGCAAAATACAATGCCACATCAAAGAGGTCATCAGGAGGGAGAGCTGGTAATGTATAAACTTAACTCGCAAAAAGCACAAATAAATAGTTTGTATTTGTATAATTACTTATATGTATTTTTAACCACCGATGCAAAAAGAGGGGTTTTATAAGATTGACGCCTATGTCGGTCTGTCTGTCTGTGGGTCTGTCTGTCTGTCTGTGGCATCGTAGCTCCCAAACTGGTGGACCGATTTCGGTGCCGTTTTTTTAAAAGAAAGCTAATTTTTGCGGGAGTGTTCTTAGTTTTGTTTCATGAAAATCGGTTCAGCAGTTTTCAAGTAACTTTACAAATAACGAAATAACATTAAATTACAAATTTAAAAACCCCCAACGGCACAAACAAACATTCAAAAAGTAAAAAATAATTCATTCATCTATTATTTTTGATGTAGGTAAGTATACTTTTTAACTCTAAGATGGTTTTGAGCCATAGTTTGGCTCTCGGGGTTAGTTTGTTCAACTCCCGGATAAAAATCGATATCGATATAAATTTGTAAAACCCGCAGGAATAAAACATGCCATACGAATAATAATAATAATAATAACTCTAAGATATTTCATGTTAATTAATGCGTCGGGGACCGCAACGGATTGTAAACAACTCAATGGCCATTTCATAGCGGTCCCTACGCACATTAATTGACCTAAAATATCTTAAGAGGATAGGCGGGCTGAAATGGTAATTTATAGCACTCCGTGACCTAAACCCGCACTTAGGTTACGGTTTTGCGTTACCTAAGTAGTCCATTATTACACGGATTACACCGTTCGAAAATGAATCCACTTTATTGCACAGATGCATAATATACAAAAGAAGGTTCTTTTATAGCATTCCGTGACCTAAACCCGCACTTAGGTCACGGTTTTTCGTTACTAAGTAGTCCATTATTACACGGATTACATTACACCATTCGAAAATGAATCTACTTTATTGCACAGATGCATAATAAACAAAAGAAGGTAGGTACTTTTAAATGTGCTTTCAATCAATGTGACCAACATTGAAATCGCGAAATCCCCAACTGACTCCAAGTTACCCCCCCTACTTTAATTATATTACGTACGCCCTACTTACACCCGCACCCCCTGCTCACACCTTATTAGTATGTTGGTAGTAGGGTGCGAGTAAGGGATGCGCCCCCTAGTGCGTAGAGGGTGATTGGGGATGCATAGGGGTGATAAGAGGGTACACCCCCTAATGCGTAAGGGGTGTGTAGTGGTGATTAGGGGGTGCACCCCCTAGCTCGTGGGTGTGATTAGGGGGTGTACCCCCTAGCTTGTGGAGGTGATTAGGGGTGTACTCCTAGCTCGTGGGGTGATTAGGGGGTGTACCCCCTAGCTCGTTGGGGTGATTAGGGGGTGTACCCCCTAGCTCGTGGGGTGGTTAGGGGGTGTACCCCCTAGCTTGTGTGGGTGATTAGGGGGTGTACCCCCTAGCCCGGGCTGGTGATTAGGAGGTGTACCCCCTAGCTCGTGGGGGGGTGATTAGGGGTGTACCCCCTAGCTCGTTGGGGTGATTAGGGAGTGTACCCCCTAGCTCGTGGGGGTGATTAGGGGGTGTACCCCTAGCTCGTGCTGGTGATTAGGGGGTGTACCCCCTAGCTCGTGCTGATGATTAGGGGGTGTACCCCCTAGCTCGTGGGGGTGATTAGGGGGTGTACCCCCTAGTTCGTGGGGGTAATTAGGGGTACGTGCGTAGGGAGTGAATAGGGGCTGATGATGATGTGACGGTAGATGTGATTACGTGCCACCTAGTGCATACATGCGTAGGGGGCGAGTAGGGGCTGATGATGATGTGACGGTAGATGTGATTAGAGGTGAGTATCTATTGATTGTGGTTGCGATATATGAACGAAGATTTTAAAGTCGTGGTTGTGTCCTACGGGGGGCTCCGCCCCCCGTGCCCCCGGGGGGGCTCCGCCCCTCCACCCCGCCGGGGGCTTCGCCCCCGGTCCCCCTTTCTGCCCTTTTCGTTAGTATACGTTTTCGTAGAATTAAAAACTTCAACATGAAAGAGAATGTCAATACATTACACACACACACACACACAAAAGTTGGCGGGTTTAGGTCACACGAGCTATAAAATAGTATACGATACTCGTGACCTAAGTAAGTCCATTATTACACGGCGTTTATCGCCCTCGCTGCGCTCGGGCGATAATTCACGCCATGCAATAATGGACTACTTAGGTCACTCGTATCGTAATGTACTATTGGAGAATAGGTAACTTTTTCGAATGTATACGTATTTGTCCGATCCGCCCCACCCGTACACCCCGCCGACTAGAGTGCGAAAGAGACAACTGTATCCCGGACCGATTTTATCGATATAGAATCGACGAAATCAGCGTTTCGTATCCCCTGTTTCCTCCTCCAAGACCAATTTTAACAATTATTTCAAGAATAATATGAGAAAGGCTATGTCTGTATGTTTTGGTTTATATTTGCTGGATGTTTGAAAACGGGCGGTAAAATTGATTATTTTCGAAGGTCTCTAGTTCTCACAGTATTTAATTAATGCAAAAAAGCAAAACATAGGGACATAGCAGAGGTAACATAGATTGTATGGTATAAAAATGTTTGCTCTAGTGTCATTACCCAGGGAGGAAACAGGGGAATACATTTGTATGGAAAAAATGGTACCCGCCGATCCTCTTAAAGAGAATCAAAAAGTAGAACACACATTTGCTTACATCAAAAATAATAGGTGACCAAATTGTTTTTTACTTTTTAAATGTTTTAACAATTGTTATAAATAGGTACAACAAAACATGAGACATATTTCGCATATCATAAGTATCAAGTCTTTATCCACAACTTGTGGGGAATAATATTTTAAAAAAAGAAATAAATAACATTCGCCGAGTTTCGTATTCGCTTAACTTAAAAAACTTTCGTCCTTGTTCTCTGAGATTCGCAGAATGGCCGGAAGTCGAAAACTCGCAAGCAATATAAAAAAGTTTCGAGATACATGGTAACGAAATGTTAACCACAGAGTACTATAATTACTCTGTTATCATACATTATAATTTGTCGCCCGCATTTGGTCGCCTTTATTTTTATATTGCAACCACAGACTACTATAATACTGCGTAAATTTCAACCCTTTGCTTTCGTTCCACTGCTGGATTATAATTATAACAAAGGCTAATTCTTCCTTTAATAGAAAGCGATGCAATACAACTCTTGCACAATAAACTCATCAATGCAATACTTAGATATTGTACTTGTGAAATAAATAAATATATTTGATTCACACAGATTATCTAGTACCATTAAAAGTATAACCCAGTAAAATTAGATAAATCAGAAGAAATAATTTCCGGAGTTTTGGAACTTTTTTTAAACGTTCCTTTGGTACGTAATATTGAAGAAAAAAAAAAGTCCTGGTGAGGGGGGGGTGAGCTCGAGGAAGGGGGGGGCTCTAAAGGTGAATTTTTTCAGTATTTCGCTTATTTCTTGAAATCTGAAAGTCGTATCGAAATATTTTGTATGGACAAATTAAACCTAAAAAAATTTCCTACAAAACAAGTGGTATGTATTTTTGTCATAGGACTTAACCTTTGAGGGCTACGGGGCCGAGAAAGTAACGGAATTTCAAAAATTATGAAATTTGTATGGCGACCCTCATGGAAGTTGAAGATAAAAACAAAATGATTTCATATTCTTAATCAGCAGCCCCGAAAACCCCCAGATACAAATTTTCTGTCGGTTCAGGGAACCCTTAAAGGCTGCATTGGCGTTTGAAATTTCCATTGGAGCCATCTTGGATATCGCAATTTTGGATTTTTTTCACCGGCAACCAAATCTGACCAGGGTCCTCTATGACAATTGTTCAAGGTCCATAACCCTATCTGTCATAGTTTCCGCGGGCCGTTGACCTCATCCATCAGGAGTCGACCTTCCGAGGAAGTCAAAGTTTTCTCTGTATCACCAAGGCATCCATATGATGATCCCCAAATGTCATCCTTGTACCGTAAGGGGAACCCGGAGATCAGTTGGAGGTATCTGGTTGACCCCCACCCCCCCCCCCCCCCCCCCCCCCACATAGATATTAGATAAATACCCGTATAATTGTTCACCGGGTTTCCCCCATTCAACGAATAGTAAAATTATTTTAGTGATCATCATAAGGATGCCCTGGCGATAAAAATAATATTTCGACTTCCTCAGAAGGTCGACTCCTGATGGATGAGGTCAACAGCCCGCGGAAACTATGACAGATAGGGTTATGGACCTTGAACAATTGTCATAGAGGACCCTGGTCAGATTTGGTTGCCGGTGAAAAAAAATCCAAAATTGCGATATTCAAGATGGCTCCAATGGAAATTTCAAACGCCAATGCAGCCTTTAAGGGTTCCCCGAACCGACTGAAAATTTGTATCTGGGGGTTTTCGGGGCTGCTGATTAAGAATATGAAATCATCTTGTTTTTATCTTCAACTTCCATGAGGGTCGCCATACAAATTTTATAATTTTTGAAATTCCGTTACTTTCTCGGCCCCGTAGCCCTCAAAGGTTAAGTCCTATGACAAAAATGCATACCACTTGTTTTGTAGGAAATTTTGTTAGGTTTAATTTGTCCATACAAAATATTTCGATACGACTTTCAGATTTCAAGTAATAAGCGAAAAACTGAAAAAAGTCACCTTTAGAGCCCCCCCCTTCCTCGAGCTCACCCCCCCCCCCCCCCCCCTCACCAGGACTTTTTTTTTCTTCAATATTACGTACCAAAGGAACGTTTAAAAAAAGTTTCAGAACTCCGGAAATTACTTCTCCTGATTGGTATATTTCAGCTTAATTTTACTGGGTTAGTACCAGAATCTAGCCCGAACTTATATTATGATGACTGGACAACGACATAGAATACATATACCGATAGATACAAACATCCATGAAACGGGTTAAAATATTCATATTCATCATACAATTCAATTATACCCCGGATCGAACGCGCGACCCTCGGTTGAGCAGGAAGGTTCACTACCAACTAGGCTATCGGGCCGTCTACATAGTCTACTTCAACGAGTACCATCATTTTTTTTCAAATGTTTCTTGAACGTTCTTCGAGCCTATCCCCTAGAAATCCTATAATAGGCTATGAAATATTTATTTTTATACATTTATGCATAAATGGGCACATTATTCAACGCAATACATGAATCGCATAGCATATTCGAGAAATCTAAATACGGTATACAATCATTTTTTTACATGTAAATATACTCTCTCTATCCAATTGTACAATACATAACTCAAGAGGATAGTCTTTGCAGAGCGCCCGATTAATCAGGTCGGAGTCCTGACTCGGGCTGAGATCGTGCCGACGCCCCCTGCACTGGGCCAAGACCACCATTAAGAATGGTTTCTTTCCCCTACTTACCCGTAAAAACCTTCATAAAGTTTATGTTTTTGTACAACTTCCCGAAATTAACAATGATATTTTAAAAGAGAAAACTTGAGAAACAAGCTTGCTTTTATTAAGTTTGTGTACCTGAGTTTAGATATAAAATAAAGGTCAATCTTATTTCTAAATACATAATCATAGTGAATGAATTCTTACGCAATGACATTTATTTGCTTCAATACGCATTTTCTAACAATGCCCAACCAAATTTAATACAGTGATGTTACTTTCAATGAGATCGTTCAAGCTTAATGCAAGTTGACCAATAATTTTTGTGGTTTTTGTTGTGATTCAGCTTTAGAAGTACTATGCAAACTACGTTTTAAAAATCAAACATAAGTTTGTATGTTTAATGTTTTTGAAGAATAAAATCATGAACTTTTTAGTTCAGCACCAGATATCGTGTTTTTCGTTGGTATGCTAACAATGAGTATTACTGTATTATTAACATATGTTATACAGGCTATCCCAAAAAGAATAAATTATGGAAGATCAAGTTTTTTAATTTTTTTTATTCTATGATTGATTCATACCATCATCTCAACCGATGTACGTTACACTGCTGGACATAGGGACCAAAAATCGAAAAAACGACTGGTCGTGTTTGTATGAAGTTACCAGAGTGTGGCGTTGTTCTTTAAATCATACATGCTTGCATGCAAAAAGTAGGTAATGTTCCCTACTTGTACTTTATTTGACTCCTTATACAGCGTAATAACACACAGCTTTGACATTACCAGCCCACCTGGTAACTTTGTGAAGTTCATAAGTAAAGTTTCAAGCAAAGTTTACGTGGCTTCATAATAATCATTATTTCATCAAGTGGGCTACCGACGACGTTTATGTTAGACCTGCTACCTGATCCCTATATTATGATATTAATGAAAAAAATGATTCAAAAGATATACTCCTTTATTCAGACAGACAGACGGACGGACGGACATCGAAGGCTTATGAATAGGACCCGTTGGCAGTTGGCAGCTAAAAATATGGATTTCAAGCGACAGCAGACATCAAATAGCTTACAAAAAACTGGTTTGCTGCAGCGCACTTTGAAATGAAATTAAATTGGCACCCCTTGGCACTGGCTTGGTTACCCCTTCATCCGACGAGCTATCGGACATTACACAATACTCATATTTATTGCACACATACTGTGTTGATAAGTTAGTTATCTATCAACATGAACCATGATCTACATCTGATATAAGATCTGATTTACCTATAAAAAATTCAAATGAGAACATAATATGTAACAGCTAACACACATAAAAAGAACAAAATTGATCTCAAAATTTCCAACAAAGATCAGTTCAATTCGCATACGGTACCAAAACGCAGGAAAGGTAATTTTGAAATTCACACGCTCAAATCAGCAGTAGAAATTTCAAAATTAGCGTGTAGATTAAGATTAAGATGATTTTGAAAGTGTGAGATTCAAAAATATCACTTCAGGACATTAAATCCTTTGTCGATTCCGCATAACTCAGGCATACATTATTAGAGCTCACAAAGCAGCGATAGCGACTATCATGAAATCGCAATTAAACAATTCACTGTGCACAAATCTATGTTACCTATTCGATTGATGTTTTGTATAATGACGGGTATAATTGGTAATCTGCATAATTTCATTGTAAATATCCTCTCCACTCTTGCGGTTGCTAGTTTTATCAGATTCGAGAGGGTAACAGCTACAGAGCTTTCTTGCAAGCATTTTTTTGACAGAAGCCTTCGCGACTAGAACGATTTAACCACTTCGCGGGCATGCGCACATTTGTATTGTACAACGAGCTTTTACCCGCGACTTCGTCCGCATACATTATATACCAGATTTTAAGTCAGATGATAAGCTATCAAACAAAAAAAGTTTCATCAAAATCGGTTCAGTAGTTTTTGCGTGATACTCGAACAAACACCCAAACAAACAAACAAATAAACAAACAAACAGACAGACGAAAGATCCAAAAATCGGTGATTTGGAATCAGGGACAGGTAAAAACCATGTCGTAATTTTTTTTTTGTTAATATCTTCAATGTACAGACACTTCTGTTACAGTTTTATAATAGTTTAGATATACAATAGATTTGACGAAAATATGCTTATAACTGCGTTAGAACCAAAGAGAGTAGACGAGGGGACGTAGCATGCCACCACTGAGAAAACGACAAAAATCTAGACGTGCCTCTGTCTTCTTTATTTTGGGTATGTGAAAGCGAGCGCGCATTATGGTTTTCTCGTTTTGTCGAGCGTGGCATTCTAGCCCTGCAGCTAGCGGATCAGGCGATCAGATGAAAGCTATTAAAATAAGTACATATAATGAATAGCACAAACCTTTGGCAATCGCTTGCGTAGGGTCTACAACAGCGCCGCCAGGGTTCTGTAGTAGATTGTATAAACTCTGCCGGTCCTGCTCAAACGCAAAGTCAAATATCGTCTTGTTTATTACGTCAGCCTGTAAATAAATAAACATAACTTTTAACCAAAGTAAAAAAACACTACAATACAATTTCATAAGCTACGAGCTTTTACCCGCGACTTCGTCCGCATAAATTATATACCAGATTTAAAGTCAGACGATAAGCTATCAAACAAAAAAAGTTTCATCAAAATCTGTTCAGTAGTTTTTGCGTGATACTCGAACAAACAAACACCCAAACAAACAAACATACAAACAGACAGACAAAAAACCAAAAAATTGGTGATTTGGAATCAGGGACAGGTAAAAACCATGTCGTAATTTTCTTTTTTGTAAATATCTTCAATGTACATACAAATTTATGTTACAGTTTTATAATAGTTTAGACTGTGATATTAACCTATCGGCTCCCAGCGACCGGATATCAGGTCAGATGAACAAAAGATTTCTATTGTTCTTCTTAATTACTGAGAAGTTAAATTACTTAAGAGAGAAACCAATATTATCCATGTTTAACTTAGACAATATACTTAACTATGGACGAGTTACGCGTGTAATTCTACTAACAAACTTAACTGCCACTTTTTGCAGTGGCGAGGTAGCATGAAATCCGCCACTTTGGATTTAATTCCATTACTATAGATTAGAATTTTGATTGTTAAAAATAGTCCGGTTTGAACCCCGAACACGACTACTTAAAGTTATTTTTCCGCTACTTAAAGTGATCTTGTAACGTGGCAGAGGGGAAATACTGCCGCAAGGCTGTTCCAAGATGTTTAATGAAAAGGAGCAAGGAATCAATACAAGTTGTGTTTGTACGCAGGGCGACAGATCAACCTACCCATAGTTCGACCTTATGTCCATGAACATAGAGTTCAACTATGGGTAGGTTGATCTGTCGCCGTGTGTACAATAAATTACAAAGCCCGAAAAAGTTTTGATGGAAGAAAACTTTTAGAGTTAAGCTCGCTTTTGTACATCATGAATTCATGCTGACTTATTGTAATTTTTCATAATTGTTGTTTTTTGTGTACAATAAAGAATCTAACATCCCGCAGGCAAGTTTATTGAATGCTGTATGAAGTGTTGATGTAAATTCAATCTAAATTTTCCAAACACAATATTTATTTTAGGGTTCCGAAGTCCATCAAGGATCCCTTACAAAAGATCTTCCATCCCAGTGCGTAGTGATTAACTGACATGCATGAAATCTTTAACTGAGGGGTGAGAGGGTTAACATAAAAATATCTATGAGAGATCCGTCACATACTTGGCCCGTTTTTTATTAGTATTACAGAAATTCCATATAAAAGAAACATATTTACGTTTTTGTTCCTAGCTGTATATGTGTTTTGGTTGTGGTTTTGGTGTACCTAAATAAAAGTATATTTCATTCATTTATTCATTCATATTTACCGGATTGTGTCCAAGAAGTGACATAATGCCCTCAGACACGTAGTAAATCCTCCCATTAGCGGAAAAGACCATCACGAAGCCTTCCATTGCCTCCAGTACTAAGTATGTGAACTCCTCATTGGATAGGAAAGCGGGCTTCCAATCTTCTTGCACGTCGTGAGCCCGTGATCTGACAGTTATTTCTACAAAACAAAAATGTAAAATTGTAATACTCAAAATACCTTAATCCATGGCTACCCAATCCCAAGCCAGCAGGCCAAATAGCGCCAACAAACGCACGAGCTTGCATAATCATCATCAGTCCCACTGTAACATCACGGCACAGGCGCACCCTCAGGGAGGGGGTATGGTTAGTCCACCACGCGTGCCCAATGCGGATTAGTTGACTTCACATACACATTGGAATTTGTTCTTCAATGTAAACAGGCAGTCCTCACGATGTTTTCCTTCACCGTTTGAGAGCAGTCGGTATTACCTATGTACATAAGTTAGCAGATCTCATTGCCCATGGCATGATGTCCATGTGGATTCGAACCCGGACCTCAAGATTGAGTTTATACCTCTCCGCAACGCGCCACCGACGCTTTTATTTTTGTTATAATAAAATTATACTACCTTTATATGGTAATATGCCATATACCAATGAGTTATGGAAACTCAATCTTGAGGTCCAGGTTCGAATCTGCACGGACCACATGCCATGTACCAATGAGTTATTCTAACTTATGTACGTAGTACCACAGTATAAGAAAGACTATCTACATACGATCTAACACAATATTTTCACAATAAGGATCATTATTGAATGTAGAGTGATGGCTGCCTGATAAATATAAAAGGAAATGAAAGCCTACGTCATCTGTGAGCAGTATCTGTCCAGCAACCATGTACTGTCGCATGTATTCAAAGTACATGTAACATATAGTGGGGAAGCAATACATATCAACATTGTGGGGAATTCAACATTATATTAATGCAAACTAAAAAAATAACATTATGGGGAATTCAACATTATAGGAAGTCAAAATTGTGCCAAATTAAAAATAAAGTCAATATTGCGGGAATTCGACTTTATAGGAAGTCAACATACATAAATACATAAATTCACAACCGTAATCCCTTTTGGGATGGTCAGAAACATTGCTACAACTACCAACTTCATCATCAACAACAAATCAACAAGGAAGCCAACATTATGCTAATTTAAAAAAAGTCAACTTTGCAGGAATTCAATATTTTGAAAATTCATCATTACATTATATGAAGTACACAATAGTACCTACGCATCACGTTCCTAAAAGGTTTGACGCACTTTGATTGACTTACCATTATGATTCTTAAGGAAAGATATTGTAGACTTGAGTACGGTAGACTTGTCCATCTTTCTGTTGTTGTTGGACACCATCGTGCTGAGTTCGTTGACCAGCATGTTGAACTGATCTCTTCTCTTCTTCTCACTCAAGTTACGAGTCCTCCTGACAACATTATTACTTGTAATCAATGACATTCTATATGGGACTCACCACATCATACAATAACGGAACCAAAAAATGGCACATGTATGTAATGTCACCTTTGTATGCATCAATTATGCTTAGCTGTCATACATTGCCGCTGACATTCCAGTCCTTTCAAATCTTTCAAGTGTATTCGGTCACAAAACAGTAATGTACAACAATTAAGCATAACTTAGCGGTCCTGTTAATAGCGCACTACGGTGAAGTCCTCCTTGTATAGAATGTCTTTGCTTGTAATTATAATTCATTGTCCATGTGCAGATTCAGTCGTACGTTTTCATTTCTTGCAATAAATTTAACGTGATTTAGTAATCCATGCACATCATGGTCGGTAAATGATAGAAAGTGGCAGAAACATTAATAAAATAATAAATGGGGCATGTTGCTGAATTATTTACATTCAATCATGAGAGTTCTTTGAGTATTCACAAGTTATGCACATTTTAATGACTTTTTCAATCATGAAGGAAAACATAACCAGACAAAGTGCCTTATTTTGCACCTATTGTATTTTTATTTTACTCTGTATTTTACAGTTTTTGTTTTGGTTTAAAATAAAGTACGAGGGCTGCTATTTATGTATCCGGAATAACAAAGTGAAACAATCATATGGCATTTATTGTAGTTTTATTGCTTTTAAAACTATTCGCTAAGATGATCGATGCACTTTTGCATATGTTGGAAGCAATTTTCGTAGCACTTTTTCCAGTCGGAAAGAGGTATTTCCAAAACGTGCATTTTGAACACATAAACAGTTTGAAACATCCAAACCATGGACTGTTGTTTAGTTTCAGGATCGTAATGTATATATCCAAGATTCGTCACCTGTGTAGATATTATAGACAGCTTTCGACACACCCTGATTGTACTTTTGTAACATTTTTTTACACCAATCGACACAAGCCCGCTTTTGGTCAATTCTCAAGTTATGCGGAATGCAACATGATTTTTTCTTTACAGATTTAAAGTTCTTGTAATAGTGTTATTGATTAATTTTCAAGATAATTATCAAAAATAATAATTAGTTATCTTGACATTTTCGAACCCTGATTTATGTCAATAATAATGCATTAACTTCTCAATGAGATTTCTCGGCAAGTGCTTCTAAAGGAAAATTAATATGGCTCATGACACCACGAGAACAATGATCCGCATCCACACATGTTCTCAGCCCTTCTAGGTGGGAATGTAGTCCTGCTAAACAGTTTCTAAACATTGAAAGCAGAGTAATCATAATAACATTGTGCGGTTGTTTTTTCAACTCATTCTATGGTACGGAAGCGTACGGTACGAGGCGCGGAACGGCGTTAGTGCGAAAAGTAGCACTCTGGGTGCACCTGGGGCATAGGTTAGGGTAGGTAGGTAGGAACGAAGCCCAGATAATCCGAAAATGGCCCACTGACCAAGGATACACACCTTTTCGAGTCATCTTTGTCGTCCCCGTCGTCATCCATGACTCTGTCGCTGATGGCTTGTTCTTCAGCCAGCTCTATCTACAGCTCGCCGTCCCCGCGGCCGCGAGCAGCGCCTCCCATCGCGTGCTGATACTGCCAACTTCTCAACTAAACAGTAAACGGAACAACTTGTATTTACCTACACAAACAAACCGTAAACAAGTCGCATCGCAGCAAATAAACTTCCGTTTAATTCGGTTACCAACTGATTAACACGCACACAAAACAAACCGACTGTCTTTATTTTTGAGTTAGCTGGAAAATGTATGTTGAATGTATGCCGTGCAACAGGCGAGGCGCTGCGTAACGTAAGATGGTCATGCCAGTCTAAAACTCGATATTTAATGTAGTACTTTTCCACATTTACATTACCTTCTTCAAACACTAAACAGGACAGATATTTTAATTTGGTATTCGCGATAATCACAATAGCAAAGAGCTCAAGCTTAAATATTAGCACAAAAACTTCTATGTGGGTACTATAATAATATAATATATGCTTCAACTCTGCATGATTTCTCGTCTCGATTTTCTCGTTTGACTTGCGTTTGACGTAGAAATCCAATCAAACCACCCAAAGATAACAATTTTTTTTTTACACAAACCACAGAGTAACATGAGTCCGTTTCATAACGTGAAAAAATCACAGGGGAGTCCATCTATCTCACTCTAGCATACCATGCCTTTTCTCTTTAGGTAGGTAAGGTACCGTAAAATAAAACGCTTGTAAAACGAGGAAGGGTTGAATATATCTATGGGTGAATACTCTGGACTCTGGTGAATACAGTGGCCGCGGTCCGATTCACGCCAAAATCGATTTTAGCGCTCTCAAACGCGTCCCGATTTGGTGACAGCGCGATCACGTTAGACGGCGTGACGTCATTGATGACGTCACTATCAGCGCCATCTTGGAATTTCTGAGCCCATGCTCCACAGCGATATCACCGTGAGCCTTATGTCAAACCCAAAGAGTAATGTCAAACCACTGTCACTGTCAAACTGATGTTTTATGGCAGTTTTTGGTCCAATATAACGTGAATACAACTGTCAGTGGTTTGAGACCGGAAAAAGCGGTCCGATTCAAATAGCGCCGTAAGTTGTGAAATCGCGCTTTTGTTTCGGACCAGCGATGAAGAATGTTCATGGGTCGGCAAAATTGCTCGAAACGTTGTCACAGTGGAGCTTATATGAATACAAGTACACTAGTTTTTGTTTCATTCAAAAAGACCAAGTAGTTTTGATTTTACAAGCATTTAAAACTGCCGTAAATTTTGAATACTCCGCGCGGGCCCGCCAATATCGTGTGACGTCACGTTATAGCTGGAAGCTCGCTTTTACTAGGGAAATACTGGCCATCTGGGTTTTCCGTAGTCATTTGACGCTGTTAGTGAGTGGTACTTGGAATTTTTTTTTGCGTGACTTATACTTCTGTAAGTGTACAATGTGCTGAGTGTGCATTTAATTATGGATAAAGGGTTTCAAAAAGGACAATCAGCCAAGTGGAGCGCAGCAAAATGAGGTCTGCGAAATATCATCATCATCATCTACGATATTATAATTTTAGGAAGTAATAAAAGTGACCGACCGCCATCTTAAACATTTTAGTTCAATCGTCTGCTTCCAAAATAGATAACTGTGGGTCCGCGTGGACTTCAAAGTCGTATCCGTTGTCAGATTTGAGAAAAGTGGCCGCCATCTTGAACTTTTTTGTTTCTCAACCGATTGCTTCCAAAATCGATATCTGAGGATCCACGCGCACTACAAACCAGAATCCGTTGTCAGATTTGAGAAAAATGGCTACCATCTTCAACTTTTTTGTTTCTCAAACCGATTGCTTCCAAAATCGATATCTGAGGGTCCGCGCGGATTCCAAACTGGAATCCGTGGTCAGATTTGAGAAAAGTGGACGCCATCTTAAACTTTTTGGTTTTTCATCCGATTGCTTCCAAAATCGATATCTGAGGGTCCGCGCGGATCCCAAACTAGAATCCATTGTCAGATTTGAGAAAAGTGGACGCCATCTTGAACTTTTTTGTTTCTCAACCGATTGCTTCCAAAATCAAAATCTGAGGGTCCGCGCGGATTCCAAACTGGAATCCGTGGTCAGATTTGAGAAAAGTGGCCGCGATCTTGAACTTTTTTGTTGCTCTACCGATTGCTTCCGAAACGATATCTGAGGGTCCGCGTGGATTCCAAACTAGAATTCTTGGTCAGATTTGAGAAAAGTGGCCGCCATCTTGAACTTTTTTATTTCTCTACCGATTGCTTCCAAAATCGATATCTGAGGGTCCGCGCGGATTCCAAACTAGAATCCATTGTCAGATTTGAGGAAAGTGGCTGCCATCTTGAACTTTTTTGTTTCTCAACCGATTGCTTCCAAACTCGATATCTGAAGATCCGTGCGGGTTCCGAACTGGAATCCATGGTCAGATTTGAGAAAAGTTGCCGCCATCTCAAACATTTTAGTTAGGCACTCAACCGACTACTTCCAATACCAAAATCGACTGAGATATCGATTTTGGAAGCAATCGGTTGAGAAAAAAAAAAGTTCAAGATGGCGGCCACTTTTCTGAAATCTGACTACGGATTCTAGTTTGGAATCCGCGCGGATCCTCGGATATCGAGTTTGGAAGTAATCGGTTGACTAACAAAAAAGTTCAAGATGGCAGCCACTTTTCTGAAATCTGACAATGTATCCTAGTTTGGAATCCGCGCGGACCCTCAGATATCGATTTTGGAAGCAATCGGTTGAGAAACAAAAAAATTCAAGATGGCGTCCACTTTTCTCAAATCTGACTACGGATTCTAGTTTGGAATCCGCGCGGACCCTCAGATATAGATTTTGGAAGCAATCGGACGAAAAACGAAAAAGTTCAAGATGGCGGTTACTTTTGTCTCATCTGAGACCAGATTCTGGTGTGGAGTCCGCGCGGACCAGTGTTGCCAATGCTACGGCAATTTTCGTGTTCTACGGTTTTCAGGCCAAAAAATTACAAAATCCACGGCCTACGGCTGCAACCCTGTGGCCGTAGCAGATTCTACGGCTTTTCGCAAATTCTACGTAATTGACTAATTTATTTATAAAAAATTCACTTTCAGAGTATTAGACTGTTATAAATAAGTGTATGGTTCGACTGTGTACTGTATCCAATTCGGAATCCGAATGCCAACATTGCAACTAAGTTGTCTACCTACGGTATGTTGGCTGGGTTTTGTTCCTCTTGCTCTGTGAGCAAAAAACAGATGAGATGAAATTGTTTTCCACACAAATAGATAAAATTCGCAAACGTTTAATTAACGTTAAAAACCTTAAAACAGCACCATTTGGCTAATATTGACAAGTGTTTCCTTTATTAAGCAGTGACACGGCCCACCGTTGGTCTTTTTCCATATACCTAAACACGGCTTTTTTACCTAATGTACACGGCCGCCTAAAAATTTGCATTGGCAACACTGGCGCGGACCCTCAGTCGATTTTAGAATTGGAAGTAGTCGGTTGTGTGCCTAAGTAAAATGTTTGAGAGGCCGTCACTTTTATTTATTAGTTTTATTACTTATTATAATAATATGTCTGATTCACCCTCCCTTCCTGCGAATCAATTGCGAAGTTCGAATGTTCGGGTAGACCCACAGGTCTACCCGCACATTCGAACTTCGCAATTGCGTGAATGTTTTCGTTCCAATGTCAACTCTATTACAATGAAGTGCGGAAAGAAACATGGGGGGATCATCGAAACATCGAAAGTCCGGGTACAGGGCCTGTGCTCAGCAGTGGGAAGTATAATAGGCTGATGATGATGATGACGTGCCTACATCGGGGACCACTCTCCAGGTCTAGGAGGTATCACCCTCCCCCTGTTGCGTCGCAATGGTAATTTAATATTAGATTTAAAAAAAAATGTATTTATCGCATCTCCGCGGGGTGGAGGGGGGGGGGAGTGGTATACGCGAGAAGCTCTCCCCTCCCCTTACCCCTCCCCCTAACTCCTGCGCCCTATTTGTTTATTTTTCCCGCGTAAATCGCGTAATCTTCGAGCGCACCTACGAAAGTGTAGGGCGGCCTTTAGGCCGGTTTATCTCGCTTTAGCGAGAGCTATAACGTGACGTCACACGCTGTGAGCGCAGGCCGGCTGAATTTCGTAGCGCGAACCCATTTTCAAAATTCCATATCTCGGGAACTAATCAACGTATCTTAATAATTTTATCATACAATTTTTTTATTTTTAGTGGAGAATACGATGAGCTAATAACCAAAATTTATGAGCAATCTCCATTATGGACGTTAGCACTGTGAGCCATGAAATGGTGAATCGGACCGCGGCCAGTGAACGCAAATACATAGAATCGAAAATTCTTCGTCTATGCATAGAATAAAAACTGCAATAGTTTTTCCATGCTATGTTATCATAGAACATTCTAAGTGGAACAAGTGGAACGCCGATTTTTCCATATACAGCTTCCGCCTTCTATCGTTTACGTTTCGAAGCACTATGTGTTGAAATAAGGGTTCGTATCTTGATTCTTGAAGCGATAGCGTAGCGCGCTACATACCTTCTCTTTCTACGGGCTAGATAAAACCTAAAACCATACCGTGGCCGCACATGAAACAGCAATAGTGGCCGCACATGAAACAGCAATAGTGTGACTTTTGCATAGACGAAGAATTTTTATTACAAGCTTTTATTTAACTTGCCTTGTTTCTTTTATTTATTCGGTTGTTTATTTGCACGTTCGGGTGAAATCTTACATGTTAATTTTAACCCACTTCTAGATATTCAATCAAGCTGAAACTTGGTACACATATAGGAATCCAATGACAACACAATAATATGGTGACAGCGACCTGGTGCTGCTGCCAGAATCGTCTCCGTAAAAGGAAACTCCTCAACGGTTAATAGCAAAACGAACATTTTAACCAAGATCTGGTGCTGAAGCCAGGAATGTCTCCGTACGAGGGAACTCCTCAACGGTTCAAAGCATTGGCTTGTTATTTTGTATACACGTTCAGGTTTGATAGCAAAACGAAAATTTTAACCAAGATCTGGGCCAGGAATGTCTCCGCACGAGGGAACTTCTCAACGGTTCATAGCATTGGCCTGCTATTTTGTATACACGTTCAGGTTTGATAGCAAAACGAACATTTTAACCAAGATCTGGTGCTGAAGCCAGGAATGTCTCCGTACGAGGGAACTCCTCAACGGTTCATAGCATTGGCTTGCTATTTTGTATACACGTGCAGGTTTGAATGCAAAAGAAACATTTAAAAAGTGCAAATGACTAAAAAGATAAAAATAAAATTAAAAGTAAAAAAAACTTTTAAAAACCAGCTTTTATTAAGGTTTACTTAAAAATAAAAAAATAAGTAATTAATTCTAGTGTGCCAATGCATTTGTAGTGGATATAGTTTACATGGGTCGATTCTAATAAAAGAAACTAGTGTCAAAGTTATCGCTAAAATGTAATACAATTATATTATGTTTAGTTAAATATCTAAAAAGCTTGTCGCGTGTATGTATTCTTGCTTATAAGACCTCAAGCGCGACAAGCTTTTAGATATTTAACTAAACATAATATAATTGTATTACATTTTAGCGATAACTTTGACACTAGTTTCTTTTATTAGAATCGACCCATGTAAACTATATCCACTACAAATGCACACTAGAATTAATTACTTATTTTTTTATTTTTAAGTAATTCTATTACGTTGGTAGACGGAATATCAGTGTAACCAGCTTGGGTAGCATGACAACCTGCCGTGCGAAAGAGCAAAGAACGAGATAAAAGACGTGATAAAGCCGTATCACGGCTATCGCGGGTGTGCATGCTACCAGTGCAGGTAACATGCCAACCCGCGATAGCCGTGATACGGCTTTATCACGTCTTTTATCTCGTTCGACGTCAGCTCAATCGACGTCAAGCCTACTCACGGTGCTTTTGCATCGTGCATCGTGCATGACCTTGGCGGGACGTACAGCGGGGCTGGACCGTGAATATGGCGCTTTAGTCAGATTAGTTAGGGCCTCTACCCGGACATTCGAAGTTCGTGATTGCGTGAACGTTTTCATTCCACTGTCAACTCTATTACAATGAAGTTCGGACCGAAACGGTCCAGAAATATTGAAAATCGAAACTCCGGGTACAGGGCCAGACGCATCCGTTGACGAAGTAGGTATACGTTCATATTTTTCTGCATACTTAAAACCACAAATTTGTACTATTTTATTTGTATTTTATTATCTGCCTGGTCACGCATCCATGTTTCGTCAATGCCATCTATCGAGCCATTTGTAACTAATTTTTCTTTTTTATTGAATTTTGGAAAATCCCTCATTTGTGTCACGATGTGGCTCTATCTATTCATGATGCGTCGTACTAAAAATGCGATGTACTAAAATCCGAATTTTACGTTATTGAATCTATGGTCAGTCAGTTGGGTGTCAGTTGCTATAAAATAGTAGCTTCAGTGCTGCCAAGTTAGGCGATTTATCGCCATTTAGGCTACATCAGCACGGGTAGCATGTAGGGATTGCAATCCGGTGCAATTTTCAATCCGGCCGGATCCGACCGGATTGATAATATCCACAATACTTTTAGTTTTCATTTTAAAATCATCTGTAAAACAATACTACAGGTGTTTCTAGCAACTATGATTAAAAAGTTACGAAATTTCTTTCGTATTAATAATGCTAAAAAAACATTTTCTGTGTATTATTTCGAGATTTTTTTTTTAACAAAGAACCAAATTAAGAAGTAGATCGATTTTAGGACCTATCAGTATGTTATTGCAAAAATTCGTCAGGTACCTACTTACAATTCAACGTCACGTGAAAAGAAACTGAAGTCAGGCCTTATATCACAATTAGATCACAACAAGATATTTGAAGAATTTGGTGGTGAAAAATTAAAATAAACTTTTGCGTATTATTTCGAAAAAGTTTACAATTTCTCAGTTTACAATATCCGTGAAGGTGCGGATTCGTAGCATTTTCGCTAAAAAAAAAAGGTTTTATGCCATTTTCAAGACATTAGCCGGATCCGGACCGGATCCGATGGTCCGGAAATGGTGCCGGATCCGGAAAACCGGATTGCAATCCTTAGTAGCATGCCAACCGGCGTTAGCCGTCATACTAGCCGTATCACGGCTATCGTGGATCCCCTGCATGCTACCCATGCAGGGGATCTATCGACGACCAAAAAATTCGTTTTGTGACCGGTCGCCATTTAAGCTATCTCGAAAATTCAAATTGGTGATTTTAGGCTATATAAACAGACTATTTTGGGCTATTTGAGGAAAGCTCTAGAATATAATAGGTACCTTCTTGTAAAATTACATGATTTTTTCAACGCAGACGGTATAAACTATACACTATAACCATAGCGTAACTATAGCACACTATGTAGGTACAGTCAAGAGCACATCAAGCTTGATACTTTGGACTTTGTACCGTTCTTATTAAGTGCGTCATAAAAGCGTTACAAATGTTACAATCGAACTGCAAGGTAAAGCTTGATGTGCTCTTGACTGTACCGCATAATGTACGTGTATGTTATGTGGTAGTTGAGAGCTATTTTTAAGTTGTGAGTGGGGATTGAAGTTGTATAAAAATATTTTTATTATAAAAATATATTAATATTTAATATAACATTTATTTTTGCCAATTTGCGGTACTTTTAGGCTACTTTAGGCTATTTATATACAGGGTGTTTGGTAGAACGATGAAGATATTTTCTGAGCTGATTGAGGGCACCTTTATGAACATTTCAAACCACATATAGTATAATGACATGTCTCATAGTTTTTAAGTTATGATCAAAAGTTCGTTTTTTTGTTTATTGCGGGAATCGGTGCGATTAGAGATCCATAACATACAAGTTAGTGCCTCAATACGTTTTATTTTGGTTTTGAATTAGTCCTAAGTACACAGTCTTTCATCAGGATAAGTTTAAACAATAATTGGAAAGGCAATCATTAACAAATCTTGATTTAAACTTGTCACAAATAATTTTTTTTGTAAAAATGTTTTTACTCTACCGATCATTAAAAAAAAGCTACAAATGGAAAATTTGTTCAAATTATTTAAAAACTACTTTGGTTAGTACACTTTCAATCAATAAAAAAATTATTAGCAATAAGCCACAACTAAAGCAACAATTGCATTTTTACATAAGATGGTAGACAAAACTGAAAAACAAATAAACATAGAAAAACGCAATCAGCTCAGAAAATATCTACATCGTTCTACCAAACATCCTGTAGGTATATAGGAAAAAAATTAGGCGACTTTAGACAACTTGGCCTGAGAATTTTGGCGATTCAGACCGGCTGAGACTTGGCAACACAACACTGAGTAGCTTACTGCTTATCTTATCTTCAGTGTTGCCAACTTAGTGGATTTTCCACTAAAACTGGTGGTTTGGACCCCCCTCCTAGTGGTGAAATTTTGCGTTTAGTGTCTGGTGGTTTTTTCTAGTGGTAAAATTGAGTTTCAAGAGAGCTATTTTGACTCTCACACAGCCTAATTTCATACTCGAAAATGTCTTAAACTTTAAGTTTATTCATTATTCGATCATAATTTTGAAATAGTACGATTAAAAAAAAAGCACTCCAATTAATACACAGATGATCACTCAACCACTAAGCCGATTTACTTACTGATTATTTGCATTACTAGAAAAATATTTTGTTACACAACTATTCACCGTCGAGACCGCAGGGCCATGTGGATTCGAAGCCAAACCTTTCTTTAGGGACCTGGGTACAACAAGGTGTCCTTAGCTGTGCAGCGGAGAAAAGCCGCCATCATAATCGTCACTTTAGGTCTATGTACGGCCACAAACGAATAAGTTTGTTTCCTTTATATTATTTCATTAGTTACTTTGTTTAGTTTAGTTAGGTATATTTTAGGACTTCAAAATAAAGCATGTAATTATTCATATGCTCACGACTATATTCCCGAGGAGGTAGTACCGAAAATCTATCCAGTGTGATGGATGAGGAATGAGCCCGTCGCCACTTGATATGGAAAGTGGGTACATTACATGCTTCGAAATTGAAGCATGCAGGTTTCCTCGCTATGTTTTCCTTCACCGAAAAGCCAGTGGTGTTGCAAATCGTACATAAATTCAGAAAAACCCATCGGCCTGGCTGGACGAGAGCCGCCGAGAGCATTACTGTTTTTACCATAGAGCGAGAAGAAAAAACGTTGATAAAATCTAGTTCCTTGTGACCCCCTTAATTTTTAACTTTTTGACATTTTTATTATTTGTTAGCAAATTCGTCGTAATAACGTCGTAATGTCGTTTTTTTTATTATCCAGCTCTTACGGTTCAAAAGTTGCAGCCCTAAATATGTAGGACAGACGGACGGACGGTCAACGTAACAGGCTCAAATTTTCACCCTTTGGGTACGGAACCCTAATAAACGTTACTAAATATGGAAGTATAATAAAGGTAAAAATAATTACCAATATAGGTACCCATTGTTTTCTTGTTTAGTGGAAAATTTAGTGATTTTTAGAGTAGGACCACTTTCTGTTAGTGGTTTTCTGGTGGTTTTAGGAGTTGAATCTGGTGGAGAGCTAATTTAACCGTTGGCAACACTGCTTATCTTATCTATGGTCAGTTGAATTTGTTATGTGGGGTGTGGTGGTTGTGTCGCTTAACTTGCGAATATTTTAGTTTTGTTGTGTTGTTTACGTCTGATAGGACTTGTAAATTTTCGGTTTTGTCCGAAAATAATGCGGCCGCGGCCGGACGGGCACTCGTGCCCGCCAAAACCATCACCAAATATAGAGGTAATATTCATCATTATTTTGCTCAGAAATCATTTCTAGCGGAGCGCCGCCGCGCCGGCAAGCTGTAAAAACAGTTTTTTTTGTTTCATTGACATTGGCGTTACGTTACGTAATTGTATAAAACAAGAGGGCTCCTCATCAAACGACTATGACAGTTATCCTCGCCACGCGGCTATTACGTAAGGAAATTATGTAAGGATATAAGTAGGCAAAGGGAAGATCGTCGCAGAACCTCCATGGAAACAGGAGCGCATGTAGCGCGTACACTCCTGCATGTATCGTAAACACGCACGTAAACAAACAGACGCCACAGGCATATTGGCAACCAGCTCGGCGCTCTCCTGTGCAGGAGCGGCCACGGGTCCGCCTTGCGCCCGGCGGCAGCGTCCCGCGCAATGCAATCGGTATTCTGTAAGCTATTACCATTGTACCTTTGCGGTATTGCATAACTATTTAATTACTTTTGATATTACCAATTGACGTTAGGGTATTTTGCTAGGGCTAAACTTATTTGTGCCTCTGATTTATATCTGTAATCACTTCTTTCTTGTACTGGCGCGTGCCTATGAACATGTACATTCTTTTATGTAACATTAAAACTACATAAATTGTTTATGTAACATAGTTGTAACTCTTATCTTGGCTGAAATTGTGATTGTCAAACAAATTTATTTACCTATTTCGTTTTTTTAATAAAAATGTTAGGTACTTACTTAAGTTTCTGAGAAGTTAGTCAATATACTTACTCATATTTAGGTAGGTACTTGCCTTTACCAATTTTTTAAATAAATCGAATAGTCCTAAAAATGATGACAAAATGCTAAGTGTGTTAGATAATAAAAGAAATAGTTACAGAAATAAATGTTCCATTTTATACTTACACTCTGCTATTTGTACATGACACATGGCTGATATACAGCAGGGTTGGAAAAAAAAAATATTTTTAAATTGTAATCTAATCACCATTAAATGGAGTCTAGTCTGAAATGAAGTCTAAATATGGAACTTAGCCTTTTTGACTAAAAGTTGTAAAATTGCTGTTTTTTTTTTATTACACTAGACGGTAGTAACTATTAAATAATCTTTGACACTAGTATCCAGACCAACCAGCTCATAGTCTTCGGCATTTTCGTTTCGTATGACAACGAATAAAAAATCACTACATAGTATAAAACAAAGTCGCTTCCCGCTGTCTGTCTGCCCCTATGTATGCCTATATATGATCTTTAAAACTACGCAACAGATTTTGATGCGTTTTTTTTTAAAAGATAGTGATTCAAGAAGAAGGTTTATATAAGCATCGCTCGGTTGCGGTCGCTAGTAATTGATAAATACAACTAAAAATTGTGAGAAAAATTATTTCATGATCGTGAGCTTCTTTTTTCGCGAATCGTGATCGGATAAACATGGCGTTACATTACTAGCGCAATATTTATAATTATCAAGATAATTATCAATTTATAGTTAATTATCAAGATAATGATCATGAGAATTAAATTATCGTGATAATTATCAATGATAATAATTATCCTTTCAAACCCTAAGGCATAGCCATTTATTTGGTTCTGGCACTGTAGTAACAAAGGCTAGCTAGTAAAACTAGACTAGGTAAAGCAAAGCCATTTGGTCTGGCACTGTAGTAACAAAGGCTAGCTAGTAAAACTAGACTAGGTAAAGCAAAGCCATTTGGTTCTGGCACTGTAGTAACAAAGGCTAGCTAGTAAAACTAGACTCGGTAAAGCAAAGCCATTTGGTCTGGCACTGTAGTAACAAAGGCTAGCTAGTAAAACTAGACTAGGTTAAGCAAAGCCATTTGGTTCTGGCACTGTAGTAACAAAGGCTAGCTAGTAAAACTGGACTAGGTAAAGCAAAGCCATTTGGTTTTGGTACTGTAGACACAAAGGCTAGTTACTAAAACTGGACTCGGTAAAGCAAAGCCATTTGGTCTGGCACTGTAGTAACAAAGGCTAGCTAGTAAAACTAGACTAGGTAAAGCAAAGCCATTTGGTCTGGCACTGTAGTAACAAAGGCTAGCTAGTAAAACTAGACTAGGTAAAGCAAAGCCATTTGGTTCTGGCACTGTAGTAACAAAGGCTAGCTAGTAAAACTGGACTAGGTAAAGCAAAGCCATTTGGTTTTGGTACTGTAGACACAAAGGCTAGTTACTAAAACTGGACTAGGTAAAGCAAAGCCATTTGGTCTGGCACTGTAGTAACAAAGGCTAGCTAGTAAAACTGGACTAGGTAAAGCAAAGCCATTTGGTTCTGGCACTTTAGTAACAAAGGCTAGCTAGTAAAACTAGACTAGGTAAATCAAAGCCATTTGGTCTGGCACTGTAGTAACAAAGGCTAGCTAGTAAAACTAGACTAGGTAAAACAAAGCCATTTGGTCTGGCACTGTAGTAACAAAGGCTAGCTAGTAAAACTGGACTAGGTAAAGCAAAGCCATTTGGTTTTGGTACTGTAGACACAAAGGCTAGCTACTAAAACTGAACTAGGTAAAGGAAAAACATTTGGTCTGGCACTGTAGTAACAAAGGCTAGCTAGTAAAACTGGACTAGGTAAAGCAAAGCCGTTTGGTTTTGGTACTGTAGACACAAAGGCTAGTTACTAAAACTGGACTAGGTAAAGCAAAGCCATTTGGTCTGGCACTGTAGTAACAAAGGCTAGCTAGTAAAACTAGACTAGGTAAAGCAAAGCCATTTGGTTCTGGCACTGTAGTAACAAAGGCTAGCTAGTAAAACTAGACTCGGTAAAGCAAAGCCATTTGGTTTTGGTACTGTAGACACAAAGGCTAGCTAGTAAAACTGGACTAGGTAAAGCAAAGCCATTTGGTCTGGCACTCTAGTAACAAAGGCTAGCTACTAAAACTGGACTAGGTAAAGCAAAGCCATTTGGTTCTGGCACTGTAGTAACAAAGGCTACCTACTAAAACTGGACTAGGTAAAGCAAAGCCATTTGGTCTGGCACTGTAGTAACAAAGGCTAGCTACTAAAACTGGACTAGGTAAAGCAAAGCCATTTGGTTCTGGCACTGTAGTAACAAAGGCTACCTACTAAAACTGGACTAGGTAAAGCAAAGCCATTTGGTCTGGCACTGTAGTAACAAAGGCTAGCTACCATAGCTAGCTACTAAAACTGGCCTAGGTAAAGCAAAGCCATTTGGTCTGGCACTGTAGTAACAAATGCTAGCTACTAAAACTGGACTAGGTAAAGCAAAGCCATTTGGTTCTGGCACTGTAGTAACAAAGGCTACCTACTAAAACTGGACTAGGTAAAGCAAAGCCATTTGGTCTGGCACTGTAGTAACAAAGGCTAGCTACTAAAACTGGACTAGGTAAAGCAAAGCCATTTGGTTCTGGCACTGTAGTAACAAAGGCTACCTACTAAAACTGGACTAGGTAAAGCAAAGCCATTTGGTCTGGCACTGTAGTAACAAAGGCTAGCTACTAAAACTGGACTAGGTAAAGCAAAGCCATTTGGTTCTGGCACTGTAGTAACTAGAGAGCGGATATTCGGATTCATATTTACCTGCACTTCTTTTTTTCACAAGAATAATTTGGACATGTCTTAATTTCATTTATTTTATGTAACAATCCCAGGATCGTTCTTCAGTCCCGGGATTGCTAAAATATCGTAAAACTTGGACATTTGAACAACTCTGACAACATGAACAACTCGGACAAGATGAACAACTGACAATTTAGTCAACTTATACAATGTTGCCTGAGTTGACCAAGTTGTTCATGTTGTATGAGATGTTTTGTTGTCGAAAGTACTTAATTGAACAACATGAGCAACTTGACCAAGTCAAGTCTGTTGGCCAAGTTGATCAAGTTGTCAGAGTTGTTTACGTTGTAAGAGTTGTTCATGTTGCCTGAGTTGTCCGAGTTGTTTATTTTGTCCGAGTTGTCCAAGTCGACCGAGTTGTTCATGTTGTCCAAGTTGTTCTATACCTCGCGGCACGAAACTCACGCGCTCGAATCTGTGAATTTAGACGAAAATAGTGCATCATTGTGCCTTGTACATACGGTCAGCGCATTCAAGGTCAGCGCTAGAGATTCATGCCGCGACTTATACGTACTGTTGACTACCTACGAGGACCAATATAACTTTATTCAGAAAGGCATATCCGTATTATGTTTTCGTGGGGGAAAAGTTTTGTTTGAAGTTTAGGTAAACATGCATCCGATTATCCGATCTCTAGTAGTAACAAAGGCTAGCTAGTAAAACTGGACCAGGTAAAGCAAAACCATTTGGTTCTGGCACTGTAGTAACTACAGATCGGATATTCTGATGCATATTTACCTGCACTTCATTTTTCACAAGAATAATGTGGACACGTCTTAATTTAATTCATTTTATGAAACAATCCCAGGATAGTTCTTAAGTCCCGGGATTGCTAAAATATCGTTTGACATTTGAAAAACACGGACAACATGAACAACTCGGAAAATATGAGCAAATGACTATTTGGTCAACTTATACTATGTTGTCAGAGTTGACCAAGCTGCTACGACCAAGCTGTCCATGTTGTCCGAGATGTTTTGTTGTCAAAAGTAATTGGACAACATGAGCAACTTGACCAAGTCAAATCAGTTGGCCAAGTTGTCAGAGTTGTTTACGTTGATCGCGCTTTCGCTCTCTTTCTATTTACTTACGTGCGATCGAACGAGATAAAAGGCGTTATTATAGTATATCACAGATAATAGTACAGATTTTGTAGGTACTTGTAACCAAAACTGAGAAAATACTTTATTCAGAATCCAGATTAGAATCGATCTCACATCTTTTTGGATGGGACCATTTTTATTTGGCCTAAATCGAAACTAGCTACACAAACACCTCATGACAGTGAGTATGCGGGGTGCGGTGGTGAAGGACGGGTGTGAGCGGGGGGGGGGGGGGGGGGGATAGTAAATACGACGACTATCTTAAGAGGGCTATCGGAGTCCAGTGGCGCCCTCATAAGAAAGCCTAAATTAAAAAAGTGCTCAACAGATAAACTACAAAAGCCGTTCTTCTTTATTGAGAAATCTTTTTTAATGTGATGAGGGCGCCACTGGACTGCGATACCCCTCTTAAAAAAGTGCTCAATTGACAAACTATAAAAGCCTTCAAGCAATTTTCATCGAATACTTTTATAGGTTTTTTAAAGGTCGAAACATACCTACACACAAAGATTTTGAAAAAAGAAAAAAAACGGCCTCTTTTGTTTTTATTCGAAACTGTCTAAAAGTGAAATGTTTAGAACCTATAAAAGTATTAAGTATAACAATGGCTTGAAGGCTTTTGTAGTTTGTCAATTGGGTACTTTTTAATTTAGGCTTTCTTTATTGAGAAAACTTTATTAATGTGATGGGGCGCCACTGGACTCCGATAGCCCTCTTTTAGGATATATTGTCTTTTTTATATGTTTCAACGGAATTCGATTTACTTCAATAACAATTCATTGGCTTGTATGAGGGTTTCGGTTATTCCATTAACACAATGTGTAGAAAAGTTATCCCAAATATTATATTACATTTTATATTGCCTAACACAACTTCAGTATTTCATTTGCAAGCCAAAAGTTAACAAGGTCGAGAAATAGTTAAGCTTAACTCTAGGCCTAATAGTTCAGACTATGTTGAATTATGTAACGAAATAATTTTACCGTAACTGACGTTGTAAGGTTGCATTACGTGTGATCTAACCAGTTATAACCATGAGAGCTTTAACGATGGCTTAACCTCTCATAGGTGGTACAGGGTCCAACTTAATATTCCGTCGGTTTTTTAAGAGTATGATCAGACCGTTTCGGTCTCATAGTTTTTCAGTATGATGGTCTGATCATACCCTTAAAAAACCGTCAGCATCTCAAGCAGGATCCTTGTATACAGGGTGCCCCAAAACTCAACGCCAAGTCGCAAATAGGAGATATATATATTTATAACTGTTCGGGGAAAAATACAAAAAAAAATCCAAGTTTGATAGTTTTCGAGACTGAAATTTTTTTTAACATTGGAAAAATCGCCACCCTGCGCTCAACTTTTAGATATACTACAAATATGTAAATTTTTTCATAAAAATACTTGTTACGCAATCTTAATAATCTTTTCCGCGGACCCAATTTAAAAATAAACTATTAGTTCCATACTTTTTACAGAAAACACTTTTTTCTGTCAGACTTCTGCGGTAACAATTTTTTCTGTCAACTTTGAGACTACACCTGTATAAAAAATGTATGGCGGTAACCTGGCAAATAATTTCAAAAGTTGGCCAATTTTGAAACTTTTGTTGACTTTTACTAATAATATATGTAAATATTGTTTAGTCGGACTAGATACTTAAAATACGTACTGTTTTTGCACTAAAATTACTATTTTAAATTTTGTTCTGTGTAAAGAACGTTCGGTTATTAGTATATACAGTCCCCACTATATTTTGTTCTTCATAAATGACACTCGGTTTCTAATTAGTAAATTTATTATTTTTATTTTATTGCTTTTCTTTAAATATTTTCAATAGTTTTTGCTAGATTTTGGGATGGTTATAAGGCTGATTTGATAATGTCTTATATTGAACTTAATTTTAGGAGTTACTTAATTGTTTCAAGACATTTATTCGTTAATTTAGCTGTGAGGCAAACTTCTAGTTTTGATAATTATTTTTATTTGTGTTCTTTTAAGATTGATCTCATACTCGTAATTTGTCTTCAAAGTCTGAAAACAGGGTCTGAAAAGTATGTTTCTAGTATTTTGAGTTTATTTTATGAGTCCTAAACTTAGATTTTGTGATTTAATGTGCCAATAATGTTTGAATGTAAGAATTGTTTTGTATTGATTTTTAACAAAGGCTAGTTTTGTAAACGAATGTTGACTTTTATAATTTTGTTCCAAGTAGAAATAAAAAGAATTACCTTTGATGAATACGTTAAAATACGTGTTATTTTTTAAATTTGGACAACCCAAACTTACACCCAAACCTAAAGACTAGTTTTGCCATTGAGACAGAGTGTTCTACAAAAAGAGCAAAAAGAAGTACAAATGAGACTATTAAATAAGCAAGATCTCATAATATCATATTAAAGAACTTTTCTTCGGAAAAAAATATAATAAGCATAAGGAAATAGCTTAAAACACTTATCAAAGTTCAGGACTCAGTGATGATGAATGATTTGTTCTTCTTTTAGAACATCCGGTTATACCAACAACTTTTTTTTCTGATCTTGGGACTCAGGAGGATAATATGTGTGGTCACAGTTATAGTGAAAATATAATACCAGATAGACCCCTGCGACCCCTCCCTGGTGGACCTGACCAGGTTCCTGGGAGGGACGCTCGTCGCTTTATGCCTATGCGGAGCTCGGGTCTGTGATCCTAGGCCTTCTTAATAATTACTAGGGGGATGGGGTATAGGTTACCCCTCCTGGGTTCGGTCTTGTCTCCTGGCTCACCCCGCGAGCTTGGCAACCGTCTTGAAAGTCGGAGATAGAAACAATAAATTCATATTCTAAAAGCTAATTTCATTTAGTATGACAAGTCCAATTATTTTCCCCGATTTCTATAGGTTTCTTGAGGGAAGTTGTTCCATACAGTAATGAAAATGTCTAAAACCTCATTCTGTAGTGTTAGTTTAGCACTAATTGCAGTTTTTGGTAATAAACAAATATTTTTAAGTAGCGACCCCTATGATCCCCGGTTACCAGTGGCTACCTATTTTCAGTCAGATCGATGCAAGTTAGTGCGTATGAAGTTTCCATAATGGCTGTCTTGAATTGGGCCAACCAAATTTGACCAGGGTCCTCTACAACATTTGTTCGGGGCCTATGACCCTCGTCGTAGTTTTTGAGGGCATTTGACCCTATCTGTGAGCGGACGACCTTTGGGGAGGGTCGAGATTTTCTGGTACTCATTTTTTACTTCCACAGCATCCTTGAGAAGAATCTGTATCATTGCACGTACCTGTCACCATTGACATTGGTAAAGCATTTTTCTCAAACTGTTAGATTTATCTATCAATAAAGTTATAAGAACCAAAGTTATAGATAAAATATACAACTTATTGTTCTTAAAATGTTTTTAATATATTTCAACGGGCCGCAATTTTTTTCTTAGTTATGTTCGGCCCCCTCTATTTTAATTAAGAACACCTAAATAATAATTACCGCGACGGGGCCAAACTTTATCATGAGTCATGACTTCATGACTTGTAACTCTCACTTAAGGATTCATACACTATTACCCTTCGTCCTGAGATTATATTCTCTTTGTTTCGAAAATATAAATTCTAGCGTGTCAATTGTGGTGTCAGTCTAGGCTACAGGTAACCGCCGGCCAAGGTAAAAGGCAATAAGGGTGAGGAAAAAAGTTGGTGGGAGGCAGGGTGTCCATACTGTATGTAGTACTAGATATTATTTCTTATACTGTACCTGTGCCCTGCAGTTCGACGTATATACACATATATAGGCTGATGATGATGACTAATAAGCCGGTATAATATTGGCTCGAATAACTTGTTTATTGTCTTGCTAATTAATCTATTTCACACTTCACACATTGTCATCATTCCATCGCTATCCCTAGAGACGGTTATTGTATTGTATAATTATAATTTATTTCAGACCCTCTTATGTTCATATGTGTTCAACAATTCACTTATAACTACATGTATATCAAAACCTTGGCACAACTGGTAAAATCGGTCCAGTAGTTGCGTGATGTACGACAAACAGACAAAAAATAAAAAAAATATGTGATTTGTAGTCGGGAACTAGGGACTTATGGACTTAAACACCATTTTGAAATGTTTTTACTGTAAATATTTTCAATGTACAGACACACTTATGTTACAGTTTTATAATAGTGTAGATGTACGGATAACGTTTTTTTAAACCTACTGTAGGTGTACATCATATTTGCACATTAAAAAACCGTCCCAAGTGCTGAACGAACCCGCGCACCGAGGGTTCTGTACCAATATATTAAAATTAGAAAAAACGTAACGGCCCATTGCAGAAAAGTAAGTATACGGCGTCAGTAGGCGGTGCCGCGCCGCCGCCCCGCGCCGGTGCCGTTGCAAGCGCAGTGCTCCACAGCGCGGAGTCAGTGTGCCAGTGGGTCGCGACTCGACTCGTTACGTAAGCAAGCCCGCTTACTTCACTTTGCGTAAGAACTTGTAAGCAGTGCCCTGCTAGACGTTGATTTAATGTTTCGTGTCTTTGCTGGTTTTATCAGAGTACTTATCAACTAATCGGCATGTCGAGCTTTTTTTTGTAATTTTATTATTATGAGCTTTTGCTTGCGACTTCGTCTGTTTATCCAGAATAATCCAGATTACCCCTTTAGGGGTAGATTTTCGAAAATTGCTTTCTTAGTGCACCATTACACCCATACTCAGTAGAATCTATATTCCATGTTTCTATCTTCAGCGGTTTAGGCTGTGCGTTGTCTATTAGTCAGTCACGCACGGAACTCTTTTTATTAAATAAGTTAACACTTTATTGTACAACCTATGTTGTATACACACAAGTCCCATTGATACAAACAATAGAAAAGAAATGTAGAAAGGGCCGCTATATCTCATAAGAGATGAACAGAACCACAGAATAGGTAATAGTATATAGTTCTACATACAGAACGGCCACTCCCCGCCCCCCTCTGACTTCAGATACCTCACCCCCCCTCACACTGTCTGTGGTAACTTGAGGGAAGCCGAGCAAGGGAATGCAAAATATATTTTATTTTTCTCCTCACAGTAAAAATAAACGCTGGAAAATAACGCTAAATTCACTTTTTTATGATTCTTTTGCTTAAAAACTATTTTAAATAACAGAATGAACTATAAAAAGTAACAAAATGTATAATGTAGTTCATACGATGCGTGTTAAGTCAACCCTACACATATGTCATGCACAATTTTCGCAAAGTGCGCATGTGCGAACGTCATCATGTCAAATCTAAAACGTTGTTTGAAGTGCCGGACCTGTGACAGAACTAAAAGAAAAAAAATTTCGATTCCCAAAATTCGATAAATATGAAAAAAAAAAATGGTTAAATTATTTTAGCTCTGTGATCTCTAAATCCAAAAATGGTCGCAAGCAAATAATTCTAACTCCATGGAGAAAACCTTTGCATACTCAAAATGTACACACGGCGACAGGTCAGGTTACCCTGTTTGGACTTTGAACTATTAGAAGTTGAACGCTGCGAATCGTGCGAGAGGGTGCGGCATGTTGTTGTTGTTTCGTCTCACATCACGCTGCGCCCGCGCCGGCAGCCGCGTCTATGCAGGCTCTCTACCTCACTATTTTGTGTTTTGTACGTAGTGTAGTTATGGGTATGTAGGGTGCGTAACCTGATGTGTCGCCGTGTGTACAGTAGACACCCTGTCGCAGAATGTAGGTACTCAGGGGCTGTCTAAACAGAAGTGACGTGGCGCGGACATTTCGCGGGCGGGGTGCGGCAATATAAACCTTATAGTACGTAGCATAGAGTCGTTTGGAGAATTACGCCCGCGCCTCCAGGCGACGTCGCCTGGTGTCAGGGGCGCGATTTTTCTTTACGTCAAAAAACGACGCTTTGCTACGTAATATCAGGCCTGTCTCACTCCACAGCTCAGGTAAGTTTGACAGCCGGACACCTCCGAGGTGTAAATCGCAATAGGTTGTCACTCACCCCTCGGTGGTCACCAAAAAGATTAAAACCCAATAAGGTACAGCTTGGCCAAAAACGCCACTGTCGCTTTACATGGCAACACTACACTACAACCTAAACTATTTTGATACTTGCTGTATTTACTCCAAAAGTTTATGCAAAACGTTATCTATATTTAGCTAAATTAAGCTCTGGCAGCTGCGAGGCTAGTACGTCAACCCGCGATAGCAACATTTAACATATCCATCTGTAAAATTTAGTATTTTATCTCGTTCGTTCGCGCACAAATAGAAAGAGAGCGGAAGCGTGATAGCGCTGTATCACGCTATCGCGGGTTGGCGTACCTACTAGCCCCGCAGCTAAATTTTACACCTTGCAGAAATTTTAAATTTATGCAACTGCATGGCTAGCATGGCAGCGAGATATAGAACTATCACACCTTCACTATCTTTCTATTTACGCGCGAACCAGCGAGATAAAAGGTATGATATAGCCGTATCACGTGCAACATGCTATGCCTTCTGTATTCTAGAAGAAAATAATGAAAACGCATAATAATATGGAAGTAATAAATACACTTTATGTGTAATGTTAATGTTATATTTCATTTAATATGTTTAGATGAAATGATGTATAATTTTCTTTGCTGTGACAATAAATCTGTTTCAATTTCAATTTTCAATTTTACTTTCAAATTATTTGTTTCTGAATTTTATCAGTATACGATTGTCATATTTTCGAAGGTCCGATATTTGCATTTCTTCTTTTTACCATTTCCATTTCCTAGCATGGCAGTTTTTTATTTGTCGATGCATTCCGGGCGGATTAATTTTGTGGTTTAAATGTTTTCCTGAAAACAATAGAGAAAAACCATAAAAAATCAATCGAAAAAATGTTTGTCGCAGTTAAGATAAACTAAGCGAAACGAAAAATATCACATGCGAGAATGACATGCGACGGTCAAAATTATGCGGTCGACGCATACCTACTTAAAATATGTACAATTTGGAACCTCGTGCAACCCAAACTCGAAAGGAAATCCCCTAAATGATTATTTTTCAGATGATAACTTACGATAATTGATATAATTTATTGACAACTATTGTTAAAATGCAATATTAGAGTAAATAAATACCTACCATATCAGCTAATCGCTTGTAAATAACATACAATTTGTTCGAAGTTTCCCAGCATGATATACCTCCAAACGTAACAGAAAATAACATAATGAATTACTAGACTAGCACCACTTTTTGTTGCTTTATCCATTTGAAATAATAATAAGGACAAAACTAAAGATTTTACGGTAAATTTTGATTTGAAACGCATAAAACTGCACTCGATGTGTGACAGTTTGACGTTTTCCACTTCCATGATGTTGTCATGATAATGAAAAAAGTTTAGTTCCGATCGTAGAAAATTCTTCGTCTATGACTTGCCGTCATTTTGTGAGTACTGAAAACCCTAGCGATGTCACGCTGTCAGCACGTAAAAGAATGAAAGAAGGAGACTTTGTAAAGGAAGCTGTCATGCCTAATGATTCGGTTCTTTTTTGTTTGCACGCGCGCCGTTGTGACAGTTGGCAGGTTATTCGCGAGTTGTACGATAGGACGGGTGCGAATAACTTTGCACCTTATTTCTGTGACGAGAGAGTCGTTATTTATTTAAATCTGTTTTCGAAGTGATCCTTCTGTACGGGTAGTACTAGTATTTATTCTGTGGTAATATAAGGTTTATATTGGTGTTACTTTGACTACCCGCCACCGCCACGCGTCTCTTCTGTATAAAATAAACCCTACCTTAGGGCTCTTACAGACGAGTGTTGTCGTGTGTCGCATAGGGTCGCGCTCATAGACTTTACGGTCGCTGTGGGTCGCGCGACCCTCTGCGACCGCAAAGTGTCACTCGTCTGTAAGAGCGCTTAGCAAAGCGTCGCCCTCGTCCCTTTCGCAAAATTTGCCCTTCTCAACCTCGCGAGATGCACCCGGGTGGCGGGCCACCCCGCGACGTGACGGCGGGACGGCAACTTTTGTGTTAGACACCATTAAGACTGAGACAGCACGCACCCCCTGATCAGTTGGGCAGACAAAATAAAGAAGCGTGGTGCGTTGGAAGTACGACAGGTCGCCAGTTATTGAAAAGGCCAGCTATCAATGGCTAACGACATAGACCTTACAGAACAATGATGACTAGACAAAACAAGGCATAGATTTGTGTATTTCAGTATAGAACTGACATAACATAACATTTTAATTTCTTCATAAATCATATTTATACTATACAACAATAGTCACAAAACGGACTGCCGTAACTATTGAAACAAATACCTATGATTATCTATTCTTAAGAGGGTAGGCCTTTATAGAGCGTCCTAGCGCGCTGCATACAAATGAAGTTAGATCCTATTTTCAATTTTAACCATTTAAATTAAAGTACTTAGTTAAAAAAGAACATTGTTATACGGTATGCCGGCCGTCCGTGTGGATTCGAACCCGAACCCTCGTGATTGAGTGTTCATCCAAACCTCCTCGCCACGCGACACCGACTATAGGTGTAGGTACCTACCAAATGTTATTCCTATCACAATTTAAATTGTTAAAGTTATCCTTGGTAATCAATAAAAGCATTAAGCGTTGTAGTAATTGGATTGTATAAAGGATTTCATGGTTATTAATTATTATATAACTGCACCACTTCAAATTTCTTTTATGGTGTTGAAAAATCTAAGATAAGCCACAAAAACCATCGATCTGTTGCTCTGCGTTGGACTTTTTACGAATCACAGATAGAGGTATCTGCGAATTGTATGAAAATTCAGTCAAAAAAAGCAAAACATACAGGCATAGCCAAAGTCTTTCTCCTGTTATTCTTGAAAAAATTATTAAAATCGGTTTAGTTTTGGAGGAGGAAACAGGGGAATACGAAATGCAGATTTCGTCGATTTTCTGTAGATAAAATCGGTCCGAGCTGCCGTTCTCTTTCGCACTCTAGTCGGCGGGGTGTATGGGTGGGACGGATCGGACAAATACGTATACAGTCGGAAAAGTGACCTATTCTCCAAATTTCCATTTCAACCCGCCTATCCTCTTAAAACATGAAAATTCAAAACTTCTATTATCATAAGTTTCGGGTATTAAATATTATGTTATGATTCATAAGTTATGAATCATAACATAATATTTAATACTCGTAATACGTTGTCATTGTCACTATACAATAAGCATGTCTCGTAAATATTTCCTAATAAGTAGACCACTTCGATACTGTTATAATGTTACAAAGTTATGTCCTCACCGAGTACCCACCGGCTCGCTCGCTGCGCACGCGCACCAGCTCATGCCACTTGGCATGTAGGTCACGGCTAGAGGGGATTTCTCTGAACTAAACCCCCAAAGGGAAAGAACATGGGAATCAGTCGCGTAACTACACTATGTGGGGGCCCTTGGCAAAAGGTGGATAGTGGGGCCCTCGGCCGGGATCAATCAAAGTAATAAAATCCGACCGATAAAATCGGTCATAGTCATATAATTTATTGCAACCTTGGGTTTAAAAGATGTTACATAATATTGATTCCATTACACATGGACCTTGCTAGGGCACTGCAAAACTTAAATCTAGAATTAGAATTAAAATTGAATTAGAACTAAAATTATTTCATTACATTATAATTTGTTAATAAATGCCTATTGAATAGAATTTATACTCACAAACTTAAATCTAGAATTAAAATTATTTCATATATTATAATTTATTAATCATGGCTATCTAATTCGGTGAAGTGCGAGTCGGGGTACTCGCGCACCGAGGCCTAGGGTTCCGTACCACACCACCACAATATATATTAACGTAAAAATTATGATCTAATCGTCGCAATAATTATGATCTCAGAGATCTAGATCGAATTCTACAATAGGTATGGCTATATGTCTAGGCAGTCTTCTCTTAATACAATAAAAACCAGGAGCGAGCTCGAATTTTTTTTGCAATATTTTTAACTCATTGCTAATAGGTAAATTATTTATCAAATTCTTGATGTTGGCGCCCCCTTAACCTGCCGCCCGGGGCGTGGGCCCGGTTTGACTCCCCCTAGATCCGGGGCTGTAGAGAGTATTTGTTTTATTGACCAAAGCGAGGTAAAATCATTCAAACCACTACTGGGCACCTTTATTTTTTAAGAACCTTTGTTATAAAACATTACATAATACTCGTAGATCAAGTCTTGTGAAGACGTCACATAAAGGTTTACGTAGGGTCTAACCAATAACATTTATCTGTTTCCTTGGGGCGTATTACGCAATCACAATTACAATTGCTGACGTCATAAGTCTTTATTTTATACCCTCTCTGTGGGTAGTCTGATCTGGGAAAACAATTCATAACGGCTGTGTGGTTTTTAATTACCGAACTAAGTTGAAGTTTCGGCAAAAAAGATGTTTCGGTCATCTAGTTTTAGTTTCTGCCTAGAATCTGTCGAAACCTGCGTTCTTAATAGGCAGATAGATAGGGAACTATAGTGCTAGTATCTGTATATTTTGGTTATTAACCTACTTAGAAGTTACAACAATGATTTATTGCATTCACGTTGTTACCAAAGGTCTTATAGGCTAGTAACATGATGTTCCATACTAAACTACAAATCTACTCGAGCTAAATGTATGGGACAGCAGATTTTTTTTTCCTGATTTCGAGTTTGGTCCCATTGTAAAAGTTGTTCAGTTTGATGAATTATTTTTACTTTTATAACATCTTGCAGCGATACGTTTTATTTGCAGTGTTTTTCATTGTTTATGGGTGAAAGGTTACTTGTCTTAGTTAAATTTTACGAAACCCTAAAACTAGAAGTTCATGTTTCTTGAAATTATGATCGATAGCTCTTGCTAGTTTCTGACTGACTTGACTACCCAAACTCCAAACCAAAGAGAAATGGTAAACCTGCTAAAAACAGTCAGTTTATTAGGACGGATTTCGTATACTATATGTATCTGAAGCACTATGCATCAGCATCGCTCGGTTACGTGCTATATCCTCAATAGCACATAACTCTTAAGGAGGACTGCCTCCGTGGTCTAAGGGTTAAGATCATTGGGCTCTCAACACGGAGGTCGTGGGTTCGATTGCCACGGGGGACACCTAGTGATATATGTCACTTTGTTCGTTTTTCCCCAGTTGGTTAGAACAATGCAGGCTGAATCACCTGATTGTCTGAGAAGAATAATGATTCCGTGCTTCGGATTCGGCACGTTAAGCCGTTGGTCCCGGCTACTATCTCTGGTTGTAGTAGTCGTTACATAAAAACCACGTCAGAGGCCGTAAGGCGTTCTGAAAAAACTGCTGACACCCAGGGTTCTGCCCACACGATAAGAAGATAAGAAGAAGCACATAACGGAGCACAAATATGATCATAATGTCTGTTTGTTACAGACCCAGCGAGAAACGCGGTCTCCATCGCCGGTATCGTTTCATAGCGAAGTAAGTAATATCAGATATCACCGAGTATACTACCTATGTAATATTCAAATATATTGATAGCTTGCTCTAAGGCTTGTAGCACAGTTAGTGGTCGGTGGCTTGTAATCTCCATTCAGGAATTGGAGAGACAAAATGTAAACAAAGAAACGTCACTGTCAAAGTGACGTTTCGTGATCAGAAACCTGTGGTACATTTTTTGATAATAACATTATGTAGGCACGGTACTTACTAGATTGCGGTGATATTACAAATTTGTTGTCTATCGATAAATAAGAACAATACTCGTAACAAATTGAATGACATTTTTAAATACGTTATGTAGCCCATTTCTTGACTTTTTACTGCTACGCGTAACGTCCGCGCGTAGCGTATGGACCGAAGACAATATTAACTAATCAAGAGACGCGTTTACGTTACTGTGTACAGTAAAGAATATTTTTCTTCAAGAACTTTATTAAAACGAACCAAAGGTCAAATACATCAGTGTTGCCAGACCACGAAATAAAATATTTACAGTCACGCTTTCTTTTGTTCTCAAATATATGATGACTTGCGTATTTTATTATTATTTTCCATTCAAAATTAACATATCATCTGTCGCAATCCTTTGCGAGTAGAATTGATAATTTACTGTTGTATATTCCTGAGATAAGTTTTCTTCCGTCTCGAGATGGTATTTTCTACACTGGTATTACCGTTGTTTACATTTTGTCTCTCTAATTCCTGAATGGAGTTTAGAGAACTCTGTAGATTAGAATCAATGTCACATTCCCTGTGCGTATAGGTAATCAACCAAAGATATAGTATTCTAAGATTTAGTATTCATAATTTATTAATTATGATTTGATTTAGTACTTCTGAAATCTGCAATAATATATCCAATAACCATAGGTCACAAATAAGTTGTACTAGGTAGTTAAGTACCTACTACATAGACACTCTTTCTTATACTGTGGTGCTATACTAATATTAAGATCGTAGCTGTATCAAGGGCGTTTATTATACAGGGTGAAATTGATATCATTGGCATCCTTTTAAACTAAGAGTCTACCCATCAAACTGAACAACTTTCACTATGGGAGCAAACCAACTGGAGCAACAAAAAAAATCTGCTGTTCCATACTAAACTGCAATGCCTACTCGACTCAAATGTATGCAACAGCCGATTTTTTAGTTGCTCCGATCGGTTTGCTCCCATAGTAAAAGTTGTTCAGTTTGATGGGTAGACTCTTAGTTTGAAAGGATGCCAATGATATCAATTTCACCCTGTATACCCATAATTCCAAAATAAGTATAGTTATTAAATTATAACATTACGCATAGAAGTTCAACTTGGTAGGTATATCCTCCAAATTAGCTCGGTCACCTTGTATATACGTACGTTCGTTAGGCAACTGTGGTTCATCGACTCCGTCGCGTCGCCCTCGTCGCTGCGACGCGACGCGAGCGCGACCCCCGCGCCCCGCGCCCCGAGCCCCGAGCCGAGGCGAGGTCTGTCTCCTCTGGCCCTCTGGGTGCCCTCAGGCCTGCCGCCTGACTTTACCACGGGCTCGGTCGATTCTGCCAGACGTTTACCCTCCGAGAGTCCCTTAGCTTCTTTCCATAGGTACTTTGAGGGCAGTGTGCTCCGTTAATACAAGGTGTAAACTTAAACGCGTTACATACATAAGGGAGGGCCTCAGATCATCAACCTGAACACACAGGGACGAACATTGAAATCGCGAAAAAGAAATCAGCTGTTCCATACATTTGTTCGTTTTCTATGGAACAGAATTTTTTTTATGCGATTTCTATTTTGGAACATTTTTGGCGTGACCAGTTGTCTCCGAAATTGGGTTTCTTACGATTCATACATCTTAGCGTATAGATTGCTTTGGTATAGATAAATTATCACTATCTTCTTCAAATGTACCTACATTCGTTCGTTCAAGACGTTTTATTGGAAACTCATTTGGAAATAATATTAAATTTAAATTTCTTTACTAACATCATTTTTCATGTTGTAAGAGCGCTTGTGAGTTTTAGTTGTCAGCTGCTGCTTTGGTCATCGAGAGTTTCGTGATTCATAAAAACATAGTTTTAGGAACATTTGTGACTCTTTCATAGGATGAAACATAATAGTATGAGTACCTACTTAAATAGAAACTGCGTAGTTGCACATAATACTTTTTTAATGCTTATAAATCTTATATTAACTAAACTTCAAAATAGTAAATACAACAAAGATTGAACCAATAATTTTTTTCTGGATTGAACGATAAAAGTGCTATAAGACCAATCTATAAACTTTGAAACAAAATAGTTTGTAACTGTATCATTCAAGTTACTGTGTGCCAGTCCGTGCCAGTAGTACTAATAAGTGATAATGATGTGATGTCCCATGTGGGAAAATTAAAGGCTGATGATGATTATATTGATGACACGATACACGAAGACGAAGCTACCGATAAAACTTATCGTAGTCTTAAAATAAAGTTACGGCTCATAAAAACCATTATGTAATTGGGTTTAACAAGTTTAAAAATTCCATAAATATTACAACATTGAAAACATTTATATTTCTATACCAAGAAAAGCTTACATCTTTTGAGCCTTTGATGTTCTCTTACTTTCTGATGTAACAATTATTTCTTTTAATTCTCTAAGGGAAACCATAATATCGCTCGACGGCATATTTTCTTTTATGTTATCAGAAAACGTTCAAACTTTTTCGTAATAATAAAATGTACATATTCACGTTTAAGAAGTTACAGCACGAGAGCAGTAATAGCGACGAACTGTTACGACTGCGTGTCAACGACTTTAATCACATTTGTAGGTATAGCCAGAAGGAGGCCACTTTCAATCCTTCCACAATTTGCCTACAAAGCGTCACGTTCCCAGTACGAAATGAGCAGTATACGATCCCGCACCTACTATTGATCTTGATCACTTCGATATGCCATAATTATCGGAATAAAACCGGTCTAGTGCGAGTCGGGCTACTCGCGCACCGAGGGTTCCGTACCACACCACCACAGAACACAACATTATTAACTTTTAAAAAAATAACTTTTTTTGTCCGGGACCTTTAGCGAGAGACCGACTCACACTTGGCTGGTTTTTAGTATTTGTTGTTATGTTGTAGAGTTTACTCTATAATCACACTAAGTTTGACGCTTGTATGTATTACCGTTTTTACGATAGAGCGTAAAGAAAGAACATTGATAAAAACTAGTTTCTTATTGAGAACCCCCCTTAATTCTTAACTTTTTGACATTTTTATTATTTGTTAACAAATCCGCCGTAATAACGCATAATCTGTGAAAATTTCAACTATCTAGCTATTACGGTTCAAAAGTTACAGCCCTAAATAGGTAGAACAGACGGACGGACGGACAGACGGACGGACGGACAGACGGACGGACGGACAACGTAGGCTTAGTAATAAGGTCCCGTTTTCACCCTTACGTACGGAACCCTAAAAAACAGATACATTATTTTCATTTGTTTGCTTTCCACTAGTTTTTTTGGAGCAGCCGAATTTTTTGATCGAATTGACTAATACAGTGTTGCTCAGCAAGCAGCTACTGCTTATTACAGCGGGCAATATCTGGATAAAATTACACCCAGTCTTCGAAGACCCTTGATAGGTCCATCGAAACAGCTAATGAACTTGGCATCCAGATGGAGTAAGCAGGTACCTTGACCTTGGCATAGGCCCCTGGTGGGTCTACGCTACGCGGCAGACTATATTAGGACTCGGGGGGGTCTATCATTGAGAATCTGCCAGAACTATGCTGATAGCACCTTTAGGTACCAGGTCAAAGCAGGGGGTGCAGAGATCGCGGCAGTAGCCGTCGGTACGGGGACGTCTTGCCAGTAACTCCTCAATGGTTCTCTATAACAAAACAAGCCCTTTCGGCCACCCCAAGGCAATTAAGTTACGCAACCAGTTGGAAAAGACGATTTTTTTATTCATTCTTAGCAACAAACTTGTTGCTTGTTGTTGTCATTCGCGTGTTTCTCCGCATACCACATCAGATTCAGTTAGTTTTGGTTGGTGGTTGGCGATGGCGAGCGAGGAGCGAAGCGACTAGCAAGTTAGACTAAGTATAGATTTTTAGTTGCATTTTACAAAAAAGTACCGAGTTATAAAATTAGAAGTCGATAGAATTACTTTGTTGGTGTCATAATGTAAATAATTTAGAAGTTTATAGCTTGCATATATTAACATGCTATAAAATAACTGCCATGCTGTGTCTATATTTACAGTAGCTTACACCGAAGATACATAGTGGCTAGGATCGTATTTTTTAATTTTTTAGTAGCGCATTGATGGTGGCTCTCCTAGTAATTCAGAGGACAATGTCGTTTTTTAGACGAAAATAATGGTATTTAATAGAAGTCGTGCTAATTAGCGCCCTTTCTTTTATATTACGAGATCTCGCCATCTTCCTTGTTCTTATGTTATGTAATGGAAAACCAGAGCAGTCCTTCAATTTCACGACGAATACGTAATGCCTATAGAAACAATAAAATGTGTTTGCTGAAAATCATTGTCTAACTAACCTATTCTTTATCCTAGCACGATACATATTGAGGGTTCTGTACCTAAAAGGCATTTACTGAACCCTGTTTTTACCGTACGCTTCGTCTCCGTCCATGCGTCCGCGTCCGCGCCCGATCTATATCTAAAGGGCTGTATCTTTGGAACCGTAATAGCTACCTATTACGGTTCAAAAGATAACAGCCCTGGTTAATATTATCACTAAATATATTTTTTATTAATATGTTAGATTAGCTTACAAATAATACAAAAACAAAAAGTAAAAAACCGTCCACGTTCGAGTCGGACAGCGACAACACAGCGACACAGCGTGCACTATACAATATTACCAAAAAAAAAAAAATTGTTTTCTTTGGTAGCCTGGCCGGTTTTTATTATTTGTTGTTTTTACTGACATTTCACAACGTCGTTCACTATAATGAATCGCCTTCCGGTACTGGTGATGCGATAGCTTATCCTTCCTTAGGGAAGAGCCTGATTCTGAGAAGTGCGTCTCATAGCCAGCAACAATGAAATATTTACAAATGAGGCGCTCGGCTCGTTGACGAAGTGGATCCTCAGTATTGAAAACAATCACCGAAGTTAAGCACCACTCAGTCAGGTCTGTCTTTGGATGGGTGACCGTTTTAGTCGCATATTCATCATACAAATACCAACAAAGGAACAAATTCCTTACGGGATTCGAACCCGCGACCCTCGGCACAGCAGGCAGGTTCACTACCAAATTGAGCTACAGGGCCTACGCAGAAGGTATTTAAATGTTCTGACAGCAAATTGACTATTGGTTTGCCAAATGTTTATAAAATTGGTCGCGCCCGCGCGCCTGGAGGCTTTTGGCCCAGTTCCTACCACATAATATTACAGGCTTGTCGGTGCTGCTAGATTAGGGTTCCACTCTACAGTTGTGTACACGTTTCGAAGCCCTAGTAATGCGCGTCACAGCCACAGCGTATATTCAATTGAACTAATTTGCTTATAAAGGGGAGATTCGTTACATAACTTGGTGTGACGTAATAAGAAAATGACTAACTAGTGCACTCCAGCCCTTACGTAATATTAACCCTTTGTTATTTTATACCATTCTGGTACATACATATAAAGACTTATATAAAATCACCACTGCCTTGAAACCATCCAAAGTAACGAGGCCTACTAACGTAGAATTATGGAGGTACGCTTATAGAAACCGTTCTATTATTTTTTTGTATGTATTAATATAAGTTTATTATTTTGTTATTCTAGCAAACAACTAATGGTAAAGTAGTATCATTGAAGATTGTAATCTATGGCAATAGGACAGTCTAAAGTAGAAAAGAACCTCAATACTTGAATTTCTTCTCAATTTTATACATAAAAAAATTTTCAACTTGCCTTGGATGCACATTGAATTGAAGATATTTTCCTAAATATTCATTGGATGCGTTTAGGATAGGTACTTGAGACCATTTTTAGAATTTTTGTCTGTTTGCCGCACACTTCACTTCAAAACGACTGAACCGATTTCGGGGGTTGGCTGTGGGGTTTTCACAGTAGCATAGGGCTTAGTTTAACATTTACTCTTTATTGCATCGCAATCGGTTCATTCAATCAAAAGTTATGATTATTCAAAGTAAGTGGTCTGCTAGTCTTAAATAAAATTACATGAAACCACTAAACGGCACAATTTAATTAGGATTCGAACCCTGGACAGTGGGCAATCCGTTTCAGCAATCATCACAATCGGATCGACTGATAAATAGGAGCTACCTAAACATCTTGTAATGTAACCGTTAGTTAGTTACACAAGAAAAGGCTAAAACTGTACCTACTTGCATGATCGATTAACACACCAAGGTTGTTGTTATGTGAACCTTAACGTCATAACAATAGATGTGATATTTGTGGAGGATTAGATTGTTGATTGTAGAAGTTAATTGCGAAAGTGAGTAGTTGAATGCGCTTCTTGCGAGTGTTGCCGTGTTCATGCTTCTAGTCGTTATTTGGATGCATTAAACTTTGTCTAAAAGTCCTTGATTTTATAATCGATTGTTTGAACATATTGCATGAATCTTAAGACTGTCTTAGTGCAATTCAGATAGCTTAACCTTCTTACAAAACCGTATTCTTGAATGGCACAATACTTATGCTTATTCATAGGCCATAGCGTAGCTGGCAACACCTGTTTTAAAAATATATTACTCGTATAAATGAAGATATTATGTGTCAATCCGATTTTCGTTTGATGCTACTAGTGAAACGTGGATTTTTTGAGTTTTCAGAATATATTTGCCTACCATCTCGGGGAATATAGTCGTGATGCATATGCATGCATGCATGCCAATCCGTCTTGGAAGATATCATCCCAATTCTTTACGAAGACGTAGTTTTAAATAAAAGCGGTCAAGTGCGAGTCGGGCTACTCGCGCACCGAGGGTTCCGTAGCACACCACTACAGAACACAACATTATTAACTTAAGAAAAAAAAATTTTTTTTTGTCCGGGACCTTTCGCGCGAGACCGACTCACACTTGGCCGGATTTCAGTATATGTTGTTATTCTGTAGAGTATGCTCTATAATCACACTAAGTTTGACGCTTGTATGTACTTATTACCATTTTTACGATAGAGCGTGAAGAAAAAACGTTGATAAAAACTAGTTTCTTGTTGAGAACCCCCCTTAATTTTTAACTTTTTGTCATTTTTATTATTTGTTAACAAATCCGCCGTAATAACTAATAACGCATAATCTGAGAAAATTTCAACTATCTAGCTAATACGGTTCAAAAATTACAGCCCTAAATAGGTAGGACAGACGGATGGACGGACGGACGGACAGACGGATAACGTAGGCTTAGTAATAGGGTCCCGTTTTCACCCTTTGTGTACGGAACCCTAACAAAAGATTGAATTTGAAAACGGTTTTGTAGGATGTCTCTATCTAAACTATTATAAAACTATCTAGTAATAGATACTCTTTCTTATCTAAACTATTATAAAACTGTAACAGAAGTGTGTCTGTACATTGAAGATATTTACAAATAAAAGATTATAATATGGTTTTTAGATGTCCCTGATTCCAAATCACCAATTTTTGGATTTTTTGTCCGTCTGTTTGTTTGTTTGTTTATTTGTTTGTTTATTTGTTTGTTTGTTTGGGTGTTTGTTTGTTCGAGCATCACGCAAAAACTACTGAACCGATTTTGATGAAACGTTTTTTGTTTGATAGCTTATGATCTGACTTAAAATCTGGTATATAATTTATGCGGACGAAGTCGCGGGTAAAAGCTCGTACTGTGATAAAACTGTAACAGAAGTGTGTCTGTACATTGAAGATATTAACAAAAAAAAGTTACGATATGGTTTTTAGGTGTCCCTGATTCCAAATCACCAATTTTTTGATTTTTTGTCTGTCTGTTTGTTTGTGTGTTTGTTTGTTTGAACGAGCACCACGCAAAAACTACTGAACCGATTTTGATGAAACTTTGTTTGTTTGATAGCTTATGATCTGACTTAAAATCTGATATATAATTTGTGCGGACGAAGTCGCGGGTTAACTTATGTATACAGCATAACAGATGACATTTATACTACAGTTAATGTTGGTTAGTGTTGAAAATATGATCAACTTCGTTTGTATGCAGCGCGTTCGGGCAGGGTTTCCGATCACAAGAATGAAATGAATTATGGTCTTCAAAATCTGGTACCTTTGACGCAACGTGAATTTCCTAATACGTTCTGCGCATACGGGTCGTATTGCGCAGAGTGAGAAACGAAATGCAAGTTTTGCCATTCAGTAACGTAACGTTAATTTTGTAGTTGGGCTTGGGACGCTGCGCTGGCGCGGGCGCTGAGTGCCGATGCCGCTGGCAACACAGTCACACAGCACATCGGTTACGGTGCCGTGCGGCATAACCGGTCCGCCGTCCGCGCGCTCTGTGGGCCAAGTTCACTAGATCTTTCTTCTCCCATTTAAATTAAACTTCAAATATTCTGAATAAGTTAAAGGTAAAAATACCTTTTGTTGTTCAAACTTCATTAAGAAGTTCTCGATTCGTTTTGTGGGTTTTTTTTGTTTAGACAGTGATAAATAAGATATTTAAGTAAAAGAAAGTTGATTTACTTGTGCTTGTCTTGTATTTATTGTGAAAACCAGATAATGTCAAATCAAATAACTAGTAGATTTTTCAATTTATTAGGTAAGATCTTTTTTGTTTTGGTTGCATTTTAGGTAACGCAAACACTGTGTTTTAGTGTAGTTTTAGTGTAAGTTTTGTCACTTTTGGTTATAAATTAGGTTATAAATTCTAACATTACTAAATATTTTAAAGCTCTTTTTAGTGTTTATTTTATTTTCTAAAATATTCTTCTTTAAAATTTGCAAAACGGAACACTAATGGAATAGCCTCGGTGTCTGTGTGTTATTTTGGTAGTACAGTCTCAAACCGTGAGTTTTTTTAAAGAGTATTCAGGTGTCTTATACATAATTATATGCACACAAGGTATGCATTTTGCAAATAAGTATAAATTTAAAAGAAATCGTCTTCATCATAGATACCACATTATGTATTTGGGTATTATATTACTCAGTATTACCTACAAATATTTTGGGAACATCTATTATAGTATCTATTACGTATTATTAAAAAAATAATAACAGTAGATAAATTATTTTCCAACGAATAAGTTCAGTGACACCGGCCGCCGTGCCGGCCGAGACGAGATGTCCTCTCCGGTCTGTGTCATGATAAGCGTGTTGACATGACGTTATCACACTTTACATACCTATTAGGGGGCGTCCAATAATAGCGATTTGTGGACCCACTCTCTCTTGGTGAGATGTCGTGAGATTTGGCTCGGACCCCCTTTCTAATCGAACGTTAGATTTTTCAAAATGCGTATTTTTTGTGTAGGTAAATACGTTTTTGATTGCGCTGGATTTATTTAAATAAAACCGGTCAAGTGCGAGTCGGGCTACTCGCACACCGAGGGTTCCGTACCACACCACCACAGAACACAACATTATTAACTTAGAAAAAAAACTTTTTTGTCCGGGATCTTTAGCGCGAGACCGACACACACTTGGCCGGTTTTTAGTATTTGTTGTAATTCTGTAGAGTTTGCTATATAATCTCACTAAGTTTGACGCTTGTATGTACTTATTACCGTTTTTACGATAGAGCGTGAAGAAAAAACGTTGATTAAAACTAGTTTCTTGTTGAGAACCCCCCTTAATTTTTAACTTTTTGTCATTTTTATTATTTGTTAACAAATCCGCCGTAATAACGCATAATCTGAGAATTTCAACTATTTAGCTAATACGGTTCGAATGTTACAGCCCTAAATAGGTAGGACAGACGGACGGACAGACGGACGGACGGACGGACGGACGGACAACGTAGGCTTAGTAATATGGTCCCGTTTTCACCCTTTGGGTACGGAACCCTAAAAAACATAATTTGCTTCATTATTTTACTACTAGGAACATGTTTTACTTAATTTAATCCAGTTTTCTCGCAATAATACACAGCTTCTTAAAAAACGCGTTATTTGCTCCGTCCGCTCGACACCCTCCGGCTCCGGAGTTTAAATAAAAAAAATCTGAAAAAAAAATAAATTAAATCCGCGGTACCGAGTCGAGCCGGTATTGCAGTTTTGTATGAAACCACTGATTTTTATTTCGAAGTTGGCTCCTTAGTAAAAGTTGTTCAGTTTGATGGTCTGAAGCACCCCCTTAAGTATTACTAGGGTGTTTTGTTACACCCTGTATAATCTGTATTCTCTTATACGCTGGGACGCTTTGTGAAATTTTGTTTTTTTTGTATCTTTCTTCTTCTATAATATTGCATTTCTTTCGCAGATTCTGCCGGCGAGAACACCGACTCAAATAACTGGACCACTCTGCTTTAGAACCCCTTCTGCTGATTCGTCCGGAAGCTATATTGCTTCCGAACCGCCATTCGTGTCACCACTTCTTCAGTTTCAAATGCCTCTGCAGCCGCGTACATATCAGCCCAGCAGGGTTTACCATAGAGTCAACCGTGGCACTCAGAGACAACAACCTTATAGGCTACCCAGCCTTAACGATCGCATCTACAATAGATCTTTTCTCCCTGTTTTACAAGAAGAAGAATCGTTGCAATTGACGGTACCGAGCGGTGATGTAGTTATAGAACGGAACTACGGAATGTCGGCGAAGAGACGAGGACGAGTCACCTATATGTGCGCCTCCTGTAACGAGCCGATACAAGTGCGGGACAGATATGAGATGGCGCTGGAGTCGGAGGGCACGCAGAGAGTACCGAGTCGATGGCCGCCGACCAACGACCAAACATCTATATTTGCATCCGACTTCATAAATAATTCTAATGATGAAGATAGGTCTGTAACTAGGAACGAACTTCAAAATAGACTTTCATCGACTTCACTCACTCAGAGTTTTGCTTTACCTCGGTTCGAATCGCCAGCTACTCATTCCTATACGGCGCCGAGTGTCCATGGAACGAGTGTTCCTAATTCCGATACAAATATCGCGGCGAATTCCGATAATCAGGGTTCATTGTCTGATACTCAACAACATACGTCTAGTTTTTCTCTCACTGATAAAACTGATCGTGAACTATCGAACCATGACCGGTCACCGGATGAATCGTCTGGCATAAACGTAGAGTTTAGAGCCCCGGCAGTGTCGTGCAGAGCGGGTGGGTCAGTGCCGAGCATGCCCACGGCGTCGGCACACGCCCGCCAGGTGGCCAACAGGGTGATCAGACACGCCCGCGACAACAAGGTCCCCGACGATCGCGCCATGTGCTGCCCGGACTGCGGCCTCTTCCCTGCTCTACCTGTTACCGGACAATGTGGCCACACAAGATGCACAAAGTATGAACGTTTCACTGCATTTTTCTTGACCTTCGTTTAAATTTCTTCTGATTATAATCGTGACTTCTCGTTTCAGATGCATTCTTAATTATGGCACATGTCCATGTGGTGTCCAGCCTCCAAAAGAATTACACGTGAATACTTTAATTCAAGACATTATTGTAAAAATGTTACGGAGCCAGTCGCCTTCAAGGTAAATAGTAGGCTCGAGTATTCAGACCTCTATTTAATTCAATATAATAAAACTAATGTATTTTTTAATTCTTACAGGAGAGCGACTAAATCTGAATCGGGCCGAAAACAGCGAGCCTCTGCATTGAAACCTCTCAAAACAGGTCAGTGACATTTTCATTGTCGCAATTCTCATGACACTAGTAACAACGGGGCAACAACGTGCAACATAAGGGCATGCTACACGTATAGCGCCGCATGCTACAATGACGCACGTTGTCGCAAGGATGGTGCGACAAGTGAGCGCCATGCGTCACGTGGAATCAAGCCGCAGAGTATCGCGAGTCGCAACTTTTATTATTTGTGTCATATTCTATGAGTCAAAACTATTTCGAGTTACGTGCCCGGCTTTTGTCCCATTTAGGTTCATAATGTCCCTTTCCCAAAATGCACCTTTCCCAGTATATTCCCAAAAAGACCCTCTTTGAAAATGCCCTTTTCTCAACTCACATTCGGGGGGACAGATTTGGAGAGGTTGTTTGTTTTAGTGGGACAGGACAAGAGCGGAAAACTGATTTTCCAATTTATAGAACGGATTAACTTTGCACTTTTATTTACTACTTTTATTTATTACACATTATTGTTGCACTGGTATAAATGCAATCGCATGCTGCATCAGTCGCACGATGTTGCTCTTTGTATCCTGCAACACGACACGACACGACGACCCACACCCAATATTGCCGCGAAGGCGCGCGTGCTCCAACTCCAACTAATATAATATAATTTTCGATATAATATGTTTGATCGTTATACCTAAACTGTTTATAAAGTTTTTACACCGTTCTTATATTAATTTACAAATTATGAAGATGGTAACCGACCCCCCGTCACAAATCACAATATTAATCTAAACTATTATAAAACTGTAACAGAAGTGTGTCTGTACATTGAATAAATATATTTACAAAAAAAAGATTGCGATATGGTTTTTAGGTGTCCCTGATTCCAAATCACAAATTTTTTGATTTTTTGTCTGTCTGTTTGTTTGTTTATTCGTGTGTTTGTTTGATCGAGTATCACGCAAAAACTACTGAACCGATTTTGATGAAACTTTTTTGTTTGAAAGCATATGATCTGACTTAAAATCTGGTATATTTTATGCGGACGAAGTCGTGGGTAAATGCTTGTTTATTATAATAATGTTGCTATCTGCGAATGTTTCACAGTGCTGTGAGATAAGAACATGTCCCTTTATTTCCAGTAATCGTTTTTTTCTAGTACTAAATTAATCGTTGTGTTCATAAACGATTCGTTTTGTATTATGTATGAAAACATTGACGATGCACAACGCATGTCAGCTCGTTCTATATTACTATTTGTTTATTCATGACGTATATTTTTTGCTATTATTTAGATTTTTTTTTATATTATGTAAAGTGTTGTTTTATATTTCAACGTTTAGTTTCACGCTTTTCTTGCTGTGTTCTTTCTATGTTTATGCCCTTGCGATTGTTTTTGTGATTACGTAACGTTCTGCAAGTTTCGGTACCTATACAATTATTAATAACTCAATTATACCTGAATTACTTAATTACTAAATGGTTTATGACGACCTACTTGACAAAAACGATGGTTACTATGTTAATGTATACTATGCAAATGTTTTTACTAGACTTGAAAAATATTTAAGTTTATTGACTTCGGTCCGGTTTGTATTCTCCTAAATTCATTTAGATGAGTGTTTTGATGTCATTGAATTAATTGTTGTTGTTGATGAAAGAAATTGTTTTTTTACGAAAATATTTTAAGGCGTACCCGCCCGAGACCACGACCATGACTCTCCATACTAATCGATGTGAACGAGCCGAGCGCGTGGCACCGGTCAGAATATAGTCTTTTTATTTGAAAAATTTTGTGTTTTTTTTTTTAATTTTCAAAAAATAAGGAAACCAATTCATTATGTAGTTCATTGTAGTATTGTGTAGTATATTGTCATTTTTTTTCTAATCAATAAGAGTAAAAAAAAAGTTACATTACAACTGGAAAAAAAGGCGTGACTTTAGATTACTTTTTTTTCAATTTTTAATTTGAAATAGATTTTGAGAAAAACCAAATCACTTCTCATGTCCTGTAGATTGTTCAGTTTTATTTTCTGCTTAAAATAATGTATTAAATGGTTACAAAGTTAACCGATTTCACGGTGAAACATGTCTTCTCCCTTATTTTTGATATTTACTATTTATTTTATATAGCACCGACCCGTTGTTCTTTGTTTAAATGTCCTCTACCCTAAGGTTGGATGGAAGAAATCGCTTTACAGCGATAAGACCGCCTTATTTGTACCATTATCGTTTTTATTATTCCTATGCTGTATCTGTGTTTTTGGTGTAAATAAAAGTATATTTCATTCATTCACGTCGCAGAATAAATAAATAGTATATAGTGCTCGAATAATATCGTTACGGACTGCGGCGTTAACTATCAAAAGTGTCAAATGATATCATCCAAATCGGGCCATTTTTTGTAGGTAGGGACTACCGAAAGATGTACGGCGTCATAAAAATATGTTAATAATAGTTTGCATAAACATATTACTAAAAGTTTATCTTTCAACGATATATTTTGATGTACAAACGAGATTTCTTGAATTTCATGATAGATATTTAAATTTATCTGTATACAGGGTATAAGGCAAGGGACAGCCCTCCACAAACTTAAACGGTGAACTCAGACCATCAAACTGAACAACTTTCAGTATGGAACCTACCTCAGGAAACGCGAAGAAAATCAACAGTCCCATACAAAACTGCCGTACCTACCCGACTCAAATGTCCCATACATTTGAGTCGGGTAGGTACGGCAGTTTTGTATGGGATTGTTGATTTTCTTCGCGTTTATTGAGGTAGGCTCCATAGTAAAAGTTATTCAGTTTGATGCTCTGAGTTCTCGGTTTAAGTTTGCGGAGGGCTGTCCCTTACACCCTGTATAAATAGACTCCGTACTCAGGTCGGCCGGAGTAAAGACAACCTGTTCAAGTGGGCTACATAAACCGGTCTGACCTCCAGTGTGAATGCGGTGTTTCCCCACAGACTATGGGGGGCCGTTGATAGATCACATTGAGACCTGAGACCTTTCTTACTTTCCTACCCTCGGTGTGTATACTATTATCCAAGATCTGATGCTGAAACCAAGATTGTCTCCGTACGACGGAACTCCTCGACGGTTAACAGCATTTGGCTTGTCATGCCCCCTTATATCCTGCCCTTCCTGCCCTGACAGCCTGACACCTGCACGCGAACGGAGCTTACGCTGCCGGCAGCGGCAGTGCTATCTGTTCCGTGTGGCGAAATACGGGGCCTGGAAAATTTTTAAATGACTTGCCATCGACTCGATAGAAGAAGTGGGAAGATCGTTTTTAGGGTTCTGTAGTCAACAAGGAAAGGAACCCTTATAGTTTTGCCATGCCCGTCCATCTGTCTGTCCGCGGCTTAGCTCAGAGACGCTTTGTACTAGAAAGCTGTAACTTAATTTGACATGGGTATACATATTAATCACGCATCTCGCCGACAAAGTGGTAATATAAAATCTTGAAATAGTAGATTACACACCGAGGGTAGGAAAGTAAGAAAGGTCTCAGATCTCATGTACTGTACCTAATTGTTGGCCGAGCCGAGGCCGAGGTGAACAAACATGTGATCTGAGGCTTTCTTATTTTCTGCCCGAGGTTATTACACTATTTTTCTCCCCGACGTAGGTAGGAGGAAAGCGGCAACTTCGTTTAGCGTAGCGGGACGAAAGTTGCCGCTTTCCGCCCGGAGCGGCCCTCCATGGCAAAAGTGACAAATTACTAAAAAGTGCAAATGACTAAAAAGTTAAAAATAACTTATTTTTTTATTTTTTAGTAAACCTTAAAAAAGCTTGGTTTTAATTCTTTTTTTAAATTTTATTGGATATTTCTAGTTGATTGAGTCATTTGATATACATAATTATTTATATTACAAAAATCCATTCATTCGTTGTCAATCTGCAGCAGTTCAAAGTCAAATCTGAATTTAGGAATTTTTTGACTTATTCGAATAATTTGTTTTTTATGGGACAGCTGTTTTTTTTTCTAAGCCTACGTTTTGTAGGTCCGCCCTACCTAGCTTCAGAGGGCTGTATCTTCTGAACTGTAATAGATAACTGGTTGAAATTTTCACAGAATATGTATCATATTGGATTTAGTGACAAATAATAATAAAATCAAAGTAAAAATTAAGGGGTCACCATACAAAAACTAATTTTTTTCAAAGATTTTTCTTCTCGCACTTGGCCGTTTTTTTTCTACACAAATATTATAAAGAGGAAAGATTTATTATTTGTTTGTTTGCATTTATAAATGAAAATAAAAATGTATTTGTCTCAAAACAGCAATACACATAATGGCACAATAAATATAGCAAAGTGTTATGAATAATTTAAGTTTGGAGACAGAAAGGTCTGTGACTCCCTGTGACTCCGCATGATGGAAGTTGGAGCCTGATGCTCAAGATACGAGTACCTATCTAAACTATTATAAAACTGTAACTGAAATTTGTCTGTTCATTGAAGATATTTACAAAAAAAAAATTACGATATGGTTTTTAGATGTCCCTTATTCCAAATCACCAATTTTTGGATTTTTTGTCTGTCTGTTTGTTTGTTTGTTTGTTTGTTTGTTTGTTCGTTTGTTTGTTTGGGTGTTTGTTTGTTCGAGTATCACGCAAAAACTACTGAACCGATTTTGATGAAACTTTTTTTGTTTGATTGCTCATCATCTGACTTAAAATCTGGTATATAATTTATGCGGACGAAGTCGCGGGTAAAAGCTCGTGCATTATTAATATTATAATGCAAAAAGGAAAAAAAAACATTAAATTTTGTGTTTTATTGAAGAGGCGCCGAAACAACTGGATCGATCTGAATAATTCTTTAACCGTTAGAAGCTATAAAAAAATAACGGCTAAAGTGTGGTTCGGAGAAAATCATTGCAACGCATGCCAGGCTTCTTCTAGTACCTATTTTATTTAATAAAATAAACCGTTAAAATAAAAACGGAAAGAAAAATATGTTGTATGTATAGTCACGTTCATATTATTTAATACACCGTAACAATCTAATATAGGTATTTTACGTAACAACTAAGCAATAAAAATGTAACCGTAATTACTTACGGTTACATTTAAAAAAAAATATTTACATATTTTAGGTTTTATATTGAAAGATTGTGATCATTTCAAATAATATTTGTCGTAAGGTCTCTAATAAGGCTATCGCTGCTCTTGATATCTCCGATATCGGGTATTAAAAATTCAATTTTAGACATATAATATAACAATAGCCATATTAGCGACAGCCGCCTGAGTCGCGTGGGCGTCCGCCACGATAATCGCGTACCGGCAATACTATTATGTAAATCGGCCATTTGTTACATTGCGGTTATATAAGTACATTGTCGGTGCAATGGAGACCGCGTCGGGTCGCAGGTTACGTTACGTTCGCTATATAGGTCGCCCGCTTCTGAGCTAGTCTAATACGGCACAGCCGCAAACCGCTCGCTTTGTGTACCCTTCTCCAAAGAACGATCTCACGATGATTGCTTATTGCTACTACATAAACAAGTTGGCGTATGCATGCGCGCCTTCAACGCTCGGATGCACGCGCCTGTCTCTGTGTGTGCCCTTTGTCAGGGCCCCTAAAAATCTATTTTCAAGTACGGGGTGAGGTGCGGTATCTACAGTTCTACCTGTATTTTATTATGTTTTTATTCCTGAATAAACACAGTGAGAATGCCCAGAATGTTTAAATCGCAATGCGAATCCTTTCAAGATATATTTTGCGACTCAGAATTTGTAATACGGGTCGAATTACAATATGCAGCAATTTATGAACACTATTGTTAATTTGAAGAGCCATTGGTTTTTTTTTCGTGTTATAATACTTATAATTATGCGGCAAATTTGTACCCGGTCCTGATATACACCTAAGCGATTTTCAGCATGTGGGCGATACTGAGATCGTTTTCTCTAAGCAAGAGAATCTCACGTTCCCGTTCTTGAATCTAGGTTCCATTGTTTTCTAGTATTCTATTACGATAATTTTTTATCGGGATTCCATAGGTTAATTAATTTATACCAGATCAGTAGATCACACATGAAATAAATGTATATTCAATTTGCAAAATCTTTCCTGAATTGTCAGTGACAATGAGTGACTCCATTCACATACCATGACATGGCAATAATCTAGATGATAATATTATACTGAGTTAAAATCAAAATTTTTAATTAATCTTCAGCTATCTGACTTCCACGAACGATATATCTTAACATCTGTTTGGATCAATGAGTTGCGATGAAGCATCGATACAGTTGCGATGCAGCATCGATACAGAGGCGATGCAGCATCGATATAGTGGCTAGGTAGCATCGAGACAGTTGTAGTCCCGATGCAGCATCGAGACAGTCGTGCTCGTGATACGGCATAGGTATAATGGCACGTTGCAAATGTGTGATGATGAGCTGATGAGTGTCGCGATGTCCTCATGGACTATGGTCCCAGTTTGATAATGAAAGCCGACGTTTAGAAATATTTTGGTAATTTAATGAAGAACACTACATAGCATCAAAGTTAACTGCATGTTATCAATATCTAACGTCGTACTTACAAACACAAAGTACTATCGAATCATCTTCATTACGAGACGAGACGCAAGCAATGAAATATACTTAGTGAGAAGAATGCTATATAAAGATACTTAGCATTCATTCTAACCGATATGCAAATAAGTCGTACGTGTATCAGCAAAAGTGGTATATATTATATCCTTTTGAGGGCTACACGTATAAATAAAATAATAAATAATAAAGTTAAAACAATCAAGTTTCTAATTAGTTTAAGTAGTGATTAAAACTTTGATTCACGAAAGACAATCTAGGAATAATTATGAAGTATATTTGTAGTTTATTTTTATATTAGCTTTTGTTCCAATGAAACAGAGTCCGCGATTATTTATTTTAATTATTTGCATTGGGAGGATATAATATGTGTCTAATGTGATCAATGTAGGTACCTACCTTTAAATATTGTCAATGAACTATAATATCCACGATTTTATTTATGCACGAGCATTTACCCGCGACTTCGTCCGCATAAATTATATACCAGATTTTAAGTCAGATCATAAGCTGTCAAACAAAAAAAGTTTCATCAAAATCGGTTCAGTAGTTTGTGCGTGATGCTCGATCAAATAAACAAATAAACAAACAGACAGACAAAAAATCCAAAAATTGGTGATTTGGAATCGGGGACTGGTAATAACCATATCGTAATCTTTTTTTGTAAATATCTTCAATGTACAGACACACTTCTGTTACAGTTTTATAATAGTTTAGATTTATCTAAGTTCATTCATTTGTTGTTGCGTAATTGAGGATCAAAAATCTATCAATTCAAACTCGAAATTTCGATACTAAACGGAGAGAAGAGGTTGTGTGTCGACTACCGCGCAGTTAATAAAGAGACTGTAAAGGATAAATATCCTATCCTATGCCTCGTATTGAGGATTTGATAGATAGGCTTCAAAGATCGCCCGGTGAAATGGCATGTACTTATACACTTTCAGGATGATTTCAAAACCGATTTACCTATCTGTAACTTAACGATTCTTGAGTAGTCAAACTCATCAGTCTAATAAAACGAACTGATAGCCTCTTAATTTTTACCTCGGTTTTACACATGTTTTACAATTATAATGCGCACGTATACACCCGCCTACCCCCGCTCACCCCCGCTCACACACGCTCACACACGCTCAGACTTTTGCGTCATTGCCCATCGCAGAAATTAAGTGTCGCTCAAGTTATCTATCGCGATCTTTACTATGTTTTTAATTACAATAGTCGTTGATCATGAAATGATAGAATACGTAAGATTGTGTGTTAGCTATTCTGCGAACTTGAATGATACTATTGACGGCTGTCTAAACTCTAAACGACTAGCGATCGCGGATTTAATTTTTCACTGCCCTTGACATACAGTCCGTTTTTTAACCGACTTAAAAAAAAGGAGGTTATCAATTCGATTATTATTTTGGTTGTAAGGTGTAAGGTATCAATTCGATACGTATATATATGTAATATTATTGGAATTGAAATATATTCACGTAATGATAATCTATTAAGGCTTCCAAACAAATATACAAAATTTTATAGGTGTATGTAAGTATGTAAGTATGTATGTTTGTCCACGCATTTCTCCAAAACTGTTTATCGGATTGTGACCATTCTTTTTTTATTGGCTTATATTTACTCCAACTTAGGGTACAGTGCAAGTTTCATCAAAATCGGTTCAGTAGTTTTCAAGATATTGGACTAATTACGTGTAAGTGACGGCCTGGAGGTCTACCCGCACATTCGATTCGAACTTTTGCGTGAATGTTTTCGTTCCAATTTCAACTCTATTACAATGAAGTGCGGACCGAAACAGTGGCGATATAGTGAAGATCGAAAGTGCGGGTAAGGGGGCTGGTTTGTATGTATTTACGCGGATAACTTCGGCATTTCTTGACCGATTTGGATGATTCTTTTTTAGTTCTGAAGGATTTATCCTTACCTATTCCGTACCCTTTGCGTGTATAACTGATATATGAGTCGAACTAATGTATTTCACCACCGAAAATTGTGAAATAAACAAAATTTTGACAAAAAATTAAATTAAATTATACTTTTTAAATATATGAGTATTTATTATCTATAGCATTTACTTTAAGCAATGGACTTTCAAGAAAAGTGTTAGTACCTGTTTACACATGCCGGGTACATCATACAGTACAAACATCTTGAAAAATGGGCGGGGGTGAGGGGTATGCGACTTTGCGCAGTAGCGGTTTCACGTACAAATTTTATTCTGCGCAGGCAGGGCTGCGCTCATGAAGTTTGCTAGCCACTGTACCGTAGCTATTTGCCCGGCAGGCCCATGCATTCGTGTGTGTGAAAAGGGTGTAAAGTGTTAACAAACATGAGGTTTTATGAAACAAAAATCCGTCGAAGTCTTCTAAATAAAGAAAAAAGAGAAAAGAAATATTATCTCTTTATTTAAATAAAGAGTACTTTTATGGACAATTTACGAGAAAATTCACTTCAATAACCTATAATTCTATAATACAGTCACTATAATGGTAAATATTTATTAGTAAGATCCTTTGTCTTTATTCTTGTGGCGGCATCTCACTCGCAGAGATACTCGCATCGGGCAGAGATACGCCTGGCTCTTCTATCTCGATGAGTCGCTCGTTACGTAATAAACGCGCAAACTCTGACTCAGTTTATATAACGCTGTATTATGTAGTGTAGCGGGCTATGTGGACAAATGTCAGATACGTATTGGACTTCTTTGTTAATGATATCAGCGTCTTGAAATGGGAACATTAATGTTATTTAACCACTTTTTCATGGATAGGCTTATTTCGTAGGCGTCCGCGATGGTGCAATTGTATTCCATCATCGATTAAATACGGTGTGACGTTACCTTGATCGTTACGTTGCGTTGATGTAAGCCTGTTTCCATTGCCACACCTACTTGGCCTTAACTTAAGTTATTTAATTTGTAATTTGTGACGCAAACTGAACTGTTTTCGTTTTAGTTCTTTTTCGCGTGTTACGCTGTTGTGCTTCTGCTGCTTATTAGATTTAAAAGGTTGGAACTTTAGTGAACGGTCTTACAATGGACAACATTAGGTACATTTTATATAAGATACAAAAAACAGAAGAATCCGAAAACCATTTTTGGAAATTATGTGATTCAAAGCTTATACAGGGTGTTAGGATGAACAGTTGCATTACTTGAAGGGGTGCTTGTACCCATGATACTGAACAACTTTCCGAAAGAAAACTATTGGAAAATCGAAAAAAAAAATACTTTTTATGCTCAATGCAATCAACTGATCGAACGTTTGTATGACAAGTGGGAAATTATTACCTCACATTTTTCAACAAACATTCCTGTGCTTCTCAAAATTGTATAATGACGTCAGAAATTATCAAAGAATCGAAATCGGCAGTGATCTTCCACTCCGGTAGGGATTAAATATGTATGTGAATTTTTTATCACCATCTGTTGTTATTGAAAATACAAGAATAACTATAACTACATGATAATAAAAACTAATATCATAACCTTAGATTATCTAGATGGAGTGTCGCTTTATAAATGGAACACAAAAATGGTTCCATTTTTTCTAGATGTGTGCGTGAGTGATGTGTCCTACACAAGTTTTAGCCCTTCAATGTGTGAGTGTTAATGATACCAGTGAACAACATTTTTCCTCGAAATAGGGGATCTTTTTTTTGGCCTTGTCTCTGAATCTATTCAGCCAATACTTATCCGTTCATTGTTTGATATATACAGGGTGGCCGGGGAGTTGACGTTCAAACGTAAAATTTAGGTCCGGTATGTCGTGGGGTATCCGAATCACCCCCATGTATGTTCCGCGATTTTTTATAGTTTTCGAGTTATGATGATTTTTCCGATTTTTTGAGGAAACTCGACATGACCGGCTTGAACAACTTCTAAAAAAAAAAGTGTAAGACTTTTTAGAGATTCTTTTTTTGCAACTTAATCTTCATGAATTGTGCCTTTATTCATAACATCATCAGCATCGTAACTTTGATAAAAGTTATGAAAATATTGATCTAAAGTTAAAAATTTGCGATCCGTGAATTATGACAAAATTTTCAACTTTAAATTAAAACTCTAAACAGGTGACCTTATGATTTTTTAGCCAATCCCAAAAATGCGCCCAACTCTCAGCTTTCATAATCATAAATAAAAAGTAGTACTTAAGAGGGCTAATTTGGCTAGAATTGATCTTCAAAGACAACAAGGCGGAAAATTCTTAAATTTAAAAATATTTTTATTTGCCATAACTACCACGCATAAGGCTAAATAATGATTAAAGAATGCTGGAAACCGAAACGGCGACGGGTTATGCCGGAATCTTACCGGTTAAAACCCCACCGTGTTCCATCTCATCGCATATTGCCGTAGAGCCTGAGGGCCCGTGAGGAATCTTCCACACTCTACGGCGCAGGGACCGACCTTACCAGGTCTCATCAATAATGATTAAAGAATGCTGGAAACCTATCGTGTTGGTGGAATAAGGAAAGTTTTAAGTAAAAAGTAGATAACCTAACCTAACCTAACCTAACCTAGGAGGAGGGAGCCGACAGCCGGGTGCCACCACTGCGACGGTTGTCTCGACGAGACGGCGCAGCACGTGCTGCAGGAGTGCCCTGCGTGGGCGGGAGAGCGCAGTGAGCTCTCCCAGGTAGTTTCAGACCTCTCGCTGCCGGCCATGGTTCGCGCTATGGTCCGCGTATGTGCGCGTAAATGCGTATATAATAAGAATCCCAAGTCGACAGTGAGGGGTCTTGGCACGCGGTTCTCTCCTTCTGTGAGGCAGTAATGCTCCAGAAGGAGACGGCGGAGAGGGAGAGGGGGTCGACTTCTGAACTCCCGATCCGCCAAAGACGCACGGGGCGCAGACGGGCTGCGTTTGCTCGCGGTCTGCCTCCCCCGTAATTTTTGAGTCTCTGGGCGTCGGGCTGGGGGGTCCGGCGTCCGATCATAGGGACTCGAGGTGGTTGTGTGCGTGTTCCCACGCACCACCTAAAGGCCTGTAGGCTTGTCAAGGCCAACAGAGATGAGATGATTATTGTGCATATTTTTGTGAATTTGTCACAATTTCATCACGTAAGTTATATTTTCGGAATTTTAAATCTTGGATTCAGGAGGTGTGTATCGTTACACGTCATTATTGACACTGTTTGACGGTTTTCAAAAGTAGTACTGTTTTTGACTACTTTTGTTGGGACCGTTTCGCCCGCTGGTTGCTCCGTCTATAGGTCAATGGTCTAAGATCATAACATAATACTTGTAAATATTCTTTTCATCCCATCTATTCAAAAAGTGTCACTTTGTGCGCCTAAAGTTGTACTTTTTGTTAAGAGACTTTCACAGCGGGCAATAATGAGTTTTGAATTTGGAACATGTATTGTTGCTACATAGGTCCGCGACCAAAGAGATCGAACGCAAATATTGTATGAAAAAGTTACTGGCAGGTAAGAAGGGCGACACGCCGCGCGCCACCGAAAAAACAAAAACAAATGAAAAAAGCGCGAACTTATTGTCTTGTCCAAGTCTTGTCCTCTCTGTTCAAAGATTCTCCAGTAATTTTCAAAAATTAGTTCCTCGAGTAGTGAGTCGGCATCAACACCGGAAAGTGTTAGAAATGACGCAAAAATGTGACACTCAATTTGTTACCGACAAAATCCAGAGAAATATATTTAAAAACCTATGACAATTTTGTCGTATGGAAAAATGCAAAAGGCGCGAAGACTTTTTCGGAAACTGTATTTTCCTCATAGAGGGGGATGAAAAGTAGAGTGTATCACTCGGCCGCAAAATTAGTTTTTCCTCGGGCGGCATACTTTGAATCCCTCGCTGCGCTCAGGATTCTACTCAAGAATCCTTCGCTATGTTTTGGATTCAAAATAGCGCCCTCGCCTTAAAAGTATTATTTTACGCCCTTGTGATACAATCTACTATTATTTGCACATCTAAGTCATAATATCAATAGCTAAAATGCATCATTCATGAGTATTTGGCGAACGTAACGTATTATAGAATACAATGTTTCTAGACCGCGAGAACCAACGTTCGTTGTAACACCGACCGACTAGAAGTTCTTGTTTATCTTCATTTTATACTATTTAGGCTTCTATCGTCTTCCACGTCACCACACACAATAGTATAAACCGTTATTATATGTATAACAAAGCTAGGTATAATAGTTCGAATAGAAGAAATTTTTATGTGTTGCGGGCTTGTAGTTTTAGATGCATTACTAAAACTCGAATTTCATCAGAGACTCCATCTCATGGTGTTTTTTAACCGACGAAAAAAACGGAGGAGGTTCTCAGGCCGAGATTCAGAGACGATTTTTAAGTCATAGTTCGAACTAAGTAGGATCATCAATTTATGGATTTTGTCATAGTAATACGGGAGTTCGAACTAAGACTTATAAAACGTCTCTGAATCTCGGCCTTAAATCGACGCGTACTATTTTTTTTTATGTGTGATCAGTGTTCACGCATAACTTTCTACAGAGAAGTCCGATTTTGATAATTCTTTTTTTATTGGAAAGGGTATACTCCCGAGGTGGTCCCATTTCAATTCGGTGAAGATCTGATGACGCACTTCGGAGCTACACAATAGAACTCCTCAAAAGTTGGCAGCAAATCATCGGCGATTGAAACGTTTGCTTCGTATCGACGTAACTACCCTTTGCGTGTGCTGATATTAGAATCCAACTAATGTATTTCACCACATAAAATTATTAAATAATTTTTTTTAACAAAGATGCTAACGTGAAATTCATCGGCTGCAATATTATTTTTTACTTTTTGAGTTTGGAAGTCGGATTTAATGGTTTGTTAAAAAAAAAAAATTGGCACTTAGCGATTCTGCTTCTTAATATTTAGTTAAGTAAGTAATTAATTTTATATGATGACTGATGATTGATCACAGAAACAAAATATATTACAAAAAAATTGCCTAGTTCAGTCATAATACGTTACCGATTTTGTAAACGATATAATCGAAAACTTGCTTATTACAATCAATCTGTACATGATCTGTACCTACAGATCGTTATGAAAGAACTTTGGCGAATTTGGACCCAGCCATTTTTACGAAAACTAAAAGCCCTTCAGGCGGTCATAATTATTATAAACAGAAAAAATTTAAGCGTTTTTTAAAAAAACTTCCTCATCTCTAGAAGTCCGGGTTCAAAAGTAGAAATTACTAGTAAAATAGACAAATCATCCAAAAAGCAGTAGCAAAACGCAACCACGACAGCTATTTTCATCTAATATTATCACTGAGGTAGTTTTTGGACGTTACGGAACGTATTTGGCTTTATTGAACTGATAGTGCGTGTGATTTCGTTTGATTCCATTATCATAATATTGTACGGTTATCGTGAATTTTCATTAAAACAAACACAATGAATGCGTAGAAGATTGAGTGGGCTACCTAATAAGAAAGATTATGAGTTTCACACACTTGATACAAAAGATATCATAAGGAGAAATACCTTTCCCCCAACTTCTACAGATTACAACCAATTTCCTTTTTGTTAGTTCACTCTACACGTATTATATGTCAAAATCTGTTCAATTTGCGAGTTTCATAAATAGGATAGCGATGTTACTTATTGGCTATGTGCACGACACTAGCGCCACACTAGCGCGGCGTACTGACAGAACTTTTTCCGGCAGCCGTGAATTATTTACACTATTATAGTACTGTAAAAGTCTGTGTTTGTTCGAGGATTCTGCCAAAACTACTGAACCGAATTTGATAAAACTTTTTATCTTTAAAAGCTTATTATTAGTCTTAAAAGCTAGTTTATATTTTATTCCGGTACGATGACGGGAGCGGATGCGGACGAAGCCAAGACAAAATCTAATTTGTATCGGAATTCCCATACAAACTTTTACCTCAGTTTTAACACCTTTGGGGGGTTAAAATGCGACAAGCCTTTTTTAAGTGAGCATTTAGATGCCAATAGAAACTTCCAAGCCACATTTTTAAGTTTGTAGTATTGACAGTTTTGGAGATTTCGTATTAAGTTTGTGTGCTGATTTTCATAGATTCAAGCAAATCTGACACAGCTTCGCCGTCAGTAGTACAAATTTCTGCCACGGCGTGCGCTGCGATCGACTTGACAGTTTCCTATACCCACTTCGCACATAGCCAATAGTAGTTTATAGTTTTAGGCTATATTAGAATCTTAGGTATTTTCACAGACGAAATGATGTTTATTAGTGCAGGTGATCGTGACTGACAGGATCCTATGATGGCCTAAATTTCAAATTGGTTGACTGTAAAATCTGAACGTTTGAAGTAAATCACTCTTTTTAGGGTTCCGTACCCAAGGGGTGAAAACGGGACCCTATTACTAAGCCTACGTTGTCCGTCCGTCTGTCCGTCCGTCCGTCCGTCTGTCCTACCTATTTAGGGCTGTAACTTTTGAACCGTAATAGCTAGATAGTTGAAATTTTCTCAGATTATGCGTTATTGCGGCGGATTTGTTAACAAATAATAAAAATGGGAGAAAGTTAAAAATTATGGGGGTTTTCAACAAGAAACTAGTTTTTATCAACGTTTTTTCTTCACGCTCTATAGTAAAAACGGTAATACAAACAAGCGTCAAACTTAGTGTGATTATAGATTGCTCTATACTAAACCTAGAGAGTTTCTTCTGTAGAGTTTGCACTCTACAGACTAACAACAAATACTAAAAACCGGCCAAGTGTGAGTCGGTCTCGCGCTAAAGGTCCCGGACAAAAAAAGTTTTTTTTCTAAGTTAATAATGTTGTGTTCTGTGGTGGTGTGGTACGGAACCCTCGGTGCGTGAGTAGCCCGACTCGCACTTGACCGGTTTTATTTTATTTACTTATTTTATTTATTTGTCGATGTATTGCAATTAGTAGTGTAATGAAGTGAAATTCAGCAGGGACGCGAGCTGGCTGGAGCAGTAGTGCACGGCAGCGCATTACGAGTGGTCCTCAAGGACCTCTGATGTCCTCGAAAAGTCTTCAAACAAAAGCCAGCCTCACATCCCACACCCCTATGTCACCTAAGGTATGCCACGCACGACTTAGGCCGGATTCGGCCAAACTTTGAGTTATAGAAGAGTACACAAGGAACAAGGAACAATTTTACTCTTGTTATTTACTCCGAAATAACCTTCATTTGTGCTCTGTCACACTAAAAGAACGAATGTATAATCCACCTAAAGAAAGAGGTCATTGTATCCGTACTTATTGCAATGTGAGGTTACAGTTTTAATTTGTTAGGTTTCTTTTCATTAATTTTTTTTATAATTTTGTGACATGACATTTCATTAGTCTCGAATAAGATTAACGCTCAGTTGCAGAAACGCTCATTAAAGTGTATCCTCCATTAAATCTCTTGCTGTCACTTTTTGCCTTGTTGACGCAGTAAAAGCTAGCAAGAGATTTAATGGAGGATTAACTCTAATGAGCGTTTCTGCAATCAGTTGCAGAAACGCTCATTAGAGTTAATCCTGAGAAAAATTTACACGACCAATTTTAACTGTGTAATACTCAGGTATTACACAGTTAAAATTGGTCGTGTAAATTTTTCTCAACTTATTCATAGATTAGGATTGGTAAAACACAAAATCAGTTTACTCTGGAGTAATCTAAGAATAAAATTTACTCGCGTTTGGTCGAATCGGGCCTTAATTGACCTACTTTCGCGGTCGGATCATCAAACACAAGCAACCTCGATCGCTGGGTTCATAACAACATACAGGGTTCTTCTAAACTAATCCTAATTAAATCATCTGTCTCATACATTTCGAGGAAGTTTTGTATGGAAATGCAGAATTTTTTGAGTTCCGTGTTCAAACTGGGAACCCTTATAGTTTTGTGTGCTGGTCCATTTTTCTGTCTGTGTATCACCTCAAAATGTTAACTTCTAATACTTTAATGCACTTTTATATTCAGTTATTTTATGACGGAATCACAATATACAGGGTGAAATTGATATCATTGGCATCCTTTTAAACTAAGAGTCTACCAATCAAACTGAACAACTTTTACTATGGGAGCAAACCGATCGGAGCAAAAAAAAAACAGCTGTTGCATACATTTGAGTCGAGTAGGCATTGCAGTTTAGTATGGGACAGCTGATTTTTTAGTTGCTCCGATCTGTTTGCTCCCATAGTAAAAGTTGTTCAGTTTGATGGGTAGACTCTTAGTTTAAAAGGATGCTAATGATATCAATTTCACCCTGTATTAAGACGGATAAAACGACCCGATAGCTCAGTTGGTAGTGAACCTGCCTGCTGTGCTAAGGGTCGCGGGTTGGAATCCCGTAAATCCCGTAATGGACAAATATTTACACAGGGTGTCCCAAAACTCAACGTCAAGCCGCAAACAGGAGATATGTGAGTTTATAACTGTTCAGGGAAAAATACAAAAAAAATCCAAGTTTGATAGTTTTCGAGATTTTGTCGTTTTTTCCTATTTAATCAAGTTTTCAAAATGGGATCACACTTGGCACTTCCTTTTCTAAAAACGTAGTAATAATTTTTTTTTCTTGCAGAACAACCCGAATTGAAACCAATAATAAAATTCCATTGTAAAATATCTTTGTATTAAACCACCGCATTTTAGGGCGTTTCACGTTTATAAATTTTACTATGAAATTTTGTTTTGAAATGGGGTTGTTCGACGAGAAAGAAAATTATTACAACTTTTTTAGAGAAGGAAGTGCCACGTGTGATATCATTTTGAAAACTTGATTAAACTGGCCAACTTTTAAAATTACTTGCCAGGCTACCACCATAAATTTTTTATACAGGGTGTAGTCTCAAAGTTGACATAGAAAAAATTGTTACCGCAGAAGTCTGACAGAAGAAAGTGTTTTCTGTAAAAAGTATGGAACTAATAGTTTGTTTTTGAATTGGGTCCGCTGACAAGATTATTCTGGAATTTGTAGTAGCTACAACTAAAAGTTGAGGGCAGAGTGGCGACTTTTCCAATGTAAAAAAATGACAAAATCTCAAAAACTATCGAACTTGTTTTTTTTTCCTGAACAGTTATAAACTCACCTATCTTCTATTTGCGGCTTGACGTTGAGTTTTGGGACAACCTGTATAATGAATATGAATATTTTTACCCGATTCATGGATTTATACGTATTTGTGTATCGTTGTCTCGTCATCATAATACAAGTCCAGGCTAGATTCTGGTACTTTATTATTTTATTTATTTTATTTTATTTTATTCAGAAAACTTACAGCTTACAATTACAATAATAGTTCTGTTAATGCGATGTTGTCTTTAAATGTGACTAGATAAAATGTGTGACAATGCCCCAGATACACAGGGTATGAACATAAATGCGTTGCATACTTGGGATGCTTCTGATCATAAAACTGAACAACTTCCTCTATAGGTGAAATAGTGAAAAAAAAAAAATCAACTGTTTCATAGAAAACGTCAATCGCTGCTCGACCGAAATGTATTGGATAGCTTCACAGCTGATATTTTTTTCGCGATTTCAGTGTTGGTCCCGTAGTGAAAGTTGTTCAGTTTGATGGTCTGAAGCACTCCGTTAAATATGTAACGCATTAAATTTTATATCCTGTATAAATAAACATAATATCTAAATTATGATGTTGATATAATATGATAAGTGATGATAACGTATGTTTGCAGGCTCGCTTCAAGCTTGCCAAGCAGCTGCTAGTGTGCGGGCGGGGCAGCGAGGCGGCGCCGCACCTCGCGCGCGTGGCCGCCTCGACCGAGCCGCTCGCGAGGCTCGCGCGCACATTACTCGCTCAGGTTGGTCATCATCAGCTGCTAGTGTGCGGGCGGGGCAGCGAGGCGGCGCCGCACCTCGCGCGCGTGGCCGCCTCGACCGAGCCGCTCGCGAGGCTCGCGCGCACATTACTCGCTCAGGTTGGTCATCATCAGCTGCTAGTGTGCGGGCGGGGCAGCGAGGCGGCGCCGCACCTCGCGCGCGTGGCCGCCTCGACCGAGCCGCTCGCGAGGCTCGCGCGCACATTACTCGCTCAGGTTGGTCATCATCAGCTGCTAGTGTGCGGGCGGGGCAGCGAGGCGGCGCCGCACCTCGCGCGCGTGGCCGCCTCGACCGAGCCGCTCGCGAGGCTCGCGCGCACATTACTCGCTCAGGTTGGTCATCATCAGCTGCTAGTGTGCGGGCGGGGCAGCGAGGCGGCGCCGCACCTCGTGCGCGTGGCCGCCTCGACCGAGCCGCTCGCGAGGCTCGCGCGCATCACTTATAAGATCACTTTGTTGTCCGTCTGTCTGTCTGTTTGTCTGTCTGTCAAGACCCTTTTTCTCTGGAACGGATGAAGGTATCAAGTTGAAATTAATAACAAATACTAAGGTCTGCGGTCCCGTGGTGGTGTAAAAAATTCAAGCTTCTGAGTCAACTCAATCAAAAGATACGAACATTTGTTATCCAATTTTCATACTAGCAGCTCGCAAACCAAAACCTATAGGGTACTTCCCGCTGACATAGAATCATGAAATTTGGCAAGAAGTAAGGTCTCAAAGCACAAATAAGGGACAAAATCCGAAAATAGTTAATTTTTAGTTATATCACTTAAAAAAAGCATAAAAACGTATTTTTTCGGTTACAAACTTACATTTTCAGTTGGAACATCAACCGTGGTAGAGACCCTGAGAGCAATAATCTCCTTTATGAATAAAGGAGATTATTGCTATATTAGCAGGCTCTTAGTATAGACCGATGTATGGGAGAAAAACTTTTCCACCGCAAAGTTAAGTTTGTCTTTCAACCCAAACTCCGAAAGCTTTATCAAACTTCTTGGTGCTTACCTTACCTACAAATGCCTACAAATACTTCGTGGATACCATTCATAGCCAGCCTAGAGTCAATATGTCAAATTATAATGTAGTGATGTGTTTGAATATCTACCGATGTCGATAATTAGGTAGGTAGGTATAGAAAATAAAATGAAGTATGCTGCCGATTGAAATTACCTACCTATTATTATTTATGTCTTGGTGATGAATTGATCTCCATCAAACCACTAAAACAGAAATAGTGGTTTTTGTTGTGTTAATAATTATACTGTAGAATTTTCAAGTTAAAACATTTATTTTAAATCACAAAGATTTGAAGCTAACATAATTTCATTTGAAGTTATCACAATTCTTCATTTGGTAGGTAGGTATGTGTAGTATGTGTGCCAGTGCTAAATTTTTTCCATGTGATTTAAAACCCACTTTTGACACCTGAAAATAAAAACATTAAATATTATGAAATCATCAAAAACATCGATATCGACATTTTTCATAAATAATCAAAGCATGATTAAAAAAAAAAACAGTTTCGGGAGCTTAAAATTTTTTTATTTTTGCTCTAACATGAACAAGGGTTTATAAATTAAAAGGCACTCACCTTGCTTTATTTATTGGAAATTTAGCTTGCTAGAAATTACGAATTTGAAAACCAAAATAGGTTAAATTTCTTTGTTGAAAACCAACTGACAGCTAAGATATGTGACATTTTCATAAAAGAGAGCATCAAGAAAGAAGATGCATGAACGCTCATGCACACTTTTTTCACCAGTATCGAGTTGCGACAAGAAGTAGGTACAATGTTTTAAACTTCTGCGATCATAAAAGTAGAGACAAATGGTCTATACCTACTATCTATACAGGGTCCTTCTTAATATGCTGACACTTTTTTAAAGGGATGATCAGACCATCAAACTGAACAACTTTATCAATGGGACCAACATAGAAATCACGAAAAAAAAAATGCTGTCCCATACATTTGGCTCGAGTAGGTTTGCAGTTTAGTATGGAAGAGAAGATTTTTTTTCGAGATGTTGGTGCCATAGAGAAAGTTGTTCAGTTTGACGGTCTGATCATCCCCTTAAAAAAGTGTCAGCATATTAAGAAGGACCCTATATACATATGTATAGGTAATAATAGTACACTCATCATCATCATCATCTCAGCCGATGGATCCCATTGCTTGACACAGGCCTCCCCCAAGGATTGCCATAACGATCGGCCCTGCGCTGCCCTCATAGAACGGGTTCCCGCCGCCTTCACCAGGTCGTCATTCCCCCGCGTGCCAACTTCCCACTTGACTTGGCAGTCACCACTCGACAACTTTTCCGCAGAAAAACCAGAGTACCTATTTTGGTTTTCAATTTCGCTGATGTAGACCAAAGAATTGCTAAAGTGGCAGTGGGCGGGGCAAATTCCTTGCAGAACCGATTGCCGATGGGGCCGAAAAGTTCGCGAACACTATAGAAATGAAACTCCCGCGTTAACGGTAGGTACTGTAGGTATAGACAATAGTACATATTTCCAGCTTCCTGGTTTAACCCATACATTTAATATACTTTATATTAAGTTTATGGTTTAATCAATACCTATGCCACAATACCGATGCCACCTTCCTTGGTTTGGATAATGAATAGAAACGAAACTCCCTTATAGATAGACAATAGTACATATTTCCAGCTTCCTGGTATAGTACGAGTATATTAAGTTTACCTATGCCACAATATTACCGATGCCACCTTCCTGGGTTTCGATAATGAATACAAATCCTCCTTATAAGCGGTGAAACATGAAAATACTCCTTGGGGCGGTCGGTAATGTTCAACGTTCCTTCTTTCGTCGATGTTTCCAACTTTAGGTTCGTCCCTTTCTATCAAAACAACAATTACTTAAATACAATTTGTTTGGTAAATACAAACCACAAATATATTATATGGTAGTACGGAAGCCTCGGTGCGCGAGTCCGACTCGCACTTGGCCGGTTTTTTAATTTTATGTATGTATTGTATATAGGGTTTAAAACACATTGTGACACACATCTTTACAGAAGTCATATAAGGCGAAATTGATAATAGAATAATATGTCATTGGCTACAGTTACATAATGCAGTAGGTAATTACATTATGTTTATGTAAGTAATCGCATTATATAAACGTTAAATTTGTAAATACAATAACTCTGTTATGAACATAGGATTGTTATTATTATTATTGCACTGATACCTATAATTATTTTGTCAAGGGTAATTTTTTTAACACGGTTGTGCGTGCATTTGGTTAAGAAGGTACCGAGCCTCCAGTGCTGCCCTCAATTGTATATTTTTTATTTCTAAACAATTACCTATACAACATTGCCAAAAAAAACAAGAGTCATTATTGTTTTTCAATTTATCGAAACATTACGGATGACTATTTTTTAAACGTTTGTAGTTTTTAATGTTATCATTAAAACCGCCAAAAATGTCCACTTTTGGCGGTTTAACAGATAGTAATTACGTTATAAAAATAAATACTTAATGACACGATATATTGAAAATCAAATCAAGTGTTAACAGTACTAAACGGTTTTAGTACCTATATTATAATCAGTTAACCCTATTTCTACAGTTTGAGGGTTTGTTCCCTGTGATACCTCAAGGCGTTGATAGACCAGTCAGTCGATTGACTGACTTTAACAAATGAACGCAACTCCTAAAAATTGTTTAACAGAATCGATAACAGATCAAAATTTCAAAATAATACCTCTGCTAACGCCATCTGCCGAGAATCTTGGAACTTGATACAGTATAACTAGATTAGTATACTTGTATAAATATTATCTTACTTATAATAAGGTAAACTTACGTAACATACTTATTCTCACAATGACGTATTGTACGTATGGACACTGAGACAGTGTTGTAACAATGTATTGATAGTTTTATACTAATTACGTAGTTGGCTAGCGACTAGAATTTTGTGTTTTAAATAAAGACACCGAAGCCCTTTGTCTGGCCCTGACCCTGTGAATTGCGCCGTGTGGAAGTAGGTACGCAGTATGAAGAGTTTTGTTCTTCTGTAGTTACGTCGTCGCAGGAATTATTAAATAATAGACGAAACTTTGATCGAAACAGAATGGTGTATTAACTAAAAATTGCTTCCAAACGGTAGTTAACCGGAGAACAGAGTAAGTTAAAAATTATAGCTAGGTAGGTAGAACAATAATCGAGGTACCCTACGAAAGCCTGTGCATACCATACGACTATTGCTAAATATAAATCTAAAGGCGCTAACATCCTCCCGGCGTTGAAATATAAATTTCAAAAATGGTTTAAGAGTACGAGGATAAATCTTGGAAGAGTTGGAAGCGACTTCTTATTACAAACAGTACAGTAAAAAGTATAGTAAAAAGATATGAAGATAAGTGCTACGTTAAAGTAGGTACTTAATATAAAACTCATTCAGGAAGCAAAGGACAGATCTTGACTAGAGGTCTTCTAAAAGTCCCGCTTGCAGTTGTGACATCAGCGACGCGCGGTACGCCGTCAGGTCCATGGAATAGTCTGGTGACCCTTCCTAGGCGCCAACAGAGTGGTGAAAAGTTGTCCTCTTGGAGAAGGACGAGATCACCAATCTTCACTGAACTGTAGTTGGAGCGCCACTTGGAGCGTTGTTGCATTTCAGCTATGCATTCCTTTTGCCAGCGTCTCCAGAAATGCTGGCGGATCTGTTCTAGTCGTTGATGACGTTTGAGTCTTGATGGGTTGCAGTCCTCTAGGGCAGGTGCTGGCAGCGATGTGAGCGATCGGCCGATCAGGAAGTGTCCTGGGGAAAGGAAATGGAAGTCATCGGGAGAAGAGGACAAGGGGCACAAAGGACGACTGTTTAAAATAGCCTCCACCTGTGCCAAAAGGGTAGTAAACTCTTCAAAAGTTAGGTATGTATTGCCAACGACCCTTTTGATGTGAAATTTGGCAGATTTTACGCCGGCTTCCCATATGCCGCCGAAGTGAGGAGCATGCGTGGGAGAGAAAACGAATTTAACGCCTTCTTCCGTCGCGAACCCAGATACAGGTGACTGATTAGCCTTTATGAAGGTGCCTATTTCTCTAGAAGAGCCCACAAAGTTCTTGCCGTTGTCGCAAAAGATCTCTCGCGGCTTGCCCCTGCGTGCTATAAAGCGTCGCAATGTGGAAATGAAGGCATCTTTTGTAAGGTCCGAAACGGCTTCTAAGTGAATGCATTTGTACTTTAGACAGACGAACAAACACATATACGATTTGACCGTTCTCGCGCCTCGGCCTTTTTTATTAATTGTAAGAAAAGGCCCCGCAAAATCTATGCCCACGGTAATGAATGGAAAGTCCGCATCCACTCTCTGCTTGGGTACGTTTCCCATAATGGGTTGAAGTGTCTTGCCCCTCAGACGTACACATATAACACATTTATGGGTTGTTCGTCGTGCGACATGCCTGCCGTTGATGGGCCACACATACTCACGGACGCATGCTAACAGTAACTGAGGGCCAGCATGCATATGCTTTATATGCTCATAAGCGAAGATAAGTTTTGTCAGATGATGTGAACCATGCAATAAAATAGGATGCTTCTTATCAAAGCTATATTTAGAAGTTTCTATGCGGCCCCCCACGCGTATCAATTTGTTTTCGTCTAAAAACGGAGAATACTTTAGAATTTCTGACTTAGAACTTAATGAACGGCCATTTGATAACAGATCGTATTCTTTTTTGAAAGATTGTCGCTGTGCTAGTAGGCACGCGAAATAGAATGCGTCATTTAGCTCCTCTAAAGTAATCGGACCTGTCTCAACCTGTTTTCTTTTAAATGTTTTAATACCGCGTTTTACATAGGCAATCGTTCGTTTAAGTGTAGTCAATTTTGAAAAACTCTCAAATTCTATAAGTGAGTCGTGTTGTGTTTCAGTGCCGGGTGATGTATGCGAGTGATGAGCGTGAGTGAATTCAGGTAGGTCGTGATCTTGAACGTCGTTAGGGAGGGAGGGCCAGTGGGCTTCACTTTGGTACAGGTATTCAGGGCCAGACCACCACCTACTGCAATCTTGTAGCGAATCCGGACTCATCCCCCTAGAAATTAAATCGGCTGGATTAAGAGCCGTCGGTACGTGATGCCACTCAGAAACCTGAGTTAGCTCTGTGATCTCCACAACTCTAGTGCCAACGAACGGTTGTAGTTTGCTAGGGCTACTGCACAGCCACGCTAGAACTACACTTGAGTCACACCAATGGTAGCAGTGGTCGATTTTACAACGTAGTGAATCGATCACGGTTTTGCTCAGACGGGCAGCCAATAACGCGCCGAACAGCTCGAGTCTAGGAATGGTTGTGGGTTTGATGGGCGCAATCTTCGATTTAGCGCAAAGCAATTGTACCTTGACTCTGTCGTGATTGTCAATCGACCTCAAGTAAATGCACGCTCCATAAGCTGTAAGCGAAGCGTCGCAAAAGGAGTGAAGCTCAATGGTGGTAGGTGAATCGCATAACACGAGTCTGGGTACTTGGAGGGATGATAGAGCTGGGATTGATTGCTTGAAAGACTCCCACTCTTTTTTTAATTGTTTGGGCACGGGTTCATCCCAAGTGAGTTTTTCCTTCCACAGCTTTTGCATTATAAGCTTGGGTATAACTGTGCATGGCGAGATCAGGCCCAAAGGATCGAAAATCTTAAAAGATGAAGATAAGATGGAGCGCTTAGTGATTTTTTGATCATTGTCATTAGAAATGTCGACTGAAACGTGAATCTGATCATTGTTTGGATTCCATTCAAGGCCTAAGGCACTTGATGAACTACTCAAGCATAAATTATCGCTCAGGTTTACGTTAGAATGGTTAAATATCGAGGGTTTGTTAGATCTGAATTTTCGCAGATTGAAGCAGCCTAATTTAAGAGCTGCTGTAACTGAATTTAAAATGTTAGTCAGTTGCTTTGGGCAATCGGCCCCAGTAATCAAATCGTCGCAATAAAAATCGCGTTGTACTATTTGTTTGACGTTTTCATCCGCACACTCCTCTCCAAGCTGCCACAGGCACCTAATGCTCAAATAGCTGGCACTTGCGAATCCGTAAGTGACAGTATTTAATCTTAGCGTTTGTATTGGATCGGACTCATCTTCTCTCCACAAGATTAACTGAAGATTACGATCTCTTTCAGCTAGTCTTACGCAGCGGAACATCTTCTCTACATCGCCGGTGAGAATGTATTTGTATTGTCGAAATCGTAACAGTATGGAGAAAAGAGAATCTTGCAGATTACTTGGACCTGTGAGCAGTAGGTCATTTATAGAAACGCCTGAAGATGTGCGGAGGGAGCCGTCAAAAACGACCCTAAGTTTTGTTGACTCGCTGCTCATGCGGAAGACGGGATGGTGGCATAAAAAATACGATACAACCGGCTTGGGTACTTTAGAAACAGAGCAATGTCCTAGAGCTTTATATTCGTTTATAAACGCGACGTAAGACGCTTTGAGCTCTGGCTGTTTTCTAAAGCGTTTTTCCAAATTATATAAGCGGTTTTTAGCAATCGGGTACGAATCGCCTAAACAATCTGGGCTATCAATTAAGGGGAGTCTGACTGAGAAATGGCCCGAGCTCAAACGTTTGGTGTGAGTTATGAAGTGTTTCTCACATTCTTTTTCGCTTTCAGACCAGCCAGGTTTATTGATAGTGGGCAATTCTTCGCATTCCCAGAATCTAGTCAGCTGTGAATCAATATCGGACAATTGTGAACTAAAATTCGTGTATGTTGTGTGATCGTTTGAATTGTGAGTCTGTGTAGTCTTGACGAGTGTGTTTATGCTTGGACCCGCAATCAACCAGCCTAATTTAGAGGATCTCAGTTTGGGTGCATTTTTACCAAGATTAATCTGATTGGAACCAAGGATGTCCCAGAAAATGTCAGCACCCAGTATAACATCTACAGGTGCCGGTTGATTGAAACTAGGATCGGCGAGTTTAACCGAGTTAGGAATCTTAATTGTTTCAAAGTCAATTTGGTACTTCGGAATGTAACTAGTCAAAGTAGGTAGTAACAAAAACGTTAGTGTGGCTTGGAACTCATTTTCCTTTGACTTAATTCGAGCTACACAGGACTCGACGCATTGACTTGTATTGTTTCCGATACCAACTATTTTTACGTTAGTTTTGTGTGACTGTATCGATAGTTTGTTTTGTAATGAAACAGTCATGTAACTGGACTGACTCCCACAATCAAGTAACGCACGCACAGATTCAATTTGATTTGTGTTGGGATTATAAATATCAATTATTGCAGTGGATAGTATGATTTGTTTGTTTATATTAGGATGATTGCCATCGGTCGTTAATGAATTATTAGCGAGTGACTCATCATCGGGGTTCTCATTTTCCGCCTGAATCGGCCGGTGCAGTAAAGTATTGTGCCGTTTTTTACAAGTGTTGCAAGGTCCGAGGCGACATGCGCGGGTGCGGTGACCTGGCCTTAGGCAGTTTAGGCATAGTTTTAATTTGAGTGCTTCAGTTATACGATCCTCAACACTACCAGCTTTGAAAGTTGGACAATCATATATTTTATGAGAGCCGTCGTTGCAATAAGCGCAAACGAGAATGCTAGTGTTAGTAAGAATAGGTGTTTCGGAGTCTAATGACGAAAATGATTGTGATTGTCTATTAGTATGCGGTGTCACTGAGCGAGGATTATAATTAGAATTTTTCGGCTTCAGTAGCTCAAGTACATCAGCCCTACTTGATAAAAATTGGTTAAAATCATTAAGTGTAGGTACGTCAGCGCTGAGTGTGTTGCGGTGCTCTTCCCACTTCATTAGGGTGTTGCTATCTAATTTAGACGCAATGATATGGATAATTAAAATGTCCCATTTATCCGTGGGCTGACCGAGGCTCGATAACGCTCGTAGGTTTTTTGTCACATGGTCAACAATATAACGCAGTGCCTTAAATGATTCACGTTGAATTAATTCGATGCTAAGCAATGAAGTTAGATGATGGTTAATCAGCTGTCTTTTGTTGTCGTAGCGGTCGCAAAGCAGACGCCAGGCGTTATCGTAATTTGCTTCTGACACTTCGATGTTAGACACAACGCGAGCAGCATCTCCCCGCAAGTAGGACAGTAAATAGTGAAACTTATGTATTGCCTGTATGTGTCCATTATTATGTATGAGTGACAAGTAAGTGTCGCGGAATTCCAACCAGTGGAAATAGGCACCGTCAAATTTCGGTATCTCAATTTGTGGCAATTTGAAGCCAAGGTTTTGATTACAGTGTGACGATGAACTGTGTGACGGAGGAGACGAATGTACGGATTCAGTTTTTGACTTGTGTCTAGCTAGGATATCCTGAGCTATGGCAATTGTGGATATAAAAGTTTGCTCAACAGACTCCCGTTCATTCGTCTCACGATCCATGCTATCAGAATTGGCTACCTCAATCTGAGTTTGCAAGTCATCGAAGGTGTCCATCAGTGATTCTATTTTGTTCAACCTTATGGAGAGCTCAGTCGCTTGAACGAAAGTCAAGGTAGGTAAATCATTTATTAAATCTAAATACTGCTTAAATTTCGTTAAACGGCCTTTAATTGAGCTGCGTTTAGGTACAAGGTCTCTTAATGATTCTTTTAATGTTTCCATGATGGTAAACAAAACAAATCACTGGCTGTAGGTATGTTAATAGAACAACGATTCAAACTTATTTTTATTCTCTCACGCAAATTCCTCGCGAAACTGGCCTTGAACTTGACGGGCAGCTGTGCCCGTAGGTAGGTAGGTAGCTTCGGCTCGGCGGAGCGGCAGAACGGTAGTAGGTATATGGGAAGCCGAGCGTGGACTCCCAACCCTGAAAATAGTCGGCAAATCGGTTTTACTAACTTGAATTGTTAGTTAAAATTATTGTTAGTAACTTGTAGGGTTGTAACAAAGGTCCAGGCTGCCCCGAAAGGTAAACACGGTCGTGAGCTTATAATATTTCCTATAAGGAATATTAACTGAATGTTTTCTAGGGGGATGTTGACTGTCGTGCCAATTACTCAATTTATGTAGGGAAATTAATCAAATTTTAAACATCAAAATAATAATGAAGTTTGTCAATGATCAAGTTAAATGATAATGTTGCGTAATCAATAACTAGGACCTATACTTCATTCCAAATAAGGAGGAAAAGATTTTCCAATTCCCATGTAGCCCTCTGGCCAATTCTGATTAGAAAATTTATTATATACTATTTATATTATTTATATTATATATAGACAATTTATTTAGATATCAGAGAGATATACCTACTATCCGACATATCTTTGACGTTAGCAGTTCTCAGAATAAGTAAACATAAGTGTTACAAATCTGTTTCTGTAATTTCTTATCTATTTGGAATGGAGTACTATAATAGGTAACTAGGTTTTTATAAAATATTGGATGAGCTAGTGACACATAATAATAATTAGTTTTATTACCTCTAATGGCACAGGCAAGTACTACTTTAAACTGAAGTAGGTGTTAGGGTTTAGCTAAAGGAGAATAGGTATAGGATTTAGGTATATATGGGAACAAAGGAATGTAGTTCGGATCTAAGGTTCGGATAGAAAACACTTGGGATGACACTTATCTTGGATAGGCCTTTCGCGACGCTTGTTGCTGTTCACGAAGACACCTGACAGAGTGCTCCGGGTGCTGATGCAGGTAGCGGCTGGACTGCTGGGATTAATCTCGACAGGTTCGCTGGCCGGCCGGCTGCTTCAACTGGTTGCCTTCGCTCCGCTTTTTATCTTGAGCGCCACAGGTCGCGCGTAGCGCAATCGACAGGTTTTTCGGTCGCTAATTGTACGGTCGCCAGATGAAGAGTTTTGTTCTTCTGTAGTTACGTCGTCGCAGGAATTATTAAATAATAGACGAAACTTTGATCGAAACAGAATGGTGTATTAACTAAAAATTGCTTCCAAACGGTAGTTAACCGGAGAACAGAGTAAGTTAAAAATTATAGCTAGGTAGGTAGAACAATAATCGAGGTACCCTACGAAAGCCTGTGCATACCATACGACTATTGCTAAATATAAATCTAAAGGCGCTAACACAGTAGGGCTAGCATGCCACGCACGACAAAGCGAGAAAACGTGAAAACCGCCATGCGCACTCGCCTCTTCGCATACGTAAAATAACAAAGACAGAAGCACGTCTCGATTTTTGTTGTTTTCTAAGGTGTGGCATGCTAAGTCCACAGGATAAATTAAGTACGTAAGTGTGCACGTTAAACATAGGTGCTCTCTCTCGTGAACTCGTCCTTCCCTTCTAAATCTGATAGAAAGGGAAACCGATTAGAAAATATGTCGGATGCATTTTGTATCTTTGCATTTTTGAGTGCATATAGAGATGGCTGCCGGTGCGTGATATCACTATTTAGATCGTTCCTAAAGTGTCACCATTATTCGTGAGAGGACGCCTTGGCCCTGCAGTGAAATCCTAAACAGGCTGATTCTTATTTCCTAAATGGTTTTTTTCCACGTTTTGGCTCCGGCTTTACGCACGCCTTCCATAGGACCGCGACTTGTATATCCCGTAATTGGCTATGTGCGAAGTGGATGACGGGAATTGTCAAATGAATAGCAGCGCGCGAGGTGGCAGGAATTTGTACCATATCCGTACAAGCTCTGTCAAATATGCTTGTATGATTGCACACTAAGGGTTGAGCCTCATCTGGCGGCACGGAATCTAATTTTTTCACGCTCTATCCTTTTCTGTCGCTCAGAAACGTCATTTGCTAGAGCGAGAACGGGACAGCAGCACGCGGCAGCACCGGCAGTGCTGCGGACGTTTCTCGCTCCAGCAAATGACGTTCCCGAGCGACATGAAAGGACAGAGCGTAAAGAAATGCGATTCTGTGTTGCCAAATGAGGCTCAACCCTAATTAAACACGAAATCTTCGAAACTGCAACTAGACTTCTAACTTAAAATTTGGCATTCATGTTTCTATTGGCCTCAGCGAACTAGAAATACTAATGTGCATCTAAGTGCTCACTAAACACGTCCTCTTTTTAAAATTCAACCACCAAAGGTGAGAAAACCGAGATGAATGTTTGTGTGAAAATTGGCGCTGCAAAGATCGTGGATTCCAGCCAATAGGTATTTTAATGTCGATAATATTGTTCATTTCTTTAGTTCTTTTTCATCAAAATCATCATCATCTCACCCGATGGACGTCCACTGCTGGACATAGGCCTCCCCCAAGGATCGCCACAACGACCGGTCCTGCGCTGCCCTCATCCAACGGGTTCCGGCCGCCCGCCTTCACCAGGTCGTCGGTCCACCTTCTCTTCCCACGCTGCGCTATCCGGTACGCGGTCGCCACTGGAGAACTCTTCGGCCCCATCGGCCATCGGTTCTGCGAGCAATGTGCCCCGCCTAGTGCCACTTTATTTTAGCAATTTTTTGGGCTATGGCAGCTACTCTGGTTCTTCTGCGGGTCTCTTCATTTCTGATTGAATCTCGCAGGGAAACTCCGAGCATTGGATGTCTTTTAACCTTTTTATGAGGCCTTGTGTGAGCTACCACGTCTCTGTTCCATTTCTATATGTCATCACTGGCAACACACACTGACAGAGTGTGTTGATTGATACACTGCGGTATTTGGGACGTGAAGATACTAAGTAGCTTCCCGAACGCCGAAAACTCCGAATGCCGAGTTGGATTGAACGGTTGATCTCTTTCTCAGATTCGGAACTACCTAACAGGATAGTTAAACAGTCGCAGGTAAACATAATCGTCGACAACTTCGAGTGCAGAGTTTCACATTTTTTACAGGAGTGGGTACAACATGTCTTGTCCATGTTCATTTTCAGACCAACTCGTTCCGAGGCTCTGTTAAGATCATCGAGCATTCTACTGAGATCCTCCGTGATAGTCTAGTCTAGTCTAGATAGTCTAGTCTCCGCCATGATTATATCATCGGCAAACCGTATTTCTTTTTATAATAAAAATAACAAATTTTTGAGTAACATTTAACTTTAGATAATTCACGGCGGTCCGGAACCATTAGAGGCACTAGTCTCGTGCACACAGCCAATAGGAAAAGACCTAAAATATAGTATTTCATCCGCAGACGATCGGTGTACTCAGCCAGGGTCGGGATCCCCGGCGGCTCACCCGAGAGCTGTTCCGCGCTGTCCGCGTGCAGTCAGCCTCCACGTGGCTGAAGGCGACGGACCTGGAGTGTGTGCTGTGCTACCACACGTACACCCGGCCCGTGACCACGCCCTGCGGTCACACTTACTGCAGGACCTGCATCGAGAGGTCGATGGATTACAAGAAGTCGTGCGCGCTCTGCTTGAGGAATCTAGAGGACTTTGATCTAAATGCGGTGAGTTTTACACTTCTGAACTTGGATTGCTTATTAAAACTGAGTTAAATATTGTACCAGGTTCTTAGAACCTATACAAACTTGAGATTTTTCTGCAGTTTTGTAGCGAGGCCAGCCAAAATCTTTACATATAAAACGGTTCACTGATTGACTGATGCACAGCCTAAGCCACATTTCTTCGAAAATCGAACTCTAAAGCGATCTAACGGGGTGTTGAAATTTTCCAAAATCCACTCGAAGAACTCTCGGGCAACAGGTAGTCATATTATGTTGCGCGCACCATAAGCTCTGCTTTGTCACGGCGATGGAAACATGGGGAAGTCACTAGACCACGATCTCACCTATCCACCTATGTTCAAGATACTTCCTTTATTTCTACAGCAAATTCCTTTTCGATGAGCTGGTCCATACCCAGCTGTGGATGTATTGTTACTGATGATAATGTTTTATTGCAGGCTAGTGAAACAGCGTTCATATGCGCTGCATTGTCTTCGATCGGCGCGTTGAACCCCCCACCGCCTCCAGACCCCAACGTGATACCCATATTCGTGTGCACCGTCGCTTACCCTTCGTAAGTTCCGTTTTATTTTACTTGTAGTAGTTAACCTGACGAGGCTATAGTGGCCATAGTTACGGAAATGACTTAGGCCGCAGAATTGAATTTAAGATGGATTTTTAGTGTGCCGTGTGCGTTACTTCCTTGGGTTCCATACCCAGTTTGCCGGTGTCTTAAGTTCTTTCATTGGTACGTTTGACCTACCAGGGCGCTTCGTCGTCTCTAGTATGGTCCCCGCCACAGCCCGCAGTAATAAGCAGTAGCTGCTATCGGAGTGAAAAAAAAATGGTATGATTTATAGGTATCCAGAGATGTACCATCTGTTTTAATTGTAATAATCAACGAATTTATTGCTGTCCATGATGCGGTTTCTGAGTGTGCGCTAAGCTAAGTGTACGAATGCTCACAACAGCAGCATTTTGACGAAGCATTGCCTTGACAGCTTGAGGTTTTTCTGTGTGCATGCATATATATACCTTTGAATCTACAGGGTCCTTCTTAATATGCTGACGATTTTTTAAGGGGATGATCAGAATATCAAACAAAACACCTTGTGTATGGGCACAGCCCGGACACTGCATACAAAAAAATGAAATTGACAAGATGACGTCAGCACATGCGAAACGGGTTTAGGGCTGCCACAATTTAAGTTGCGTGCGGTACAACTTGTGACGGGCAGATGGCGCGCTTGACATAGTCGATGAACGAATGGGAAACATCAAAGAGATTATATTTAGGTACCGTAAATTACTTTTAAATTAAAAAAAAACAAACATTTAAAAGGTAAAAAAATTCGGGCTCCTATTAATTTTGTCAGGCTCCTATTATTTGAGATAATTATGTAAGTATGAAAATGTAAGAAAAGTAAGAAATCTATAGGATCTTAGCAAAAATAATTTTGGGAATTTCCTTACTAGATTTTGAATGCCTAATTATTTTTGGATGAAACTCTGGACATTTTATTTTTTGATAAATGACAATTGGAAATAATATACCTAGCTAATAAGATTGTTGTACACCTGTAAAGGTAGGCTATACGGGACAATAATTTTAATATCAACAACTTGTAAACTACCTATAGTTATGCAATAAAGTACTTTGACTTTGACTTTTACTAAATGCAATCAGCTGATAGACCGTTTGTATGAGAAGTCGATTTTTTTTTCATTTATTTTTTTTTTCGTAAAAAACGCATTGACACCCGTCTATTCAAAAAAGAGTTTTTATCCTTCACCTATACCTATCTATGCTCTTTGTTTCGAAAACATAAATTCTAGATGGTGACAATCTAGGCTACAGGTAACTGCCGAGGGCGATAGAGGGGGTGAGGCTGGGGTGAGGTAAAAAGTTGGTGGGAGGAAGGGAGTGTCCATACTGTATCTAGTAATAGATACTCTTTCTTATACTGTGGTATGGGAGCAACATTGAAATTGAGGTACCTACTAGAAGCGACACTAAGACAAAAATTTTGTAACACTCGTTTGAGGTAATTGGCTCAACCTTACTTACCATGTGCTTTGTGCAGGGCGCGTGCTGGACCGCGACGCCCCCAGTGCGCGCCCCGCACTGCTGATCGTCGTGCACAGATTTTGTTCTCATTTTCTGTTCTATACATAATTATTCAATGGCTGTCCCATACATTTGGGTCGAAGGTTTGCAGTTTTTATCGAACAGCTGTTTTTTTTTTCGTGATTTAAATCTTGCTACCACAGAGGTTTTTAGTTTGATGGTCTAATCATCCTCTTGAAAAATCACAAGCATAGGACCCTGTATAGCTTACTGTTCGTACAGTGCTTACAATGAGGTATATTTGTTTCGGCAGTATTCCGTGTCCGCTGTTCATCTTCGACCCCCGGTACTGGTTGATGATCAGGCGCGTGCTGGAGTCGGGCTCCCGCAAGTTCGGCATGGTCGCCTACGAGAGGGACCGCACCTATTCAGACTACGGGACGGTTGGTATTGTCCACCCTATGTGTTTAACAGCTCCCTGAACCCCAGTTTATTCTCCTTCCAACAGATTGTATTGAGTATGCTTTAAATATTTTTCGCTGTGTTTTTAGGCGATAGTGACGTCATATCATACTTAAACATTGAATATTCGAAAAATTTGATGTGCTATAGCTGATTGCTTTGAAAGATAGAAGTTGTAACAAGGTTTCTACGGAAATTATTGTGGACCTTTTTGCTTTAATCGATAATAATCTCGCAAAAAAAAGCTAAAATTTTTAGGCGTCGAGAATATTTAGCAATTACAAAAATGTAGGTCTTGCTTTCATTTGCTAAGCAAGTTGTGTATAAATATCCTCCATAACGCACCTTCCTATTAACCAGGTTCTGGAAGTTTGTGATTGCGTGCATTTGGAAGACGGACGCTCCATATTGTCGACGGTTGGCGTATCGCGCTTCAGGGTGATCGAGCGGGACGTCAGAGATGGGTGAGCCATGTCACACAACTTGTCTCTTATCAGCCGGCGAAAGCGCAGAGCATTTTTCACTGCCAAACCGTTATCGACTTTGCTCGCGTTGAAATAACATCTAAAATCAACTGACACAATTGTTGCCTCAAGTCGCTTCAATGCTCTGAGGGTCTAGTAGTTGTGTTACTTGATTTTCGATGTTATTTCAACGCTAGCAAAGTCGACAATAGTTTGGCTCTGAAAAATGTTCTGCTCTGCACTTTACTATGTGTGCGGTTCTTTCACGTTGGAGTACTTAGTTTTATATTAATACGATTTTTGTTGGATTTCATACGAGTAGGTAGATGATGTTATCATTCGCCTATTGCACGCGACACGATTTGCTGTTTTCTGATCATTTCCTTTATGTTATGTACAATATCCAGGGTGCTGCCAGGGTGTTAGCAAATAGGTTCTTAAGGATCTCCCCTACCCGCCATTTTTTTAAATGCCTTATTATTATTAGGCATTAGGTATTGGTCCTAATGGACCAATACTGTTGACTTTAGTTGTTGTTTTTATCATAATAAAATAATACAGGGTGTAAAGGGTAGACAGTTGCACTACTTTCATTTTACTCATGATACTGAACTACTTTCCCCAATGAACCTAAATGAATGAACTGAAATGTTATGTTCTTAATAATATCAATATAAAAAGTGCAACCAAATTTGGGTCTAATTTCCAAATGAAAAAATTATGCAGAACTGATAGGAATGATAACATCCGCCCCCGTGTTTTGTGTTGATGTTAGTTGCAATTGTTGACCGAATCTATCGCACATTATCGATTCACGTCAGTTACGTGCTATATTCTATATTATATATTCTATATTATATATATATATATATATATATATATATATATATATATTCTATATGCTATATTCTATATTCGTGGCTCGGTTTAGTTCATGCAAATACAAAAGGAATGTAAACAGCAAATAATAAAAACCAGCCAAGTGTGATTCGGGCTGGCGCTAAGGATCCCGAACTGAATGAAGGATTTTTTTAGTAAACTCTACATAGACTAATACTAAATACATAAGTACATAACACAAATTATATTGTGTGGTGGTACAGAACCCTCGGTGCACCGTGCCCGACTCAAACTTGGCCGATTTTTAAAACAAGTCCAGTTTTAAACGAATAATGTAATTAATGTAATCATCAGCCTATAATATGTCACTGCGGGGCACAAGCCTACCTTCGAGGAGGTATGGGTGTCAGTCCACCACGCGTGCCCAATTTCTTCTTCATCGTATGCAGGTTTCCTCACGATGTTTTGCTTCGCCGTTTGAGAGCAGTAGGTATTGCGTACGTAAGTTAATGTACATACTTAGTACTTACTAATATTATAATCGACAGATGCGACGTAGCCCGAATCCAGCCTCTCACAGACATCCCGCCAACAGAAGACCTAGTCATATTAGATCTGCGCATCATGGCCACGCACATTAAATACAAGGCGCTGCTCTGGCTCAAGAACATGAATCGAACCGTACGGACCGAGATAGAATCGGCGTTCGGACTGATACCGCACTTCGGGCACAGGGGTGAAGACTGGTGGGAGAGCTCGGACGGCCCGGCCTGGCTGTGGTGGCTGATAGCCATCCTGCCCTTGAGATCTGAAATAAAGGTAACTAATACACTAGTCAAGTCACTGTATCACAGAATAGATATCCTACCAGAAAAAACAGGCGCGGCGATGCTTCTACCAAACTGCCGTTCATTCTCGTCCGTGAATGCTCACGTATTGACGCACGTTGCGCATGTAGGAGTGTGCCGGCCGCCGCGACCTTGTATGAAACTGTTATTCTATTAAGATACCTATACAGGGTTACTTTTTATTCAGTGTACAAACTTTGCGAGCGTGATGGTTATCGAAATTAAGAATACCCGTGTTTTTTGTTTAACCCGGTTTAGAACAAAAATAAAAAAATAACTGCATCTGAACTTATTCATTAAAAATGTTTGGTTTGTACCGACCATACTGTCACCTGTCACTCGCTTCCTCGGTCGGCGCGGTTTTTATAAACAGTACGATCAGCACAGCAATTTTTATTCAAGTTTACGGGATGGCAAAAATAAAAGATAAAAATTGCAAAAAAAAAATTGTTTACCTATTCTAATATAAAAGTAACTGGGTGTTCGGAATAGCGCACTTAGAGTAGCCAAGATAAAGTAGCTATTCGATAAATGCTTCATGTGTATATTTTGATGTTTGCAGGTTCTGATCCTATCCACTAAGAGCCTTCTGAAGCGCATGATGGCAGTGTCTCGTACCTTGGAAGCGATCGACCACGTCGCCATCACCCGGACGGCCACCTCCGCCTGCGAGCTGCAGAGCGCGCTCACCAACGCCGAGGAGTGGCTAGAAAGAAGTGCCTAACTGATCAAGCGAAAATACCTCCTAAGAACGAAGCTATAAGAGTGCTTTAAAACACCTCTGTAAGTTTGTAAGCAACGTGTTTCATTTATAAGGTAAAAAAGTGTCATGTTCGATTTAAAAAAGACGTAAAGTGAAATTATTTATCTTCGAGATAGGAATCGACGGCAACCTAAATACTATAGTGCTCGCTCACACTTGAAGCGTTTGTAGCAGCTAATCTTTTCTCGGGTTCGGTCGTACTCTTCAACTGCAAGGTACCCCTAGTGTATCGCGCACAACAATAATTTGTCTTCAATCTTTATCGTGCGCGGTGTTGATACACGCATGCAACTTTTATCCTGACTAAGATAAAGAGTTATTCCAACAATTTGGTACAGTTGTGTATTTCAGTCGGACTGAAGAGTCATCTAGTATCTGTTCATTGCAGGGTCCTTATTGTGATTATTACGAAGCTATAATTTTTCGTAGTTTTGTCTATAGTTCCCTTTAGCATTTGTATTGTATTCGTGTTTACATTGTAATGACCAATTTGGATTATTATTTGATCCCGTATCTACAGGATTTGTCTATTTATCCCCTATGGGAATGTAGTTATGATTTGAGTAGCTATTCCGATCGTCTAGTGATCAATCGTGTCCTTAACAAAATGTTGTAACTATACATTTGTATGTGTCCGTTTTGAATGAAATGTCGGCAGAATAAACTGCCGCTAATGATTATAATTCGTTATTGTAGTTCGACCGCGATCTTAAATTGAAACAACCCGACTCACTGTTACTCGAAATAACAATAATTTAATTACATCTTCAATTTTAAACAAATCTGAAATTTTTTCCCGGTCTCTTCTCTCTTAAATTTTCTGGTCATGTTCACACCGGTCGCCAAAATTAGGGACCACAGTAGAAATTATAGTACAGTAAGTAGATAAAAAAGGAAGTGATGTGGTTTGTTCGTAACAGCTAGGTTCGGTAGGCACTATATACTATTGACTATTCTGTGGTTCGATGCATATCTAGAAGTCCACAAAAAATAATCTGCTCTATCAACGTTGTTTTAAGATAAACAAAATTAAGTAGCGTGAAATGTCTGCATTTCGTTTACATAACCGGGTAGCAATCAATAAACTACTTATTGCGAAGTAGATAAAGCTGATTGTCTTTTGTCACTAAAATGATCTGCTCTTCCATGAGGAGCTGAGCCTCTAACAGTTGCGAGCTGAGGTTTTGCTAAGGAAGTTTTCTAAATGAAAATGTTAACAACAGTTCAAAATATGTTTATTTAAATACGATGTATGTATTAGATTTCTTGGTAACGTGTATACAGGGTGTTAGGGTAAGCAGTTGCATTACTTTAAGTGAATGTACCCATGATACTAAACAACTTTTCCTAAGCAACTTGTAGGAAATTAGCATTTATAAAAACGTTCGATCAGCTGATTGCATTTAGTAAGAAAATAAAAAAATATTGCTTATTTCCTATAGGTTTCTTAGGGAAAGTCGTTCAGTATCATGGGTACAAACACCAAGTGTTCAGTTGTTTACCCTAAAATCCTGTAAATAAAAATTCCCCATGACAAAAAAGTCACAGGGTCACAAAAAAATCCTATTTGTAAAAAGCAGGACAGAGATATGAACTCTCTAATTTATAAGCTTTTGTATCCAGTGGTTGTAATTAAAATGCATGGATCATGCAGGAAGCTGGCATAAGTATATTCTATGCCAGCTTCCTGTTCAAATGACACCAAGAAATATTTAAACATAGACGAGAACTTACCACTGTAACGGCGCTTTGAATTGATGGCACAACATTACACATCTGTTGAAGGCGTTATTATAAAAATCGGAATTGTATGTTTATTCATACATTTCAATTCCTGATAGACGGGAGATTTTGTGTTCAGAAACTTTCTAGTAAGTATACTTATTCTAAACATAATGTAAAATGTATATGACAGATAAAACTTTTTAAACCTCTATTGCAGTAGTTTTACATGGCGTTTATTACCCATAATAATTTTTTTACCTATGGGAATAAACGAGTGCAATGATTTGAGAACCTATCTAGAACAGTTTTATAGAAAGTTTGCACTGTTTCGTACTCTTATAAAACACATATATTTCATCAATATAATTTAACATTTTACACATGTGTGTATGATCAATACATTAAACGTTTTGTAATTGTTACACTTACAAAACACATTGTTATCGTATCTAGGGGCTGGTTTAGGGCTTGGGCACCAACACCGCGCCCCGTATTCTTCGATTAGATTGTTTCAAATTCCGCCTTGTCCTGTAGGAAATCAGTCCCTTACACATTTTGTGAATGCGTTACGTAGCAATAAAGTTTTGAGTGTAGTGTGATGAAGTGCGGCTGTTTTGATCTGACGACTGGTGATGTAAAGTTAACACTCATTGTATATGGATACGGCATTCTCTAGGCATGCAAAGTACGAGATTTCTAGTCTATGAAAGCTTTTGATTCCATTCAGGAACAAAAGTTATTTCTCGCATTCGATACATTGATATACATCATCTTATTTAAGAGGTACGCTTTCGTCGGTGTAGTATTGGCCAATCCAGTATCTTTTTCGCAAGTGTCTTAAGTTCCTGATGCGACACGAAATCTACCTTTTCTTTCACCTCTGGTAAATAACTCTGTCTAGGTCTTCCTTTGTCACTCTTCTCTGTCACTCTCCTCTTTTTTTCCATCCAATATAATTTTAATGAAACTCGTGACGTACTTTGAACTTTGAAATGATGATATTCATTCTCGTCAGATTAAAACGGCACAGCTACAATATGGGGGAGTACACTATTGGGGGCGCTACACTATTAGGGAGTGTTCCTCAATACATCCATATATATATATGGAACTTTTATAAGTCATTTTCGAAAGACTCGCAAACTCATAACAAAAGTTCTTCCTACACAATTTTAAATATAGCTTGACGTTTTTAAGGCATTGATATCAGACTACAGTAGATGAAGGGATCTCAGGGAAAAGAAGCCACGTTGCCTCTTAAAATACTAGTCATTTTCCATTCCGAGAACGTGGGTAGTGATGACGGTGTCTAAATTGTATAATTGTGTTTAATTTGCGATAAGAGTCTGATTGTTTTATTCAGAAATGGGCGAATTAGCATTATGTTGAAATAGAAGCAAAACGCCGAAGTGAATAATTACAATTGACAACATTTTATTTTTTTAATTACCTGTTTTTAATGAAAAATATAAAAATAGGTAAAAAAATAAGAGATACGTATTTTTCCGATTTAATTTTTGAATGGCTACTGAATGGCTATCAGATGGCTATAATAACTTTGCATCAATAAAATTAAAAATAAAAACTGTCAAATACAATAGAAAAGCCAAGCAGGCAAAGGAATAAGATCTCATTCAACCAATATTTTATTTTTCAAATAACTCGAGAAATAATGTATAGAAAAATCTGATAATTATGATATAACCTTTGAATCACATAATCTCCAAATGGTTTTCTAATTTTTGTACCTTTATTAACATGAAATGTTGTCAATTCCAATTCTTATCAATGATGACTAAAGAACATCACTGATCATCATTGACTGATGCGTAGTCAACATTTATGTAAGTTGAATCGTAGTTTAATCGTATTTTAGGCGTCACAGCCAGCGACAACTTTTATTCGCATCTACTGTAAGCTTACTGTTATATCAGTTTTGAATCCCAATTTCCTCCATGTAAATATTATGCCTAGACATATAATAAACTCTTGAATGTTCACATTCCAATTCGTCTTTACTATATTATTATTTTCATACAGTTTCATTTATAATGTTTTTTCTTTTGTATTCTTAAGACTGTAATTTTTTTCCTAGAAGCTAAAATATAAATCTGTTTAAAAATAATTAAAAGTTTATGTTAATATGCATTTAAAATGCTTCAGGTTTCACTATTTGTGTCTTATTTAGGTTATTGCTAAGATCCCAATTGGTGTTTTTTTTTTTTTCAAAACGAGCGCTGTTTAGGAGTAGGTAGTTGCTAATTATAATATTTTTTTCCTCTGGAATCATTGATGTCTTATAATATAAGAGATCAATGTCTAGAATATAATTATTTTTATAATTTTATGATGTAAGCTTCAAATATTACGATCTCAACAGTGGAAGTTCAAGGTATACTGCAATCTTTCTATACCTTCTATTCAGAAAACGAAGGTTGTTTAAAGAGTTAATTATAATTGTACATTGGATAATTTTAATCACTCGTTCCTCTTTGTCTGCAAATGTTAGGGTGCGTCCACATCTGGCGAACGCGCCGCGAATGCGCAGATCGCGAGAGCTCGCGAACAGCGCGCGAGCTGCGCGGGTGGAATTTTTCCTTGTGTGTCGCTACTGCGTATTCGCGGCGCGTTCGTCAGATGTGGACGCACCCTTAAAAACATTTATTTTGAAAAATGAGCATTAATCGTCAAAAATAAGTACATTTGGTTCGATGAAGTCATCGTAATGTTGGTAAGCGCTCTTACAAACGAGCGACACACGGCGACCGTAAAGTCTACGAGAGCTACCCTCTGCGACACACGGCGACCGCAAAGTGTCGCTCGTGTGTATGAGCTCTAAGGCGTTCCACCGCCTGAGATTACGTACTAAATGGGAGACAATGTGGCTCCCAGGTGCCGATTTATATTTAACGGTTAGTGCAACTTTTTAGAATGCAATTGTGATCTCTTTTCTATCGTAATTCAATTGTGTTGTCCTACAATCAATGACTGGTTATTTAGAAACTCATTCTACAATGCAAGTTTTTGTATTGGCTGTCTCTATCTTTGCCTTCGTATCTAACGATGTGTTTAGCTAGTAATTTATGTCAATAAATATGTGCATACCTTATGGCCAGCGTCATTTATCGTTTTATGTCATACTTACTTTTTACATCTACAAGATTAACATGCAGTTTGACTCAATTTTAGAAAATGTTAACAACAACTGCATTGTCTGTTAACAAACATTATAAATCACATCGATACGCATAACAAATTATAAATTACGTAACTAGGTAGCGCGTGAAATTGTACAATGTTACCAAAACGTTTGGTCACACGATTACTCCACTATTATTCCGTAATAATTTGGCAACAATCGAGGCAACAATCGACCGTTATTAACATTCCGACGATTACAGAAACACTAATATTATGTATGTGTGTGATTTGCTTTGCACCGTATCAAATAAACTACGGTATTATACGAGGTGTAACTTTCAAGGTGTGCTTTATTTACGGTGGTGAAGAGGAAAGGCGGGTACCGTTTCTCCATACAAACGTATTTCTCTGTTTCCTCCCTGGATAATGATTAATGACACTAGAGCAAACTTTTGTTTACCATACAATCTATGTTACCTTTGCTATGTCCCTATGTTTTGCTTTTTTGCATTAATTAATTATTGTAAGATTTAGGGACTTTCGAAAATGGACATCTTACCACCCGTTTTCAGACTAAAACAAACAAATTTGACGAATAAAAGCAAAACATACAGACATAGCCAGTCTTTCTCATATTATTCTTGAAAGAATTATTAAAATCTGTTTAGTTATGGAGGAGGAAACAGCGGAATACGAAATGCCGATTACGTCGATTTTTAGATAAAATCGGTCTGAGCTGCAGTTGTCTCTTTCGCACTCTAGTTGGCGGAGTGTATGGTGGGACGGATCGGACAAATACTTGAATTCACACTTTTTTTAATTTTTCTCGTCACGTTTTAGGTTCAGAATCGTTCTAATCGTCCGATCTTTCGGGCTATTGTGTAAGTTTCCGACTATATCGTTCAAAAGATCGGTAACGTATAATACGTTACCGATCTTTTGAACGATATAGTACTAGGCAATACTTAGTTAAATTGTTTTTATGTGATCATCATAAATTATCTGAAATGAATTAACTAAATATTAAGAACTCCATGTCGATTTGATATCGATTCTTGTATCGATTGGATCGGGTAGTTACACAATAACCCGCACGTCTAGTATGATTTCTCTATACGCAAGCGACACGTCTTCGCTGTTCCCGCGCTTTTTGAAGAACGTAAGCCGCGCTTGCCGCGCTTGACATGTAGTACGGGAAAAAGCCAAGTCGTGCGCAAGTACAGAAATTATGCTAGAGGGTTTGGACACAGTATAAGAAAGAGTATCTATTACTACTACGGAAATATTATTAAATACAAACTCATAAAGTTCAGATTGTCAGTATATTTGATAAAAAATCGAAATATAAAATGCACATAATCATCTTCCACACACACACATACACAACATAAAAAAAAAAAACAAGTCTCCTAGTGGTTGACCCAAAAGGTCATCCGACACCAAGAGGTTGTTACGCATCGTAGGTCTAGGTAGGACACACACTCACGCACCCATCTCTCATATACACAATAGCACACCCTCATAAATTTCATCGCACACATACACACCCCCCCCCCCCCCCCCAACATACACACTAACACGCACAATTTTTTTTTTCTCTTCAACTCTCAACATCAAATGGAAATTGGAATGAACGGGGAGCGCGTTATTTTCTCTATGGAATGAACTCATACAGTCATTCATACATAATATCTAAACAAGACAAACACACAAGGAGCCTGTTAAATATCGTTCCTTCCAATATTCGCGTTTATTTTCTCGCAAAAATATAGCGGTGAAGCCTTATATCTGTATCCTGCACTGGTAGCATGCACACCCGCGATAGCCGTGATACGGCTTTATCACGTCTTTTATCTCGTTCGTTCGCGCGCAAAAGAACGAGATAAAAGACGTGATAAAGCCGTATCACGGCTATCGCGGGTGTGCATGCTACCAGAGCTGGAGTGCGATTTTTGAAACTCATTCGCTGAGCTCTGCAAAATTTAAAAATTACTATGGAGATACGCATCTTTCTACTGTTGATTTGACATTCAAAAAAACCAGCAAAAAACATACTTCAGGAGTGCGATTTTTCAAAACCAAATCAGCAGTAGAAAGATGCGTATCTCCATACATTTTCAACTGCTGAGTTCAACGTATGAGTTTCAAAAATCGCACTCCTGTATCTAAATACTTATTGACAGTTTTGTAAAAAGTATCAAACGTGAATGTTCTACGAATTCATAAGAAAGAATAAACGCGCGCACCAAAACGCAAAATGAGCACGACATTCAAAATTCACAAATCGCACAATGAACAATACGCAGAATGTGCAACACGCAGAATGAGCACAACACGCATAATGAGCAAAACGTTAAATGTTCAAGATGACCTGTGTTCACATCATACAGCATGACCTGAAAATAGAAGGCTTCCAAAAAAAGTTATAAAAGTGGAAATTTCAAGGAGTGGGCATTTTTCGGCAAACGAAGTGCTATTGAAATTTGAACCACTAAGTAGATACCTAAATAATGAATTTTCAAATAAAACTAGCAAAGGAATTGTTAGCAATTAGTAAATAATTGTTAATTTGTGATTCAATGTTAGGGCGAGGGATCGGAATGTCGAAGGTTGTGCCTACCATCAACTAATTTAGATAATCATTAAACAATATTTGTACGTGTATTGCAAGAATGTTAATGACCACTTTTTCTTAACACTACGTACCTAACTATATTTTTTTTAAATATTGTCTACTAATTAATATTAATTTTGTATTAGAATCATGTTAATTTTTTCAAATTCCTGTCTAATGTCTGATATTCAATAAATCGTCGTCTGTTCGTAAATTCTGTCGTTTCATTTCTACTCGATACATTTCAAAGTCAAGAGTGTCTTTATTGCAAAACTATGGGTCTTTCGTTACTAATGCTAACCATATCGATAGGGTCAATAATTCAGATTAGGCGTGCAAATGCTCGGGCATGTTCTTTTGATTCTTCTCCGAAATTCACACTTAGCTCAAACTGTCGGACGGCTGCTTGTCCAGTTAATACGTTGCAGGTCTTTATACAGGTTGGAATTTATTAACGCCACCAGCTCAGCACTGGTAGCATGCACACCCGCGATAGCCGTGATACGGCTTTATCGCGTCTTTTATCTCGTTCGTTCGCGCGCAAAAGAACGAGATAAAAGACGTGATAAAGCCGTATCACGGCTATCGCGGGTTGGCATGCTACCATTGCTGGTCCCTTTTTAATAAATGCGACAATGAGAATTCAGAGTACATTGCTGGTTACTAATGTAATGACGCTAAACTTGCAGTGCTTCATGTGTGTCCTAGCACTCGTAGCAATGTACTCTGAATTGTCATTGTCGCGTTTATTAAACAGGGCCCTGAACGGCTAGCATGCCACCCACGACAAAGCGTTTAAACGAGAAAAACGTCATGCGCGCTCTTTCTGGCATACGTAAAATAATAAAGATGGACGCACATCTCGATTTTTGTCGTTTTCTCGGGGGTGGCATGCGAGGCCTACAGGAGGGAAAGTAATCTAAAAACTGGAGATATAATTTATTTTTATTTTTGATCGCGAGCGGCGCGCTAACTGCGCAGTAGTGAAACACAAGGAAAAAATGCACCCGCGCAGCTCGCGCGCTGATCTCGCGAACGGCGCACGAACTGCGCAGTAGCGAAACACAAGGAAAAACTGCGCCCGCGCAGCCAGCGCGCTGTTCGCGAGCAGCGCGCGAACAGCGCATTCGCGGCGCGTTCGCCAGATAATAAGTACCATAGAATAAGTACCTATTAATTTGAGGGATGCACCCATAGCACAGATTACTTAATAGTATATATATATAATAGTATATAGTATATAGTAATAGTACTACCCATAGGTTGCCATAGGTTCAATTTCTTTGCGTAGATCTATTGTACAGTCACCAGCAGATATATCGTAGCAAACAAGGTGGTCAAATATTTCTATAAAACGTAGTGATTACTTGCTCAGTGTATTTCTAAGCAGTTCTAATTTTCAATAATTTCTTTACTCATAGTCAATCAAAAATATAGGAACGCCGCCGATAACATCAAATATATCGACGAAGTCATGGTGGCCATAAAAATCTGAACAGTTTCGGATAAAAACCTTACTCCGTTGGTTTACATGTTAATTTTAAATAGCATTGTAAAGAAATTATTGAAAATTCGCTGTTCACATATTTATGACAAAATACACGCTTAGATATAATTGATAACATTTACTGTAAATAATTTAATGAAAATTTTGATGAAAAAGATTATGATGGTGACTGTAATACAGAAGTCTGTGGCCTAGATCAAATCAGCGTAAGCGAAAAGTTTTTAATCTAAGATCAAAACAGTCTCGATTTTTGGAATTATTTTTGATTTATGCCTGGAATTGGTCTGGAAGTCTGGAAATGGTCTGGAACAATGAAATTGAACCTAAAGTATGTAGTAATGGAGATACTCTTTCTTATAATGTGCCTAAGGGCCTGAAATAGTTTTAAATTCTCTTTCCTGAAATGCTCCCGCCTAGGGAGTACTTATCTCGGGTGTAATATATATATATAATAGTCTGTGGGTATAATATTAATAAGTGTGCTGGTGTGTATAATAAACAATTTTTTTTTTTTTTTTTTAAGTATACCCGAGACAAAGAAAATATACACTACCGCGAAAAGAAGCGACACTCATGCATGTGCCGAGATAAGTACTCCCTAGGCGGGAGCATTTCAGGCAAAGAGAATTTAAAACGATTTCAGGCCTTTAGAGAACTATATACTATTACACTATTACCCTATTCTGTGCCTTTAGCTAGCCTTTAGGCCATAGACGAAGAATTTTTCGCCTTTAGGCACATTATAAGAAAGAGCAGAATAGGTAATAGTATATGTATAGTTCAACATGAAAGAGTAGCTTATCTCTATTACTACCATAAAGGTATCATATAGAGGAACTGACAGCTGAGAGAGCGAGATGTACCTAGCGGCGCCACTGTATAATAGAAAGAGATACGTGACGCGAGGCAATAGAACCGTTTTTGGGAACTTGTCAGCACAATCGACTGGGTAAATATTCGTGCTCTGTGAATAATTAGTGAACCTAAAGTGAAGTCGTAGATTATTTTGTGAAATATACTAACACTATTTCATTAAATTACCTATAGTCCACTTAACAAAGCAGGTGTAGAGTGCGTGAGCTGGATCGTAAGAAATTTCTTCAGAAATGTGTTCAGGATGCCTAGAGGGTAAACATACTAAAAGTCCTCGCCTCTAGGGGGGGCGCCGGGTGGGGGGGAGGGGGTTAAAGTTCCCACTTTTGAGTTTTTCGCGAATATCTTTAAAACGGTGCGTCGTAGAGAAAAATTTTCTTCTACATAATGAAAGTTTATAAAATTTCCTACAACTTTTGTCTTATACACTTTTTAGAATTCCTAACTATTTTTGAAGTACACGTTGTGGAAAAGTGAAATTTTCGAAAAAAAACCGACTTATCAAACGTTACCTCTTGCCTGCTACTTCAATCGTGTTATTTCGGGATGAAATGTAGCTGGCATGTTAATCCAGGACCTAATTTACCTACATACCAAATTTCATACAAATCTGTTCAGCCATACAGTCATCGAAACATTTATCATTTTTAATTTAAATTTTATTTTTTAATCCGTTTAGGTCGTGAAGGCGCTGACAAGAGTCCTTCTTCCAAAGCACCCTCATCTTCAGGGGATGGTTCTTTCTGGAGGAACTCTTCACAATCTTCACCATTGTCTTCATCTTCACCATCGTCTTCGCCAAGAGACACGCCGTTAAGACATTTCCCTTGGCAGTGGAGGCATGTCGCAGAAAATTTGAGCATTGCTTTACGACATCCACATTTGCCACTACCACAACCCTTAGCGCAGCGGCAAAATATTGTTTTTAATAGGACCTCCGGTGCGGGCAAATCATTAGTTGTTATTGGCACCAGGCTGCCTCCTTCATGTTTCCATCCCCACTCTTGAGGAGGCAGCTCATTTCCAAGCCACAGTTGCACTTGGTGGTAGGTGCGCTGTGAATGCTGTATAGCTGCGTTCTCAGTTGGTGGGAGGGAGCTGAAGTCAGGCTTAATCTTTACCAATGATCTCATGAACGAAACGAAACGAAAGCGATACTGGTTGAGGGAAGTCAGTCTTGTTGGCGCTCCATACCATTGAAGAAAGCACGAAGTCACAAGAACAGAAGCGACGATACAAACTGAAGAGATCGGCTGATATCAATTTGTCTTGGAGCACATCAATAACAGTGAAACAAGAAGATTTCTTGTATACACCTTATTGTATACCCTTATAATAAAAGTCAGCTCATTTCCTTACTGCAGACAAAGCTTCAGGAAAAAGGGATACAAAGTCTCCAGGCCACCGATGATGCTGATGTCCTTATCGTGAAAACCGCTGTGGAAAAATCGACTGATAGCTCTGTAATTGTCGTTGGTGAGGATGTCGACCTTGCTGTGCTTTTGATAGCTTCCACTCCTCCCACCCAAGACATCCTGCTGCTGAAACCTGGCCGAGGGAAAACTAAAACCATCGTGCTATCCACCCAAGAGATGCAGCAACATGGATATAAACATATCCTGTTCTTACATTCATTTACCGGGTGCGATACAACATCTGCAACTTTCAGAAGAAGCAAAGTGGGTTTCTCAAAACTGTACTTGAAGTCAGATGTCATCAAAGAAGCAGCAGCGACGTTTTATAACCCCGCCTCCACGCACAGTGAAGTTGATGACGCTGGGAAAATGTGCTTTCTTCAATGGTATGGAGCGCCAACAAGACTGACTTCCCTCAACCAGTATCGCTTTCAGTTGTTCATGAGATCATTGGCAAAGATTAAGCCTGACTTCAGCTCCCTCCCACCAACTGAGAACGCAGCTAAACAGCATTCACAGCGCACCTACCACCAAGTGCAACTGTGGCTTGGGAATGAGCTGCCTCCTCAAGAGTGGGGATGGAAACATGAAGGAGGCAGCCTGGTGCCAATAACAACTAATGATTTGCCCGCACCGGAGGTCCTATTAAAAACAATATTTTGCCGCTGCGCTAAGGGTTGTGGTAGTGGCAAATGTGGATGTCGTAAAGCAATGCTCAAATGTTCTGCGACATGCCTCCACTGCCAAGGGAAATGTCTTAACGGCGTGTCTCTTGGCGAAGACGATGGTGAAGATGAAGACAATGGTGAAGATTGTGAAGAGTTCCTCCAGAAAGAACCATCCCCTGAAGATGAGGGTGCTTTGGAAGAAGGACTCTTGTCAGCGCCTTCACGACCTAAACGGATTAAAAAATAAAATTTAAATTAAAAATGATAAATGTTTCGATGACTGTATGGCTGAACAGATTTGTATGAAATTTGGTATGTAGGTAAATTAGGTTCTGGATTAACATGCCAGCTACATTTCATCCCGAAATAATACGATTGAAGTAGCAGGCAAGAGGTAACGTTTGATAAGTCGGTTTTTTTTCGAAAATTTCACTTTTCCACAACGTGTACTTCAAAAATAGTTAGGAATTCTAAAAAGTGTATAAGACAAAAGTTGTAGGAAATTTTATAAACTTTCATTACGTAGAAGAAAATTTTTCTCTACGACGCACCGTTTTAAAGATATTAGCGAAAAACTCAAAAGTGGGAACTTTAACCCCCTCCCCCCCACCCGGCGCCCCCCCTAGAGGCGAGGACTTTTAGTATGTTTACCCTCTAGGCATCCTGAACACATTTCTGAAGAAATTTCTTACGATCCAGCTCACGCACTCTACACCTGCTTTTGGATTATTCTTTGAGCGAACTACTACGATTTCACGTTAGATTCACAATTATACACAGAACTCGAAGTTTTAGGGTGCCGATAAGTGCCGACAAATGCACAAAAAACGGTTTCATTTGACAACTCATGTCAGTTACTCTATTCCGACAGGTATAATAACTTTATGATTACTACTACGCTAGTAATATACAACGTGTTAATGAATTAGCGCAAAACCTCATACACCCCAACTGATTTATAACAAAATAATTATATTGCAACAATAATTTCATTATTTTGATAATTAAAATTTAAAGTTATTGGCATTTTAAGTTTTGAGGCAAAAATGATTTGTTATCATTTCAGCACTGAAAGAAAGCGCTAACATACTCATGGATACATTTTTATAATCTTGTTTTGGTAGTAAGTAGGGTGAGTGTGCTCGTGCGGTGGGTTGTCATCGGGTTCAGTAAATTTTACTTTTTGCAAAAAAATTATTTAATATTTTGAAAAAAATTACCTATTTTGAAACCATGATAATTCGATTCTGCTCTCGATTCTAAACAAACTACTTTCTAGTTTTGCGTTAATTCATTAACACGTTGTATATGTCTTTGATTACTACATATATTCGTACATATTGTATGTTCCTTGTTATATTCCAAAGAGTACTTTATTATAACCGTTATATTCCTTGCTGAAATGTCAATTGTCATTGTCAGTAAATGCTCGTTTAATTATTTACAAATTATATATTTCATATTTAATTTACTTAAATTTCGTTTGATAATAATTTTAACAGTTTTTATATTAATTGGTACATTTCTTACAAAAATGGCTTACAATTTAGGTGATCGATTTTTACCACCACCGAAGTGCAACAGAATTAACGACCCTGGGGCTTACGAGAAGAAAGTTCATGTTACGAAGCCAAACAAAGTTCCATTTCTATCACTAACACCAAGAAAAACTCAATTTTGCTCCAAGTTATGGACTCATTCTATATACAATGCTGACATTCCACCAAAAATCAGTAATTGCACCTCCATGATGTCGAAAATTCCTCGTTTCCCTTATGAAGCTTTTAGTGAAAAAGATTTAGAGGACTTGATTTGTCGTTGTGGTCTTCAAACGTGCGAATGCCCCGTTGAAGGTGAAGAAGAAGAGGAAATAAACTGCCAGGCCAGGGTGCCCAAACGCCTTTACATAGGTCCTGCGCCTCGATCGGAGAGGGGCGGAGGACTGTCTGCTCCTTCTAAAAGAGACCGCGGTTTTGAAATATATTCGGATGGTTCACAGAAACGGGTGATAGAACTTCCAAAGGGTGATTGCCCACCTTTTTACGAAACCAGAGTTAATGAGGCTACTGCCTTTTACCGAGGGTGCAAATGGAGTAAATGGAAATCAAAACGTGAGGTGAAGTCATTGGAATCAAGGCCAGGGCCTGCAGATTATCAACACGATAGAAAATCTACCGAATATGAACGTTGTATTCAGAATGTCAGGTTTCTCCGAAGAAAGGCGTCCAAGCAGTGTCGGTTCATGGAAATGCTTCAACGAATGAATATTCTAGAAGGTCGCCCCGGACCGGGAAGTTACGACCCGAGAGAACCCAAAGGTACCGAAACTCGGTTCCCCATTACTAAAAGGTTTCCCATTACCGAGTATGATATACGCCCAGATCCAGCAACTTATTTTCTTAAAAGGGATTTCGACCCACCCAAACCATTTGAATGTCATTGTCAGGCAAAATTACCAGAACCTGCGTGCTTTGGTATAAAAGCGGAAAGGTTCAAAACTAGTCGTGATGAAGGACCGAGTCCAGCGACCTACTGCCCTACTTATAAGCCATGCCAATTCATGAAATGCGGTGCTGCCTATGCGCCTTTTGGATCTTCATCTGTAAGATTTAAACCACTAGCTTATGAGGATGAGGATTCAGATGAGTTCACAGACATTGAAGTAGAAGACAGTAAACAAGATAAGACCTGCCCACCTCTTACATGGGAGTTTAAGTCACAGACCGTAAGAATAAAACCACTTAGGAAGAACTTTAACGAACCTAGTCCAGCTGATATGGCTATGACAAGTCGAAAAGTAGACAGAGAGCCAATACTACAGTATCTTACTCCATTTAATTCGTCTTTGGGTAGATTTCAGCCTTGGCATGATTGTTGGCCTGTACACGCGGCGGTGAAAACGCCTGGTCCTGGCTATTATTGTTTGGAGAAGCCGAAATGTCAACCAGCCGTAAATCATGGCCCACTTTACCGAGCTCAAAGATTTGTAGATAGCAGAATAATAACTCCTGCGCCTAATCAATATAATGTTGATGGAGGTGTAGATACTGTGCTAGACACTCATAACAAGCGACTTAAGACTAACATAAAAAATAAATATAAATTCACATGGAAGAGCCCTAAAGATATTGAGCAAAAATCCATAAAAAGGAAAGAATTAGAATTATTTGACAAATGCATAGCGTTATGTGACAAGACCGATGACCATGAAAACGAAGAAGTTCTGGAACCAGTTGAGGAAGAAAGTGGGCCGGCAAAAGACATTGTTAAACGCAAGATGTTGCGGTGCTTTCTATATAATAAGTCGATGCCTACTTATTATTAGCGCATGCGCATGCAATTATACCTAGAAGGGTGCCTCCCCCACCCAACCCACCCCACCCTCCACTCTGATACCAGGGTTTGCCCACTCGATAAGAACAAGAAGGGTGCCTCGTTGGCGATATTATGGGAACTTTGTGACAACAATATTTAATGCTTAGGTTTCCGTAGGCAAACAAGCTATATAGTTTCTTCCATTCTGTCTATGTATTCTATCTACCCCACTTATTTTTGCATATACCTATACTATAACAAAATTTGATATGAAAGAAATCTGATAAGTATGGTAATACCAAATATCGTAAGCTAACTAATAAATAAATAAAAAGGGAATTATAATTTATTTATTTATTAGTTAGCTTACGATATTTGGTATTATAGGTACCTAATCTACCCACCTTGTAGTACAGACAAGACTGCGTGGAAGTTGCTCTGATTCGGTTCTGGTGGTAGGTGCCTACAGACTTTGACCTAACCTAACCAAATGACGTGGGGTGCTCTGAGTCGGTTCCGATGATCCCTATATTATATTCCGATAATCTGATGACGTTCCAGGAACAGACTTTAACCTCCAGCACTGGTAGCATGCACACCCGCGATAGACGTGATACGGCTTTATCACGTCTTTTATCTCGTTCGTTCGCGCGCAAAAGAACGAGATAAAAGACGTGATAAAGCCGTATCACGGCTATCGCGGGTGTGCATGCTACCAGTGCTGGTCTACCCGTCGGACTAGTTCGGACCACAGGTTCGGACATAAATGGTCGCGATACCTATATCGAAAATCGAAAGTCCGGGTACAGTCCCATTGCCTTTCCGAATGACATTTAAAAAAATATTTATTGTGCAGTGTGACCACTTTTAGTAGATTTATACATTTATACTTTTTTGGTTGACTTTTTTTTTTTTTTCATTTGGTAGACTTTGGACAAAGAAAATTTTGCAATGGGAAATTGTTTAACAGGTTTTGGTAGAAATTCGGTTTCGAACATTTGAAAATGTCCACAAAGGCAAAGTAATAATCAAAGAGTAATATAAGTATATGTAATAATAGCCGATAGCAAATTATACACAGATGCGAAAATAACATGAGTAATGATGAGCTTTAAGATAAAAATGAGCAACATTTTTAATATTTTGTTCAAAAACGTGCTTTATATAAAATTTTAACCATCCGGAATGACATAAATATTAGATGGTAGAATTTGAAACATGACTTGGTAGATTTTGGTAGATTTCAGCTTTCAGCAGTAAAGTAATTATGGTAGATTCACTAAAAAAGTGGCTGACGCTGTACTATCAGTTTAAAGGGGCCCATTCACAATAGTCCTACATGTAGGACTGCGAGCCCACACACTGTCCTGCAAGTAGGACTACTCATACATTTTGCTCAAGGACGTCGGACGCCATGCAGGACTACAACACCATTCACGATCCGATATTGGTGTAGGACTACATGTAGGACTACTGTGAATGGGCCCCTTAAAACAGGTTTATTTTAAACGTAGAGGGAGTAGGAGTTTTTGGCGGGATTTGAACAGATACGTTTGGAGTCCTCATATTTCATCGAATTTTTATTGTTTATAGTGAGTTTTGGTTCGTAAAATCGGTGTTGTTTTGCGTAACAAAGTGTCGTGCAAGTGAACAATATACATTTCAGTGAAATATGATGGTGTAGGTCGTGAACAGGAAAAGTGTTCCGTTCTTTTGTAGCGCGGCAAGCGGTCGGTTCACCTCTTTCCTGTGGACTTCTCTGCGTTTCCTGCGTTTCTCGATTGCCTCCAAAAACTCCAAAGAAGCGTTGAAACGTCGAACACCAACGTTTTATTTCCTATAAATGAGAGTATTTATTCCTGACATCGGTTGTATGCGATACTATAATCGCTTTACCTTGAAATGTACAAAAAAAAAAAAAAAAAAAAAACGTAGAGGGAGTACTCCAAAGAGTAATATAAGTATATTAGAAAAGAGAACCCACTCGTGGCAACATTATGCATCCACCTTATGTCAAATTGAAGGCTAGCTAGCGCCATCTGTGTTTCTTTGAAAATAATTCTACCTTTACTATACATACCTACTTATATATATACTTATATACTCATACCTACGTTTGAATGCTAGTTTTCGTTCAATCCCGCACCGATCGAGTGAAATTCCAGTATCCTTACTATTCCTGTAATCTGTACATTGGTAAGAGAACAACTGAAACTCCAGAACATCACTAAATCGGCACAAAATTGAACAAAAACTACAAACAACACGCACATTACTCAAGGTATGTCGCCATTTTGTAAATTTGTCAATTTGACATTGACATAGACAATATAATCTTTTTTTTTCATAGTAAAAGATATATTTAACAGATGGCAGCACATTCTATGCAAACTGAATCGGAAAAACCACCAAAAGGCAAATGTCCTCCGCCTGGAGTACTCCCTCTACGATTTAAAATAACAAATATCAATGGAAGGGCCGTTGGATAACTTCACTCGGTTGACAAAGGAATGTAGACTCTATGCAAAGGAAACAATCATTTGAATGACTCGAGTGAAGTTCGTGTGATTGAGTGACATGACATCACATTTGCGAGCGAGGTCATGCACATTGTTATTTCTGATAATAGTATTGTATGCAAGGAATATAATACAGAGGGGGGACAGAGATATGGTCGCCAACCGTCCCGCGGGAGGCGGGACGTCCCGTTTCTAGAGCCTTAAAGGGTGCGTCCCGCGAAAGATGTGTGCGGGACGCCAATTGTCCCGTTTTATGGAATGTAGCCCGGACTCCTAGAATCCTTCTTGCCCAGCCCTTGTATAAAATGAATCACTTACTAGACTCTTAACTCTTAAGAGACATCTAAGTACAATAATAAACACAATATTAGATTTTCCTGTATTTCGTTCCTCGTGTCCACTTTCATGAAAAGTCAATGTCAGAATTTACATTGAAAATTCTAGCTTGCTTCGCTCGCTCGGCATTCTTTGTTATATTTTGTTCTTCGTTTTGAAACTGAGCTCTTGCCGTAGCAAGAGGTCTAAAATACCTATATAATAAAATGACTCCTAAGTCATCTTGGTATATAGGTATTTTAGACTTCTCTTCGTTCGCTCTAGCTTTAGATTCATGCACAAATCTAGTCTATTTTTTCAGCATGAGCTCTACAATCGAGTTATTGTGTAGCAAAATCATAAGCTCGTTTCAGTTAGGTATTGGTTTAATATCATAAATCGCCTCGATTTCGGTATGAGCTGGAAATTTAGTGCTAAATCGAGCAAAATCACGATCTCGGTTCGCTCACTTATGTTTTAAAGTATTTAAATCGTACTGTACTGTATGCATGATCTCATTTATATTGCTGTAAAATTTTGAGCTCGCTTCGCTCGCTCCACGATTTATTTTTAGGTCGGGAGTTCGCAAACACTTCATAATAATACAGTTAACTTTCGAGCTCGCATCGCTCGCTCCTGGATTTAAATCATATTGCACTGATCTCACTATATTGTACTAAAATCTCGAGCTCGCTTCGCTCGCTCCTGGCGATTGTATTACAGGGCCCTAGTCCTAGACGTTCTGCAGTAAAATTTCGAGTTCACTTCGCTCGCTCTAGAATTCAGTGAAATCTCGAGCTCGCTGCGCTCGCTCTAGGTTTTGGATCTCATTTCGCCCATCTTTTTATCACGTAGTAAAATATCGTGTTACTTTGCTCGTTCCAGATTTTAAGTCGTAAGAAATTCGAGCTCGCTAGCTAACGCTTGCTCCAGTTTTTAGATTATATTGCAACAATCTAACCGACCAGGACCACGTGGCCCCCCTGGCAAAACATCATTACTAGTTACGTCCATGTATAGTCGATGACATGCCAGGGCCTTGCCTACTTTTTTAAGTATGTTGATTTGTAAACCAAAGTAAAATACCTACTCGATATATTCATTAAAACTTCTTAAAATGTGAAAGTCAAATATTAGTACCTATTTCTCGCCTTGTTTTACTTTGACAGCTGGGTCCCGTTTTTTTTTGCCGCGTCCCGCATTTTTATTGTAAAAATCCCGCTTATCCGTGAACTATGGTTGGCAACCCTAGACAGAGGGGAACTTTGAGGAAAAACGCAAAGAAACCAGCGGCATCTTCTTTGAATAACGTGTAACTACAAAAATATTGTCTCAAATTTCCGATAGATGTTGATAGATATGTGATAGGTGTGTAGAGATTCTCTTCAAACTCAACAATAAAGCAAATTTATTACTAAAATTATAAAAAAACTTTGATCCTATTTAATACAATTTACGTAATATTTCAAAACTGTTTTAATTAAAATTAGTAAATAATTTAACTGTTCTGCGGCAGCACCATATTATTGTCACAATATGGCCGCCGTTACAACTTGCGCGTACGCTTGTTTGTGTTTTGCGCCCATTTTGTGATTTGAGTGTTTTGATCTTCACTTCAGACGTTGAGGCAAGATTACTCCTCCGTCCTGTTACTGAGGCTACTACTCTAAACTAGAACAATATAGCTCATTACTGAGAAAAAGTAGATTCCATTGTAAAGCATACATATAGCTATAGGTATGCGCAGGCGGAGGACATTTGCCTTTTGGTGGTCTTTCCGATTCAGTTTGCATAGAATGTGCTGCCATCTGTTAAATATATCTTTTACTATGAAAAAAAAGATTATATTGTCTATGTCAATGTCAAATTGACAAATTTACAAAATGGCGACCTACCTTGTGTAATGTGCGTGTTGTTTGTAGTTTTTGTTCAATTTTGTGCCGATTTAGTGATGTTCTGGAGTTTCAGTTGTTCTCTTACCAATGTACAGATTACAGGAATAGTAAGGATACTGGAATTTCACTCGATCGGTGCGGGATTGAACGAAAACTAGCATTCAAACAACGGTATGAGTATATAAGTATATATATAAGTAGGTATGTATAGTATAGGAAGAATTATTTTCAGAGAATCACAGATGGCGCTAGCTAGCCTTCAATTTGACACAAGATGGATGCATAATGTTTACACGAGTGGGTTCTCTTTTCTAATATACTTATATTACTCTTTGGGTATGCGTATATATAGCAACTGTTTCTTGTTAAATATCATAGGTGGCGTTTCAAATTTATTTGCATTAAAATGGCACTAGAGGGCTCTCTTGATACAGTGTTGCAAAAGCTACCGATTTATCGGTAGATCTACCGATTTCGGGTACTGTCTACCGATATACCGATTTTAGGTTGTGATCTACCGATTTATTTCACAGAAGATGTTTTAGCCAAATATTGAATTATTTAGCCTTTATTGTGGCAGATAATTAGAAATTAGGGTTAGATAAGAATCTTTATATGGTCTTATTAGAAAGTTTGGACTTCCCCTTGAAAGTGTGTGAACTGAAATAATTATGTAATGCAAATTAGATTTTATAAGTTATGGAATAGAGTTCCGGCTTTTTAAACCCCTGCACAAAAATCCTTGAAATCAATATTTATCTATAGTAAGTAGGTATCTACTAAATTTTTACAAAAATTGTTTCACTTCACTCAAGTTTCAAGTTTTGGTTAATAGTACGAAACTGGCATGGGCACAAAATTATTAAGTATCAGCCCTTTGAACTGACAGCTGAGAGAGCGAGATGTACCTAGCGGCGCCACTGTATACTGTGAGATACATGACGCGAGGCAATAGAACCGTTTTCGGGAACTTGTCAGCACAATCGACTGGGTAAATATTCGTGCTCTGTGAATAATTAATGAATCTAAAGTGAAGTCGTAGATTATTTTGTGAAATATACTAACACTATTTCATTAAATTACCTACGATTTCACGTTAGATTCACAATTATACACTGAACTCGATGTTTTAGGGTGCCGATAAGTGCCGACAAATGCACAAAAAACGGTTTCATTTGACAACTCATATAATAACTTTATGGTATCAGCTGTCTCATCGTTCAGAATTTGTTGGCGATTGAGCACTTTTTGAAAAAAATAGGAGTTTAAACCTAAGTTTAAACCAATCTACCGATTTCTACCGATTTTTTGTCGCCAATCCTACCGATTTTATCAAAGTGACTTTTGCAACACTGCTTTGATATAATACTCCCTAGGATTGTATGTCAAATCCGCGTCAAATCAAATAGTAAAAAAATGTTTTTGAAAATATACCTTTATAATATAAAATAACACATTTAATAATTGAAATGAATTTGTCATATAATATGTATAGCAGCTTATGTTTATAGCAAATCAAATTGCATAAATAATGTATTTTTTTACAATTATTTGTGAATAAAATAACCGATGCAACACTAAAGTAATCCTAATCATTCAAATACTCATAACAAAAGTGCTACAATGGTTGTAATAAAGTGGAAATTTAAATGGAAAGCTATATTTCAAAGAATCAGGTAAGTTTAAATGGAAATACGGGTCAAAGTAATGGGGTAGCTTCTATCTAACCTATATTGAACGTGAACATTTTGTTTTGCAGGGGCTACGTAGCATGGAAGGTGGCTCAAGGGCTGCTGACCGCCCGCTCACTCACTTACAATGAACATATGAGTCAGAGCTATGCCATTGATTTCTTATTGGAACCTATTTTTTGGTTTGTCGATAACTTCTCCAACTGCTTAGGAAAGGTAACTACAAATCTTAATCTAAACCATGGTACAATAATATACTGCGCCTGGTATTCTCGTCCGATCACGTGACTGACCACATGACTGACACAAGCCTACGTCATCATACCCTTTTACCATGTTTAGCTGCCATTTTTTTGTGACGTAGGCTTGTGTCACTCTGGGAATAGAAGACCTTGTTTTTTTAGACTATGATCTAAACTATTATAAAACTGTAACAGAAGTGTGTCTGTACATTGAAGATATTTACAAAAAAAAAAGTAAAAAGTACTGGGCCGATTTAAAAAATTCTTTCACCATTAGAAAGCTGCATTCACCCTGAGTAACATAGGCTATATTTATTGCTAGAAAAGATTAGACGTCCACCCGTGCGAAGCCGGGACGGGCTGCTAGTATAGAATAAGAACGTACTAACTTTGAGTCCTGGCTTAGACTACTTATATAGGGACGCCTAACCATGTGTCATTCTACTAACAAACTTTCTGCCACTTTTTGCGGGGGGCGAGGTAACATATTATCCGCAACTTTGGATTTAATTCCCTATGACTTTAGATTCTAATTTTGAATGTTCAAAATCATGAAAAGTAGTCTCGTGTAAACCCCAAACGTTCTAAGTTCGAAATTATTGTTTTGCAATAATAGGCTGTCTAGTTTAGTGATAAGTTATAAAATTGAATGTTGAATGTACATGATCATTGATCTTATACCGTGGCAGAGGGGAAATGCTACCGCAAGGCCGGTCCTTATAATAAGTAATCTAAGAGTCCTGTAGGTCTAGTATGATTTCTCTACACGCGCGCGACGCGCCTTCGCTGCATACAATATAACCTGTTCCCGCCCTTTTCGGAGATCGAAAGCCGCGCTTGCCGCGACTTGTAGTATGGAAAAAAGCCGAGTCGCGCGCTAGTAGAGAAATCATGCTAGAGGGTCTGGTTACTTGATTAAATAAATATTTTATTATTATTATAGGTTATAGTGGTATGGGCATTTGAGATGAGTGTCACATTACAAGATGAGTGTTAGATATAAATTTTGATGGCTGCATGAAGAGAGGACGACCAAAGAAAAGATGGATGGAGTATGTAAAATATGGCATGTGTAGAAAAAGAGTGAACGCATTACGGCTAAAACAGATGAATGGACGAATACAACATATTGTGCCGACCCCAAGTCATGGGATAAGGACAGGGGGATGATGATATTGATGATAGATGGCCAGAGTTAGTTTGTCAAAATGTACATAGCGCTGGCTAAGGGATCTGAAGTGGGTCTTGTAACAGTATCACAGGTGACCCTCTGAGGGTCGTCTGGTAGGTAGGCCTAGGTATGATAACCAGGAAATAACTTGGCAAAAACCTTGATCAGGGTACGAAGTCATAATTATCATTGATAATTATCTCGATAATTATAAAATTATTGAAAAAACAGATAGCTTGCGCTTGCAATGTCACAACATGGTGTATCCGATCATGAGCCGATGGAGCCTTTCAAAGCTTGCAAAGCATGAACATTTTAATAAAACAATTGGAATTGTTAAAAGATGTCATATAATATCAATGTCAATAAAGCAATTGGAAAGTCTGTGAACATCCTGAAATAGAATATGAGCATGGCTTTATGTACGAGTATGTATGTGTAAGTAAGCACTTGACATTGCATCCAATGGATGGGTAGGTTATTTTCTGGAACCAACCCATATGCCTCTGAGGTTTCCAGTTTTGATTTCAGGTATTTGTTTTCTGCGTAAGTGTACTCACAACGGCCGTGGTCATCATAGCGTACTGGGTCGGCCTTCCATACTGGTGGCTACGATGTCCATACACTGCTACATTCCTTGTCATTTTTGGCAACTGGCTGCTGATCAACATTCTATTCCATTACTACATGGGTGTTGTTACGTCTCCAGGGTTTCCTCCTCATGTAAGTGCTGTGATCATTGTGTCATGCCATCCTTCACAGATGTCCTTCTTAATATTCTTATATTTTTTAAGGGGATGATCAGACCGTCAAAGTGGACAACTTTCTCTATGGAACCAAATAGCTTTGCAAACCTTACTTCTAGCCTTTATGGGACAGCAGATGTTTTTTTGGCAATTTCAATGTTGGTCCCATAGAGAATGTTGTTCAGTTCGATGGTCTGACTGATCATCCTCTTAAAAAACTGTCAGCATTAAGTTGGACGTATGTAATTATATCAGTCGATCTTTCCGGCTCATATTTAGTGACAATAAATAAAGAGATTGTACACAAGTTATGGACTCATATCTATTTATTTTTATATTAACTCAGAAGCCTCTGCAACGCGACACAGGCTTTCTTTCCGTCGCACGATTTTAGTATAAAATAATGCACTGCACCAGGGTATTCTTATACTCTCTTTCTTTCTTAAGAATATCTACAGTACTACAGCAAAGTTTATTAAAACACCCCCCACTGGTAGGGAGCGTTGCGTAAAATCAGCAGTGCGTCATATGTTTTTGTTTATTATAATTTATATCATGCTATCAGTCTGAACCATGTAAATACCATGAGCAGTTCCTTTGTCGATGCCGATGGTTGTAGGCTTGCACCATAGTGTAAAGAACTAAGAGTGGTGAAGCTCAGCGGTCGCGGCAGGCCAGTCGTGCGGGGTGTGCGGGGGCCGGGAGGAGTGCGTCCCGGCCCACGCTGCCTGCGCGCGTACCCTAACAGCGAATTGAGTTAGGGTACGCCCGTCCCCCGCCGTACCCCGCACGCCGCGCGGGCATAGACCCGCCGCGACCGCTGAGCTTCATCACTTATTTTATTTACACTATGCTTGCACTAAGTCGTTCCAAATGTGCTGTCATTTTAGACAATATTTATTAAATTATTATCCTGTATGCCACCTTAAAAAATTTAACTTTCTTAAGCTTTGATCATTTTCTTTCACATATAGAAATGTTTACACATATCATATTGAATAAGCAATATAATTCCAGGGTACAATGATAGCAGAAGCAGCAAGCATATGCAAAAAGTGCATATCACCGAAGCCCCCGCGCACCCACCACTGCTCAGTCTGCGACCGCTGCATCCTGGCGATGGACCACCACTGTCCGTGGCTGAACAACTGTGTGGGCTATTTCAATGCCAGGCACTTTTACTTGTACATGGCGTACATGGTGGCTGGCGTGACGTTTGTTATAATAGCTGGCGTTGATATAGGGTATCAAGTGCTTTGGTTAAATGATACTGGTAAGTTAGTTGATAATTGAAGCAACCTACAATGCGACTCGCCTTCTTCATCATCCTTATTTGAGATAATGATCTCGATTCGAAAAAGAACCCCTTGTATTCACAAAATATTTAAAACCATACAACGTTCAGCATTTGAACTATAAAATAACAAGATGGTCGCCACAATTCTAAAAATGTTAATAGAATAGAAGGAGCGGCTATTCTCTGCTCAGACGAGTTTGGGGCTAACTTGCTATTTGAGATACTTTCAAACCCCAGTATCGGCACAGTATAAGAAAGAGTATCTAGTACTACATACAGTACGGACACTCCCTGCTCCTCCACCAATTTCATACCTTTGGCAGGATTGTGGCGTGAAATGTAATCAAATGTGTATTCTTATGTGGCTCGCACTCACTCAGTATCTCAAATGCTTGCCTCTTGTTTTAAATTTTTCTCATTTGTATAAAATGACAGCTAAGTGTCCGAGGTGTATTATTAGTGTGGTCGTAAGCGTAACTATGGTAATGTACCTAATAAATTAATAAGTGAAGTTCTTCATTATTTATTTTCAGGAGGAATCATACCAAACAACGACCCAGATCTGATAGGACATCCAGTCCGACTAAACCAAACCGGGGTACTTGTTCCGGTGAAAGACATCGCAGAGTATGACGACTCTGTTAATTTCCCCCGGTTCCACGATCTTCCCATCCCGCCGATAACCGAGGCCCAGCGCATTTGTGCAGATCCATGGAAACGAAAAGCTGTTATGTTTATGGCAGTCACATGCGTAGCAGTGTTTTTTGCACTTGGTACTCTAACATTAATGCATGGGAAGAATATAGGCCGAGGAGAGACAAGCGTCGAAGCGCATATAAATGAATCGCTAAGGAAAACTCAACAAGGTATGTTTAAGAATCCATATGATTTTGGCAGAAAGAAAAATTGGAAGTTATTCCTTGGTCTTACACAAGGTAGAACAGTTATGAGGCATGTCCTTTGGCCTTCGAGACACCGCCCCGCTGGTACTGGATTGACCTGGCATACTATACACAATGCATTGGAAGATTGGCCTTGATATCGGAGCTATGATGCTATATAATGCATATTGGGTTTAAAAAGAAGTGTACTTGGCATGTAGTCGCTACTGCCTTTAGGTGATACTGTAATAATCCTATTTGCCGGAAAAAGTGCAAGTTAATAAATAATTAAGTACCGCAGAAGTTATATAAGCGAATTATTTATATTTATGGTAATTTTTTTTTATCGTCGAATTTTAATGGTTATTAAAAGGATAAGAAGTAAAATAGAGTATGTCAACTTGTGTAATTTACCTCAGCGTAGAATTTAACTTTTTATTACATTCAGTAACTGTCTTTTGCAGTTTTGTCAATTGCTTTGTTAGGTTAGGTAATTCAATCAATGTTCTCGTTTCAAATACATAACATACGCATAAAATCACGACATGACGCCATATTCTCTTTTGGTCCCTCAAATTTAATGGTTCAGGATGTTTAATATACTTACAAGACTTGAAAAGAGTTAGTTTAGAATATATTATTCGTTTATAACAATAAGATTTAGAGTGGTATAATTTTATATGAATATAAACTAGGATGCATACCACATTCTAGTTTATTCATATTCAATAATGTTTTGTGTATGGTTGTTGGTTACATAGGTTACATATAACTTTGAAACTATTTATTAAAACGAAAAGTACAAAGTGCGTATCCACGGCAGGCGTCAAAGGCAATAGGTACAACATTCACATCCACAACAGGCTTCGTCAATAAATACATCCCATATATCTGCAACCAGCTTCGTCAATTTCTATAGGTACCATAGGTTTACATATACAATCCATGATTTAACAGTGGGATCTTCAATGGATCGATTTTGTTCGGAGAGATAGTTCAAGACAGTTTTTAACACACAGGATTACGTGTCCCAAGCGAACGAAGTCGGGTTTAAGCTAGCTAGTACCTAGCATATGTACATGTAGGAAGAACTGTCGTTATAGTAGTAGTAACAAATAAAAGCTCCTTTTCTTGATAATTTCATTTTTATTTTATGTTTTGGCACATTTTGTACAAACTTCTATTATGTTGGGGTAATTTGATAACTTACAACTATATTGCACCTTTTTTATTGAAATAAATTATTAAGTAAATCATAGATACTAAAATGTAATAAATAATAAATTATACTTAAATCAAATTCAACTACTACGTATATTACATTTATGTATGTATTACATTCTGTAAAAGAAGACAAACATTTAGTAAAACGTACATAAATAAAGAATTCTGCCATCCTAAAAATATACACACTTATATATACATAACATAAAGTACATGAACTCGCGACCTTATTCCCCTTTGAAGTAATTAGAAACCTGGCTACAACTACCAAGCTCCTTTTAAAGCGTACAGTTTTAGCAAGGTTCACTTGTAGAGGGCGCTTTCATTTGACACGAAAACTATCTTTCTTTTCAAGAAAGTATCCGCCCCGTGTGTTTGCGGCAAGAGTATACTCTATTTACTAGGCAACAACATACAAATTCGTACCAATCACCCAACCGCGCGGTGATTGATTGGCCTCCCAATCAATCACCGTACGAATTTGTATGTTGTATTAACTAGGCAACAACATTCAAATTCCTCAATTGGGGAGTTGACTACATACAATATATTTTAGTTTTAATTGCTCAGTAAATAAACCGTTTGAAAATAACACTTAACTCTCATTTTCAGTAATTCTGTTGCTTGAATACTATTTTTAATAACTAGATAAACTATAAAAAGTATCAAAACGACGACGAAAAACAATGACGTCACTCTCCAAATTTTAGTACAATATTTCATACAAAGCACGCGTTTTGACGTTTGATAAAGAGTTGTTAATTTGACTAGTTGGAAACTCGCGGAATTGTTGCCTAGTTAATAGAGTTTACAATTGCAAATAAAAAACACGACCGCGCCAGCGCCGCCGCCGTACCCGCAAGAAAGTTTTCGTGGCATCTGCGCGTCCACGTTGTCAGGAGTCACGCCAAATAACTTTTCAAATAAAATTAGGTATTTATATAAGTTACAAAGTATAAATTATATTACATTCTGTCAAAAAAGTATCGGGAATGGACAGGGAATGGATGATTTGTCTATGGTTCCAAATTTCCAAATTGATTTTTTTGTTGTTGTTGTAGTTATTAGATTGGCACAACTGTGTTCCATTTTGGCGCGGAGTTTGAGTTGCATCTGCTATGTAGGTACTCTGTGGTTATATCATGTCTAGTGTTTCATAATGGTCATAAAAACATCGAACAAAGAGTTTGTCTTAAATTTTGCATGGCCAATGGAATTTCGTGTTCGGAGTCACTGAAAATGTTACAGAAGGATTACTATGAATCAACTTTATTATATCAAAAACACGTTCTTATGAGTGATACAAAGCGGTCAAGATGTGAAGGAACTGCCTCGCTCTTGTAGGCCATCAAAGACTACAGTTTAATATACTAGGCCATCAACGTCTGCAACTGAAGTTAAGATCGCAAAAGTGAAGAAAATAGTGACTGAAAATCCTCATTCAAGGTCTCTTGGGTGTGAAACATGTTGCCGCTCGGCTACTCCCAAAAGACCTTATTTTCTCCAAAAACTCAATCGCATATTTTTGACCAAAAACTTAACAAATGGCATCGAGCAACCACCTTATTCACCAGATATGGCTCCAGCCGACTTCTTTCTTTTTCCTAAACTCAAATTACCACTTCGTGGCATCCGTTTTCATTCGGTAGAAGACATAAAGGAGAATTCGCGGCGAGAACTGAACTCAATTCCGGAAAAACCGTTTTGGATTATTCGTTGGTGTAAGTGTATCCTTTCTGAAAGAGCATACTTTGAAGGAGATGAAATAAATTTGGATGAATAACTAACATTTTGTGTATTAGATCTTTTCCCGGTACTTTCTTGACAGAGTAGTATGTATTCCAAGTTGTATACGCTATTCCAATAAAACAAATAGTCAAATGTAACTTCTAATTAAATTGTTTAAACCAGTTTTTGATGTTTATTTTAATAGACAGCGCGTCTAAACTTGCTAGAACTCGATTCTCGGGTCAATAAAATTTAGATACCTACCATCCTACCATGTACATACAGCAAAGAGATTTAACAGAATGTCTTTGATATACAGTAGCGTAGCGTAGATATACAGTAGAGTAGGGGGGGGGGGGGGCAGGGGGGCAAATGCCCCGGGCGGCACATTACTAGGGGCGGCAAATTCGGGAAAAATATAGATTGATTGAGCACTGTCTATAACCAATTCGTAGAACACAGAAAAGTCGAGCTCGCTTCACTCGCTCTATGTTTATATTTTTACATTTATAAAACAAAAGATTTCTGACCACAACTAGAATAGTTGTCATTCCGTAATTTTTTGTGTAGGTCTTTTAAAGATAAGGGGGCTGCAAAATCGGTCTGTGCCCCGGGCGGCAGATAACCACGCTACGCCACTGTGTACATACTTTGTTGAAATAAATGCAAAATGTTTTAAAACCAAAAACTTTTTTTTCGCTCTGTTCAGTTTTAGGTTAATATAATACCTACAATTATTTCTTAATCAATTCGTTGAACACACCTGGGAAACGTGGTCTAATTTGATATAAACAAATGAAAATGTAAGTAGCGTTCTACATTGGGCCGTATACACCGTGGAATCAGGGTTGTTTTGAAGCTGGAACAGGGTGCTTCAGGCCATCAAACTGAACATAGAACATTTTCCCATAGTAAAAGTTGTTTAACCAACTTTGGAATCGCGTAAAAAAACTGCTGTCTCACACACAACATACATTTTTGTCGAGAAGCTATTGAAATTTTCTATGTAACAGCTGACTTTTATTTTCGCGATTTCGATATTGGCTCGTTGTTGTTCAGTTTGATGGCCTGGAGCAGGCTTCAAAACGATCCCGATTCCAACGTGTATACATAAAGGTGGTAGTTGGGGTTCACTCCGAGGTGCTCCCAGTTGATCCACGATAGTCGCGCCGTTAGTTTTGAGTGTATCGGAGAGTGTCCGAGGTTAGTGCCAGGGAGGTGAGCACGCTGCGACGCTGGGGGTTTACCCCAAGGTGCTCCCAGTTAATCCACGATAGTCGCGCCGATAGTTGTGAGTGTACTGGAGAGTGTCCGAGGTTAGTGCCAGGGAGGTGAGCACGCTGCGACCCTGGGGGTTTACTCCGAGGTGCTCCCAGTTGATCCACGATAGTCGCGCCGATAGTTGTGAGTGTACTGGAGAGTGTCCTAGGTTAGTGCCAGGGAGGTGAGCACGCTGCGACCCTGGGGGTTTACTCCGAGGTGCTCCCAGTTGATCCACGATAGTCGCGCCGTTAGTTGTGAGTGTACTGGAGAGTGTCCGAGGTTAGTGCCAGGGAGGTGAGCACGCTGCGACGCTGAGGGTTTACTCCGAGGTTCTCCCAGTTGATCCACGATAGTCGCGCCGTTAGGTCTGCGTAACACATAAGCATATATAATATAATGCGTCCTGAGGACCGGATTGAGGTCAAGAGCAAACCCATCCTTAATAAAAAAAAAATATATATATATAACTACTTCGTCCGCATAAATTATATACCAGATTTTAAGTCAGATGATAAGCTATCAAACAAAAAAGTTTCATCAAAATCGGTTCAGTAGTTTTTGCGTGATACTCGAACAAACAAACAAACAAACAGACAGGCAAAAAATCCAAAATTTGGTGATTTGGAATCATTGACACCTAAAAACCAAATCGTAACCTTTTTTTTGTAAATATCTTCAATGTGTACAGTACAGACACACTTCTGTTACAGTTTTATAATAGTTTAGTTAATACAATTACAAGTGTTTAGAGGTATTGGTCCCTCAAAGGCATTTGTAATTCGTGGTTCAGAGCGTGTTATTCATATATTATGTTTATGGTGTTATTTCTGTGTGGCTGCGTCACAGTATAAGAAATAGTATCTAGTACTACATAGTTGAGTTCTGTAGACCTACCATGAGTTTGCACTTGTTAGTAGTTTACTGCATAAACTACATTAGTTTTACTCCCATTTTTGTATTTAATTTCGTACAGTGCTCATAGTTTTTACTTTTGAGAACTGATTTTGACATACAAAATGCGCACTACCGTTACGTAGTTATTGCATATCTGAAGCTTTGGAAGTGACGTTTTGTGCATTTAGTGTAGGCTGCTGCGGTTATTTTTAGACGACTTAATAATCCGAGAACTAGGCTCTTATTAGCCTCATCGAAGCCATACTGGGCCCGCGTTGTGGACAGGGCCATTCTCATCCTATGAGAAGAGGCCTTTGCACTACAGTGGGCGACGATGAAGCCCAATACCCATCGACTAGAGGGCCCAAAATCGGTATATGCTTACGGATTTCCGAATAGACTTGAGAAAAAGTTCGAAGTTCTTACCACTTAGGTCCACTAGAAGACAACATTTCCATAGACTAAACAAATACTTAGGCGTAGTTAGCAGAAAGACGTTTTATAAAAGGAGTTCAAACGTATAGGATATAAATCTTACCACTAGTGTTCCAGTGTGCCCGATCAGCCTTGATTTCCCCTCGGAGGCATTTCTCCACATAGGTCAGTGGATCGTAATCGGCATCTAGGACCTGTGGTCAATTGTTCACATAAATTATAAAATACCAGCGACCCGCCCCGGCTTCGCACGGGTGCAATGCGGATATAAACCTTCCTCTTGAATCACTTTATCTATTTAAAAAAAACCGCGTCAAAATCCGTTGCGTAGTTTTAAAGATCTAAGCATACATAGGGACAGATAGACAGCGGGAAGCGACTTTGTTTTATACTATGTAATAATATAATATATTGTTACATACCAGTTTTTAAGTCGAATCCTAAGCTTTTAAACACAAAAAGTTTTATCAAAATCGCCCAGTATCCTACCTCCCTAGTTTTAGCGCAATGCTCGAACATAGAAACAGAAAGAAACAGACAGACTAAAAATCTGTGATTTGGAGTAAGGGGCACCCAGGTCTACCCAATATCAAACTGTACAAAAACATGTATAGCCATTCCTTACATTCGCACACAGATAGCCATAAGAGTGTCAGAGCTAGATTAGACGTTAATTTGTTACGTCTGTTAAACAAATGTCACCACTTTTTAAGCAAATTCAAGCAAAATTCGTTCTTAAGGTGAGGAAATAGCTGAGTCTTCCAGCTGGAGGTCTGGTGACAAAATGATTCAAGACGGTTCCGTTTGCTATTGACATTTCACTTATTCTAATGGGCGGTTGTCATAAGTGTGAATGGATGTCAAGTAGCGTTTCTATGTCTTGCTTTATATTATTAGTATCTATTTACTACATACCTAAACACCATATCGTGGCCAAACAAACATGTTTACGGGTTTGTAATACCTGAATGGTTTTCTACGTCAGAATCAGACTGTCCTTTCATATTTGTTGATAAGTTTCAAATCCTTCCGGAAGCATCGATAACTTGCAAGAACTTTCGATATAATAAATAATGACACTGTGCAAGAAAACACCCTAATAGTAATATTTAAAATCAAACTGAACAAGTTACAAATATGGAGCCAAAATCGATAAAAAACTAAAAATGCATGATGGGATCACCAGTCATCAAACTGAACAACTTTAAAATCAATATCGATATGCAGAAGCGAATCATAATATCAGCTAATTTTATTGTACCTTTTATTAACTTGTATCAAATGAAAGTAAAGAACTTTGGCGAATTTGGACCCAGCCATTTTTACGAAAATTAAAAGCCCTTCAGGACGGCGATCATAATTATTATAAACAAAAAATTAAGGCATTTTTTAAAAAAACTTCGTCATCTCTAGAAGTCCGGGTTCAAAAGTAGAAATTACTAGTAAAATAGACAAATCATCCAAAAAGCAGTAGCAAAACGCAACCATGACAGCTATTTTCATCTAATATTATCACTGCGGTAGTTTTTGAACGTTACGGAACGTATTTGGCTTTATTGAAATGAAAGTGCGTGTGATTTCGATTGATTCCATTATCATAATATTGTACGGTTATCGTGAATTTTCATTAAAACAAACATAATGAATGCGTAGAAGATTGAGTGGGCTATCTGATAAGAAAGATTATGAGTTTCGCACACTTGATACAAAAGGTATCATAAGGAGAAATACCTTTCCCCCAACTTCTACAGATTACTACCAATTTTCTTTTTTGTTAGTTTTGTTTCACTCTACACGTATTACTAAGTTTCATTCACCTATATGTCTGGGTCTCACATTATATGGCCTTCCGCCAAACTTCTTTAGACCCGTCAAGTGTCCACTCCAGGTCCACTCTGATCACGCGATCCGTTGCTAGGGGAAACGGATAACGCGCCAAAGGTGCACTCAGATCAAGATATCAGTTTCGCCTAGCAACGGATCGCGTGATCAGAGTGGACCTGGAGTGGACACTTGACGGGTCTAAAGAAGTTTGGCGGAAGGCCATATAATGTGAGACCCGAGGTGGACACACGAGGTGAGTCACGTTGATCGTTTCAACGATCGTTACAACAGTGCGCACGACCTACGAGGGGCGTCAATATTAACACTGCACTTGGGTTATTGTTGGGTTTAGCACGACGCGACGGCACTCACCTCCCTGAGTAGAGCGATGTAGGCGATGGCGAGCCGGAGCGTGTCGATCTTACTGAGCCTCTTCTCGTACGGGAACGTGGGCACGTGCACGCGCAGCTCGTCGAACGCCGAGTTTATACTGCTAAAATCACAACCCCACACACACTTCAGTCTTCAGTTTAGTTACATTTCGTACTGTGATCCCATCTCTGTACTTAATTGAGCGAACTCGGCACAAAATCTGTCTTTTTCGGTTTCATTGGGAAATAGAACATTCATGTCCAGCAGAGCTGCGTTCTTAACCTTTTTGTGCGGTTGTTTTTTCAACTCGCTCTATAGTAAAACGTCTTTCACCGAGGCTCTGAACGGCGTTTAGTGCGAAAAGTTGCGTTTGGGGTGCACTCTGGGTGCACATAGGGTGTAGGTTCTGAACGCAGCTCTGTGAACGTCATTTGGCGGAAATGATGATGCCCAGCGGAAATGCAACTATAATGTTTTACACAATATTATCCAGAAGTCCCATTTAAAGTAAGTACCAGAATCCGGTCCACACTTATATTATGATGATTAGACAACGATATAGAAAATCTACATAATATACTAATACTCTTATTCACCATAAAAATATTATAGTCACTTGCGGGTTTCGAACAAAAGAGGCTCGGTTCAGCAGGCTAGTTCACTACCAGCTGAGCTATCGGGCAGTCAAGTGGTTAAGTAGAGAGAAAACAGCACAGATATAGCTGTGTTTATTAAACTGTTTAATGTTTGCGAAGTTTCAATAATGCTTATTTCTCTATTATGTTGGTATATAGGTACTCATATCTACACTAATATTATAAAGAGGAAAGATTTGTACCTATTTTTGTATGTTTGTATGTTTGTAATGAATAGGCTCAAAAAGTACTGGGCCGATTTAAAAAATTCTTTCACCATTAGAAAGCTGCATTCGCCCTGAGTAACATAGGCTATATTTATTGCTAGAAAAGATTAGACGTCCACCCGTGCGAAGCCGGGACGGGCCGCTAGTTGTAGATATAAAAAGTATATGGCAAAACTACACAAACGCTATTACCTTACATCGTCGAACTACACATACATACATACATACATACATAAGCTCACGCCATTGTCCCAAGGGGGTAGGCAGAGACCACAGATCGCCACACGCTACGACTCTGACACACTTCTCTAGCCTCATTGACATTCATACATCTTTTCATGCACTTCCGTCGATTGAGGGTGCTACGCACTTGTCCTTTTCGGAAAAGATCATTGATTTGATCGTGGTATGTTTTCCTCGGACGGCCTCTCCCAACACTTCCACTCACCTGTGCTCGATAAATTTCATTCGTAAGTCTTCTTTCATTCATTCTCTCTACGTGACCAAACCATCTAAGCATACCCCTCTCAATCCTTGTTACTATATCATCCTTCAACTTACACCAATCCCTACACAATACAACTACACAATATCATAGAATTCATTCCGAAACTTGTATAAATATAATAGGCAGGTATGCATGCAACATGGATACTTACATCATTAATAGAAATTACAAATTATAAAAAAAAACATAATAACTTATTGTACAAAAAATATACCTAGCTAATTAATGAGTACGATTACGTGTTAGATGGTCACACCATGAAATGGCGGCGTATCATGGAATGCCTAAGCAGATCACGATCTGCCCAATTCTACAATCGGACCACGTCATATCTAAGCTTTTCAATGTAATGTAAGTAGCATGATTCCACTACAGGGCCTCTCTTTCTAAAGAGAAGAGATTCACAGGAAGAGCAACCAGCAATTAAAGTTAATTTTTGGTACCAGTACCTAAAACATAACTGGCTCTTATCTTTATTCCATAACTCGTCTCAACTGGACACAAAAGCTTTGATGATTTAGGGCCTGTGTCACCACTTCGTAATAAGATGTGCTAACACATGGCTAACACTCGGCGGGACCCCATGCACTAGATCTAGAACGATGCTAGTATGTCTGGGATTTAGTTCCTTCTATCGAATCCAATCAGAATTAAAACTTGTTCCGTCAAAATAGAGGAAGGGTATTGGTTTGAAAAAACCTCCAGCTAGCAGGACACTTTTTATTTACAAGATACAGGAACTCCAAATCAGTTTCAAACTTTAGTTCTACTTTTCTTCTAACGTTCTAAGTGAAAACAGTGTTCTATCGTAGATATATAGTTAAAAATATCTTCATAAGTTGTTAATAGCTTATCTGACAGATTGCTTAACATATTTCGTTTAAAAGATATGTCAAACGATCTGTCAGATATGCTATCAAGAACGTATTCAGATGTGGTAAAACAAAGCCCTAAGAATAAAGAAATGTAGCTGCTTCATACTATGGTCGGCACACGGCTATGATTCCGACTATTTTCGGATGGATGCCGCAACTAGCTAGGAAAGCTTTCAACAAGTAAGTGGGCTACCCATTGGGGCCGGACCTCAGCATCCGTCGGCGCTCGCGCACGTTCGCCGCGGCCCGCTGCACGCGGTACGGGGAGCCGCCGCACTGGTACTCGGGCTCCGCTGATGCCTCCATCAGGGCGTCTGTTGACAAACATGAGTAGGAACAGTTAATATTAAAATACGGTATATGTTAGGTATACCTACACGTTGTACTCTCTATTAAAGGTGGACTTCCGATGCCAGCGGCCGATGCGTCAGACGCGCGCGGCCGACGACAGACCTCACTTCTGAGGTCAGCGACTGACGCGGGGGCCTATTGTACAGAGTGTTATCACTTTTGGGTATTTTCCCCGAAATTTAGGGTATGTTTTTATGTTTTGGTGTTTAAACAAAAACAAAAAAACCAATACATATTTTAATAAAGAATATTTGATTGATAGATTGCTAGGTTTAGAGAATATATGAATGCATTTTTTTTTACAGGATTTTTGATAAAATACATTTTTGGGAGTAATTAATTAGACAGGGATGCGTTGCGTCCCCTTGGCTTTTTAACCTGTACATGGATCGCTGTCTAGCTAATAATTATGTAGACAAGAGGGATTTTCTGAAAAAAGAAAAAGTAGTTTCAAGTGGCTCGATATATGGTAATATCGCAACGTGGATGAGCGAGCGACCTTACAGATAATAAAATACAAATAAAATAGTAAAAATTAAGCAAATTTTCGGTAAAAACTTCGTAATATTTCTGGCAAACATTCTTGTTCTGCGTGACGTCAGAGCATAGCCGCGCGCGGCCGCGGCCGATGCGATAGACATCGGCCGCGCGCGTCTGACGCTCGCGTCAGTCGCTGGCATCGGAAGCGGCGCCATACGTTTTCATAGTAACTAGTATGGCCGCATCGGCCGTCGGCCGCGAACCGCGCGCGTCAGTCGCGTCGGCCGCTAGCATCGGAAGTCCACCTTAAGTCTGTGATACCTAAGTAGATACCTACGTATAGAGGTCATAAATCGTACAGAAATTAATATCAACTGAAGTTAAAAGTTATACAAAGTCAATTACTATTAACTATAGAAATTATGTCTAACCCTATTAATTTATTGATGGTTTGTTGCTGTTTTGCCAAACGTAGGTAGTAGATATTCCAACAATTCGCACAAAAAGGATCGCCTCCTCATTTGTTATGGGAACAGGTAAGGTTTGGAACTCTCTCTCTGCATCCAAGTATTTTTCCAAGTAACTTCAACCAGGATATTTTTGAAAGAAGAATTAATATGGTTTTTCTGCGTGAGTGCGTTACATCCTCGGCTTCATCTACACTTTCCATCAGGTGAGTTGAAGGCAAGCGCAAGCCTATTTCGAAAAAATAAAAGGAAAAATAAACGGCCAAGTGTGTGTCGGGCCTCGTGCAGTGTAGGTTTAATGGCAGGGGAGGAATGCTAAAAAACAATTATTATTTCAAGGTTGACTACGGAACCCTAAAAACATGTATCGCAAGCTATCACAAACCTGCATGCAGCTGTCGGGTGTGCTGGTGGACATAGGCGGCTAGAGGCAGCTGGAGCCGGCTCCTGGCGGCTGCATACACGCACGAGGGCAGCTCCGAGGCCAGGGAGTGGCCCTCGTCGTCAGAACCGTCGCCGTACGAGAACTTGAGCCCCGAGTAGTCCAGCCGACGATCACTATAGCGTGAAATTGAGCTAAAGATGAGAAAGGCGGAGAGAAGATGATGTGATGACGCCTGCCTGTCCACTATAGCCGAGTGAGAAAGTGAGCTGGTGAAGGAAATATCTGACAGTAGAATCGAGCTCAGCGAGGGTAGGAAAATGAAGTGTCGTATTGGTGGATTTTATCCCTGCTTGTCACCTTGCTTCTTCGCTCAACTCTGGTGGACCAGGCTAGAATGGACGCGACCTAGATACTAATTTCTGTGCTTGTAATTTGTCCGATTTCCATTAAAATAGGTAGTTTAAATGTATGGAAATCTTTGAGCCACTTTAACTTTGAAACTATACTTACATACATACATACATACATACATAATACTCACGCCACTATCTTACAGGGGTAGGCAGAGACTACGGCTCGGCAGACAATACGGTTCTAACATAGGTAATTATCTCCAAAGACTTCTATTACTTATAACCTTATCTCGCCTCATCTACTTTCATACATATATCTTTTTAGAATATAAAGGGTGTCCAGCGGGAATTTTTCAAGTTAAAAATTGAATACAAAAAAACCAAAGAGTTTTTGTTATTTTTCAGTTTTTCGAAATGAAGTCTGATAATGCGGATTTTATTTATTGAAGACAATGTCGTCTAAATGACGCCCGTTTCTCTCAAGGCACTCTTGCAACCGAACCCTCACATTTGCAATTACGCGAGAGCAAAGCACTGGTGAAATTATCTTGTAGAGCGGATATTTTCTTGTAGAGCCTGAATCGTTTGAGGATTGTTATTATAAACCTTTGACTTGAGGTATCCCCACAAGAAAAAGTCACATGGTGTGAGATCTGTTCGATCCGTTTACATTGTTCAGAAACGACAGTGTGATGTGCTATTTCTGGGCAAGGAATAATTGGCCCTTATTTTTTTAACCAGCGAGAGACAGTCAATGCTGAGGTGTATTGTCGAATGATCGACAAGTTTCTGCTACCGCAACTGCAACTGCATCCCGGCTACAACAACAGAACACAAATTCAGCAAGACGGTGCCACACCACATACGGCTAGGATCTCGATGGAGGAACTGAGGACCATTTTTCCGAATAAATTGATCAGCCAGTACGGGGACATACCCTGGCCGCCTCGGTCGCCAGATCTCACACCATGTGACTTTTTCTTGTGGGGATACCTCAAGTCAAAGGTTTATAACAACAATCCTCAAACAATTCAGGCTCTACAAGAAAATATCCGCCTTGAAATTGCAGGAATTTCGCCAGCGCTTTGCGCTCGCGTAATTGCAAATGTGAGGGTTCGGTTGCAAGAGTGCCTTGAGAGAAACGGGCGTCATTTAGACGACATTGTCTTCAATAAATAAAATCCGCATCGTCAGACTTCATTTCGAAAAACTAAAAAATAACAAAAACTCTTTGGTTTTTTTGTATTCAATTTTTAACTTGAAAAATTCCCGCTGGACACCCTTTACATATTCATCTATGCTTTTCGGAGAAGACCATTCATTTGGTCGTGGTAAGTTCATTTTGGATCGATAAATCTCCGTAGCTCTATCGTCCGAAATTATCAATTTTTACGAAAACGGATAAACCACAAGCACAGAGATTAGATTCTAGATCAAAAAATTTCATTGACTTCAGTTGGTTAAATATTAAACTTCGATTGTATTAGAGCGCGCTAACCGCGCAATATTATGCTCTTGTAACTATTTGTTATAATCAGATAGATTTTGTTTTATATATTAGATCAATAAATCTCTAGCATTCGCTTTGGTGCGCTTGTAAACATAAAAAAATTTGTATTTATTGATTCATGACAATACAGTTAACACATTATAGAGCAGAGCAGTCTGGCTGTGGGAGATACCTTAAATTATTAATATGGGTAGGTACCTACTATAGTATAATATATAGGGTCCTTCTTAATATGCTGACACTTTTTTCACGGGATGATCAGACCGTCAAACTGAACAACTTTCTCTATGGGGTCAACATCGAAATCGAGAAAAAAATATCAGCTGTCCCATACAAAACTGCAAACTTACTCGAGCTAAATGTATGGGACAGCTGATATTTTTTTCGCGTTTTTAATGTTTGTCCCATAGAGAAAGTTGTTCAGTTTAATGGTCTGATCATCCCCTGAGAAAAGTGTCAGCATATTAAGAAGGACCCTGTATTATAGGTAGGTACCTAAGTTATGTATATTTTAAAAGCTTGTGTTAACTTATTTTAGCTCCAAATATTCCCCGAAAATTGAAGTATCAAAGCTTAGCGTACTGATAGGTCTCTGAGCTATGAACGATGTTTTTACCTGAGTATAGTTTCAGCAGACAACATTTTTAAATTAGCGATCCCTGTTTATACATAACTCTAGACCGATCACATTATATTTTCTAAATGGAGTAAAATCCAAAATCACGAAAATAGTTTAAACCTTCGTTAATGTAGTAGGATGCAAGACTTAACTTTTTTAGGTAATTCGATAAAAGGGTGTGATTCTGCCTACCTCAGTGGTGGTGACGTGGATGAATCCGCAATCTGCGTTCTTGTGCCGGACATTTTAACAATTGCTCCCTTTTATTAATCACCATTCACCAAAACAATCAAAAATATACTGCGTGCATAGAAACCGCGTCAAATTATTTTATACTACAAGGGGTGGCGACCACTTCACCAACTACTGGTGGATTGGGTGTTTGACAGCGACACCCCTTATCGGCATAATGATCCCTACGGGAAAGGCATAGAGTTCCGATTATGTTGTCACGGTAGTTGCCGTTCGCTTCTCCCCCTAGCTAGCGGGTGGTGCTTTTGAAACTTGGGGTGGAAAGGGCGGGGCTTGTTAGGGTGTTAGTAAGAAGGTAAAATAATGTCTAAGGACGTGACGTGGGTGATGAAGCTTATGAATTCGACAAAATACATGAAATTCCCAACAAAAAAATTACCAGGGCACATTATTTTGTTATCTAAACTATTATAAAACTGTAACAGAAGTGTGTCTGTACATTGAAGATATTTACAAAAAAAGATTACGATATGATTTTTAGATGTCCCTGATTCCAAATCACCAATTTTTGGATTTTTTGTCTGTCTGTTTGTTTGTTTGTTTGTTCGTTTGTTTGTTTGTTTGTTTGGGTGTATGTTTGTTCGAGTATCACGCAAAAACTACTGAACCGATTATGATGAAACTTTTTTTGATTGATAGCTTATCATCTGACTTAAAATCTGGTGTATAATTTATGCGGACGAAGTCGCGGGTAAAAGCTCGTAATTTATAAATTAAGCAAAGCATCGAATGCGATTGTTTTAACAATTGAACATCGCTTCTGTTGTCTGGGTGGATGGAATAGGAATAGGTATGTAGAACCAACAGATTGTTATACAATATTATAACGAAGTTGTCAGAACATCACAATAAGATATTGTGGTGTGTAAGTATGTGTTAAAAACAGCGTCGGTCTGGGACTCAAAAAACTACCGGGAAAATTCAAACAAGCGGCCCACTAATTTTTTCCCCGCCTATGGCAAAGTCAAAAGAAAGGGCATGGATGGGCGTAGCAATTATTTTTTCCCAGGGCGTAGAGAGGCTAGGTATAGATCAAGGTCAGGTTGAAAAACAATCTAGGAGCCAGGAGAGCCGGAGCGAGCGAAGCAAGCTCGAGTTTTTCACGATCTAAAATATCCGAGCTAGCGAAGCGTGCTCGAGATTTTACTATAATACGACTAGGTCGTTACAATAAAAAACGCGTGTGACAGAAGAAACATGGTTCAACAACTAAAACCAGGAGCGAGTGAAGCGAGCTCGATATTTTACTATGATATTTTGGCCATTCCAAATCTGCAATAAGATCTATGTAAATCCTGGAGCGAGCTAAGTGAGCTTGAGATTTTACTCCAATAAAGCTAGGTTGTAAATCAAGAGCGACGAAGCAAGCAATGACCACACAATCCAGGAGCGAGCGAAGCAACCTCGTAGATTTACTGCAAGGCCAATACAACTAGGTTGGGAATTAGGAGCGAGCCAAGCAAGCTCGAGATTTTACTGCAATGTGACTTGGGACTAGTACGCTGCAATACCACCAAGAACAAGGAGCGAGCGAAGCGAGCTCGAGAATTTGCTACATTGTGTTTTTTTAGGGGGATGATCCTGTGATAATTAAACCATATTGATCACCAGATTTCGATATTGGTTCCATGGAAACAGTTACTTAGTTTGATGGTCTGATCATCTCCTTAAACCACCGTCAGCGTATGAAGAAGGACCCTACGATATGCTGGATTTAAAACCAGGAGCTTTCAGCTTATGCCGAAATGGAGTAGATATATTCGTGAAACAAAAAGATTGAGCGAGCGTAGCGAGCTCGAAAATTCGCAAAATATTTTGACTACGCAGGGGGTCTCTGACTCAGTTACTTACTGAACATATTTTGGCCTTGTTTTGAATTTGATCAAATGGGTTCTCCAGGTTTGGAGGCCCCTTTAACCAAACTTATGATTAGAGAGCAAAACAAAACTGAACAAGCGAAGCGAGCTCTCAATTTTGCAATAAGCACATTTTTCTGTATTTCCCAGACTTTTTAAGAAAGTGAAAAAAAAAATTACTTAGTTGTCGATAATTTTAATGTAGATTTCTTTAAAGTTACTCTTTTTAATCCCGGGGTGGGCCAGAAAGATTCTGGAGTGGGCTGGGCTGTGTCATTTTCTGTGGGATGAAAATGAAGAGGGGAGCTGGGCTGGACCGGCCCGCGGGGGTACCGGCCCACCGGGAAAAGTCCCGGTGTTCCCTGGGGCCAGACCGACGCTGGTTAAAAATATGAGCAAGCACATTTCGATAGGCCGCAGTTCGCAGTGGTACAAGCTGGCTTCTGAACGAGGTCTGACCAGAGTGACTGAGTGACCAGCCAGGCACGATTTTGAAGACTTGAAATAGTCACAAAATTAGGCTAAAGCTAAAGTAATTACGACGAATTGACTTCGGAATTTGACGTTTATTATTTCAACTAGGGATGCAACGATTCGGCCATTACGATTACGATAACCGATGCATTACGATTATTTAAAATAATTTAGTTGAAATTATCCCCAGAATGAGTTCTCATAGTGTTTCTTTGCATTCCAATGAAAGTTAAATCATTACTTAGATTTTTTTTATTCCACGATTTTGTAACTTTTTATACTAATTTGAAACCGAAGTCAAAGGTAAACTTGGTAAGGATTCTGATTTTTGGATGCGTAGAGGCTAATTTGCTTTGAAAAACAAAATATTGAACATGATTTCTGCCCATAGTCCACTAGGTGAACCACGGGCAATACATTTTAATAAAATGTAATTTTAAATTGATCAGCTGGACCACGGGTAAAAATTTCTGCCCATGGTCCACCAGGTGAACCAAATTGGGTGTACCACGGGAAATGCCTGATTCTGTATAATCTCGTTAATCAAGCGATATTTCGTCCAATTTACGTGGGAGATTAATATTTTGATATGTGGAATATGTGGATGAGATATAACGCGAGAACGAGAATGGCCCCGATTCGGAATGTGCCACGACTAACTTAACTAAATTTATTCCTGTCACTTTCTAAAATAAGATAAAGAAAAGAGGCAGAAAACCAACAGCTGACTTTAGTGCTGTCAAAGTGACATTACACGCCCAAAAACGCCTTAAATAAGATGGCGTACATTATGATGGCATCTTATTTTGGGCTTGTAACGTCACTAAAGTCAGCTGTTGGTTTTCTGTCTCTTTTCTTAATCTTATTTTAGAAAGTGACAGGAATAAATTTAGTTAAGTCGTGGCACAGTCCGAATCGGGGCCAATGTAATTCAGACCGAAAATGAAATCAAAGACCTCAGTAGAATTAAAAAAAAAAATGAGAGTCATATCTGACCAAAAAAAAAGTCAGATTTAGCTCAAAATGAGCTAAAATGGCAGCGAAAGATCAGATTTTTTTTAAATTGTTTTTTTGGCTCTGGAATCTAGTATTCAGGTCTGGTATTTGTCAACAAGTGCAATCTGATTAAAGTTTTTAATTAATTTTAATAATCGTACGATTCTGACTACGGTGCATTGCATCGTTATTAATCGTGATTATTACGATTACAGATGCAAAACGATGCACCGCTTCGTAATCGTTGCATCCCTAATTTCAACCCATGTTTTAGGTCGTTTTCAGTTTCTGAGCTTCAGGTTCAACCTCTTTAAAAGAAAGCCGGGCATTCGAACTTCGAAATTGCGTGAAGGTTTTCGTTCTAATGTCAACTTTATTACAATTAAGTTCGGACCGAAACAGCCGCGACATATCGAAGATCGCAAGTCCAGCTACAGGCTCAGGTGCTGACAAATTAACACAGAACCTAAAAACTGTTTTAAATTAATATACCTACTTCATTCGTTTTGAAAATCGCATTAAGAATTTCTCCAATTATTTTTTTAATATAAAAACGGGTTGCACTGCGGGAGTGCCGGCAGAAGTGAAAACTTGAACATATATAAAAGTACTATCATTTATGTGGTAAAATGTTCTGTAGGTATAATAAATCTATCGGTAAAATACAAAATTCAAACATAAACATAGACGTACACAAACATGACAATTTATGCCGCCTTAACGAAACAGCAGGAACAGGCATACATTTTCGCCGCGCGGTAGAAAGAGAGGGGGATATGTCTGTCCAATTTTCGATCAGTGTGGCGTCCGGTCCTGACGCGAGTTTAACATTTTTTACCCATACCTAAAAGTGCACAACGCCGCTAAAGAAGTTTTCACTTAAAAAAATCGCGTTTCTTATTTAAATTTACATTTAACTGTAGGTACGATACCTATTGAAAAGTAACATATAATGCACATTAAAAGACAGAAGTAATGCACATCACTACGCGTCTGTGGGAGTGCCGGTGCCAGGGTCGCGGTCGGGTGCCTCCACGGTGCCAGGCGGATCGATGCCGGCGCCTCTCGCCCATTGGCCGGTGCGGGTGCTGGGTGTACGAGTATGGTACGCGAGTGTTTCTGACAGCTGCTATAAAACGCACGCTCCACTTAGAAAAGGCTCTCCCGTTTAGGATTACAGAGCTTTTCTTTTCAATCAAGGACTGTCTGATTGAAGAGTAAACCTGGGCAAAGAAATGAACGCATTTGATAATCATTTTTTAAGATTAGATACCTGAATTATGTTTCCGAAAACCGATTTTTTTTCCGACGATACGGTATTTGAGCTTGTATAAAAAAAAGTTTCTTTACTGATTTGATAAAATCCGTTTCAATCTTGATTGATTTTGTAGTATTACGATTTTGTTAACACATTGTACAAGGAGTTGTAGGTAGGTCCAATGACGAATAGGTAATTATAAGTAGGTACCTAATTTTACATCCCCATCTTCGTCCTGAGGACTGGGTTAATGTAAGGTAAATGTAATGTTAAGTTTCATCAAGATCGACCAAGACGATTTTAAGTGGGTAGTTATTTTTTTGCTCTTGACCTCATCAAGAGCAAAAAAATAACTACCCACTTAAAATCGTCTTGGTCGATCTTGATGAAACTTAACATGAAGGCCTTTATCGGCGTTATTTAGGCGTGTACTTATTTCCAAAGTTATAATCTAGAATTGCCTTCATCATGAAGGCAATTGGGTATTTGACTACATTCAATATATTTTATTTTTATGTACTCAATAAAAAAAGTGTTAGAAAATAACGCTAAACTCCAATTTTCATTGAGTTTTTAGCTTGAATACTATTTTTAATAACAAGATAAACTATAAAAAGTAATGAAAATGTTGATGACGTCACAACTCAATATTTAGTACAAATCTTCATACAAAGCGCATGTTTTGACGTCCGATAAAGAGTAGCTAATTTGACTAGTTGTCAAGTAGCCAATTCTAGATTATAACTTTGGAAATAAGTACACACCTAAATAACGCCGATAAAGTTACGAGTAACTCCTAACCTGCCACACATACGGAATTCCGAATCATAATTGGCTACTTGACAACTAGTCAAATCAGCTACTCTTTATCGGCCATCAAAACATGCGCTTTGTATGAAGATTTGTACTAAATATTGAGTTGTGACGTCATCAACATTTTCATTACTTTTTATAGTTTATCTTGTTATTAAAAATAGTATTCAAGCTAAAAACTCAATGAAAATGGGAGTTAAGCGTTATTTTCTAACCCTTTTTTTATTGAGTAGATAAAAATAAAATATATTGAATGTAGTCAAATACCCAATGACGATTTCGTATTGACGGACCTATAGGTACAAAATCCTAATTCTGATTCGGAATTCCGTATGTGTCGCAGGCGTTAGGTCCGCCACATACATCCGGAATTATTCCTGATGGAATTCAGTGTTGTCAACTTTGCTTACAAAAAAAATGCTGGTAAAAAAAGGCCTAAAATAAAAATGTATGAAATGCCAAATAAAATGACAATTGTATTTTTAGGTAGGTATTTATTAAAACGAAACAAACAATTTCTATACATGATAATTTATTATCATGTGATGAGGTCATGACGTTACGGTGATTATTTTTAAATTGTATTACAATATTATGCAACTATATCAAAAGACTATCAATACTTTTAACATTAGACATTATCTGCATACAAAATGACATGAACCATAATCATACAAGCGATTTTTGAGCGTAGGCGATTTCACAACTATACCGCAACGACGTCGCAACTGCACCGTCACGATACGGTATCGTTCCGTAAACTCTTACGCTCAAATATCGCTTGTGTGATATCTGATATGACACTAGATCATTAAAAATCACAAGATCTAGTGAAATAGTCTCAGAAAGCGGCAACACTCAATACGGAACTCATTCCGAATCAGGTTTATTCCGGATGTGTGTGATGGGCCTTAATAGAACATGCGTAAGTACACTAGGTACCTAATACAATATCGTTTATCGTTGTGCATTCCAGCATCAAATTAAACAAGTAGGTACCTACTGTGAAGAGCTACTTATAACCATCGATTGTCCTTTTTTTAAACCTTCTGCAATTCTCTCAAAACATCAATAATTCATTGTTATAAATTAATTCATATTGATGCTGCCCTGAGAAAATTTATTTGAAGCCCCAAGTCCTAACTCGTAAGCTGAGTTTCCCAACGTGTGAAAATCATAGCTTTACCGTTACTACCCATATCACCAGTAATTTAAATTGCCTCGTTCTTCAGGAGTGCGATTTTTGAATCTCATTCGCTGAGTTCAGTAGTTTGAAAATGACAAAATTACTGTGGAGATATGCATCTTTCTACTGCTGATTTGACTTTCAAAAATCATACTCCAGGAGTGCGATTTTTGAAAGTCAAATCAGCAGGAGAAAGATGCGTATCTCCATAGTAATTTTGACATTTTCAACTGCTGAACTCAGCGAATGAGATTCAAAAATCGCACTCCAGCACAACCTCACAAAAATAACTTTAATACATTTTTTAAACAAGCATGGCATTCAATAATGACCATAAATTAGCGAGTAACCCTCATCTGTAAACAAATAATTTCTGCAACAACTATAATTTGGTGCTAATTCCAGTTCGGAAGTTTTGCCCAAGTTAACCCTGTAATTGATTTGTCGCGCAGTTTGGCCCCGCTAGCAGTCTCCGTAGGGCCACGCGACCGCCACGCGCCTCGCCCCACCTCTTGGAACATGTTTGATAGTTTTTCACATGAAGACTTGTCGGTTTATGTTATCGTGTTATGTTGGTTGTTGAGTAAAGTGATTTTGGTGGCGAACTGTTCGACGACGCGTTTTGGTGAGAGGTATTACCTAGGTAGGTCCTAGTAAATAGTTAGATAGAGTTTAAAATCATAACTTTATTTCAGCTAGCTAGGTTTACACAATTGGAATATTGGTAGAGCTCAGGAAGCTGGCATAAGTAATGGTAGAGCTAGAGACATACCTAGATACGAAAAGTAAAAAAAAACATTTACAAATAAAAAAGTACGGTTAAAAAAAATTCAAAAGAATACGTTTTACTAATAAATCGCTTATAGATAATGTTTTCTGTATACCTACACAACATTACATAATCATTTTTAGTTACTTGGTCCACGGGTTGGGATTTGAATACTTAACTCGGTAAAAACCAATTAATACAAAACGAAGAAATTAATATCTGATGATAAAATTGTTGTTCGGTACACCCTATAAAAATTCTCAAGAGTATTAACTTAAGCCCAAAACCAACATTTCAAAAACCGCGGGTTTTAACTTTAACCCAGCTTTAGTTAATTTATTTATTTGACTGCATATGCTAGGTCGAGATTATCCAGTGAGTGGTTGCACGTGGGCCGTGGCGCCTTTGTGTTGCGGTCGCGTGGCCCCAGGCCCTGGGCGCCCTCGGGCCGTGTGCGACCCGGGGCCACGCGTCGACCGGCCGGCGGCCACGCGCCGGTCAAAGTGCCCGGAACATGTACCGACGCCTTTACCAAGTCAGTACCATGACTGCACTTAATTAATCCGTGTCGTGAACTTGTTATAAACACTGTTGTTATGCTCTTGCTATTTTTATAACCTACCTACCACGTTGGACGAGATGATTGCTGTTTGTTTGAAGTTTGATAAGGAAACTGTTGTTCTATATACTTATACTTATTTATCGGGAGAATATTACATTGGTCAGGTATACATGGTAGGTATTTATTAAGTAGATTTTTTTTTTCAGGAAACTCTACTTAGTTAATTATGTAGATGCAGAGTTTATCTACATTAAATAGGTACCTACTTACGCAGTATCTTGGTCATACGCAACGCAATACAGAGAGACCAAATGTATACAGGGTGTAAAATTGAACGGGATACTTACTTAAAGGGGCGCTTCAGACCGTTAAACTGTAAAACTTTTACAATGGGACCAACACTGAAATCGCGAAAAAAATTCCGCTGTCCCATACAATCAATATTTCACCCTGTATTGACTAAGCATGCAGTTCAGTCAGGAAATTCTTGAAAAGACAAACAAAACCCTCCTTTAAAACACACACCTTATCTGCTTTGTACTTACTTTGTATTACTCTACTTTACTAGGCACGGACGATATCGTTGATAAATAAAGTTAAATAGATCGTTCAGCAAGTAATATCTCATCACCAGTCAGTAATATCTAGATCTAGATATATATCTATCTCCATCTATCTGTCTGTAGTTAGCTATTATTCAATAGTCTGGAAACCAAATCGGTCCTATTGTTGACAGATACCCCAGCCCGTATTTGTCAGTATGTTTATTGTATTTAAGCATTTATTATACGCAATTATCAACAAGTCCGCTGCAGGCTCGTGCAGTTCAATTGGGGCAATGGTTCTCAAACTTCAGGGCAGTGTGGGTGTGGAGTCAATGCTACCTAGGAAGGACGCAATAATTCTTGTAGCATATTTTTATTAAGGTAACTTACAAATAAAAATAGTTTATTTTTGATTCACCTGTACTGTGATCTGCCAATTTATAGGCACACAATATAATATATACTTATCGTTTGTTTTATAAATACAATATATCTATGATAAATACATATATACATATATACTTACTGAAATTTTTAATTCGGCACTACGCTGTTTGGGCTTGCTTTAGTTGCGGACCTAAGCGATAAACCGAACCTAATTCAGAGCTGAACCAAAAATACACGTTTCTGGCTAATCTTCTATCGAATCACTAGTTATAAAAATCATATTTATTCCTAAACATGCCACAAACTTTTACAACCATAGTTATTCCGGGACCCTTGCTACGCGGCGGCATCGGCAGCGCGAGGGTTAACCAACGTCACACGGGCGACTCATCCCCTACAACTACAAGTAAGTACTTCACAGGGTCCTATGGGAACAACACACAAATTACCCTCTACTAATTGTATAATGTGTTCACGCCATTTAACTAAACAGATTGAGGTTAGGATGTGCTAATATTTATTGTTTCTTTTTTTCAAGAACCATTTTTTTGTGTTTATAAAAAAATCGATAATTTTAAGTATTAATGAAAACGTTGAAATAATGTTTTATGTTGTTTTTGTTCATCATTCTCGTCAGGTCAAGATCAGGAGCAAAAGGAAAGGCAACGTTGCTCATGCAAATGGCACAGGCTGTGTGCCATTCCCACAAATCTGACAAAATAAATGCGTTGCGCACCGTAGGATTAAACCAAAGTTAAATCATCGGGATCGGGGCAATAGGTACTTATAATACCATCTTCTATTAATCGCTATTACATCGCTCACATCTTTCTCACACTTAATTGTATCTTTTACACAATCCATGGGGAGGCGGTCGGAGTCCCTACCCACCATACCCACTCCTATAAATATCCAACCATCCATTCATCCTGATCCATCCTGTAAATTCAAGTTGACTGGGCAGCATTCGGGAAGCTACGTATATTTTCTCGTCCCAAATTCCACAGTGTCTCAAGACAAAAGTCTTCCACCAGTGCATGTGCACTGCCAGTGATGACTGATGAGATGACATACGGAACTGAGTCGTGGTCACTCATTCAGGCTTTACATAAAGGCTGAAAAACACCCAAATGGCAATGGAGAAGGCTATGCTCCGATTTTCCCTGCGACATTGAATCAGAAATGAAGATATTCGTACAAGGACCAGAGTAGCCGTCATAGCCCAAAGAATTGCTAAACTTAATTTAATTTGATTTGAAGTGGCAATGGGCGGGGCACATTGCTCGCAGAACCGGGGTGGCCGATGGGGCTGAAGAGTTCTCGAGTTTCGACCGCGTACGTGAAAGGACAGCGTGGCTAGGCCTTCCAAGGTGGACCGACGACCTGGTGAAGGCGGCGGGAACCCGTTGGATGAGGGCATTGCAGGACCGGTCGTTGTGGCGATCCTTGGGGGAGGCCTGTGTCCAGCATTGGAAATATATCGGCTGAGATGATGCGGCTTTATCTCCTAGTGCACCCATCCACATTATTCCATATTTATTGTTTAACATTATTCGACACACGACCAAAGGCAAATGTGAACAAAATAAAAGACCCCATAACAAAATAAAGTATATAATGGTCAACAGTAGGTAGCTAGTCGGTGTGGCCGGCGCCGGCGCGTTTCTCCGGCATCTTGATCTCCTCGACCGGCAGGTGCTCGGTGCTGGAGCGCGGCTCCACGTACTTGTAGCGCAGCGCCATGGCCGTGAAGATCAGCATGTCGATCAGCATCAGACCCGCGAACAGGAAGAACTCCTTCCACTGCGGCCAATACAAAACTTTGTATGATCTATTCTAATTATAACTATCTATATATTTAAGTGAGCTAGTAATAACGTTTAGTCCGTTTTCGTAATTTTAGTTTCGTAATTGGCTACGAAAGATGAATTATTTTTCACTGTTTCATAATTGACTATCAAACAAGACTTTATTTTCTGTTTTAGTAATTGAGTTTCGTAATTAACTACGAAATAAGATTTTTTTTTCTGTGTTCGTAGTGAATTGGCTATGAAACAGGAATTACTCTATATTATGTAATCTATACAGGTTTCAACTTTATATGCTGTAGGTTTTTAAGAGGATGATAAGACCATCAAACTGAATTGAACTGGAATCGCGAAAAAAATCTGCTTATATTATACAATCGTTGCTTATCCATACCAACCTGCAAATCTTCAATCCTACTCGGCCTAAATTTATCTAAGAAATGTATGGGACGGATCATGTTTTTGTCGCGATTTCGATGTTGGTCCCATAAAAAACAAAGTTGACACCCCCTTATGTATGTGAACGCATATTTTAAGTTTACACCCTCTGTATAAAATTGATTTCTCAGAAACGGCTCTAATAATGGGAATTTTTGTATTTAGATACCTACTGTTTATTTTCCAGTTATTCTGGAACGTAGTCATAAGAATACGTTTTGACAGAAAAGTCTTTTTTTTTTTCAGCCTCTACATTAAATTAAGGTGGCTGTTATAGGTTGAAATATGGGTTTGTTACTTCATGGATAAGTACTGTATATTCTATTGTCTTATGACAATGGTAATAATGTATTATTACCTACCTACTAATTTGGTAGTAGGTAATACAAATATTTGTAAAAGTTGAGTCCAGCCGAAATCCTGTCGATGTTTAGTTCTTTTTTTTTCTTATCAAAGTTGTCTTTCGAAGTAGTGTCTGCTATGCAAGCCTTAGATTCATTCTACTTTCATCTTAGATGCAAGCTCTCCCAATTAGGTACCTATAATGAGCATGTGCACTGAGAGATCTCATCTTGAATTCGGAAATAAAGTACTGTAGGTTTTAGTAGTAGTTGTAAAACAATTGTAAAACAGCGTCCTGGAATTTGTAAAGCGATAATTAAAAAGATATAACCTAAAATTTGTGTCTCCTCTCAATCCTCACAGAGGACCTTCTACGTCTGGGAAAGTATTAACTTTAGACCAAGTTTTTGCTTACAGACATTTAGTAGTACTTTATTTACAACGAATCTACCATATAACATGATACACAGCATCTTATACAAAAAATTACAAAGCCTTTTCACTGAGCTCTCAATCCACACACATGAAATTTTTAATGTTAGCATTTTATCGTTAATTTATTAAATAAATCAATATTATTTGCGTTAAACTACCTACTGGTAGTTATATTACCTATCTACGTATGTATTCATACGAAATACGTTTAGTAGGTACCTAATCGTGCTTTGTAGGTCATAGATAACAAAAAAAAAATGTAAAGCGTTTATTTAAAACAAAATCAAACTTGTTTCAACAAAATGAATTGTGGCCAGCTAAGAAGCTTGTTTACAAATAAACTGGAAATCAATAATAAAATCCTACTCGTACAAAGTCGTGGGCGAACGCTTGTTTTACATAATATTTATATACCAGTTTCGTAATGTGATGTGAGTGTGACATGTTTATTTTGTTTTGTAATTTTTGTGGAGATTACTACGTGTTTGATTTATGAAGAAACTCACGTTTCCTGCTATGCAGCAGGGTCCAACTTAATATGCTGACGGTTGTTCAGACCATCAAAATGAACAACATTATGGGGCAAAAGAGTGGGTCTTTTGATCCCATAGTAAAAGTTGTTCAGTTTGATGGGTAGAGTTATGTGGTTTAAAGGTTAACGATACTTTTCCTTACACCCTGTATGCGTCCATTAAGTTTATGTAGGTATCCCATAAAGTTAATATACCTTACTAGGAGTAAATGAAACCGTTTTTGGTAGCTTTTTTAACAGCTTGTCGGCACGGTATTAAACTCTACTAATATTATTTCACAAAATTATCCACGATTTCACAATTATTCACAGAGCTCTAGACAAGCTGTCAAACAGTTCCCAAAAACGGTTCTTTACCTCGCGTCACGCATCTCTTTCTATTATACAATGATGCCGATAGAGGTACCTACATCTCGCTCCCTCAGCCGTCTGTTTCTCTTTTCCTGGTATAGTGTACGTAGTACTTCCTATCTCTATGGGTATAATAACTTCATGATGTATCCTACGGTATAGACAATACATTTTCCGGCTTCCTGATCCTACTAACTATTAAATAATCTGTGATCCTACCTGAGCGTCCATAAAGTTTCCTTCCACGATAGCGACGACGATGAGGTTGCCCACGGCCACGGTGAGCAGCCAGACGGACTGCAGCACGGATTTCATGCTGGCCGGCGCCTGAGTGAAGGAGAACTCGAGCCCGGTCACCGAGAACATCACCTCGCCCATCGTCACCACCACGTACTGCGGGATCAGCCACAGGATGTGGATGCTGTTCGGCGGCGTTATCACCACTGGGTTTGCTGCCTGCAATACATTTTTTCGACTTATTTTTGGATAGATGTCTATCTAGCGCGTTGCAAATCCAAGAAACTCAGTGAATGTACGCGCGGTTGTGCCTGTCTCTCCCGTAAAGGGCTCTATAGCCACGAGCGCAAAGACGCCAAGTTACTTTTCTCAAACATGCTTGGAAATGTGAGCATTATTTTGACAACCTTCTTCGAGATAAATCGAATTTGCTGTACCTACTGGCCAAATACATGCGCGCAGCGGCCGGCAATGTTGTATGAAAATCCATATCTGTCGTGTTTACATATGTTCCTTGTTAGCGACCAAATAAATTACATACTAAACTCATCTCTGTCGTGTAATTTAAAAATGGAACGATCTTTTTCTACGAAACATGGCGACCAAGGAGGTAACTCATCAAAGGTTTTATTTAAATTACAAACTGGCTTGCAAATAGAAAGCTGTTTATTGAAAAAACAACCAATTGTTTTTCGTTGTTTGTCATTGATTTTGAAAAGAGTTTTAATTTCCGCGAATTATTTGAGAAAAGTACTATACAAGCCTTGGCCACAACTAGGCATTGATGGACTTGGGTTCCCTACGTTACGACGAAAGTCAAAACTATGTGTGCCTCGGCTTCGCCTCGGCCCACATTTACACGTTCGTCCATCAATGCCTCTGTTGCTGGCCGCTGCAGTAATGTACTAATATGCACTACAAATGGTGTTTATGTGTCCCCGAATCTGGATAACAGATTTTTTTATCCTTGTCTGTTTTTTGGTTCGACCATCACGCAAAAACTTTTGATCCTAATTTGTTGCAACTTTTTGTGTTTATTAGCTGAGTGCTTAAGATTAGACTTAATAAAAGAGACAGAGACCCGGCCGTGATCCAACGATTGTTACTTTAGTTGGAACTTAATTGTGTTTATAGGTCTATATTTATATACTTACAATAATCTCTGTAAATACTTCGACAGCGCGATTTGGTATTTCGGTTTACATTGCGCTTGTAGGATTCGCATTACCTACATTGTGCGGTGTCGTATTTGTTGTCTTTCTTGTCTGTGGCAATGGCAACTTGCAACGCCCACGGTGTTAGTACCTACCGTACTTTATTATATTTTTTAAGCGGTTTGCCGTTTGGTCTAATAGATAAAGTAGCTTGTGTAAAGTTGTTAGTATCATGCAGTACCATTGCAGTAAGCGCTTAAGGAAAGAGAGAGTGAGAGAGTGATCTCCCATACTTTATGGCGTGAAAGTGGAAAGTTAGAAGATGTAACGGATTTCCGTATCCATTTGTTTACTTACAAAGGTTCCGTTATTTTCAAACACATTAATAGTGTAAACAGCGCCGGAACTAAAAGAATAATCTTTTATAACTGTCTGACTGTCTATGAGGACGTCGTACTCTCCTCTCTCTATCAGTTTCTGTCCTCTGTCGTTGCTTAGAACACTTAGTTTTGTGCTATTCTTGCTGTCCTGTATCCTTATCGTCGCTAAAGTTTGCACATTTGATAAAAATCTGAAAAATAAATTGAAACTCTTTTAAATTAATTCGATCGATTTCGAACCTTGTGTAAAAATACAATTTAGAACATTTCGATTCGACGGTGACCTTTTAATTTCATAGTATTTCAAAACAGTTGACAGTTGAGTGAACACAATTTTATTTCATCGATAAGACTGTGAAACTCCGCCATTTACAACTAGATTTTAGAAGAAAATGAGTCATGTATTACATTGTGTTCTACATTTTCTTTTCATTATTTCTACGAATAAATAGTGATACGATAGAAGTGAAAGTGAAGCAGGGGACAGTGGTGGGTAATAGAGAGGCTACAGTGTTCGACAGGAGACTTTATTATGCTTTTTACGGAGTGCCGTATGCTCGGCCGCCGGTCGGCAGGCTCAGATTCAAAGATCCTGAGCCTCCCAAAAGATGGAAATATCCCTTCGATGCGAGTGAAGAGTACCACGGCGCCTGCGCGCAGTCCCACATAGTGTACAAAGAAGCTCTGTACGGAGTGGAGGACTGCCTCAATATGAACATTTACACACCAGATCTTCCCACTGAAGAGAAACATATTTCTGTAGCAGTCATCGTCTGGATCCACGGACACGCGTTTACGTCGAGTTTCAGTCACATTTACGGACCAGACTTTTTAATAGAAAATGACGTTGTTGTCGTTAGTGTCACACATAGATTGGGTGCCCTTGGTTTTCTCAAACTTAATGAAACAGACTCCAATGCTAACATGGGACTGAAAGACATAGTGATGGCTCTTAAGTGGATCAAAAGAAACATAAAACAGTTTGGTGGCGATAAAACAAAGATAACACTTGCGGGAAGTGGATCAGCCGGTTCTTTTGTATCGTTGCTCTTGATGACAAAATTCAGAAAACTGTTCTCGAAGATGATTCTTCAAAGTGGAGGAATGTTGTCTCCCTCTATGTTCCAGTCTGATAACCACTTGGAAAAGGCTAGACTAAGAGAACAATTAAAGAAATTGGTACCAGACGATTTAATGAGAGCTTCGGCTAAACATATCATCAAAGCATCGAAATCTATTTATAGTAACAAAGAAGTTATTAACATGCAAAAACCTTTAGTGCCATTTTCGCCTATTATTGAGGAGAAATCTCATACGTCTTTAATAACGAAAAAACCTGAAGATTTTTTCAAAAACATTGAAAAAATGAACTCTAAGATCCCTATATTAATCGGTTTCAACAGTCAAGAGAGCATTTCAGAGGTAGTACCGTTTCTTCACAACCCACACTATTTAAAATCATTCACATCCTTTTTCAAATTTATGGTGCCTTTCACAGACGGATGTAAATATAACTTTGCTTCAAAAACGTATAAAGAAGTTGCAGAGAAAATAAAACACCAATATTTTACAGACGAAACTTTAGAGAAATCGGTTGAAAACTTATTGAGGTATGCGACTGATCTTCAAAAGTATCCAATTTACAAGTTCATCAAAACTCATATGAAAGCAAACAATAGTAGAATGTTTGTGTACAAATTCAATTACGTTGGCACATTTAATGCAGTGAAAGCCACTTCGACCGCTGGAGCTAAAGTAAAAGCTAAAGGAGCTGCCCACGGCGATGAAATATGTTATTTACTTAAATGTGAGCCACTTTGGGAAAACTACGTAAGGGTAGCAAATGATACAAACAATATAGATAGAATTTTCATGAATAATTTTGCAAAAATGTGGGCAAATTTCGCGAAAACCGGTGATCCCACTCCAATATCTGCTGCAGGCGATGTAACTTGGTTACCTATGACTTCGAAAGATAACAACATTTTACACATCGGTAAGATTAATAAACTAACTAGTTCTACAATCGAAGAGAAGATGTATGCATTTTGGAACAAAATTTATGATGAATATTATTCAGAAACACATTGCAAAGATGAAAATAAACACGACGAATTGTAATGCTATATTAATTTTTATACAACGTGTTAATGAATTAACGCAAAACTAGAAAGTAGTTTCCTAAGAATCGAGAGCCAGAGTCGATTTATCATGGTTTCAACATAGGTAATTTTTTTCAAAATATTAAATAATATGTTTGCAAAATTTAAAATTTACTGAACCCGATGTCAACCCACCGCACGGGCACACTCACCCTACCTACTTACTACCAAAACAAGATTATTAAAATGTATCTCTGAGCACGTTAGCGCTCTCATTCAATGCTGAAATGGCAACAAATAATTTTTGCCGCAAAACTTAAAATCCAAATAACTTTAAATTTTAACTATAAAAATAATGAAATTATTGTTGCAATCTAATTATTTTGTTATAAATCAGTTGGGGTGTATGAGGTTTTGCGCTAATTCATTAACACGTTGTAAATGCTTTTCTTTTTCATAATAGAACGATATCAGATTCAATTAAGTAATTAAGATTGGAAAAAGCGGCGCATTATTAGAAGAAGGATATAAAATGGATTCAAAATATACGATATTAATTCGATATTATTAATATTAATATCGTATATTATGATGGATTCCTAGTCGATTTCGACTAAGGCGACCGCTAATCTTTATAGAAAAGCAGTCAGGTAAGCAGGATATTTCGAAGACAGTTTATATTTAAGTGTTCGCGCTAAACACAGACTGATGATCTCTGCGTGAGGTGTCCGGCTCCGCGATCATAGAATTGTTATGTTTATGAACTTTACAATAATATTACCTGACGTTAACTCCATCTATAGCTTTATCGTTGTTATCAGTGAAATTATAAACCCTGCCATTCTCGATGAAGAAAGAATTAGCAGTTTTCTCCTTCAAATTGAAACTGCCTTGGTACACGATGTCTGCGCAGTCACTGTTAGCATCTCCCATTAAAGAGTATGGAAGCTCTACGATTTTATCAGCTTGAATATCAAGTTGTTCGTAGACAGACAGCGGTCCGATTGAAACGCCTGTTGTGGCGTTGCCATTGTGTGCAAAGTCGGCAGTGTTCAATGTAAAGTTGCAGTTTAGTCCGTTGTAAACTCTCATTTGTGCTAGTCCATCTGACACCGGCGTGCCGTATGTCGGCTGAAAAAAAGTTACTTCTTTAATTGGGTTTGATTTCGATGATCCTTTATGTCACGTTTAATTTTCATCAATTCATCTATAGGTCCTACAGCTTCTTAGATACTCACCAATAGGCTCAGCTCAACGATGCCAGAGATAATGAAAGCGCAAGCTGCCAAGATCCCTCCCCAAATCATTTTGTGTAAAGGTTTTCTGACGAGCCTGCACCAGTATAAGAACGGATAAATTGCCTGAAACACATTTAAAGCTTGATTTTACAATTTTGTATGCAGATATCCAAGTGCATCATTAAGGTAAGCAATTAGGGCAGGTCGTATCGAGGTAGGCAGCAGCGAGAAAATCCGCCCATATCTCTTATAAAATTTATATGAACTAACGCATACTACGCCGGGGCCACAGGCATGACACTGCCTGTACGTGAATAGTTTATATTTTCTTTGACGTGAACGCGCCCACTCCAAAGAAAATATCCCACTCCGGTGACTTTGGACGGCGCGAGCATGCGATAGGGTCGATACCATTTCCTACCGAAACCAAATAATATGTACACAAGGCGATACATCAAGCTATAAAAAACCAACATAAGCTGGCCGCGCGACGTTATACGTTACTAGACCTACGCGCGACCAGCTTATGTTGGTTTTGTATAGCTTGATGTGTCGCCGTGTGTACATAGGTGCGAGAAAATTTTAAAAGTTACGTTTGATGCACGTAAATTAAATTATGTTCTCATTGTATTGTCAATTTCACATAAAGCTCGATATAGTTCGGTATAGCAATCGACTATTGTTAATCCAAAACAGGTATCTAGGTGGTTTTTTTTTTAAAATCAAGTTAGGTTTGGGTTCCTATGACTTTAACCTGAGTAGGTAGGTAGGTAATATCGAGAAAAAAGTAGGAAGCGTGATCAATCATCAAAATTAAAATACCAGTTGAAGTCTGCCAGTATTACGTCAAACAAAAATCTATCAATGCGTTGTGAGTTTGTGACCCGGCGCAGCCCGCTCTAATATTATTAAGTATCTATACTGAAATAAGAGTATTAATAATTGCTGCTAAGTGCTAAATAGTAGATTGTATGACATGGTGCGTAAAATAATATTTTTAAGGCGAGGGCGCTATTCTGAATTCAGAGCATAGCGAAGAATTCTCGAGTAGAATCCCGAGCGCAGCGAGGTCATAGGTTTTTAGATATATTTCTCTGGATTTTGTCGGTAACAAATTGAGTGTCACATTTGTTGCGTCATTTCTAACACTTTCCGGTGTTAGGCTGCCTGTCCATTGAAGCTGTGCGAGCTGTGTAGCTGTGTTTTTTTAACCAATCAGGAGCTCGGGCGAGGCGCGGCCGGTCTCGCCCGAGCTCCTGATTGGTTAAAAAACACAGCTATACAGCTCGCACAGCTTCAATGGACAGGCACCCTTAATGTCGACTCACTACTCGAGGAACTCATTTTTGAAAATTACGTTTTAAAATTGAAGAATCTTTGAACAGAGAGGACAAGACAATAAGTTCGCGCTTTTTTCATTTGTTTTTGTTTTTTCGGCGGCGCGGCTTATCGCCCGTCTTACCTGCCAGTAACTTTTTCATACAATATTTGCGTTCGATCTCTTTGGTCGCGGACCTATGTAGCAACAATACCATGTTCCAAATTCAAAACTCATTTTTGCCCGCTGTGAAAGTACAACTTTAGGCCTGCTTTAGGCGCACTTAAAGAGGACTAAAGTGACACTTTTTGAATAGATGGGATGAAAAATAATTTCTGTCGGCTTACACCTTAAAACGTTAAATCTCTGGCGATGGCGATGGACAATCCACGGAGGACTGAAAGGAGCGGAGGTGTCGCAAGGCAATTAGGACGTCACAGTATATGCTACGTGGCGGTCCTTTTTATGGAGTTTTTATCAATAAAATACATCTTAAAACGATGAAGTGCGCTGTTCCTGGATTCGGTTTTATATGGGCGGAACCCGTACACCCGTCTTGTCCCCCGTCTCTGGATTTTGGCAACACTTACTTCGATAGAAATAAATTGTTTTGCGACACCTCTGCTCCTTTCTTCCTCCATGGACAGATCTAATCAGTACAGCAAACCTAGCGCATCCATCATACTCACTCGCCTCGGGTAACCTCGAGGGCTATCGGATAATCGGACGGAAATGACTTAAATAAAACCGGTCAAGTGCGGGTCGGGCTATTCGCACACCGAGGGTTCCGTACCACACCACCACAGAACACAACATTCTTAACTTAGAAAAAAAACTTTTTTTGTCCGGGACCTTTAGCGCAAGACCGACTCACACTTGGCCAGTTTTTAGTATTTGTTGTTATTTTGTAGAGTTTGCTCTATAATCACACTAAGTTTGACGCTTGTATGTATTACCGTTTTTACGATAGAGCGTGAAGAAAAAACGTTGATTAAAACTAGTTTCTTGTTGAGAACCCCCCTTAATTTTTAACTTTTTGACATTTTTATTATTTGTTAACAAATCCGCCGCAATAACGCAGAATCTGAGAAAATTCAACCATCTAGCTATTACGGTTCAAAAGTTACAGCCCTAAATTGGTAGGACAGACGGACGGACGGACGGACGGACAGACGGACGGACGGACGGACAACGTAGGCTTAGTAATAGGGTCCCGTTTTAACCCTTTGGGTACGGAACCCTAAAAATAATCAAAAATAAAAGATTTACCACTTCGAATAGGGGAATGAAGAGCAAAATGAGCAGAGGGTTGAGCACTTGCATTTGATCGGCTTTCAGCGTCCAACTGCCAATGTCTTGTTGCATTCTGTCTGCCTGGAAAGTCCATCTTGAACCCTGTGAACGATGTTAACAGTTGAACTTTACCAATGTATATATAGGGTGGTCCTTCTTAATATGCAGACACATTTTTAAGGGGATGATCAGACCATCAAACTGAACAACTTTCGCTATGGCGACAACATAGAAATTGCGAAAAAAAATCAGCTGTCCCATACATTTGGCTCGAGTAGGTTTGCAGTTTTGTATGGGACAGCTGATTTTTATTTTGAGATTTCGAAGTTGTCTCCATAGTGAAAGTTGTTCTGTATAGTGTATACTGTATATGGTGGTCCTTCTTAATATGCAGACGGGTTTTTAAGGGGATGATCAGACCATCAGACTGAACAACTTTATCTATGCAACCAAAGTCGACATCGCGTAAGAAAAATCACTTGTCCCATATATTTGGGTCGAATTGCCTCGCCATTGGTTTTCTATGGAACAGCAGGTTTTTTTCGCGATTTCAATGTTAGTCCGACAGTGAAAGTGTTTCAGTTTGATGGTCTGAAGTGCCCTCTTGAGTATGTAGTTAACTTTAAATACTGACTCCTGCACAATAAATTTGTTTGCGTTATCTGTTGTCTGTGATTTTTGGCGCGTTTTGTTTGTAATACTTAGCACAGTATAAGAAAGAGTAGGTACCTTTCTATTACTATATAACTTAGGTATGTGTGTCACACATACATTACCTACTCATAACATAACCAAAGAATTTTTTTGTTCCAAAAAAAAAAAATAACGCTGCTACCTACGTTAAGGCGCTACCTTGGGAATTTGGGCCACTTTCTGATTCGCATAAATCGTAAAATTCCAGGGTGACGTAATTCATTTTCAGACATATGTTTAAGGACTATGTACCCTAGTGTTGTTCAAGAGGAAAACATGATTCCGTAAAATTTTCTCGATAGATTTTTGTGCCAAAGTAGACCCCGATTATTCACAAAATCGCGTGCTACTCCAAATAATTTGACGATATTTCATCAAACCTGTACTTAAACTATGTGTAATGATTGTTTCGAAAACCTGCCAAGACAGTTTTTCATTTAGTACAATAGTTATTGTTTAATTCAGTTATTACGATTTGGCGCTTACGTCGAAATATTCTACGCACGCGTGCACTATTGCCTTTTCTTTCTTTCGCTACCGGAACTAAATACCGGCGTCACCCTCTCACTCTCACGCAGTGTTGCCACTTTAGCCACTTCTTAGCTAGATCTAGCAACATTTTTGAACGTGTCAGCTACTAAAAAAATATTCGGTGGCTAAATGTTTTAGCCACTTATTCTAGCCACTTTTTTGTTTATTTATTTATTAATAAATACCAATTTATTAAGCTAAAGTTAATCATTTTAAATGGTTCTTTAGAGCGTTTTTTACTGTTTTTGAGTTCCGATTACCTAAACGTAGAAATCAAAAGGCTATTTTCTACGATGAGCATTGTAAAACATTACCGTAGTTTTAGAATGTGTTACACAAACTCATTCAAAATTCAATATTTCTATTCAAAAAATTATAAAAGAGCATAATTTTATAGAATAAATGATTTTAAATCAGTATTATTGATCCAATTAAACTGCGTCTTAGCATATTTATGTATTTTTTAAACTTTTCTTTGTCCAGCCACTTTAGCCACTTTAGCAACAGTGAAATTTCCAGTATCTAGCCACTTTTTGTGTACGGTTTAGCTACTTGGTCTGGAGGTTAGGTGGCAACACTGCTCTCACGAATCGATCAGTCTGCTCATGGCTATTGCCAAGTAAGGTCCACGCTCGAGGCCTTCCCGGCCACGTGCTTATTTTTTATTTTGGTGTAGCGATGCGTTGTGTTGCCATTACTACGACCACTCCCGTGCTTTATGGTATTATCGGTGATAGTGGTACCTTTAGTGATAAGATAAGATCGCCATTTGAAAGTAGTTCATATTATTTCTTTTTTGTTATATGTTTTTGGCGGGAATGGCATGTTTGGTATGTTATGCTTACCTGCCAAGGCAAATTAGAGAGATATAAGGTCATAATTCCTATTTTGATGAACTATTTCAAAGAGAGATTTTGTTTTCTAGTTGGCGTTTTTATTACTGATACCACGACACTAGTAACTAGCAATATACTCTCAATTGTGCTGCTTTTACACTTGGAACCGGCACATTGTTCTACCGAATACGGTAGTTGAAAAATTTTCGCCGGCAACACTGTCATGTGATAACGCAAACAATCATTTTTGTTTCAAAAAGCAGTGGAGACTGATTTGTCAAATACATATAATTTATTGATTATTAAATTTAGGAACTTGAAGACAATGAAATGACATGGTAACAATGTCCTGGTGTTGTAACCTATTTTTCAGTTTAACAGGATATTCCTGGCTGCGCCCCCGAGCGTGCTGCATACAATCGAAGTTTGATTCTATTTTCAATTAATTAAATTGAACAAAGATTTTAAAAACATTTATTTTTGAATTTAAGAGGATATTCCTGCCTGCGCGCCCGAGCGCGTGGCATACAATCGAAGTTTGATTCTATTTTCAATTAATTAAATTGATCGAAGATTTTACAAACAGTTATTATTGAGTTTAAGAGGATATTACTGGCTGCGCGCCCGAGCGCGCTGCATACAATCGAAGTTTGATTCTATTTTCAATTAATTAAAATGAACAAAGATTTTACAAACAGTTATTTTCGATTTTAAGAGGATATTCCTGCCAGCGCGCCCGAGCGCGTGGCGTACAATCGAAGTTTGAGTCTATTTTCAAGTAATTACTTTATTTTGGATTTTTTGGAGTATATTGCTGTCAGCGTGCTTAGACGCACGCTGACAGAAATACTGCCAGCGCGCACGAGCGCGCTGCATACAAACGAAGTTTCATTCTATTTTTAATTAATTGAACTGATCGAAGATCTGATAAACAAATATTATTGAATTTAAGAGGATATTCCTGCCAGCGCGCCCAAGCGCGCTGCATACAAACGAAGTTTGATCCTATAATAATGAGATGACTGTAATACGATCTCAAACCAAGAGCGATCGAAGCGAGCTCGAGATTTCACTGCAATGTACCGAGATGACTGCAATACGATCTAAAACCAAGAGCGAGCGAAGCGAGCTCGAGATTTCACTGCAATATAACGAGATAACTGCAATACGAACTTAAACCAAGAGCGAGCGAAGCGTACTCGAGATTTCTGTGCAATATAAAGGGATGACTGCAAAATGAACTAAAACCAAGAGCGAGCGAAGCGAGCTCGAGATTTCACTGCAATATAACGAGATGACTAAAATGCTATTTAAAATCATGAGCGAGCGAAGCGAGCTCTAGATTTATCTGCAATATAATGAGATGACTGCGATACGAACTTAAGCCAAGAGCGAGCGAAGCGAGCTCTAGATTTTACTGCAGTATAAAGAGATGACTGCAATACGACCTAAAACCAAGAGCAAGCGAAGCGAGCTCGATATTTTTGCAATACAGGGTGTAACAAAACATCCTAGTAATACTTAAGGGGGTGCTTCAGACCATCAAACTGAGCATCTTTCAATATGGACGAGAAAAAATTTAAAAAATCATTTTCCCCTTACATTTTAGTCGGGTTGGTACGAATTTTTGTATGGGACTGCTGATTTTTTTATTATTTCTCGATGCTGGCTCCATAGTGAAAGTTGTTCAGTTTGATGGTCTGAAGCACGCCCTTAAGTATTACTAGGGACACTAGGGTGTTTTGTTACACCCTGTATGATGAGATGACTGCAACATGAACATAAACCAAGAGCGGGCGATGCCAGCTCGAGATTTCACTGCAATATAATGAGATGACTGCAATACGACCTAAACCAAGAGCGAGCGAAGCGAGCTCGAGATTTCACTGCAATATAAAGAGATGACTGCAATACGATCTAAAACCAAGAGCGAGCGAAGCGAGCTCGAGATTTTTGCAATATAATGAGATGATTACAATACGAACATTAACTAAGACAACTGGACCCTTCTTGCGTGGACGCCCACATATTATAAAATGTATCAGATCTAAAGCATTCGCAACCATGCAACATGCCGCGCGGCTACGGCGTGGGTCGCGGCCTATAGGTACTTTGAAAAACACTGGGATATAGGATCTAGCTTCGTTTGTATGCAGCGCGCCCTCACAGGAATATCCTCTTAAATCTTCGATCAATTTAATTCATTTAAAATAGGATCAAACTTCGATTGTATGCGGCGCGCTCGGGCGCGGTAGCAGGAATATTTTCTTAAACTCAAAAATAGCTGTTTATAATATCTTCGATTCTTCGATCACATTATTTAATTCATTGAAAATTGTATTACACATCGTTTATAATTTTGTATGCAGCGCGCTCGGGCGAACTACTACCGGTCAATACATTTTAATAAGTAGGTAGGTACTTAAACTTGAATCGTTCATAATTACGAGACTATTAATTATATGATTAGATTAATATTTTCATAAGTTAATTGTACTGTAATTATTAGAGATCGGATATTCGGATGCATATTTACCTTAACTTCATTTTTGACTATAAAATTATCTTTTTTATATATTTTTCGGGATGCTAGGAAATCCAGGAATTCATAACTACTCGGATGCATAGTATGGAAGCAACTTCTAAAAACTATTTAATTTAAAAAAGAAAAAAATATATTTTCGGTAAAATAAATCCCGGGATATGTCCGGGAATACATAACTAATGGGATGCACAGTATAAAAGCGACTTCTTAAAATTATAAAATTAAACAAAAATATTTTTTTTTATTACAAAAGTGCACTCCATAATAGCCAACACCTCAACTTTAGGTAAATATATGCATCCGACTATCCAATCTCTAGTAATTATAATAAAGATTATTTTCTGTTTGACGACTCCGCGCCTTTGCTGTTCTAAAACATCGAAACTAGAGCCACGTGGTTACCGCGACCGATTCGTCACAGCGGGGGCGCTCCCCGCGCTCGCAGCTAAGCCACGCCCCTCGAAATATGATCAGAAAATAATTCCTCGCCTTAAGGCCCGTCACATACATCCGGAATAAACCTGATTCGGAATTAAATTCTGTATGGAGTGTTGCCGCTTTCAGAGACTTTTTACTAGATCTAGTGATTTTTTGATGTCTTTGGTGGCATATTTTATAGTGATTTTTGAGCATAGGCGTTGATGGAACGATACCGTATCGTGACGGTGCAGTTGCGACGTCGTTACGGTATATTAGCGAAATCGCCTACGCTCAACGCGCGCGCGCGCTCCGCGTTTGTAATAATGGTTCATGCCATTTTGTATGCAGATTATGTCTAATGTTGAAACTATGGATAGTCTTTTGATATAGTTGCATTAATATTGGAATACAATTTACAAATCATCATCGTAACATTCGTAACGTCATGACCTCATCACATGATAGTGATTATCATGTATAGAAATTGTTTTTTTCTATTTAATAAATACCTATAAATGCTATTATTGTCATTCATTTGGTGTTTCATACATTTTTATTTTAGGCACTTTTTAAACAACTATCTAGTATTTTAAGTAAAAAGCGGCAACATACGGAATTTAATTCCGATTCAGGTTTATTCCGGATGTGTGTGGTAAGCCTTAAACTGTTTGTTGCTAAATTAAGTGTTGCACATCCATCTTGGATCAACGCCATATATCGAGCAATTTGGAACAATTTTTAATTTTTTAATGTCTTTCGGAAAATTCTTAATTTTTGGCGCACCACGGCTTTTTCAATCAGAATTGACCCTTATTAGTCTTGTGGTTATATTTTACTTATTATTTTTAGCTTTAAGTATTGAACAAAACAACTATTATGGTTTTACATTTTATCAATTTATTTTCCTTTAGCTACGTTGACATGGAGCGCGAATAGACAATGGACCATAGTTAATTATTTTTTTTTCTATAACACTCCTCCTCGAGTTTAATTTTATAAGTATTTAAATTTAAAATCGTTTTACAACAACTTAGAGGATATTACAACAATTAAGTAACTAAAATATTCTATGCTTCACAGTTAACTCAAAATGAACTTATTAACTTCTAACTATAGTTACTCTTAATAAAAGTCTATCTTATATCGTTTCTTTCAAATATCTTAATATTCGCTTTCCTGCCTTCCACGTCTGGTCGTTAGCTTTGTCCAGGTATCTACTCAGGTAAGATACTGAATATGTTAGGTCTGGTCTTGAAGTTATTGTCAAATATAGTAAGCTTCCAATCAGTTCTCTGTATTTGTCTTCCACAGTACTTTGTTTTTCAGATTTTACGTTGAAATTTGATTCCATTGGTGTACTTATTCCGTTGCAGTTTGTCATATTAAATTTGTCCAAAATTTTATCTATCAAGTTAGTTTGTTTCAGGGTTATTTTATCCTTTTCTCGTTCTATATCCATTCCTAGAAACTTCTTCGCTTCTCCCATATCTTTAGCGTTAAATTCAGTTTTCAATCCTTTTATTACTTGTTCATAGTTTCCAATCAATAAAATATCATCAACATAAATTATCATCCAACAGTCTTCTTTGTGGTATAAACAGTAGTCATATTCCTATCTCTTGAATCCTTTCTTTTTAGCAAATTCATCTATTGTTTCATTCCAGCATAGGGGTGATTCATCTAACCCGTATAATGCTCGTTTTAGTCTCAATACCTTATTCTTATGTTTTAAAATGTATCCTTCAGGTGGTTTTAGGTAAACTTCTGATTTTACCTTTCCGTTCAGGAATGCAGTTGGAATGTCTAGTTGTCTTATAGGCAGATCTTCATTCACAGCTTTTGAGATGAACATTCTTATACTGGAGGCTCTTGCAACTGGTGAGTATAGTATTTCTGAGTATTTATCTCTCTTTAATTGAAAACCTCGAGCCACTAACCTGGCCTTTTTGGTTCCATCTTCTTTTTCCTTGAATATCCATTTAGCATCTATTGTTTTCTTATTTTCAGGTAATTTTTCTTCTTTCCATGTTCCCAACTTTTCTAACGCTGTCAGTTCTTTATCTATTGCAGATTTCCAATCTTTGTCTTTCATCGCCTCATCATAGGTGTTAGGTACATTTGTATTTGTTATTAGGCAATAAGCTATATTACTCACATAGTCTTTCAGGTAAGCTGGTTTCTTTGCTGATCTTCCGGAACGTGTTGTCTTCTCAGGTGTTTTTGGTTTATTACCTTCTTCTATATTTTCTTCCACATCTTCCTGTTTGTCTTCTGTATTATCAAGATTTTCTGTGTTAGAGTCTATATTTATCTCCTCCTGGTGTTCTTCAGTGTGTTTTTCTTCTTGATCTGTGTAATATTCTTCTTCTTCTTCTGTGTCATCGTCTTCATTGTACTTATAGGTTTCTTCATCTTCTAGTCTTATTAATTGGTAAGTATTGCCTTTAGGTTTTTCAGGTTTCTCAATCTTTGTGAAGGTTATATCTCTTTCGTACACTATTTGTCTTCTAGCAGGATTCCACAATCGGTAGCCAGTTGGCGCATAGCCGACCATGATTAATTTTTCTGTTCTTGACTCAAACTTTTTAAGGTGTCCGAGTCTTTTTGCGTATGCAGTAGTTCCAAAAGCTTGAATATTATTTAAATTTGGTTTCTTTTTCATCCAGGCTTCAAATGGTGTTATTTTCATCGATTTTGTTGGTAATCTATTTATTATGTAGGTAGCAGTGAGTACAGCTTCACCCCACATTTCAATATTCAGTTGAGATTCAAATAGAAGAGCTCTTGCTTTTTCAATAATAGTGCGGTTCAGTCTTTCCGCTTTTCCATTCAATTGTGGACTATATTTGATTGTGTAGTCCAAAACAATACCTCTGCTTTGACACCAATTTTTAAAGCTGTTGCTGGTATATTCTCCTCCATTATCACATTCATTATCTCCATTATCATTATTATCTTTTTCATTGAGTTCTCTTTCTGCTTCTTGTATGTATTGCTTTAAATATTCAGCAGTTTCATGTTTGTACGTCATCAGAAAAACTTTGGTAAAATGAGTATAATCGTCCAACACTGTTAATATGTATTTCTTATTATCCCATGTGTTTACCTCAACGGGACCACATACGTCAGAATTAATAATTTGTAGCGGTCTTGTAGCCTTTTGACGTATGGTGTTAAACGGTTTACGTGTTTGTTTAGCTTTTATACAGATCTCACATTCTTTGTCTACATTTTTTAGGTTATCTTTATCTATTACGATACCTTCTGACAACTTCATCAATTCTTGTATTGTTTGGTAGCTTGGATGGCCGAGTTTAATATGCCAATCCAGTACACTGTTATTATTTTTCACATAATATGAAGCTTCTTTGTCAACTTTCATTTGTATTGAATATAAACCGTTTTCACTTTTTATTCCTCTAATAATTTCTTTGTTATTCTTTTTAATTATCACATTTCGTTTTGTGAACAGTACTTCAGCATTATTTTCTGTTAAGGCGTTTACCGATATTAAGTTTTTTCCTAGATTTGGCACATATAGCACATTTTGCAGATAATAGTTTTCTGTATCAATTTTTCCGGACTTCTCGGATACTAACTTATCATTTCTTTTAGCTGTATAGATTTCAATATGGTTCTTCTTACTTTCACTCAATATGTTCTCATCTTTAGTCATGTGTGAAGTACATCCAGAGTCAATGATGAACTCTGTTGTGCCCGTATTGGTATTTCCATTATTCATTGTTAATAACGCAGATCTTTGGTTGTTCTTATTCTTGTCTTTGAAGAAACAATCTTTCTCGGTATGGTTGTTTTTCTTGCAGATTTTACATTGTTTTTTAAAGTAGCAATCTTTTTCTTCATGATTAGTTTTCTTACAAATACTACATTTTTTAATAAATTTTCCTTTGTTTTTGTTGCAATTTATAGCCAAATGTTGTTTACTGTTACAGATGAAACATGTTTTCGCACCTGATCTACTTTCTTGGCAGTTTAGCCTCACTTCTTCTGTTAACAAGCGTGACGTTAGGTTATTTAGAGTTTTTTCTTGAAGTGGTGCGGACTCCCAAGCAGTTATGAAGTTATGGTAGGTTTCTGGTAGTGTAGACAGTATTTTAGAGATGATCATACTATCTGTAACTTTTTCTCCAAGTGATTTTAGTTGAAATGCAACGTTTTCTATAGCACTGATGTTACTCGTCATGTCCTTGCTGTTATTATATGGATATTGGAAAAATTGTTGCAGCAAGTTGCACTTTTGTTGATCACTGTGTTTTTCAAATATGAATGATAATTTTTCGATCATTTGTTTTGCGTTTTCACAAGTCATTATTAGTGGTAAATGTTTCTTGGATATGGTGCACATAATCAATTTTTGCACTTTTGCATCAGTTTGTTGATCGTCTTTTGTTTCTTTGTCTTCGGATGCACTACGACAATCTTCTGGTTTTTCGTCTTTTTTATTAATTACATGGAGCCATCCATTAGCCTTCAAGAAAATGTTTAGCTGGAATTTCCATGCTGCATATGTTTCTTCCCCCTCTAAACGCTGTATTTCTACGCATTCCATTTTCTCCATTTTGTTTTTGTAGGATGATATTGCCGATCGCACCCAATTTTGCACTCTTTAAATTCTTTCGGTTTTTACGTTGATTTGTTTTTACTTTTAATTAATTTTAGCCTTAATTTTAGCCCATAACCTCTTGTGGTTATATTTTACTTATTATTTTTAGCTTTAAGTATTGAACAAAACAACTATTATGGTTTTACATTTTATCAATTTATTTTCCTTTAGCTACGTTGACATGGAGCGCGAATAGACAATGGACCATAGTTAATTTTTTTTTTTTCTATAACAATTAGGATGATGAGGATGATTTATAGGAGGACCCTCATGATCAGGGTCCAGATACATGGGTATCTGGACCCTGATCATGCAAATTTAAAACATCGAAGTTGAATCCTTATTCAATTTCAGTTCTAATCACACTGCAATCCAATTACTATTCAACTATGCTTTAGCTAAACCTTGACAGCTGAAACGTCAGAGCGATCTGACAAACGGCTGTCAAATGATTAGCGTGATACCGAATGAGTGAAAAGATGAGTTTCGCACGTGGTCCAATCACGGTGATTTATTTAGCGCAACTGTGCAATCGGGGCCCTGAAAGCACATCTATTGGAATAGGCACCTGTTGGTCGAACAAGGCCCAGAAGACGGGCAGCGGTATGAACAGAACGAGCACCCTGAGCAGTGCCTTGATGTCCTCGATCAGGTTGCTGTCGTATTTGTCGTCGGCGTGGTCCAGCCAGTGGTCCCGCTTCTCTTTAGTCTTGCATGACTTTACTACGGCATGCTGAAAATAATTCACCTTTTATTAGTACCGAACTTGTTAAAAATATATTTTCTATCGCATCATATGGCTTGGATTACTTTTATGAAGAGTCATTTTGTCTGTTTTTGCACATTTTTTTTCTAGCCTATTTCATCCCACTGCTGGGCAAAGGCCTCCCCTTTAGTCCTCCAACCATCTCTGTCTTGGGCATGCTCTGGCCACGCGTCATCGAAACATCAAAACTAATAAAAATAATATGACAACAAAGTTTAAGTTCATACTTCAGTTCATACAATCGTGAAAGGCAGAGCTGAAAAAAATCGCTCATTTATCAGGTCTGTACCAGGCTACCAGCTCACCAGCTGACCGAAGACCACAGGACAAGGAGGTCGTCCTTGTCGAGAGCCCAATGCTCTTAAGTCTTAACCATTAGACCACGGAGGCAGTCGTGTGATACCGGACCCGTTTAGTTAGAACAAGTAGGTAGTGTTTGTAAAAGGTTGGTAAAATATTTGTTATTGTGGCAAATGCAATTAAATACGTACGTGGTTATAAATATAATTTACGAGCTTTTACCCGCTACTTCGTTCGCATAAATTATATACCAGATTTTAAGTCAGGTCATAAGCTATCAAACAAAAAAAGTTTCATCACAATCGGTTCAGTAGTTTTTTCATGATGCTCGAACAAACAAACACACAAACAAACAAACAAACAAACAAACAGACAGACAAAAAGTCCAAAAAATTTTGAGTTGGAATCAGGGAAGCATATCGTAATCTTTTTTTTGTAAATATCTTCAATGTACAGACACTAATTCTATTACAGTTTTATAATAGTTTAGATATAGGTAGGTACATACCCCAACGCAAGCTGATACATTAGCGAATACGTTTCCAGATGGATTTTTGATAATGTAAAGTCTCTTGCCGGCCACGAAGAAAACTGAAATGAAGAACAAAATTGTTGTTACCATGTTGTTACAATTACGGGTACTGTTTTACATTTTCTGGGTAATAATTTATGTAGGGTCCAACTTAATACGCTGACACTTTTATAAGGGGATGATCAGACCGTCAAACTGAAAAACTTTCTCTGTGGCACCAACATCGAAATCGCGAAAAAAAATCTGCTCTTCCATACAAAACTGCAAATCTACTCGAGCCAAATGTAGCTATGGGACAGCAGATTTTATTTCGCGATTTAAAAAAAGGGTCATTATACAGGGTGTAACAAAACACCCTAGTAATACTTAAGGGGGTGCTTCAGACCATCAAACTGAACAACTTTCACTATGGAGCCAACTTCGAAATCGCGAAATAAAAATCACCTGTTTCATACAAAACTGCAATACCGGCTCAACTCAAATGTATGGGACCCCAAAATTTTTTTTTTTCTCGGTTTTGGCTCCATAGTAAAAGTTGTTCAGTTTGATGGTCTGAAGCACCTCCTTAAGTATTACTAGGGTGTTTTGTTACACCCTGTATAAAGAAGGACCCTGTAATATTTTTATTTGTGTAGTCTCTGAAGTCTGACATGGTGGGTGAAGGTAACGCAGCCAGGTTTGAAACGAACACAGGCGCATTTTAAGGATGTTTTAATTTCGTTCTATTTGGTTGAAATCTAATGTAGCACATTATAAGTTACTCATAATAACTGAGACTAGGTATGTCACCATCAGATATAGCGTAGCGTACAAGGTGTCCAAATATTTCTGAGCAGTGCTAATTTTCATTAAATTCTTTACAGTAAATGTTACCAATTATATTATCTAAACGTGTATTTTGTCATAAATATCTGAACATGAAATTTTCAATAATTTCTTTAGAATGCTATTTAAAATTAAAATGTAAAACAACGGAGTAATGTTGTTTTCGGAGCTGTTTAGATGTTTAAGATCATCCTGACTGCGTCGATATATTTGACGTTCTAGGCGTTCCTATATTTTTGATTGATTATGAGTAAAGAAATTATTGAAAATTAGAACTGCTTAGAAATATTTGACCACCTTGTTTGCTACGATATATCTGCTGGTGACTGTACCTATTATTATTGTTGGCTGGGCTATTGCAAGCAAGGTTCGTTATGTAAGACTGCTTCCATTGTAGGAGTGCGATTTTTGAAACTAACACGTTGAACTCAGCAGTAATTCTACTTTCAAAAATCCTCCAGGAGTGCGATTTTTGAAAGTCAAATCTGCAGTAGAAAGATGCGTAACTCATATTGTTGATCGAAGCGTAACTCCATACATTTTCAACTGCTGAGTTCAACTGAGTATGAGATGCAAAAATCGCACTCCTGCATTTCTAGTATGGTTTCTCTACACGCGCGCGGCGCTCCTTCACTGCATACAAAATAACCTATTCCCGCGCTTTTCGGAGAGCGAAAGCCGCGCTTGCCGCGACTTGTAGTATGGAAAAAAGCCTAGTCACGCGCAAGTAGAGAAATCATGCTAGGGGGTCTGGTCTATTGTTTTCGCCTCAAGCTAACCTATATTTAACACATAGGAATCGAACTGCCCCGCCTCGTGATTGAGTTGCTAGCTCTCTCCCGTTTGGGCTATCACCGCTCTTTTAAGGTACCTACCTACCAACCATCTGCAGTCGACGGTAACTAGGTATATCAAACTTAAGAGTGGTATGTACATCAAACTGTAGTAAAGTTAGCCCCTTGATCTCGAAGCCGAGCTTAGAAATATAAAGAGGATAGTCCTTGCAGCATACAAACGAAGCTAGATCTTACTAACTAGATACTAACCCATTAAAGTCCATGTTTTTTTTAAAACACGATCTCATCTCTGTTTTATTGTGTTTAAAAATAGTCATTGATTTTAATTTATTAATATCCAAAATATAATTAATCTTCGTTTGCATCGAGCGCGCTAACGGTTATAATATAAAGAGCAAGCAAAATAAGTGAATCTATTGTTTATAATTGCGTCCCATGTACTACACTCTAAAATTGGTAACATATTATATCCTCTTCAGTAGGTAGGTACCTAATTGGTCCCGGGGTGCAGAGTTGAAATCGAAATACCTAGTCACTACGAAAGAGTTTACGTCATTTTGTCTGTTTTTGCTGCGCATAGAATGTACAATCTACTTTCTTTTACGATAAAAATGTAGTTTTGACTAATTACTTCAATGTTACGTAAGCGGTTATTTCGCAAAGGCGATAAGTTTAAATACTTAACGTTTGTTTTTAAAATACAGTGTGTTATTACCATTTGTTATCGCGAAGAAATTATACGTGTACTTGGGAGGTAAGTGGCGTTTTTAACAAAATATAAATATCGCAGGCAATGATGTCATGCTATTTAGTGGCATAGCAACCGTGGACTCATGCAATGCGCTAACAAATCGACAAAAGCTTTAAAACCTTTAAACATAATCAATTAATGCAAACTGCATCTACGACCCCATCTTCCTCCATCTTCCTGAGGACTGGATTGAGGTCAAGAGCAAACCCATAGTTAATAAAAAAAAAAAATGTTAAAACTGAACAAACTCGAAAACAGACCAATTTGGTGGTGTGAAAAGTCATTTCATAAAGTTGACTTAGCGTATCACAATTAGGTAGGTACCAATTTTGATTTTTCCATATAAATAGGTAAATAGCACGCAGTCGAAGTCACAGGCAATGATTTGAGTATTTAATTCGCTTGGCAAATGTTTGATATAAAACCACTTCAGAACACATATTTTCCTTCGCAAATCATACGCACGTATAATTAAATTAAAGAGATGGGTTAGGAACCTTTAAAATCACAACTTTAAAATAATACACTTGGGCAATTTTGAATCACGGGTCATAGGTATCATCATGTATCATTAAGCGTGATTCAGATGCTAAAACTAAACAACTACGGGAGCAACTGAAAATTGAAATCGTGAAAATATTTACGTGAACAAAACAGATTGAACAGCAAATATTTGCAATTTTGATATTGCTCCTAATGTTTCGAACCATCCGTGATCTGGTCAGTATTAAAAAATGACCCGTATATAACTAAATTATAAGTATACCTACACAACATGTATTACACTTACTAATAGAAACGACCATCAAAATCCCAGGTACGCCAAAAGCTAGGGAATAGCAGTCATTTTCGCCAAAGCAGTGTACGTCGGCTCTCAGGATGGGCGTGAGGAAAGTAGAGATGAGGCTCCCAGCGTTGATCGCGAAGTAGAATAGAGAGAAGAAGTAGCCGAGGTACCTCTCCTGCTCGGGCAGCTTGAACTGGTCTCCACCGAAGGCCGAAACGCAAGGCTTTATACCCCCCGTTCCAAATGATATTAGAAGTAGGGCGAGGATTGTGAATTCACTGCGAAAAAGGTTAACGAATAGTTAAGTGAACCTATTTAATAGGGCAAGATTATGGTATAGGATGGGTACAATATGAATTATAGATACTTACAATAAACATAATTTGTAAAGGTAAGGAAAATAAAATCTTTAGGGCTCAGGGATCGAAAAACGAGAAACATTTTTAGACCTTCCATTTTCAAAGTGCGAATCAGCAAACCAATTTTCTCGTTATTTATTATAAATAGCGACAGGTACAAAGAATAATATAAGTAAAGTGATACAAAACTTACAGTTGAGGTAAACTGACCGGAGGCATCACTATGACCGACAGCAGCATTGTACCGACCGTGTACACCAGCGACAGGTACAAAGTAATTATGTAAAGTTATACAATACTTACAGTTGAGGTAAACTGACCGGAGGCATCGCTGTGACCGACAGCAGCACTGTACCGACCGTGTACACCAGCGACAGGTACAAAGTAATTATGTAAAGTTATACAATACTTACAGTTGAGGTAAACTGACCGGAGGCATCGCTGTGACCGACAGCAGCACCAGCGACAGGTACACACAGTGACAGGTCAGGTTACCCTGTTTGGACTTTGAACTATTAGAAGTTGAACGCTGCGAATCGTGCGAGAGGGTGCGGTATGTTGTTGTTGTTTCGTCTCACAGCACGCTGCGCCTGCGCCGGCAGCCGCGTGAGGCCGCGTCTATGCAGGCTCTCTACCGCACTATTTTGTGTTTTGTACTACGTAGTGTAGTTATGCGTATATAGGGTGCGTAACCTGATGTGTCGCCGTGTGTACATAGTCTATGTAAAATGATACAATACTTTCAGTTGAGGTAAACTGACCGAAGGCATCACTATGACCGACAGCAGCACTGTACTGACCGCGTACACCAGCGACAGGTACAAAGTATATGTAAAGTGATACAATACTTACAGTTGAGGTAAACTGACCGGAGGCAGCACTGTACCGACCGCGTACACCAGCTACAGGTACAAAGTAATTATGTAAAGTGATACAATACTTTCAGTTGAGGTAAACTGACCGGAGGCATCGCCGTGACCGACAGTAGCACCGTACGGACCGCGTACATCAGCGACAGGTACAAAGTATATGTAAAGTGATACAATACTTAAAGTTGAGGTAAACTGACCGGAGGCAGCACTGTACCGACCGCGTGCACCAGCTACAGGTGCAAAGTAATTATGTAAAGTAAAGTGATACAGTACTTACAGTTGAGGTAAACTGACCGGAGGCATAGCCGTGACCGACAGCAGCACTGTACCGACCGCGTACACCAGCGACAGGTACAATATTGTCCTGAAAACATTCACATTATTTATTAGGTACGACGGCCATCTGGCCCCTGAACTATCTAGTTCAGGGGCCTAATTTCATAAACATGACACTTATAATTTTACAATGACAATTGAGGTTACATTGTTGGTTATTTAAGGCGTTTAACGATATTCTCAGTAATGCTGGTAATGCATCTGAAATTGTCATTGTAAATTACAGTTGTCATGTTTATGAAATAGGCCTCAGATGGTAGTGAACCTGCCTGCTGTGCCAAGGGCCGCGGATTCGAAGGCGACCTCCGCTTCGAGCAGACGCAGTCTCTCCTCCACCGTTACTTCGGAAGAGGCCATGGTGAGATAGTGTTTGAGTGGCGTTTCCCCGGATGGGATTTTCCGGGGATGTGTAGCGAACAACCCTCCCTGCCCGGGTTTGGCAGGGAGGTTGAGTACCTGAGGTGAGCCCTACCGTATGCCCTACGGTGTGGTCCTTCGACAAATCTTAATGTGCGAAGGGTGTGTGTCTAAAAGGCCCAACGAACCAAGGTCTGAGCTTGACCCGGAGGCTCGCCTTTCCCCTTCAGGGAACGGTCAATCCGGCTGGGACTGACACCACTGGCCTTGGCTGGTCTCCTAGTCAACGTCAGCCATCTCCACCTCCCACCCTACCCTATCCCTATTCCTATTCCTCGGTGACTGTTTGGGCGTTGTAGAGCCTGGATGTCTGTATTTTTTTTTTGTTGGAGCTTTTAACCCTGAGGTTATGACAGCCCGATGTCTATATCTTATTACCTAAGTATTCTATCGTTGTTTAGTGATCAGAATACAAGTCCCGGCTATTTATTTACGACGACGACGATGACCGGATTAGGTACCTAGTGTATGTATTATGTACTTAATGGTCATCACACCATCGGACCAAACCAGGTCCTGGGTTCGAATACTGGTTCGATCATTAATTTCATATTTGCTGTCGCTGATCTATGGTTTTCATAATAAAAAAGCTACGAGGCTTACATTTGGGATCATGATCATAACAATGTAAAAGTGCAGGTGTGCAATCATTGTTTAATAACTTGCTCTAATTCTTTATGATCCAGTTGATCAAACTGAACCACTTTCACAGTAACAAAAAACAGCTGTGTTGTAAAACTTTTCGACACCTAATAGGCGACCTAAATTCACCGCGATTTTAATGTTGCTAAAAACCCCCGAAAGTCTGGTGACGGAGAATATGAAACTTATGAAAACGATCTCTACACGCGTGCCTCTGTCAAGGATACCCACCGAAACCTGCCCAGCCAGGCGTCTGCTATCATGGCGCCAACGAGGGGGAAGAAGTACGCGAACGATGTGAACACGTGGTACACCACCGTGGCACCGTTGGTGCTGTACCCAAGCTTGTCCCGGAGGTACAGCGACAGGATCGCTGGAACAAAATCATTCTATAATACTTAATACGTAATTATTACTGAGAAGAGAAGAGATTCCCGCTATCTTCAAATCTGTCTCTAGCAAATGAACGAAACGAACGATAAGGAGGCGATGCTTAGGCATGATAAAAATAGTATCGTTATATTTTCCCCGGTCGTGTTCATAATAATATCAATAAATTATAAGTATCTAGATAGGAGTATTGATAATTAATTAAAACCGTCATGGATCAAGAGGCTAAAATTACACATAGAAAAGCAATAAATGTATGATATATGTAAAATAACTATATTTTTATGAGAGCATGTAGACACGCTAGTAAGTATATTATGATTATGGTGTATGTAACTGTACTCTGTTTTGGGGAAGTTAATGTAAAATAAGCTATCGCCTAGTTACTAACTACCTATGCACAGAGTTAACGAATACTTAAATGCAAAACCTAGATACTTTTTGAATTAACTTACAGAAATACTTAGTTGAAATAACTTTGGTCGATTTATAAATTTTTTGTTAAGAGTCCTTTAACCGTTCAGTGGTGCCCTTATATTTAAGATAACCTATATTAAATAAATGCTACTCCAACTTACTACAAAACCAAAATCTACTTTTAGACAAAAAAAAATAATATGTTTAATTTAAACATAACAAATGAAGTAGGCTGCAACTCTATGTATACAGGCATTATATACAGGTATACTCGCAGCTGACTGTACCAGAAACGTAGTAGCTGCCGCTAAAAAATCATCTTATTTTTTCCTTATAGATTTTTGCGTTCTCGTTTATGTCTTTTGTATGAAACTACAGTTAGCATTTCATGGGTAAACTAGTTTCATACAAAAGACTTAAACGAGAGCCACCACAATATTATAATTTGTCGTTGTTGTTTATAACATAAGTTATTTAAAACAACAACGACAAATTGTTGACCAGTAGTTTAGTATGGAACATTGGATTGGATTATGGCAAATCTCTCCAAATTGGGGGAGGCCTATATCCAGCAGGGGACGTCTATCGGCTGATATGATGTTGATGATGATGGAACAAAAGATTTTTTTTTCGCGATTTCGATATTGGTCCCATAGTGAAAGTTGTTCAATTTGATGGCCTTAACCAATCCCTTAAATGTTTATTTGTATTTTTGTAACACCCTGTAGATCTACTAGTTGTACAGGTAACCTACAAGATACCTATTTTCTTACCTACATAACGGGTTGAATTTCTAAAATTGTTTTTTAAAACATACCTACTATCTACACCTAAAGGCTCTGGAGATTTAGTGATGATTCCATCAGTCAGTGAGAATGCCATTTTATTCATACTTACCTACAGATTAATATACAGGATGAAATTTATATCATTAGCATCCTTTTTCAAACTAAGAGTCTACCCATCAAACTGAACAACTTTTACTATGGGAGCAAACCGATCGAAGATAGAAAAAAATCGGCTGTCCCATACTAAACTGCAATGCCTACTCGACTCAAATGTATGGAAGAGCAGATTTTTTTTTGCTCCGATTGGTTTGCTCCCATAGTAAAAGTTGTTCAGTTTGATGGTTAGACTCTTAGTTTATAAAAGGATGCTAATGATATCAATTTCACCCTGTAGACTAAGATCCCGTTACAAGTTTTATTACCCCCGTTTTTACCCCCACCCCATATTTAGGCTATGATGCAATATTTCCATAGAAAGGTCCTCCTTAATCTATATTAAGGATCAGAAAAAATAGGGTTTCTGCCTTTCGCGAACCCATGTCACACATATTACGAAAAAAGTCTTTTTTTTAAACGAAATAATGTAAAATAAGGTATAATAATAAAGTTTTCTAATGTAATTCTTATTGCCTACGTATTAACTGTGCCAATGGCTTGATTCTTGGGAATTCTTCACCTTTATAAAACGTAGCTTCAAATGAATTAAACTTAGCTACTTTAGAAATATTTCCATGACCTAGCTTAACAGACTCATAAGCAAACTAATCGGCATTGACCACAATCGATTGTGTAAATAACTTATAAATCTTCTCTAAATTACATAATTACCTACCTATTTATTGAAGGCTATTAGTAATGCCCCGGGCGACAAAAATACACCTGAAAAAAGGTCCGACTATAGCCAAGTTGTGGTGCTAAAAAAAAATCGAGCTCCTTCGCTCGGTCTGTAATTTTATCCACGCTACGCCATCGCCACTGCTTAAATTACACCCTATGTATTCCTATGACTACATGGTGACTTTTAGACTTAGACCATGTAGTCATAGAATACATAGAGTGTAATTAATCAGTGGCGTAGCGTGGGTTTTTATCGCCCGGGGCATTACTACCGCCCTCTTTCTCCCATATAGAAAATACGTACACAAAAAAATTACAGACCGAGCGAAGGATTGAAGGATTTTTTTAGCACCACGACTTGGCTATACTCGGAACTTTTTTCAAGTATAAACTTAAGGTAATCGAAGTGAGCTGGACTTTTCTCCGCTCGGCTCTGCGAATTGGACAGAGCTCGATAAGTCTAATTTATGCCGCCCCTAGTAAAGTCCCTTCCAGGGCATTTGCTTTATTTCCCACGTGACACTTTACGCCCCGGCGCGGCAGTGGAGTGGAGTGTGAGCCCCGGCTCATATCTACCTGCGTCGGTCCATCACCCGTGCCCAATGCTGATTGACGCACATACGCATTTGATTTTTTTTCTTCAGCCTAATGTACCATAACATCGGTGACTGCAGCAACTAAGATGATTGATAACAAAGTACCGAACGGAAAACCTTATACTCAAAGTTTGTGCAGACAAAAATACTATTTTCATTGTCTTGTTCATAATGGCCTCGATTCGGACTGTGCCACGATTTAACTTAACTAAATTTATTCCTGTCACTTTCTAAAATAAGATTAAGAAAAGAGACAGAAAACCAACAGCTGACTTTAGTGCTGTCAAAGTGACGTTACACGCCCAAAATAAGATGCCATCATAATGTAAGCCATCTTATTTAAAGCGTTTAAAAAAATACTCAATTGACTTTTATGATGAACTGACAACTTTAGTGAAAGACATAAAGTGGCTAGCATATTTTATTATATTTGTTTCACCTTTTCTCAACCTAAACACTAGGCGGTCTCTAATAATAATAATAATACCCCGCGGGGGCAGCTTGTGGCGAGCTGACGGTGAGTGGCGACACCGCGGACCCCTATCCAGGGGGACCATACAGACAAGCGCTCGCACACACACACACCCACACACACACACCCCCACACCCACACACACAGTAACACACCCCCCTAGCCAAGTGGAATCGCAAGAGCAGAACCTATGCTCCAGGTTGGAAGTGTATTGCACGTAATGGCGTAATAACGGGGAAACCCGCTCACGGGGGTAAACCCCGCGATGGTGAAACCGGAGCCGCACCTCTCGACAACCTTCAGCCGCTCAGTGAGATGTTGCCCCATTGTCGCACTTTGTGCGTGCGGCCGTTTTATGGGGCCCACTCGACGAGTCGGCGAGTCACCGCCTGCCCTATTTACAATTTTGAGACTAGTTGTCATGGCAGGCGTCCGTTAGTCTCCTCCCATAGCCCAGTATCCTCCATCCAACTTTCACCTCCATAGCCCAAGTCCTTATTTTTCCATCGCGGCCATAGCGCCGTACTCCAATAGTCTTTACACAAATGGCGGGGACCATCCCCGTGGGTATCATGTTGTACGCTCGGAGATGGTATCCGCCATTTGTGTATCCCTTACATTTAGATTAACTTGTCTTTTGAACGGGCCTCTACATGTTGGCTTCGGCCCCATGCACGCCTTCCAAAGGTCCGGGACTTAATTGTCCGTGATTACGGAACGTAAGACATACAATAATAATAACACCCGCAGGACAGCTTGTGGCGAGCTATTGGTGTGTGGTGACACCACGGACCCGATTCTCCAGAGGGCTTGGGCCCCGGATTGATTTTGTCCTCACCTCCCGTCTTGCCTTAACCGGCCGGCCAGGAGTGGAGTATTGCAAAAGCGGAACCTATGTTCCAGGTTGGAAATGTAAAATTTCATAACGCGCTGGGACCTGCTGACTGGTACGCTTAGCACCGGGAACCGGCGCCTGCAAACTCACCTGTCTACAACCTTAGCCGCTCACTAGATGTTGCCGCCTTGTCGCTCCTTGCGAGCGGCCGTTTTGGAGCCAATCAAATGAGTTTGCAAGTCACCGTCTGCCATTTTTGACAAACTTGAGACATTTGTTAGGTACGGCAGGCGTCCTGAGTCTCTCCGCAATAACCTAGATATTTCCCGGCCCATCCAGTTCACCCCCCATAACTCTAGTAGTTTTCTGTCTTTTCTACAATAGTCTCTGCGCCGAATGTGGTATGTCTTCTGGTGCATTTACATAATGCATTCAGAGATAGACTACGGTTGGTGCATCCCATTGCATTTAGATAAAAGTGCCTCAAAGGGGCCTCTACGTGTTGGACCTGTGTCCCACGCAAGCCTTCCAAATGTCCGGGCTACGGCCCATGAGTAAACCTTTTACAGAATAAATTAATATCTAATACATACAGAGTCCAACTTAATATGCTGACGATTTTTTAAGAGGATGATCAGACTCAGATTTTAACACAGATTTGATGGTCTGATTATTTATTTTATCCCCTTATAAAAACCGCCAGCATATTAAGGTAGACCGTATTTTAGTTATTACCCTATATTATACTAGCTTTTACCCGCGGCTTCGCTCGCATTTAAGCTATTTAAAAAGTATCCTATGTTACTTCTAATACCTCCAAGAATATGTGTACAAAGTTTCATGAGGATTTCACATTTATGATAGGGATTATTGGTGGGTGTACCACCGACTACCAAGACACGTCCTCCATTTTACAACAAAAGAGAAAAGAGGAATGATTTGCTTCATTCAATAAGTTTTTAAACATGTCAACCTATTCCAGCTTCCTCCCAAGGAACACGCAAGCTATATAGCAGCTGCTAATGCTGCTATATAGCTTGCGTGTTCCTTGGGCTGGTATTTTTAAAAGACCAGGATTATAATTAGAAAACTACACTGGTCCTAATTAGGTCGGACTCTGTAAAAGAGTCCATAATAAGAAAACGTTACATAAACACTCCCAAGTAACTTCATTAATCTTTATCTGTAACAAGTGTAAGTATCCATTGTGACGCAAGCCCATAAATGTGACACTAAAACGCTAATCCTGCACGTATTTCTAGTGCTTGTGTATCACAAATACACGCTCTTGAGCACAACATTTTCATTACCTTGCTAAATTATTTAGCCTCTAGCCACCCGCCTCGGCTTCGCATGGGTGCAATGCTGATACTGTGCATGTCTACACTATTAAAAAATTGTAAATTTAAAAAAAGAAGTTAGTTTGTGTGTTTGAACGCGCATCACGCGAAAACTACTGAACCGATTTTGATGAAACCTTTTTTGTTTTATAGCTTATAATTTGACTTAAAATCTGGTATATAATTTATGCGGACAAAGTCGCGGGTTAACTGTAGTATTACATATAAACATTTCTCTTGAATCACTCTATCTATTAAAAAAACAGCATCAAAATCCGTTGCGTAGTTTTAAAGATCTAAGAGCATAATACTCGTACATAGGGACAGACAGACAGCGGGAAGTGACTTTGTTTTATACTATGTAGTGATTATACAGGGTGAAATTGATATCATTGGCATCCTTCTATAAACAAAGTGTCTACCCATGAAACTGAACAACTTTTACTATGGGAACAAAACGATCGTAGCAAAAAAAAACAGAGCGCTGTCATCCGTAGATAGAAAAGTGACATGCAATGGCCAGCGGACTAATAAAATAATTCGTGTTAGTATGATGATGATGATGATTGGCCCCATTGCGAATTCAGAAAATTATTAATTTTAACATTTTATTGTACACATAGAAATACAGATGAAATTATAATATTTTTAAGCTACAGGACAGCTATTTTTCAGGTCAGAATTTCACACATTCGTATTCAAAAATGTCAATAAAAGTATGGATTTTAAATACATTATACGTAATTACGTATACGCATTTTTTAGTGATTTTCAAAAATCTATAAACAAGTGCTTTCTAGACGAGACGAGAACTACAAGTACGAGTAGTTCCAGCAAGCTGCATAGGCTCTGGCTCTGGGCTGGTCATATCTTCTGTCGAAGAACTGACAACCGATTAAGAGTCCGAGTATTAGGTGTACACGAACTGGCAAGCGTAGTGTGGGATTCCCTCGGCCTAGGATACCTACCTGAGATAGGTAGCGCTACCGACTGGATAAGGAAGGCCGAAGATAGAGTTTTGTGAGAGACCATGTTTAGTGGACTTTGAAAGCCTGCTTATGACGATGATGATAATTAGGTCTCTGACTTTGATATAATTCTTATAGGCTTTTTAATTTCTCAATTACGAAACAGCCTTGAAATAGCAATTATAATAATAATCTCTTTATCGTAAAGCTGGGGCCGCTTGAAATCGAAAATAGTGTAAAATCAAAGAAAGTAGGTTTCTTTGAGTGGTCGAGTGTCAACACATGCATTCGTCTTATCTATAATGTTGGGTTGGTGTTGAAACCATTTGTGACACAAATCCTAACAGATAAGTGAAAATCTGTCCCCAATCGAGTCGGAAAATAAACATGGAATAGTGTACCGGCTACTTTTGAATTAGGTATTCTAAGGGCTTGTTTCATCACATCTGGATAAGTTCTTAATAGCTTATATCTGGAGTGAGATTTTTGAAACTCATTCTTTGAACTCAGCAGCTATAAATGTCAAAATTACTATGGAGATATGCATCTTTCTATTGCTGAATCATACTCCAGGAGTGCCATTTTTGAAAGTCAAATCAGCAATAGAAAGACCGTGTCTCCATATACATTTTCAACTGCTGAGTTCAACGAATCAGATTCAAAAATCGCACTCCTGATCTATCTTTCAATCTTTCATAACAAATATGTCAAACGATCTGTCACATAGATAAGTTATCAAGAACTAATTCAGAAGTGGTGAAACGGGCCCTAAGTATCTATAACAGATAACTTAGACGTGATTAAAGAATTAGCCTAACATTTTTAATCCCTAATATTATAAATGTGAATGTAAGTTTGTTTGTTAGGCTTTCACGCGAAAACTACTTAACCGATCATCATGAATCTTGGTACACATATTCTTGGAGGTATTAGAAGTAATATAGGATACTTTTTAAATGGCTTAAATGCGAGCGAAGTCGCGAGCAAAAGCTATATTACATACCTAAATCTTGTAAGTATTTTTATTTGCGAAAATAACAATTTTATTTAAATCTGTTCTAATTAAAGAACAGAATTAAATCAAACTTTTCTCTTTTTAGGGTTTTTAATATTTATTTATGAAAATAGATACCTAGGTTGTTTTCCTCTACTTTATGTAACTCGAATATGAATTGAGAATAAGTAACATATTTTGTTTACTAAATAAAATACAGTTAAATTATGAAAATAAAAAAAACATCTTACTTCGCATTCCATAGTACGAAAATCTTTCGCAGAACTCATTTGTGACTATAAATCCAACTGCCTTCGGGTATTTTAATTTCTGAAAATAAAAAAGATTTTGTTTTAGTTCAGGGTACCTACTTAATTATACACTTCTCATAAAAAAATCGAAATACCAGTTTGGTTTTGTATGAGTTTTATGTATTTTTTAAACAAAATCTTTAATAATAATAATCTGCCAAACAAACTGTTACAATCCAACTTAATATGCTGATGATTTTTAAGAGACTGACCAGACCAACAAACTGAACGACATTCTCGATGGGACCAACGTGAAAAACGCAAAAAAAAAATCAGCTTTAAATTTGATTTCGCGTAGGACTGCAATTTTGTATGGAACAGTAGTTTACTTTCTTTTGGTCCCGTAGAGAAAGTTATTCTGTTTGATGGTGTGATCATCCTCTTTAAAGACTGTCAGCACAAGAGTACCTATAATTACTACCGTACGTAACTGTCAGCAAGGACCCAAGTGTTTAAATACTTATGCATAACTTCTAAGGTTGTATGGAAGAAATCGCTTTTTAGCGCTAAGACCGCCTTGTTTTGTATCTTCTGTATTTCTTTACGGCATATTTTGCTGAGTAGGTAATATGTTTCGATTGATTGATTGCAAATAAGTTGATTCTTAAAGGTTTTGGTTACTTTTTCATGAACCTTTAGAGTCTAATAGGTATCTCAGCTCCGATGCATGCTAGGTCATACGTGTTCATAACAAAATATGCTTGTTTTTTATAGTACTACAATTAGGCACTACTTTCATTCATACCCATTTAACTCTGTAGCCATTGTGTAGACTAAACTGTTCACAATTAACTAGCATTATTTATTTAATTTGTTTAATGAAAAAATAAAGTACTATAAAACTCATTCAAAACCAAACTTTAGAGGTGATTCGATTTTTTTGATGAGAAGTGTATGCCTAATGCAGAAAACATTTCGAATGGTACCTACTTATTCAGTAAGTATTATTGAATGATTATTAATAATAATTCAAAATCTATTATTATTATTAATTAAATTCTATTAGAATTATATTTCTCATACTGTAATATACCTACTCTTAATATGCTGACACTTCTTTAAGGGGATGATATGGAGTGCGATTTTTGAATCTCATTCGCTGAGTTCAGCAGTTGAAAATGTCAAAATTACTGTGGAGATATGCATCTTTCTACTGCTGATTTGACTTTCAAAAATCATACATCAGGAGTGCAAAATCGCTCTCCAGACCATAAAACCTTTTTTTTTTGCGGTTTGGATGTTGGTCCCATAGAGAATGTTGTTCAGTCTGACGGTCTGATCATCCCCTTAAAAAGTGTCAGCATATTAAGAAGGACCCTGTATGCATAAAAAAACACCCTGACGAAATAGCGGGTATACAAAATACCTGCATCTCATAACAACGGTAACAACAGTTGCTAGTGACAAATAAAACTAGAAAACAAATAGGAGTGCTATTTTTGAAAGTCACACGTTCAAAATCATGATCGAATGGTGCATAAACTCCATAGTAATTTTGACATTTTTTATTGCTGATTTGAAAGTGACACTCAAAAATCGCACTGTAAATCCCATAGTAAAGTTTTTACATGCATACATGCATGCATGCATGCATATGCTCACGACTATATTCCCCGAGGGGGTAGTCAGAGATATTCTGAAACTTCAGAACATCCACGTTTCACTAGTAGTACCGAAACTCTGTCCAGTGTGAAGGGGAGTGAGCCCGTCGCCACTTGTAATGGACAGTAGGTACGATACATGCCTCGAAATTGAAGCATGCAGGTTTCCTCACGATGTTTTCCTTCACCGAAAAGCCAGAGGTGTTACAAAGTGTGTGGTGGTGGTGTGTGGTGTGTGTGGTGTGGTGGTGGTAAAGTTTTTAATCTAAGGAAAATCCCGAACATTCATTGTATTGTGCAAAGATAATGGTATTGTAATAATTATTAACTTACGGTAGTGCTGTATCAGCCATTAATGGCTGTTGATGATGATTAATTAATTTCATAGTTTATCTTATACATAATTAAATATTATTTATTGTTTGTAATTAATGTAAGGTTATCTGACAATATATTTACTTAGCTAAAATTATTATCCTCTTTCGTCACACGAGAACCAACTTTGTGCTGAGACGTACTCGTAACACGAGTTTTCTAGCATTATGCCCAATACATTAATCGAGCAGTGTCGACTCTACATGACACTATACTAATCCCGTTACTGAAATAATTTTCTAGTAGCGACCAAAAAGCCTCCCCGAGTGACGAAACCTGAGTTCGTCCGGCGCACCCTGGAGTGCGATTTTTGAATCTCATTCGCTGAGTTCAGCAGTTGAAAATGTCAAAATTACTATGGAGATACGCATCTTTCTACTGCTGATTTGACTTTCAAAAATCGCACTCTCAGGAGTGCGAGTATGATTTTTAAAAGTCAAATCAGCAGTAAAAAGATGCATATCTCCACAGTAATTTTGACATTTTCAACTGCTGAACTCAGCGAATGAGATTCAAAAATCGCACTCCTGGGCAGCACCCGAGCCCTGATATGACTATTTGAACATTGCTGACTGGCTAATCTCTCCACTGCAGCTTGAGTGATTGTCATCCGATTAGATTGAGATGATGACACGAAAGAACACGGTTGTACACTCTCGCGAAAAGCCGAGGCCTGTCTAGATCTATTTACAAATACGTTAGTATACACCGGTCGCAACTGCTTGAATAAACTATTGGTGTGTCGTTCGCATCGAGAGCGTCCAATCAATTTGCTGTTTGTTTATGCGACATGTTGCAACATTGGTGTTATACCTCTGTGCAGGGTGTGCATGGAGGTCGAAGAAACGGCTGAGCACGTGCTTTTGGAATGCAACGGGCTAGCACACTATCGGGCACAAGCACAACACCTCGGATCACCGGGGTCTCTTCCAGAAGTCTTCGGCAGCATTAACAAGCCGGTGGGCTTTCTGGAGGAGTTGGGCTGACAGGAGTAGTCATTCCCACCCAACGCAAAATAGGCGCCTGAGTCGTCGAGTTGCGGAAAATGAGCCCGCTCAACCAATACCAATACCAAAAATGCGACATGTTTTTACTGCTCTACTATTATCATTGACTATAAATAGTATCATAAGTAGTTTCGGTACGATACTGTCTTGTGCTGTCGCTTTTTTTCAATATAGGAAAAAGATAACTTTTGATGAATTAAAATTAAATCGAAATTCACCCATCTACAGGGCGTTAAGTATCTACTGACTTGAGTAACATGACGAAAAGATAAAATTTTACATTGTTGTTGAATTTACCCTAAAAGTGGCAGGTTCATTCCATTCCAATATTTCCAATAGGGCAAGATTGTCTTAAGATTGAACATAACCATAAACTGTAAATGTTTAAAATCTAATACTTATATGGGTATATAGACGAAACAAAAGGAAGAAAAGTAAAAGTAAAAGTAAAACTAAAAATACGTTCCTCCTACAAACGGCTAAACGGTATTGACGGCAGGTAAAAAGATCATAAATCTTAGTATGGGAAAAACTGGGAAAAAGGCTAACCAAAAAATGTTATCATATTAGTTGACGTATAGTTAAGGAACTCATGTCAATTTGTTTCTCATAATCTCTAGATTATAGTGGTAATATTAGCTATACCTCATCTAAACGGAGTGTCGCGTAATCGCAGTTGGCGCACATCGTGTCTTGGTAAAATATGTAGGGATTTTTATTTTTAAATTCTTATGAACATCTAAGACGTTCCTGTGCATTGCTTTACATGTGCCGTTTTAACCGGAGAAAAGAATCTTAGCAAAAAAGTCAAAACGGTGCATTTTTTATATTGATTTCATAATTCTGTTTGCATTTTTACCAAATCTATTGATGATTACTATAATAAGTTAAATTACGTATTTAGAGTGTAACGTTACCGTTTGGTGGGCCTGCAAAAAATTGACTCCTTTCACGTTTGTTTTTAGAAAGTCCTAATTACTGCAATAGCATAAAACGTCACAGCCAGAAAGCAAATACGATGTACCGATCAATGAATTCGCGCAGAAAACTTTGCGTAGTTCCCTATAGGTACAGCAGGGTGTTAGGGTAAACAGTTTGTATGTACCCATGATATTGAACAACTTTCACTGAGAAATATCTATAGGATACTCGTAAAAAAATTTGTGTACTTCCCATATGCTAAATGCAATCAGCTGATCAAACTTTTGTATGAAAAGTCGTAAAAAAATTGCTAATTTCCTATGGTTTCTTTGGGAAAGTTGTTAAGTATCATGAGTACAATCACCCCTTAAAGTAATGCAACTGTTTATAACACCCTGTAGTTCCCTACGTTTATCTCTACGCCTTCGTGTCGGTTCGTACACACAACACGACCACCGCCGACTGTAATACAATCATAGTCTCCATGTTGAGTCGCCGTAATAATCGAAATCCCATTCGCACCCGGGAGGCACTTCTTTTTCTTCTGGCGCCTACAGACGCCACCGGCACATTGCTGGCCGGTTCTCACCGATCCCTACTACCTACCCAAATGTAGCCCGCGTAGTCCCAGCAACGCCCGAGGTCCGTACCCCTTAGGGGTGCCCCTTGGGCAAGTTACTTTTGTTTATTCACTGGTTCGGTAGACCTACCAGGGCGCTTCGCCGTAACTGGTTGTGGTCCCCCATATGATAGTCCGCAGTAATATGCAGTAGCTGCTCTCTGAGTAATGCTGTATTGGTCAATTCGAAAAAAAAAACAGTTCATTTCAGTTACAATGTCCATGGCCGTGTCATGTGTGTGTTTCCTACTCGAGCCAAATGCCCCATACATCTGGCTCGGGTAGGTATTATAATAGCAGTTTTTTATGGAACATCAGATTTTTTTCGTGATTTCATGTTGGTCCCAAAGTTGTTCAGTTTAACCGTCAGTATATATAAGATGGACCCTGTATATCTTACTATAGGATTACGTCAGTAATATAATGAAGGAGTTGAAACTCGAAATTGGGGAGTTGACTACATAAAATATATTTTAGTTTTAACTGCTCAGTAAATAAACCGTTTGAAAATAACGCAAAACTCACATTTTCAGTAATTCTGTTGCTTGAATACTATTTTTAATAACTGGATAAACTATAAAAAGTATCAAAACGACGACGAAAAACAATGACGTCACTCTCCAAATTTTAGTACAATATTTCATACAAAGCACGCGTTTTGACGTTTGATAAAGAGTTGTTAATTTGACTAGTTGGAAACTCGCGGATTACTTACCTGCATATAATTTTACTGACGGATCCAAATCGAAAATCTGGAGCGAGTAAAGTGAGCTTTAATATTTATTCACGTGGCTAGATTAATTTTAGGTAATATTATATTTAATCTCTACTGTACCAATACCAAGAACTAAGTTTTTGGATTCTATGTTGCCCATTTTGCCCTTAGGATCAGCGTAAATCTAGCGGGTAAATGCAGGCCGATGAAAACAGCTCGAGCATTTTTCCGCTAGGCAACATCCTAAGCTTTCAGGTCTGCGTTTTTCGAGAACGGCAAATTTTCTTGACTACCTACGAAAAACATGTACTTATTTCTTGTCTTGCTTGTGAATTTTTTGCCTACTTGCACCACAATCGATGACGTAGGATTCCGGTTCTTCCTTCTCTTTTTTTTTTTTTTTTTTTTTAGCAGCTCGATATACTATACAACGTGTTAATGAATTAACGCAAAACTAGAAAGTAGTTTGTTTAGAATCGAGAGCAGAATCGAATTATCAAGGTTTCAACATAGGTAATTTTTTTCAAAATATTATATATTTTTTTTGCAAAATTTAAAATTTACTGAACCCGATGTCAACCCACCGCACGGGCACACTCACCCTAATTACTACCAAAACAAGATTATAAAAATGTATCCATAAGCATGTTAGCGCTTTCATTCATTGCTGAAATGATAACAAATCATTTTTGCCTCAAAACTTAAAATGCGAATAACTTTAAATTTTAACCATCAAAATAATGAAATTATTGTTTCAATCTAATTATTTTGTTATGAGATGGTATTTTCTACACTGGTATTACCGTTGTTTACATTTTGTCGCTCGAATTCCTGAATGGAGATTAGGAACTTGTTAAAAGTAGAAGTGCAGAGTCTGATACCACTTTTTTTTTAAACTTGATTAAAATGGAAAACTTTTGAAACTACTTGCCAGATTACCGCCATACAATTTTTATACACGATGTAGACTCAAAATTGACATTGAATTTTTTTACCGCAAAAGGCTGGCAGAAAAAAGTGTTTTTTGTAAAAATTATGAAACTAATCCTTTATTTTTGAATTAGATTCACTGAAAAGTTTATTTTGGATTGCTTAACAAGTGTATTCTCAAGAATACAATTTACAAATTTGTAGTAACTAAATCTAAAAGTTGAGCGCAGGTGACGATTTTTAGAAATGTTAAAAAAATGACATGGTAAATAAATAAATACAGGGTTCAAATTAAAGATTGAAAAATTCAGGTAACATGTTCAAAAACAATAATATTTGAAATTGGAACAGGGTGTGTCATCTATACCGTATGAATTTCAGTTGTAATGCTGAACTTGCGGGTTGGCTAGTTTGTAATAGCTGCCAGTAGATGTCGCTCACGTCCCCTCAAGACGCAACAGATTGAAAAAATTCGTTCTCTGGTTAGTGGGCTCGGTAGCGAAATTGGATAACGCACTTCCCCGGTTTGGAAGGGTGCGGGTTCAAGTCCCGCCCGAGACTGAATTTTTCAATCTTTAATTTGATTCGAAATAGCACAACATGGCTGTAACATGTTCAAAAACAATAATATTTGAAATTGGAACAGGGTGTGTCATCTATACCGTATGAATTTCAGTTGTAATGCTGAACTTGCGGGTTGGCTAGTTTGTAATAGCTGCCAGTAGATGTCGCTCACGTCCCCTCAAGACGCAACAGATTGAAAAAATTCGTTCTCTGGTTAGTGGGCTCGGTAGCGAAATTGGATAACGCACTTCCCCGGTTTGGAAGGGTGCGGGTTCAAGTCCCGCCCGAGACTGAATTTTTCAATCTTTAATTTGATTCGAAATAGCACAACATGGCTGTAACATGTTCAAAAACAATAATATTTGAAATTGGAACAGGGTGTGTCATCTATACCGTATGATTTTCAGTTGTAATGCTGAACTTGCGGGTTGGCTAGTTTGTAATAGCTGCCAGTAGATGTCGCTCACGTCCCCTCAAGACGCAACAGATTGAAAAAATTCGTTCTCTGGTTAGTGGGCTCGGTAGCGAAATTGGATAACGCACTTCCCCGGTTTGGAAGGGTGCGGGTTCAAGTCCCGCCCGAGACTGAATTTTTCAATCTTTAATTTGATTCGAAATAGCACAACATGGCTGTAACATGTTTAAAAACAATAATATTTGAAATTGGAACAGGGTGTGTCATCTATACCGTATGAATTTCAGTTGTAATGCTGAACTTGCGGGTTGGCTAGTTTGTAATAGCTGCCAGTAGATGTCGCTCACGTCCCCTCAAGACGCAACAGATTGAAAAAATTCGTTCTCTGGTTAGTGGGCTCGGTAGCGAAATTGGATAACGCACTTCCCCGGTTTGGAAGGGTGCGGGTTCAAGTCCCGCCCGAGACTGAATTTTTCAATCTTTAATTTGATTCGAAATAGCACAACATGGCTGTAACATGTTCAAAAACAATAATATTTGAAATTGGAACAGGGTGTGTCATCTATACCGTATGAATTTCAGTTGTAATGCTGAACTTGCGGGTTGGCTAGTTTGTAATAGCTGCCAGTAGATGTCGCTCACGTCCCCTCAAGACGCAACAGATTGAAAAAATTCGTTCTCTGGTTAGTGGGCTCGGTAGCGAAATTGGATAACGCACTTCCCCGGTTTGGAAGGGTGCGGGTTCAAGTCCCGCCCGAGACTGAATTTTTCAATCTTTAATTTGATTCGAAATAGCACAACATGGCTGTAACATGTTCAAAAACAATAATATTTGAAATACAGGGTTATTTGTAATTTGACGTATTCCTTTCAGAACGTTAAATGGCAGCCTAAATGCAATTATGTGAACCCCCATATGTGGGGTCGGAAATTATTAGTTTTCGAGATATTTGGAATTTAAGATTTTTTACCAAAAACCCAATTTTTTTGCACTTTTTCTTAAATAAAAAAAAATATGTTTATTCTATGGCGTCGATTTGAATTTTAATTCATAGCTAACACTTTTTCCGATATTTTTTTATAAATCAATGTCCGATCATACTGAGCAATTCAAAATAAATCAATAACAATGACGGTTAGATTTGATAAAAAATTACAAAGTCTTGAAATCATGCGGTTGTTCTCAAAAAAATTGTATGAAAAAAAGTGTGCGTTTTACTGAAATAACTTCCTCGTTTTGTTAGCTTTCTAAAAAGGTAGAAATGTTTTAGAAAAAAATGGAATTACAATGTCAAAAAAGGTTTTTTACTTAGTACGTGATATGGTAGAGGCAACATTCTCCTGGAGAAAAATATTACGATTTTTTTTTAGATAACATTTATTAATTTTAATCTACACATATTACTCAGAGTGAGCCTCTCGATTCCATACACATACACGCAAGCACTTTCTTAGTTCATTTTTGGTTACTTTTGAAGTAAAGGTAAAATCTCATTACCTCCGCTGCGTTTATTATGCGCTGCCTTAAGTCTTCTACTTCGTTTACTACGGTTTGATAAACAAGGTCTTTCATGTGTCCCCAGATATGAAAATTACATGGAGTTAAGTCGGGGCTTCTTGCAGACCATGAATTGAATTGAAATGAATCAAATTAAAGATTGAAAAATTCAGTCTCGGGCGGGACTTGAATTTTTCAATCTTTAATTTGATTCGAAATAGCACAACATGGCTGTAACATGTTTAAAATCAATAATATTTGTAACTACAAATGAACTAAGAAAGTGCTTGCATGTAACCTAGGGGCTCACTGTGAGTAAGATGTGTAGATTTAAATTAATAAATAATGTTACATAAAAAAAATCCTAAAAATTTTTCTCCAAGATAATGTTGCCTCTACGTATCACGTACTAAGTAAAAAACCTTTTTTGACATTGTAATTCCATTTTTTTCTAAAACATTTCTACCTTTTTAGAAAGCTAACAAAACGAGGAAGTTATTTCAGTAAAACGCACACTTTTTTTCATAAAAATTTTTTGAGAAAAACCGCATGATTTCAAGACTTTGTATTTTTTTTTTTCAAAAACTAACCGTCATTGTTATTGATTTATTTTGAATTGCTCAGTATGATCGGACATTGATTTATGAAAAAATCTCGGAAAAAGTGTTAGCTATGAATTAAAATTCAAATCGACGCCATAGAATAAGCATATTTTTTTTTATTTAAGAAAAAGTGCGAAAAAATAGGGTTTTTGGTAAAAAACCTTAAATTCCAAATATCTCGAAAACTATTAATTTCCGACCCCATATATGGGGGTTCACATAATTGCATTTAGGCTGCCCCTTAACGTCCTGAAAGGAATACGTCGAATTACAAATAACCCTGTATATATACAAATACAAAAACCGGCAAAGTGCGAGTCGGACTCGCGCACGAAGGGTTTCGTACCATTATCGAGCAAAAAACGGCAAAAAATCGCGTTTGTTGTACGGGAGTTAAAATTTATGTTATTCTGTTTTTTTTAGTATTTATTGTTATAGCGGCAACATAAATAGAATGGTTCATGAGATACAGCCTGGTGACAGACGGACGGACAGCGGAGTCTTAGTAATAGGGTCCCGTTTTACCCTTTGGGTACGGAACCCTAAAAATTACAGGCGATGTCAAAAGTGACAGGATCTGTCAAAAGCGATAGGAGCTGACAAAATTGTTAAAAATGGCAGGTGTCAAAGAGGCAACAAAAAATTGAGGGCGGTAACTAGATACCAAATTTAAAAAAATGACAGAATATAACTAAGCGACAGGCGATGTCAAAAGCGACAGCTAATGAAAAAAATTACATTAACTCACTTTTGACAGCGCCTGTTACTTTTGACATCGCCAATCTTTTGATTTTTGGTAATTTTGGTAACGGCGCGCGTGTCACTTTTGTCATCTGCTATTTTTAATTTTTTTTGTCATTTTGGCACTAATTTTCAACAGCTCCTGTCACTTTTGTCAGCCCCTGTCACTTTTGACAGCTCCTGAAACGTCTATTTTTTTGAAACTGTAGACATATCGTGAAAAACGGTAGTCATTATGAAAAAGAGTCATTTTTGGGAAAGTGGTCATTTTGGTAAAGTAGATTTATTGCAACAGTAGACATTTTGTGAAAAACGGTAGTCATTATGAAAAAGAATGTTTTTTGGGAAAGTGGTCATTTTGGTAAAGTAAACATTATGTACCTAATCGAGTATTTTTGACTCTATTTCCGACTTTCTTTTACTATGTGAGGCCTCAACTCCTTACTGAAATCCGATCTAAAGACCGGAGGCCCGCGCCTCCAACTCCAAACTGCCTGTTTGCAGCTAAATGCATATTTTGGATTTGATTAAAAAGGACTTTTCTTCTCGAGACTTGGAAGCCCCCTACGGCTGGGGGCCCGTGGCGGATTGTCCCTTCCGCCCCCTCGCCCCCCTTAGTCCGCCAGTGAAATAAATAAAAACGGTAACCAAAATATATAGAAATCGTAAATACGTGTCGTAAACTTCAAGCAAAGACACGGAAATCAAGTTTCAATGCAAGTAACAAGAAGTAGGTAGGTAGTCATTTTCCAAACTGGTCGTAACCAATTCAGCGCCGAAAATTGCAAAAAAGGTTAATTAAAGTGGACTGGGTTCGTTCAATTATCTTTTAAATTCGTGTCTCCCATCTCTTGTTCTGAATTCCATCTTAACCAAAAGCTGGTATGAACTGGATATCGTAATCTTTAGAATTGCCGCTGACCAATTAGACTCATTCGCTTTGGCTATTTGACAGAACACCAACATCTGTGCTAACGAAACATTTCTATAACTGTAGTAGGTAAACCTACCATTCGTAGGTAGTACTAGTAGGTACGTATTTTTTATACTTAGAAAAGTATTAACGGTATCAAGTTTTTCTTTAAAGCATGAAATTTAAGACTCTTTCCTAAGTAGGTTACAAAAAATTCAGTATAGTAGTTCATTGTGCTCGACAGATGGTGGCATTACAAAGATCTACCTAGTTTGATTAAATCAGCACACTGTATGTAAATAGAATTCATGAAAAAAATGTGTATTGAACGTTTCATAATAATGGTGGAGGTTATGCGATAAGAAGGCCGGCAGAGATGCACTGGAGATTTTGCGAATTCCTAAGCCCCCGAAACGTATTGGGTTGGGAGAGAGGCTTGGGACCATGCACGGCACGGTCCTCTATGGGGCAATTCAAGATCTTGGTTAACACCCATAAGTTGGCTATTGAACAGTATAAACCGCATCACGAATCTGGTGTCTTATTGTACCCTTAGATGAAAGTAAAATTTTACTTTGATCTAAGATTGTACCCGGTATCAAATCGACATGGTGTTTTTTTTATCTAGTTCTTAGCGGTTCTGCTTTTTTATATTTAGATAAGTAATTCATTTCAGACAATGGATATTATCTAAACTATTATAAAACTGCAACAGAAATTTGTCTGTACATTGAAGATATTTACAAAAAACAATAACGACATGGTTTTTTCCTGTCCCTGATTCCAAATCACCAATTTTTTGATTTTTTGTCCGTCTGTTTGTTTGTTTATTTGTTTGTTTGTTTGTTTGGGTGTTTGTTTGTTCGAGTATCACGCAAAAACTACTGAACCGATTATGATGAAACTTTTTTTGTTTGATAGCTTATCATCTGACTCAAAATCTGGTATATAATTTATGCGGACGAAGTCGCGGGTTAAAGCTCGTACATTATAATCACAGAAACAATATGGACCTATTACTTGAAAATTTCCTAATACACATTACCGATCTTGTAAACTATATAATCGGCGGAAACTTACACAGCTGATTATCGAACCAACAGACAGGCAAACAGACAAAAAATCGTTCGGAGATATGACATTTTATTCTATCCCCAGTTTACAGTTTCATAATAGTATTACCTACTTACCTATAATAATGAATAAGATTGAACCTACTTAGACAAAAGAAATAGGTATTATGGTTTATCGTGATTTAGTTATTTGCAATAATTTAAAAATATAATGACATTAATGCTATAACAATAACATTACCTATCAAGAGTATATTATTATAAGTCTGATTGCTAAGATTATGTGTGTGTATATACAATACAACAGTTAGGTAAGATCATTGGGAGGTAGGTTAGTAGGTTACTTAGCTATCGATAAAAGTATGTATAAAATTAGCGAACGTCAACAATTTGTGAGCATAATGAACTAATTATACTCTATCAAACTGACTTCAATAACTGTAGATTTGTAATAATTATAGTAGAGTAGCTTGTTCTAGACGAAACAAATTATATTTCCTACTTTTGTTTATCAATTGTCATCAAAATGAAAACATCTATGCTTCTATAATAATATTATAAATTTTAAGTCTTTTTCTATTTCATTTTCATTCTAAACCACGGAATATTTAAGAGTTACAGTTACAGTTACAGTTACAGTTAAACCGCCAAACCGATTTTGATAAAACGGTAGGTACTATGTGCCATGTGCCTATAGATTAGTAACAGGTATTACTGTAGTAACTATGAAATAATCGGTGCCTTGGACGAAGGACACATTTAGCTGACGAAGTCGCGGGACACAGACAATGAAATGTAAAAAAAATTAAAGAACAATAGAGAATTGGTTCCAGTCATTTTTTTATAAAAACTATTCGGCGGTCATAATTATTTTAAACAGAAAAAAATAAGGAATTTTGAAGAAAAGTTGGAAGGAAAATAAAGAAAGTGAGAATTCAAAAGTGAAAATTACTTGTAAATCGGACCAGTCAGCCAAAAATCAGTAGCAACTGTGACAGCTACTTTCATCGAATGTGGTCACCTACTCACCTAGGTATTTTTGGTTGTTAAGGAACGTCTTTGAATTGATTGAACTCAAAGACGGTCCTTAATGTTGTCACCAAAGTCCAAAGATATATTATACGAGCTTTTACCCGCGACTTCGTCCGCATAAATTATATACCAGATTTTAAGTCAGATGTTACGCTACCAAACAAAAAAAGTTTCATCAAAATCGGTTCAGTAGTTTTTGCGTTTTACTCGAACAAACAAACACCCAAACAAACAAACAAACAAATTAAATTCTTTTTCAAATTTACAGTTTTATAATAGTCAAGATAAATCTATGGTTGTCACTCATCTCGTTTCCTGCAATTATCATAATATCATACGGTTATCAACTTATCATGAATATTCGTTTAAATAGAAACCATGAATGTAGGTATAGAAGATTTAATTTATAATGAGAAATATTTTTTGTTAGGTACTAGTCATTCACTTCGAGTTGGCCGCTACCTCCCTTCCCGCTTCCCCGCACCGCACCCCTAAGAGACGCTAATAAACGCAATTTAATAACCTTTAGCAACGCAATCACGTATGGTACGTCCGTCCCGGTCACTAATATCGCTTTTAATTATAAATTTTTATTTGCCTTTTATATTATTTTTTGTCGACGGGACCAATTAATGTGCCTGTGAGGAAATTTTGTAACGGTCATCGACGGCCAACTGGTCGTGAACGGGTAGTAGTTTTATTTCACTCTTTACGTATTGCTAGATTTCATCCTCAGACTGAGACCGCAATAACATGCGCATCCACCACTCTCTTTCCCACCACATGGTCCGACCACCGTCTAGCAATGACAAATTATTAGCCGGCCGAGTTTTCTAACTAATCGTCATTGTAACCTAAGTGCTGAATGCAAAAACAAATTGGTTAGTTCCAGTTCATTTGCAGACAACAGAAGCGCCGCGCGCGCCGCTCAATTGTAAAACAAAAAAACGGGCAAGTGCGAGCCGGGACTCGGGCAATTAGGGTTCCTTACTACCAGTATGTAGAACTATATACTATTACCTATTCTGTGCTACCAGTTGTTTTAAATGACAATTGTCTCGTTCAAACCTTGAATGAACTAACGTTCATGGTTAGTTCCAAACTGATAATTTTCCCGCCATCTACACCTTATTTGTAATGTTCATGATTTCTTTTCAAATCATAATGAATGGCTCTAGTTTTTGAAATATCCCTGGGGGGGACAGGAGTAGTTGCTGGAGCTTGAACTGACCACAGACACCGAGATGATTCCATAAGTGGCTCGCACTGACGTTACTGTCAAAGACAAAGTAGGTAAGCACGTGCGATACTGAACAAGGCAAGTGAGAGAGTACTACCACCATAGACATGAACTTGATATCGTTGACTACCACCAGTCTTCCACAAGGGGGTGAGGTAAATGGGAGGCAGAGAGTATCCTTTATGAAGTAGTTACCTACTCTTTCTTTTAAAACGTTGAATTTTTAATGTAACAGAACTTTATTGGAACATTTTACTTGATACAAGCAGATTTTAATTACTATTTACTCTTTCTTTTAGTGTGACCAAGGTATTCCAGTAAACTCCTGCTCGAGCTACCGTCGGAGTTTGGTCAAGGAAGGAAGCGGAAGGTTACCTCGTGTTGGACCTTGAATGGCTTCGGCATCGCGTACAGCATTACAAGTAGACGTCGCGTCGGCGTATGAAAGTAGAATGTTTGATTGAGAAGTAATGATATTGAATTGACTTTTGTTGAACCCTTAAATAGGGACCCACCACGTACCTACATTTATACACCGTCCTGCGAAATAACGCGACAAAAATGGGCAATATTAGGTCGACGGCAATTTATTTATATTCCACACGCAATTATGCTTTTTTATTTTGACAGAAACGTAAGACACGGCGAAAATACGTCTCTGTATTAACAAGGAAAACGATTAGTCAAGTAGGTAGATACAGACCTTGTACCCGGACTTTCGATGTTTCGATGATCGCCCCTGTTTCGGTCTGCACTTCATTGCAATAGAGTTGACATTGGAACGAAAACATTCACGCAATTGCGAAGTTCGAATGTGCGGGTAGACCCACTGTTCTGTACTCTGTACTTACCTACTTCGTCCTAAGATGTTTTTATATGCTGCATTGACTTCGTCTGCATGATTTCGGCATGGCTACGTGTTGCTATACTTTTTTTATTAACCGACTTCAAAAAAGGAGGAGGTTTCTTAATTCGACCGTATATAATTTTTTTTAATGTTTGTTCGCGGATAACTTCGTCGTTTATGAACCGATTGTGATGATTCTTTCTTTGTTGGAAAGGAGATATTCCAAGTGTGGTACCATGATAAGGAAACCAGGATCTGATGATGGCATCCCAGAGAAATTGAGGGGAACCGTCGAAAATCGCAGTCAAAACCAATAATGCAAGCCCTGTCGCGACTGTCGCCCTGGCTTGACAGCGACTTCAATTATGATGCGAACGAAAAAGTCATCGGCTGCAATATAATTTTTTAACTTTTTAGTTTTTTTTTTGGCGGTTTTAATTTTTTGTTATCCTATTCCAACCCGATCGTACCTAAATAAAAGCCGAACCAACACGTTTAATTTATAAGTTCCTAAAATCGCTAAAACCCAACCAAAGGTGGAAAAACAAATTGCGATTCGATGATTTTTTTTAAATTGTTCAAGAAATTCAGGGTGAAATTGATATCATTAGCATTCTTTTCAACTAAGAGTCTACCCATCAAACTGAACAACTTTTACTATGGGAGCAAACAAATCGGAGTAAAAGAAATATCTGCTGTTGCATACATTTGAGTCGATTAGGCACTGCAGTTTAGTATGGAACAGCAGATTTTCTTTTTTGCTAAGATCGGTTTGCTCCCATAGTAAAAGTTGTTCAGTTTGATGGGTAGACTCAGTTTAAGGATGCTAATGATATCAATTTCACCCTGTATAACGAAATCGATGCCAAAGGCACAGTATAAGAAAGAGTCAAAGAGTATCTATTACTAGATACCAAAGGACCATCTTCACCCAAATCTTTTTTAAAACTCATTTCTTTCTGACAGAATAATATTATTCAATTTTGCAACAACTATATTTTGTAAACCCAAATGTGTCCAATATTTTATGTGTATATTTTATGAATGTTTACCCAATAGCTCCCATATTAGAACAGTGGATTGGATTGCCAACGCCAATGACACAGATATCCTTTTTTTCGTCTCGATCGCAAAAAAAAACAGGATTGTCTAAATTTTTTAGAGGTTGCAGTATTTTTATGGAAAAATTACGAAATCTAATGAAGACCGTTCATTTCGTCCGACTTTTTTATTACATATATTAGGTATTTTAAAGAATATTGTTCCAAATTTACATGAATTTACATTAATATTATAATTATGATGTTGTTTACAGTTCCTAATGACAGTAAATGACACGGATCCTGAAAAGACCCAAATGCTATTTATTCGTAGCTCAAATCACCCAAATGTTATAGAGCGAAGATATACAGGGTCTTTCTTTTAAGAGGGCTATCGGAGTCCAGTGGCGCCCTCGTCACAATAATAAAGATTTCTCAATAAAGGAAGCCTAAATTATAAAAGTACCTACTTGACAAACTACAAAAGCCTTCAAGCCATTGTTATACAATACTTTTATAGGTTCTAAACATTCCACTTTTAGACAATTGCGAATAAAAACAAAAGCGGCCGTTTTTTTTCTTTTTTCAAAGAAGAATGGCAGATTTGGACCCATCCATTTTTTACGAAAACTAAAAGCCATTCAGGACGGCGGTCATAATTATTATAAACAGAAAAAATTAAGGCATTTTTTAAAAAAACTTCCACATCTCCAGAGGTCCGGATTCAAAAGTAGAAATTACTAGTAAAATAGACAAATCATCCAAAAAGCAGCGCAACCACGACAGCTATTTTCATCTAATATTATCACTGAGGTATTTTTTGGTCGTTACGGAATGTATTTGGCTTGGTTGAACTGACAGTGTGCGTGATTTCGTTTTCTTCCATTATCATAAAATTGAACGGTTATCGTGAATTTTCATTAAAATAAACACAATGAATGCGTAGAAGATTGAGTGGACTAGGTATCTAATAAGAAAGATTATGAGTTTCACACACTTCATACAAAAGGTATCAACGGAGAAATACCTTTTTCCCCAATTTCTATATGTTACAACCAATTTACTTTTTTGTTAGTTTTGTTTCAATCTACCTACACGTATTACTAAGTTTCGTTAATGTATGGGACCTCTAAGTCTGGGTCTCAAATTATATGGCCGTCCGCCAAACTTCTTTGTATGTTTAGTTAGACCTTTAAAAACATATAAAAGTATTCTATGAAAATAGCTTGAAGACTTTTGTAGTTTGTCAAGTGGGCACTTTTTTAATTTAGGCATTCTTTATTGAGAAATATTTATTATTGTGACGAGGGCGCCACTGGACTCCGATAGTCCTCTTAATATGCTGACAAACTGAACAACTTTATGGCACGAACATCGAAATCGCGAAAAAGAAATCAGGTGTTCCATAATTAAACTGCAAACCTACTCGAGCAAAATGTATGGGACAACAGATTTTTCTTTCGCGATTTCGATGTTGGTCCCATAGAGAAAGTTGATCAAATTGATGGTCTGATCATCCCCTTAAAAAAAAGGACCCTGTAGAATAGAATAGATCTACAAGTATATTATTATGTTTATTTGACACACAACAGTTACAAAATTACAATACACCAATTATTATTAATCCGTGCAGCATGTGCAGCAAGCTGTGGTAGGTACATACCGCAGTGACTTCCCCAAACCTAGTGTAGGTACTTTGGTAATGTTATGATTATGACGTAATAAGTTGCTTTTGATACAAAGTTTTAACTTATTTTGAGAGTTAAGTATGCAATGTGATGTGGTGTGTGAGTGTGTGAAATTGAAGAAGCAATAGCTGAGGGGTATCTGCCTAGTACAGTGTCTATATTATACCTAAATAAGGTTAAATCTAATTAGTGGGCGAACAAACGCATTTGGTTTCTATAACCATATAGATCTTTTCGGTCGAGTATTTCGTACCTATAGACATAATACATTTTTTTTGTTGCGTATGAGTAGGTTCTGACTCGACAAGATAAACACCTACCTATTTGCGTTGTTATTTAGGTATGTCATGTCATGATCCTACATAAAAACAAAATGTATCATCGTGTCCAATTCTTAAGGTTAAAGTTTATTATGGTCTATTATTTGGTAATAAATCAGGCATTGTTTCTGACCACAGCGCGATATGCTGAGGTTTAAGTTGCTTTTAGGTTGTAGGCATGCATTTAAATAAGTTCCTACTGAGGTACTTAGTTTAGTGGTCTAACAAATGAGAAACATAAGGGTACACAATTAAACCGGAGCATCAAACTGTACAACTTTTAGACCAACATAGGGATCTCGAAAAAAAGGCCTAGATAGACAAAGTTACATTTCTATTGGCGCAGACGCTAGTAGATATGACAGAATGTATGGATTTGACATTAGCGATCGAAACATTTTGACGTTTGCTTTCGCCACCATACGTCAAGTCCATAAATTTTTTATGTTTTCTACTGTCGTTAACGCTAATCGAAAGTAATTTGTCTAGCCCTGTTGTTCAATAGAAAATGTAATTGGCGACTCTACTAAAATTTATCGAACAGTTGATTTCATTTTCGCCATTTCAATGTTGGTCCCATGGTGAATTTTTATTTCGTACCCATACAATTTCTTATGATTTTTCTTCTTTCATTTTATATTATTAAAGATTTATAAGATATCTATAAGTGAAAGTTATAGTCATCTATAATACATTAATATATTATAAAATATATATCTATATATCTATAAAATATTGAAGACGTATTTTTAGATTAACGCTTTAATAGATAGATTGTGGGACTTCCCAGAATAATATTATGCTATGACTTGAGTATTAGAAATATATTAGGATGAATACCTACTTATTGTGTAAGAAATCTATACCTATTGTTTGAAGTTCAAATGATACGTTTATCATTTCAATAGTGATAAGTACCAAGAATTTCATAAGTCCTATGAATGACTGAAATGTGTCAAAGTGGGTACCACCTACGATCAGCACGTGTACGTCTTATCATGTCTTAAAAAAAATAAAAATAAAAACTGTCCCGATAAACAAATCTCTGGGATAAACGAATAACCTGTGAAGAATAGTTCAGGTACTGTTATTTGATAAATACGAATAAATAATAATGTTTCTTTCTGTGTTCGGTGAAAATAAAATAATAGTATTTTTCAACACACTTACTTATAAAATCGCTCTTATTTCACATCAACTAGGCACATAATGATACAGGGCTATTTGTAATTCGACGTAGTGAACCCCCATATGTGGGGTCGGAAATTAATAGTTTTCGAGATATTTGGAATTTAAGGTTTTTTACAAAAAACCGAGCAAGTTATTTCAGTAAAACGCACACTTTTTTCATACAATTTTTTTGAGAAAACCGCATGATTTCAAGACATTGTAATTTTTTTTCAAAAATTAACCGTCATTGTTATTGATTTATTTTGAATTGCTCAGTATGATCGGACATTGATTTATGAAAAAATCTTGGAAAAAGTGTTAGCTATGAATTAAAATTCATATCGACGCCATAGAATAAGCATATTTTTTTTTATTTAAGAAAAAGTGCGAAAAAATTGTGTTTTTTGTAAAAAACCTTAAATTCCAAATCGAATTTATTAATTTCCGACCCCACATATGGTATACATCTAAACTATTATAAAACTGTAACAGAAGTGTGTCTGTACATTGAAGATATTTACAAAAAAAAAATTACGATATGGTTTTTACCTGTTCCTGATTCCAAATCACCAATTTTTGGATTTTTTGTCTGTCTGTTTGTTTGTTTGTTTGTTTGTTTGTATGTTTGTTTTTTTGTTTGTTTGGGTGTTTGTTTGTTCGAGTATCACGCAAAAACTACTGAACCGATTTTGATGAAACTTTTTTGTTTGATAGCTTATCATCTGACTTAAAATCTGGTATATAATTTATGCGGACGAAGTCGCAGGTAAAAGCTCGTATCACATAATTGCATTTAGGTTGCTCCTTAACGTCCTGAAAGGAATACGTCGAATTACAAATAACCCGGTATAATCAAACTGTGACTTTTTCATTACTATTATTCACTAGTGAAATAATGTTTTTTTTTTATAGGCTCAACCAATAAAAAACAAATCTTCTTAAAAAAATATCGATCCAAAAAGATCGTGTTCAATAGTACAAATAAATTAATGTACCTATTGCTTGCTCATTTCATGCAACTTCGTATTTAAATAGATAATTTCAACTTGTACGTTATTAATAAATAAAACTTTAACTCAAATATAACTTTTGTTTTCTCTGTAACTGCTCTGTAATAAAGAAAACTTTGAATTCCTCATTTTGTACGTGGCTATTTAAAAAGAAACGCTATAGGCTTTGCTATAGGTACCTACGCGAAAAGAAAAAAAAAAGAAACCTCATATTCCTTTTTTAGTCTTTGGACGATCGCCATAGATGCGCGCGCTTACGAAAACAGATAATTTTTTTCCGCCATTGCGAACATTTTTTCACAACTCGTTTTCACTGTTTAAACTATAGTTATTTATTAATTAAAATGTCTACAAGTACTATTTATGAAGAAAATGATTAATGTTGTACACCGCCCGATATAAGATGTGAATGCCTTTAACGTTATGGAAAGTTTACTACCTGAAAACTCCAAGGACAAATATCTATTAGGTAAATAAAATGATTTTTTTGTATTATTTTCTTCACAAGTGTGTTGAAAAACGTCGTATGATACACGTGTGTATTGATGATTACCGTCCTCGGCTTTCTTAATTTCGCCTCGTCGGTAATCACCAACATTACACACTTGTACCATAATGTACTATTTTCTGCCTTATTGCACTGCAATGGTTTGCCATTTTTTCTGTACATTATTAAGTTTAGCTTTTGTGGGAATTGTATTTTTTTACGGGCACCACACATTCCCACCGCTGTAACTCCTGTAAACCAGGTTGAACAGCGGCGACCATTCACAACACTACACAATGAAGTCCAGATCGGGATAGGGATCGGGATAGTAATCTGTCTTGTATCCCTCCATTGCAAACGGGAGACAGCAATAAGACAAAGCAGCATAGGTATATTAGAGAGTTAATTCCAGAGATAATTTATGGCAGAGTGAAGACCTACCGCAAATAAAGTACCAAAATATAACATTACAAAAACAGAAGAGGAGCCTAAAATTGTACAGAAATTATGACTTATTTTACTTTTATCTATTACGAGAAAGCCTTTGATTCAATAGAGACCAGGAGTGCGATTTTTGAATCTCATTCGCTGAGTTCAGTAGTTGAAAATTTCAAAATTACTGTGGAGATATGCATGTTTCTACTGCTTCAAAAATCGCATTCCTGGAGTATGATTTTTGAAAGTCAAATCAGCAGTAGAAAGATGCATATCTCCACAGTAATTTTGAAATTTTCAACTACTGAACTCAGCGAATGAGATTCAAAAATCGCACTCCTGGAGTGCGATTTTTGAATCTCATTCGCTGAGTTCAGCAGTTGAAATGTCAAAATTACTATGAAGATACCAAGAAGGTTGAAATTTTCCCTGTAGGGAAAATTTCAACCTTCTTGGAAGATACGCATCTTTCTACTTCTGATTTGACTTTCAAAAATCGCACTCCTGAAGTATGATTTTTGAAAGTCAAATCAGCAGTAGAAAGATGCATATCTCCACAGTAATTTTGAAATTTTCAACTACTGAACTCAGCGAATGAGATTCAAAAATCGCTCTCTTGGTCCGTACTGCACTGCGGTAGCAGGCCAAATTGCCAACCCACGATAGCCATGATACGGCTTTATCACGTCTTTTATCTCGTTCTTTTGCGCGCGAACGAACGAGATAAAAGACGTGATAAAGCCGTATCACAGCTATCGCGGGTTGGCATGCTACCAGTGCTGCAGTCTCTTCAGCGATGTCAAGTAGACTACCGGTATATCGAAGTGAGGTGAGAGATGAGGGCAGCGCAGGACCGATCATTATGGCGATCCTCGGGGGAGGCCTATGTTCAGCAGTGGACGTCCATCGGCTGAGATGATGATGATATGACTTGTTTTGCTTCTTTGTGGGAACAGTCTGCCAAAAATCCAGATTTTGCTTTTCTGGTCACTTTAACTTTAACGTTTTTCTTAAAAATTTTACAGAAATAATAAAGGTGGGACGACCAAGGACCGGTTCGTTATTTGACTAAATTACCTACAGCTAAAGATGTTCATAATGTAATGATTTTTATGGGAATTTTACCTGTTTTGAGAAATCAATAACGGGTTTTATTAACCTTTACCTTCCAAAAACCTAAATATACAGGGTGTAAATTTTAAATATTGTGTTACACCTTGAAAGTTACTTTCTGGAGTGCGATGTTTGAAACTCATACCTACGTTGAAATCAGTAGTTTACGTATAGGTAAGTACACAAACTGAGAACACCCGCGAGAATACTCTCGCTCATGATATTGAATAAAAAAATAGCATTTTGTCTATCTTTGGCTGAAGTGTTACTTTTGAATTCTAAATCATGACACACAAACTTCATACTTTTCTACTGCTGATTTCAACATTTTCAACGTATGAAAACTTTTGAAACTCACGACGTTGAAATCAGCAGTAGTAAACGGGTAAATCACTAGGGAGATTATTTATGCATCATTCTAACTACTGAATTGGAAAGTGTGAGTTTCATAAATCGGACTCTAATTTGAAGATTTGGTGATTTACGATGTGACAATCCGCATGATAAGGCGCCTTTTGTGTTTTGGCGCTCACTCTTCTTTTAGGTACTATGTTTTTTGGCACTATCTGTCTATCTAAAAAAAAAAAAAAAAAAAAAAAAATCTAATAAAATGATAATTCCTTAAAATCCTATTTGCATTAATTAATTCCTCTAGCTTTTATTGTCTTATGAATATTCGCTACCTATCTATTAGGGTATTGTTAGATGTATGTAGGTACTCTTTCTTAAACCTACTGTGAAATAGCATATAATACTATTACCTATTCTGTGGCAATAGCACGAGTAGCTCGAATACGTATTACTACCTACGTACTAGGTACTACCTTAACACGAAGAACCCTAGCCATGAGTGTATTATGGCAGTATCCCAGCCCTGATGTGATGATGATAAAGAATATTAGTAAATAAAACAGCATAATATTAATAAAACAACTGGCTGTCAAACTAAGTCTTGTGTACAACACAGACCAAGTTATAGCATAACTGGTAAAGCTTGTGAATATTATAATTTGTTATATACCTATCGCATTAATCAATTAATATTTCATATCAGTAAAGGTTAGACGCAGTAGCGACAGTCGTAACGCTCTGATTATTATGAATTATGCGACTGTTCATTCATAAATTCTAATCAATAAACAGTTTCTAGATGATAGAAAAGCAAGCAGAATTAATATACCAATTATTTGTTAAGATTCATGCATGGGGATAATTGATTGATTGATTATGTATGCCACGATTATTAAGTTCAATCAAATTACTATCAAATTACATACTTACCTCTAGGTAGAATACATCGTACATAGTAACTAGATCATAATATCCGAACCATTTTATTTAGTCTTAAATCAAGGAATAGGTAGGTTTATAAGTCGTACTCTGAGTAAGGATAAGTAAAATATGGGACCAACATCGTAATCGCGAAAAAAATATCAGCTGTCCCATACATTTGGCTCGAGTAGGTTTGCAGTTTTGTATAGAACAGCAGATTTTTATTTCGCTATTAGGAAGTTGGTCCCATAGAGAAAGTTGTTCAGTTTGATGGTCTGATCATCCCCTTAAAAAAGTGTCAGCATATTAAGAAGGACCCTGTATGCTTTATTCTTATTAACGGATTCGGTTCAACAATCATATCTTAGGCCGACAAGAACAAAACAGAATAATTAAGAAATAAATTAAGTATTAACAAAATTGTAGGTACTATAATACCTATAAAATGCTAAATAGTGAGGTTCGTTTGTTTGTATCAAGCCTTGGAAAGAGAGAGCGGTCTGTTTTGTCACATTCACTTTCCAGAACAAATTGTACCTTGTGTAATCATTACAATTGACAACTTTATTGTTATTTATGGAACTGGATTCATACGTATTTCTTTATGTATACAACGTGTTAATGAATTAGCGCAAAACCTCATACACCCCAACTGATTTATAACAAAATAATTCGATTGAAACAATAATTTCATTATTTTGATAGTTAAAATTTTAAAGTTATTCGCATTTTAAGTTTTGACGCAAAAATGATTTGTTGTCATTTCAGCACTGAAAGAAAGCGCTAACGTACTCATGGATACATTTTTATAATCTTGTTTTGGTAGTAAGTAGGGTGAGTGTGCCCGTGCGGTGGGTTGACATCGGGTTCAGAAAATTTTAAATTTCGCAAACAAATTATTTAAGATTTTGAAACAAATTACCTTTTTTGAAACCATGATAATTCGATTCTACTCTCGATTCTAAACAAACTACTTTCTAGTTTTGCGTTAATTCATTAACACGTTGTATAAGTGCTGTGCTACTATTTTAGTTGTACGGTACGTAGGCAGATACTTCCAGAGCTGACTCTCTTATAGAATCTACGTTAAATTAACGTTCAATTACTACGTTCCAAAACCGTAAACTTTACGACTAAACTGCACTCAAATAATAGCTACCTAGTGGTCGTGGTCGTGGCACGCTGCCGCGTTCTGGATAGCCAGTAAAACTATTTGTATGATATCAACTACGACGAATTACGTTAGTTAAAGCGACCCGCCCCGGCTTCGCACGAGTACCACAAATGCCACAAACCTTCCTAGTAAATTAGTCTATCTTTTCAGGAAACCGTATCAAAATCCTAACAGTAGTTTCTGAGATTAGCATAGGTATACAAACAGACAGGACTACAAAAAAAAGGAATATTTTTATGTTAATTTATTATGTAGGTATAGCAATATCAAATAGAATAATAAAAACAAATATGAGGTACCTACAAAATTTCTAAACCACCCAAAAGGGAATTTAATCGCGATGTTCGGGTATGGTTTCTTTAAAAACAAGGTTAAGGTCGCCATCGCATCGCCAGCCGTTGATACGATGAGGATCCGCGCAGTGGCAAAAAAATACCTTGTAATCTAAACAGATACTTACTCGGGTACAATTAAGAATTTATACAATGTACCTAAACACTGACGAATAGTCGTGCGATACTGAAAATTTTAATACGAGCGACTTGGCAGTAGAAAATGTCAAAATTACTATGGAGATCATGGTACAATAATATAATGCACCTGGTATTCTCTTCCGATCACGTGACTGACCACGTGACTGACACAAGCCTACGTCATCATACCCTTTTAACATGTTTAGCGGCCATTTTTTTGTGACGTAGGCTTGTGTCACTCTGGGAATAGAAGACTTTGTTTTTTTAGACCATTTATGGAGATTATGCATCTTTCTACTGCCAAGTCGCTCGTACGATTTTCAAAAATCGCACTTCTGGGCAATTTCACGGCAAATTGTAACATTTGCTAACAATACGGTACCTACAATGTCAACAATGACAAAGTAAAACACTTAGATAAATAGCACGGACGTGTAAAATATAGAGACAAGCGTGCAACATAAAAGAGATTAGCAAAATAAAACTCAACTTTTATGTATTTAGGTTGTAATTTATCTGGCACAAGGACCACAAGCGCCTTCTATAAACCTTGTTTCAAAACATACAGAAACAGTAAATGCACATAATACCTACCTAGTTAATATCTAGTAGGTAGTGTAAAGCCTCTAAATTAATATTCCGGTGGATCCATAGCCTTGGCGAGTAACAATTGAAAATATGTTCTGAATTCACAATGTGTAGGTACCTATTTATTATTTAGGTAACCAATGATGTTATTATTTGCCTGATAGTAAACAAAAACAAACTATGTTAGACTTACAATACCTACAAAGAAAAAAAAATTATAAGACATCCGAAAGATCAAAATAATTAAGAACAGACGCCCCGATTAGACAGAATCTTCGTAAATACAAACATAACGTTTATGACTAAAAAATGGTCGCATTTTTTGCCGATGGTACATTCTTAGATCATACCATCTCCTGTAATAATAAAATAAAGCAAAACAACATTTGTTTGCACTGATGTAATTAAAGCATTATTAACGTATAGAAATCAGTTTTATTAAAGCGTTACTCTCAATTTTGTTCGCAGACTCATAGATTAGAAACAAAATAAAAATTATACCAACCACAGTTTTAGCCTCCATGGCGTTCATCTGAAGATATTTACAAAATTACATAAACCAGAATTGAGCCTTTCACTACTATAAAAGTTTTAGAGTTACTCGAAATTATAAACAAGCGCGTTACAGCATAGTCGTGGTAACGCTTGCGCAGGAACGAGCGCGCGAATACTCAGCGCGCGCGCAACTGACTTGTGTGATGTGATGTCCCGTGTCCGTGATCCGTCTCCGTCAGTCAGTGCGCCGCGTCGCGCCGGCGTGTCATCATGGACATGGTAGACTTTTCCTTCGAGATGGTCGCAAGTCGTTAGAATGCTGCGGCATCTATGGCATGCGACCGAACCGTCTAGTCGGTCTTCGACGCTGCGCTGTGTTGCAACGATTCCACTCAAATTATCTTGTTAACCGCCAGACGTTTCATCTAAGTAGGTAACTCTTTAATACAGACTTAAAGGAAATCGCCCACGTGACGAACATTCCACGTTTCAAATCGTTAAACAACTAACGAATGAGTATGATATCTACAATTATACACAAAATAGGAGCATTATCATACTTCTAAAGGAAATGGAAATTATCGTATTTTATCGTCGCATTTCTTATAAAATTCAAATTCTAGTTTGTAGTTTTGAGGTTATGTAAGATTAGGATAGAAGGTAGGCCCTAAACACACGGGGCGTTTGACGACGCAGACTAGTGTTGCCGAAAAATCGATAGCTTTGCTATCGATTGTTGAACGTCAAAATCATGTACCCGCTCGATAGTACAATCGATAGTATCGATAGTATCGATACTATCGATACTATCGATATCTCTTTTTATGCAATACTATTGGTAAACAGCAATACTATCGATAGCATCGATAGTTTCGATCGCTGCTAACAAATGAAGTATCAACAGTATCGATAGTATCGATAGTATTGCTCTCCAATAACGAATAGACAATCGATAGTGTCGATACTATCGATACTATCGATAGTTTTGTATTATCGATAGTGATATTTATTTCGATAGTATTGCATTCAGTATGCAAGCCAAACGTGCGCTTATTAATATACTAGACTTGCGCGTGGGCAATATACTAGAAAAGTGGTTTTGGTTGAACATAGCCACGTTATACATTTCCACTACCCAGTATGCCTGCATACCGAATGCAATACTATTGAAATAATGATCGCTATCGATAGTGCAAAACTATCGATTGTATCGATACTATCGATAGTATCGATAGTCTATTCGATATTGGAAAGCAATACTATCGATAGTATCGATACTATCGATTGATCATTAGATGGCAGCGATCGAAACTATCGATACTATCGATAGTATTGCTGTTTACCGATACTATTGGAGTAAAAGAGATATCGATACTATCGATAGTATCGATACTATCGATACTATCGATTGTCCTATCGAGCGAGTACATTATTTCTCACCTATCGATAGCTATCGATAGACAATCGATATTTGGCCTATCGAGCGGCAACACTAACGCAGACAAGACGACGCGCTTTTTTCACGAACACGCGTTTACGACGACCTAGAGATCCAAAAAGCTGTTTATTGCATTTGTATTGATACAAAAGCGATACATATTCAATCGTGTAGGTTGTTAGTATGTAAGAGCGTTTACGGTACGGCGACAATTAAAGGCCCTTCGCCGTAATACCACTGGTTTGGAACCAGAGGTATTACGCGATACCGAGTTGTGAAGCTGTTGATGAATCTAATCAAAACATGGAGTTAAATAGTAATAAAAACGCGCCACCACAAAATGCGCGCTGATACGTCAATACACGCGTCTGTACTGAGTTGATGAGTTCAGCGCGTTGCGCACCTCGCATCGCATGCCATTTTGAATCTCGTGTGTACCGCGACCAGCGCTTTAACACGCGTCGACTGTACGTAGAAAATAAGCCACGTGTATAGGCCCTTAGCGTTCTTACAGACGAGCGACGCTTTGCGATCGCCGTGTGTCGCAAAGAGACGCGTAAAGGAGACGCGCACAGGAGACGCGCACATTGACTTTACGGTCGCAGTCGGTCGGACCGCAAAGTGTCGCTCGTCTTAGATTGTACCTATAGAGGGTGCGAGCTACGAGGGTGAGAGAAAAACTTTGATAATAATGAGTTGAAAATAGCCCAGTCATTGTACGGTTTGAGCCGGGACTAATTACTAATTGCATTTTTTTTCGCTATAATATTGAAGAGCCAATTTGAACTTAAGAATATAACAAAATTAAAAATAAATTACGTCAGCAACAGTTCCAATTTTAAAATATAGATAATTATCTCGTTCTAAAAAACCTGATGACAATTTTTTTAGCACATATTTAAGGCTTTACCGTCATACATACTTCAAACATGGTGTAAATATTTTTGTCTACTTAGAAGGTTTTGAAAAATATATTCGTATTTTCTAATAAATACCTCTTTTTTTTAATTTTAATGCCTATTTTAGTAATAAAAAATAATGTAGGTATATTGTTAAATCTAATTAAAATGAGTGCATTGGTAGGTATAAATATTTTTAATTTAAAAGCCTTCTGGGACACACAATTTTGATTTCTATGTTGCGTAGCAATTTTTTTTTTAATATGGATTAGGATAGTATTTTTGTCACTAAATGATGCCAGTTTAAAAGTCTAATTAATAATTTCTCCCTACCCCGCCTAACAAAACTCCGTAAAATGACTGGCCTAAAATGTAAGATAGTAAAAATAGTTCACTGAGTAATGACAATCATTGTATTGTTTTATTCATTCACATTATGTGGAATTTCTATTCTTCCAAACATTTCTTGCAAATACTCAGCCGATTGTAGAATCTAGAATTTACCAAACCAAGAACTCTCTTCTAGGCTTCATCTAGGTTTGCCCTCTTTCAGCGCAAATATCTTATTTTTGTAATGCACAGGCTAAATATCAGATGCACGATTGAAGTAGCTATCTATTATTGGCGAAATATTTATAACACGTAGTATGGCAGAAGTAGGTACCATTTTTGGCCACCTTAGCACGGTTTTTGGCCAGTGGACATTTGAATTAATTTATAAAAAATCACAATGTCAAAACCATATCTTTATCATAGATTTATATATTACTAGCGTAAGGATAGGCCCGTCAGAATATTTTACAAAAACCTTCTTCATAGAAACAAAAATTTGCGCCATCTGTCATAACTCGTATATGAACTATATCGTGTCATATATTTTCGAGTGCTCTAAACTGACATTTTTCCTTGCATTTTAGAGCCAACGAACTGGGGACAATAATCAAGCTCATAGGCCATGTCCTTACGCTAGTAATATATATGTCTTTGATCTTTATTGAATTTTCATAAAAGATTCGTATTAAGATAAATCGAGTTTGTAACGCGTTATTAATATAAATTCATTTTTATCGTTTATTTAAACAATAAATGGCCAAAAATGGTACAGTGGCCCCAAACGGTACTTCTACTCTACCTACCTAGTTATTTGTTCGGTAGAAATTAAGTTTTACACTACGTCCATTAAACTTCAACATTCATCGCTTTGACTGGGTGTTGCCAGGAACAATTTATTTCCTTTCTCTTGCTCGATTTATGTGGAACTTCATCGTCAATGAAATGATGAAACATGGATTTCTTTATTGCAGATTAATATTTTCTTTAGAAATAAGTACGGAAAAAAATAATACGGCTAACTGACATCATAAAAAACAAAATTCAATGTCAGGACCAGGCGGATGTGAATGTGCTGTTTGTTTGTTCGAGTATCACGCAAAAACTACTGAACCGATTTTGATGAAACTTTTTTTGTTTGATAGCTTATGATCTGACTTAAAATCTGGTATATAATTTATGCGAACGAAGTCGCGGGTAAAAGCTCGTATACTTATATTACTCTTTGGCCAGGACTATGATAGGACAGAAGACCTAAAAGAAAAATGTTACATCAGTGACAAAAAAGATTTTATTCAACTAACACATATTTTGATGGAATCAAGAAGTTTGAATGGTATAATGTTAATCTTCATGCTTGTGGTCTTAGATTAAAAACTTTTCGCTTACGCTAACTTGTGGTCATAGAAATATTAATTTACTACGTAAAACCTGGAATGCGGTCTTCTCGGAATTTCGTGAAGAGCGGGATAAAGATTGCTGGACGCGGTGTCCCTATCCTTAGTAGGGTGACAATGCGATTATGCTTTTAGGACTTTTTTATATTTTCACTATTTGTGTAGTCGTTTTGCTTTGCTACAGAAAATGTGTATCTATACCTAACCTATTTACGCTACCTTGACATCAAACTAGCGTACTATGGTAAAAAAATGAATATTTCCTAAACTTCATTTCGTTAAAGGTACTATTTTTATCTGACCTAGGCACTAATTACTAGGCACTATTAAGCAACTATTTATTGACATTAAAATAATCCTGAAACCGGAGCATGTTGCGCGTGTAAATAGATAGAAGAGAGCAAAGACGTGATAGTACTAGGTGCTAGGCTGCCATACCTTTTGGATCACCTGTATGTGACTAAAAAGGTTCACAATACCAGAATTTTCTATGGACTAGGTACCTTAAGGTCCGCCACACACATACGGAATTGCAATCCGGAATCCTGAATCAGGATTACGATTTCGTATGGATTTCCCCCCTCCACAATTGCATTCGGAATTGCGCAGCTGTCAAATCCGTACAAAATCACAATCCTGATTTGGAATTCCAGATTGCAATTCCGTATGTGTGTGGCGGACCTAACGCGAACACCCTGAAGTGCGATTTTTGAACATCATACGAGCGAATCGGCAGTAGAAAGATGCATAATCTCCATAGTAATTTTGACATTTTCTACTGCCGAGTCGCTCGTATGATGTTAAAAAATCTCACTTCTGTTTTTTTTTACCGTTCCGAAACTTTTAGGGGGTTCAGACCATCAATTTGAATAACTTTTACTATGAATTTCTTTTTACGATTTCAGGTTTGCTCCCATAGTAAAAGTTGTTCAGTTTGATGGTCTGAACCACCCCTGAAAGTTTCGAAACGGTAAAAGAATCATCCAGCCCTATCCAGCCGAACCGAAACGGTTTGACTTTATGTCACGTTTCGGTGTAAATGCGCAAAAACACATTTTGACGAAAGAAAAATATTTACTGCAGCGCCCCCTGGCAAATGAACACAGTAAAACCTATCTAAGAACCACCGTTAATCAAATCACAAACCTTTTACAGAAAACCGTATCTAAATCGGTCAAGCCGTTTTGGAGATAAATGGGAACATTCGTTGGCACACACAAACAAACAAACAACCTCTCACCCTAAACGCATAGGTAGGTACGCACGGCGACACATCAAGCTATAGGTACAAAACCAAAATAAGCTGGCCGCGCGTACCTACCTTCCTACTATGTTTTATCACAGATATTAGAACAGTTTTATCTTCGTAATTTTTATCATAATATATGCGTCCGATGCTTACCTTCTATGTTTGTTGTTACCCTAACTAATTTAATATTTTCAAGACTAAAACATATTAAAAATACAAACCTTTGATACGATAAGCCACAATCTGGAAAATATTCGCTTTTGCAGCCGTCGATTAAGCAAATACGAACCATTTTAACATAAAATGTGGATAAAAAATAATAAAAATTAATTTGACGGCTAGCGACAATTTCAAATAATATGGCAGATTGGGTTGTCAATTTTTTTCTTTTTTACTACCACGGCTTTGCAACACACAAATAATTTAAAAAGATTTGATACATTTTTGCTTCATTTGATCTTACCAATTCGGCTGAAATCATAACATATACATATGACAACACCAGTACACTGTAGAATGGGACACCGGGTGCAACTCATGCCTTCTTCTTCTAGCATGGTCAACTTTATGCGTGTCAAATAGTTTTTATGTGTTTAGGCTATGGATTATTTTTGATTAAACCGAGAGAAAGATAATTTGGCACAGCGCAATCCTCTATTGGATATTTATGCTTGTGGTCTATTCGTCGATTCCATAGTCTATACTAGTAGGTTCTTATTCTGTGGTCTATACTATAGACTATGGAATAGACCACAAGCATGTAATTACGTAGTACTTCCTATCTCTATGGAAGATTAACATACATTCTCAAGCTTTTCTCAAGAGTTCGTAAAGAGTTCATAATGTTGTATCGACGGATCTAGTCGTTATGTATCTAATAAAAATTTAAATAATCAATTTTTACCATCTGAACAGAGAAGAGCTATTAAAATACATAATGAATTATAACAATCATCCTGTATGCCTACCTAAAGTATCACGTATAGCTAATCTACGATCTACAGCACTATTGAAAGGTGACGGTAACTTAGATTAGAGGTCTTGCTGACAGAGAACATTTTAAGCGCCCTTGACTAGAATTAACTCATTTACTACTAATTAGGTACGTAGTTAGTTTGTTAGTTACAGGTGAAAGCGTGTCATCTGTAAGTTTACCTACGACATTAACTATTATTCCAAGTATCGTAATTGATGATGACGAGATTATGATGATGACTCATCATCAAAGAATTGTTTGGAATAGCGAATAGAACAGTTACAACAGATGGTATATTAGGTATATTACAGGTACCCACTACAACTTTTATTAAAGTGGTACAAAATGATCCCTCGAGGTAAAACGATCCCCCTGTGTTTTACCGACTTAAGAAGTGCTATCTCGTAATTTTAGTGAAAACCGTGTTTCCTGCCACTGGTTTAGCATTCTGATAAAGTTTCATAGAATATTTTATTACAACGAAATGAAAATCGTCTTGCTTAATCTAAAGTTAGCAATGATCAATATTGTGGGAGTTTTACTGTATGAATATTTAACGTAATAGGAGTGTTTGTATTAGGCTGAGATTCAGAGACGATTTTTAAGTCATAGTTCGAACTCCCGTATGTCAAAACGGATGCTAAGTTCAATTTTCGTATTCAGAGTCGAGTAAAACTTTGCTTAGTCTGAACTCAAACTAAGCCGAGCATTAGTTTCCGAAATCGGCGACTTAAGTCCTACTTTGGCCCTACTCAGCAAGGAATCAGGGCCATAATGCCAAAAATTGCCAGCAAAACGAAAAATAATCCTCAATGTAATGTCAAAGTCCCTTTGACATATTTATATCATAAATATTTGTTTGAAACAAGAAAATTCGGAACAAAGCAGTGGTTTTTAAATAAAATGGACAATATCACAATATTGGCTGTGTTATTGTCCAATTTCTGGAGTATGCTGTGTTGAGAAATTACGGTTTTTACGAGGATTGTGTCTTCAAGTCCTGTTCCACTTCGTCAGCTAGAATAAAGATCCCTTTTGATGGTGCTTTCGATTACAATATAACGAAAGTAAACTAACCGATCCCCACATAAGGTCAGAGTGTCATCTTAGGGGCGGTTTGTTGGAGTTGGAGTATTAACCCCTGATACCCAGTATTAAAAACATGATTGATACTTTGATTAATGGAGAGCGACATTATACAAAGGATACCTACCAATATTGTGATGTGTAATGTAATCTACCACTGCGCATTGATTATGCATGGTGAACTACCTAATGCCTCAACACCCTCCTTGACGGAATGCCTGTGCCGGAGAGTTTGTGAAGTTCCCATACTTTTTGCTCGACTAAGCTTTTCTCAACACTCTACATCCTTGGTTATGTCAGCATCAATGTTCATATCTTATCTTCCTAAATATGTAAGTAATAGACTTTTATTTAATAATTAAGACATTTGTGGACAGTGACTGACTATAGCAGTAATAATAAAAGTTCTATTGTGTCTCGTTCACTGCCCGCGAACATGTTAAGATGGCTGTGTGATTTTGGCTTACAATTTGCCACATCTCTCTTTTGGTGTTGTTCAAGGTGACTAAAGTAAAGGATAAGGGTTTCTCAAGCAGTGTATTTGTGGGTGAAAAGCTATCCACCTATCACCGCTTTACACATTATTCAATGTGAAACCTATATGCTAAAAGAGCTTTGCTACGACTGCTTGCAAGATAGTTGGTAGTTGTATATGTATGTGGTATATCATCTGTGCGGATTCAAACACAAATCCTGATGGTTAAGTGTTGATACCTTTCCGCATCGCACCACTGATTTATTTTATGTTTAATTATAATACGATATTAATATGGACAAGTCTTGTGATCCCATGGCAATAAAAGTTTATTGATTAGATAACCTATAGTATAATAAAAATATTTTTTATTTTCAGGCCGTTGACACCAACGATGAAAATTTTTGATGTTGCAACGTGACGGCCAAATAAAGGCTGGACGGATAATGATAATTTTAGTTAAAGACAGTAGTTAGTCCCTTTTAAATCCCAGCTCAAGAGCTAACAAAATTATAATTATGTGGAAGTTCAGACCAGAAATGTTGTGGCACGCGTGTTCTGTGCCCAAAAAAACGGATTATTGGATCGGACGGATACATCATGTTGAACTGAGCACCAAAATAAACAACTAAAAGCAATATATCGAATTGTGGTATACTGTGTAGTTCTGCACAACTGCGCTATTGATGCCAATGAAGTGCTGAAAGAAGATAAGGAGTATGGAGAAGAAACTTCTCTTTAATTTCACCTGTTTGCTGGTCTGTGCATTTCACAACAACATGGTGCAACTTAAAAAAATAAATCTAGTTATTCACTTTTATTTAAACAAAATCTTTGCATTGTACCATAAATATTGTGTAAATAAACCACTTTTATTAAAATTCCTTGTTTTATTTTGATTGTGTTGTGAATTCGTGATTTTTCATTTATTCGCCGATTTTACGCAAAAGCAATTCAAATCACCCGCGTAATTTGTATTTTCCATTGTGTTCCACTAGCACGGGCCATCTTTGATGCAATCTTCTACCTCTTTTACTCTTATGACGACTTCGTATGGTTCTATCACTTCATTCTTTCATGTAGCAGTTGGCAAAACCACCCCACAGAGTGTCTACTGAATGAATAGGAATGAACGAATGATAACTCGTACTTAGCCGAGTAGTGGCTTAGCCAGTGCTCCGTCACTCACGTCTGACAGCTGCGATAAAGTATCTACGTCACGCATATCTTGCAAGATGTTAATAACATAGGGCTATCACACGCTATCGCGATTGCGTACTTCCAGAACGGGTAGCATGCCATCCCGCGATAGCCGTGATACGGCTATATCACGTCTTTTATCTCGTTCGTTCGCGCACAAACGAAAGAGATAAAAGACGTGATATAGCTGTATCACAGCTATCGCGGGTTGGCATGCTACGCATGCTGTACTGGACGGTTTTCTTTTGGGAAAATATGCCTGCTAATAATTATTGTGATGTTTGGTAGACAATCTAACAAAATGTGTCATTTTTCGCATTGCCTACGGATGAAAAAAGGTACTTACTTACGTAAATTTTAATTTTGTTTTATCCAAAAGCAAAGTTTTGTGTTGAAAATAATATGTGCAAAAATACTTAGAATACTGGTGTAGGGTTTGCTAAATAAGTACACATTTACTGTTGCTCACTAGGCAGGTAGTATATGCGGAGCGCGCACGTCCGCACCCGACAAAGGCTGGCAGGCAACTGCCCCCACTACGCGTTCGCACAGACACTACATCCCTTCTTTATTTTAATTTAATTTAAGATGTATTTTGTAACAGTACACTTAATATCAAAACTATAAGCAATACAGGTACATATGAATATAATTATTATTATAAAGTCAGTAGTACTACAGCTTGCATTTATTTTATATTTTCTTAATATTTTATATATTTCTATATGAATCTACCACCGCTTCGGAAGGTGCTTCGCTTGGGAGAAGAAACGGCGCAAGAAACTCCACTATGCACATCGCTATAACATAACAATATAATGTGTTATGATTGATAATCTTTGATTATTAAAGGTTACGTTTCTTACTGCTTAATTTCATTTCATTAATAGTTAATAAAAGCTTTCCAGTACCCATAGTACTCTGTGCCAATACTGAGCCCAGTAGGCATTTACATTCAACTTTAGCTTACTACTCTAGAGTCTAGACTATCCCTTTCCTTTTTATAATATTTCAAGATTTTAACTACAATTTGTATTATTTGTACAACATTTAGTTTCATTGTGTAAAATTTAAAGTCTAGTCTCACTTTATATGACACACTATTAATTTTGTAACCTAATTACATTAAATTAATAAACCTTAATTTATTTTTCCTCTTGACCTGTGAACTGTGATCGTTATTTCAGGAGTGAGGGTTGGTTAAGCAAACAGCAAGATAAGATTGACAAATCGCGATCAACTTCCATTCCAAGTAATTTTAAAACTTTGTGGTAGGATAGTACAGTTTATATACTTTTGTCACGTTTGTTAAGTTTGGATTTAAGTTTACTTTTGTTAGGTACTTATATAAAATCCAACTAAGTTTAACCGTACGTAGAACAATTTAAAAATATAATTTTTTAGGTTTTATTAAACCAACGTGAGATTGCACATTGTTACTAGAAAAGGTGTACTGTTGAACTACAAAAGTATTAGCAAGACTACTCGTAATTTCTAATTAGGCATATGCCTTATTCAATTTTTACTTCAATAGGTAATTGGATTTGATCACAAAACATTTTCATTAAGTATCACTTATACCTTGATTTACTCTCTGGCTAAAATATAAACATTTTCTTTTGGACAATATTGGTGGTGCTCTTAAATTGAAAAGAGTGGCCATTCGAAAATAATTTGTTACTCAAACAAACTTTGATTATGTCTTCGTAAAATATCGTTGTCCATGGCACTTAGCGTCAAAATCAATTTCAGTGTGATACGCTCCTTGTACCTGTGGACAGATTTCGAGTAGTATATTATTATTAGCTAGATAGCTATAATGCTTGCCTCATGTTTCCAGTTTCTGCAATGAACTTTATGGAATAATAAACAAAAGGTGTTCAAAAGAAACCTAGTATAGGTACAGGACTATTGCATATAATTGTATGTCTTGTGTGTTCAATTTCTTTGCAAATTTAGAATTAAGTGTTTAGTCTATGTTTTCGCTGTTTATCATTGCATTTTAGTACATAAAGACTGTGACTATTGGGTCACGTTACTTAAATTGGTACATATGTTCCATTTGACAGCATAAAATATAGCTCTAGTATTTGCTAACATTCCATAGATCTTTATCATTTCTTATTTATTTATTTTATATTTATGTCCAATATATATTTATTCTAGACATTTAATAGCCCATAGTTTTAGTTTTACATTGAGTTTTTTGCCTATGGCTCATTTAGGATTATTTGAACCCGAAAGTTTCTGCTTGTTAATTGTCCAGTTTTGACTAATTTTCATGGCCTGTATTAGTTTCGATACTATAAACATAGTTTTTTTATTTTTATTTGGTCCTTTGCATTTCTTGTATCATGATGACACTTTTAAGTAGGTATGAATGGTCGTGTAATGTCCGGCTTAGAATAGCACCAAACATAATATTAATGTCGTAAAAGGAGACTAAGCAATCCCCTCAGGCTTTGTCAATATCTCGGATGTGCACCGGATGCTCGAATAATGTTTTAATGTCACATTAATATATGCACGCAATATGACGACCCAAAATTACTTTTGGACTATAAATTGATTTTCTTTCAATGAAAAGATTTTAACATTTCATTTGATTTAACTCGAATTGATTTGATTTCATTTAATTTCACTCGAATTTATTTGATTCTATTTGATCTCCTCTCATCTCATCTCATTCCTTTCCTATCCTTTCCATTCCTTTTTTTTATTCATTTCATTCAGATAACTACTGGTCAGAGTTACCTGCTTCAGGATCGTATCAATTTACGATTTATAATATTAAGGAAGTAAGGACAAGAGAGTAAGTCTGTGATAAGCACATACACTTAGGCACTTAAAATATTCAGCGTAGCCGCCAGCCACTGCAATTAAGGACTTTTAATTTAACTGCTGTTATAGTTCATGTACAATTATATAATATGAGTGCAGTAACTATTTTATTTTCATGACCCTTTATCTTTTGCTAACAACTTGATAGTTGCATGATTCTATAGGTTATAACCCATATGATTTTATAGTAAAGTTGTATGACACTTTAGCTTTCGCTAACAACTTGATAGTTGCTTGGTTCTGTAACCCATATCATTTTATAGTTGCATGATACTTTAGCTTTTGCTAACAACTTGATAGTTGCATGGTTTTATAACACGATGATGATAAGATGATGATATCATTTTATAGTTGCATGATACTTTAGCTTTCGCTAACAACTTGATAGATGCATGGTTCTTTAACCCATATCATTTTATAGTTGCATGATATTTAGCTTTCGCTAACAACTTGATAGTTGCATGGTTCTGTAACCCATATCATTGTATATTTGCATGACCCTTTAGCTTTCGCTAACAACTTGATAGTTGCATGGTTCTATAACACATAATTATTATCATTTAATAGTTGCATGATACTTTAGCTTTCGCTAATGACCTGATAGTTGCATGGTTCTCTAACCAATATCATTTTATAATTGCATGACCCTTTAGCTTTTGCTAACAGTTTAATAACTGCATGATCCTGTCACCATTGCATTTGCATGGGTTTGCATGGCCTTGCATGGCCTTGTATGTAACTGCATGACCTTTTTGTTTTTACTAACAACTTAGTTACTGAATAGTCCTTTAACTATTGTAGTTGCATATATTTGCATGGCTCTGCATGGCCTTGCATGGCATTGTATGTAACTGCATGACTTTCCCGATTTTACTAACAACTTAGTTATTGAATAGTCCTTTTACTATTGCAGTTTCATATTTTTGCATGACTTTGCATGGCCCTGCATATCCCTGCATGTATGATGCATCTGCTTGACCTTTTAGTTTTTACTAACAGTTTAATCACTGCATGGTCCTTTAACTACTGTAGTTTTACCTACTTCGCACTTTATACTTATCGCCTTTTAGTTCGCGTGACTCGCGCTTGGAACCTAATATTCGGTAGGTATGTATAAAGTGTATTATACTGATACGTAGTCAAGTCAGTAACTATCGGTGCAAACGATATAGCATATTCAACAGTGTATTTAGAATTGAATTCATCTTGAATCGCTAAGTTAGACGTATGGTATAGATGTAACGGAAATTTGCAAGAAATCCCTTTTTGCCCCCTTGTTAAATAGTTGCAACTTTGCAAGTCATTCCCTTATCACAAGTCCTTAGGGATAACTAGGTACAAACAATATTGATTGTGATTGAATATCAAAATAGTTTTACACTGACATACCTATGCAGAAACCTTATGTAATCCGGTAGGTATTTGTGTTAAATTTTGTGAGCATTGGCTACTGTTTTGCACCGATTTACTCACTCGTATCTATACGTACGCAGCGTTACATAATATTTATAATAAATAACACTATAATATTCAAGATGTTATTATACGCCTGTTTTCTACAATTTATAGTATTAATCATTGTAACCAGACAATTAGTAGTCTTCGTAAATATGTATCTGTCTGTTTAACCTTAACCTTAACGACAACTGTAACCGACCGACCAACCGACCGACCGACCGACCGACCGACTGACCGACCGACTGACCGACCGATCGATCGACTGACAGACGGACCGACCGACCGTATCTGACCTTCAGCTTAACCTTTAACGGTACGCGAGTGCCATAGGGCACCTATCGCTACTCCGTCGAGTTATGTGTAGGTAGGTAACATAGACAGAGTCACGATTACGACACTCTTACGATTTTATGTATTCTGGGATTTCGTAAGAAAGGATTTTGTAAGATCCTCAGACGGCGTCGACTGTTAAGTCGAGGTCCTAATGAAACGGCTTGCATAGATATACATACTCCTCAATCTAGCTGAATAACTTCATATTATGAGATAGTCATTGTCGTAGTCTCTGCCTACTCCGTAGGATTATGGCTTGAGCGTAAGTCTATTATAAAAACATGTATGGTAATGTATTGTACATGACCTTTAGGATTGGAGTCTAGTCGCAGCAATCGTTCGAACAGGTGCTCGATTTGTGGTATGTATATTCTTATGACCTCGACCCCAGCATAGCGTCTATCGTCCTGATGTGTCCCCTTTCCTCTTTTTCCTCCAGCGTTTGATGGTCATAGTTCATGAAAAGAAAAATAATCACTGTTATAGATTTTCAACCACCGCACAAACTAAAAATCCAATGTTTTTTGACATGAAAACTAATGAAATAGGCATAGTAAATAAATGAAAGTACCATGATAGCCCTCGTGGATAAAATTATAATGAATTATCGTTATTGTCCTTTTAAATCAAAATAGAACGTTATTTTAGATAATAGATATTCGCTTTGTTCGTAGTTTTCGGAATATCACTGACCACCCCCTCGGGGAACATAGTCGTGAACACACGCTACTCTGCTGCGTGAAATAATACTTTACAACGTCGCTTTAATTTCAAAATTCCGACGTTGTATTTTGTTTTTATTTCAAAACCAGATAAAATACAGTGTGCACTTACGTAAAATAAGATCCCGTCGTCGCCACATGTAGGGTTTGCTAAATAAGTACACATTTACTGTTGCTCACTAGGCAGGTAGTATATGCGGAGCGCGCACGTCCGCACCCGACAAAGGCTGGCAGGCAACTGCCCCCACTACGCGTTCGCACAGACACTACAACTGGTATAACAACGCTATTGTTTTTATCGTTTGTACAAGATACAAACAAAATAATAAATAAAGATACAAATAAACGGAATAATTTTATCAATGTTGGTAACTAGTTGTTGGTTTAAATTTTTTACGCAAAAAAAAAATTCCTTTCAGGAGAAGTAATTCCCGTAGTCTTCGAACTTGGTTTTAACGTTATTTTGGAAAATAAGATTGAAGAAAATAAATTCCTGGTGATGGAGGGTATTGTCTGACAATAAACAACCCTAGCGTTTCGGTAGTTACGTCAGAGGCGCGTGACGGACAATGTGATATCGACATAACATATACATAACATATTGACATAACATATTGACATAAGACGCGTTTAAGTTCATATTGACATAAGACGCGTTTAAGTTCGTCGTTCGTCGCGGTGACAGATCGTAAGACTCGGTTGTCTGTAAAAGCGCGCGAAATCAGTGTTTTCTAAGAGAGTGCAGTATCTGTTACGGTAGTAACTATTAAATAATCTGTGACTTGACTGTGAATACCAAAAAGTAAGTTCGCGTTAAGTACTACTTTGGCTGTCTTGGCTTAGTTCGTGCTTAGCACGTCTTAACGAATCGTCTCTGAATCTCAGCCTTAGTTTCTAATATAATTCAACTATATGATCGGCAATATTCTATTGTTGCAACTTATAAACTGCAACTATTAAATAATCTGTGACTTGACTGTGAATACCAAAAAGTAAGTTCGCGTTAAGTACTACTTTGGCTGTCTTGGCTTAGTTCGTGCTTAGCACGTCTTAACGAATCGTCTCTGAATCTCAGCCTTAGTTTCTAATATAATTCAACTACAACGTGTTAATAAATTAGCGCAAAACCTCATACACCCCAACTGATTTATAACAAAAGAATTAGATTGAAACAATAATTTCATTATTTTGATACTTAAAATTTAAAGTTATTCGCATTTTAAGTTCGGAGGCAAAAATGATTTGTTATCATTTCAGCACTGAAAGAAAGCGCTAACGTACTCATGGATACATTTTTATAATCTTGTTTTGGTAGTAAGTAGGGTGAGTGTGCCCGTGGGGTGGGTTGACATCGGGTTTAGTAAATTAAAAATTTTATGAAAAAAAAAATTAAAATTTTGAAAAAAATTACCTATGTTGAAACCATGATAATTCGATTCTGCTATCGATTCTAAACAAACTACTTTCTAGTTTTGCGTTAATTCATTAACACGTTGTATATGATCGGCAATATTCTATTGTTGCAACCATGTGGCTGTGTTTTAATGTTTTTTAAAGATAGATAAGTATTTGGGGCAAAACGATCCTCTCGTAGTAGGGCAAAATGATCCCAGGGATTTACTCCAGAAATAATGCAGCAGAAAAATTCGGTGCCTAAATTTGAACGAAATCTCCATTATTAAAGCATTAGATGCTGTGAAACATGGCATGCTGTATAAAACAGCTGGTAAACAATCTACATACTGATTATTACTTTTAAAAAACGAGCGAAGGAATAAACCGTAACACGCCAATGGAGGTGCCAAGGTCCTGGGGAGCAGACGGCAAGTATTCAGTCAAGAACTGGAGCTGCAACTCTGGGAACATATTAAAGATATGGAGGCCAGAATTTACGGGATAATATTACTAAAAAACCTAGCCTAACCTAATAAACCTAATATTACTAATATTTTTAAAAAACCTAGACTAAGAATTTTGTGAAATCGGTAATTTTTCTAGTAGCCTAGTCTATCGGGTCTATAATTTAGTAAGCGAACAATATAATTCTATTTACATTTTTGTCAAGGTCTAGTAAAGGATCATTTTGTACACCCGGGTGTATAAAATGATCCTTTACTAGACCTTGACAAAAATGTAAATAGAATTATATTGTTCGCTTACTAAATTATAGACCCGATAGACTAGGCTACTAGAAAAATTACCGATTTCACAAAATTCTTAGTCTAGGTTTTTTTTATCTAATCTCCCTTGCGGGATCATTTTGTACCATCTTCCCCTTCTATAGTAGTTAGTACATAGTACTCTGTGGTATTGCGAAGGTGCCTAGTATTTTTTCCTTAGGTATTTATAGGCATTACGTCGCAGTTCAAAAGGCTTCCTGATATAAACTGAAAAACGCTGAAACTAAACGACTCCACCGGGTAGCGGCTGCAAATTTTGCAAAGACATGGAAACACCTCTGTGAAGGCAGCGGGAACCTGTTGGATGAGGGCAGCGCAGGACCGGTCGTTATGGCGATCCTTTGGGGGAGGCCTATGTCCAGCAGTGGACGTCCATCGGCTGATGATGATAATTATCATTTGGCATTAGGGAGAAGAGTCAAGCGAAACGTGTGTCACATGCACGCTGCATGTTTACGTGCATGAATGCTTGTTAAGCTTGCATGCTTGTGTGCACGCTTGCTTGCATGTTTGTGTTTGCTTATGTGTATGATTGCTTGCATGTTTGCTTGCTTGCTTGTTTGCATGTTGGGGTGCAGGGGGAGGACACCCAAAAACTAATTGGTGTTTATAAAATTGTTGGTTAGGTTAGAACATGTATTAGGTACGCTTGCTTGCATGCTGCATGCTAGCTTGCTTGCATTCTGCATGCTTGCTGGCTTGCTGCATGCTTGCTTGCATGTTTGCTTGCTTGCTTGCATGCTTGCATGCTTATTGGGGGAGTATAGGGGGGCGGACGCCCCCTGCCTGAGAAAAATAAACTAGTGTTTTTACAATTTTAGGTTAGGTTAGAACATGTATCACGCTTAGCGGAGCGAGCGGAGCGGATGTATGCTTGTTTGTTTGCTTATTTGCTTGCATGCTTGTTGAGGAGGGCTGCGCCCCCGCGAACGAGGTGGGGGGCAGACTGACGTGAACAATAACTAAGTACTTAGTTGTAATAGTATATTTGTTTGGTTTATACAAAAAGACTAGCTGAAAGTAGACAGGATTGGCGAATACTCCACCGACAAGAGCGTAGCTCTTAAATAAGATGATGATACAAAAAGAATATGATTTATTTAGTTTTATTTATTTACAGTTTTATTTCCTCATGATAATAATAAGTATTCTCAGAAAAAGCAATAGTGTCATACGATACTTCTGAATATAAACTTTATGGAATACGATTGATCTGCCATAGAAGACTATTATGATGGATGCTAAACATTTTTATGCCAAGTGAGTTTATGCCATTAGTCATTTATGCCTAGGTATATGATCATATGATCATGCATAAAAAAATTAAGCACAAAAAAAATTATGCGATAATAGGGTGAACCGGAAAAACTAGTATATTTTTAAGAGCAAAAACTGTATATTAATATTAACAATTTTTACTCGGAGACAATCTAATTTGAACTCCACTAGGTCTGGGTTCGCTTCACTTAGGTAAAAGTTCATCACAAGTAACAACAATGAATAGGTATTGCACAACCTGCATTACGTGCAAAACCAACCAACCAACTTCGTATTTGCTTGTATTAGTATTTGTATAATTGGATACAAAAACTCTATAATTATTGGGTAGCAGTTTAAAAAAGTAAAAAAGGGATGAGTGTTGAGACGACGGCTAAGAGAGATGAATGGAAGAGGATGACATATTGCGCCGACCCCAAATAATGGGAAATGGGCAAGTTTAAAAAAAAAAAAAAAAAAAAAAAAAGTTTTTATCCTCTTTGTATCTTGAAGGCACTCTAATCTCATACAAAACAAGGATAAAACTAATAAACAAGCACAGACCAGTATAACATACAAGCCGCTACTCAGCCATAGTCATAGATCTAATACATTTTCGACCATACTAGGTATATGTATATTGTATAGACCAAAACAAGGTCACGCTCAAAAGAAGTCCCTGAACCTAAGCCTGGATCTCTACTTTATTATTGTGTACAGTGTACAGGGTGTCCTCCAGGTTTAGACAATCAATACCTATGCCACCTTCCTGGTTTAAGATAACATTTTGTTCTATACAGGGTGTTAAGGTAAACAGGGAAAGTTGTTCAATATCATGGGTACAATCACTCTTTAAAGTAGTGCAACTGTTTACCCTAGTAAACCCTGTATAGAACAGAAGGGAGTAAGAAAGGGTAAATAAAAAATAAAGATTTTTCTACCCAATGGTGTTGGGTATCAATTGAAAGCTTATGAAAATACGAGTCTTAAAATATTGTTTTCAAATGTTTTACTAAAACTTTGTTTAACAAAATTTTCAATTAAATCCGAGAAATTGCTGTCCCCACCTCTATTTCAAAAAATATAGCCGTATAAGATCTGAAAAAAATCATGAGCATCAGAAATAACGTGTACCTAGATGGCGGGAAAATTATCAGGGTGGCTTTAACTTTAATAGTTTTTTTTTTTCTATACCCAAAAAACTAACATCCGAGAAACCAGTGTAAAATGATCTTCAGTTACTATGTGACCACATACTAAGTAAGCGTCAATTTATAGTGGTTGTCATCAATGACTCATGATAAACAACTACGGAACACTTATTGCCCGAGTCCCGACTCGTACTTGGCCGGTTTTTTTATTTGATTCTTTTTTTTTTACCCCTGATGTAATTTTGTATAATTTCGCGGACACGGCTGAATAATTATAAAAAATCTACTGGTGGCCCTGTTGATCACTTTTCTTCTTCTTATACAATGGCTACGGGGCCCTATCATGGGCGAGACCGACTCGCTCTTGGCCGGCTATTTAAAAAATAACACTCCTCCTCTAAGGCCCAATCTCTACGTACCTATTACCATCTATTACCTACTGATATCAGGGTTGCCAGACGTTGAAAATTTTTCCTCGTACAAAAAGCAAGAAAAACCTCGTACTTTGGCTATTAAACCTCGTACTTTGGCTATTAAACCTCGTACATTAATCTAAAGTGTGAAAAAACAAAGAATTAGGCATAAAACACAATTTAATTTTTGACCTTTAACATAGTTTTTTTAAAAAAAATTTAAAAATACAATTTTAATGTTGTTTACAATTAAAAAAAGAGGATAAGAGCAGCTAATACGAGGAAAAAATCGAAGAAATGATGGATTTCATGTGGATTTCCCGGCAAACTACAAACTAACCATACACATCTAATAGTCTTTGATGGTTTAGATATTCATTCATTCAACAAATAGTCGCCTGCAATGGATAATCATGTCATGATTTCCTTAAAAGTCAAAACCTCGTACATATTTGTACGAGGTTTTTACTTTTTACCTCGTACGGGAGACCCCAAATCTCGTATTTGTACGAGGAACCTCGTACGTCTGGCAACCCTGACTGATATAAATAAGCTATTTGAAACAACAACTAAGTATGAAGAAGGTACAAGTACATATCTAAACACGCGTTAGTGTAATGTAATAATTTATATCAATACCTATGCATGCAGTTTGAACTAATACACACTTAATATCAAACACGTGTACCTACATTATTTTAACGGACGATTGTATAATGGAATTTAAGGAATTTTATAAAACGTCATCCACCGCATCGGTTTTTCACTAGCGAAAATGCAGTGCTAACGCACAAAAAAATAAATGAAGCCCGTCTGTTGGAATGGGAAATTATTATATTATGTAATAAAAACCGGTCGAGTGCGTGTCTGGCTACTAGCGCACCGAGGGTTCCGTTCCACAACACCACCACACAACATATTAACTTACAATTTCCTATACCTTTAGCACGAGACCGACTCACACTTGGCCAGTTTTTATTATTTTTTGTTATACTGTAGAGTTTGCTCTATAATCACTCCAAGTTTCACGTTTGTATGTATTACCGTTTTTACGATAGTGCGAGAAGAAAAAACGTTAATAAAAATTAGTTTATTGCGTGAGGACCCTTAATTTTTAACTTATTGAAATTTTTATTGGTTGTTGACAAATCCGATGTAATAATTTCAAATATTATTGATTTTTGAACATGTTACAGCCATGTTGTGCTATTTCGAATCAAATTAAAGATTGAAAAATTCAGTCTCGGGCGGGACTTGAACCCGCACCCTTCCAAACCGGGGAAGTGCGTTATCCAATTTCGCTACCGAGCCCACTAGCCAGAGAACGAATTTTTCAATCTGTTGCGTCTTGAGGGGACGTGAGCGACATCTACTGGCAGGTATTACAAACTAGCCGACCCGCAAGTTCAGCATTACAACTGAAATTCATACGGTATAGATGACACACCCTGTTCCAATTTCAAATATTATTGATTTTTGAACATGTTACAGCCATGTTGTGCTATTTCGAATCAAATTAAAGATTGAAAAATTCAGTCTCGGGCGGGACTTGAACCCGCACCCTTCCTAACCGGGGAAGTGCGTTATCCAATTTCGCTACCGAGCCCACTAGCCAGAGAACGAATTTTTCAATCTGTTGCGTCTTGAGGGGACGTGAGCGACATCTACTGGCAGGTATTACAAACTAGCCGACCCGCAAGTTCAGCATTACAACTGAAATTCATACGGTATAGATGACACACCCTGTTCCAATTTCAAATATTATTGATTTTTGAACATGTTACAGCCATGTTGTGCTATTTCGAATCAAATTAAAGATTGAAAAATTCAGTCTCGGGCGGGACTTGAACCCGCACCCTTCCAAACCGGGGAAGTGCGTTATCCAATTTCGCTACCGAGCCCACTAGCCAGAGAACGAATTTTTCAATCTGTTGCGTCTTGAGGGGACGTGAGCGACATCTACATCTACATCCGTATGAATTTCAGTTGTAATGCTGAACTTGCGGGTCGGCTAGTTTGTAATACCTGCCAGTAGATGTCGCTCACGTCCCCTCAAGACGCAACAGATTGAAAAATTCGTTCTCTGGCTAGTGGGCTCGGTAGCGAAATTGGATAACGCACTTCCCCGGTTTGGAAGGGTGCGGGTTCAAGTCCCGCCCGAGACTGAATTTTTCAATCTTTAATTTGATCCGATGTAATAACGCACATTCTGTGAAAATTTCAACTATGTAGCTTATTATGGTTCAAAAGTTACAGCCCTAAATAGGTAGGACGGACGGACGGACGGACGGACGGACAACGTATAGGCCTTAGCCTATACGTCCAAAAGAAAAGTACCAAAAGACTAATAATACTTATATTAGGGTCCCGTTTTCACTCTTTTGGTACGGAACCCTAAAAATTGTTTTTGGTACTTACCTAACTATAGGTATGACTGACACAATAATGACGTATAATAAACATATAAGAAATAGGTACTTACTTAAAGAATAAATACCTCAAATTAAGCGAAAAATTCTTCGTCTATGCCTCAAATAAATGCACACTTCCATAAATCCGGTCCGGTCTCCGACCTGGCTTAACGAACGTTACTAATATAAAATGATATTCATCTACATCTACGTCATTCAAACCTCATCAAATCATGAGATTAATCACATTTTTTTCGGGCGGAAATTACGATTCGAGTCAAAACACTATAATAAATACCTATTTATTATTTACCTACATTTTAATTGCAGTCTAAAACACATACAATATGTCCACAAATCAGTACGTTTCCATTCACCCAATGATCATAATCTATAGTTTTTATTACCCGTCATGTATAACAAACCACTCATTATCGCAAGCAAATCACGCAATATTAATTTAAACTTTATTATAATATATAATACACAACTCACCTGAATTTTATTCTGTTTTTCTTTCTCCAGCAAATCACTGTTTTCAAAGATTGCATCTTCTGGCTCCATCACTTTACGGTTTTACAACACAGATTGTAATCAAGACAATTAGTGGAGGCACTACCCGGTGACGCGATAAGGAGATAAAATTGTACCTACCTATAAACGTGAACCTATGCAAGCACATTCGTAAACAAATGCTGATTTGCACTACCTTAACGATACAAAGGTTCACTTTTATTTATTATCCTTACGAACGAATAGTTTGGTGAGGAAAATGTTTCGCTCATCCGAAGACAAATGTGTTTGTAAATTGTTTGTAATCATTTATTAATCTACTTAATCACAAGACATGAGATGTGCTAATTACCCACACGCTAAGCCGTTAAGTAGGTACATATCTACCTTTATCTACTACGCTAATATAATAAAGATTGGAAGTTTGTTTGTTTAACAAAATCTTTAATATTAATAGTGTACAATGGTTCGAACAAAATCAATGCATGTTTTTTCTTTCGGTCAAGGGTTCTATACAACGTGTTAATGAATTAACGCAAAACCTCATACACCCCAACTGATTTATAACAAAATAATTAGATTGCAACAATAATTTCATTATTTTGATAGTTAAAATTAAAAGTTATTCGCATTTTAAGTTTTGAGGCAAAAATGATTTGTTATCATTTCAGCACTGAAAGAAAGCGCTAACGTACTCATGGATACATTTTTATAATCTTGTTTTGGTAGTAAGTAGGGTGAGTGTGCCCGTGCGGTGGGTTGTCATCGGGCTCAGTAAATTTTAAAATTTGCAAAAAGAATAATTAATATTTTGAAAAAAAATTACCTATGTTGAAACCATGATAATTCGATTCTGCTCTCGATTCTAAACAAACTACTTTCTAGTTTTGCGTTAATTCATTAACACGTTGTATACAGGATGAAATTGATATCATTAACATCCTTTTAAACTAATAGTCTACCCAAGTCTATCAATTTCATTCTGTATAAGGTCTAACTAGTTGAAAGGTCTAATTAGTTGAAAGATTGTTTTAAGGGGATGATGACCATCAAACTGAACAACTTTCTCTATGGGACCAATATCAAAGTCGCGAAAAAAATCAGCTCTCCAATACAAAACTACAAACACAACTCGACTGAAATGTATGGGACAGCTGATTTTTTTTTCGATTTCGACTTTGGTGGTCTCAAAGAGTTTGTTTGGTTGATCTGATCCATGGGTCTGATCATCTCCCTTTTAAAACCGTCAGCATTATTATAGCGTCCTTCAGACGAAGGATATGCGCGGTTGTCACGATAGGTAGGTAATAAATTGATTTTGATTCGGTAATTATATTCGGTGCCATGCTACAAAATTATATAACTCTCACTAAAGTCTAAAAATTGTAGAAAAGATAACTCGTTCTTTAATCCATCAGCCTGCCGAGTGTGACCCCTCCCCCCAATGATTTCCATTTTCACAGTTGTTGTAGTTGTTGCGCAGTTTGAATCTATATTTGCGCCGCTATCTCAGGTTATCTACCGTTCTCAGAACAATCATCTTCTCATAGGCACATCCGTCACCGACTTAAACCTAATTAGAACTGTAAATCTATGACGTTGTTGCATGAACCCAAACTGCAAATCATGCTGACGTTGACGATGTGCTGACGTTTGTCTACTCGGTACCTACTCTCCATCCATGCAATCTTGTAATATGCTATTGTACAGAGTTTTAATAATTAGCTACCGAGTAAGTTTATAAAACGTCATATAATAAAGATTATACAGGGTGAAATTTTTATCATTAGCATCCATTTAAACTAAGAGTCTACCCATCAAACTGAACAACTTTTACTATGGGAGCAAACCAATCGGAGCAACTAAACAATCAGCTGTTCCATACTAAACTGCAGTGCCTACTCGACTCAAATATATGCAACAGCTGATTTTTTTGTTGCTCCGATCGGTTTGCTCCCATATTAAAAGTTGTTCAGTTTGAAGGATGCTAATGATATCAATTTCACCCTGTAGATAGGTAATTTGTAATAGTTAATCGCAATGGATCATTGATAATGCGATACTTATCAATACAATACAAGCTTGTCCTCTAGGACCTTGTATTATTAAGAGGGTACCGAGCCTATTGTGCTGCCCTCAATCGTATTTTTTGTATTTCTAAACAATTAAACAACATTTCAAAAAAACAAGAATGTCACATTGTAGTCCTGATTGGCTTTCAATTTATCGAAACATCACGGATTATCATGTTTTATGCTTATAGCTATTATCGTTAAAACCTTTGGGTGTAGTTGAGGTTTCCCAACACAAACACTCGATCCGTAGGTATCGCTATTGGTTCATGAACCACTTCTCATGGAAGAGGTTATGTTAGGTTCGTATAAAAAGTTTAATTTTTCTCAAAACATGCCGGGTCCGATTTTGATGCCCCTTTACACAAGGGTGTAGTTAAGGCATGCTAAGGTTTCCCAACACATACAACAAAACCGTATCGCTATTGGGTCATAGACCACTTTTGCCCAGTCTCCTTTAGGGTCAAGTTTTCAATTATCTGATAATTCCTATGAAATAATTATATTTATTGAAACGATATACGAGTAGGTATATTAGATATACGATTATTATAATACAACTCAACTAGATGCACAATCAACACTCCAAAAATAGCTAAATTATGTTCATGAGCTCCTTTGGTCTTAGTACTACACGCCAACTCTCCGACTGTAAACATACCTTATTATAATCAAATATGACGTATAAAGTATCACCCTACAGGAATCCTCTAAGCCCTACAGCATTCATACTTATTTATTTTGTGTGGCTAAGGGTCAATTTAAACGTACCACAACCACACCACGTCTCGCAGCGACAAATGTGGTCAAGCTGTGGTTACGTGTGAATAGTGTCGCAGCGGCTTTTTGCAGTTGCGTTGTGGTACCGACAAAATGTCGATGTGGTTGCGTTGTCGCTATCGTTGCGATGTGGTAACCACGTGGTCATGTGCATTATACTCCGGCTTTCGTAGAGGAAACACGGCTTGACGGCATGTCGTGGCGATGTGGCCGCGGTGCCGCCGCGGGGGTGGCGTTACCGTCGCGATGTGGTTGCGATGTGGTCGTATTAGGGTCAATTCACACGTACCACAACCACACCACGTCGCAGCGACAAAATGTGGTCAAGCTGTGATTACGTGTGAATAGTGTCGCAGCGGCTTTTTGCAGTTGCGTTGTGGTACCGACAAAATGTCGATGTGGTTGCGTTGTCGCTGTCGTTGCGATGTGGTAACCACGTGGTCATGTGCAGTTATACTCCGGCTTTCGTAGAGGAAACACGGCTTGACGGCATGTCGTGGCGATGTGGCCGCGGGGCCGCCGCGGGGGTGGCGTTGCCGTCGCGATGTGGTTGCGATGTGGTCGTATTAGGGTCAATTCACACGTACCACAACCACACCACGTCGCAGCGACAAAATGTGGTCAAGCTGTGGTTACGTGTGAATAGTGTCGCAGCGGCTTTTTGCAGTTGCGTTGTGGTACCGACAAAATGTCGATGTGGTTGCGTTGTCGCTGTCGTTGCGATGTGGTAACCACGTGGTCATGTGCAGTTATACTCCGGCTTTCGTAGAGGAAACACGGCTTGACGGCATGTCGTGGCGATGTGGCCGCGGTGCCGCCGCCGGTGGTGGCGTTGCCGTCGCGATGTGGTTGCGATGTGGTCGTATTACACAGGTGGTCGATAACAACGGCAAAATGTGGTACGTGTAAATTGTAATATTCATTTTCAATACAAAATATACGCCCGACCACATGGCGTCGTTGTGGTGGTGGCTATGGTGTGGTTGTGGTACGTGTGAATTGACACTTACACAGGGCAAAATGTGGTACGTGTAAATTGTAATATTCATTTTCAATACAAAATTCAATTCATTTATTCAACAACTTACACTAACAGTACAAACACTACACATGTAAGCTTTAGTCATTTGATAAGTTAAATTACATTATTTCATAGATTAATATTTCATTAAATTACTAAAACTTTATAACATTTAGAATATATTAAATTAGAAATTAGAAATAGACATGCATGTCAAAGAATATTAGTGGAATATTAGATTACATTTTCAAATATTATTGATTTTGAACATGTTACAGCCATGTTGTGCTATTTCGAATCAAATTAAAGATTGAAAAATTCAGTCTCGGGCGGGACTTGAACCCGCACCCTTCCAAACCGGGGAAGTGCGTTATCCAATTTCGCTACCGAGCCCACTAGCCAGAGAACGAATTTTTCAATCTGTTGCGTCTTGAGGGGACGTGAGCGACATCTACTGGCAGCTATTACAAACTAGCCAACCCGCAAGTTCAGAATTACAACTGAAATTCATACGGTATAGATGACACACTCTGTTCCAATAACGCACTTCCCCGGTTTGGAAGGGTGCGGGTTCAAGTCCCGCCCGAGAGACTGAATTTTTCAATCTTTAATTTGATTAGATTACATTTGTAGTCAGATATAATTAATTATAGGTACATGTCAAAATATTAAAAATAGTTAAGAGCGATGGGGGCAATATCCACCACAGAGCTTCTAGCTGATACTGAACCTAAATTTCGTCCGGCTGATAGTAGGAGCCTAGATTCCGAGTCCGCAAAAATGTCCACCAGATCAAGGTCTACAATAGTGTTCATGAGCTTCAAGGCCTCGTACAGTGGTGTATGAGACATGGATACAGTTTTTGTTTTAGGTAGGTACCGCAAAAAGTGGATGTTGGCGTGGACGAAGGGCATGTCTTTGTACTATGGGTACGTTAAGTGGGACGTAGGCCAGAAGAAAGGGGTTGGTAATTTCACCGCGAATCATCCTAACGAAATACCTCAATAAGGCCAACTTCCGTCTGACTTCAAGGGAAACGTAATTCACCATGCCCAGAACAAATAGTGTGGGATACATGTAAGGGTAATACCCGTAAACCTTACGGTACAGAAATCGGGTGAATGACTTCTGTATGCGCTCCAGAATTAGGATATACTGGTCTGCACATGGGCTCCAAACAAGCGAGTTTGTTTCCAACCTACTTCGCACAAAAGCATTGTAGAGGATGCAAATAGCTTCGCGGCAATCAAAATACCGCGACTGGCGCATGACAAAACCTAAGCATCTTCTCGCAGCGTTGGATGTCTCAATAATGTGGTGACAGAATGACAACTCCGTATCAAACCAGGTACCCAGATCTTTCATGAAGGAAACGCGCTTTAGCGTCTCATCCCCAACCACATACGAACACATTATAGGATTGTGCGCTCTTGTGTATGACATCATTGCACACTTTGAAACATTCAAGTCGAGACTGTTATTCTGACCCCATGCGCAGACCCCATCTATATCTCTTTGTAGCCTCACGCAAAAATATACGCCCGACCACATGGCGTCGTTGTGGTGTGGTTGTGGCTGTGGTGTGGTTGTGGTACGTGTGAATTGACACTTATAATTTGTCTGGAGTGCGATTTTTGAAAGTCACACGTTCAAATCAGCAGTAGAAATGTAGCAGTAGAAAGATCTCCATATTATTAATTTTGACATTTTGTCAATACGGACAAGGTAAGATTTTATGAGACCGTGAGTCTAGTAACTATTTCAGGTCAATGGTTGAAACTACAATAATTTACCATACACCAGCAATCCACGAAAAATGCTTTCTTTTTTTTTAATTACTATTTAAAAGTTTAATTCAGTTTCAAAAATAGGCACCTTGAAAAATATACATATTGGTAGGTATTATTTGGGATTTCAGCAAAACTCGAACTAATAAAAAATAAGAACTGGCGAGACGTCTTGAAAAAAAAATCTAAAGCCATAAAAAAATTAAAAAGGAAGAAAACTGATTTCTTTTTAATTGAAGTATTTTTTTTACGACAGAAATTGCCAGTTCTGTGTTTCTTAGATGTACTAAAACTCTTTGGTTGTATGAAAAATATGTAAACAGACGACAAATAAAACCTTTTTGGATTATCCAATATCATAGTGGCATAGTTTAGGTCATAGACGAAGAATTTTTCGCTTACGCTGGTAGACGGAATGTCGGTGTAACCGGGTATGAGATAGCGATACTCATGAAATCCTATACAATTTATATGAAGTGACAGTTTTGAGTCAGGTGGCCGTAGTACAAAAAAGTGGTTATTTAGGTATAGTTCGCTGGTGGCATATAAGGATTTTAGAATCATAAAGGATGCCACCATAGACGAAGAATTTTTCGCTTCTACGCTACTCACAAACTTATATATTTGTGATGTAGTTGTGATGCCACGCCTCCTTACAAGCATGGAAACAAGAAAATTTACAATGGCGATCGGTAATGTTCGACCTTCTTTCGTACGTCTCCGTCTTCGATATTTCCAACGTTTTTGTGTCCCTTTCCTTCTTGTATTATTATTTGATCTCCGTGTTAAAAGCTAGTCCACTTTGATATCATTGATCTCATTTGCCAGCGAAACTACAGCTTTTCATTTAAAAAAAACAAAAAAATTCTCGACAGCTCGAGAAAACTCGAGAAATCCTGGTCGGGAATGTTCGTGCTTCGAGAAATAAAAAAGATCGAGAAATCAGAAACCCTCATATATAACAAAGAAGATGTACCTACCTAACATCACAGTTGTGCTGCATACCTACCTACCTACTTACTGCTAAATCTGATTCCGGGTAGGTACGACTCTGTGGCGGTGCTGACTGCTGACCTGGCCTGACGCATCGGTACCTACCACTATGAAACAGCTCCTGAAAAGGTACCTTACCTATTGTGTTGAGTATTCTTGAAATAAAAACATCTTTTGATTTCGCTGTTCTAGATTCCGCTAGTATACCTAATAAGTATACATTACACCGATAAATTGATAAAATAAGAAGTTACCTACTTTAGGAGTAGGTACAGTGACTGATAAAGTATAGGAATCGTTGCTCAAAAACCCACATTATAATAAAAAGCAGAGTACTACAAACGTAACACAGCGAATCGCATGTCATAGATTAGAGATTCAGAAGTGGGTCTTCTACGCAAAGATTAGGTAAGTACGAGATGGTTTTGTCAAGATATAAGCTAAGATAATGAAATATTTTGTTGTTGCCAGGGAAATAAGATGAATGTAAGTGTTGATACCATAAGTAGCTACATAACGCCGCCCCGTAGAGAATGTAGGGCTATTGTTTCACGATAATCTCCCACGGACCACCACCAGTCAATTCGAAATGCAGTGTGGGTGGTGTGTGTAAAGAGTACATTTGGTAAAAAAAAAATTAATTTAGTAACTTGATCAACGTAAGGTTGATTTTCAGCCATGTACAGTACATTGATATCGTTGTTTTCAGCATAGGTAAACGTCAAAGTTCAGTACTGCTATTTTTATAGGCACCTACCTAAAATTCCATAAATAAAGAAATTATTAAATCTAACAAGAGTGTTTGTTTCTATTTCATTCTAAAAAACCCAGAACTTGCCCAAAATAGGAGAAAGATCACCTTGCCGAATACCCTCGGGATCATCTCAGACACCGGGGTATCCAATGATCCTTTGGTAGAGTTTTAAAAATAATGAAATATAATTATGAAACAAATTATGAAAGATCAATAAATTAATACATTTTGAGTAGGTACCTACGACAACAGGCAGACCGATAAATTTGCTATCAATAAACGCTTTTACTCTCTGTTCGTCATCAGGGGTTCATCTCGCAGGGTCCGTCCGTTAGTATCCCCCATCTTGCTACGACCCGTTCTTACTATACCCGAAAGCGTGCCATTTTAATGAAGTCAAATTAGGGTTTTACCTCGGAACCCAATTACTTTGAGTAAACTTTTGTGAAACCATCTGAATTATGCTAGTTACATTATATCTATACTGTTTACCCATTTTCTTCTGCCGCTCTTCATTATTCAGAAGGTTCCGCACTAGCAAACAATAGGTACCTAAGTACCTACATATTGTTTTTTAACAATGACAATATGGGGACGGGTCATTTCATTGTATGAGAATAAAAAAATCGCGAGACAGCATTAGTTGGTCAAAAATAAAATATTGTTTCATACAATTTAGCGCGAGCCCGACAAACAAATTTTTATTATTTGTTGTTTACTTTGTAGTATGTACTATAATCACACCAAGTTTGACGCTTATATGTACCTATTACATGCCTATTACAGTTAAACAAAAAACTTGAAAAAATACGTTTCTTGTTGGGGACGCTCTGTATCTTTTGAATCGTAAATTCGTAATAGGTAGCCAGTTAAAATTTTCACAGAATATGTGTTATTATTTTGGAGTTAACTAAAAAATAATAAAAAACAACAAAAATAAAACGTTAGGGGTACCTACACATACGTTCGTGTTTTTTCCAACCCTTTTTTGTACCTATCCCGTTTCGCCTACAAAACTGGTGAACTTGAATTTGAATTTTATTTTACAAATTCCATAGAACGATAGATAGATAGATAGGTAATTTCCATTTCCTTGGGAAGTTGTATGATAATCCTCCTATTTTGTGCATAATTTTAGCTATCATACTCTTTGTATTTGTTCTTTGATCATACTTAATTCGTTAGACGTTTTATTAAACGTACAAAATATGAAAATTTTGACAAATGAAAGGTTTAGGTCGTAACATTTAAACTCTACGGGATAGGTACATTAACATTTAACATACTAAACAAACAATTCGGACTTAAAAACATAGAAACCAATATCGTTTTTTTTCGTAGGCTGACTTTCGCACCCTGGCTGCCAATATAGCCGTCACGTGACAGTGTGTAAGTACAATACATGCCTCAAAAATGAAGCATGCAGGTTTCCTTACGATGTTTGTTTTCCTTCACCGTCGAGCTAGTGATAAACCGTAGATAAATTACATAGAACTTAGTGGTACAGGCCAGGAATCGAACCGCCGCCTCATGACATGATTGAGTCGCTACCTCTCTTTCACCATCCCTTGGTGTTATTAATGGTGTTACAAATCGTACTTAAATTCCGGGTAAGTCATTGGTACAAGCCTCAGAATGGGGTATGCTAAGACGGACCCATCTCGCACACCCTACCTATTACTCGTCCGCCTACCCCGATGCGAAATATCTAGACGTGAGCATAAGCAAGGGCTCCAATTCGCATCGCACTGCGAGCGCTCCGATGAAAAATCATACATAAGTCATCGCATTAAGTCATCGAGCGCTCGCAGATATTTGCGAATTCGCAGTTATGTGTGGGAGCCATATACCTAGTACCTATGCAACAGCACTACAGAATAAAAACACTTACGCTTAACGACAGAAAACATGGTACCTTTAATTCAGAACTATTTACTCGCAGAGAACTGACTATTCTCCATGATGTGATTATAGCAAGCTGCAAGCTCTATAGTAAAATATTCCGACAGATATTTATAAGCCTGCAAACTAAATAGGTAAACGTTTGAAGATAGCTTATGACAGCTCAATAATCTCACAGATGCTCCCAAAACGCCACCGAAAGCTTTAATTAAAAAGGTACACAACAGAAATACAAGAGGCCTATCCTTTTTTCCAAAAAAATTACTTTTAGTGCGATTTAGAGGTCGTAGTGATATCGTTAGATTGTGCATATTGGGGTTCAGGCAAGAGAAGGTTCTTAGTGGAGATTAAGAGCATTCGAAGCAGCAAGCCTTCCTCGGAGCGGCGGGGATCAGGCACGAGGGGTAGGTCTGCGTGGACACTGTCTTCCTTGTGAACAGGTTCACGGGCTCGGGAATAGCTATGTGTTTCAATGCCATGTTTATCCTCGCTAGCTTATCACCCTTCTCTTCTTCCTTCTTAATGGTTATGAAATACGGACGGAAATCGTTTGAATAGTTTCGATGCATTTTTATCTTATTTTACAATTTTTTAACAAGAATTTTTAAAGGTTTTTGAGAAGACTCGCTAACTTGGAGTTCTTATGGATGCTTTCAAGTCCTGAAATAAATGTGAAATAAAATGTTGAAGGTTAATTGTCAAGAGATTTTTTTTTAACGCAAGAAGATTTGAATGTATTAGGCAGAGTATAAAGGTGGACTTCCGATGCTAGCGGCCGACGCGTCAGACGCGCGCGGCTCGCGGCCGACGGCCGATGCGGCCATACTTAGTTACTATGAAAACGTATGGCGCCGCTTCCGATGCCAGCGACTGACGCGCGCGTCAGACGCGCGCGGCCGATGTCTATCGCATCGGCCGCGGCCGCGCGCGGCTATGCTCTGACGTCACGCAGAACAAGAATGTTTGCCAGAAATATTACCGAGTTTTTACCGAAAATTTGCTTAATTTTTTATTATTTTATTTGTATTTTATTATCTGCAAGGTCGCTTCAACACCATCTATCGTGCCACTTGAAACAACTTTTTCTTTTTTTAATGACTTTCGGAAAATTCCTCTTGCCTTCATAATTATTAGTTAGACAGCGATCCATATACAGGTTAAAAAGCCAAGGGGACGCAACGCATCCCTGTGTAATTAAATTACTCCTAAAAATGTATTTTATATAAAAATCTGGTAAAAAATAGCATTCAAAAATTCTCTAAACCTATCAATCAGTCAAATATTCTTTATTAAAATATATATTGTTTTTTTTGTTTGTATTTTTATGTTTTTGTGTAAACACCAAAACATAAAAACATACCCAAAATTTCCGGGAAAATACCCCGAAGTGATAACACTGTGTACAATAGGCACGCGTCAGTCGCTGACCTCGGAAGTGAGGTCTGTCGTCGGCCGCGCGCGTCTGACGCGAGGTTCTGTCACATATGACAGAACCTGGCGTCAGACGCGCGCGTTAGTCGCATCGGCCGCTGGCATCGGAAGTCCACCTTTAGGTATCTATAGCTGTACCTTATTAGTACATTACTGCAGCGGCCAGCAACAGAGGCATTGATGGACGAACGTGTAAATGTGGGCCGAGGCGAAGCCGAGGCACACATACGTAAGTCCATCAATGCCTATATAGTTGTGGCCAAGGCTTGTATAGTACTTTTCTCAAACAATGCGCGGAAATTAAAACACTAAATTTTCTCAAAAAATTCGCGGAAATTAAAACTCTTCAAAATCAATGACGAACAACGAACAACATTTTTTTTTTTTCAATAAACAGCTTTCTATTTGCAAGTCAGTTCGAAATTTAAATAAAACCTTTGATGAGTTACCTCCTTGGTCGCCATGTTTCGGAGAAAAAGATCGTTCCATTTTTAAATTACACGACAGATATGAGTTTAGTATGTAATTTATTTGGCCGCTAAACACGACAGATATGGATTTTCATACAAACATTGCCGGCCGCTGCGCGCATGTATTTGGCCAGTACAGCAATTTCGATTTATCTCGAAGAACGTTGTCAAAATAATGCTCACATTTCCAAGCATGTTTGAGAAATAGTACATTACTGCAGCGGCCAGCAACAGAGGCATTGATGGACGAACGTGTAAATGTGGGCCGAGGCGAAGCCGAGGCACACATACGTAAGTCCATCAATGCCTAGTTGTGGCCAAGGCTTGTATAGTACTTTTCTCAAATAATGCACGGAAATTAAAACAGTAAATTTTCTCAAATAATTCGCGGAAATTAAAACTCTTTTCAAAATCAATGACGAACAACGAACAACAATTTGATTTTTTTTTTTCAATAAACAGCTTTCTATTTGCAAGCCAGTTCGAAATTTAAATAAAACCTTTGATAAGTTACCTCCTTGGTCGCCATGTTTCGGAGAAAAAGATCGTTCCATTTTTAAATTACACGACAGATATGAGTTTAGTATGTAATTTATTTGGTCGCTAAACACGACAGATATGGATTTTCATACAACATTGCCGGCAAATTGCCGGCCGCTGCGCGCATGTATTTGGCCAGTACTGCAATTTCGATTTATCTCGAAGAAGGTTGTCAAAATAATGCTCACATTTCCAAGCATGTTTGAGAAAAAACCATATCGTAATCTTTTTTTTGTAAATATCTTCAATGTACAGACACACTTCTGTTACAGTTTTATAATAGTTTAGATTCATATGGTATAGGCTGAATCCTCTAAGGGCATAGGTCTACCCATCAAACTGAACAACTTTTACTATGGGAGAAAACCTGTCCGAACAAAAAGCAAATCAGCTTTTCCATAAGTTCCAGTTTCAATTTTTTTTTTCGTCGAGTAGGCATTGCAGTTTAGTATGGAAAAGCTGACTTTTTTTTTGTTCTCACTGGTTTCCTCCCATAGTAAAAGTTGTTCAGTTTGATGATGATACTTTTCCTTACACCCAGTAGGTATAATCCATGGTACCTACTTCATATTTCTATGCATGAGATTAATTTACATCATGTAGAATGGTATATCTACATAAAATCACTTTAAAACTTATACATACATACTATGTACCTAATCATATGTCACAATATAAGAAAGAATAGGTATCTATTATAGTACGTAATGAAATTGTAATGTAGGTACACACGGCGACAGATCAACCTACCCATAGTTGAACTCTATGTTCATGGACATAAGGTCGAACTATGGGTAGGTTGATCATACTTCAGGAGTACGATTTTTGAAAATCAAATCAGCAGTAGAAAGATGCGCATCTCCATAGTAATTTTGACATTTTCAACTGCTGAACTCAGCGAATGAGATTCAAAAATCGCACTCCAGGTTCCTGGGTTCGGATACAGGTTCGATCATGGAGGTTTTTGTCGTCGTTGCATGGTTTCCATAAAAAAGGGAACTTATAATGATCCCGAACGAAAGCTACTAGTCTTTTTTTATTTATCAAATAAATACAGGGTGTACAATAAAATGGGACAGCTACTTAAAGGGGTGCTTCAGACCATCAAACTGAACAACTTTCTCTATGGGACCAATATCGAAATCGCGAAAAAAAAATCTACTGTCCCATACATTTCAGTCGAGTTATGTTTGCAGTTTTGTATGGGAGAGCGGATTTTTTTTTCGCGATTTCGATATTGGTCCCATATAGAAAGTTGTTCAGTTTGATGGTCTGGACCACCCCTTTAAGTAGCTGTCCCATTTTATTGTACACCCTGTATACGTGTTAATGAATTAGAGCAAAACCTCATACGCCCCAACTGATTTATAAAAAAATAATTAGTTTGAAACAATAATTTCATTATTTTGATAGTTGAAATTTAAAGTTATTCACATTTTAAGTTTTGAGGCAAAAATGATTTGTTGTCATTTCAGCACTGAAAGGAAGCGCTAACGTACTCATGGATACATTTTTATAATCTTGTTTTGGTAGTAAGTAGGGTGAGTGTGCCCGTGCGGTGGGTTGACATCGGGTTCAGTAAATTTTTAATTTGACAAAAGAATTATTTGATATTTTGAAAAAAAATTCCTATGTTGAAACCATGATTATTCGATTCTGCTCTCGATTCTAAACAAACTACTTTCTAGTTTTGCGTTAATTAACACGTTGTATAACGCTCACAGGCATGTGCCTGTAAATTAGGTAAGTATTCTAGTTTTTGATGTAATATGTTTTCAGAGATGTAGATTATACCTATGCATAATTCGATCATGATTTTGAAAGTGCGAGATTCAAAAACAGCACTTCAAGTCTCAGGAGTGCGATTTTTGAAACTCATTCGTTGAACTCAGCAGTTGTAAATGTAAAAATTACTATATGGAGTGTCGTGGCCTGCGGGGCGCCGACAGCTCTGTTGGAGAGGAGCATGCCCCGGAAAGGCATTTCGTGGGTTCGAATCCCGCTCGCCGCCCGACTTTTTCAATCTTTAATTTACTATATGGAGATCTCATCTTTTTACTGCTGATATGTCTGTAAAAAATCGCTCTGATTTTCGAAAGTCTCCGTACAGTAGTAATATTGATATTTTCAACTGCTGAGTTCAACGAATGAGTTTCAAAAATCGCACTCCTGGAGTGCGATTTTTTAATCTCATTCGCTGAGTTCAGCAGTTGAAAATGTCAAAATTACTAAGGAGATGGGCATCTTTCTACTGCTGATTTATCTTTCAAAAATCGCACACCTATAGTATGATTTTTGAAAGTCAAATCAGCAGTCGAAAGATGCTTATCTTCACAGTAATTTTGACATTTTCAACTGCTGAACTCAGCGAATGAGATTCAAAAATCGCACTTCAGATGACGAAAGGGAAAATTCTTAGATAAAACTAGGGGAGCATGTAATTTCTCTGTGGACAAAACCAAAAAGGGGAAAATGCAGCATGTCCATAAATGGAGTCCAACTAAATGCTCAAAGGATATACGATAAATACAGGTTGACGACCGTCTACCTATGATTGCGATGATTTTAATATTTCTACTATTCCACTTAATTATACGTCGCGGCACGGCAGGAAGCCCTCGAACCGAACGAATGTATTTTATTTAGTCGAAAATTATATATAGGTAAATAGGGTTAATTGGGAAATAGGTTCAGCGCAATCAAGAACTTACTAGTTACTTGATAACAGAAGTGCGATTTTTGAAACTCAGCGGTTGAAAATGTCAAAGCGATGCGCGAAAGTGTAGGTATTACTGATCTCGGTATCTACGGCCGAGTGACGAAGGCCTGGCTCAAGATCCGTGCCGCGAGCCAGCCCCGGATCTAGGGGAGGGCAAACGGGGGCCCACGCCCCGGGCGGCAGGTCTAGGGGGCGCCAAAATGAAGAGTGTGAAAAATTTAATATTGCACAAACTTGAAAATATTGAAAAAAAATCTCGAGCTCGCTTCGCTCGCTCCTAGTATTAGATCATATTGCAATGATCTCATTATATTGCGGTATTTTTTATTGTATTGGAAGTATCCAGTCATGCCTATTACAGAATTCGATCCCGATTTTAGATCATATTACGACGAGCTAATCTTATTGCCGTAAAATCTCGAGCTCGCTTCGCTCGCTCCAAGTTTTAGATATTTTAGCCCAAACTGGACCCGACCCTGCCCCTACCCCTGGAAAAAATTATTGCTACTACCTTGGAGGGGCGCCAATGTCAAGTATTTGCCCCGGGTCGGAAAAAGATCTGGGAAGGATCTGGTAGATCCGGGGCTGGCCGCGACGCCGACGTAGGTATACATTCACTTTTCCCTTTTTGTTTCATCTAAGGCATTCTAAGGTACCTACCTAAATTTGAAAATGAAACTCAAAAGCACAAATTATTAAATTTTTTTACATCTAGCGCACACAGTGGTAGAAGTGGTGTGGAAAACTTGCTTCAACTGACGAATTAAGTTTTTGTGATCGGCCTTCTTCATTGGGAACTTACTTTCCTTTATCTGCGATAGAATGTTTTCTATTTGCGGTGCAAGGGTAGTCGCTTTAGTAGTTTTAATCGTCTGTTCCATTCTCAAAGCTCCACGATTGCCACTTTTTATCTTATACTGCGATTTGCGATGCGCCTGTCAGATAACAACTGAATTATATTTTACTGTAAATCCATTAGGTTTTTACAGTTGGTTTAGACGACAAAGTACAGTTCAACCAAGTGATTTTCTTGTTTACTTCAAATATTTAATAGTTCCTAAATAGCCTCGATAGATGGCACTGACGACACATTTGTCAATATAGGAAAAAAGTGTTAAAATATCAATTACTTAATTATTTATACTCAATATCAACAACAATTTGTAATTCTAGAAAATCACTCCTTGAATGTTTTTGACGTAAAATAGAAGGGTGTTTAGTATGGAGATGTGCTATTATTCAGTCGAATCATGAGCTTTCTGTTGGGCGCAATGACTTTTACAAATCTTCTGGAGTTTCCATCGCCGGGGGCGGCGCATACCGTGCACTGCAAAAAATAGTTTTCCTAGCGGTAATATCTGTAAGTACTACAGGATCCTTCACAATATGCTGACGGTTTTTTAAGAGGATACCCAGAACATCAAACTGAAGTACTTTCTCTATGAGACCAATATCGAAATCAGGAAAAACTAATCTGCTGTCCCATACTAGGGTAGGTTTGCAGTTTTGTATGAAACAGCTAATTTTATTTTCGCGACTTTGAAGTTGGTCCCGTCCATGGAGAAAGTTGTTCAGTTTGACGGTCTGATTATCCCATTAAAAAATCGTCAGCATATAAGGAACGACCGATATTCAATTCCGATAGGAAAGCCTCAAAATAAAATATATTTAGGTAGGTACTTCGAAATCATTGATTCGCTTTCGTATTTTCTGTAGATCCGTCATCGTCATTATTTGCCTACACGAAATAGGTAATATTTTATTTTTATCTTCTCATTCATCGATACATATTTCCAGCTTCCTGCTTCTCATTTAAAAAAACGTTTGAAAATAACGCTAAACCCAATTTCTAAGCTTGAATATATATAAAAATATTATGATTATGAGGAATATGACGACATTACTGATTTAACCTTTTCAGCGCCAAAGTCTGATATATCAGACTTTTAAGTTTCGTGCCCTGGCCGCCGATGTCTGATATATCAGACAAAACAAATTGTCGAAAAATCCTTTTATTTTTATCACAAATAAACTTATCAACGTATGTAATATGTTTTCCAGATAGTGAAAAATTTTGGGTTGTGGCGTGTGATGAGCGTTTTCTAAATAAATCCGTGGCGTGGAATGGGTTAAATACAAAATTGTTCATACAAAGCGCTCGTATTGACATTCGATAAAGAGTTGCTGATTTGACTAGGTTGGCAGGTTGGCAAATACCCTTTTGTGATTTTTTTAAACTTTATTGAAAATCAAAACTTGATAGTAAGTAATTGGCAGCAGTAGGTAAGTATTGAAACATTGTGAAATAAATAATCAATGCTGATAATTTGGATATGATAGGTGACTTCAATAAAATGTTAACAGAAAGAGACTACCGCTTTATAACTTTGATGAACAGGGTGAATAGCACAATGAATAGGACAATAAGAAACCATTATTGTATATTTTATACGGAGTGTAAAATTATATTCCGAGCGATAAGTTTACTTTTTGCAACCATCAGCAGCAAGGCTGATTCAGTGTTTATGGGGTGAAGAGCTTTTCTGTGATAGGGATGGACCAGGTCTGCCTGCATAACTTCAGTCGGTTTAGGAGGTACTGATGATTAAAGGTCTGTAAAAAATAAACGATCAGCTGCAAGGCTGATCGTATGATATTATTGTAGTATGCACTGTCGCTATGTGAACAGTACAAAAACTGACATCATCTGGTCATCAGTCGGTTTAGGAGATACAGCCGTTCAAAGGTCGGAACTTTGACTGGCTGTATCTCCTAAACCGACTGACAGAACTTGACAGTTTTTGTACTGTTCACATAGCTACAGTGCATACTACAACAATATCATACGATCAGCTATGCAGCTGATCGTTAATTTTTTACAGACCTTTAATCATCAGTAACTCCTAAACCGACTGGAGTTATGCAGGCAGACCTGGTCCATCCCTATCACAGAGATGCTCTACACCCCATTAACACTGAATCAGCCTTGCTGCTGATGGTTGCAAAAAGTACACTTATCTCTTATAAGTACTATTAAATGCGTTAGGTACATACTAAACAGGATGCCTATATTATGATGCATTACATAGGTAATGGTATTATGATGAACACACGGCGACAGGTCAGGTTACCCTTGTTTGGACTTTGAACTATTAGAAGTTGAACGCTGCGAATCGTGCGAGAGGGTGCGGTATGTTGTTGTAGTTTCGTCTCACAGCACGCTGCGCCCGCGCCGGCATCGGCAGCCGCGTCTATGCAGGCTCTCTACCGCACTATTTTGTGTTTTGTACGTAGTGTAGTTATGGGTATATAGGGTGCGTAACCTGATGTGTCGCCGTGTGTACATATAGGGTCCTTCTTAATATGCTGACACTTTTTTAAGGGGATGATCAGACCATCAAACTGAACAACTTTCTCTATGAGACCAACATCTGCAAAAATCTGCTGTCCCATACATTTAGCTCAAGTAGGTTTGCAGTTTTGTATGGACGAGAAGATTTTTTTTTCGCGATTTCGATGTTGGTCCTATAGATAAAGTTGTTCAGTTTGATGGTCTGATCATCCCCTTAAAAAAGTGTCAGCATATTAAGAAGGACCCTGTATTATACAGGTGTATAGTATAGGTACTCGACCAAAATGAATGGTCTGTCTGAGGCACCCTGTTCTTTAAGTGTAACGCATTTAATTTTACACCGTGTTGTTATACCTACAGGCTCCTTCTTAATATGCTGACAGTTTAAAAGGAGATAATCAGGATTGCGATTTTTGAAACTCATTCACTGAGTTCAGCAGTTGAAAATGTCAAAATTACTGTGGAGATATGCATCTTTCTACTGCTGATTTCACTTTCAAAAATCGCACTATTGAAGTATGATTTTTGAAAGTCAAATCGGCAGTAGAAAGTTGCATATCTCCATAGTAATTTTGACATTTACAACTGCTGAACTCAGCGAATGAGATTCAAAAATCGCCCTCCAGACCTTCAATCAGACCTTCAATCTAAAAAACAACATTCTCTAAGGGAATTACTAACATCCATCGCGAAATAAAATAGCGTTTACCCATGACTGTTACATTTAGGTCGAATAGGTTTGCAGTTTTGTATGAACCAGCCATAAGCAGCGATTACATTACCCTACATTTAGGGCCGATTTCGGCATACATTGCTTGCTTTGTTCGCTACACACTAAAATAGAGAGAACATCAGCTGATATTTCTTTTTCGCGAATTAAATTTTATTCCTATAGATAGGTATAGAGAGTTGTTTAGTATGATGGTCAGGGGTGCGATTTTTGAATGTCACCGCGGTGAGCTTGAACGGTTTTTGAATCTCATAAAATAGCCTTCTCGTACCCATGAGTTCAATACGAGTGGGAAGGGGCACCCGTATTCGTATTGAACTCATGGGTATGAGAATTTAGTCACCGGTGAGACTCAAAAATGCGAACTTTGTGAAATCGGTGAATATCGGCCATTTTACTCAGCTGGAGTGCGATTTTTGAATCTCATTCGCTGAGTTCAGCCGTTGGAAATGTCGAGATTACTGTGGAGATATGCATCTTTCTACTGCTGATTTGACTTTCAAAAATCATACTTCAGGAGTGCGATTTCTGAAAGTCAAATCAGCAATAGAAAGATGCGTATCTCCACAGTAATTTTGACATTTTCAACTACTGAACTCAGTGAATGAGATTCAAAAATCGCACTCCTGCAGTGCGAATTAAATAACTATTGTTGTTCTATATGTCAAGAAGTTAGTTTAAATACCTATTTCTTAATTAAGTACGTTATACCTAGGTGTTATTTTTTAAATTACTTACTGCATTTGTCAAATAAATGAATAAAAATATGAACACAAAGAACAAGGGTTGTCCTAATACTTTCATGATTCTGTTCTTATTTTCTTCAAAAAAACAAGTTGACAATAGATTCAATACAGAAATGTTTCGCAAATTTTAAGTTCACGTTAAAACATATAAAAACAATATAATTTTGATGGAAAAGAAATTTCGCAATACAAAATTGAATCACGTTTTATCCCTTTCATAAAAATTCCATAACTTTCGAATTAAGTAGGTATGCATGAGGTATACCTATATAGCTTATTATTATTATTTATTATATCATGCCCGTGCGTGTTTGAAACATAGAGAATTCACACGCTCCCCCTGGGATTTGAAATTGATTGTCTTTTATTTAGCAGAATTTACAGTTCAGTGGCCCCTCATCACAATATAAATTATTTCTCAAAAAAGAAAGCGTACATTTAAAAAGTGCTACTACAATAAACTACAAAAGTCTTAAAGCTCTTTTTTTACAATTATTATTATCTGTGGTTTTGGGCCTTGACAGGCTTGCTAAGCCTGTGCCACGTAGACCATCGCTGGTCCTTTGTGATCGCCCTTCTTATAGTTCCTTACCAATCCCCACTGCGGCCAGAAATCGCAGTAGATTCTTGATCGGGATAGTTTGTATCTCATCTGGTTTCAGCACCTGCCTACCCAGATGAGTGCTGCGTTTGTACATCAGGGGGCCACAATCACATAGGAGGTGAAGAGGAGTTTCCATCTCCTCCTTGCAAAATCTGCAGCCGGTCGTGTCACTTAAATTCAGTGTGTGCATGTGCTTATTTAATTTGCAGTGGCCTGTGAGTGACCTTGCTATTGTACAAATTTGTTCCTTGCTGAGGGCAAGGAGACCGTTCGCAAGTTTGCGATTGTAGCCTTTGATAAGTGCTTTTGAGTGGCCCATGCCTGGGGTGTTACACCAAAGCTTTATTGCCTCACCAAAGCTGGCCCTATTCAAAGAATCTCGCGTTCGACTATTGGGGATTCCGAGAAAATTTTTTTACAATACCTACTTTATAAGGTTTTTAATAGGTCTCTAAACATACAAATTTCAAAATAGAAAAAAACTGCCACATTTATATGTATAGGCAATTGTATAGGTATTTAATTCGATATTCTTAAAAGTGGAAAGTTTAGAACCTATAAAAGTATTATATAAAAATAGTTTTGGCTTTTGTAGTTTAACGGAGTAACACTTTTAATTTTGGTTTTCTTTATTGAGAAATCTTTAATATTGTGATGAGGGTACAAGGAGCCTTAGGGCGGTATTTAGACGGTTCATTTCTGGATTCGTTTCATTATCGATGCTTCATCGGTGAAGCAAGGACGCAGGAACCATTGTCTCGACAAAACAAATAATAGGTATTGTGTGAATATGACCATTATGACCTCAATCGGTCAAGTCGTTTAGTTACACAATCAAACATACGCACTAACGATTATCTATAAATAATACTGAACAACTTTCCCTAAGAAACCCATAGCAATATAGTAAAATTTTTTTTGGACTTGCCTCACTAAATGCAATCAGTTGATCGAAGTTTCGTATGAAAAGTCGATTTTTTTTGCGAATTTCCTATAAGTTCTTTGAGAAAGTTGTTCAGTATCATGGGTACAATCACACCATTAAAGTAATGCAACTGTTTACCTATACCCTAACACTATCACCCATATTTATTACCTACCGTATACCAAGGTACCTAAGTAATAATGTTGTCGTTATGTTGACTCCATAATAGTCTTAGATTAAAAACATTTACTATACTTATCTATGATAAAGATTCTTTTTATTTTTTATTTTATTTTATTGAATAAAGAAATTTACATAACACAACAAGGGCAAAAACCCGTCCCACGAAAACCTGTATGGGTTTATCTGGGGAAGGGGCGCTCACATTCGCGGACCAAATAGGTATTTTCACACCACCCGCTCGAAAATGGAACATTATACGTCATGTAACTCGAACCTAAAGCAAGTCATTATAGCCCTGGGCCTAGCCGGGCAATAATATTGTACTGAATTTCATTATAACCCGCTGGTCAATAATGAGATTTGAATATGGAACCGCATCCACAGATTATTTACGACCCTTACTTAAAATTCGTATGAAAACTTATCATGGAGACAGGCACCAAAAAGAACTTAATTCGAAATTTGAACTGGCCACCACGAGTATTGAACACAAAAAAAGAAAAAAAGGCGCGAATGCTGCATAAGGCTGCATATCTCTGTACCTATTGCTACGAACAAAGTAATAAAAAAATATTACATTGTACAAACTGGAGTGCGATTTTTGAATCTCATTCGCTGATATCAGCAGTTGAAAATGTACTATGTATGTGTTGCTATAGAGATACGCATCTTTCTACAGCTGATTTGACTTTCAAAAATCGCACTCCTGGAGTATGATTTTTTAATGTCAAATCAGCAGTAGAAAGATTAATAGCAATATTGACATTTTCAACTGCTGAGTTCAAAGAATGAGTTTCAAAAATCGCACTCCTGGTCTAATGTTTCAAATACTTAAGTATACTATTGAACTCTAATACTTTGTTATAAACTCTAATAAAATAATTGGTTTCTTACCATAGAGAATTTACACGCTCCCCTGGGTTTCTAACAGTATTGCTTTTTATTTTCTCGCGGAGGGTGTGAAAAGTAGAGTATGGTCCTCGGGGATAAACGTGTTTTCATCTTGGGCGAGCTTGAACCCCTCGCTTCACTCAGGATTCTAGTCTTAACTCCCTCGCTACGCTCGGGAGTTAACTCTAAACTCCCTCGCTGCGCTCGGGAGTTAACCCTAGAATCCCTCGTTACGCTCGGGATTCAATATCGCGCCCGTGATGAAAGACACTGCTTTATCCCCTTGGTACATAATCTACTATTATACTTTTTCATAGGTATGTTTCATTAAGTATTACATTTAGTTATGAATTTTAGGTAAGTTAAATTAACTTTTTAGGTATGATGCACATAAAGGATGACTCGTATGAGCATTGCCACAATCACCATCCTAGCAGTGAATTGGTAGTTGTGGCAATGCCTGTGTTCTCCCTAAAAGGGATTACCGTCATGAATTTGTGTATGTCTGCACCTATCCACAATATATTATACACAATGCATACACATACGTGTAACTGCAGAGTTAAAGAATATATGGTCTATGTCGGTAAGTGATAATGATAAGTAATGTTTTTTTCTCAAACATGCTTGGAAATGTGAGCATTATTTTGACAACCTTCTTCGAGATAAATCGAATTTGCTATGCCAAATACATGCGCGCAGCGGCCGGCAATGTTGTATGAAAATCCATATCTGTCGTGTTTAGCGGCCAATTAAATTACATACTAAACTCATATCTGTCGTGTAATTTAAAAATGGAACTATCTTTTTCTCCGAAACATGGCGACCAAGGAGGTAACTCATCATTAGTTTTATTTAAATTTCGAACTGGCTTGCAAATAGAACGCTGTTTATTGAAAAAAAAAAACAAATTGTTGTTCGTTGTTCGTCATTGATTTTGAAAAGAGTTTTAATTTCCGCGAATTATTTGAGAAAATTTACTGTTTTAATTTCCGCGCATTATTTGAGAAAAGTACTATACAAGCCTTGGCCACAACTAGGCATTGATGGACTTACGTATGTGTGCCTCGGCTTCGCCTCGGCCCACATTTACACGTTCGTCCATCAATGCCTCTGTTGCTGGCCGCTGCAGTAATGTACTATTTACAATGGGTTTAAACTTAGGATTTGAAATGTAAGTACTTTGTATGTCAACTGGTAGACTGTTAATTATCTTTGGTAAGACATGATTACAGAATCTCTTTCCGTAATTGCTACTATAGTTAGATACTACATACTCTTTCTTATCTGTTAGCTTTCTTAACCTACTATTTTTTATTTTTAAAGGTAGGTTACATAATTTTGAGTATAATCTCAGACATGATTATAGTGTGATAATAGTACATTAGCCTATGGCAAAGAAAATATACACTACCTATGGTCTCCTAAGCTTTAGCCAAAAAGGTAGGGTTTATACCACTGAGGTAGGTACAATGTAGTTTATACAGAAGAGACGCGTGGCGGTGGCGGGTAGTCAAAGTAACACCAATATAAACCTTATATTACGTAGCATAGCGTCGTTTTTTGACGCAAAGAAATATCGCGCCCCTGCCACCAGGCGACGTCGCCTGGAAGCGCGGGCGTAGGTAATTCTCCAAACGACTCTCTCTATGCTACGTACTATAAGGTTTATATTGCCGCACCCCGCCCGCGAAATCACGTCACTTCTGTTTAAACATAAACAGCCCCTTTATTTGGCTAAAGCTTAGGATCTCTTCGAGATCCTTCCTCTGAGGCTTTAGCCCTAAAAATTTCCAAAAAAGTTACCGATTGTCGTAGAACATTGTATATCATAGATATAGCGTGGCCGACATGAAACGGCAATAGTGTGACTTTTGCATACAAAAAGACGGTTTGTTTGGCAAGATGTCATCAACATTCCATAGGTTTGACAGTGGTTTGACATCTTGCCAAACAAAAAAACCGGCCATGGTGACCAAAACAAAAAATAATATTTCTGTCTTTTTTGTTTACATAAGTTTTCATAACTGGGTATCTCGCTCTCTCATTTCTTGGCTCCATCTTTCAGCGTAAGCGAAAAGTTTTTTTTTAATCTAAGTTGTATATAGTATTTTTGTTGTAAGGTTATAACCAGGAAGCAGGTATTTTCTATTCCTTGGAGCGCAGACTGCCTCTGCCCTTAGATCAAAGTAAAATTCATAGACGAAGAATTTTTCGCGTAAAATTACTTTGTTCTAAGTCTCTGCTTAACAAGCGGTGAAACACGATAATACAAGGAGTATTATCGTGTTTCACTATTAGGCAGACGCTTAGAACAATAGTTATTTGTTATGCAAGGCTGCAAAGTTGCTTTTTGGCGCGAGTACTTGTATTGAAACCTGAGCTAGCGAAGGATGCTAGGATTGAACCACGAGCGAAGCGAGTGGTTCAAATATAGAATCCTGAGCGTTGCGAGGGTTTCAAAGGTACGAGACGCAGAATAACTTTGCTGCCGAACGCAACACAAAACTTTTCACCTCACTACAGCGAGGAAAATTTCAATGCACCAACCTCATTTTTAGAATAATCGCACTGGCCAGCACGAAAACAGCATGAAAAAAAACTTGTTTAGGCTGTTTTTCTTTATTGAATAGAAAGATTCGAATTTTAAAAACTCTTTCCACGCTAGCGGGTAAAATGCACTTTTGCACTCAGATTTCGAATGATAAACAGAATCTTTCCGAGCTTGTGAGGTGTACATATGTTCCTTGTTGTGAGGTGAAAAGTAATTTTATCTTAGCCTAGACATGGAGCACGTAATTTTCTCTATGGCTTAGACGGACAGAATTTGTTGCTTTGCGTATACGAAACGAGCGGATATGACGATTTTCTCGTTTTGTCGCTTTGTCGTGCGTGACGTTAAGACCGGTTATGTTGTAACAAAGTTCTCCGAGAACAGACGAGAAAGTCAGAGAAAAAGAATGTGGACACACTTCATTGCTCTCGCGGCGTCTTGAGCCTTAGTTATTTTCCTTGTAACTTCATGGCCAAGAAGAGTGAAGTGCCTGCTCTCATTATTCGAAGTGCGTGTTAAAGTATCGGACTCCAATCCGACAAATAATTTCCCAAATTAAAAAATAAAACTAAATCAATTTTATTTAAAACTATTAATTTTATTCTATTTCTAAATAGATATGATCGAATTCCCTGCAACATAGATTTCCCTGGACGACGGCATGAATAAATCGGCATCAATCAAACGTTTCATAAATAATACCTAATTCATTGTACGTCTTCGACATGGAAAGATATACACGTAGTAAACTTCTCGAAGTTATGTAGAGTATTATTAGGTGGAATCAGGCAAGTCTTGATGCATTCCTGCGAAGATTGGAAATTGTTCTGGTTGCCGCCGCATCCCGAATACAGGCGACGTCTGCACGACCTGGAAAATAAATAAATTTAATGTATATGTTACCGGCCAAACCCGATTTTAGGACAAACTAGTTTTTCCTAGGTCAAACCAGTTCATCCCATATGCGATAGGATAAACCGGTACAGACTAGGCTAAACTGATTAGACCTATGGCCGATAGGAGGAACTAGTTTAGCCTAGGCTGAACTGATTGAGCCTAATATAAATAAGTACACTTCAGGATAAACTGTTTTGCCTAGTCTATACTAATTCTGCCTAGTCAAAATGTCGTAACATGTTTGCTCCGATGCGCTGCGATTCTATATTGCACCCCTTACTACTGTCAAAAAGGGGCCGGGCCTCCGCCGCTCCGCTACGGCCCCGGTGCCAATGCCGATACAGATAAGTTTTTTTCCTCTGTGTCGGTTCTCGCGCGTGCCTCGATTGCCCTCCCTAGGCCTACTAGGCCAAACCAGTTTATCCTGAAGTGTACTTATTTATATTACGCTCAACCTAGGCTCAACCAGTTTAGCCTAGGCTAAACTAGTTCCTCCTATCGGCCATAGGACGAACTAGTTTAGCCTAGTCTGTACCGGTTTATTCTATCGTATAAAGGATGAACTGGTTTGGCCTAGGAAAAACTAGTTTGTCCTAAAATCGGGTTTGGCCGGTAACATATACATCACATTTTCTATGGCGTGATGCTATTGTCGCAGTGCATTCCACGAGTGATATTGTCGCACCGATACTCGCCGAATCACAAAATTCCTAAGCGTCTAGCCGCGTTGAAATCGTCGTGTAGTTTAGCTCTGTCATTTAGTTTGGAATTAGGTGGCTCGGCGAGACTATCACTATGATAATATCGCCCTAAGAGATGGCGCCTAAGCAAAGAGGACAAGGCGCATTTTCAGAATTGTGGAAACGAGCGATTGAACCACGGGCTGTACCAGTCAGTCTAATGATATGATTTCTCTACTTGTGCGCGACTCTGCTTTTTACCCGACTGCGTCAGAAGGAGGGTTATGTTTTTCGAGCGTATGTATGTATGTAAGTATGTATGTATGTTTGTATGTCTATTTCTTTGGCACGGCCTACAGCCTAAACGGCTTGATGGATTTTGACGTATGAGGTGTCATTAGATTCGTAAAAATTATGAGAGTGTCATAGGCCATATTATTTTTTATGGCGTCTGCGAAATAAAAAAAGGGGGGAATAAAAAAAACTTTTTTTGTAAAAAAATACAATATGGGTATCAAATGAAAGCTAGTAAACAGACGATTCCAAATATATATATATTATAATACTTGTATGCTACCATTTCGACACAAGACTAAAAAGTATGAAATAAACTAATATAAATTATTACGAAAAACAAAAAACCCGACTGCATAAAAAAACTATTAACTGAAAAGAGAAAAACAAGCTGTATAATCACTAATCAGCTATAAGAACACTAAGCAAATATAATTTGAATGTTATTAGGTAGGTATTGCAGGCGGGGACAAAGCAAAGGTACTTACGTAGGTACAAACGTTTTATAATTCTTCTTTGTCCCCGTTTGCGATACCTGCCTAATATAATAACATTCAAATTATATTTGCTTAGTGTTCTTATAGCTGATTAGTGATTATAGAGCTTGTTTTTCTCTTTACAGTTAATAGTTTTTTTATGCAGTCGGGTTTTTTCAATACTACATCTCGCGGCAAGAGAAGCTTTCGCTCTCCTAAAAGCGCGGAAATAGGTCATTTTCTATGCAGCGAAGGCGCGTCGCGCGCTTAATTGTGTGTCGAGAAACCATTCTAGAGGAATAGAGCCTAACGTCTTTTAAGAAAGAGGCCGCCCAAGTTCAAATGGCAGGATGGTGCTGTAAACTTGTAAAGCTGACGATAACGATAAGTGGAAGTGGAAAATCTGATCAGAGAAAAACGCTTTATGTTCTTAATTTGTGCAGCGGAATAGATTTGCACCAAAAAGTGTTTAGGGTTAAAAGTATTTTTAGTGATCTCTCAGTGACAGCATCATATTTAAACATGACTGTATAAGTCTAAATACTTGTTGGTACAAGCCAGCCTACCAGTCTTACAGTATCAGGTAGTTAGGTTATAAGAAGTTAAGTTTACAATATTAGTTTAGTTAAGACACTCACTTCGCGATCCTGTCCCAAGCCCAGCGGTTAAAGTATCCGAAGCAGGTCCCGTAATCGAAGGCTAAGTTACAGAAATGTGGGGTCTCCGCTGAAAAAAAAGTTTTTCATCTGTTTTACTAATATAGACAATACAGGGTGAAATTGATATCATTAGCTTCCTTTTAAACTAACGGTCTACCCATCAAACTGACTGAACAACTTTTACTATGGGAGCAAACCGATCGGAGCAACTAAAAAATCAGCTGTTGCATACATTTGAGTCGAGTAGGCACTGCAGTTTAGTATGGAACTGCAGATTTTTTTGTTGCTCCGATCGGTTTGCTCCCATAATAAAAGTTGTTCAGATTGATGGTTAGACTCTTTGTTAAAAAGGATGCTAATGATATCAATTTCACCCTGTACAGTAGTGACATCTTCTCACCAACTTAAAAAGTTTTTTATGCCATAATCATAAATGTCTTTTGAAATTTGTTTTTTTAATCGGTTTAGTGCTTCATGTTACGATTTCGAAGCACGTTCTTTTTTTTTTAAATTTCTTGTTATATTTTTATAGGTTTTTTTTTATTTTCTTGTAAAATTTTTATGAGAGGTATTTTTGGTTTCCATAAATTGTACCAGCGCATTTTTCGTCAATTGTCCTCTGAGTGTGATACGTAAGTTGCGTAACCTATTCTAGTTAGATATACAATTAAAAACATTGGGTGCTCTCACTGCACTGATATATTATTGTTTTCACACACGCCGTTGCATCGGTTCGTAGGTTATCATCCGGGGTGAATTTACAAATATTGCGCTCCTATACAAATATATTTGGCCGCCCCCATTACTGCAGCTTTTCAGCGGCGGATGGGCCTGTTTGTCGTCGAGATTTGTGCCAGCAAAAGTTCTATGGTTTTAAGACATTTAAGAATTGACCGACAAGAGTGGTCAGTTAACTATTTCACATTGCCAAGAGTTACATCCAATCAGCATCCAATCTAGAGCGAGCGAAGCGAGTTCAAAATTTGACAGAACTGTGATCAGAATTGTATTTTGTGTTAATATATGGAGAGAGCGAAGCGAGCTCGAGATTTTTTTCGTTATACCTACGACTTGGTTGTGCTAGAACTCTTATCAGTCTATGTATGTAGTGCATAGCTCGAAATTTCGCAACACTATAACTTGGCAATAATCAGAACTCTATCTATCTGTATTTTTAGCACTGCCGTACGCATATAGGCCAACAACGGAGTGGAAGCAGTCGCCGTGGCCGAAATCGGTCAGGAGCAATACGTACATACATACATACATACGCATGCAAAGCTAAAAATATACACAGAAACTGAATCGAGCGAAGCGAGCTCGCAATTTTTCCGCAATACGGCTTGGCTGTGATTAACTTTGTCGATATACAGGGTGATTTTTAATAGGTCTGTATGGCTTAAAGGGGAAAGAGTACAGCCCATTAGAAGTCTAAAACTGTATGGAACCCCTGGTCGAAAACCTGAAAAATAACTTTAAAATTTGAAGTAACTTATGAGATTTTTTGTTTTTAGTTTATGAATAATTTACCCAGTAAACAGAAAACGTAAAAAAAAATGCATGCAATAAGTATTTATTTTTACTTTTATGCTTTTACCTTAAATTTTGGTAATTTTCGAAAAAAAGTTAGTGTCCATTATTTCCGAAACCAGTGATTTTCGACCAGGGGTTCCGTACAGTTTTAGACTTCTAATGGGCTCTTTCCCCTTTAAGCCATACAGACCTTCGATAAAGTATAGGGGTAGATTTTGAAACGCCGCTCGGAAAATGGCACCATCAAAACAAAGCACAATCTGGCAGTGTGCATTGTTTCGCTCTCAGTCGCTAATCGACCGTGCCTGCAAAAACAACTCACGAAAAGTGCAAAAAACAATGTGGAGTGTCATACTTTCAGTAAGTATCGCTTTGTAATCACATTATCTTCAATATTTGTCATATATCATGGCATTTAATCACATTTTTTCAATATTTTTGTTCATTTACAACCACGCGGCAAGCACGCAACTATCCCTTTCACTCTCGCCTACGCGAGTATAAGCGAAAAAGAACCGAGGATTATGTCGCCGTACTATTCTAACGCACACCAAATTAAATGAGCACGTCTCGCTCCGCGTGTGCTGTTCTCGGCAATGACCTTTGGTTCCGCAGTTCCAAAATGACGTTACACGCATATCCTTTGAGACGATTTTGTGCTTTATTGATATAGCAGTAAAGGCAATTTCAAAATGAATTTTTTAATAAGTAAAAACTACAACAAATGGCTACCGTAGTTATATCTGTGTAAGTATGAATTGACGCGGCGCCGCAGATTGGATGTGATTTTGTATAAGACTGTTTGTCTATTCTATATTTGGTCGCAGATACAGACAGACCTATTAAAAATCACCCTATATACATGCAGCGCAAAAAGATAAACCAGAGCGAGCATAGGAAATTTTTTCACGATATGTCTGGGCTGTGTTTGTATGCAGTGGTATAATAAAATATCAACTAGAACGAGGAAACAGAACAGGGACCGCTATTTTTTTTCTAGTCCCATAATAGTTAGAATCGTATCCCAAAAAAAAAAGAGCGCCTCCTATGGTGAAATTGCAAAGCGGTCAGTTTGATGCAGACTTTGGCCTTGCCTTTGGCCATACTGAATTTCTTTGGGCAATAATTTCCTGCCCTTGAACCGCCCGCCCTTAGCACATGCCCATTTTGCCCTTAGGAGAATACGCCCTTGAGGTTATCCGCGAATTAAAGGACAGACATAGCTTTGCACTTGCACCTTATTTCCGCGCAGAGAGAGACTAGCTATTTATTTAATTATGTTTGCAGTGATTCTTCTGTATGGTTATGGTAGTACTAGTATTTATTCTGTGCCTGCTGTGACTGTGACAGCACAACATGACATTATACAGGGTCCAAATTAATATATAGAAAATAACATAATGTTTCTACTTACTAGGTTTGTCATTTGTATTAAGAACACAATACTTTTGGCATTCTGCTAGGGTCTCGAACCTGTTGCCGTTGCCCTGGCAGCCACCCCAGAAGAAGCGGTAGCATTTTCGTTGCCTGACGTCGAAGTACCACTGGATGATCTCCGCACGACATGGGCCCGTGTCTGGGCGGAGGAAGCAGCTCTTGTGACGAGCTGGGGATAAGGGAAATATTGAAAATTATTGAAAAGATTGGTCCTGCGCTGCCCTCATAGACTAAGAGCTGGCTACGTAATTTCAAAATGATAAGGTGTAGTAAAAATTTTTATGTAGAAACCTTCCTTACTGGCTAACAAGTACATTGCACTGACTGAGATGGGCGTGGGGTCAAACACGTCAATTTTTAATCAAAATAAAATCATTCGGTGCAGTTCTGAAAATTTGTCGTAGTTATAGTTTTTAACAGTAGAAATAACGTAAAATTATTGCCAGAAGTCTAGGTCGGGGATAAAACGTTGCCAGAAGTCGATAATGTTGTTAAAAAATACTCAAAATAAAATGATAAGGTGCAGTTCTGGCAATTTAGTTTTTACATAATTCATGGCTTCAAACAGCTGTAAATAAATTGCCAGAAGGCTAAATGGCTAAGTGTATGAAAAAATGACTTTGAATTGTGGTTTTTTTTACGTTTTCTTATAATTTGTTCGACCAAGTAGTGAAAATGTTATAGTATGCTATATATTTGTACTCTGCTCACAAAGCCCTTTTATTTGACATCCCACATGGTCGGCAGGGTGCACCACGAGCAGATGAGGTTGGCAGTTGGGTTGTCGCCATAATCTACCGCGTTTACCCCTTACACCCCATTATAGTATGTTATATATTTGTAATCTGCTGACAAAGCCCTTTCATTTGACACCCCACATGGTATGTTTGAAAGATAATTGTTTTTTCTTTTTGCTGCCATACCTATTCATGACGTCACAGTTTCTACCCCCACAGTCTGAGCGCTTTTCATCTCATATATTTGTGTTCAGGACGTTAAACTGAACGTATTGATACCAAAAATACCATATCCGAGACGATGCACAGTGGGTCGATACAGTTGTTAAGAGGATACGATTCGGAGCGCTCTTCGTACAAACGAAGTCTGGTTATATTATCAAAACTAACCAATTTTAATTGGTTAGTTAAATATTTCATTGACTTTAGTCAATGAAAATTTTTACACACAATCTAGAAACTAATATCTGTGCTTGACATTTGTCGGATTTCCGTAAAGTTGTGTAGTTTCAAAGTTATCGTGGCTCAAAGTTTTCCACACAATTCTTAGTATTGGTTTGTATTGAAAATATAACCAGACTTTTTTTGTATGGAGCGCGCTCGGCGCTCTAAATTCTAATCCCTTTAATTTTTTTTCTAATTTTAATTACAAGGTGCAGTTCTGACAAATTCGTTTTTATGTTATTAATGTCTTAAAAACTGACTACTAATTGCCAGAAGGCAAGAGGATGGCTGTGTGTACAAAAATGATAACATCATCAGAAGTTGGTACCTATAACGGAAGGCAATTCATTGAAATTAAAATAATAAGGTGCAGTTCTGGCAATTAGAGTCGTGATTGTAATTTGAGTCATGTAGGCTTTTACAGCTTAGTATGGAACAACCGATTTTTTTGCGCAGACAGGTTTGCTCCCATAGTAAAAGTTATTCAGTTTGATGGGTAGAGTATGTGGTTTAAAGGTTAATGATACTTTTCCTTACATCCTGTATACAGGGTGTTAGGGTGAACAGTTGCATGACTTTAAGGGGTGATTGTACCCACGATAGTGAACAACTTTCCCTAAGACACTTATTGGAAATTAGTTAGAAAAATGTGGACTTCCTATACTAAATGCAATCAGCTGATCGAACTTTTGTATGAAAAGTCGAAAGAATTTCTTGCTAATTTCCTATACGTTTCTTTGGGAAAGTTGTTCAGTATCATGGGTACAATCACCCCTGAAAGTAATGCAACTGTTTACCGTAACACCCTGTAGTTGCTACAACTAACTAATTAATATTTATCCTATAATTTGATTACTCTCTGGTACAAAGCTACAAAAGCTCTGGAGTGCGATTTTTGAATCTCATTCGCTGAGTTCAGCAGTTGTAGATGTCTAAATTACTGTAGAGATATGCATCTTTCCTTTATACTGCTGATTTGACTTTTAAAAATCATACTTCAGGAGTGCGATTTTTGTAACTCAAATCAGCAGTAGAAAGATGCGTATCTCCACAGTAATTTTGACATTTTCAACTGCTGAACTCAGCAAATTAGATTCAAAAATAGCACTCCTGGTTAGAGTACAGTAGCTAGATATTTTTTTCAGTGTTACTTGGCAGCTGAGGGATGTGCCTTCGAAAATATGTTCTTAACTCCCGCACTTAGCATTCTGCCTTTGCATAAATATTATAGCTAACTAATAGCATAATTATTGAAAAGAGTCAAATTACTAGAACTGCACCTTATTATTTTAATTTCAATGAATAGCTTTCCGTTACAGTGATATTATCATTTTTGTACATAAAGTCATCCTCTTGCCTTGTGGCAATTAGTAGTCAGTTTTTTAAGACATTAATAACATAAAAATGAAATTGTTAGAACTGCACCTTGTAATTAAAATTAGAAAAAAAATAAAGGGATATAATTTAGAGCGCCGAGCAAAAAAAGTCTTTTCAATGTGTGGAAAACTTTGAGCCACGATAACTTTGAAACTACACATTTTTACGAAAATCTGACAAATGTCAAGCACAGATATTAGTTTCTAGATTGTGTGTTGAAATTTTCATTGACTTTAATTGGTTAGTTTTGATAATATAACCAGACTTCGTTTGTACGGAGAGCGCTCCGAATCGTATCCTCTTAACAACTGTATCGACCCACTGTGTATCGTCTCGGATATGGTATTTTTGGTATCAATACGTTCAATTTAACGTCCTGAACACAAATATATGAGATGAAAAGCGCCCAGACTGTGGGGGTAGAAACTGTGACGTCATGAATAGGTATGGCAGCAAAAAGAAAAAACAATTATCTTTCAAACATACCATGTGGGGTGTCAAATGAAAGGGCTTTGTCAGCAGATTACAAATATATAACATACTATAATGGGGTGTAAGGGGTAAACGCGGTAGATTATGGCGACAACCCAACTGCAAACCTCATCTGCTCGTGGTGCACCCTGCCGACTAACCGACGAGGCTCTGGCGACCGATTGATGGCAGTATATCCATCCAAAACAGGCTATACAAAAATTCCTCGACCGATGATGGGCAGCAGCATCACCGGTGCAAGTGGTATAGTCCTGCGATCACCAACCCGCTCTGCCAAGCGTGGTGATTATGGCATTTTTACCTCCCAAATATGGAATTTAGTCCCACATGGCCCCGGCCCCTAGTTCCCGGCGGCTCTACTATTCCAGGCTACGGCAGCGGTCTAGGTAACGGTAGGGCGGGGGGTGCTAAGAATCCCCGGGTTACGAGAGGCTGCCAACAACAACGACTTTTACTGGCTACTTATAACGGACGAACACTGATGGAGGACGAAAAGATTACGGAACTCGAGGTAGAACTAACTAAGATTAAGTGGCACATTCTTGGGTTGTCAGAGGTCCGAAGACAGGGGGAGGATACGATGACCCTGGAATCTGGCCACTTGTTCTACTTCCGAGAAGGCGAAAGGCTGTCCCAGGGTGGCGTAGGATTTCTCGTCAACAAAGCCCTCATCAACAACGTAGTGGAGATCAGTAGTGTGTCGAATCGGGTAGCGTACCTCGTACTGAAACTCACCAAAAGGTACAGCTTGAAGGTTGTACAGGTATACGCGCCGACTACGACGGGCTCTGACGAAGAAGTCGAATCGGTATACGAGGATATCTCTAGAGCTATCAACGATACCGCAAAGACTCATTTCACGGTTGTGATGGGGGATTTCAATTCCAAAGTGGGAGTACAGGAGAACGATGAGTCGAAAGTGGGTCCGCACGGTATTGGTAACAGGAACCAGAGAGGGCATATGCCCTCGCCTCTCTAGGAAGCCGACTAGCATATGCTAGTCGGCTTTCTAGAGAGGCAAGGGCTATACTTGATGAACTCATTCTTCAAGAAGCAGCCCCAAAGGAGGTGGACCTGGCGAAGCCCTGACGGCCGGACAAAAAATGAGATCGATTTCATCATGACTGATAAACGGCACATATTCAGAGATGTATCAGTGATCAATAGGTTTAACACCGGAAGTGATCACCGACTTGTCCGGGGCACTCTGAATATTAACTACAAGCTCGAAAGAAGACGTCTGATGAAATCGACTCTCCGTCCCACATTGCACCAAACTGTAGCTGGAAGTGACAGCTTCCAACTTGACCTCCAGAACAGATTTGATTCGTTGGAAACCACCGAGGAAGTTGGCGAGGCTACAAACCAACTAGTGAAAGCTCTCCGTGAAGTGGGCTACAGGCATTTCCGCACGCAGCGTGTGGCAAAAGAATCCAAACTCTCAAGCGAGACCCTGGAGCTCCAGGAATTTCACGTCTATGCCTCATTAGCTAATGAGGCATAGACGTGAAATTCTATCTGCGCAAGAGTTTTCGGCAGAGCATCGGGCTCTCAATAAACAAATAAAAAAGCTGATACGACGCGACCTCCGAAGCTTCAACACACGCTCCATAGAGAAGGCGATTGAGCAGAACCGGGGGTCGAAAGTGTTCGCTCAGCAGCTCGGGAGAAGCCACCTTTCGAAACTCAAAACCGCAGATGGGAAGATCGTTGCCTCTAAGCCGGAGCTCCTCACAGAAGTCGAGAAGTTCTATGGAAGTCTGTATGCAACACACGCTCCAAAGCCTGTACCTCGTAACACCGACCCCAGAGCCCCACTAGTACGCCACTACACGGACGATATCCCGGACGTTGACTCGAGCGAGATTAGGAAAGCCCTCAAACAACTAAAAAATAACAAAGCTCCGGGTGAAGACGGAATAACAACAGAGCTTCCGAAGGCTGGAGGTACTCCTGTCCTGAAGGCCCTAGGAAAGCTCTTTAATTCCGTCATTCACAATGGCATAACACCGGAGGCGTGGAGCGGAAGTGTTGTGGTCTTGTTCTTCAAGAAAGGAGATAAAACCCTCCTCAAGAACTACAGACCGATCTCACTTCTGAGCCACGTCTATAAACTGTTCTCGAGGGTTATTACGAACCGTCTCGCTCGAAAATTCGACGAGTTTCAGCCCCCGGAGCAGGCCGGGTTTCGAAAAGGATACAGTACCATAGACCACATCCACACGGTAAGGCAGATTATAGAGAAAACTGAAGAGTATAATCAGCCTCTGTGTCTAGCCTTTGTGGACTATGAGAAAGCCTTCAACTCGATCGAGACCTGGGCTGTTCTGGAATCCTTGCAGCGATGCCAGATAGACTGGCGATATATAGAGGTGCTCAGATGTCTGTATGACGCCGCCACTATGTCCGTTCAAGTACATGATCAGCAGACGAAGCCGATCCAACTGCTAAGAGGAGTGAGACAGGGGGATGTTATTTCCCCGAAACTGTTCAACAATGCGCTGGAAGACGTGTTCAAGACGCTTAATTGGAAAGAACGAGGCATATGTGTGAACGGCGAGTACATCTCACATCTGCGCTTTGCGGATGACATTGTCGTCATGGCGGAATCGATGCAGGACCTCAGTGGCATGGTTAGCGACCTTAATGCCGCTTCCCGACGGGTCGGTCTCGGCATGAACTTAGACAAGACGAAAGTCATGCTAAATTCTCATGTCGAGCCAGAGGCGGTATACGTCGGTGAGGCGGCGATAGAAGTTGTGCAAGACTATGTCTATCTTGGACAGACTATAAGACTAGGTAGAAACAACTTCGAAAAGGAGGCCGCTAGGCGCATCCAACTGGGATGGGCTGCTTTCGGGAAACTCCGTCATATATTCTCCTCGGCTATACCACAATGCCTCAAGACGAGGGTGTTCAATCAGTGCGTCCTGCCAGTAATGACATATGGTGCGGAAACATGGACCCTGACGATAGGACTAGTTCATCAATTCAAGGTCGCTCAGCGAGCTATGGAGAGAGCTATGCTCGGTGTTTCTCTGAGAGATCACATTAGAAATGAAGTGATACGTCAGAGAACTAAAGTGGTTGACATAGCTCAGAAAATTAGCAAGCTGAAGTGGCAATGGGCTGGTCATATCTGCCGAAGAACTGACAACCGGTGGGGTGTCAGAGTTCTAGAGTGGAGACCGCGAACTGGTAGGCGTAATGTCGGACGCCCTGCTTCCCGCTGGAGAGACGACCTAAAAAAGTAGCGGAGAGCGACTGGATGAGGAAAGCCGAGGATAGAGTTTTGTGGCGCGCCTTGGGAGAGGCCTATGTTCAGCAGTGGACGATGATAGGCTGATGATGATGATGATGATGAACATACTATAACAATTAAATAACTATAACTATTAAATAATCTGTGCTATAACATTTTCACTACTTGCTAGAACAAATTATAAGAAAACGTAAAAAAAAAACACAATTCAAAGTCATTTTTTCACACACTTAGCCACCATTTAGCCTTCTGGCAATTTATTTACAGCTGTTTGAAGCCATGAATTATGTAAAAACTAAATTGCCAGAACTGCACCTTATCATTTTATTTTGAATATTTTTTAACAACTTTATCGACTTCTGGCAACGTTTTATCCCCGACCTAGACTTCTGGCAATAATTTTACGTTATTTCTACTGTTAAAAACTATAACTACGACAAATTTTCAGAACTGCACCGAATGATTTTATTTTGATTAAAAATTGACGTGTTTGACCCCACGCCCATCTCAGTCAGTGCAATGTACTTGTTAGCCAGTAAGGAAGGTTTCTACATAAAAAATTTTACTACACCTTATCATTTTGAAATTACGTAGCCAGCTCTCCGTCCATCATCCAACGGGTTTCCACCGCCTTCACCAGGTTGTCGGTCCACCTTGTGACCCCACCCTGCGCTCTCCGGTACGCGGTCGCCATTCGAGAATTCTTCGGCCTCATCGGCCATCGGTCAAGAAAGGTCGTTGTGGCGATCCTTGGGGCAGGCCTATGTCCAGCAGTGGACGTCCATCGGCTAAGATGATGATTAAAAAAAACTATTAACTGAAAAGAGAAAAACAAGCTCTATAATCAATTAATCACTAATCAGCTATAAGAACACTAAGCAAATATAATTTGAATGTTATTAGGCAGGTATTGCAGGCCGACAAAGAAGAATTATAAAACCTACGTACTTTGGTTTGTCCCTGCCTGCAATACCTACCTAATAACATTCAAATTATATTTGCTTAGTGTTCTTATAGCTGATTATAGAGCTTGTTTTTCTCTTTTCAGTTAATAGTTTTTTTATGCAGTCGGGTTTTTTGTTTTTCGTAATTATTTAGTTTATTTCATACTTTTTATTAGTCTTATGTCGAAATGGTAGCATAAAAGTACTATAATATATATATATTTGGAATTGTCTGTTTACTAGCTTTCATTTGATACCCATATTGTATTTTTTTACAAAAAAAGTATTTTTTATTCCCCCCCCTTTTTTTAATTCGCAGACGCCATAACAAAATAATATGGCCTATGACACTCTCATAATTTTGTACGAATCTAACGACACCTCATACATCAAAATCCATCAAGCCGTTTAGGCTGTAGACCGTGCCAAAGAAATAGACATACAAACATACATACATACATACATACATACTTACATACATACATACTTACATACATACGCTCGAAAAACATAACCCTCCTTCTGGCGCAGTCGGGTAAAAAGACTAAGGCTCAGCGCAAACGTGCCACCGGCCACAGCCACCAGTGACTGTCGCGGTCGCGGACACTGCTGTAGGGAGTGGCAGATATCGGCTACACGATTATCCTGTAGATTGGGCACACCTTGAACAATTAACTGTCATTTTATGTAAATGGGAAAAATGTACAAGAGGTAAGCATGTGCAATACTGAGTGAGTGCGACCGAGAAAGGAATACATCGCGACGCACACGTGTGGCACACGTTTTCCCATTTATATAAAATGACAGCAAATTTTTCAAGGTGTGCAAGGGTAATCTACAGGATAATAAAAGTATAATAAAAAAAGTAAGAGTTTAGATACCTCTAAGGGAATGAGCTACTTGTAGACAAAATTTTCGTTGGTTCGGATTTGAAGTTGTTTTATGTTTATATTTTTTAGAATGATAACATTGTAATTCTAATAGAGACAGAAGACAGAATATTTGAAAAGTAATTGTAAAAAGATTGTGTTCCATCTCTTCACTTCAACATTTCTAGATTTTATGTGAATAATGTAATAAAGTATGTAAGTAATGTAAAGTAAATGTTTTTACGTAGGTAATAAAAATATTTATGGAATCAATAAAAATATATTTTGCAACCATTGACGTAAAAAGTCATAGAAAATGCATACAAAAACCAAGCCAATAAAAAAAAAATACTCAAAACGCAGACTGAAAATTATCACGACAACCTGGAGTGCGATTTTTGAAAATCAGACGTTCAAAACGAGTAGTAGAAAATGACGTAAAATCGATGATTTGCCATTTTTGAATTCAACTTTCTATCACTTGCAACGAGTGCTCCGAACCACTCGTATCCAATTCTACCACTCGAATGTTTGACGTTTGTAATGTTGTCAGACGTCAACAGATTTAACTTTTTTTCTACGTTCCGTTAACCCATAATTTTGGCGGTAAAGTCCGATTTGAAATGTTACTATGAAACCATTCATTCGTTCGTTCGTTCAATTGAAACGTTTTCTGTGTGAATCGAAACGGTTTTGGCACATCCGAACGATTTCAAAAATAGAGAAAAACGTAACCACTCGGAATGAAAATCTCAATTCGTATGCGAATGTCAAGTCGCTCGTATGATTTTCAAAAATCGCACTCCTGAGCGCATATACTGTAGACCTCGCATGCCACCCCCCAAAAAACGATAAAAATCGAGATGCGCCTCCATCTTTATTTTTTTATGTAGGCCAGAAAGAGCTCGCATGACGTTTTTCTCATTTAAACGCTTTGTCGTGGGTGGCATGCTGGCCGTGCTGGAAAGGGATCGAGATATTATGACAAAAAATATATTTTAAAAGTTGTGCCTGTGTATAAATCAAACAAAAATATCACACGCAGAAAGGGACAAATAACGTGGATTTTCTCTCGCTCACTCCGTGTAATTAGTGTATAAGTAGGTAAGCCTGTCTCGTTTTCGCTACAATTATTATTTTAAAGTCAGTTCTACAGGGTGAAATTGATATCATTGGCATCCTTTTAAACTAAGAGTCTACCCATCAAACTGAACAACTTTCACTATGGGAGCAAACCGATCGGAGCAAAAAAAAAAGTCAGCTGTTCCATACTAAACTGCAACGCCTACTCGACTCAAATGTATGCAACAGCTGATTTTTTTTGTGCTCCGGTCGGTTTGCTCCCATAGTGAAAGTTGTTCAGTTCGATGGGTAGACTCTTAGTTTAAAAGGATGCCAATGATATCAATTTCACCCTGTATATTCTATCCTTCAAAATAGATAAAGTACACTGCAGTCATATATTTTTATAGTCATACTGCTTCATGTGTTTGTTACAAAAGGTCTTATGGGTTAACATTGGAATTATTTTTTTTATTTATATTTTTATACAGGGTGTAAGGAAAAGTATCATGTACCTTTAAACCACATACTCTACCCATCAAACTGAACAACTTTTACTACAGGAGCAAACCTGTCAGCACATAAAAAAATCAGCTGTCTCATACATTTGAGTCGAGTAGGTATTGCAATTTAGTATGGAACAGCAGATTTTTTGTGCTGACATGTTTGTTCCCATAGTAAAAGTTGTTCCGTTTGATGGGTAGAGTATGTGGTTTTAAGGTTAATTATACTTTTCCTTACACCCTGTATATGTAGTTTATAAGAAATCGGTTCTTGTATTTTACTCTGTATTTTAGTGTTCATGTTTTGTTGTAAAATACGTGTCCGTATAGCTAGCGTACACATGAAAGAGATTTGGCTGGGACTAGTGCCAATAAATAGTTCCTAAATAGTGCCTAATTAGTACCTAGGTCAAATAAATAGTGCCTCTGTACTTTACGAGATATCGATTTTTTTTACCTGGTACGCTGGCTTGACGTCAAGGTAGCGTACACATTTTGTGTGGCGAAAACGGCTTGCATTGCAGCATCGAATTTACACTCAAAAAATAGTTCTCAAATAGTGCCCTAGGCATCCAAAATCTCATGAGGCTAGGTCTTCAGGGAGCGGAGATATAAATAAGTCTTTTAAATAAACCACGGAGCTGGCGTTGCGCTGGCGTACATACACGAATTAACAATTTTTTTCTTACAGAAGGAGACGTTTCTTTTTATAAAAACTACATCAAATAAATAGTTCCTGAAATAGTGCCTCTGTCAGTACTAATATTTTATGTAAAGTCTTAGTGAAACGATATAAAAAATCGATGCAAGTACGTAGAACTTTGCATCGATTTTTTTTGCATTAGTTTTTATAAAAAGAAACGTCTCCTTCTGTAAGAAAAAAATTGTTAATTCGTGTATGTACGCCAGCGCAACGCCAGCTCCGTGGTTTATTTAAAAGACTTATTTATATCTCCGCTCCCTGAAGACCTAGCCTCATGAGATTTTGGATGCCTAGGGCACTATTTGAGAACTATTTTTTGAGTGTAAATTCAATGCTGCAATGCAAGCCGTTTTAGCCACAGAAAATGTGTACGCTACCTTGACGTCAAGCCAGCGTAGGTACCAGGTAAAAAAAATCGATATCTCGTAAAGTAGCCAACGTACCAGGTAAAAAAAATCGATATCTCGTAAAGTAAGTATAGAGGCACTATTTATTTGACCTAGGTACTAATTAGGCACTATTTAGGAACTATTTATTGGCACTTGTCCCAGCCAAATCCCTTTCATGTGTACGCTAGCTATACGGACACTAAAATACGGTATAATATTTGATTTATTGATCGATTGAATCCTAGACGATAAGTTTCATAAATTATAATGTTGTTCAATCAGACCTTATGATCATTTTGCAGTTTTTCTGGCATACTAATCTATGACACTTCTAAACATGTTTGTAAGGAACTGTGCATCTTTGATTTTGGTTTGGTTTTTAAATTAATCTTAACAATATAGAGCAAATCTGTTCTAGTTTAATTTTAAAATTGTGGATATTTCTTAGTTATGATTTTGTCAAGGTCTAGATTAAATATCAAAAGTACTTAACATTGTACGGTTATAAATATTTGGTAAAATTAAGAGTTGTTACTGAAAAAATCGTAGGCTTTATCAGTAATACATGCAGTGGAGTATGTGAAACGTTTTGTAATACGTAATGACTTATATTCTAAAAAAAAATGTTTACCTGTTTTGTCCCACTGCTGGGCAAAGGTCTCCCCTAAACTCTTTCACGTCTCTCAGTTCGGTGCTACACCCCTCACTCATTGCAGTAGGCATCCAGCTCTCAACACCTTTTCCGGGTTCTGCCTCTACCTAAGCTCCCGTAGTGAGGCACCCATTGCGTAACAATTGATGTGCATTCTGCAAACATGCCCAGAATGGTTCCATTTTAGTTTTGCTGACTTTTCTCCTTGACCCACAATACGACTTCGAAGGCAATATCAATCTGTGGCTTGTATTTGTAGAAGATAAAGTTACTATACCAGGAATAGAGAGACTGACACTCTCTATTCCTGGTATGTACTGACTGAGATTACCTAGCAACTCCATTGTATAATAGAAAGAGATACGTAATGCGAGGCAATAGAACCGTTTTTGGGAACTTATTGGCATAAGCATAAGCATATGCTCACGACTATATTCCCCGAGGGGGTAGTCAGAGATATTCTGAAACTTCAGAACATCCACGTTTCACTAGTAGTACCGAAGCTCTGTCCAGTGTGACGGGGAGTGAGCCCGTCGCCACTTGTAATGGACAGTAGGTATGATACATGCCTCGAAAGTGAAGCATGCAGGTTTCCTCACGATGTTTTCCTTCACCGAAAAGCCACTGGTGTTACAAATCGTACATAAATTCCGAAAAAGTCATTGGTACGAGTCGGCTTGGATGGGGATCGAACCATCGCCTCCTGCACGGCAGGCAAGGTTACTCGCCACAGGACCACCACGGCTTCTTGGTAGGGTAAAAATTCAAGCTCTATGAATAATTGTGAAACTAAAATGAAATCAAAGATAATTTTGTGAAATATACTACACTATTACATTAAATTATCCACAAAATCATGTTAGATTCAGAATTATACACAAAGCTCTAATTTTTACCCTACCGATAAGTTTCCAAAAACAGTTTCATTTGACTAAAAAAGTACTGTAAAAAAGTACAAAGTATTTGACAACTCATGTCAATTCCTCTACTCCTGCATTGATAGCATGCCACCGTAGATGCCACCGTGATACAGCGATATCACACCTTCGCTCTCTTTCTATTTGCGCATGAACGAACAAGAATAAAAGATGTTATACAGCCGTATCACGAGTAGCATGCTACGGCTTCTGTAAGGTATACTTAGTAAGTTTAAGAGATAAAACAGACAAATACAACAAATCACATCACAAAAGTGAAAACGGCTGGACCAATTTTGATAGGACTTTGCATGGAAATAGTTTATATTTTTAACCGACTTCAAAAAAAGGAGGAGGTTTCTCAATTCGACCGTATATATATATATATTTTTTTTATGTTTGTTTGCGGATAACTTCGTCGTTTATGAACCGATTTTGATGATTCTTTTTTTGTTGCAAAGGAGATATTCCATGTGTGGTACCATGATAAGGAAACCAGGATCTGATGATGGATCCCAGAAAAATCGAGGGGAACCTTCGAAAATTGTAGTGCCTACTAGTGCGTTTGTTAATTTAAACCACTACTATTAAATCGAACTAATGAATTCACCACTGAAAATTGTGAAATAAACAAAATTTTAACGAAAAATTAAAACCGCCTTCAAAATAAACTAAAAAGTTAAAAAATAATATTGCAGCCGATGACTTTTTCGTTCGCATCATAAGAACATTAATTTGTTTTATAGAAGTCGGTGTCAAGCCAAGCCAAAAAATGCAAGCCCTGTCGCGAATCGTACCGGCTTGACGACTACACGACTTCAATAAAACAAATTAATGTTCTTATGATGAGAACGAAAAAGTCATCGGCTGCAATATTATTTTTTAACTTTTTAGTTTTTTTGAAGGTGGTTTTAATTTTTTGTTATATTTATAATTAATGGACTCTTGCTTGTGTGTTAACACTGCATTTCCGCCAGTGTCAGGTAGTTTATTTATGGGAGAATCTATCCCAATCTCAGGGATTGTTTTTGGTCAAGAACAAGAGATTGAGGATTGCGGAGCCTCGTGGCAGGCAAAAACGCGACGCGCGATAACCACGCGAGACAAGTGCTCGGGTCGGTCAGTGGATCATTTTCGGGGCGGGGATCAGAACCTGCGACGTGACTCCATGGCAAAGAGTACGGGGTTGCTTTAGTAACCTGCGATACGAATTTGGGGGGGGAGGGGGTGAGGGGGGAGGGGGGGTACCCACCTTACAACCCCAGAGGGGGGGGGGGGGTAGAAGAGCAAAAAAAGGCTATGTGCAAAGCCAGAAAAAAAATACCCAAAAAAAAGACACATTGTTCCAAGTCAAAACGTGTTTGCTCCGCTCCGCTACGCTTCGCTCCGCACTTATTTATTGCACCCCTTACTTCTGTCAAAAAGGGGCCGGGCCTCCGCCGCTCCGCTACGGCCCGGTGCCAATGCCGGTACAGAAAGGTTTTTATGGCATTAACTGCGGTTTTGCTCGTTGTATGATTTTTTGTGTGAGACACCTCGGGGGCCCTCCCCTCCCCACCCCCCTCCCCTTCGCTATCCCCCTCGCCCACCCCCTCGCTATCCCCCTCGCCCACCCCCTCACTCACCTCCTCACTCACCACCTCGCCCACCCCCTCGCCCACCCCCTCGCTCACCCCCTCGCTCTCTCCCTCGCTTACCCCCTCGCTCACCCCTCTCAACCCCCCCTTCTCATTGGCCCTTACAAAAAAAACATCATTTTTCGTTTATTCACTTCTTTTTTGCCTCCCAGCGTGCAAAGAATATATTTAATCCTGACCCAGCGTGGGTGATGGGGGGGGGGGGGCAGAGGGGGGCGGGGCTCCCCCTCCTCCTCCCACGCTCCCACCTCCTATTTTTGGACTGCAGGATACTAAAAATTGCACTTGTTTGCTAATTATAACCTCAAATTTCAAATATTTACAAAAAAATAGTGGCTGTTTCCTAACTTTTTCCCTTTAGGGGGGGTATGTGGGGACCCAAGTGTGATGATCCAAGAGTACATTATACAATACTTATGTATAGTATAGTTATGTATAGATATAAACTAGTTTAGTAAATAAAACATTCTTACGTGGACGAAGACACGGGTAAAAGGAAAGCGAGAAAGTACATAACAAAAACTACATTGAATATCTTTCTCCTTCTTTTTCATATTCCTTGGTCTCACTTCTTGATTAGTAGAAAATAAAGCAGTTTTCGTTCACCTACATCACATTTTAAACTACATTCATTGCTCAAAAGTAGGTACTTTATTTTATTTATTTACGAAAATTACGAAATACGAAGACAAAGTTTACGAACCGACAGTGTTGCAAAAGTCACTTTGATAAAATCGGTAGTATTCGCGACAAAAAATCGGTAGAAATCGGTAGATTGTCTTAGGTTAAGGAACGTTTGTAAAATTCTGGTTTTAAAGGTCGTATTTTTTCCAAAAGAGCTCAATCGCCATCAAATTCTGAACGATGAGACATGCTGACACTTAATAATTTTGTGCCCATGTCAGTTGCGATTGCGTAGTGAACAAAACTTTTAACTTGATTGAATTAAAAGACTTTCGGTAAAATTTTTGTAGTATCGAAAAATATTGTTTTCGAGGATTTGTCTGCAGGGATTTCAAAAGCATGAACTCTATTCTATAACTTAAAAAATATCGTTTTCATATCTACCTATTTCAGTCCAAATACTTTGAAGGGAAAGTCCAAAGTTTCAAATACGACCTTAAAGACTCTTAACTAACCCTAATTTCTAATTATCTGTCACACAAAAAGGTAAAATACTTTAATATTTAGCTAAAACATCTTCTGTGAAATAAATCGGTAGATTGCAACCTAAAATCGGTGAATCGGTAGACAGTAACCAAAATCGGTAGATCTACCGATAAATCGGTAGCTTTTGCAACACTGCGAACCGAATTCCTTTTTTTTTTTATAATGTGCTTTACGGCACTGGAACCGAACTCCTTTTTTTTTTGATAATTTTTAACGGCTCTGGATTTTATTGAACCGAACTCCTTTTTTTTTTTTTTTTTTTTTAAGTTTTTAACGGCTCTGGATTTTCTTTCCTTTTGAGCCAGTCTTTTTAAGCAAATTATTGTTTCTCATTTATAGCAAATAAAACGTTGGTGTTCGACGTTTCAACGCTTCTTTGGAGTTTTTGGAGGCAATCGAGAAACGCAGGAAACGCAGAGAAGTCCACAGGAAAGAGGTGAACCGACCGCTTGCCGCGCTATAAAAGAACGGAACACTTTTTCTGTTCACGACCCACACCATCATATTTCACTGAACTGTATATTGTTCACTTGCACGACACTTTGTTACGCAAAACAACACCGATTTTACGAACCAAAACTCACTATAAACAATAAAAATTCGACGAAATATGAGGACTCCAAACGTATCTGTTCAAATCCCGCCAAAAACTCACCGAACTCCTTCTTATGCAGTGTTGCCGAAACAAAAAATTATAATTCGGTAGAAGTGTGGTCAAAAAATCGGGAGAAATCGGGAGATTTACAAATTTGTTGTAAATAAAGCTAATTTAAGGTTTTTTGTACAGATTCTTGTCAAAAGTATTATTAGATGTAATTAAAAACTACAAAAAAACTTTTAAACTTAATTTAAACAAAGTATTTTATTTTTTCATAGAGCAAAAGGCATTTTCCAAAAATTTTAAGTGTTTTGTCTTCTTTCTTTAAAAACTTGTAACTTCATCCGTAACTAAATCCTTAACTAAATACTAAATTTATTTGTTTGATATCAGATCTCATTTATTTCAGACCAAAAAAATCCATAATTTTATTAGTAGGTTGATTAGTAACCATATATACAATAACATAATATTGAATTTTAATTTATCATTACCAGAAAAGTACCTTAAACTTTCTTACTGACAGAAAACAACTAAAAAAAATAATGAAAACTTATTCAAAAATCATTCAGAGAAAAATTATTCAGATAATCATAAAAATCGGGAGAAATTGATGGTCAAATTCTCCCGATTTTTACGGTAGATCGGGAGATGGGGTCGAAAATCGGTAGATCTCCCGTAAAATCGGGAGGTTCGGGAACACTGTTCCTATGCCAGAAAGCAATGTTCCCGAAACAAAAAATTCTAATTCGGTAGAAGTGTGGTAAAAAAATCGGGAGAAATCGGGAGATTTTGAAATTTGTTGTAAATAAAGCTAATTTATGATTTTTTGTACAGATTCTTGTCAAATATACAGTTTTATAATGTAAGTTTTTATTATAAAGAAAATGTCACAATAAATCTAAAACATCCTAAAACTAAAATATCCTAAAACTAAAACATGTAAAAGTATTATTAGATGTAATTGAAAACTGATTAAAAAAAACTTTAAAACTTATTAAAAATGTGTTTTGTCTTCTTTCTTTAATTAACAACCAGTATAACTTAATCCATATTGTAATAACTTCCCCACTTCTACCGTACCTAACTAAATCCTAATTTTATTTGTTTAATATTAAATTAAATTAAATACTTATTTATTTCAGATCAAAAAATTCCTTATTTTGTTAGTACCTAGGTATAAATTAAAATACAATATTATGATTGTATATATATTGTTACTAATCAAAGTAACAATATATACAATCATAATATTGTATTTTAATTTATCATTACCAGAAAAAATACCTAAAACTTTCTTACTGACAGAAAACAACTAAGTAAATACCACAATAATGAAAACTTATTTAAAAATCAATGGATGCATCAATTATTATAATTTTTAGGAGAAAGTTGGTTTTTATTATGAATTATTCAAAGAATCATAAAAATTTTCTTGCCTTAATTCCTTTGAACGGTAGCACACGTTTCAAACATTGTGGATATCGGTCACGAGCAGTTTTTAGTATGGAAGTCCCGACTCTTATAACGTAGGTAATATAATAGTGATTTACTTACCTACATTTTCTTTGGTGACAGTGACAATGATGACCAGAAGTGCGATTTTTGAAAATCATACGAGCGACTTGGCAGTAGATAGATGCATAATCTCCATAGTAATTTTGACATTTTCTACTGCCAAGTCGCTCGTATGATTTTCAAAAATCGCACTTCAAGGAACATATGTACTCATGATGACCGACAAGACCAGGGTTGCCAGACGTTGAAAATATGATGACCGACAAGACCAGGGTTGCCAGACGTTGAAAATGTTTTCTCGTACAAAAGCAAGAAAAATCTCTTACTTTGGCTATTAGGTCCGTCACACACATACGGAATTGCAATCCGGAATTCCGAATCAGGATTGTGATTTTGTATAGGATTTGACAGCTGCGCAATTCTGAACGCAACTAACAATTGTAGAGGGGGAAAATCAGGTGGAGGACATTTGCCTTTTGGTGGTTTTTCCGATTCAGTTTGCATAGAATGTGCTGCCATCTGTTAAATATATCTTTTACTATAAAAAAAAAGATTATATTGTCTATGTCAATGTCAAATTGACAAATTTACAAGATGGCGACTTACCTTGCGCAATGTGCGTGTTGTTTGTAGTTTTTGTTCAATTTTTTGCCGATTTAGTGATGTTCTGGAGTTTCAGTTGTTCTCTTACCAATGTACAGATTGCAGGAATAGTAAGGATACTGGAATTTCACTCGATCGGTGCGGGATTGAACGAAAACTAGCATTCAAACAACGGTATGAGTATATAAGTATATTATACTAGCTGTTGCCCGCGACTTCGTACGCGTGGACTTAGGACTTATTTATGGGTTTTTTTGGGGCACTGACTTGTTTTTGTGACTTCTGAAAGAACACCTCCTACTCATCCCTCTATGCACCCCCTTCTCATCAGTTACGCACCCCTACTCACCCCCTAAGCATCCTTACTCACCCCTTACTCGCAACTTACGCACCCCCTATCCTCCCCTACTTACCCCATACACACCCCATGCACCCCCTACGCACCCCCTACGCACCCCTATGCTCCCCCTACGCACCCCCTACGCAAACCTTACGCACCCCCTACGTACACCCTGCACACTACTACGCACCCCTACTCATCCTATACGCACCCTTACTCACCCCCTCTATGCACCCCCTACTTTTCAAATTTTCAAATTTTTCTATGGAAAAATTTCAACGATTTGTAAAATTTCGGAGAATTACCCATCAGTACGATCACATCGCATCGCACCATCGCGCGTGCGATGGCAATAGGACACCGCCTAACACGGCATGATGGTATTTCACGTCCACCACGTCGGATTTTAAAATTATTGGAATTTTCGTAATCAGCGACCCCATAAACCATACAAACAATACCCATCATGATTTTCAGACTTTTTCACCCCATTTCCCCCCATTTCAGGGGTTGAATTCTAAAAAACCTCAAACATTTGCTTACTCATTTATCAATAGGAGTACTCCTGTGCAGTTTCGACTAAAATAGTCCAACTAATCTTGTTTCCCCATACAAACTTCGGACCCCCGTTTCACCCCTCTCGGGGGGTGAATTTTGAGAAATCCTTTCTTAGTGCACCCCTAGACCACATAAGGTACCTACTTGCCAAATTTGGAATGTCTAGACCCAGCGCAGCGGTTTGGGCTGTGCGTTGATATATCAGTCACTCAGTCAGTTTCTTCATTTTAACCCATCGCACCCCAACAGGGGGTGATACCACGTCCACGTTTTACGTCCATCACGTTGCATTTTAAAATCATTGTTGTTTTCGTAATCAGCTACCTGATAAACCATAAAAACCATACCCATCTAGATTTTCAGACTTTGCCACCCCATTTCCCCCTTTCAGGGGTTGAATTCTGAAAAAACCTGAAACACGTATTTACTCATTTATCAAAAGGAGTACTCCTGTGAAGTTTCGTAGAAAATAGTCTAACTAATCTCGTTTCCCCATACAAACTTTGGACCCCCGTTTCACCCCCTTAGGGGATGAATTTTGAAAAATCCTTTCTTAGTGCACCCCTAGACCTCATAAGAAACCTACGTGCCAAATTTTGAATCTCTAGACCCAGCGGTTTGGGCTGTGCGTTGATATGTCAGTCAGTCAGTTTCTTCTTTTATATATTTAGATAAGTAGATATGTATAGTATAGGTAGAATTATTTTCAGAGAAACACAGATGGCGCTAGCTAGCCTGCAATTTGACATACGGTGGATGCATAATGTTGCCACGAGTGGGTTCTCTTTTCTAATATACTTATATTACTCTTTGGAGAAAATCATTAAAAATTCACAATCCTGATTCGGAATTCCGGTTTGCAATTCCGTATGTGTGTGGCGGACCTTAAACCTCGTACATTCATCTAAAGTGTGAAAAGCAAAGAAATAGGTATAAGTAAGTATGTCACAATTTAATTTTAGATTTTTCATGCAGCAAATAAAATATTTTGTAATACTTAAATAAAATTTTAATGTTGTTTTGAACCGAAAAAAAGATGAAAAGGGCAGCTGAAATAAAAAAACAAATCGAAGAAATGATCGGTTTCTTGTGGATTTCCCGGCAAACTACAAAGTAACCATAAACATCGATAGTCTTTGATAGTTTAGGGCTCTTACAGACCAGCGACAGTACTCTGCGACCCTTTGCGACCGTCGCGCGACGGTCGCGCGACAGTTGAAGACCGTGACGTAGTGTTGTATAGTCTGAGAGATAGACCTCCATATCCAATAGTTTGTAACATCCTATACATAATATACAGGTTCCTTCTTAATATGCTGACACTTTTTTAAGGCGATGTCCAGACTATGAAACTGAACAACTTTCTCTATGGAATCAACATCGAAATGACACTTTTTTAAGGCGATGACCAGACTATGAAACTGAACAACTTTCTCTATGGAATCAACATCGAAATCACGAAAAAAATAACAGTTTCCCATACGTTTGGCTCCGAGTAGGTTTGCAGTTTTGTATGGAAGTGATGATTTTTTTTTTCGCGATTTCGATGTTGGTCCCATAGAGGAAGTTGTTCAGTTTGACGGTCTGATCATCCCCTTAAAAAAGTGTCAGCATATTAAGAAGGACCCTATACAGGATGTAACAAAACACCCTAGTAATACTTAAGGGGGTGCTTCAGACCATCAATCTGGACAACTTTCACTATGGAGCCAATGTCGAGAAAAAATAAAAAAATCTGCCGTCCCATACATTTGAGTCGAGACGGTACTGCAGTTTTGTATGAAAGAGCTGTTTTTTTTTCGCGATTTCTATGTTGACTCCATAGTGAAAGTTGTTTAATTTGATGGTCTGAAGCACCCCCTTAAGTATTACTAGGGTGTTTTGTTACACCCTGTATACGTATTTATAAATATTTATGTGTATAATATTATGTGTTATAATTATTAGTGTTGTGTTAAGTATTATTATTATAACTATATCTTGACTATTATAAAACTGTAAATTTTTGAAAAAAGATATTAGTTTGTTTGTTTGTTTGTTTGTTTGGGTGTTTGTTTGTTCGAGTATCACGCAAAACTACTGAACCGATTTTGATGAAACTTTTTTTTTTGGTTGCGTAACATCTTACTTAAAATCTGGTATATAATTTATGCGGACGAAGTCGCGGGTAAAAGCTCGTAATGTATATTATGATTGCCCTATTTTCACCAGTCTGTAATATTTTATAGACTTGATGATGAAGATAATCAATTCTGGATTATCTATTATCTAAAGAAACCAAAATCTACGAAAAACTTATAAAAACTACCAGAAATATCAACCATGTTATTTTTTAGCCTCCGTTCTCTTCAAACTGAAATCTCTCAAGAACAAGACTTGTGCTCTCAGACTCGGCGACGGTCGCGCGACCCTGTCGCGAGCTGTCGCAGAGTACTGTCGCTGGTCCGTAAGAGCCCTTAGATATTCATTTATTCTACAAACGTCTCCTGCAATGGAAAATCATGCCATAATATGTACCTTGTACGGGAGACCCCAAATCTAGTATTTGTATGAGGAACCTCGTACGTCTGGCAACCCTGGACAAGAGAAAGACAGCCAATACTATATACAATGTTCTTGAAGACAGCGTAGAAAGAGAAGGTAGCGAAAATTTTGTCTATGAAGACAAAGACAACCCGATTTGACGTTTGAAGTGATGTAACAAAAGCAATATTACGGATATTTTAGGTGTAAAATGTACAACTGCAACTTCATTTTAATAAGATTTCTGTAAAGAACATCTGTCCAGAAGTGCGATTTTTGAAAATCATGCGAGCGACTTGGCACTAGAAAATGTACAAATTACTATGGAGATTATGCATCTTTCTACTGCCAAGTCGCTCGTATGATTTTCAAAAATCGCACTTTTGTTCAGCGTTTTGTGCGAATCTATTAATAGGTAATTCAGACTTGGATTTTTGAAGCAAATGAACAAAAGTTTAATTAGGCACATAATTTACAAAATGTAGGCCAGTTTCACCATCCAGAAGTGGTGAAATAGGCCTTAATTATACAGGAAGTAAACTTAAATGCGTTACATACTTTGGTATGCCGGAACGCGGATCCACACGACGAAAAAAATGATATCTCTCGTATTGTGTCTGTAATTACGAGAAGTTAAGGATACTTCAGACCATCCAACTGGACAACTCTTGTACTGTTCGACCAAAATCGAAATTGCGAAAAATCTGCTGTACTCTAAGAGGAAGGATCTCTTTATTCTAAAGCATAGAGGGAGCCATACCATTGCAAGAATGTCCACTTTTTTTGACGTTTGTGTTTGAGTGTGTAGTGTCAAGTAGTATGGACAAAAAGAAAACCAAAAAAACCAGTGAAATTATTTTGCCCTAATGCTTTTTGACACACTCTGGCACAAAAAGTGACAAGTGAAAAGTGGACAGCCACATAAACAAAGATCTATAGTTCCGTCTCCTTCTACTATTAAAGGTAAGTCATAAGGCAAAAGAGACTAACTACAATCGTAAATTGATGCGGTCTCTATGCTTTAGAATAAAGGAGATCCTTGCTCTTATGCTGTACCTTATCTGTATAAACCAGCGGATTTTTTTGCCATAGACATTCTCTATGGAAGAACCGATTTTTTAGCGATTTTAATATTGGTCCTATATCTGAGGTTTATTTTTTTCTTAGTATCCATATTGTGAAAGTTGTTCAGGAAAGCAATCGCGCTAAATAAATCGCAATTGAACCATGATTGGACCACGTACGAACCACAATTTTTTACACATTCGGTATTGCGCTATTCATTTGACAGCCGTTAGAGCCGTTTTGACAGATCGCTCAGATGTTTAAGGCTGTCAGTCACATAGAGTTTAACGCGATGTGGAATTCAGGACATTGGAATAGTACTTAATTGGATTGCAATGTGACTAGAACTGAAATTGGATTAGGATTGAATATCGATGTTTTAAATTAGCGCGATCGCCCTCCAGTTTGATGGACTAATCACCCCTTTACATAGGTATTACTGGGGTGTTTTATAATTGTTACATCCTGTATTAGTTTTGGGTTCTAACTCTTATTTGGCTAGACTAGGTACCTAAGTATTCATATTTTTTACACTCTCATAACTCTTTGTAATATTATTGACACTATAACTTTACTTACTTTATTTGTTGGTAAATTGAGGTGTTGTAACAGTGGCGTAGGCAGTGCTCTGAACTGACAACATTTCATTTTAAGAAAGGTACCAAAATTAGAAAACCATTTGGAGATTATGTGATTCAAAGCTTAGGTATATCAAAATTATCAGATTATTCTATCCATTATTTCTCGAGTTAAGTATTTGAAAAATACTGAAAAATAAGATTGAGGTTGAATGAGATTTTCTTCCTTGGCCTGCTTGGCTTTTCTATTGTATTTGACAGTTTTTATTGTTAATTTTATTGCGGCCGAGGTATTTTAGCCATAAATCCTACGTTTTTCAGGAAATTCAAAAGTAAATTAAAAATTGAAATATCGGTCAAAAATTAATTCGGAAAAATACGTATCTCTTATTGTTTAACCTATTTTCATATTTTTCATTAAAAAAAGAGGTGGTTAAAATATGAAATGTTTTCAATTCAAGTAAGTTTTCATACTTAGGCATAGTAAGATATAGAGTCCGACAGAGAGAGAAAGATATATGAGTAACGGTTTGAGCTTAACTAAATACTTAATATTTTAATTATATCCTTACTATCAACTTAAATACTACCTTCATAAATATATATTTTATCTCTTTATTGTGGCTTCACTATTTAGCTCATGATTATTATTTAGACAGCAGCACCGGCACCGGTTTTAGCATTAATGGTACATCATTATTTGTTGAGTGTCGGACGAAGCGAACAAGCTAAGCGGTGGGCGGGGTGCGTTTGCGCTTTTTGCTCGTGGCAAGGCGACCGGCCGGCCGGCGCAGCGGGATCTATGCTTGTTGTATTTTAATATTTTATTCTGTTCATAACTCTCTCTCCCGGCGAACGTTCCATCCAGTAAAAGATCTATACAATAATTTCTAATCATTAAACAATAAAGTTTTTGTCTCATTGCAAATAATTAGATTACTATTATTACTATGACATTAAAAATGATCTCTCTTGGCCCGGTTGATTTATGTTTTGTTTTGTTATGTGAATGAACGAGTGCAATAGAAATAATAATAAGCTTGAATTTTCGGATACGATCATAACTTCAACGAGCATTATGAATTTCAATGACTTGGCAATTTATTTAGTTTTTCTTAATATTATTTATTACGTTAGTGGAGCAGCATCCGAGATCAAGGTAAGAATTTTCTTTGTTTTGTGTTTGAAACTTTTGTCTCATTAATTAGTTAGCTACCAAATAAATATTTACTAACGTGTTTATGAAACCATGATTGTTTTAAAATTTAAAATACAAAAAAATGTACATGCCCACTGTTTTTTTATTAATTTTTAATTTAATAGTTTCATAGGTAATAATCTTTTCATCCTATCTACAATACATATTTTGGGAAACAGATTGGTCAGTACCTATCTAACTGTATATCAAAGAAAAACATTAATAATGAATGAATTATTAATAAGAAATATTCTATACTGTTCTTAACACTGTTTCAGGTACAAACTCATGAAATTCCTGTCATTTTGTAAAAATTTAAAAAGTGTAAATGTCTTATTTTATCGTGTCCGTAATAGTCCGTATATACTTAGCAGCCCCACCAACTCTTTCGAAGGTTTTGACGTTTTGACTAAGCCAAGATTAAGTGCCCAATTAGTGCAATTTAGGGCTCAAAGCACAGATTTGGTACTCCTGTATTTTAAAAGATATTTGAGTAAGTTACGGAGGCTGCTAGATAGAAGTCAAGCAGTTGCACTGAGAAATACTGTTTATATCAATGTGATTTATATGTCACGATTTAATGCTCATTTAGTGCTTCCTATATCAAAAATTTCATGAATATTGATTCAATATAAGCCGAGATATGACAGTGCTTTGTTGAGGTTGCTACCTACGTTTCTTCCAACGAACGATGATTCCAATGAAACGGGTACACATTTGAAATGGATTTTTATTTTTTTAACAATAAAGATTTAGTGCCCAATTTGGTGCCTCTTATAATATTTATGAAAAAAAGAATTTTCTTTTCTGCTTCCGAAAAAATTACGTAAAACTTCATTCACATTCGTATTTTCGGTACAATCATACTCAAAAAATATCATACAGAACTCTACTGCTCGTCTGGGAAAAATACGGTTAGAGATTGCATTAAGACACTTTAGTAAATTGTGTTTGAATGAATAATACCTACTGTTAGTTTAAATAACTTTTGTCGAGATTTCGTGGTTGTACAGCACAGTGTAAGGAAATTTATCATCAACCTTTAAACCACATCTCTACCCATCAAACTGAACAACCTTTACAATGGGAGCAAACCTGTCAGAACAAAAAAAACTGCTGTCTCATACGTTTGAGTTGAGTAGGCGCTGCAGTTTAGCATGGAACAGCAGATTTTTTTTGCGCTGACGGGTTTGCTCCCATAGTAAAAGTTGTGGCTTAGTCAAAACCTTCGAACGAGCTGGTGAAGCTGCTAACTATACGGACACATTTTATTTTTTCGTATACCTAATAAATGAGGCGTTCGGATACTATCTATCTAGAGAAAATTGGCATCAAACGATACATTCACTCGCTTGCCTCTGTTGCGATCTGAATTTAAATGATCATTATAATACAATCGCGCTTGCATATTTGAAATAGGCATAAAGGCAATATATTACTAGCCTTTGTTGTGCCTTTATTCAACCTTATTGTTAATGCATAAAGAAAATCCATTTCGTTAATCATAATAATTATGTTTCGATGTTTTCAAATTTTAATAATCAGTCATATTAATGCTATCGATCCTTCAGGAATTTCGTAAGTAGTAAGTAAGTATTGACATTATTTTAGTATCCGTATTTTTCTCCATTCCACTATTTATATTCATTGAAATTTATTCGAAGGCAATACCTTCTGCCACTGCGCTTGTTCAATATTTTAGCTCATCAAAACTACAAAATGTAATGTTATCCGTTAAATCATGGTTACATCCGAAAAAAACAAATGAAAAAAAATATCATAGTACCGATGTATACTAAGTTATTTCCAACACTATCCCAAAATATTTTCAAAACCCCTCCAGTGTTCGGGACAGAGGTTCGGGACCTCCTGATTTTACGGGAGATCTACCGATTTCCGACCCCATCTCCCGATCTACCGTAACATAGTTAATTTCTCCCGATTTTTATGATTCTCTGAATAATTCATAATAAAAACAAACTTTCAACTAAACATTTTAATAATTAATGCATCCATTGATTTTTAAATAAGTTTTCATTAAGGGCCTATTTCGAAAAATAATTTAAGCGAAACAGGCGTGGGATAGCTTATATTACGGCCTGATGCGAGAGAAAGAGATGGGGCGGCGCGCGCGCCTGAAACGAATCGAGCGCCAAATCAAACTTTATTTAATTGTGATTGTACTATTTATGTAAGTTCAATTCTGCTCTAATCAAAATTTAGAAAATAGCAGTCTCTTTTTTTTAAAGCAAGTCTTGTGTTTCTATTATTCACCGTTTAGCAGTTCCAAGCGTTTATAGATAAAAACGGAGGCAACTTTGGCTTGTTTTTCTATCGAGAAAATTTGTCTTAATCGTGTTTTGGCTCTAATCAAAACTTCAATTATATGTTCAATTTACACATATCCGAAAATCATACTCCTACTGTTAGTACTACATGATATATGAAGCTATGAAGAATCCAATTTTTTTCACATAGCACCTTAATGCATTTAGTTGTTTTCAGTCAGTAAGAAAGCTTAAGGTATTTTTCTGGTAATGATAAATTAGTTAGGTAGGTACGGTAGAAGTGGGGAAATTATTGCAATACGGATTAAGTTACAAGTTTTTAAAGAAAGAAGACAAAACACTTCAAATTTTAAGAAAATATCTTTTGCTCTATGAAAAAATTAAAATATTATAATGTTTAAATTAAGTTTTATAGTTCTTAGGGTTCCGTACCCAAAGGGTGAAAACGGGACCCCATTACTAAGCCTACGTTGTCCATCCGTCCGTCCGTCCGTCCGTCCGTCCGTCTGTCCGTCCGTCTGTCCGTCTGTCCGTCTGTCCGTCTGTCCGTCCGTCCTACCTATTTAGGGATGTAACTTTTGAACCGTAATAGCTATATGGTTGAAATTTTCTCCGATTATGCGTTAGTATGGCGGATTTGTTAACAAATAATAAAAATGTCAAAAAATTTAAAATTAAGGGGGGTTCTCAACAAGAAACTAGTTTGATCAGCGTTTTTTCTTCACGCTCTATCGTAAAAACGGTAAGACATACAAGAGTCAAACTTAGTGTGATTATAGAGCACACTCTACAAAATAACAACAAATACTAAAAACCGGCCAAGCGTGAGTCGGTCTCGCGCTAAAGGTGCCGGACAAAAAAATATTTTTTTCTAGGTTAATAATGTTGTGTTTTGTGCTGGTGTGGTACCGAACCCTCGTTGCGTGAGTAGCCTGACTCGCACTTGACTGGTTTTATTTAAATAAGTTTTTGATTACATCTAATTTGCTCTAATAATGAGTAATCTTTTGATGAGAATCTGTACAAAAAACCTTAGCTTATTTACAACAAATTTCTAAATCTCCCGATTTCTCCCGATTTTTTGACCACACTTCTACCGAATTCTAATTTTTTGTTTCGGGAACACTGAACCCCTCAGAGAATGGATCTCTTGCAAAATTTCAAGCTTTCTTGTGCAACTCCAGTCCCAATAGTGCCGGATATCCATATCCAAATCCATTTAAAAGTAGGTAGGTATGTACATACCTAAATATCTTTATGATGTGTCGCCGTGTACGTGTGTACACACGTACACGGCGACACATCAAGCTACGCAAAATTCATAATACAATAGAGTAATGTATACTAGGATTACTAGGTACTCTGTCAAGAAAGTACCGGGAAAAGATCAATAATGCACAAAATGTTAGTTATTCATCCAAAATTTTAAAAAAGTATGCTCTTTCAGAAACGATACACTTACACCAACGAATAATCCAATCCAATCAGCAAAACATTTTTTAAACGCTTTTTCCGGAATTGAGTTCTCTCGCCGCGAATTCTCCTTTACCCAAAGATATTTACCCAACCTTTACCTATGTCTTCTACCGATTTTTGATTAATCGATTGACGTAAGAATCATCAAAATCGGCCTTAAATCGGCCAACGCGTTTGGTCTCTAGAGTGCCACAAAGGAACAAACTTACATACATACATACAATAGGCTGATAAGCACATTACGGGCAGTGCTGCCAATGTAAATTTCTTGATTCCCCGCTTTAGTATGCTCAATTCCCCGAATTTCCCCGATTTCCAATTATGCGTTCCCCGAAAATTCCCCGACACTGTAATATGCAAGAAATAAAGCATTTTTTCATGCAAAATGTAGTTAAATGTTTCAAAAATTCGCGTATCAACTTTTTTGTCTTCTAATTTTTATCAAAAAATCTACTTCAATATTTAGAATACAATGAGTTTTATTTATTATTTATATTTCTCCCACACTTTCGGACTAAGGATAGTCCGATTCGTTTCTAATTTCAGCAATTCCTCTTCATTAGACATCCTCTGTTCGACATTTATTACAAATAGGCGATTCCCCGAAATTCCCCGATTTGAATCATTCCCCGCGCTCTCCCCGCACGCACTCCTGATTCCCCGAAAATCGGGGAAATTCCCCGGAATCGGCAGCCCTGATTACGGGTAATAATACCGTGAAATGCCGTAACTCCGCAGGGGGTTTTGATATATTTTTTAACCTGGCGCTAAAATTAAAAGCTTATTTTGGCAACACTGGTCAAAAAAGGAGACGCAATGAGGGATTTTCCAAAAGAAAAAAAACTAAAAAGTTATTCCTAATTTCCTTAGCTACTAGTCATTTGCTTCGAGTTGGCCGCTCCCTCCCTTCCCACTTCACCGTACCGCACCCCTAAGAGACCCTATGAAACGCAATTTTATAACCTTTAGCAACGCAACCACGTACGGCACGTCCGTCCCGATCACTAATATCGCTTTAAATTTTAAATTTTTATTTGCTTGTTATATTATTTTTTGTCGACGGGACCAGTTAATGTGATTTTAACGAAATTTTGTAACGGTCATCGACGGCCAACTCCAGACAAACGGGTAGTAATTTCACGATAGATGGCGTTGGCCAGAGAGGGGTCGATTAGGTATGTAAGCAAATATATTATTAAAATTAATATCTATATACAATACAGGGTGAAATTGATATCATTAGCATCCTTTTAAACTAAGAGTCTAACCATCAAACTGAACAACTTTTACTATGAGAGCAAACCGATCAAAGCAAAAAAAAATGTGCTCTTCCATATACTAAACTGCAATGCCTCCTCGACTCAAATGTACCTATGCAACAGCAGATATTTTTTTTGCTCTGATCGTTTTACTCTCATAGTAAAAGTTGTTCAGTTTGATGGGTAGACTCTTAGTTTAAAAAGATGCTAATGATGTAATGATATCAATTTCACTCTGTATACAAAACAAAGAAGTCGGGTTTGTTCGAACACTTATAACTCGAGAACGGCTGGACCGATTTTCATTGTTTTTGATTTGTTGTACGTATTTGTCTCCGCCCCGAATAACAAAATAACTATTAAAAACATTGGAAAATTGACGAAAAAAGAAAATGTCTACGCGTACGTAGTCTAGTTAATAATAAAAACACATCAAGCTATGCAAAATCAATATCAGCTGACCGCGCGAAGGGTGAATAACGTAAAACATTGTGCGACCAGCTTATTGTGGTTTTACGTAGTTTGATCTGTCGCTATGTATTAACAATCTCGGTGTTATTGTCTGTCAACAACGAATAAAGTATCAAGCATGGCTGTATGGGCTTCATATCTATTTTGATTATAGGTACGAACAATAATTAAATTGGTCACTTCATTTTTCAATTTTCTTTGCTTTGGAGCGAAATTTTTCATCTATATCTTTGCTTTTCATTTACGGAATCTGACATATCCGTTGATGAAGTAGCGATTACAATACAAGTTTCCCGGTATTTTTGTTGCAATTCTCAGTTTCTGTTAGGTTTTTGTAGTTTGTTATTGTTTCTCGTTTATGAAGCCCATACAGCCACGTCCGATACTTGGTTCGTTGTTGACAGATCATAACAACGAGATTGTTAATAATAAACCAACAATAATATGAAAGCGATTGTACCTACTGTGTCTTTTTATTATATTTGCTCATACCTAACCGACCCCTCTCTGGTCAACGCCATCTATCCAGAAATTAAGAACTAGTTTATTTTTGAAAATCCCTCATTAGGAGTTGGCTTAAGGAATAATACTACTCTCTATGTTGGCTACAGCTACAAACGAAGAACACCCCTGAAGTGCGATTTTTGAAAATCATACGAACGACTTGGCAGTAGAAAATGTCAAAATTACTATGGAGATTACAAGAACATTGTATATAGGGAGATTATGCATCTTTCTACTGCCAAGTCACTCGTATGATTTTCAAAAATCGCACTTCAGATTTGATTAAAGGCTTAAAAACGATCTTAGAGCTAGTAGGCGAAAAGTGGTGGAAGCTAGGTGGACTAACAATGTAGGTAACTCCTGTTGATCAAAGCGTCTAGCGTCTGTGGCTGAAATTTGTTAGAATTACTGTATATTATGATATGAATTATCAATAAAAAAACCTTCATCTACATTTGAAATCATCATCATCTTCCCTAGTTCAAGGTAGCAGGCGAAGATAGGCAGGATATCTCGAGATTTTCATATAAACATGGTGATTCGTCTAGGCTTGCCAAAAACATTCTGCTTTACCCGACTAGACAAAAGAGAGGTTTTGTGTTAAGAAAAAATTAATTAACTAAAAGTACTCAATTAAAGTACCTACTAAATATTTAATTTTAAATAAATATCACCTTTCATGTATTTTTTATTTACATTTTCTATAGACATATTAATATACCTGTATATGCCTGAAAATATTATGTATTCCGCACAAAAAAGAATCAAAAACATCACACTTTAAAGCACACACTGGTTGACCGAATCTATAAAAATATAAGTAGGTATTTTTTCAAATAACAGTAACTTTGGATGAACTCGGATAACATTAAAAAATTAATACCGTTTCAAATTGACAACTAAGGGTAGGCGAAGTTTGGTAGCAACATCGCGATTTCCATCCCTACAACAATATTTCGACCATTTTCTCGTTTTTTACGGAATATATTGACAATTTGATTGTGTTTCTCAAAAAAAATTATGTTACAGTCAAAACTAATAACCGGTCAAAACCACTTCTGACTGCAAGAATCAGGCAAACGTGGTTTTCTTTTTTTGGTGTTCATTGTTGTTTTAGGCCCACCACACACATCCGGAATAAACGAATTAGATTCCGTATGGAGTGATGACGCTTTCAGAGACTTTTCACTAGATCTAGTTATTTTTTGATGTCTTAGATGGAATTTTTAATGATTTACTGTCATATCACACAAGCTATTTTTGAGCGTAAGCGTTGACGAAACGACACGGTATCGTGTAGAACTATATACCTACTACCTATTCTGTGACGGTGCAGTTGCGACGTCGTTGCGGTATATTTGTGAAATCGCCTACGCTCAAAAATCGCTTGTATGATTATGGTTCATGTCATTTTGTATGCAGATAATGTCTAATGTTAAAAGTATTGATAGTATTTTGATATAGTTGCATAATATTGTACCTAATACAATTTTAAAAATTATCATTGTAACGTCATGACCTCATCATCATCACATGCTAATATATTATCATGTAAATATAGAAATTGTTTGTTTCGTTTTAATAAATACCTAAAAATACAATTTTCATTTTATTTGGCATTTCATACATTTTTATTTTAGGCTTTTTTTACCAGCACTCTAGTATTTTCTGTAACCAAAGTTGACAACACTGAATTCCGTCAGGAATAATTCCGGATGTATGTAGCGGACCTTATATAAGGGTAAAGTGTTTAGGAAGTCAAAACTTATTTATGAAAATGGGCGGTGGTGCACTATAAGAAGGATTTTTCGAAGATAGACCTCTAAAGGGGTTAATCCACGCAGGGGTTAATTCTTTCGAGCCGTGGCAAAAACGGCCCCTTCCTTGCATAGGTAGCAAGTATTTTGTCCCAGGGAGATGCAGGTCCTACAACACGGAGCGAGCGAAGCGAGCCTGACATTCGTACAATGTAAAACCTAGAGCGAGCGAAGCGAGCTCGAGATTTCACTGAATTCTGGAGCGGGCAAAGCTAAGTGAAATTTTACTGCAATATAATGAGGTCACTAGAATAAGATTTAAATCATTGAGCGAGCGAAGCGAGCTCGAGTTTTTTTACGACTTAAAATCTGGAACGAACAAAGTAAGCTCAAGATTTAACTGTACACCAACAGTACAACTGCAACTGCAACTGTATACTATGAAAAGACATAGGTACAATCCAAAACCAAGAGCGAGCGAAGCGAGCTCGTGAATTCACTGAATTCTGGAGCAAGCAAAGTGAGCTCAAGATTTTAGTACAATGTGTCTAGTCAGGAGCGAGCGAAGCGAGCTCGAGATTTTGCTTCATTATAACTCGACTTTTTCAGCTCATGCCGAAATCGAGGCGATTGATGTATTAAACAAAAAGCTGAAATGAGCTTATAATAACTCGATTGTAGAGCTCATCTTGAAATAGAGTAGGTGAGTATATTGGCGTATAAAATTAAAACCGGAGCGAACGATTTTATAATTATGATGACTGAGCATGAACTCAGTCTCAAAGCACAGAAAGCTATCAAAAAAACCAAGCGAGGCAAGCAAGCTCAAATTTTCGAAACACATTCTAATTCCAACCACATTGACCTTTCAAGAAGCGAGCTCATAATTATGCTAACTGCATAACAACTTGAAAAAGATTGAGCGAGCAAAGCGAGCTCGCAAATTCGCAATATTTTGGACTCTATTTCCTTTTTTGACTTTCAATGACTAACTTACGGGGCCTCCAACTTCAAACTGCAGTCCCAGTACCGGAGGCCAGGGCCTCCGGAGCGAGCTAAGCGAACTCATAATTATGCTAACTGCATAACAACTTGAAAGAGATTTAGCGAGCGAAGCGAGCTCGCAAATTCGCAGTATTTTAGACTCTATTTCTTTTCTTGACTTTCAATGACTAACGTACGGGGCCTCCAACTTCAAACTGCAGTCTCAGAACCTGTTCTGCTTCTGGCTTCCTGAGGCTCGGGCCTCCAACTCTATACGGTGCCTTTACTAGCTATATAAACGTCATTATTTTGGTTTTGATTAAAAAGGGATTTTCTTCTCGAGATTCGGAGGCCCCCCAGGACTGGGGGCCCGGGGCGGACCGCCCCTCCGCCCCCCCCCCCCCCCCCCCTTAGTCCGCCAGTGAATCCACGCGGACGAAGTCGCTGGCAAAAACCTAGCAAAAACTGAACGCGGTAATCGCAGTATATTGTCTGGATTTTTTCCTATTCTTTTTTCGTTGCTAACATTTGTAAAATGTATACAAATAGTACATTACTGCAGCGGCCAGCAACAGAGGCATTGATGGACGAACGTGTAAATGTGGGCCGAGGCGAAGCCGAGGCACACATACGTAAGTCCATCAATGCCTAGTTGTGGCCAAGGCGTGTATAGTACTTTTCTCAAATAATGCGCGGAAATGAAAACAATAATTTTTCTCAAATAATTCGCGGAAATCAAAACTCTTTTCAAAATCAATGACGAACAACGAACAACAATTTGTTTTTTTTTTTTCAATAAACAGCTTTCTATTTGCAAGCCAGTTCGAAATTTAAATAAAACCCTTGATGAGATTGAACCCTCCTTGGTCGCCATGTTTCGGAGTAAAAGATCGTTCCATTTTTAAATTACACGACAGATATGAGTTTAGTATGTAATTTATTTGGTCGCTAAACAGGACCAGAACAGGACAGATATGGATTTTCATACAACATTGCCGGCCGCTGTGCGCATGTATTTGGCCAGTACAGCAATTTCGATTTATCTCGAAGAAGGTTGTCAAAATAATGCTCACATTTCCAAGCATGTTTGAGAAAAGTATGTTATGGACCAAGTGATAAATCGGGCATTTTACATAACGACCGGGCACTATGAAAAATGCCCGATTTGAGAAGGCAATTTGATAATAATTATTCAAATAATCAAATTGACTAGGTATTATACATAATCTCCATCACCTTTTGGGCGGAGTAATACAAACATTTAATTACTATTTTTTTATTATTAGTAGGCGGTGTCCTATAATTGCCATCGCACGCGCGATGGTGCGATGCGATGTGATCGTACTGATGGGTAATTCTCCGAAATTTTACAAATCGTTGAAGTTTTTCCATAGAAAAATTTGAAAATTTGAAAAATTTCGGAGAATTACCCATCAGTACGATCACATCGCATCGCACCATCGCGCGTGCGATGGCAATAGGACACCGCCTTACAGTCATTTAACTTAAAATACTTAAAGTAAATGTTAAACAATTTAAATAATCAGACCCATTATTTGGATTAATTAGCAAGGGCTTCTACATTAAAAATTCAAAAGTTTTTGCATTTAAAACTTAAAGAAAACCATATTTAAAATATAGGTAACACAAAACATACTTATACTTAATTAATATTTAGAACAAAAATTTCACAACATATCTTTGTTTTATAGAAGTTTTGACATAGTAGATAAGGAGGAGGAGGGAGAAAGGTAGATAGGTAGGTAGGTAATTAATAATTATAAAGCATAAAATAAACAAAAATTTAAGCAGTACCTACTCATTATTATCAAATTGCCCATTTGTCACGTAGCAATATAATAATGGCCGGGCAATATGATAAATAATGAAATTTAGATAAAAATTAATCACTTTGCCCGATACAGCTAGACATTATTAATAATGCCCGCATTAATCACTTGGTCCATAACATATAGACCTGCTACCGATTGATTGCCACAACGCGAGTTTCCTAACAGCTATCTAATCTAATGTCATGTATTTTTGTGTGTCAGGCAAGCACCCGTAGCAACGAGGGGTGCTTCGCTCGGGTCGCGGCCTGCGAGAGCGCGGGCAACAGGCGGGCGGTCTGCGGCACGGACGGTCGCACTTACCCCACCAGGTGCGACCTCGTGAAGGCGCAGTGCTCCGGAGAACCAGTCGCCGTGGCGCGTCGCGGACCCTGCGTTGGTAAGTTCCGAACAAAATGTGCTCTTATACAGGATGTTAATGCGTTAAATATATACATACTTAAAGAGGTGTTTCAGACCATCATAAAATTAGTATTTTTTTTTCCTGTTAAATCGTAGAGCAGGATGTCAAACATGCGGCCCGTGGGTAGGGCTGCTGCCATCATCAAAATCGCCGTCGCCGGACTAAGATTTCAAAAACCCCGGATATTTTAGTAAAATCGGAAATATTCCCCGGACAACCACGATAATTATATTTTATATCAGCGTCCACCGGGTTGACGTCGGTTTACGGGACAACCTGTATATGGTTGGTTGTTACAATAATCCTATTCAATACTATCACCTGATTCAGCCATTTTAATGCAAATTACAAATTAAATTTTAATAAAAAACTAAATACCTACATTTACAAGTTGTTGTGTAAACCTACTTATGTAATTAATAATTATTATTCAATTCCATAATATGGAACTCCATTTCGTCTTAGGATCATAGCAGCTGCTGCCCCCTTTGCCCTCATCTGTTTCGGTCCGCACTTCATTGTAATAGATTTTACATTGGAACGAAAACGTTCACGCAATTGCGAAGTTCGAATGTGCGGGTGGTTAGAGGAGGGCCTCTACCAAGCCTCTACCTGCAGAGGGGCTCTGCGCAAACGAAGATTGACGAGCGGAATTACTTTCCTGGTCGTCTACCTATAGTTATTTAATTATTTCTTCAATAAGTACCTACCTACTTTTGATTTTTCTGAGACTTTCTGGTGTGGGCGGCGCCCATGTTCTGTAGGGACCTACTGTGCCGATACATCTACAATTCTACAGGGTGAAATTGATATCATTAGCATCCTTTTAAACTAAGAGTCTACCCATCAAACTGAACAACTTTCACTATGGGAGCAAACCGATCGGAGCAAAAAAAAAAATCACCTGTTGCATACATTTGAGTCGAGTATAGTAGGCGGCGTTGCAGTTTAGTATGGAACAGCAGATTTTTTTTGCTCTGTTCGGTTTGCTCCCATAGTAAAAGTTGTTCAGTTTCATGGGTAGACTCTTAGTTTAAAAGGATGCTAATGTTATCAATTTCACCCTGTATAAGTAAGTACCTTGTACCTTACGGTAGTGATTACAGTACTCCGTGTTACAAGGTACCTACCTATAGATGTAGCGTCACCTATATTATGTACATATAATATTATGTTTGAGGAAATGTAAATAACGAACAAGCATAAGCCACCTTGTTCGAGTGAGGACTTATGAAAAACGTCTTTGTTGTTGTGACCTTGCCATATTCAGGATCCGCCGCGTCTTCTTATATCATCGCTAGTGTACCTACTGTCGATGACTGTCTGTCTATTAGGTATATATGCCTCACATAGAGACCTAGGTTTATAGGTAGTTTGGATGGCACTTGAACTCTGAGACACAGCCATCGTATCGATTAAGTACGACAATTGTGTGTAACAATTCGATATCGCCATTTCCTTCAGAGGTAAACTGGAACTATAATTATTATTATTTAATTTTAACGCATACCGAACAAAGTCAAAAAACCGTTTCTATCAAGGGATATCACCTATACCAGACCTATACCTACTTACTTAACACTTTAACTGCTGACGACCTACGTGGTAGGTTAGCGACAAACGGGCCGCAGTGCGCACGACTCAAACGTTGAGTCAGAATTGTATTTCCACAGTGTTAGCACTGCGCGAATATCATTATTTTGAGCTTAGCAGCGAAAGTGTTAATATTATAAAGATTTGTATTTTTGTGTGTATGTTTGTAATGAAGAAACTCAAAAACTACTGTGCCGATTTCAAAAATTCTTTCACCATTAGAAAGCTACGTTCACCCTGAGTAACATAATTGCTAGAAAAGATTAGACGTCCACCCGTGCGAAGCCGGGACGGGCAGCTAGTAAATCATAAACAAAACCAAGTTCAGTTGCTGAAGTAAGAGTGTTATAAGTTTATAGCGTATCGAATCGAAGCGTAAAAAAAGAGCGACGGTTACCTACGCATTGCGATTTGCGAATGGAAACCAAGATGGAAACTCAATCATGAGGTCCGGGTTCAAATTCGCACAGACGGCACGCCATGTACCTTAGATATTTTATAACTTATCTACGTAATACCGACTGCTCTCAAACGATGAAGGAAAAAATCGTGAGGAAACCTGCAAACGCCGAAATTCCGATGCGTATATGAAGTCTACCAATCCGGATTTTACACGCGTGGTGGGCTAAGGCCCATACAACCTCCATGAGGGTAAGCCTATGCCCTGCAGTGGGACGTATAAGTAAAGGATGTAAGATTAAATGCGTTACATATTAAACAGGGTGGTTCAGACCATCAAACTGAACAACATTCCATATGGAGCCAACATCCTAACTAGAGGTTAATATGTAACGCATTTAATTTTACACCCTATGTAGGCTGCTGATGATGCTGATGAAGGTGTTTGACTACAGTTTCTTGATCATGCTCTCTCATGTGATCACTTGCTCCGTACCGAAGGTCAGTCGTCGTGCATGATCGCGCTCCGGTACGCGACGCAGGCGCAGGCGCGAGGCGGCCGGCGAGCTGCCTTCGTGCCGCGGTGCCGCGCGGACGGCACCTACGCCGCGGTCCAGTGCGCCGCAGCTGGTGCATCTGCCGGCTGCTGGTGCGTCACCCCCGACGGCAAACCGCTCCCCGACACCTCTGTGTGGAACGGCAGGCCAGACTGTACGAGAACCGGTAAGTTGTCTTATCGCTATTGCTTATCTTCTTAACACTGTGCTGTCTGTGCTTTTGGTGATCATGTAAAGTCCCATTCACCCATTTCACACGAGATGTTTGGCGCCCTAGTTGGCGCCGCTCACATTCCATAGTTCGAGTGTGAAATGGGTGACTTTCACCCGAGATTCAAAAATCGCACTCCTGTGCCTTGGTTAACAATCTACTATTGTGATCTTAAGGTACTAATTTGATGGCGTACCTTTGTTAGTCTGCTCCGAATTCCGGTACCTCGGTTTGCTTTTAGTTGAAGCTTCCAATCAACTCAGGATGGATGAAATGGCGACCAGTTACGGGAATGACTTGTGACTCCCTTTAAATATCAAACCATCATAACACCTGTCGTCATCGTCATGTATGGCCCGGAATGTTGGGCCGATAAAGTGACGGATGAGAAATGACTACATGCAGCTGAGTAATGTGTGGTGTTACTAGAATGGGCAGTATTAGGAATGAGTAGGAGAGTAGGTACTAGGGGTGATCAAAAATTAATGATAATGAAAATTAAACACGGTGATTATAGTTAAAAAAATTATTTATTTCTCTACTCAGTCTCATAAAAAGTCAATACATTTAATCCATCTTTTTTCTAAACCCAGAATTCCCTTAGAATAAAAATCATTGTCTAGACCCTCAAAAAACCCCTCAACAGCGGCCATCACTTCTCTATCGTCTTCAAATTTCTTGCCTCGGAGTTGTTCCTTGAGCCGAGGAAAGAGATAGATGTCACTGGGAGCTAGATCTGGCGAATAGGGTGGATGTTCGAGCAGTTCGAATCCCGATTCTTGAATGGCAGCCATCGCAACAGTGGCTTTGTGAGCCGGTGCGTTGTCTCGTCTGTTAACATTCTTGGCACCCAACGCGCGGAGACCTTTTTCATATGCAATTACTTTGTGAGTATTCTTTGATTGAACATTGCCATATGAGATTCCTGTGACCCCAACTATATGCCTGATGGTCACTCTTGGATCTGCCATCACGATATCTTCGACTTTTTTCACGTTATCTTCAATGTGTTGGATGTGGATGGGCGTCCATCGCGATGTTCATCTTCCGTGGATGTTCTGCCCAGCTTAAACTCATTGGCCCAGCGTGGAATATAGAGGAGCAGAGTCCCCAAATGTTTTCACCAAGTCGGTGTGTATGTCTTTGGTAGATTTTTTTTCAAACAGAGGTACTTGATGACAGCTCTTTTTTAGTTTTTCTCAATGATTGATGTTATCTGTTCGACGGTTCCTATTCAAATAGATGTACCTCCCGGGAATCGTGGCCTATGCATATGATTTTTTTATGCTGACCTAGTGGGTATATGAGCAAGTAAAAAAAATGATTTTATTATTTTTATGTGCACTGGAAGTAACCGATTATCATTACTTTTTGATCACCCCTCGTATATTAGAGGAAATATGAAATATGTGACTGAAAAACTGTGCAGAAATCGATTATCGTGGTATATGGGCATGTGATGAGGAGAAATAAATAAATAAATAAATAAATAACGCTCACAGGCACATACATTGTTATGATCCCAAGAAAGCACTATTTATAGGCTGTTTATTATGGTAACCATACAACAACGGCACAAACATATAAACATCCATGACCGAACCGGGATTCGAACCCAGGACCCTGGTTTGGCAGTCCGGCATGGTAACCATTACACCAACCGGGTCGTCAAAAAATGGGTGTCATATCACCAGAAGAGTGTTAAAAATATGAATGTGAATGGCTGCATGAGGAGACGACAACTAAGACCAGATTTAGGACCAGAAGTGCTAATGTGATATTTCACACACATCCTCATTCGAATTTACGAATAGATAAAGCATAGATTCCATAGGTACTTACCTACCTACAGTTTATGTCGCGTTCGTATACTTATGGTGGGGTTCAGATTTTTCGCGACTCCTAGAAGAAGATAACAAGTATCGATAGAATATTTGAATTTCCTCGTAATATTTAGGAGGCGGATTCAAAACATCTGTTCTGTCTAAGAGTATAAATAATGGACGAGATGCTTTAGACATCAAATGTAAACAATGCTGCAGATGAAAGCCGATGTTTATACTAAAGCTTGAGAAATCCTGTGGATACGTCTCATAAATTATACACGTCTTCTTGGATATCTTCACTTATTGGTGTTATAGTATATATAAAGTGACTAAAGACGAAAGGAACTGACTAACTGATCATTCCATTCTAAAAAGATATCGGTTCAAACTAAATTGCATTAATCAAATCGTCTTTAAATTCCACAATTTTCGTCACCAATCGATTCAGTCTTTATACAGAAACGCTAATTCGCTAATATAAGTAAAACACAAATTTCTTTGAACTTCACAACAAACGTATGAATGTTTTGTTGATTCCCATACTTCAACGAAACAAAAATAAACGATCGTTCGTGTAGGCAACTAATACAGATAAATCACGCGAGGGGGCGCCTAGTTTTTGCGCAATATATTTCACTGGAAAAATATTTGGTACCTACAAGTTGTTTAAATCTGAAATGTGGATATGGACCAGAGCACTCTGACGATAGATTTATAAATATGAATTATTGTGAAGATGCAGATAATACCTACTTATTGGGTTTGTGCGAATAGTAAATTGATCTGATGAAAGACTGAATTGGCATGCGTTGCGTAGTAGCTTTCCATCACCAGTAGCGTAGCGAGGCAGAGGGGGCAAATGCCCCGGGCGGCACTTTACTAGGGGCGGCAAATTCGGGAAAAATATAGATTAAGAACTCTTTTATAAGTTTAGATTGAGCTCTGTCTATAAACAATTCGTAGAGCAGAGAAAAGTCGAGCTCGCTTCGCTCGCTCTAAATTTCTGTTTTAATTACTGTATGTGGTGCTAAACATTTCGCTCGATCCACAGCTGTTACTTCTCGGTTACTTTGCACATGTTTTGTACGTAAAAAGCTCTGGCTCTAACAGATTCGTATTAAGGAGAAAAGTCGAGCTCGCTTCACTCTCTCTAAGTTTCAATTTCTATATGGAAAAACCAAAAGATATCTTGACCACAACCCGAATAGATATGCAAAACAATTTCGAGCTCGCTTCGCTCGCTCCGTTGTTTTTGTGTAGATCTTTACTATTATAAAATTGTAAATTAAAAAAAAAATTTTTTGCTTTATGTGTTTGAACGAGCATCACGCGAAAACTGCTGAACCGATTTTGATGAAAATTTTTTGTTTGATAGCTTATGATCTGACTTAAAATCTGGTATACATATAATTTGTGCGGACGAAGTCGCGGGTTAACGCTAGTCTTCTTATAAAGATAGGGGGGCGGCAAAATCGGTTTTTGCCCCGGGCGGCAGAAACCCACGCTACGCCACTGTCTATCACATAGTACAGTCAAGAGCACGTCAAGCTTGACACTTTGGACTTTGTACCGTTCTTATTTAGTGCGCCATAAGCGTTACAATCATAAACATATTATACTTATAATGTTACAATCGAACTGCAAGTGTAAAGCTTGATGTGCTCTTGACTGTACCTAGGTAACAAATGTGTGCAAACGAAAATTCTTATGATAAAGAGATGCTAGATAAACTGTCAAGAGTTCTATAATAGGATAGGAAGGTTGCTGATAAGGAGTGATGCACGATACTAGACTGGTTCGAGACCAGACAGGACCGGGATAATGTTGTCTATACACAGTTTTAGTTCAAATAAAAAAGATACTTAACAGGATATTCATGTTGATGAAGTAAGTAGATATGTGAAAAATAATTACTTACCTACGATCTCGCCTCTACAAACGCCTCTATGAGTTGTCGTATTTCTTTAAGTAGGTATATTAAACATATAGATAAATAAAGAGGCCAGGGGCCGTGGAGGCGGAAGACAGCAATCCAACTTATTTATCAGACAGGTACCCAGATAACATTTAGCCGTCCTAATGACGTCTTTTTACAGTCTTGCTCGACCTAGGTGACGTACATTTTCGACGTCTGTAGGTCCGATAAAGGACGTACATTTGTCACAACCTAATGACGTCGGATCAAGACGTCCGTAGGCCGTTGTATCAAGACGTACGTAGGCCGTCGTATTAAGACGTCCGTAGGCCGTCGTATCAAGACGTCATTAGGTTGTGACAAATGTACGTCCTTTATCGGTCCTACAGACGTCTAAAATGTACGTCACCGAGGTACGAGACTAGACGTACTTAGGACGTCATATCAAGACCGATCCAGGGACCTTAGGGTGCGTCCACAGCTGACGAACGCTCCGCGAATGTGCAGCTCGCGAGCGGCTCGCGAGTTGCGCATTTGCGGCGCGTTCGCCAGATGTGGACGCACCCTTAGGCTGCCTGTCCATTGACGCGAGCTGGCTGGCGGAGCGGGGAAGCGGAGTTTTACTAACCAATCAGGATTGCATAAAACCTCGGCCGAGATTCGGCCGAGCTCCTGATTGGTTAATATTTTCCTCGCTACACCGCTCCGCCAGCCAGCTCGCGTCAATGGATAGGCAGCCTTAGACTGAGATTCAGAGACAAGATTTGAGTATAAGATCCTACTTCGATATGTCAAAATTTTATTGATTTTTACATATCAAAATAGAAACTAATACTCAAATTTCGTTTCTGAATGTCAGCCGTAGAATGACGTTCCTAGAGTACGGTGGAGTGAACTAGGGTTGTAAATAAATAAATTAATGAACACCGAAATGTAAAATTTTATTTAAAGATTTTACTTTTAGTAAAAGATGTTCTGGAGCATGCTGTAGCCAGGTTTTGATGCTAACTTCGACGCCCTCTGCCGTTGCAGTTGCAGTTGTGCTAACAACGCCTTCTATAAAGAAACAAGAAAGATACAATTTATTAATTGTATAAAAATGGTCGTGGGAGTAGCACCCACGCACACAGGGCTCCGTATCTTTTTATTATTTGCCAAGATACCTAGATGCCACAACAACAAACTGAATATGTTATGAGGCTACCTCAGTAGGCCTTGCATACCACCTCCGAGAAAACGATAAAAATCGAGATGTGCCACCATCCTTATTAATTTACGTATGCCAGAAAGAGCGCGCATGACGTTTTTCTCGTTTAAACGCTTTGTCGTGGATGGCATGCTAGCCGTGCTGTTGTGGAGTTGTTTACAGTTGTTGAGATTATACCGCTGTGATATACTGAAAAACGGATGGACAGCATAGGCTTAATAATAGGGTCCCATTGACAACCTATGTGTACGGAACCCTAATAATAATTCATTAAAACTAATTATTTGAATTCCAAATAGTGTAAAGATATTGAATGGGGGATTGACGCAAACAATATTGAGATAGTATTGGAGAATTTCGGTAGGTACTTATGTACTCACCTACAATGCAGTCTCTGAGGCGTAGAGTGCAAAAAACTTTTTCGATTTTGGTTTTCGTTGCAGTTTTCATTCCATAGAAATTGTACTCTGCAACTAGCTTGTCGGAAATGTAGGACTTCATTGTACGTGGCACTTTACTGGAAACATCTCGACCTGACACCTGTAAAAAGAAATAAGTTAGTTAGGTACTTGTAAATCAAACCAAAATTATTTTCTTAGACAATATATAAATAACTAGTGGACCCGTCAGCGGCCCCTCCCCAATCACCGGCACCCCTCCCCTCCTGCTATACAATTCTATATCCAACCCTTTAATAATTCTCTGCGTTATTAAATAGAAGCGTCGTCGTAGTTAATTCATACAAGCATCCCGAGAAGCCAGGTTCCCCAAAACTGAAAACTGACTAGCGGGGCTAGTACGCCAACCTACGATAGCGTCATATAGCTCTATCACGCTCTTTCTATTGGGGCGCGAACGAAAGAGATAAAAGACTAAATTTGGCAGATGAATGTGTTAAATGTCGCTATCGCCGGTTGGCGTACTAGCCCCAGAAGCCGTAGCATCATAGTGTAAAGAACTAATAGTGGTGAAGCTCAGCGGTCGCGGCAGGCCAATCGTGCGGGGCGTGCGGGGGCCGGGAGGAGTGCCTCCCGACCCACGTTGCCTGCGCGCGTATCTTAACAGCGAATTGAATTAGGGTACGCCCGTACCCCGCATGCCGCGCGGGCATAGACCCGACCGCTGAGCTTCATCACTATTATTTTATTTACACTATGGTAGCATGCTACACGTGATACGGCTGTATCACGTCTTTTATCTCGTTCGTTCGTGCGCAAATAGAAAAAGAGCGAATGTGTGATAGTGCTGTATCACGGTAGCATGCTACCCATGCAGGAAAGGGATAAAATACGTACCTACCAGTTTCGTAAAACACTTGCTGCACACCATAAAGTTTCAAATTTTCGCTGGGGGACGTGTTGAGATTGAGGATCAGCTCTAAAGCTTTGGGCCTTTTTATGACCGGCCAATACACTTCACACCATCGTGGCTTCAGCCACTCTGAATCCACAATAGAAATAGCACCGCCACCGCAAACAATAAACTGGATCACTGCGCACTTGACTGGGCGGTCCTCGTCCATTACTAACACACTTTAGGTTCAATTTCTTTGAATAACACTAACTCAACAACAAAAAGGACTCCGCGACACGTCCGATGCGCATAGAAAAATGGCGCGACTGAGCTGAGAAAAAAGGAGGCAAGTCCGTCCGTCCGTCAGTATAACGTCCAACTTGCGTCCAACACAGGACGTATACTGGCTGACGGTAAAATGACGTTCCTAGTACCAACTAGTACGTACTTCTACGACCAACATCGGACTATTCGGACTGACTGTATAAGTACCTTAAAATGACGTCATTTTTAAGTCGCCGACCGTAAATGTTATCTGGGTATCATTGAATTAGACGACATTGATGCCAGCGAACTACCTACTAGGTATCTATTTGGACATCGATCGCAATAGACCTATTAAACTTCTTTTTTTAAAGTGAAAACTTCTTTAGCGGCGTTGTGCACCTTTTGGTATGGGTAAAAAATGTTAAACTCGCGTCAGGACCGTGACGTCACCCTGATCGAAAATGACTGATCGAAAATTCGTAAGACAAAATTGGTAAGACGATGACGTAAGATCACGTGACATTCGTAAGACGTAAGATCTCTTAGTTTTCACTTCTGCCGGCACTCCCGGAGCGCAACCCGTTGTTTTTTTAATGAATGTAGTTTTATCCCCGTGTTGTTAGATTTATATGAGATTTGAATTAAATTGTACTCACATCGATTATAATTTTATTATTTCAGCCATTACACGCTCTCGTGGACTCCCAATTATTTTATTGTGATTGTCAAAACTATCGATTCGGAGCATATTTGGAGTAAATTCTGATAAGGAGTAATGTTAGATAGTAGATAGATATGTTAGATTGGGATCTAGAGCTCCCGAATTTGGTCATCTTATTGTCAATCCCTTTTGGTTAGTAAGAGGGTCGACCTACGCACTTCGCAGGGCGACGCCCGCGTCTGCTCCTAATCGCCAGTTTCCTCACACGCCCGCACCTTCACTTGACCCCTTTGTGTGAAAAATTGTTTTGTTTTTGCTCTCCATGTCTACATTAAAGGCATAAGGTTAGAATTTTTCAATGAACTGTATTATTAGCCGAATTCTTTTATCGCCCCGTGTCAGATATTCCATCAACACAGGAAATTCTAGAATTCCATGTCGATTCGATCTTATCTTAAAATGTATCGAGAAGCGATCATCGTTTAAATGGTTCCATTTTGTGATATCATGAATCACGTCCAGAATTTATTTGACTAAAAGTTAAGAGCGAACGATATTCTTGTTATAAAAATAAACTCAGGTAAAAACTGACCATGAGTCAATAGTCCTGAGGCGACTTGATTTTGCACTTAATTCTATCAAAGAATGCAAATTAAAATGCATGCGTTTTATAAAATAAGGCAAACAGACTGGAATCCTATTGAGTGATTGGTTAATAATACGAAAGAATTTAATGTTTCTTTCTCACTATCATTCCGTATTCAGTCTGCGTGCACTACAAACAATTTCAACGTATAATATATCTACTGTATATTCTTATGTGTGAAGTACAGTGACTGTGTAGTCGCTTCTATAGAATTTTTTATGATTTTGTTTGTAGTAACGACTGGTAGCGGAAAATGCCATATGGTAGTCAGATAAACGCTGTGGTTTGATACATTCGACTTACGAGGTAGATACATGAGCATGGCAGACAGACGTTTAGCGTTTAGTCTTGAACTGTTTACCGAGGACACTGCTTTATTACCTAGCTTTGTCCAAAGAGGGATAATTTTATCCATCAAGAGTTCTGCAACTTACTAGGGCGCCTTCAAAGGGGTATGTGTAAAATTGGCGTCGTTTTAATACTTTCGCAGCCACTGATGGAAGTACTGCCATTGAGATGAGGATACTAAAGGAAACAAACTTATTATGGAGCGCATATCTAAGTAATATCGGGGCTGAGATATACAGGGTAGAATATTTTAGACAGGGCAGGCGGTACGGTAGGTACCTTAACCGTTGTAGATACAGAAAAATGTTCTTAGAAGACTATCCTTAATTTTTGAGACTTTTAGACTTGCCTTCACAGATTTTTAAAAAATGTCTATAAAATGTACTTATTCAATTAGCATTAAAATTTTTTTTTTGATGCCAATCGATCCTTTTCCTCAAAAGGATCAAAAACTCTAATTACCACACAAGTTAGAGTACTCGAAATGTCAGAAATCGCAAAAAAAACATTTAAATCTGTGAACGCAGATCTAAATGATGCAAGAAGTTAAGGATAGACTTCTAAGAACCTTTTCCTGTAGCTACAAAAACATTCACCTGTAAGTATACAGGGTCCTTCTTAATATGCTGACACTTTTTTAAGGCGATGACCAGACTATGAAACTGAGCAACTTTCTCTATGGAATCAACATCGACATCGCGAAAAAAAAAAACAGTTGTCCCATACGTTTGGCTCCGAGTAGGTTTGCAGTTTTGTATGGAAGTGATGATTTTTTTTTCGCGATTTCGATTTTGGTCCCATATAGGAAGTTGTTCAGTTTGACGGTCTGATCATCCCCTTAAAAAAGTGTCAGCATATTAAGAAGGACCCTATATAATTATCTCGGTTCCGATATTAAATTAAATTAAAAATCGTTTAAGTGTCTTTTCAATTTGTACACAAACAGAAATCCAAGACAGAACGACATTAAAACTAAAAGTGTTGTTTTCTGTTGTTAGTATGATAGAGCCAATTTTATTAGTCACACTTATATTTTTGTTGAGGTAATGTTACAAAACAAGAATAAAATTATCGGTGGCCGCAACAAAAAATGTTACGCCATTAGTTCATATAAAGTTACACAAACCCCTTTGTCGCTATGTCGCGGACCACAGTGCGGCTGCAGCGCTGCCTGTGAAGCAAAAAGAGAGATGCTCAAATTAACAAAACGGGAAGCGTGACTTTAGACATGTTGAATTCTTATTATTATTTTATGTATTAGCCTACTTCATCCCACTGCTGGCCAAAGGTTGAATCCTTAGATCAAAGTAAAATTAATTGAAAACGGCCGCAGTGTGCTCTGTCCACGCAATCAACCACTTATCCAACTAAGTAACAAACTAAAAATCCACTTCACATCTGGTTTACGACTAAGATACTAATAATGCACGACTATTATCAAAGTGAGACTGTAGGAACCTATGCTCTATCTATCCCATTAGAAATGTCTTATAGTTTAAACACTGGTTTAAAACATTTTGGTCTTAACCCACTGAGAGTACCTACCTGCGTTCATGTTCAGTTTTGTGGTTTCCACAATGACTTTGGTTATAGAAAGTAATTAAATTATGTTTCTATATAAAATAAATACAAGATTTCAGTCTACTTTTCTAATTCTAATTGTGAAATCAATGCATTTCTAATGAATGACTATACAGAAAAAAAGTGTTTTTTAAGCCGCTTGATTACGCATTCGCAGACAGACGCGCGTAGCGTAGGTATCGACGGCTGATTCATCATGCACATAATTTTATATTGGTGCTATTTCTAGTACTTCTAACTAACTAACTTCTATTTATGCTAGTTTATTTGCCAATTACGAATGGCAGTCCCTTCCATTAGGCGCTGGCGCCTGCTCAGTGCTCACGCAAGCAATTAAACATTTATTAGCACTTATTATATTGAGCCGGTTGCACGGAGCGGAGTGCCGCCCGCCATGCCATGCTCTCTAATTACATTTTGACATCAAGACTGTTGACGTAGGAGCAGGACAGGACTCTCACTCTCACTCTCGGTCGGTTCACGGAAGAGGAAGTTCACAAACATTCTCACACGTGCACAAGATGTAGGCACTTGAATTAAATACGATCACACTATAATATTACGAACCATTATATTGCAGATGCATGATATAGTAGTGCGTCCTGTGCCTTTCTATATGTTACGTCTTTAGGGTCCTACTTAATATCATCATCATATCAGCCGATAGACGTCCACTGCTGGACATAAGCCTCCCCCAAAATGGGGGGATTTGCCATAATCGCCACGCTTGGCAGGCGGGTTGGCGATCGCAGTTGGATTGAATGTGTGTACTCAGTGGATGCTGCTGCCCATCCTCCGGTGGATCCCTTAGTCGCCTTTTACGACACCGACGCCGACGGGAGGAAATGGGGTGGTGCTATTCTTAGCCGGCACCACACGGACCTACTTAAGACCATCAAACTGAACAACTTTCTCCATGGGACCAATATCGAAATCGCGAAAAAAAAAAAACTGCCGTTAAAACTGTAATCCTACTCAACACAAAATGTATTGGGAAAGCAGATCGCGATTATCATACTGGTTCCATATTGAAAGTTGTTCAGTTTGATGATCTGATCATTCTCTTAGAAAACCGTCAGCAAATTAAGTTGGACCCTTTATTTTATTGATAAAAGAGGATAACTTTACAGTCTGTTTTACATCGATACATTAAAAAATCTCAACCTCTCTTTACCTATGCCTAGTGTTATACAGGGTTATTTGTAATTCGACGTATTCCTTTCAGGACGTTAAGGGGCAGCCTAAATGCAATTATGTGAACCCCCATACATGGGGTCGGAAATTAATATTTTTCGAGATATTTGGAATTTAAGGTTTTTTTACCAAAAACCCAATTTTTTCGCACTTTTTTTAAATAAAAAAAAATATGCTTATTCTATGGCGTCGATTTGAATTTTAGTTCATAGCTAACACTTTTTCCGAGATTTTTTCATAAATCAATGTCCGATCATACTGAGCAATTCAAAATAAATCAATAACAATGACAATTAATTTTTGAAAAAAAATTATAGTCTTGAAATCATGCGGTTTTTCCCAAAAAACTTGTAAGAAAAAAAGTGTGCGTTTTACTCAAAGACATAATATATAAATCTATGGTTTTACTGAAATAACTTCCTCGTTTTGTTAGCTTTCTAAAATAGACTGGTAGATTTTTTTCAAGTTGTATTGGATTTTTAACGTCTAACGGCGTTTAGAGAAACTTTTTGGCACCGGGTTTTTTTAGACTAATTAGACCCTTCTGAGCACGATTCTGCCCGGTGCCACCCCGTCCCCCGCTTCCTTAACCCTCCACCCCCCAAAATGTGTCCCTAACTGCGTTTTTTTTTAGTTTTATACAAAATCTATTAAAGATAAAAGAAAACCGTCAATGACAAAAATAATCTCCATTAAATTATCTACAATATTTGTAAAACAATTTTTTTGATAGGAATAATAAGATAGGAAATATGTGTGTCCGAACTGCGTGTAAATTTTCGGTTTTGCAAATTTTTGGTTTGGTTTTCAATTTATCGAAAAACGGCCGAAGCTGTGATATGTGACCAAGAAGCGAATTAATCTTGATACATTTACCTACAAAACGAGACCTTATTTATATTCGTACGAGTATTCGTGTACGATTTATAGCTCAGTGCAGATAGACTCCACCGCGAGTATCGAGTACTGTGCTACACTACTATGCTCGATGCATCAGAAAGATATGCATGTAATAATAACTATTTTGTTTATATTAACATTTTGTTGGAGACATTACAGACAGACAGAGGGTGTATGGGCGTTAGTCCACCACGCATGCCCAATGCGGATTGGTGAACTTCACAATAAGCATCGGAATTTCTTCTTCAAAGTTTGCGGGTTTCCCCGCGATGTTTTCCTTCATTTATCGAAAAATGGCCGAAGCTGTGATAAAATAGTAAAGAAGTGAATTAATCTTGATACATTTACCTACAAAACAACACCTAGCTTATTGTTATACAAGTATTAGTTAAGGATGTATAGCCTGCAGTGGCTGCAGTACAGATGCCGCCGCGAGCTTTTTAACCACGGTTTAAGAACAAAATTAATAATAGTAAAAGGGGAATTATAACTTTTTTTTAATGTTTATGTGCACGTTTATTTACACAATGAAATCGTCCAAAATGGTTCTTAAAATGTGCTAACACCCAGGCCCCTTACCTTGCCCTGATAACTGCTTCCTTGCCGTCATGCTTATACCTAACAAATTTAATTACGAGTTGTTGAGGCATGTCGTACCATTCAGCAAAGACGGGACCCTGGAGGTCTTGAAGGGTGGCATATGGGTAGGACCATGGGCCCGAACTCGTTGGTTCAGCTCGTCCCAATGGTGTTCAATCAAATTCAGGTCTAGACTTCACGCCCCAGCCACTGCATAAAAGGGTCCCAATCTATATTGTAGACACACGATGCTTTGTGGGAACGGGCGTTGTATTACATAAATGTGAACCCATACCCAACAAAACCTACATATGAGACCACATGTACATCCAGGGTCCAGGATCTCTGCAATGTACCGAGGAACAACCAACGACCCTTGACCTGTGCTGGAAACGCATGCGAGTTCGGTTTTGCCTTCGATTGAGTAGCCGCCCCAGAACATGAACGATCCACCTCCGTAGTTCATTTTCTTCTGTATACAGGCTTTAGAAAAATGGTCTCCCTGACTCCTGTACACTCTTTCGAAGCTGTCGTTGCAGAAAAGGCACAACCTCGTATTATCCGAGAAGAGAACCTTACTTAATTGATTTGGTCGCAGGCTGCTACCGCTCTCTGCGGTGTTGTGCAGTTAATTTGGGGCTTATTGCAGCTCTGTGGGCCGCAATTTTTGTCTCTCGCAGCCTTCTAACCGTAGAGATGCTTACAGAATTTAAATTTAAAGATTATGATTTTGCGAGCTGTTGCTGTTGCAACTCAACAGCATAAATATAGCGGTTGCGCAAAGATATCGATCCAATATATCAAAATATTAGTCTTTTATATTAGTCTTTCATTTCGTGTACGTAATACCGACTGCTCTCAAACGGTGAAAGAAAACATCGCGAGGAAACCTGCATACGCTGAAGAAGAAATTCCGATGCTTATTATGAAGGCCACCAATCCCCATTGGGCATGCGTGGTGGACTAACGCCCATACACCCTCCGTCTCTTTAATGTCACCAACAAAATGTTAATATAAATAAAATAGTTATTATTACAAATGCATAACTTTCTGATGCATCGAGCATAGAGTGTAGCACAGTACTCGAAACTCGCGGTAGAGTATGTATGCACTGAGCTATAAATCGTAAACGAATACTCGTACGACAGTAAATAAGGTCTCATTTTGTAGGTAAATGTATCTAGATTAATTCGCTTCTAGGCCATTCTATCACAGCTTCGGCCGTTTTTCGATAAATTGAAAGCAAATGCAAAAATTTGCAAAACCAAAAATTTACACGCAGTTCGGACACACATATTTCCTAACTTATTATTCCTATCAAAAAAATTGTTATACAAATATTGTAGAGAATTTAATGGAGATTATTTTTGTCATCGACAGTTTTCATTTTTCTCTAATAGTTTTTGTATAAAACTAAAAAAACCGCGGGTCGGGACACATTTCGGGGGGTGGGGGGTTAAGGAAGCGGGGGACGGGGTGGCACCGGGCAGAATCGTGTTCAGCGGGGTCGAATTAGTCTAAAAAAACCCGGTGCCAAAAAGTTTCACAAAACGCCGTTAGACGCTGAAAATGATAGCATAATCTACCAGTCTAAAAAGGTATAAATGCTTTTGAAAAAAATGGATTTACAATGTCAAAAAAGGTTTTTTACTTAGTACGTGATACGTAGAGGCAACATTCTCTTGGAGAAAAATTTAACGATTTTTTTTTAGATAACATTATTTATTAATTTAAATCTACACATCTCGAGAACCCGTCGCGAGAAATCCAACTTTACTACAACAGTCATAAAAGTTTCAATTTCTTCAGCATCGTAAAAGTACTAAGGAATCTCGTACCTACCTATCTTATTTATTATGAGTGATTTTCTTAGAAACGGTGTTCCTACAGACTGCTCGTCGCCTCGACACAAAGGTGCTTTTTTTGCTCCCGTCCAATGCAAAGAGAACCCGTCTGCCATGAGGTTATAGAAAAAAATCTTCCAGACATCATTTCATTTGAGAGCATTGTTGGGTCTCTGCGCTGCGCCCGCACCTTTGATGTTTTATATTTAGCTTTTCATACCTGTGCTACAGTTTTAATGAAGACGTTAAGTTGAAGAGTTTAAAAAAAGTTGTTACTTACTTATTGTCTAGATTTAAGATTGTTAATTGTCAAAGATTTTAACCAACCAACACTGCCTAGACTTGTTTTTGGGTACCTACCGAAGGTATTAAAATAATCTGTGCCGAAGGTTAACTAGCATAACAATTTCACCAATGTGTAGAAATCGTTAAGTCTGTGCACACATACATCGTCCCTTTCAGGGTGGTCAGAAACATTGCTACAACAATCCACTGTCTTGAAGGCAGTCTCTCTTTTAGCGTAGGTATTGAAGGTCAGATATTTACAATTATGTAAAATACTTTCTGTCGTAGGAAAATTTTACAGGAAGATTAGTTTATTTGTAGGTATAGGTATTTGTACCTATTCTGTATTAGTCAAAGTACATCAAGAGGAGTTTCTTTCATTCCGTTTATTTTATTCTACCTATAAATTAACAAGCGCGAGTAAAATACGTAAATAAGATCGCTTTGTAACAACGAAGGATGAATTGATATAACTCTGCATTCATTATTTGGGTCAGGCGCCGAGGTGTCTGCCAGTACCCAAACCCGATTCGGTTTTTTTCTTCTTTGTTTTTTTAACGTAGGTACCCACTGATATTGCCGACCGTCTCGCGTCCTCGTCCGTCCCGCTCTCCCGCCCACAATCAGAATCAGGCCCGTAGTGCTGGGATGAGGTTATGAAATTAACTTTTAGGATATTTTCCTGCAAAATTAAATAATTTGTTCTGAAACAAACATACTTGTGCCATGTTGTGTTTATATTATGTAGTATGCCGATAAGCGACAAAAAAAAACATTTTCAATGTTAAACTAAAAGGCAGGTACCTAGTTATAATCCTATAGATAGAGTTACCTCTATTCGTTCTTACCGGTTTTTAATATAGTTGATCGAAGGGTTTTTACATCGAACAATGTAGGTACATCTCTGGTGTGTGAACTGTGGACCGGTTGGTAGATGGGTTCGTCTTGTCTTTCTAAACCTCGGGCCGACCATTGAGCGAAAATAAATCGATACCTATCTTAAAATAATATTTCTCGCATTAAAAATCCATAAATTTTTGTCCTTTTCGTATACAAATTGTGTTATACTTATTCGAAAAAAAATAGCGCTCCCAGCGTTTCTCTGAGATTTTTTAAGGAGATGATCAGACCATGATACTGAACAAATTTCATTGTTGGACCAACACAGAATACGCGGAAAAGAAAATTGTAGTTCCATAAAAGATATCAAAATCAATAGCAAATTGTATGGATAGCTAGTGTATGTATGGTCTATTGGTATGGTGTACTGTTGGTCCCATTGTGAAAGTAGTCCAGATCGATGAAAACCGAAAACATTTTCTTTCTTCACAATGGTTTATAAGGTAGCACAATACTATGATGGTTTGAAGCATAAAGTTATGGTTTGAAGCATCCCTTATAGTAGGTACAAGTATCTATGTAAAGCATATAAGTTTATACCCATAGTATCAATGACTTTTCATAAAATCATTGCCCAGTATAACAATAATAATATTGTTTAGTACTAAATACTTTTAATTCGATGTAGTGTATACTAAACGCTAAAGTATCAAACGACTAATTTGGCAGGTAAATCACACACGAGGCGACGCTCTTCTGTTCGGGGTCAACGCAATAAAAAGAGTAAGTACCAGGAAGCTGGCATAGGTATTGGTTGGTAAGTACCTACGTTTAGCCACAGATTACATTAACTTGAATGTGACCTTTTTTAATCAATATCTAAAGGCTGGTCCACACAAAGTGCGGCTGCGGACCGGCTACGGGCCGGCAGAAGTTGTAAACTATAGAATTATATGCGAGGTGTCACACTAGAGATACAGTCCGGCGCGGCTGCGGAACAGCTGCTTAACGGTCGCCGCAGTGTGACATTATCTTGCATATAATTCCATAGTTTATAACTACTGCCGGCCCGCAGCCGGCCCGCAGCCGCACTCTGTGTGGTCCACCCTTAGGTACATGTTTGAGTTCAAAAGAGGATATAACCACATTACCACAGTATAAGAAAGAGTATCTATTACTACGATCGTGCTTGAGCGCGCTGCATATAAACGAAGTTTGATCCTATTTTCAAAATGAACGAGTTGAATTCTGTGAATTTTTTTAAACACGATCTTGAAACCAATATTAATAATTAAAATTTATAGTTTCAAAGTTACGATTAATTTAAGGTTTGAAAGTGTGGATATCTTTGAACTATTTGTTACTTTGAAACAGTGGTATACAATATACTTATCTATGCTTGTTATAAACCTATACCTACATCTGACAAACTACAAACACAGAAGATGCTATAATAGTTATAGTTTATGGATTGTGTTCAAAAATGTAATTGCATTTCATTGGTTAAAAATCAAATTAGAATCAAACTTCCGAGTTTGTCTTTAGTATGATATTATAATTAGACATTAAAATCTGCTCCCAAGACCAATCACTTTAGCAGGTGAAAGAAATTAGAGCAAGTAAGTATGACTGTTTTCGAGAATTTTTATCAAATCAGCTGTTCCCACATTTCCAATAACAGTCAAAAGCTCTTCGGCTCTTCGATTGATTAAAGATATCAAATTTTCCGTGAAAGAAGTTTGCCAGTTGGTAAAGCGGCCACAGCACAGCCTAATACCGTACAGGCCTTACCTAACTGCCAAAGTTATCGCGATCCCGATACCTATACTTTCACGTTTTAACTTTAATTAACGCGCAAACACCGTTTCTTTTAATTGGCAGGTTGTACGAGAAACGACCGCGCTCAGTTCAATGGGAACCTAATAAAGATATTCAGCGGAGAGTATGAGAGAGCTCGCTCGGAGCTCGGCGGCGCTTCCATGGAGCCGAGGGCCGTTGCGGAGTGGAAGTTCAGGGAACTGGACCGGGACAGGAGCGGCTCGCTTCACAAGTCCGAATATAGAGGCCTTAGGAGGCTAATTAAAAAGGCAAGTAGGACCTACATTCCGATTTAAACTTTAACAGAAAAGAGTAAAGCTGTTTTCTTTAGTAGAAGAGCTTCATATTGCCTGGGAAGTTACCTTGTTTACTATCTGTACGCACGGTTTGGATGACAAGGAAATACGACAAACACATAAATAAACATCGCATTGTAGGGAATTTTGGAGAAGGGAAGACCTTCCGCTAGGCTGGGTGGGCCAGTGGGTAGGATGCCAGGGCCAACCTGTTATTAGTTTAAACTTTGAAGGGAAGACCTTCCGCTAGGCTGGGTGGGCCAGTGGGTAGGATGCCTGGGCCAACCTGTTATTAGTTTAAACTTTGAAGGGAAGACCTTCCGCTAGGCTGGGTGGGCCAGTGGGTAGGATGCCTGGGCCAAACTGTTATTAGTTTAAACTTTGAAGGGAAGACCTTCCGCTAGGCTGGGTGGGCCAGTGGGTAGGATGCCTGGTCCAACCTGTTATTAGTTTAAACTTTGAAGGGAAGACCTTCCGCTAGGCTGGGTGGGCCAGTGGGTGGGATGCCTGGGCCAACCTGTTATTAGTTTAAACTTTGAAGGGAAGACCTTCCGCTAGGCTGGGTGGGCCAGTGGGTAGGATGCCTGGGCCAACCTGTTATTAGTTTAAACTTTGAAGGGAAGACCTTCCGCTAGGCTGGGTGGGCCCGTGGGTGGGATGCCTGGGCCAACCTGTTATTAGTTTAAACTTTGAAGGGAAGACCTTCCGCTAGGCTGGGTGGGCCAGTGGGTAGGATGCCTGGGCCAACCTGTTATTAGTTTAAACTTTGAAGGGAAGACATTCCGCTAGGCTGGATGGGCCAGTGGGTAGGATGCCTGGGCCAACCTGTTATTAGTTTAAACTTTGAAGGGAATACCTTCCGCTAGGCTGGGTGGGCCAGTGGGTAGGATGCCAGGGCCAACCTGTTATTAGTTTAAACTTTGAAGGGAAGACATTCCGCTAGGCTGGGTGGGCCAGTGGGTAGGATGCCTGGGCCAACCTGTTATTAGTTTAAACTTTGAAGGGAAGACCTTCCGCTAGGCTGGGTGGGCCAGTGGGTAGGATGCCAGGGCCAACCTGTTATTAGTTTAAACTTTGAAGGGAAGACCTTCCGCTAGGCTGGGTGGGCCAGTGGGTAGGATGCCTGGGCCAACCTGTTATTAGTTTAAACTTTGAAGGGAAGACCTTCCGCTAGGCTGGGTGGGCCAGTGGGTAGGATGCCTGGGCCAACCTGTTATTAGTTTAAACTTTGAAGGGAAGACCTTCCGCTAGGCTGGGTGGGCCAGTGGGTAGGATGCCTGGTCCAACCTGTTATTAGTTTAAACTTTGAAGGGAAGACCTTCCGCTAGGCTGGGTGGGCCAGTGGGTGGGATGCCTGGGCCAACCTGTTATTAGTTTAAACTTTGAAGGGAAGACCTTCCGCTAGGCTGGGTGGGCCAGTGGGTAGGATGCCTGGTCCAACCTGTTATTAGTTTAAACTTTGAAGGGAAGACCTTCCGCTAGGCTGGGTGGGCCAGTGGGTGGGATGCCTGGGCCAACCTGTTATTAGTTTAAACTTTGAAGGGAAGACCTTCCGCTAGGCTGGGTGGGCCAGTGGGTAGGATGCCTGGGCCAACCTGTTATTAGTTTAAACTTTGAAGGGAAGACCTTCCGCTAGGCTGGGTGGGCCAGTGGGTAGGATGCCTGGGCCAACCTGTTATTAGTTTAAACTTTGAAGGGAAGACCTTCCGCTAGGCTGGGTCGGCCAGTGGGTAGGATGCCTGAGCCAACCTGTTATTAGTTTAAACTTTGTAGGTAAGTATAGATGGTTATTTTAAATTAGTTGACGAAACTGAACCACTTGTTTATGATAACAGATTGCAATATAAAAGGCTACAGTACGCGGGGCGCGGCGGACATTGACCTCAGAATCATATGATCGGGCGGCGGGTTATTATCACGCAATTATACTTAGTTACAGATAAGTACCAAATGCGTTTGTTAAGTTTCGCCAACTAATTAGATTTAACGTTAAGTTTCGCCAACTTATTAGATTTAACGTTATACAGGGTGTCCCAAAACTCAACGTCAAGCTCAACTCAACGTCTCAAGCCGAAAACAGGAGATAGGTGAGTTTATAAGTGTTCAGGGAAAAATACAAAAAAAAATCCAAGTTTGGTAGTGCCAAGTGTGATACCATTTTAACCAGGTTAGCGCCATACATTTTTTACACAGGATGTCTCAAAGTTGACATAGAAAAAAAATTTACAGAGGTCTGACAGAAAATAGTGTTTTCTGTAAAAGTATGACACTAAATCTTTATTTTTGAATTGGGACCACTGAAAAGGTTATTCAGGATTTCGTAACAGGTATTTTCATGAAAAAATTTCAAATTTGTAGTAACTATATTTAAAAGTTGAGCGCAGGGTGGCGGTTAAAAAAATGTCAATATCTCGGAAACTATCAAACTTGTTTTTTTTCCCTGAACAATTTCTATAAACTCACCTATCTACGGTTTTCGGCTTGACGTTGAGTTCTGGGACACCTTGTACAATGCAAACGATCTAAAACTATGCTTCGCCTTCAGGAGTGCGATTTTTGAAAGTCACGTTCAAATCAGCAGTAGAAAATGTCAACATTATATGCGATATTAAAAAATCGCACGCCTGAACGTATTTGTAGCGTCTGTCTTGCGTCTGTGACAATGTCCACACTCATATTACTCATAGGTACATCGAAATCTTACTTAATAATATTTTAAATATTAAAGTATGACACGTTTTTTGGATATATGCGACGCATAAATTGCTGAGCGGATTTGGATGAAAGTAAAATAATGTTCTGGATTCACATACACATAATTATGATACTTTTAAAAGTCAAAGCAGACGAAATCGCAGGCAACACCTACAGCTGTAGCTATAGTATTCTACTATAGTACTACTAGCTAAGAATACTAGCTTTTGCCCGCGTGAAATTAGGATATCCTTTCTTAGTGCACCCCTAGCCTACTTCCTTCGGAGAATCTTTTTCTTCAGCGGTTTAGGCTGTGCGTTGTGTGTCAGTCAGTCAGTCACAGACGGAATTCTTTTATAAGTATAGATAGATAAATAGAGATGCCTACCTCACACGGCAGGTGGTGAAGCCGAAGCGGTGCGCGCGGGCATGGGCGCGCGGCTGCGACGGCGACGCGGACGGCGCGATCGCGCGTGCCGAGTGGGTGGCCTGCCTGCTGGCCAGCACGGAGCCGCCCGCACCGGACTGTGAGTACCTCAACTCTGCGTCACTCTGTGCGCGCGAGCATGGGCACGCGTGGCCTGCCTGCTGGCCAGCACGGAGCCGCCCGCACCGGACTGTGAGTACCTCAACTCTGCGTCACTCTGTGCGCGCGAGCATGGGCACGCGTGGCCTGCCTGCTGGCCAGCACGGAGCCGCCCGCACCGGACTGTGAGTACCTCAACTCTGCGTCACTCTGTGCGCGCGAGCATGGGCACGCGTGGCCTGCCTGCTGGCCAGCACGGAGCCGCCCGCACCGGACTGTGAGTACCTCAACTCTGCGTCACTCTGTGCGCGCGAGCATGGGCACGCGTGGCCTGCCTGCTGGCCAGCACGGAGCCGCCCGCACCGGACTGTGAGTACCTCAACTCTGCGTCACTCTGTGCGCGCGAGCATGGGCACGCGTGGCCTGCCTGCTGGCCAGCACGGAGCCGCCCGCACCGGACTGTGAGTACCTCAACTCTGCGTCACTCTGTGCGCGCGAGCATGGGCACGCGTGGCCTGCCTGCTGGCCAGCACGGAGCCGCCCGCACCGGACTGTGAGTACCTCAACTCTGCGTCACTCTGTGCGCGCGAGCATGGGCACGCGTGGCCTGCCTGCTGGTTAGCACGGAGCCGCCCGCACCGGACTGTGAGTACCTCAACTCTGCGTCACTCTGTGCGCGCGAGCATGGGCACGCGTGGCCTGCCTGCTGGCCAGCACGGAGCCGCCCGCACCGGACTGTGAGTACCTCAACTCTGCGTCACTCTGTGCGCGCGAGCATGGGCACGCGTGGCCTGCCTGCTGGTTAGCACGGAGCCGCCCGCACCGGACTGTGAGTACCTCAACTCTGCGTCACTCTGTGCGCGCGAGCATGGGCACGCGTGGCCTGCCTGCTGGCCAGCACGGAGCCGCCCGCACCGGACTGTGAGTACCTCAACTCTGCGTCACTCTGTGCGCGCGAGCATGGGCACGCGTGGCCTGCCTGCTGGCCAGCACGGAGCCGCCCGCACCGGACTGTGAGTACCTCAACTCTGCGTCACTCTGTGCGCGCGAGCATGGGCACGCGTGGCCTGCCTGCTGGCCAGCACGGAGCCGCCCGCACCGGACTGTGAGTACCTCAACTCTGCGTCACTCTGTGCGCGCGAGCATGGGCACGCGTGGCCTGCCTGCTGGTTAGCACGGAGCCGCCCGCACCGGACTGTGAGTACCTCAACTCTGCGTCACTCTGTGCGCGCGAGCATGGGCACGCGTGGCCTGCCTGCTGGCCAGCACGGAGCCGCCCGCACCGGACTGTGAGTACCTCAACTCTGCGTCACTCTGTGCGCGCGAGCATGGGCACGCGTGGCCTGCCTGCTGGCCAGCACGGAGCCGCCCGCACCGGACTGTGAGTACCTCAACTCTGCGTCACTCTGTGCGCGCGAGCATGGGCACGCGTGGCCTGCCTGCTGGCCAGCACGGAGCCGCCCGCACCGGACTGTGAGTACCTCAACTCTGCGTCACTCTGTGCGCGCGAGCATGGGCACGCGTGGCCTGCCTGCTGGCCAGCACGGAGCCGCCCGCACCGGACTGTGAGTACCTCAACTCTGCGTCACTCTGTGCGCGCGAGCATGGGCACGCGTGGCCTGCCTGCTGGTTAGCACGGAGCCGCCCGCACCGGACTGTGAGTACCTCAACTCTGCGTCACTCTGTGCGCGCGAGCATGGGCACGCGTGGCCTGCCTGCTGGCCAGCACGGAGCCGCCCGCACCGGACTGTGAGTACCTCAACTCTGCGTCACTCTGTGCGCGCGAGCATGGGCACGCGTGGCCTGCCTGCTGGCCAGCACGGAGCCGCCCGCACCGGACTGTGAGTACCTCAACTCTGCGTCACTCTGTGCGCGCGAGCATGGGCACGCGTGGCCTGCCTGCTGGCCAGCACGGAGCCGCCCGCACCGGACTGTGAGTACCTCAACTCTGCGTCACTCTGTGCGCGCGAGCATGGGCACGCGTGGCCTGCCTGCTGGTTAGCACGGAGCCGCCCGCACCGGACTGTGAGTACCTCAACTCTGCGTCACTCTGTGCGCGCGAGCATGGGCACGCGTGGCCTGCCTGCTGGCCAGCACGGAGCCGCCCGCACCGGACTGTGAGTACCTCAACTCTGCGTCACTCTGTGCGCGCGAGCATGGGCACGCGTGGCCTGCCTGCTGGCCAGCACGGAGCCGCCCGCACCGGACTGTGAGTACCTCAACTCTGCGTCACTCTGTGCGCGCGAGCATGGGCACGCGTGGCCTGCCTGCTGGCCAGCACGGAGCCGCCCGCACCGGACTGTGAGTACCTCAACTCTGCGTCACTCTGTGCGCGCGAGCATGGGCACGCGTGGCCTGCCTGCTGGTTAGCACGGAGCCGCCCGCACCGGACTGTGAGTACCTCAACTCTGCGTCACTCTGTGCGCGCGAGCATGGGCACGCGTGGCCTGCCTGCTGGCCAGCACGGAGCCGCCCGCACCGGACTGTGAGTACCTCAACTCTGCGTCACTCTGTGCGCGCGAGCATGGGCACGCGTGGCCTGCCTGCTGGCCAGCACGGAGCCGCCCGCACCGGACTGTGAGTACCTCAACTCTGCGTCACTCTGTGCGCGCGAGCATGGGCACGCGTGGCCTGCCTGCTGGTTAGCACGGAGCCGCCCGCACCGGACTGTGAGTACCTCAACTCTGCGTCACTCTGTGCGCGCGAGCATGGGCACGCGTGGCCTGCCTGCTGGCCAGCACGGAGCCGCCCGCACCGGACTGTGAGTACCTCAACTCTGCGTCACTCTGTGCGCGCGAGCATGGGCACGCGTGGCCTGCCTGCTGGTTAGCACGGAGCCGCCCGCACCGGACTGTGAGTACCTCAACTCTGCGTCACTCTGTGCGCGCGAGCATGGGCACGCGTGGCCTGCCTGCTGGCCAGCACGGAGCCGCCCGCACCGGACTGTGAGTACCTCAACTCTGCGTCACTCTGTGCGCGCGAGCATGGGCACGCGTGGCCTGCCTGCTGGCCAGCACGGAGCCGCCCGCACCGGACTGTGAGTACCTCAACTCTGCGTCACTCTGTGCGCGCGAGCATGGGCACGCGTGGCCTGCCTGCTGGTTAGCACGGAGCCGCCCGCACCGGACTGTGAGTACCTCAACTCTGCGTCACTCTGTGCGCGCGAGCATGGGCACGCGTGGCCTGCCTGCTGGTTAGCACGGAGCCGCCCGCACCGGACTGTGAGTACCTCAACTCTGCGTCACTCTGTGCGCGCGAGCATGGGCACGCGTGGCCTGCCTGCTGGTTAGCACGGAGCCGCCCGCACCGGACTGTGAGTACCTCAACTCTGCGTCACTCTGTGCGCGCGAGCATGGGCACGCGTGGCCTGCCTGCTGGTTAGCACGGAGCCGCCCGCACCGGACTGTGAGTACCTCAACTCTGCGTCACTCTGTGCGCGCGAGCATGGGCACGCGTGGCCTGCCTGCTGGTTAGCACGGAGCCGCCCGCACCGGACTGTGAGTACCTCAACTCTGCGTCACTCTGTGCGCGCGAGCATGGGCACGCGTGGCCTGCCTGCTGGCCAGCACGGAGCCGCCCGCACCGGACTGTGAGTACCTCAACTCTGCGTCACTCTGTGCGCGCGAGCATGGGCACGCGTGGCCTGCCTGCTGGCCAGCACGGAGCCGCCCGCACCGGACTGTGAGTACCTCAACTCTGCGTCACTCTGTGCGCGCGAGCATGGGCACGCGTGGCCTGCCTGCTGGCCAGCACGGAGCCGCCCGCACCGGACTGTGAGTACCTCAACTCTGCGTCACTCTGTGCGCGCGAGCATGGGCACGCGTGGCCTGCCTGCTGGCCAGCACGGAGCCGCCCGCACCGGACTGTGAGTACCTCAACTCTGCGTCACTCTGTGCGCGCGAGCATGGGCACGCGTGGCCTGCCTGCTGGTTAGCACGGAGCCGCCCGCACCGGACTGTGAGTACCTCAACTCTGCGTCACTCTGTGCGCGCGAGCATGGGCACGCGTGGCCTGCCTGCTGGTTAGCACGGAGCCGCCCGCACCGGACTGTGAGTACCTCAACTCTGCGTCACTCTGTGCGCGCGAGCATGGGCACGCGTGGCCTGCCTGCTGGTTAGCACGGAGCCGCCCGCACCGGACTGTGAGTACCTCAACTCTGCGTCACTCTGTGCGCGCGAGCATGGGCACGCGTGGCCTGCCTGCTGGTTAGCACGGAGCCGCCCGCACCGGACTGTGAGTACCTCAACTCTGCGTCACTCTGTGCGCGCGAGCATGGGCACGCGTGGCCTGCCTGCTGGTTAGCACGGAGCCGCCCGCACCGGACTGTGAGTACCTCAACTCTGCGTCACTCTGTGCGCGCGAGCATGGGCACGCGTGGCCTACCAGCTGGCCAGGACGGAACCGGCGTCCAACAAAACGGAGATGCCTCGCTCTGCTTCGTACATCTCCGCGTTGGTGGACGCTGGGTCTCACAATTTTACGTACGGTCGCCTGCAGCTTTAGATATCTATAGTACCTATATGTAGGTTCTACGAATAAAAATAACGACTTGTATACAATATCTAAACTATTATAAAACTGTAACAGAAGTTTGTCTGTACATTGAAGATATTTACAAAAAAAATTACGACATGGTTTTTACCTGTCCCTGATTCCAAATCACCAATTTTTTTATTTTTTGTCTGTCTGTTTGTTTGTTTGGGTGTTTGTTTGTTCGAGTATCACGCAAAAACTACTGAACCGATTTTGATGAAACTTTTTTTGTTTGATAGCGTATCATCTGACTTAAAATCTGGTAGGTATATAATTTATGCGGACGAAGTCGCGGGTAAAAGCTCGTAGGGTATAAACTTAAATGTGTTACCTACATATCGAACAGGGGTCAGGGACTTAGGGTGCTTCAGACCATCATACTGAACAAGTTTTACTATGGGACCAACTTCGAAATCACGAAAATAAAATGAGCTAGGTATTTCATACATTTTGGTCGAATAGCTATTTACATTTTCTATGAAACAACAGATTTTATGGGTAAGGGAAAGTTGTTCAGTTTGATGATGGTCTAAATCTAAAGGATCCTGTTCGATATGTAACGCATAAAATTTTACACCCTGCATAAAATACTACGTACTTACCTACATATTTGATCGCAGTATATACAACGTGTTAATGAATTAACGCAAAACTAGAAAGTAGTTTGTTTAGAATCAATAGCAGAATCGAATTATCATGGTTTCAACATAGGTAATTTTTTTCAAAATTTTTAATAATTTTTTCGTAAAATTTTAAATTTACTAAACCCGATGTCAACCCTCCCCATGGGCACACTCACCCTACTTACTACCAAAACAAGATTATTAAAATGTATCCATAAGTACGTTAGCGCTTTCATTCATTGCTGAAATGATAACAAATCATTTTTGCCTCTGATCTTAAAATGCGAATAACTTTAAATTTTAACTATCAAAATATTGAAATTATTGTTTCAATCTAATTCTTTTGTTATAAATCAGTTGGGGTGTATGAGGTTTTGCGTTAATTCATTAACACGTTGTATACAGTGCTGTTGTGTGTTGTGTATATACTTGTGTTGATGGTACCATTTGTAAAAAAAAATGTTTATTTGTTTACATCTTACGACATTACAGAATACTATACTGGAAAGTCATTGACTATACTACTTACTAGCGGCCCGTCCCGGCTTCGCACGGGTGGACGTTTAATCTTTTCTAGCAATAAATATACTATGTTACTCAGGGTGAATGCAGCTTTCTAATGGTGAAAGAATTTTTTAAATCGGCCCAGTACTTTTTGAGCCTATTCATTACAAACATACAAACATACAAAAATAGGTACAAATCTTTCCTCTTTATAATATTAGTGTAGATGTAGATATACAGGGTGAAATTGATATCATTAGCATCCTTTTAAACTATAAGAGTCTACTCATCAACTTTTAGAAACTTTTAGTTGGCAATGTTGTTTTAAACAAAAAGTTGATACCCTACTATCCTGTAATTAGTCCGTAAGTTTTCCTAAAATGAATAAAATAATAATAAATCAAACTGAACAACTTTCACTATGAGAGCAAACCGATCGGAGCAAAAAAAAAACTGCTGTTATGCAACAACAGTTACTCGACTCTAATGTATGCACATTAGAGTCGAGTAAGCATTGCAGTTTAGTATGGAACAGCTGATAATTTTTTTGCTCCGATCAGTTTGCTCCCATAGTGAAAGTTGTTCAGTTTGATGGGTAGACTCTTAGTTTAAAACGATGCTAATGATATCAATTTCACCCTCTAGTTACCTAAGTTCAAACAAGATCAAGAATATTAAAGAATGTCTTCTAAATTGCTTTATTTGCTACATCATTTAAATAGTGACTAATTTTCTGAGCGAAATTATTTTAATGATCACGTTATTTTTTACATATAAAAGATAACGGTAATAAAATTTAAATTTATTAAGCGCTGTGTTAAGAAAATTTTATTTCTATTAAATAAACCATTTAAAGAAGAATGGCAAATTTGGACCCAGGCATTTTTTAAGAAAACTAAAAGCCGTTCAGGACGGCGGTCATAATTATTATAAACAGAAAAAATTAAGGCATTTTTAAGAAAACTTCCACATCTCCAAAAGTCCGTATTCAAAAGTAGAAATTACCTACTAATAAAATAGACAAACAAATCATCCAAAAAGCAGTGGCAAAACGCAACCACGACAGATATTTTATCACTGAGGTATTTTTTGGTGGTTACGGAACGTATTTGGCTGGGTTAAACTGATAGTGTGTATGTGATTTCGTTTTCTTCCATTTATCATAATACTGTACGGTTATCGCAAATTTTCATTAAAATAAACACAATGCATGCGTAGAAGATTGAGTGGACAATGTCATAAGAAAGATTATTAGTTTCACACACTTAATACAAAAGGTATCATAAGGAGAAATACCTTTCCCCCAACTTCTGCAGGTTACAAGCAATTTACTTTTTTATTAGTTTTTTTCACTCTACACGTATTTCTTAACTTTATTCATTATAGAGTCCGCATCAATTTACGATTGTAGTACTATTTGACATCACACACTCAAACAGAAACGTTAAAAAAAGTGGACAGCCTTGCAATGGTATGGCTCCCTCTATGCCTTTAGGTATAATCTCTTTGCCTGATATACATTTTGCTAATTTATGCATCTCTGTGTTCTGTGTCACACATAATAACAGTGAATAGATAGCGTTAACAGTGCTTTAACAATGCGAATGTACGTGAAAACATAATAATAATATATAGTCTCCCTCCGTTTTTTCATGTCGTTAAATGCAGACGAGGATAGAGGTGCAGAACCCGAGCCTGACTACACGGAGGAGGAGATCCCGCCGGACCCCAGTGCGGGTGAGTGACATACATACAAACACCTCCCCCCCCCCCCCCCCGCCTGCGTCTGTACCCCTAGGGCGCACCGCGCACAAAGTTGACGGCCTATATAGCGGTGTAGAATTAACACGGCAAACAAACGTCATGTTCCACGTGAGAGTAGGTAGGACGAGGGCGGGTGAAAGAGATAGCGATTTACTAAATAAATGTGGCTAAATCGGAAATGCGAAAAAGGACATAGCGTTAACGTATGTTAGAGCAAGATAGATAGACGAGACCAATTTACGAACACGCTATGAGCCTGTAAGGACCTAGCGTCAGTTGACGGAACGAATCCCGCTTTTTTTTCCAAAATCTCAGGTTTTTTGGTCTCGCCTTGGATAATCCGTTATGCTAAATCTTATGCCACATGTTTAGGAGTCACTTATGGGAGTCACCGTTTTTGTCGAAGTAAAATTTTTACCTCACACTTGCAGCCGATAGTCACAAAAAGAAAATTACATTTATGGGTCGATCCATGAGTCACAAAACGATACTAAACATTCTACTATTTTATACAGGTTTAAAAAAAACAGGTATTGATTTAGGTGAAACATAAAAATGACCATAACATGAGCAAAAAGGTGAGGTCGCGCAGTGCATAATAAAATTTAAGTTGATCCGATATGCTAATTAGGATAACTAGAGACCGCCTGTGGCTCTACTCATCGTTTTGTATCAAATCAAAGAGAAACCGATGTGGTCTGAACTGATAGTGACAAGGATCATAGAAGGAATGCTAAGATGGCTTGGTCATGTCCATGTGGAAAAAATGATAGAGAACATTTGAAATTGATTAATCTCTTTTTTTAGGGTTCCGTACCCAAAGGGTGAAAACGGGACCCTATTACTAAGCCTACGTTGTCCGTCCGTCCGTCCGACCTATTTAGGGCTGTAACTTTTGAACCGTAAAAGCTAGATAGTTGAAATTTTCACAGAATGTGCGTTGTTACGGCGGATTTGTTAACAAATAATAAAAATGACAAAAAGTTAAAAATTAAGGGGGGTTCTCAACAATAAACTAGTTTTTAAAAACGGTAATAAATACAAGCGTCAAACTTAGTGTGATTATAGAGCAAACTCTACAGAATAACAACAAATACTAAAAACCAGTCAAGTGCGAGTCGGTCTTGCGCTAAAGGTCCCGGACAAAAAAAGTTTTTTTTTCTAAGTTAATAATGTTGTGTTCTGTGGTTGTGTGGTACGGAACCCTCGGTGCGCGAGTAGCCCGACTCGCACTTGACCGCTTTTTTATTTATTTATTCATTTGAAACTCGATTATAGAGGCAGCAAATTTTTATGATGTAAATTTATCATGAAAATTTTTGTTACGCAATCCTGAATAACCTTTTCAGATGACACAATTCAAAAATAAAGGATAATAAGTGTCATACTTTCTACAGAAAATAGTTCTGTCACACGTTTAATTAGTGCTTCAGCTTCAAGCTCCTCTCAATCAACGGTTTGCTGGAAGAAATTTTTTTTGGAGATAAACTTTCCTTTGTAGGTACATCACAGGTACTCATTGTAATTTCTCATTAATTATGTTGTTTTGTGCACAATAAAGAATCTAAGAATCTATATTCATAATTTCATGTTTCTATCTTCAGCGGTTTAGGCAATATATCAGTCATTCAGCCAGTCGGTCACGGAACTGTTTTATAAGTAGGTATACTTGTGGAAGATAGATGTATCGTGCACTTCAATGAAAGTAAACATCAGTGAGCTTGTTTTAAAACTCTTTAGACACCCTTTGTAAACCATGAATCAAGGAGTTATTATTAAATAGTTTTCCTATTGTTCCAATTCATATGAAAAGTGTAAATGCGATCGTGATCAACAATGTTACCTTTATAACTTGAGTGACTAACGTTAATCTCAAACATAAGGCGCTAAAAATTCGACCTATCCCCTTCGCCTTGGATACGTGCTGGCCGAAGATAGCCTATTCTATCGTACAGTCGCCATCAGATATATCGTAGCATACAAGGTGACCAAATATTTCTGAGCAGTGCTAATTTTCATTAAATTATTTACAGTAAATGTTACCAATTAAGTATATCTAAACGTGTATTTTGTCATAAATATGTGAACAGCGAATTTTCAATAATTTCTTTACAATCTTATTGCCACCATGACTGCGTCGATATATTTGATGTTCTCGACGTTCCTATATTTTTGATTGACTATGAGTAAAGAAATTATTGAAAATTAGAACTGCTTAGAAATATTTGACCACCTTGTTTGCTACGATATATTATCTGCTGGGTGACTGTACCCGAAGATTTCTCTCTTGTCCCCTGCACCCATAATGTATTGGACAAGAACACAACATTTTAAAATCCACAGTACTGCCGGGCATAATGCGACATTCCTTCGCGCCTGAGGGGTCAGACAACAGACGAGAAGATGAAGCCAACGACTGCCTCACGGATCGACAGGCCGTGTTGGACGAACAGGTAGGTTACCAGACTTACCAGCGATAAACTGAATCAGCGGGTCCCGGCCATAGATTTAAATACTAGTAGTATTTAAATCTATGGTCCCGGCTCTAATCCGCACGGACGACATGCCATGTACCAATTAGTTTTTATAACTTATGTACGTACGCACGTATAATACCGACTGCTCTCAAACGGTGAAGGAAAACATCGTAAGGAAACCTGCATACTGAAGGTACCTGCAGCGGGAGGTATACAGGGTGTTAGGGTAAACAGTGGTATTACTTTAAGGGGTGATTTTACCCATGATACTTAACAACTTTCCCCAAAAAAACATATAGGAGGAAGTTCCTGTAGTTTTCTTTGGGAAAGTTGTTCAGTATCATGGGTACAATCACCCCTTAAAGTAATCAGCTGTTTACCCTAACACCCTGTATAGGCTGATGATGATAATTTTGACCTGTAGATTGCGCCATTAAGGCTTTCCTTGTAGCTTTCCTTCCTTTGCCGAAGCAATGCAGCTCATCACTCATGTCATGTCACTCCTTAATCCCTATCGCACGAAACTTTGTGAGGTGACAGAGAAAGTCTTTTGAGATAAGAGTAAAATACACAGACGTCAAATGTTTTTAAATCATATGAAAATGTTCATAAATATTACAACTTTTCGAGGTTTTATACAATTAATTGCGATTTTAGTAGGTATTATTATCGTGTTGTATTTGTATGCGTTTCAAGATATTATAGAGGATTGTTTGTTTGGTATTAAATTGACGATTATGATGACATGATGAAAATAAATAGGTACCTATAAAATAAAATATTATACCTATATAAATTCATAATACTTTGTGTCAAACTATTCTATATCTACACTATTATAAAACTGTAACAGAAGTGTGTCTGTAAGTAGGTACATTGAAGATACATATTTACAAAAAAAAGATTACGATATGGTTTTTAGGTATCCCTGTTTCCAAATTACAAACATTTTGGACTTTTTGTCTGTCTGTCTGTTTGTTTGTTTGTGTGTTTGTTTGTTCGAGTATCACGCAAAAACTACTGAACCGATTTTGATGAAACTTATTTGTTTGATAGCTTATGATCTGACTTAAAATCTGGTATATAATTTATGCGGACGAAGTCGCGGGTAAAAGCTCGTTAATATATAAAATCTTAAGATGCAAAATATCAGTGTAATTTTATTACGGTTATGGAAGAGCGCAGCCTCCCCACGCAAGCATTATCATACGTAGGGCACACTGAAAGTTTCAGGAACGGACCAGTTAGTGACAATGCCAATGAAAAATTTATTTTAATTACGAATAAGAAACTCTTTATCAACCTATAGCCGAAAATTTTATTCGATTATCATTTTTTTTAACGATTTGGCGGAAATTTGAAAAGAGTGTGTCGCGAGGCAAAACGAATTTAGCAAGGAAAAATGTTTTCTCCCCAATTTATTATATCCCAGTTTATCCATAACAAAGTTAATGATAAACTTCGATAGGTATTTCATGATGGTATTTCATTTCCATTCCCTCGACACTTGTTTACAACTGGTTAAATGAGTTTAGGCATGATCGGAACAATCTGTGATGATCTACCTGGGAGATGTCGTTCAACGGCGACAACTGAAGAAAACGCCAATGCTGTGCAGCTCATAAGAGAGGCTGATAAGAGAGTGGAGACCTACCAGCAGATTCAGGCAAGCTTCAGCATTGATATGAGTCAAGTGCAAAAGATCCTACATGAATATTAAGGCGTAGGGAAGCTTTGTACCTACTAGATGAATACCCCATAATTTAACCGATTTCAATAATTTCATAGTAAAGCAGAGGGGGTCCACTGCTTCTCACAGAGGTTCCATTGAACGGGACGATACATAAAATGGAATGGAGGCCACTTCTAAAAATATTAAAAGTATTCCCAACCTCCTACTTCTATATACACTTTTTATTATCCTGAAACTTTCAGTGTGCCCCACGTACTCGAAAGTATGTGTGTGAATGAAATAAACATGTATTTATTATTTTATTATTATTACATTATGACATAGTTGGTGTGATTACCACGCCGAACCGTCGCGTAGTCGCCGGACTGTTAAAACCAAAGGCCTTTGGTTTGATTCTGTCGGTCAGAGAAGTTATGCCTTATTATGCTATTGACTGGTTCTTATAAAAAACTGTGGTCAGAACATGCCTGTATTTTTTTCAAAGTATATAATAAAAAGTTGCTCAGCGATTTGATAATCTTCAACGTGTGCCTAACGCAATGTAGTTTTACGAGTGTACATTTTATTGCCATTGCCAAGCGAAACTATGAAATATTGTTTTGATTTATATATGAAGTGTCCGTAATGATAATGAGTCAGTGACAGATTTGTAAATGCGTACCCACAGGGGAGCGCGTAATTTCTCTATGTACACACGGCGACACATCAGGTTACGCACCCTATATAATATACCCATAACTACACTATACGTACAAAACACAAAATAGTGCGGTAGAGAGCCTGCATAGACGCGGCTGCCGGCGCGGGCGCAGCGTGCTGTGAGACGAAACAACAACAACATACCGCACCCTCTCGCTTGATTTGCAGCGTTCAACTTCTAATAGTTCAAAGTTCAAACAGGGTAACCTGACTGTCGCCGTGTGTACGTACCAAAGTTTCTTCCATTGTCAACTCATGGAGTTAGAAAGCATGTGAAAGCAACTTTTTATTAAGTATCTCAATTTATTGTATTGTGATAAGATAACGAAACGCGCGGAGTCAAATAAGTATGTTATGGTGGTTTTAATTGCGAATTAACGATGCACGAACACGACGACCAATCTTATATTTCTATATTATAACTGGATTGTAGAGCTTATACAGAACTTGTTTTCTGTCCATAAACAGGGACTTTAAAAAAAAGTGGACCCGTGTTTAATAAAAAAACATATCTTTTCATTATCATTTGTGTATGGCCAGTCCGAGCCTGTACACAACTGCTAAGTGAGGTAGAGGAACTCCAGATTAAGTTACTCCAATACATTTCGATTGTTTTAAAAAAAACAATGAGAGCTCTAAGCGATGGAGGTGACTTGTTTTACAGGGTGTTAGGGTAGACAGTTGCATTACATCACTTGGGTGATTCTCATGATACTGCACAACTTACCCAAAGGAACAAAGGGAAATTGCTAAAAAATAATGTCATCTTTTCATACAAACATTCGAATAGCTGATTGCATTCAGTATGGAAAGTTCAACTAAGTATTTCCCCTAACACCTACGAATAAATAAACAAGTAAATCCTAACAGCCTGTAGGTAGGTATATGAAACAAAATTTCGATTTAAGGTGTGATTTAAAATCAAATAACCACTAAAGAATTCCCACTAAAGAGTGGGAAGAATTTAAACGAAAACAAATCACCGATTAGTACCCAATCCGCTGCGAAATCTATAAAAATACAAGAAGCGCCTAAACGAAATCGACTACTCTAGACAACTTTAGGCTTCACAATAAAATCCCAACTATAAATGTAGTAATTTCCCACAGAAAGCAGGCGGGGCAGTGCTCTACGTGCCGGAATGCACGGGCGACGGGCGTTACGCGCGCGCGCAGTGCTACAAGACGACCGGGTACTGCTGGTGCGTGCACCAGGACACCGGCAAGCCTATCCCGGGCTCCTCGGTGAAGGATGCCAGGCCAGACTGCGACGCCGCGCCTCAGCATGCCAGTCCTATGAGAGGTGGGTTACTCGACGACCTTGCCTGAAATGAATACCTATAGCCACGGAATAGAGTTCTTTTGCAGTGTAAAAACACTGCAAAAGAACTCTATTCCGAATCACAAATAAATCAATCAATCTATTTCAATCATCGTGGAATCTTTCTCTCACAAAAGTGAGATAAAGATTCCACTGAATGAAGCGATGCGCAGCGGAGATGTGTAAAATCAACCAATTAAATAACATGACTCCATAGAGCGGAATCTAGAAAAAAAAATCGTTTGTCGATTTTACACATCACCGCTCCACTTCAGTGGAAACGCACCCCCACCTATCACATCTTGACACATAACGATGTGGATAGGCGTTGACTTTAGTACTTCAGGATGGAATGCCATACTGAAGCTCTAAATGTGCAGAAGTAAACCATGCTAGAAGTGTTTCTGGCCGTTTCGTTCCGACACGGTGGTAGAGTCAAAATGATGACAAAAGCTATCTATGTGATATTGTTTGAATAAAAAATGTTTCGACTTTAATGCAGCCCTAAAATTTGCTAGTATTGTAGCAGAGGTTCTGACCACCTCAAAAGAAAAAGATCGTGTTTAGGTACCTGTGTGTATGTGTACCTGTGTATAATTTGGAGAATCTTGCAGCGCTCCTAGCTTTCCCGTTCGCTGGTATTGCGAGATGAACACTTTGCGAACGAAACATTTTACAAACACGCCGTTTGCGATTGCGTAAAATTTAGCGAATGGGACAAAATCCATAACCAATTCAAAATTTCACAGGTTGTCCGGAACCAATAAAAACGCACTTTCTACGCGATCTAATGAGCTTCTTCGTATCTAAGATGACTACATCTTCAAACGGCACAGGCCCCGGGTAATTGAGCACAAATACCTATTTTAATTATTTTATTTAAAAACCGCATGAAAACCAATTATAACAAAAAACGCAGGGAAATGGTGAAATGGGGTGTCTCGAAGGAGGAGCAGGCAGCAACATGGACTTACGTAATGCTAGACAAGGACAAGAACAAGGTGTTGGAACGACGGGAGTGGAAGGCTTTCCACCAGCTCATCAGCAACGTGGAGTCGCTGAGGAGGTGCGGGAGGAAGCTGCCGAGGTACTGCGATGTCAACCACGACACTAGGATCAGTCTGACAGAGTGGATGGCATGCTTGGAAGTCACGCAGGCTTCCTTGGGGCAGACGAGTGAGTCATCACTTTGATTACAAATTGTTTAGTCTTAAACTAGCTGACCCGATAGACGTCCTGTTTCAAAACCTTATTGGCGAACATTCAGAAAAAAATATACATTCAGATCGGTCCAGCTTTTTTCTCAGGTGACGCGTTTTCCAACAAATAGCAATAAATTTTTATTTATAGCGGGTGTAAAATTCAATGTATTACATACTTAGGGTTGAACCTCATCTGGCACTCTGGCAGCACTGCATCGCCTTTTTCTATCGCTCCATCCTTTTCTGTCACTCAGCAACGTCATTTGCTAGAGCAAATAAGGTAGACGGAACGTGATCGCACGCCGCAGCACCGCCGCGCGCGATCGCGTTCCGTCTATCTTATTTGCTCTAGCAAATGACGCTTCTGAGTGACAGAAAAGGATGGAGCGACGGAAAAAGGCGATGCTGTGCTGCCAGATGAGGTTCAACCCTAAGTCTGTGGACTGAAGCACCCCCTAAGATATTATGTAACGTATAAAATTTTACTCCCTGTATATTAGGAGACGGACGGTCCAAGATAATAATTAACTGTCCTTTTCCAGCTGAAACATCAAAACCACCATCTAACCCGAGAAGGAAGGGGCCCAATCCCCTGGAATCTTTCCTCAAGGCTGATGACTAAATCTACGAGCGAGTAGAAATACACAAAGAAATTATTATACAAAAGAAGAATCGACAATAAGAATATGTGCCAGAGATGCGTTTAACAAGGAGACTCGAGCCAGTTGGTCGAGGGCCGGTCTAGGAGGGGACTCACAATTTTCAGAGCAGAGGGTTTGCAGTGTCGCGAGGGAATATCCGATATGCATATACTTATTGGTAATTTGGTAGAATACATAGCGTTTCAATAGCAAAGTTTTAAGATGTAAACAAAAACATGTCCCACAAAGCGACAATTCCTTCACAAGAAAAAATTACAATTTACAACATCAAAATGTTTTAGCACACTTGATAATAAGCAAAATTACAAGTAGATAAATAAGTTTACCAAAAATACATTTTTATTATTGAGGTTAGTTATTTCGTTTACATCTTTAAATGACTTTTCTATTGAAATACGTTATTATAACTAGTATTGCCATGAAGTTCTAAATCACTCACCCCTATGAAATTCAAAATTGATATAAATTCAGATCAGCCCCCTGGACCTGCTCTTATGAAATGGTACCGTAAGAATAACTAATACTGTGTAAAATATATGAAAGTCCCGCGTCAGATGTGTTCAATGTCAAAATACTTTGTATTTTATTTATTTATTCACTTTAATGGGTACACAATATGCTTTATTACCACGCCAAACTGCACAGCAGATTATCAGTGAAGCGCTCATTATCAGCACAAGGTAGGCAGACACAATGGATCGCCCTCGGCTACGATCCTACACCTCTTTTGCCTCTTTCACAATCATAAGTCGTTTCATACAAGCTCGTCGTTTTCGGGTACCTACATATGATCTGACCGTTCGGCGTTCTTAAGGGGCTATGTAAAAAAAAATAGGATTCTTCAAAGCTCCATATATCATGAAGTACTAACAGTAGGAGTATGATTTGCGGATATGTGTAAATTGAACATATAGGGTCCTTCTTAATATGCTGACACTTTTTTAAGGGGATGATCAGACCGTCAAACTGAACAACTTCCTCTATGCGACCAACATCGAAATCGCGAAAAAAAAAAAGTTGGCTTGTTCGCGCCTCCGTTTTTGTCTATAAATGCTTGTAACTGCTAAACTGTGAATAATAGAAACATGAGACTTGATTTAAAAAAAAGAGATTGCTATTATCTAAGTTTTGATTAGAGCAGAATTGAACTTACATAAATAGTACAATCACAATTAAATAAAGTTTGTTTTTTCGCTTGATTCGTTCCAGGCGCGCGCGCCGCCCCATCTCTTTCTCTCGCATCTGGCAGTAATATAAGCTATCACACGCCCGTTTCGCTTAAATTATTTTTCGACATAGGCCCTTAAACAAGTAGGTACTCTGCAAATTTGGTCATGCGTACGTCTATCGCGACCCCTTTCGACTGTTCCATTCACACTCTAATATTTCATTCGTCAGTCTGCTATCACTCATTGTTACCACATGACCAAACCATCTCAGCATTTGGTTTTCAATCCTTGTTACTATATCTCTTTCAATCCACACCTTTCTCTAATTACACTCTTTCGTATTCCATCATTTAGAGTCACACCACACATACTGCGTAAAGAACGCATTTTGACAGGATTTATTATAGATTCATTTCTCTTCTGCCATACCCAACATTCGCTTTGCTCTCTATGTCTCCATCACACGTACCATCTCGGGTAAACATACATCCTAAATATACAAATTCTTTAACCTGTTCAACTTTTTCATCTCCTATCATAATTTTACTATCAGTCACAATAAATGAGACCGACCAATTTCTACCAATTAGCGTCTCGTGTTAGTATAACCAACGACGCGCGAAGTTTCATTACTATAGTGTATTAGTTATTCTTATGGTGATACCTAACTACGCCTATCGTTTTAACGAGATTAGCGAAATTCAAGTACAGTGGGGTACATTGACGCTTGAATGATGTTAAAGGGCCGGTTCACACCTTGCAAAGCGCACCGAAATAACATCGAAAATCAATAAACACAACTGCTAGTCCCCGAGAGCATCGAAACGTCTTGAGCTATTAATTTGTGTTAATATATTTACGATGTTATTTCAACGCAAGCAAAGTCGATACTGCCCCCTTACCTGCACTTTCGATCTTCACTATATCGCCACTGTTTCGGTCCGCACTTCATTGTAATAGAGTTGAAATTGGAACGAAAACGTTCACGCAAAAGTTCGAATCGAATGTGCGGGTAGACCCTCTGGATTGCCACTGAAGAATGTTCTGCGCTAGGCTTGGGCCGATATGCGCCGGCTCTGAGGGTCAGCGCAGACGGACGGAGTGGCGGCGAAGCAACTTATCTTTAGTTATTTCTACAGACTCAAATAAATGTTGACACGTAATTAATAGCTCTGCCGCCACTACATCGGTCTTCTGAGCCGACCCTAAGGTTGAAAGTTTAATATTTATGTCACGATTAATCGAGGCGGCTCATGTGAAGTTTATTGTATTTTATCGCGTAGGTCCGCATTGTTTTGTGTAGTGTTGGCCAACTGTACTTCTTCGATTAAATACTGTGTAAAGTCATTGTACTTGTGTAATTAATTATACAACGTGTTAATGAATTAACGCAAAGCTAGAAAGTAGTTTGTTACGAATCGAGAGAAGACTCGAATTATCATAGTTTCAACATAGGTAATTTTTTTCAAAATATTAATTAATTTGTTTTGTAAAATTTAAAATTTACTGAACCCGATGTCAATCCACCGCACGGGCACACTCACCCTACTTACTACCAAAACAACATTATTAAAATGTATCCATAAGTACGTTAGGGCTTTCATTCATTGCTGAAATGATAACAAATAATTTTTGCATCTAAACTAAAAATGTGAATAACTTTAAATTTTAACTATCAAAATAATGAAATGATTGTTTCAATCTTATTATTTTGTTATGAATCAGTTAGGGTATATGAGATTTTGCGCTTATTCATTAACACGTTGTATACAGTATAATTTGTCAACAAAAGAACGCAAAACACAGAATCGATCACTGAACAACATTTGTCATGATATTTTTCAAATTTCGCCATTCTTCTTTCGGGTTTTTCGTTTAAACTAGAGAACCGACAACCTGGCCGATTTGTGTGATAAATCTGAATTTCTATAGTTTAATTATTTATTTCAGTAACATGTTCTGGAGATAAGGTGTGCGTTCATATTTTGTTAATACATTGTACAGTATAAAAATAAACTATAATTATAGCCACACTAAGGGCTCTAACAGACGAGCGACAGTTGTCTGCGACAGCTCGCGACAGGGTCGCGCGACCGTCGCGCGACCGTGACGTAGGCATAGTCTGAGAGCACAAGTTCTTGAGAGATTTCAGTTTGAAGAAAACGGAGGCTAAAAAATAACATGGTTGATTATATTTCTGGTAGTTTTTATAAGTTTTTCGTAGATTTTTATTTCTTTAGATAATAGATAATCCAGAATTGATTATCTTCATCATCAAGTCCATAAAATATTACAGACTGGTGAAAATAGGGCAATTATAATATACATTATATAGATTGACATCTTCGTTCCCAATACCCATAACCTAAAGCAGAAACACACCGACAAAATACAAAAATGCATCAATTTGGCAGATGAAATCAAACAAACGTGGCACCAAAACACCGTCAGAATCATTCCAATCATTATCTCATCAACAGGCGTCATACCTAAAACTTTGAAAGCAGCCCTCAAGCAATTAGACCTTCACGAAAAGACATACATACCTCTACAAAAGTCAATAGTTATTGACACTTTCTCTATAGTTCGCCGTTTTCCTAAATCCAACTTCTCTTACACTCGAAAATAGTCGCGATCGCAATCTACAAACTATCACACAAAACCTACCCATACATGCTTCCACAAGCAACACACAACACACGACCACGATCCACAACACACAAAGAGACACACACGATCCTCATTCACTTCCAGAGCAAGGATACTTGGCGTAAGTCCGTACCTCGTTCAAAACAACCGACCTCGAGTCGAGCTTAAAAATCTTTGGATTTAAAATTTATAATAATAATACTTAACTTTGTGTATCCCTTACATTTAGATTAACTTGTCTTTTGAACGGGCCTCTACATGTTGGCTTCGGCCCCATGCACGCCTTCCAAAGGTCCGGGACGTAATTGCCCGTGATTACGGAACGTAAGACATACTTAACACAACACTAATAATTATAACACAATATTATACACATAAATATTTATAAATACGTATACATGGTGTAACAAAACACCCTAGTAATACTTAAAGGGGTGCTTCAGACCATCAAACTGAACAACTTTCACTATGGGACCAACATCGAAATCGCGAAGAAAAATTATCACTTCCATACAAAACTGCAAACCTACTCGGAGCCAAACGTATGGGACAACTGTTTTTTTTTCGCGATTTCGATGTTGATTCCATAGAGAAAGTTGTTCAGTTTCATAGTCTGGTCATCGCCTTAAAAAAGTGTCAGCATAATAAGAAGGACCCTGTATATAGGATGTTACAAACTATTGGATATGGAGGTCTATCTCTCAGACTATACAACACTACGTCACGGTCTTCAACTGTCGCGCGACCGTCGCAGAGTACTGTCGCTGGTCTGTAAGAGCCCTAATGCAACCGAGCAGACAAAGACATCCTACAGAGAAACTGCTTCATACACATACAAGCTCGCGGCTGCGCGGCGCGACGCCGGCGGCCGGAACACCCCTACATGCGCAGTGACAGTGATGTTTCTACCAAACTGCCGCTCATTCTCGTACGTGAACGTTCACGTTCGGCCGCACGTTGTGAATGTAGAAGTGTAAGCACGCATCCGCGAGAATGTATGATATGAAGCTGTTTCTCAGTAGAATAAGTATCTACTCAGTGCGAAAAATACATAAAATAAACCACAATTATAATTATTCTTTATTTTTTTTACATTCTCATAGTACAATGACTCAATAGGCAGTCGCTAATTAATTTATTTAACAAGCAATAGGTTATCACTAGTCCTGCTGTGTTTAATTTGAAATTATATACTGAGACACTTTATGATGACTGAATTACAAGAGAAAAATTTAAAAAGTGCGTATTATTTATACGAGCTGTTTTTATTTTGTGTAGAAAGAAAATTATCAAGTTAACATTGAGTGGCAGTTCTATTTAGCATAAGAATAAAATAAATGTCATTAGCAATCAGTTAGCTAAATATTATTGTTGCTAGGATAAAGAAAACAATGCAAGCTAAATGCCACTGTTCTTTTTCGTGATGAGTTGTCCGTAGCATTAGCATACGGTACGAGTCAGTTCGGACTGGTTCTTTGAATTTATTACGTCAGTCATAGTAGTCGTTGGTAGCGATGCAGCATTGATACACTTGCGATGTGGTCGCCCGCTTCGTACCTTTGCCCACTAACTCACGTTTCTGTAAAGCTATTAGGTATCGCGAGCATTAGCACTGCATCATTGATACAACATCTATACAATCGTACGCAAATGCGACGATTGCCTTCTGTACCGATGCAGAAGCGGGTTCATGAATGGCATCACAACATACGGCATGTGAATCAGTGCAAAAAGTTGTCATGAGCTATCGTCCTACATTGTGTGTTTGCTTTCATACCCATAATTACAAATAGGTACCCGACATGGTGGCCTTTTATATCAACAGGACGCGCAGTTACAAGAAATCTGACTCGTCGCGCTGAAGGCCCTACCAGACCCTCTAGCATGATTTCTCTACTTGCCCGCGACTCTGCTTTTTCCCATACTACAAGTCGCGGCAAGCGCGGCTTTCGCTCTCCGAAAAGCGCGGGATCAGGTTATTTTCTATGCAGCGAAGGCGCGTCGCGCGCGTGTGGAGATATCATACTAGACCTACAGGAGTGACAACCACTCTGAACTTGAATCGACTTCTTTCGATTTCTAGCGAAGAGTAAGTTATAGACTCAATTATAACGGGAAGCAACACGCGGTTTTTGGAGGACTTTAGTGATTCTAAGAATATGACTTCCGTGACGAATGGGACATTCCGACTTATAATAGAAAAACTGACACTCACTGTTAAGTTGCTGGGCTTTAATTGACCGATCAAAGTATTCTTTACTTATTAGTTTATTACAAAGCGATTATGTTGTTTATCATTTGTATTTAACGTTGTAATGTAGTTCGATGTTGTATTTTTCGTGTGTAATGTATCTAAATGAATAGCTGAATCTCGTTTTTTTAATGTACATTTCCCGTCATTTACTGGAACGGCCATTAAGGTAATATAATTAATATTTCAATGGATCACATTATAATTATGGTACATTTACAATAATAGTTACCATTAATGGCCTTCCTTGTAAAAACGGATGAGAGTAAGCATCACTCGCAGATTATACAGTTTGTATTAAAAGTATTTATAGCTTTAGATAGTCGCTGTCTAATATAAGAACTATGTGATATTTTTTAATTATTATTATTATTTTTAAATAAATAATTTAATACTTGGACAATTTTCCAGTTTTTTGCTTCACTTCCACAACATACTAATAGTGGAAGAGCGATAGCTTAAAAAAGTCTATTGTTTCGGAACCGGTCAAAATTACTCCGACTTTAATGATTTTTTTTAAACGTCTGTAATCTAAAATACTACAACTTTTAGTTTAAAAATTTACTCTCTTAGTTATGTAAATATAGTTATTCAGGGTGAAATTGATATCATTAGCATCCTTTTAAACTAAGAGTCTTATCATCAAACTGAACAACTTTTACTATGGGAGCAAACCGATCGGAGCAACTAAAAAATCGGCTGTTGCATACATTTGCGTCGAGTAGGCATTGCAGTTTAGTATGGAACAGCTGATTTTTTAGTTGCTCCTATCGTTTTGCTCCCATAGTAAAAGTTGTTCAGTTTGATGGGTAGACTCTTAGTTTAAAAGGATGCTAGTGATAACAATTTCACCCTGTATAACGCAAAAATAAAATTTTTAATATTTTGGTAAGAACAGGACATACACTCAAAGCATTGAAACATTTTATTGAGACTAGCTGATGAATTAACTTTTTCTCAAACATGCTTGGTTATTTTGACAAACTTCTTCCAGATAAATCGAAATGATTTGCACGCAAAATGTCAGAAACTCAAAATGACGGATACGCAGAGCCAGTTATCGACTAATGCCATATACGCAAAATGGCAGGAATGCAAAATGCCAAGAACGCGGAAAGCCAGGAGTGCGATTTTTGAATCTCATTCGCTGAGTTCAGCAGTTGAAAATGTCAAAATTACTATGGAGATATGCATCTACCTACTGCGGATTTGACTTTCAAAAATCGCACTCCTTGAGTATGATTTTTTAATGTCAAATCAGCAGTAGAAAGATACACGTCTCCTTAGTAATATTGACATTTTCAACTGCTGAGTTTAAAGAATGAGTTTTAAAAATTGCACTCCTGATACGCAAAATGCCAGGAACGCAAATTATGTTTTATTTTTCCGCAATAGGCGATTTTCTGACAGCTAGCTCAAATACAGTTCACAGTTTGCCTCGATAGATGGCGTTGACGTCACATGACTGCCATCACTAAAATCGCCGTCGCCGGACAGACTTCAAAATAACGGTAGTTCTTTCTAATTAGTCTGTGTTCAAAATCCATCGCAAATCACGAGCTCTGACGACGCAAACACTTTTCTGCTGTCAAAATATAATTTTTCGTGATTTCCCGGAGAAAATTTCAGATTCAACTGAAATGTCAGGTTCAGTAAAAGTCTGAAAAGACATTGCCCACGTGACGAAGTGTATTCGTTTCGGGTCGTTTCGCAGCTGGCGAATGTTTATGATCAAAGAAAAAATACAAATCGTATGATAGCTGAAATTATACAAAGGATAGGAGGAATATCGTGCTTCCCAAGCAAATGAAAATTATCGTTTTTTACAGTGGCATTTCTTATAAAATTCAAATTTAAATTAACCAGTTTTGCAGGCGAAACGGGATTGGGCAATGTCTTTTCCCCGTAAGTTACGAAAAATGACAGAGCTCGTGATTTTACAGCAATATGATGATGTTATTGTAACACGACCTAAAACCAGGAGTGAGAATAATGTGCAACTACTCAATACCAGCTAGGGTTGCCACCCGTACTATATTATATGGTATTGTACTATATTTAGGTCAATTGTACTTCTTATACAGGGTGTAACAAACACCCTAGTTAAGGGGGTGCTTCAGACCAACAAACTGAACAACTTTCACTATGGAGCCAACGTCGAGAAAAAATAAAAAAAATCTGCTGTCCCATACATTTTAGTCGAGTCGGTACAGCAGTTTTGTATGGGACAGCAGATTTTTTTTATTTTTTCTCGATGTTGGCTCCATAGTGAAAGTTGTTCAGTTTGATGGTCTGAAGCACCCCCTTAAGTATTACTAGGGTGTTTTGTTACACCCTGTATAATATTGAGAAAAGCAATAAGTAGTACGGAAAATACTGGCCTCGATTCGGAGTGTACCACTATCAGTTTAAAATAACAATGTGCATGACCTTGAAGGGCCGTTCGATAACTTCACTCGGTTGACAAAGGAAATTAGACTCTATGTAAAGGAAATAATCATTTGAATAACTCGAGTGAAGTTCGTGTGATTGAGTGACGTCACATTTGCGAGCGAGGTCATGCACATTGTTATTTTAAACCGATAGTATGTTTATGGCTGATACAACTGTCACAAATGATGAAAATGAAAGTTAGTTTTTGTTCGTGAAATCAAACCTAATGCACGATAGCGCGAATTTCTCGAATGTAAATGCGTAATTTATTTTTGTCAATTCCTGCAACATCAGCTTCCACTATACAAGTTAAAAAGTTACAAATTAGAAATAACATTACATATTGCGCCGACCTCATATCATGGGATAGGGCAGGGAGGATGAAGATTATGAACCTTAGACATATACATACATAAATAATAATAAAAACGGAGGTCAAGTCACTAAAATGTTAAATACGTGTGGAAAAATCAAAAATATAAAAAATACATAGCATAACATAGCACATGCTCACGACTATATTCCCCGAGGGGGTACTTAGAGATATTAACATCCACGTTTCACTAGTAGTGCCGAAACCCTGTCCAGTGTGACGGGGAGTGAGCCCGTCACCTCTTATGCAGGGTGAAATTGATATCATTGGCATCCTTTTAAACTAGTCTACCCATCAAACTGAACAACATTTACTATGGGAGCAAATCGATCGGAGCAAAAAAAATCTGCTGGTGCATACATTTGAGTCGAGCAGGCATTGCAGTTTAGTATAGGACAGCTCATTTTTTAGTTGCTCCGATCGGTTTGCTCCCATAGTAAAAGTTGTTCAGTTTGATGGGTAGACACTTAGTTTAAAAGGATGCTAATGTTATCAATTTCACCCTGTATAGACTTATAATGGACAACGGGTACAATACATGCATTTTAATTTCCGCGCATTATTTGAGAAAAGTACAATACAAGCCTTGGCCACATCTAGGCATTGATGGACTTATGTATGAGTGCGTCGTTCGTCCATCAATGCCTCTTTTGCTGACCACTGCAGTACTGTACTATTTGTTGCGTTTTACCTTCAGAAAATATTTGTTGGTGTGCGCTCCATACCACTGAGTTAAATGTATAGAGAGAACATCGCACTTCATGACGTTGTCCCATTCTATTGCGGCGATATTAGTACTCTTGCATTTAGTCACTCTCTCACAGCAGTCACGTGTAGCAGATTGATTGAAAAAATTTAATCTGCATAAAAATGCATTGGTGTGTACTGAGATACTGTTCAAAAAATTCAAGAAATGTAAGCAAATGTAAAGGAATACCTTTTCATAGGAAAGCAAGATGAATTAATTATTAAAAAGCATTTTTTCTATATTATTTTAAACAACATATTTTGTATCCCGCCCTCGAAAAAATATAAGCAAATGCAAATAACAAGAGATATTGCCACTCAAATAAATTATAGTGAAGGACAAACCTATACGCGAAAAAGAGAAGACAATAGTATGCTCGAAAATATGTAAAGTTCGTTAAGGTAGCAACATAATTTTTTTGTCTTTCTCGCGCGTGTAGTTTTTGCTTTTTTTTTTATCTCTCTCTCCGTCATGTTTTTGCAAACGCCCCCAGTTCCGCTCACCGGCTGCCGCACATAGAGCATGACTTTCAATTGTCATGCTATCTCTATACATTTAACTCAGAGCTCCATTAAACGAAGTTTGATTCTATTTTGAATATTAACCAATTTAAAAAATTTTAGTCATGGCCTAATGGCCCAGAAACTAATATCCGTGTCTGTAGTTTGTCAGATAGTTTAATAGTTTATTAGGTACACCAACGACACATTCACAAATTGTGAATACTAGACCTTGTTTATAAAATTTTATTTCATTTAATTGTTTAATTACTCAAAATAGAATCAAACTACGTTTATATGGAGCTAGCTGGCCGGCATTTCAAAAATCTTTAAATCAATCCGCTACGACTTGCAGAAGTTAATCTAGCCCGTGATCAAGAATGTTTTAATTACAGAGATATTTTTTCACTGCTCTCCAAATCTATTTTAATATTTTTATAACATTTTAGTTCAATAAACTCAATAAATAAATTTCTTTTCAGTAACATCAATATTTTTTTTAAAATACATGAATAAAAAAAAAGTTAAAAGAAGTGTCAATTTTTAAACTGTATAATAAAAGGTTGTAATATTTTTAAATACGGATATTTAAAAAAAAGAATTCAAATCAGAGCAGTTTTAGCCGGTTCCGAATTAATGATTAGAGTGTCATACATGATACACCGGTAATAATGTGTATAATTCAGGTATTCTATACAATACCTAGGCAATGTATAGAATACCTGTGGCGTCCAGGCAATGTATGAAATATTATGAATAATTGTCCATTACATACTTTACCTAGGTAATGTATAACAATCCTAGAATACCTGCTGGTCCACCGGCAATGTGTAAAGTAGATAGATTTAGGTTATTTATCAATATTAAGTCTGGGACTTAGGTGACATCCCGCCAGTAAAAAATCTCTCCACAAGGCGAGTTGCCACTCTTTCAAATCGGTAGTGGGACATGTCACCATTAAGACAGGGCGAGTTGGGCATTCAGAAAAAAGGTAATGGTGGCCCCGTTCGGATTGGTTAAAAGGGCAAATTATGAAGGGGGTACGTAGGTTTGTAAGTACATAAGTAAGGGGAGAGTCGACTATGTATTTCAATCAATCAGACAATCAAAATATACTTTATAGGTATGTGTTTTTGGAGGTATGTATGCAGTTGAGGGTATGTATGCTGCAGTCACATGAACAACTTGGTCAACCTTGGGGGAAACTCGGTGAACAATTATCCGGGTATTTATCTACTATCTATGGAAAATGGTGGGGATCGACCAGATACCTCCAATTGATCTCCGGGTTCCCCTTACGGTACAAGAATGACATTTGGGGACCATCATTTATGGATGCCTTGGTGAAAAAGGGAAAACTTTGACTTACTCAGAAGGTCAACTCCTGACGCATGAGGTCAACGGCCCGCGGAAACTATGACAGATAGGGGATCTCGAACAAATGTCATAGTGGACCTTAGTCAGATTTGGTTGTTGGTAAAAAAAATCCAAAGTAGCGAATCCAAGGTGGCTACCACGGAAATTTCAAACGCCAAAGCAGCTTTTAGAGGTTCACGTATCAACTGAAAATTTGCATCCGGGGGCTTTCGGGGTCGCTGATAAAGAATATGAAATCTTTTTTTTTTATCTTCAACTTTTATGAGGGTCGCCATTTCATAATTTTTAAAATGTTGTTACTTTCTTGGCTCTGTAGCCCTCAAAGTTTAAGTCCTATGACAAAAGTGTATAGAACTTGTTTTGTAGGAAATTTTGTCAGGTTTAATTTGGCCTACAAAACTTTTCGATACGACTAATAGACTTCTAGATGTGGGCAAAAAACCAAAAAACGGGATGATTTTCCGAATGCTGCAAAGTTAGCACAGGTCTTTCGAAGCTGCAAACTTGGATATACGCTACAGGTAGTGGTCCTAACATATAAAAAAATCAGAACTAGACGTTAGTTTGCGATTTTCGCGATTTTTTGTGTAAAATATGACTGAGCTATAAGTCTATGTAAGTACTGTAGCGAAACTAGAAGGACTGGCCGTTATTGGATTTAAATTTGAAACGACGTGGAACCCCAAGCGCGTTATTCTTTTATTACAATTCAATAGACGATCAGCTGCCAAGCGAGTGAATAAACGGTCTAAGGAAAATAAAAAATCGAAATATACCCAACTAACATTTAGGCGCTAAGATTTAGGATGTATAGGAGGTATTCTATACAATCCCGGGATTGTATACATGACCTAGGTAAAGTATGTAATCGACAATAATAATCATAATATTTCATACATTGCCTGGACGCCACAGGCATTCTAATACATTGCCTAGGTATTGTACAGAATACATTGATTTAAAAAGATTGCCGGTAACATACACATGTATAAGGTATATTTATTGAAGCATCAATTTAACCATGATTGCCAAAGTGGGCGTATATGAGAATTACAATAGATAACATTAGATTCACCCTGCTGTTTGGTTGCTGAGGACAATTTTCTTGTATTCGTCAACGGTTTCTGTGAGAATCTTCTGGAAGATGCTGTCGAAGATTTGGTTCTTGACGACGGCCTCGTCGGCGTGGAGCGCGGTCCACTCGGGCTCGCAGCGCCGCCACTCCGCGAACAGGATGTCGTCGATGTGGTCCGACCGCCGCGCTCCGACACCTGCAAGTACATCTCCTTTCAAAACAAACTCTACCTTTTCCTAAGACTAGCGAGATTTTGCGAACTGCGCCAGCGTGGTGAATTACGACCCACCCTCTCACTCTGATTGGTAAGAGCTCTGCTGAGGCCATATGTACGCCGATGAAGATGATATCCTTTTCAGAGTGTATTTTTGTGAATGATTTTCTATCCATTAATTTTCCAGTATTTTTAGTATGATAGAATTTAGACTTCTTAATTATACTGATGGTTTTTAAGGTGACGGTCAGACTATCAAACTGAATAAATTTCTCTATGGGACCAAAATTAAAATCACGAAAAAGCGCTGTCCCCAGGCTGTCCCATACAATTGGGCAGAGTAGATGGCTGATGATTTTTTTTACTATTTCGACATTGCTCTCAAAGAGAAAGTTGTTTAGTTTGATGGTCTGATCATAAAGAACCGTCAGCATATTAAGAAGGACCCTATAGGTACAGTCGAAAAAGTGGAATCATGACCCACAGTCTAATTACCCGACTTCGCCAGAAGGAGGGTTATGTTTTTTCGAGTGTATGTATGTATGTTTGTATGTCTATTTCTTTGGCACGCCCGACAGCCTAAAAAGCTTGATGGATTTAAACGTATGAGGTGTCGTTAGATTCATAAAAATCATGAGAGAGTGGCTATATTATTTTAATATGGCGTCTGCAATATATAATAAAAAATTACAATATGGGTATCAAATGAAAGCTAGTGAACAGACGATTCCAACTATGCATATATTATAGTACTTATATGCTACCATTTCCATAAAATAAACTAAATTATTAAGAAAAACAAAACTGCATGAAAAACTATTTTTCTCAAACATGCTTGGAAATGTGAGCATTATTTTGACAACCTTCTTCGAGATAAATCGAAATTGCTGTACTGGCCAAATACATGCGCGCAGCGGCCGGCAATGTTGTATGAAAATCCATATCTGTCGTGTTTAGCGACCAAATAAATTACATAGTAAACTCATATCTGTCGTGTAATTTAAAAATGGAACGATCTGTTTCTCCGAAAGATGGCGACCAAGGAAGTAACTCATCAAAGGATTTATTTAAATTTCGAACTGGCTTGCAAATAGAAAGCTGTTTATTGAAAAAAAAAAAAAATTGTTGTTCGTTGTTCGTCATTGATTTTGAAAAGAGTTTTGATTTCCGCGAATTATTTGAGAAAATTTATTGTTTTAATTTCCGCGCATTATTTGAGAAAAGTACTATACAAGCCTTGGCCACAACTAGGCATTGATGGACTTACGTATGTGTGCCTCGGCTTCGCCTCGGCCCACATTTACACGTTCGTCCATCAATGCCTCTGTTGCTGGCCTCTGCAGTAATGTACTATTAATCAGCCATAACAACTTTATTTGAGCAAATATAATTTGAATGTTATTAGGTAGGTAATGCAGGCGGGGGGAAAACCAATAATAGGTACTTAGGTATAATTATATGTTTTATAATTCTTCTTTGTCCTCGTTTGCGATACCTAACCAATAACATTCAAATTATATTTGATCAAATAAAGTTGTTATTGCTGATTAATGATAATAGAGCTTGTTTTTCTCTTTTCAGTTAATAGTTTTTCATGCAGTCGGTTTTTTTTTACACAGGCGTTCAACACATCAAAGTCAGGAATGACATTCATTCTTTTAGAGCATTTTTTAATAATCGGTTCCTGGCTGAAATAAAGGCTCATTTTCATTGGTCGATAACTCGGTCGATATACAGCATGCGGGGACTCCCCGCTAACGGGCTAACGACCAATGAAAATCAACGTCGATACGGTGGTCGTTACGCCACCTACGGGTATTCCCCGCATGCTGTATATCGCCCAATGAAATTAGTCGGTCTTTTTAAAGAGTGCGGATTCTCGCCGGATTCCAATCACAGCAACTACCAACCATGTTCTTTTGTACTCTGCGGTCGTTCCTTATAGACCATTGAAAACGGTTCCCCGTATGCGTGCCTTATGGCATGCGTTACGGAAATCTCTCGCATCCCGAATGCGAGCCAGAACGATCAATGAAAATAAACCCTAAGTTGTAAACGTGAAAGCTTACCAGAAACAACAGTCGGTGTGACTCCAGTAAGAATGTTCTTAAGTTCCGACGAAGTTTTGCTAACTAGTTTGTTCACAACACTTTGTGCCTTCTGAGGCTGTAGGTTACAGGCGTCCCAGGGTCTGTTACTCTCTTCACACTTCTGTTTCTCAACCATTTCTTGACAGAAGTCTGTTATGAAGACATCAAAGGCCTCGATGGGTGTGGCAATGGATTTGTTTCTGTGCACTATGACGTTTACTATCTTCTGTTCGATGGAGTCGTCCGGTAGGAACAGGGGGGGCGGTTTCAGGGTTCGGATCTCGTTGGGCGGGGTGTACGGAGGCGGAGGCTTATCTGGTATTTCTCGTACGACTAGAAGTTGACACTGCTGTTGCTCTAAAGCTTTTATCTGGAATTAAAATTTACTATTATACACCAGGACAGGAGAAGGTATGGACTCATGATCCGGGATCGAATCTTTTCTAACTTATGCACGTAATACAGACTGCTCTTAAACGGTGAAGGAAAACATCGTGAGAAAACATGCATACGCCGAAGAAGAAATCCTGATGCGTATGTGTAGTCTACCAAACCGCATTATGCACGCGTGGTGGACTGATTCCCATGCCCTTTTTTAAAGTATATGTGTACGAATTATACCTTGTGAATTTCAAAAATAGATCCCCGAGTAAAATGGTATCCCGAATTAAATTAATATTCTATTTTAGTCATCTAGCGGAATTTGGCCTATTCCATCGCTCTGCTGGATGAAGGCCTTTCACGAATAAGGGTGATAGGAAGAGGGGGGGGGGGGGTTCACTCCACAACCACGACGCGGGCCCAGTATGGATTGGTGGAGGGAAGTCAGAGGTCAACTTTCTGTTTAAGTATTTTCAAGCCGTTTGAATTGGTCTCTGCATGTAAAACCAACAGGTACAGTATGTAGTGATATTATAAATGTAAGCTAAGTACATAATAAACTCACTTTTGTCTCATGAGGGGTAGGCAGCTTAAGCTACTCAGGCTTCTAATTATGGAAACTATACAACATCGAACAAACAAACAAAAATGTAACATCCATGCATGACCAAACAGGGATAGTCGAACTCAGGATTTGTGGTTTCATCACACGAACTGGCTCATCAAATACAGGATGTAAGAAAACTATCATAAACCACATACACTACCCATCAAACTGAACAATTTACGGGCAAACCGATCGGAGCAAAAAATAAATCTGCTTTTGCATACATTTGGGTCGAGCAGGTATTAGGGTTAAGTATGGGACAACGGATTTATTTTTTGCTCCCATAGTAAAAGCTGTTCAGTTTGATGGGTAGAGTATGTGGTTTAAAGGTAAATTATAGTTTTCTTTACACCCTGTCTAAAGCTGCTGCTACTGATCTATCGGTCTGCAATAACCGCAGTGCGGACCCACCTGGCGAGTCCTAATTGTATCCTATCGGGCGGTGTTACCACACGCATCGCGATTCATGTTTTGAGCTTAGTAAGCGAACATGTTAATAAATGGTATTTGCGTACCTCTCTCTCGATGGCCAACTGTTGTCTCCTCAACTCCTCGGCCTCAGCGTGCGCCGGGGAGGTAAGGGATGACATCGACACGCTCGGGCATACCGACTGACTAGATGTACTCTCTGTAATCATTCAAACCTCTTGTTATCTAAACTATTATAAAACTATAACGGAAGTGTGTCTGTACATGGAAGATATTTACAAAAAAAAAATTACGATATGGTTTTAACCTGTCCCTGATTCCAAATCACCAATTTTTAGATTTTTTGTCTGTTTGTTTGTTTGTTTATTTGTTTGTTTGGGTGTTTGTTTGTTCGAGTATCACGCAAAAACTACTGAACCGATTTTGATGAAACTTTTTTTGTTTCATAGCTTATCATCTGACTTAAAATCTGGTACTTATATAATTTATGCGGACGAAGTCGCGGGTAAAAGCTCGTTTTACTTAAGATCATTCTCTTGCGTGTACAACCCTATTAATTAGCATTTGACACAAAATGTTCAGATCCATGAGAACACTTTATTGTTCTCAACGAAGCTCTGGAGTCGAGGCAGAAGATTAATTTAAATTATCTCATGGTTATTGATAATTACGACTTGAGTTAGGATTACCGTAGGTTTCATCTGTGTGGCATACTACAGAATATAGCCACCGGTTAGCTGACCGGATAATCGCTCTAAAATGTATGCTAAAATTCAACCACACGGTTACATCGAAATGTAGGTATGGAAAATTGAGTTAATGTAATAAAGAAATAATTCGTACCAATGCTTGAGGAAAATGTGGTGCTCGTAGAACTACTTATGGGCGGGAAGAGGGGCGTGGCGGCGTAGTCGTCCGAGTCGGCCGCCTCGCCGGCGGGCACCGGCAGCGGCCCGGCCGGCCGGCCCGGCGCCTCCTCCTCCCCCCACTCGCACGATTGCTCCACACTCAACTTATTGTTCGTAGTCTCACTAACATCGGCTACCGTCGCCATACTTCGCAGCTCTTGCTCCATCAAACAGTCTTCATCAACTTGACAGACGTTGACTTCAGGACTTTGTATCGGCGACGCGACCGGCGTTTTTTCCTCCTCTGCTAGATCTTTGTAGTACTGATCCAGCTCCTCGACCAGGCTGCGGGCGGTGGACGGCGTGCTCGACGCGTCGGCGTCACGGTTCTTTATTTGCTCTATGAACTTCTCCATAGCGTCGCTCACGTTCATTTTATTGTTGCGGGAGTTCGACGAGTTAACGATGTTTCTCAACGCTTCCTCGTTCACTTCGTACTGCTTGCCGCTGCTGAAGATCTGCGGTAGCGACAAGTTGTGGAATAGTATGTTAAGGTAGCCGCCGTCGACGCCCACGAAGTGTTCGGCTGTGGTGTCAGTGGAGTGGCTCACGCTCGTGCTTCCTAGCAGGCTGTCTCCCGTTTGGATGCATTTCTCCAGGCTGGTGGTGCTGGCGAGGGCCGCGGCCGGCTCAGCCCTGGGCCGGGACGTCGCGCTCTCATCACACCCACTACTAGACAGATCGAAACATTTGAGGGGTGCAGTGTTGCGATCCGACGCAGTATTCCTTTTCAACTTCTTCCCTAGGATAATTTGGTCTACACTGACATTATTATTCAACTTGAGCTCTATGTTCTTCTTCGTCTTCATAAGCGCCACTTTACGCTTTTCAGATAAGGCTAGCAGCGCTTTGCGCATGCGTTGCATTTCCCCACATTCGTGTTGAAGTTTGAGAAGAGCGCCGCGCTGTTTTTTCTTTAATGTCGATATATCAGTGTTTTCCTGCTTCTTCTTATTTTCTAGCCAAAGTATTTGAGATTTTGTGAAGTCTTTCAACGCATCTTCTCGCATTTTCAATACAAATAAGAGATTCTTGGCTCTTCTTTGCTCATCACGGATAAGCAAGTTGAGCTGAAACGATACAATGATAAACATCAATTATACATAATTTATAGTAAACTGAACCGATGCCGCATTCTAATTAGTATTACTTGCACCTTATTTTATTACCATTTACAAATAAGGAGCATGCGCGAAACCGCGGAGTTGTTCCACGAATAAATAGTAAGGATAAGATACTGAGCAGTGATCGCTAAATGTTTACAGTATGAAGAATAACACTTACCAAACAAAGACTCTTCGAGGCCATTGTTTCTGAGTCGTCGCTAATAGCTCCATTTTCCAGTTTAGAAAAGAACGAATTGTACTCCGGATTCTTAACATTGAATCCTGAATTGCTGACCCAGTTCTCGACTTTATCATCGGTGAAACATTTGTCGGTCAACGAGCAGCTCTCTAAATATTGTAATGATTCAAAAAACGAATCTATGAAGTTGAGTTCCCTCTGGAACTGTTCACAAATGTAGTCACTTTGTAACAAACCATTATTAACTCTTATTGTGCTAATTATTTCTGACGGTTTCACTAATTTACTGTTATCAAAGACACACGACCAATTGAGCGACTTAATTTCATTCAAGCAGTTACTGTACGGAACTTTAGACATTTCTTCTTCCGTCTGTGTGTGACTTAGGGCGGCGACGTTGTTTATCTCTTTATTTTCTTTAATTTCCTTATTAAAGACTGACACGATATTCATAGGATAAGCTAATGGACTAGATGATAAATTAGGGGCAGTGTCGTTATTATTACCGACTACGTGTATGTTTATTTTTTGCCTCGTAGTGTAGGTAAGGGTCGCACGACCTATTATGTAAGATGCACTCTGGCAAATATTCTTTTTATTATAATTCTTTTTACTCTCATGTGGTGTTTTGTTTAAGGCTGGAACTTGTAAATTAGGTGATGATTGACTAATATTGGCTATAACGTCTTTGGGTATCTCACTTTTCTCTTTTGTTAGCGTGAAATTTGGTATGTCGAGACTATCAAATGGTTGTTTTAACATATCCATTTCAATTTGAGATCCTCGGGTACAGATTGTTTCTAATTCTATGGCTTCTATTTCAGTTAATTTATTCAACATTTCTGGTCGTGGATCGGTGCCCACGTTCATATCATTCGAATTAGTTATTGTTTCTGTGTTGCAATCCACAGTGATAATAGCATCGTCCGATTGTAATGACAAAATTTCAGATTCAGCTTCTATTACATTTTTACATCCATGGCCCTCTTCGATTGGCACATGAACGATGTATGGTTTTATTTGTTTGTTTGCAAATGTTCTTACATTTTTAATTTTCTCCTTGTTCTTTTGTGATGTTTTTTTGTGAAATTGAGATATTTCTATTGGTTTCTTGGGTGATTTCAACGTATTAGTAAGCTTAAACTTGTTTAAGCTACTTTTTCTTTCACTTTCCCTCGTTGGACTTGCATGTTTGCTTACGTTATGTTTTGATAAATTGCTTGGTTCCTGCAAGGTTTTTTTTGTTGTTTCTAAAACGAAAACAAAGTATTATAATTTAAATCTTGATAGGTGAGTAAGAGCGACTTGAAATTTAGTAGCTAATGTTCAAATATCATGTTTGGTGAGACAGTCGTAACGTCTTGTTTTATATAATTTAATTTATTTATTGACAATGAGATGAGAAGTATAGATTCTGAAGATAACTACTAACTTATTATGGTCTAATACAAAAGAACTACCCGGCATAAAACCTAATGTAACAACAGAGTGCAATAAATTATGTTTATATGTACTACTACATCTATGTATACACTTGATGAACTATGTACAAATCATGTTGTATACAAGGTGTTAATACTTAGGCAATGACTACGCGCAAAACCGAAACACCCGACACAGTTTTTTTCAGAATCGATAACTAACATTTAATTCTGATTTATTTTTATTACTTCGTTATATTCATATTCATTTATTTCATAAAAATAATTTGACATGTCAAATGCACTCGTACCCTCCTCCCATACAGTGTGTAAGTAAAAATGTCATTATCCTTTAAACCACAAACTCTACCCATTAAACTGAACAACTTTTACTACGGAAGCAAACATGTCAGCGTAAGTCAGTCAAAAAAAAAATCTGCTGTTCCATACTATTTCCTTACACCCTGTATAATTCAACTTTCAATACAAATCTGCGCCGTGTCGGTTTTCTAAGATCTTGTATAGGTAAAATATATCATTACATTTATTACATTCAAACTCTGAAAAAAAAATCATCAATATTATATGTTACCGGCAATGTGTATAATTCAGGTATTCTATACAATACCTAGGCAATGTATAGAATGCCTGTGGCGTCCAGGCAATGTATGAAATATTATGAATAATTGTCCATTACATACTTTACCTAGGTAATGTATACAATCCCTAGGCATTGTATAGAATACCTGCTGGTCCACCGGCAATGTGTAAAGTAAATAGATTTTTGTCTGTGTTACAGACTTAATAATCACGACTTTGGTGACATCCCGCCAGTAAAAAATCTCGCCACAAGGCGAGTTGCCACTCTTTCAAATCGGTAGTGGGACATGTTGCCATTAAGACAGGGCGAGTTGGGCATTCAGAAAAAAGGCCTGGTCTGTCCTAACAGACAGACAGAGGAACGGCCGGACGGACAACGTAGCCGTAGGCTTAGTAATAATAACCCGTTTACACCCTTTGGGTACGGAACCCTAAAAAGAAATAAGCAACATTATCGATGTTGAAAATATTAAAATACCTATTCGGTATTCGCTAGAATCCACGATTTTTGCATTGGCAATTTCCGAACAAACTTTTATCCCGATTTTCTCACCTTTGGGGGTTGAATTTCAAAAAACCCTTTTCTAATGAGCATCAAGATGCCAATAGAAACATCCATGCCAAATTTTAAGTTTGTAGTCTTTCTTTATTTTGATTTCGTGTTGTGTTAGTGCGTGGATTTACATAGATTCAAGCATATTTTACACAGCTTGTCCAACAAAAGTACACATTTCTGCCACCCCGGGCGCTGCGATCGATTTGACAGCTCCCAGTACCCACTTCGCACATAGTCAATACATTAACTAGGTAAAGTATGTAATCGACAATAATATTCATAATATTTCATACATCGACGCCACAGGTATTGTATACATTGCCTAGGTATTGTATAGAATACCTGATTATACAGTACACATTGCCGGTAACATATACACAACTCAAAGAACAAAAAGGCCACTATGTCAGTCCGACTACAAGAACAGAACTCGAAACCAATCATACAGGAGCGAGGTGTGAGGCAGTAAACCGGTATATCATCGAAACTGTTCACCGCTGCACTGGAATATGTTTTCAAGGTTCTGGACTGGAAAGGGCTAGGCATCAATATAAACGGCAAGTACATCAGTCACCTTCGCTTCGCTTTGCCGATGTTATAGTGATCATGGAGGAGCTCAGTCGAATGCTCGATGATCTTAGTAGAGCCTCCGAACGAGTTGGTCTAAAAATGAACATGGTCAAGAAGATCATGTCAAATATCCATATTGTACTCACTCCTGTAAAGATCGAAAAAACTCCGCACTCGAAGTTGTTGACGATTACGTTTACCTGAGACAAACTACCCAGTTAGGTAGGTCCTGCTTCAAGAGAGAGGTATACGTCGAATCCAACTCGGCTGGGCAGCGTTCGGTAATATACGTAGTTACTTCACGTCCCAAATACCGCAGTGTCTACAGAAGAAAGTCGTTGACCATTGTGTATTGCCAGTGATGGCATACTTCAGACGTGGTCGCTCACTCAAGGCCTCATAAAAAGGCTAAAAGTCACCTAGGTGACTTTCAATGTGACAATGAAGAGGGCTATGTATCGAATCAGAAATAAAGAGATCCGCAGAAGAACCAAAGTAACTGACATATCCCAAAGAATTGCTTAACTAAAGTGACAATGGGCAGGGCACATTGCTCGCAGAACCGATGACTAATGGGGCCGAAGAGTTCTCGAGTGGCGACCGCGTACCGGGAAGCATAGCGAGCGTGGGTAGGTTGGTGGACAAGGTGGACCGACGACTAGGTGAAGGCGGCCTGTTGGATGAGGGCAGCGCAGAACCGGTCGTTGGGGGAGACATATGTCCAGCAGTGTACGTCCATCCGCTGAAATGATGATGATGATGAACACAAAAGATCCGATTGGTTCGAGTTGTTGCTGGCAGCCTAATAATAAAATAAGATAAAATACATCACGCATGATCTTTTTTATTTAGAGTTTGAATATAATTTTGTATAAATTTTAATCATGCAATTAGGGTGTCCCAAAACTTCAACGTCAAGCCGAAAACAGGAGATAGGTGAGTTTATAACGGTTCTGTGAAAAAAAATCCATGTTTGATAGTTTCCGAGATTTTGTAATTTTTTTACACTGAAAAATCGCCACCCTGCGCTTATCTTTTAGATGCACTACTAGTAACTACAAATTTGTATATTTTTTCATGAAAGTACTTGTTAGGCAATCCTGAATTCTGAATAATCTATTCAGTGGACCCAATTCAAAGATAAAGGATTAGTGACATACTTTTTAAAGAAAACACCATCTTCCGTCAGACTTCTGCGGTAAAATTGATTTCTTTGGCAACTTTTAGACTACACTGGTTAGTTTAATCAAAGACTATGTACACACTGACAATTAGGACTACAGTATAAAAAATGTATGGCGCTAACCTGGCAAGTTGGTTCATTTAATCAAGTTTTTAAAATGGTACCACACTTGGCACTTCTACTTTTCAATAAGCAGTAATTTTTTTTTCTCGCAGAACAACTCGATTTCAAAATAATAATTGCATACTAAAATTAATAAAATAATTTAAAAAAACCGGCCAAGTACGAGTCGGGACTCGGGCAATTAGTGTTCCGTACTAACAGTTGTTTAACATAGGTCATTGATGACGACCACTATAAATTGACACTTACTGAGTATGTGGTCACATAGTAACTGAAGATTCACTGGTCTCACTGGTGTTAGTTTTTTGGGTATAGAAAAAAAAACTATCCAACTTAGAGCCACCCTGATAATTTTCCCGCCATCTACACGTTATTTCTGATGTTCATGATTTTTTTCAGATCTTATACGGCTGTATTTTTTTGAAATAGAGGTGGGGACAGCAATTTCTCGGATTGAATTGAAAATTTTGTTAAACAAAGTTTTTATAAAAAAAAATTAAAGTAAGTATATTTTTGGACTTGTATTTTCATAAGCTTTCAATTGATACCACAATAGGGTAAAAAAAATTGTTTTTATTAATTACCCTTTCTTACTCCCCTAATTGCCCCCCAATATACAAATTTCGATTTTTTTTACTTCATTTATGATATTGGACCACCAATTTCTATATCTGTACCGAGTTTCAACTTCCTATGTCTTAGGGTCTCTGAGAAAAATGCCTGTGACAGACGGACGGACGGACGGACAGACACCAAGCTGATTCCATAATTGTTCCGTTTTTCCAATTTTGGTACGGAACACTAAAAATAAAAAGAACTTTATTCATCCACACATATTACGTAGCTTACATAATTTAATAAACGTGTAACGACCTTAACTACGGTAGTTTAATACAAAGAAAGAACAACTATGGAAGTAGTATGGAATGGAATTATTGTTTTCAAATCGGGTTGTTCTGCAAGAGAAAAATTTATTACTACTATTTAAGAAGAAGTGTATGATACCTTTTGAAAACTTGATTATATTGGTCAATTTTTGAAATAACTATGAAATAAAATAAATGAAATGAAATAAATTTTTATTGATGTCTTAAATGTGGTACAAGTATGATGGTTAATATCTATAAAGTAGCTTAACACATCTAGTCATTACTGACATACAACAATTTATGAAATTTACAATACTTGGGAATCTCAAACGCATGCTAAGTTCGCTCTTATTTAACTATAATATTATAAACAATACAAAATACGAGAGACATTACAAAATATTCAAAAATTAATTTAAAAGTAAGATGTCAATGTATTAAGTGTTACCAAACTATCAAATTAAACAATAAAAATAAATAATTACACACCATAATTCAAAATTCAATTCTTACTTATTATTGGGTTCCAACAATTCCCCAACCGTATAGTAGCATCGCTCTTTCAACATTTTTTTGAGATGCGACCTAAAACGCTTTAAAGGCAAATCCTTAATTGTATCCGGCAGAGCATTATACGTTTTTACGCACATCGCGTAACAATTTTTATGGTAGACTGTGGTTCTCGGGTTTACATCGTAGACCAATCGGTTTGGGTGCCTAACATTATAAGAATGTACTTCCCTCGAACTTCGGAACAAGTGAGTATTCGTTTTAACAAAATTAGCCAACTCAAAGATGTACATTGATGGAAGCGGTAGTATACCCAGCAGCTTGAAAAGGGGTTTACAAGGTTCATCAGGTGCCACACCACACATAGCTCGAATACATTTCTTTTGAGCCTTAAAGGCCTTATCGGAATCAGTGCTATTTCCCCAAAGCAAGAGGCCATATCTTAGAGTGGAGCTAACATAACCGTGGTACGCGGTTAGAACAGATTTTTCCGAGGCAATCCTCCGAAGCCTACTTAAGGCTGGGTATTAGTAGAACAAGCCTCTCTTTCTAACAAGCAAACTTTCGCAATTAGCCATCCCGCTTCAATTGAAAGCAAGATCGCAAAAAAACACATTTTTCATCAATATCTTTTCTCTTGGGTGTTTGGGGTAAAATCCATCGGGTAGAAGCCCTGCTATAATTATTTACCTTTCAAATGATGGTATATTCAGAAGAAATGGTGTAGGGTGATTCTTGCAAAACTGGTTATAAATCTGAAATCGAGCTTACTTTGCTCCTCTTTTCTATCGAGAAAATTTTATAGAATCGTGTTTTCAACGGTTAGATGCCCTGCAGAAAGAACGTATCTACACTGTTATGTGAACTATATATATTAAATGTAATAATTTGGTTATCAAAAATCGGTTCGAAAACAGACAAAATAGGTATGACCCCCTCTTAATACATAAACATAGCTGTGCACCTTACCGCTAACCTTCTCCACGTGCGCTTTCCAATTACAATAGTTGTCTAAGAGCACTCCTAGAAATTTTGTTTGGTTGCAACTTGCCAGGTTAGCGCCATACATTTCTTATACAGGATGTAATCTCAAAGATGACTCAGAAAAAATAAATTACCGCTGAAGTCTGACAGAAAATAGTGTTTTCTGAAAAAATTATGGCACTAACTCTTTTTTTTTTTTTATAGGATCCACTGAAAAGGTTTTTCAAGATTGCATAAAAAGTATTTTCATGAAAAAATGTACAAATTTGAAGTAACTATATCTAAAAGTAGAGCGCAGGATGGCGATTTTACCAATGTTAAAAAAATTACAAACTCTCGAAATCCATCAAACATATTTATTTTTATTTTTCCCTGAATAGTTATAAACTCACCTTTCTCTTGTTTTCGGCTTGACGTTGCGTTTTGGGACACCCTGTATATATCTGCTAGATTATAGTTTGTAACTACTAACTACACTTGTGCATTTAATAATAATTGCGAAAACCTCACCTATTTGTTTTTTTACTTTGACTTTAGTTATCTTGAGGGTAGAGGTTGCGACGTGCGCAGTGGAATAGTTCATGGAATCTACATCATTGTGGTAAAAATACAAGGTGAACTTATAGGAGTTATAGTCAGCTGGCTGCCCACCAGAGATGTGCGATGTAGCTAAGCTGTGCGAGGATGCGTAGCGAAGCTATGAAACTGTGTACCCGCGGCCACTAAAGCTACGCGAGGACCGAGGTAGATGAGCGATGTGAAGATGCGTAGCTAAGCTGCTCAGCTTAGCTTAGTTATCTATATTAGCTACCTAGTTAAGCTAGATAACGCCGCTGTGTGACGTCCAAATGTGTAGAGGTCGTTTTATTGGCTGTGTGAAACCCCGATAGCTCTTGTCTCCTCGTACGTCTTACGCATTCCTATTACACAACCCTAGCTCATATCCTTAGCACGCATCCCTATTACACAACCCTAGCTCATATCCTTAGCACGCATCCCTATTACACATCCCTAGCTCATATCCTTAGCATGCATCCTATTACACAACCCTAGCTCATATCCTTAGCACGCATCCCTATTACACATCCCTAGCTCATATCCTTAGCATGCATCCCTATTACACAACCCTAGCTCATATCCTTAGCACGCATCCCTATTACACATCCCTAGCTCATATCCTTAGCATGCATCCTATTACACAACCCTAGCTCATATCCTTAGCACGCATCCCTATTACACAACCCTAGCTCATATCCTTAGCACGCATCCCTATTACACATCCCTAGCTCATATCCTTAGCATGCATCCTATTACACAACCCTAGCTCATATCCTTAGCACGCATCCCTATTACACATCCCTAGCTCATATCCTTAGCACACATCCCAATTACACATCCCTAGCTCATATCCTTAGCACGCATCCCTATTACACATCCCTAGCTCATATCCTTAGCACACATCCCAATTACACATCCCTAGCTCATATCCTTAGCACGCATCCCTATTACACATCCCTAGCTCATATCCTTAGCACACATCCCAATTACACATCCCTAGCTCATATCCTTAGCACGCATCCCTATTACACATCCCTAGCTCATATCCTTAGCACATCTCTCGCTCGAGTTGTATATAAAAAGAACTTGCTTAGCTAAATCCTCGTCCACCAGAACTAAAGCTACTAAAACTAAAGCGCTAAGCCAAGGTATGAAAATGGATTGGTCTGATTGGTAATTTTTTCCTAGCTATATCGCACATCACTGGTGGACTGGATAGCCAGCCTTAGAAACTAAAAGAGGAATATGCAACACGAATTTACCGCGCGACTTTGTTTTGTTTGGCGCGTCGATGAGACAGTAAAATCTCATCGGCGAGCTGCGCGCAGGCCACATAGGTTTTTTCGAAATTGTAATTTCTTTCTGCAAATGTTGAGTTCCGTGAAAAAAGGCCCGTGTAGTTATAATTAACAAATTACTTCAGTTGTTTTGAAGAAAATTGTGCATATTGCATACCGTTAGAACGGGCAAGAACCAAAGGCGTTTTCCTAGAATTAGAACTGCTCTATCACTCTTCGTTTTTTTTTTAAACGCAGTTTAAAGTCGGGCTTTTAGCTTTTTTTTTTCAATTTGTTTGTAGTTTAAGGGCTCGTGTATAATTGTCTAGCAATCATCTGCGTCAAATACGACTCTAAGGGCTCTTACAGACGAGCGACACTTTGCTTTCGCGGTGGGTCGCAGAGCGTCGCGCTCATACATTTTACCCTCCGCGACACCCGGCGACCGCAGTGTCGCTCGTCTGTGAGAGCGCTAATAATAATAAGATTACCCTAGATTAAAATTAAAATAAGATGTTGTCAGTTTTGTTATTTCTAAATTAAATTATTGATGTCTGAAGTTTGAGCAACGACGAATTTCGAAAAAAATTAAAAAAAAACATTTTAAAAAATCTATGTGGCCTCTACGAATAAGAATAACTATAGAATAATAACTCTAAACAAAAGCAACATAATTTTTGGCACCTAATGTGGCCTGGGTATTTTTATTGCGCCTAAACACGTAGCAGACGGCCCCACGGATCCGCCATTTTAGTATGTTCAACCGTCTGCCGAACACCCTGTATATATTTCTTTAACTATAGTCGGCTACATAATCGGTCTATATTAAATTAGTTACCGACTGAGCTATCATTTATAGTTGTAATGAGTAAAAAATAGAGAAGATAATCAAATTCAAATTCTTACCCCTTTCTTTGACGTTACTTGTTTTGATTGCATTATTTGACGGGATGCTTACATTTGAATTCTTGCTTCTAAAGTTTGTTTTTGAGTTCACCAAGTCTCTACTGCTTGATTTGGCACTGTTTTCTTGTATTTTTGAATCTAGAAATAATAAAAAGGCAATAAATGTTAGATCAGAAGATTAATTAATATTCTCGACGTATTATGTTTTACGAAACTTAGGCTTTGGGCAAATCTCTAGGAATCCTGTGCTCACCCAGATGCGGACGCAATATATTTAAACTTGGTACAATTGAGCAAAATATAAGACAATCAACAAAAGGACACAAACTGCAATCACTTGAATGCTTCTTCTGAACGAGCTGAGTGTGAGTGGTTCGATGTTTACAGTAGAGAGGCGTATGGATTAGCCTGGGTTTAATCTGATTATCAGGGCTCTACCGGCAACGGTATTTCCTCCTTCATAGACATCACTAATAAAAGTAACAAATGTATAAAGTGGCACCCTGCGGAAGGGCAGTAGCTTTGATGGGCTGTTTTTTTCTGTAATTGGTGTGCCGACATAGAATAACTAATACACTATTCTTATAGTGCCGATCAATGTATGATTGGTGCTCCACCATAAGAAGATTGGCTCCAACTACAGATTGAACTCCCATCACCTGTTTCATTTGCCTTTTTCTTTTCTACTCTGGTATTTCTTTATAATTTTTTGAGTGGGGTTTTGCAAGCAAGGTTCGTATACATATAACACTGCAACCATTGCTGATCTTTTGTGTTCTCCCCATTTTCCATACCTCCGAAATCATGGTATTTTCTATATATTCTAGGGTATGTTTTGTTATTTAGTTGTCTGTGCTTTGTTTGTAAACTCTTATATATTCCGTGGCTTTGTTTCTTATTATTAAACAGTAATTATTAAATTATACCTTGATGTTCATCATAAAGTTAACTCACATTTTGATGCAGGTGACAGACGTGTAGTGGCCCTCTGGGTTGGTTCACATATACTAAAATCTGCTAGGACAGCTTTGTGTGTTTTGTTTGATGCAGGAGACCTTCTCATTTCCCTTGCTGTAAATGGATTAAAATTGTATTGACTATCTTACTAATTTATTCTAATTCTTCCTTAAGATAAGGAAAGTTATACTAGTGATGGACATGGTATGGATGATGAAAAGGATAACAATACAAACTACAAAAATTTGTTATTATGGTTGAGTGGAACCTACTACTTCGCTTCATTGGTAAATTTATTAACATTAGGCAATGTTTAAAATGCTTCGCTAGAGTAATCAACTAATTAATTACAAAAATACATACAAGATTGTGGGAGATTATTTTCATCATCTTCAGCTATGGTGACAATTTTCCTCTTGGTATAACTAGAAGAAACTATTTTAAATTGAGATGAAGGTCGCAAATTTAGCGGAATGCCAATTTCGTTTTTTAGTGATAGACTCTCAGAGTTGTGGTCATCAATTGTGACGAACCGTCGCAATCTTGGTGACATATATTTCTGCCGTGTCCATGGCACTGTAAAGTTTATTTGTTTCTGTATTTGTTATCAAGATAATTAAGGTAGCATACTCACAATTGTTTTATCTAAAATTCTTGTAATATCTCGATTTCTAAAAGGATCATGCCTTTAAAACGTATGCAGTTTTTATACTGTTCTTTCTTATTGTATACCTATTAGTCTGTGAAAATAGCACTCTTTGAAATGGTGAGGCTTGGCCAATTCTAATTTAGAATACTGGCTTGTTATTGGAGGCATAATAGAACTCTGGTTTTCTTAATTAATTAATTGCTTATCTATCTATCTAATTAATCATATCTTCGAACCTGTATACATGGAATGTTTTACAAAGCAAGTGCAAATGTATCTACTCAGCTAAAAGAACCTTAGCACTTCAATTTAAAAAAAATAACAGGAAGACATAAGAAATGGATGGATCATGTGAATAATTACATGTTAAGAGTGAACTCTGTAAGTATGGAAATAGAGGTGAAAGGATGGAGATTACATATTATATGAATATTTATCTTATATTACCTTTACCCCACATATTGGGATAAGGACATGTTGATAATGAATCTTGGCTAATCAACATAATTCTTTTTCCTATTTGTGGCCACCTCCCATTTGAGGTGTCCACTATGTACCCACTGAACTGTTAAAGGGGTGTTCACAAAAGAACAGCGACGGTTGCAGTGGCACAGGCGCAAGTCTTTCCACTCACACAATAACAATATAGGAGGAAAAACATTTGCCTTTCTTTTTTTGGAAATGAACAGACTTCTACAGTTCTACATGGATGAAGTCACTGGCCGAAGCTTATGACAAGTTCAACTTGCTCAAGCCAATGCTATTTTAGGCTGGCTAGGAAGTACCACTTTGCAGTAACGTGAGGGGGGGGAGGGGTCGGGAGGGCAATAACCCTGGGCGGCACTTTACTAGCAGATCAGAGAAAAAATTGATTTATTGAGCTCTATCAAATACATGATCGTAGAGCGGAGAAAAGTCATGGCTTTCTCACTGTTTCTTATAAACCTTAATAGTTCTAATCACAGCTAAGAAATGGTGCTAAAAAGAAGTTTGCCGGACGGCCATGTAATTTAAGACCCAGACTTAGAGGTCCCGTACATGAATGAAACTTAGTAATATGTGTAGAGTGAAACAAAACTAGCAAAAAAGTAAATTTGCTGTAACCAGTAGAAGTTGGGGGAAAGGTATTTTTCCTTATGATACCATTTGTATCAAGTGTGTGAAACTCATAATCTTAATCTTTCTTATTAGATATTCCACTCATCTCTTCTACGCATTCATTGTGTTTATTTTAACAAAATTTACAGTAACCATACAATATTATGATAATGGAAGAAAACGAAAGCACACACACTATCAGTTCAACCAAGCCAAATACGTTCCGTAACGACCAAAAGATACCTCAGTGATAATATTAGATGAAAATAGATGTCATGGTTGCATTTTGCTACTGCTTTTTGGATGATTTGTCTATTTTACTAGTAATTTCTACTTTTGAATGCGAACTTCTGGAGATATGGAAGTTTTTCTACAAAATTTTTAATTTTTTCTGATTATAATAATTATAAACACCGTCCTGAATGGGTTTTTGTTTTCGTAAAAAATGGCTGGGTCCAAATTTGCCATTCTTCTTTCGAGCTCGCTTTTCTCAATCCAGTTTTTACTTAGCTGCTCATGTTTTGTACAGGAAGAGCTTTGGCTCCAACTGATTTGTATTGAGCTGGCTCCACTTGCTCTAAGTAACTATTTTTGCATGGTTAATCCAGAAGATATCTGATCAGAACCCAAATTCTTGTGCTAAATAAAAAATGTAGAGCTTGTTTCCCTCGCTCCATTATTTTTTCTGTGGGTTACGTTCTGTGATTGTGTGGTCACGATAAGAGGAACCGCAAAAACGGCATGTGCCCCGGCCGACAGAAACCCTCGCTACACCACTGCCTCTTTGCCTTATATTCCATCCATAAAACAAAAAGTACCTAAGTACAGTCTATTGCAGAGAAAACTAAACTAAATCCGTTTTCCGTATTGATCATTGTAGAACAAAAACACGTCGTCCACAAGACGCATGCATTGAGCACAACAAAACTTAGCAACAAAACGATACAAACATTATAAAATGTGTCCTAGGGTCCTAGCCAAAAATGGATGCATTGTAGGTAAAATTCTTACCTTTCGGATCATTGCCAAAGTCCGGCAGCTTGGTGTATTTTATAACTGTATTATTTTGCTTCACGCGAGGACTGAATTTTGAATTTTCTATTTGAACAAAAAACACATTGAAATCCAAATCCACTTTTGGTGATGTTATGGATGTTGTAGACGCATCCATTATGCGCAAGGAATATACTTGATTATGCGATATACGCAGGGATTTCATTTGAAACTAATTTAAACAAAAAATATTTTTGCAATAATCTTTAACTCGGACGTAATGTTGCATTTATGGTTTCCATTTTTTTAGTGTAGATAATAATAATTTAACGAAAATATAATACAATCGTAGAGGGACGAATACAATATATTTTGATCAAGATCCAGAGTGACCACTTTCTTTCAGAGAATCTACCAAAAGTAGGTTAGGTAGGTACTCTTTGAATCGTAGACTCCGTAGACAGAGAAAGCTATAGACAAAGTGATAGCTTCCATCGCATTCACACAAGAAAAAGAACAACTTATGCCCACGTCCTGAAAAAAAACGAGACAACACGATTAGATCTTTTGTTTCGCGTCGCGTGCCGGTTTTTTCAAGGTCAGCATTTTAGTGTTCTAAACAAATTTGACAGGTACTTCATTGCTCTTCTGTTTTTCATAATAAAATTAAAGTTTAATACTAATAGTGATTGCGGTTAAGAAGCTATAACCATTGGGAATTGTAAAAGACGAATTCCTATAAAGAATTTACACGAAATAATGGTTCGGTGTAGCGTATTAGGGTGTAAAAGTGACTGTGAAATGAACCTTCCCAATTTGTCTTTCCACTCGTAAGTACGATACATTTGATCAAGTATTAGCTTTAGTTATGATTATATAATTTAACTGCAATACGTAATAACATGGAAAATTTAACTTTGCGCCTCAAATAAGCATAAAAAGTCGATTATTTACCTTTACATAACCTAAAAATAATTCGGCTTAGTGTTGCCATCTTTTGGTACTAAATTTCCCCAAAACTCACAAGTAATTTTTTAAAATAAAGTTATTGAATACTATTTACGTACTGTTCTTACAGTTTACTCTATTTGTTACAGATTTCCCGTAAACGATGATTTACGAATGCGTCGGATTGAGGCTACGGGGCGACCAAATTGGACTCCAAATAAGTCTTCATGAATTTGTAGTAAACATTGTGCGGCAAACGTTATATTTAAAAAGAGGAAAGTGACTGTTCTACTTCCTAATGCTGTTCCAATGCTGGTAATTATTGTTTTATTTATGTACTCACCTATTCAACTTGTAGTAATTAATAATGGTTTAATGACCGCCCTTTGTATCCTTCTCATTCCTGTTTTAAATTGTATTTGTATTTTCTTAGTTTGCAAATAAAGAATATTTATCTTATCTTATCTTTAAATTAAAGCAACTAAAAGAGTACCTAGTTTTAAAATCCCTTTTAAATGACTACTACCTACTACCATCTACTACTAATTCGTAAACTTTGCTTTTCAGGAAACAGAAATGCTTATTCCTTCCTTCCTTCTACAAGTTCGGTAGTTGAAGAACCTATGGACATAACAGTAATCTAACACAATCTAGTTCAGATGCTGATTTTGTAAGTATACTTATAATTATCTTTAAAAAATACTATTTGCCATATCTTCTATTCTATTCTGCTGTTACCCTAATGTTGTTTTTATTATTTTAGATCAAAGGACCAGATTCCCCAATGACTGCAGATGTAGATAAATTATTGCCTGGAACTAGTTTTAAAATTGGTGAATGGTACATAAACAGTAAGTTCAGATTTAACTCTGAGATCACTATTGCTATACCCATCAGAGTATTTTCCTATTAAAAAGCAGTTCGGTACGCCGGTATGCCTTGTAGGACATGCATATGAATACATATTATATACATCACATGCTAAGAAATATAAAATAAATATTACGTTACTTTTGTACTTTTTGTTTGATTATTTTGTTCTCAACAAAAACCTCTTTTATTTTGTCTAGTCGGACAAAACAACATATTTTTGACAATCCTGGACGAATCACTAAGTTAGTATTAAAATCTCTAGAAGCCTATCTTCGCCTGCTATCTTGAACTCTGAAAAATTATGATGGTTTCAAATGTAGATCAAGGTCTTTATTGATAATTCATAAATTTTATATTGTGCAGTAATTTTTAACAAATTTCACCCGCCACTTTGGCCGCACAAAATATAAGTATACCGACCAGATTTTAAATCACATCAAAAGCTATCAAATAAAGGTTCATCAAAATCGGTTCAGTAGTTTTTGCGTGATGCTAGTACAAACAAACAAATATTTTTTTTTTGTAAGTATCTTCAATCCATAGACACAGTTCTGTTAGTGTTTTATAATAGTTAAGATGTTATATATCACTTTCATCACGTTAGCTCAAACTCTTGAATAAACACGTAAAAGAACGCACGTTTTGTGCGATCTTTTGGTGGTGTCCCCCTCCCCCCCCCCCCCCCCCTCTCCTTGTCCTCATCCTATTACTCGGGAGTTGGTAAAATATTTTAATAACTCATCTTTGGTAGCTGTATGTCTACGCTTATCAATTAACCATTATCATCCTTTAGTTTATACAGTCATCTCATCTATCTTCTAGTAAGATAATCGTATAAGCGTGTGGTAAGACTGAAAATGAGTATTAAATATCTAAATTGGTGAAGATGTACTTTGAATCCTTAAATCGCTTAAAATCGGGTAATTATGTTAATATGGTAACACTGCTCCTTGATATCGCTCTATCTCATGTGGCCACGGCAACCAGGAGTCTATAGTATTCTCTGTCTACGGTAGACTCCCTCTACCATAGATATAGCCCTCTACGCTTTGAATCTACCATAATTACTACTGAAATCTACCAAAATCTACCAAGTCATGGTACAATAATACGTGGGGCACACTGAAAGTTTCAGGACAATAAAAAATTGTTGAGGTTATTCAACGTGGATTTTACTTATTTATGCGAAAATGAACACAAAACATAAAATACCATTTTATATTTTGAAAAGCAATTCAATTTTCACGTCAATCACTTTAAAGAAAAAATTAACTCTCCAAGGAGATCCGCACCGCTGTGCCACACCTACACTCCTCCTCACAGCATCCCAAGACTTGTCCTGAGCCTTAGGTGTCGAGGTCCGGGCAATGCCTTGGTCAGAATATCCGCCTCCATAGTATCAGTGGGTTGATAGCGGATTCTCAATGCTCCTCCTTGAACGCAATCTCTTATGAAATGCAGCTTCAAGTCTATATGCTTGGATTTAGGAGTCACCATAGGATTCTGACATAACTTCAGAGCCGCTTGGTTGTCATTCAAGACCATAATGCTTTCTTGGATCACCCCTAAATCACTACATAGTGACCTCAAATGAATGGCCTCCTTCGCTGCTTCGGTCAGGGCGACGTATTCGGCTTCTGCAGTCGATAATGCGACGCTCCTCTGCTTCTTCGCTGCCCAACTAACAGGAGCTCCAGCAAACTTAAAACAATATCCGGATTCCTATTTCCTTCCTTATCAGGTAGTAGGGATATGCCTGGCTCAATAGGTGTACTTGTAGGCTTACAATTTTCCATTTTAAACTTCTTTAGGCTGTTTTCAATGTATTTTTCTTGACTTAGTTTTATTTGTCCTTCTTTGTATTCTAAGTCCAGACCAATTAGGCGTTTCGGCTTTCCTAAGTCTTTCATCTCAAACTTCTGGTTCAATAAATTCTTTATTTCGTGCATCTTCTTTAGACAAGAGTAGGCAATAAGTAAATCATCGACGTAAATTGCTATGATGATCTTTGCTCCTCCTTTCTCCATAATGTAGACGCATGGATCAGCTTTTGATGCTTTGAATCCAATGTTTTTCAACTCTGAGTCCAGTTTAATATACCACTGCCTCCCTGCCTGCTTTAGTCCATAGAGTGCTTTCTTAATTAGGCATACTTTTTCTCCTTTTGTTCTTCGTATGTCTTCCAGCTTGCTCTTTACCTTTTTGTACAGGGTTAAATCTTCTTCCTGACTTTCCTCGATCATTATTTCTGTTACGTATTCTTCGAGGAGGTCTGGGAATTTCATCACAATTTTCTCTTCTATTTCGCCATTCAAGTAGGCGGTCGTAACATCCATCTGGTTTAGCTTTAGGTTTTCTTTAATCGCTACACCTATGAGGGATCTAATAGAGCTTAGCTTAGCAACAGGCGCAAAAGTCTCATTGTAGTCAACACCGGGTCTTTGAGTAAAACCTTTTGCTACCAGTCTAGCTTTCTTTATTATGGTGTCGTCTGGGCAGGTCTTGTTCCTTAAGACCATTTTGTAATCAACAGCTTTCATATCTTTTTCTTTCTTCATTACTTTCCAGGCGCCGTTCTTTACATGTGCTTTTATTTCAGCCTTTATGGCATCATGCCAGTCTTCTTCATTTTCATTTTCTTCTGACAGGTAAGATATTTCAGTGATCAATTGACTTTCTAGGTCTTGATCCTCGCTCATATCGTAATCCTTAGTCCACGCGGGTGGGCGACACTCTCTTGTTGGCCTTTTAAACCCTTGCGTCGTTTCAGGTGCGTCTTCATACACCTCTACCTCTTCCTCCGATGTTTCTTCATCTGATTCATCTTGATTATGTAAAGGATTTCGAGGAGTTGTGTGAGGTTCAAATATCTCGATCTCTATTTCCTTGTAAGGTTCATTTTTCTTAGTTTCAGGGTCATGTTGCTGGTTTGGTTCAAAATTTTGGTCGTCACTGTCCTGTTTTTCGTAGTACATTTTGTCAATGACTTTTACATCTCTGCGATTATTACTTGATCTTTTTCTGGAATGTAAATTCTGAATCCTTTTGCATTTTTTGCATAACCAACAAACACGCCTTCTTTAGCCTTTTGTTTTAATTTTCCTCGTCTATTCTTTTCTAAAACAAAAGCTTTACTGCCAAACACATTTAGGTGATTTCCAGACGGTGTTCGCCCAACCCATTTCTTATATGGTGTGTCTCCCAACAGTGCTTTAGCCGGACTTCTATTTATTAAATAGTTTGCGGTATGCACCGCTTCTGCCCACTGCTTCTTTGATATATTTCCTTCAATCATCAAACATCTGGCTTTATCTAAAAGAGATCTGTTCTTTCTCTCGCTTATCCCATTTTGTTGTGGGGTGTACGGAGCTGATAGTCTTCTCTGTATGCCTTGATCTCTGAGATACGCATCAAATTCTTTGTTTCGGTATTCTGAACCGTTATCTGATTGCAAATTCTTTATTTTCTTATCATGGAACATCTCCACTTTGCTCTTGTATTCTTTAAATTTTTCAAATACTTCGCTCTTTTTCTTAAGGAAGTAGACGCAGCAGTATCTGGTATAATCGTCTATGAATGTGACGTAATATTTGGATCCAGCCAATGTCTCGTACTCGAATGGACCGCATACATTGCTATGAATAATTTCTAGCGGCTTAGTAGATTATATTTCCTCGTGTCTGGGGAATGGTAATCTTGTTAGCTATCCCTTGATGCATGTCTCGCAGTCCTCAAGTTTTCCTTCATTCAGGTCTATGCCATACATCAAGTTGTCTTTAGCCATTAAACGCAAATCTCTTTCGTTGATGTGCCCCAGCTTTCGATGCCACTTCAATATCTTACTTTCAGATCCAGGCGTGAAATTTGCAGTCTCAATAGACTTGTCAAATTGAAAATAGTATAATCCGTCTTTTCTTTTTGCTTTTAGAGCAACTTCACCACTTTTTTCTACAATGTAGGCTGTGTCTTTCTCAAATACGACTTTATTTCCTCTGTCTGTTATTTTTCCCACCGATAACAGGTTGGTTGATATTTCAGGTACATACAGAGTGTCCAGAAAGTTTATCTTGTCATTCTTTGCATTGACAGTAACTTTGCCTTTTCCTTGAATTTGAGTGAAGTGTTTATTAGATGCTAACTTTAGCGTACCTGTTTCTCCTGTCATGTCAGAGAATAATGTCCTATCTCCACACATGTGAGAGGAACACCCGCTATCCAAGCACCATATTTCCTTCGATGTGCTAGGATTTCCTGCTGTTAGACATAAATTAAAGCTTTTCTCTTGATCATTATGTTTTCCTTCCTTCTTCTTTGACTAACAGTTCTCGATAGAGTGTCCTTTCTTGTTACAGTGTTTGCATGTTAGCGGTTTTTTGTTTTTCTTTGCATATAATTCTTCTGTGTTTTCAGCTTGCTCACCTTTCCTGGCCTGATATTCTTCAAGTATTTTTATTTTTAAGGCTTCAGGATTCGGCAGTACATCTCGTGACTCGATCGCGACTCGAAAGTTTTCGAAACTCGTCGGAACACTGTGCAATAGCATAATGCTGAGTAGTTCATGGTGTATCTTTATGTCCATATCGGCGAGCTTGTCTACAATGTCCATGAAGTTATTTAGGTGCTCGCGAACATCTTCCTCCGAAGTCATTCGCTTAAGGACAAGTTGCTTCAACAAGGTTGCCTTACGTGCGTGACCGGAACTTTGATAAATCGCCTTTAATTTGTCCCACACGGATTTCGACGTTGTACATCCTTTAATTAGTTTTAGTTCAGACGGCGACATGAGAAAATTATTGAAATCGGTTAAATTATGGGGTATTCATCTAGTACAAAGCTTCCCTACGCCTTAATATTCGTGTAGGATTTTTTGCACTTGACTCATATCAATGCTGAAGCTTGCCTGAATCTGCTGGTAGGTCACTCTCTTATCAGCCTCTCTCATGAGCTGCACAGCATTGGCGTTTTCTTTTCCGATCATGCCTAAACTCATTTAACCAGTTGTAAACAAGTGTCAAGGGACAGGGCTTCATCATGAAATACCAATCGAAATTTATCATTGACTTTGTTGTGGACTAGGACCACGACGAAAATCGTAATCAATTGGGGAGAAAACATTTTTCCCTGCTAAATTCGTTTTGCCTCGCGACACGCACTTTTCAAATTGCCGCCAAATCGTTAAAACAAATTAATGACAAACGAATAAAATTGTTGGCTATAGGTTTATGGAGGAACTGAGGGGGAAGGTTCCTCCATTGAAAAGGGAAGTACTTCCGCCAGGCTTGGTGTTATGTCGGTGTTGGTGTTAATTCTAAAACTAATTTTTATGTCGTTCCAGTTCCAGCATGGGTAGCATTCCAACCAGCGTTTGCGCGCGAACGGACGAGATAAAAGACGTGATATAGCCATATCACATGATATAGCCGTATCACGGCTATCGCAGGTTGGCGTACTAGCTGGGCAAGATCATGATATTTTCGCATTTTTGTATTTTTAGTGTTCCGTACCAAAATTGGCAAAACGGAACACTTATGAAATCAGCTCGGTGTCTGTCCGTCCATCCGTCTGTCACAGGCATTTTTCTCATAGACTTTAAGACATAGGAAGTTGAAACTCGGTATAGATATAGCAATTGCTGGTCCAATATCATAAATGAAGTTAAAAAAGCTTAATTTTTATATTGGGGGTCAATTTGGGGTGGTAGAACGGGTAAATAAAAAATTTTTTTTTTCTACCCTATGTTGTGGGGTATCAATTGAAAGCTTATGAAAATAGAAGTCTAAAAATATACTTTTCAAATCTTTTATTAAATCTTTGTTCAACAAAATTTTCAATTAAATCTGAGAAATTGCTGTCCCCACCTCTATTTCAAAAAATATAGCCGTTTAAGATCTGAAGTGCGATTTTTGAAAATCATACGAGCGACTTGGCAGTAGAAAATGTCAAAAGTACTATGGAGATTATGCATCTTTCTACTGCCAAGTCGCTCGTATGATTTTCAAAAATCGCACTTCTGAAAAAAAACATGAACATCAGAAATAACGTGTAGATGGCGGGAAAATTATCAGGGTGGCTCTAACTTGGATAGTTTTTTTTTTCAATACCCAAAAACCTAATACCAGTTAAAATGATCTTCAGTTACTATGTGACCACATACTAAGTAAGTGTCAATTTAAAGGGGTTTCAATGACCCATGTTAAACAACTGGTAGTACGGAACACTAATTGCCCGAGTCCCGACTCGTACCTGGCCGGCTTTTTTTTATCAATTATTGACTTTGTAACACAGATGCTTTAATTTCCAAAAAAACTAAATATTATTGGTAGTCCCTATAGTACAAGTTTAAAGTTGGTACAGTTTTCTGTATCTTATACATAAACTATCTTTTAAAAAAAAAACAACATTAGGCAAAAGATTAATTTTGTACACCACTAAGGCCGAGATTCAGAGACGATTTTTAAGTCTTAGTTCGAGCTCCCGTATGTCAAAATCCATACATTTTGACCCTACTTAATTCAAACTATTTAAAAAATCGTCTCTAAATCTCAGCCTAAGAGCGCTTATAGACGAGCGACACTTTGCGGTCGCCGAGTGTCGCGGAGGGTCGCGCGACCGTCGCTACTATAAAGTGTATGAGCAAGACGCTCTGCGACCCACGGCGACAGCAAGGTGTCGCTCGTCTGTAAGAGCCTTAAAGCTATATTAGAAGTTCCGGAAAACCCCCTGCAATCGTTTTCTCAGCTATTTGTATTGCCAGCTTTGATTCTTTTGCCTTAATTCTTGAATTTTTGATCAAATTTTCAAATACCGAATTTCTTCCAAAATCTACTAAACAATTTCCCACTACTAAATCATCGTTCTCTTTGCCCTAATTCTACCAAAAAAGTAGAAATCTACTAAAATTGGTCACACTTTTTTTTTCAAATGTGTTTAATGGCTCTGGATACTATGTCCTTTAAAGCCTATCTTCGCTTTCTTCTTCTTTGATGGTGGATGCATAAAGATATTATGGTGGATGAGGATGATAGATGACGATGAATTTTAAGCCTCGAAACGTTGGTGTTCGACGTTTTAACGCTTCTTTGGAGTTTTTGCAGACAATCGAAAGACGCAGGAAAACATATTCAGTCATCAATAATAAAAAGATAAACCAGAGCGAGCGGATCGGACTCGAATTTTTTTCATACTAACTTGATACTAACTAATGTCTGGCTAATACTGTATTTCTTTGGGCAAAAATTTGTATGTGTATGTTGTGCGTGTGTGTGTTTGTTTATGTGTGGCCCTACGGGCCGCCGCCCTTAAGGGGCCCATTCACAGTAGTCCTACATGTAGGACTACAATGCAGGATGTGCCCACACACAGCCGTCCGTCGGCCCCATTCACTATCCTACCAAGCAGTCCGATCCGACATGCAGGACTACGAGCCCACACACGGTAGAGAGTACATATGTTCCTTGCCACACACTGTCCTGCAAGCCATCCAACATCATTACTGTTTCGTGTTTTTAGTACTATTGTTAATAATTGTTGCAATGCCGCATTTCGCAATTATTTGTTGCTATAATTTCCACGAAGTCCGTGATAATTTCTTGATTTCTGATCCCATAAACACCTCTTTTCTTTTTAAACGTCAATACTTTGGACGTCAATACAATCAACTAAACCGGCGTTGTCCATTGTAAATAAACAAACAAAATGGCGATCTGCAGTCCTGCATTCCAATTCACGCTCCTGCTTGCAGGATGGCACGTAGGACAGCAAGCCATTGACAATCCTACACGTAGGACTACAAGCGGTGGGCGGAGCTTGTAGGATTTGCAGGACTCGAGCATAGAAATATTAATTTACTACGTAAAAGCTATTATATCTATGGACTCGAGACGCATCCTACACAAGGTCATCGGACGCCTTGTAGGACTACAACACCATTCACGATCCAATATAAGTGTAGGACCAATAGGACTGCAAGACGGACTACTGTGAATGGGCCCCTTTAGCATTTGCCCATTTTGCACTCAGTAGAATATGTCACTGCATGGTTCATACTTCATACCAAAGATAAAATATAGGGGTAGATAAACAGTAGATAAATAATATAAAGCAAGACATAGAAAGGCTACTTGACATCCGTTCACACTTATGACAACCGTCCATTACAATAAGTGAAATGTCAATAGTAAACGGAACCGTCATGAATCATTTTGTCACCAGACCTCTAACTGGAAGACTCAGCTATTTCCTTACGTTAAGAACGAATTTTGCTTGAATTTGCTTAAAAAGTGGTGACATTTGTTTAACAGACGTAACAGATTAACGTCTAATCTAGCTCTGTCACTCTTATGGCAATCTGTGTGCGACTGTAAGCAATGACTATACATGTTTTTGTACAGTTTGATATTGGGTAGACCCTGGGTAGACCTGCTTCATACTACCCAAGAATAGAGTTGTAAATCTACCGTAGTCTACCAAATCGTGAGGTAGACTACCGTTAGGCTACATAAGCTACGGTAGCAATTGTAGATTATTCAGTAGTAGAAATTCTGGCTAGTTCACAATATTTAAGGCGGCTGGCATTTATTATTTGTGATAAATAAGCTAAGAGAGCTTCGGCAATAATTTTAGAGAAAGCAAAAATCAATCTAGAACACGAAAAAAGAACATTGACATAACTACACTATTTAAAAAAAAGTTGCTTAAATAAAATATGATAATACGCACTAAGGGCTCTTACAGACCAGCGACAGTTGTCTGCGACAGCTCGCGACAGGGTCGCGTGACCCTCTGCGACCGTCGGTCGACGGTCGCGCGACTGTCGCGCGACAGTTGAAGACCGTGACGTAGTGTTGTATAGTCTGAGAGATAGACCTCCATATCCAATAGTTTGTAACATCCTATATACAGGGTCCTTCTTAATATGCTGACACTTTTTTAAGGCGATGACCAGACTATGAAACTGAACAACTTTCTCTATGGAATCAACATCGAAATCGCGAAAAAAAAACAGTTGTCCCATACGTTTGGCTCCGAGTAGGTTTGCAGTTTTGTATGGAAGTGATGATTTTTTTTTCGCGATTTCGTTGTTGGTCCCATAGAGGAAGTTGTTCAGTTTGACGGTCTGATCATCCCCTTAAAAAAGTGTCAGCATATTAAGAAGGACCCTATACAGGATGTAACAAAACACCCTAGTAATACTTAAGGGGGTGCTTCAGACCATCAATCTGAACAACTTTCACTATGGAGCCAATGTCGAGAAAAAATAAAAAAAAATCTGCCGTCCTATACATTTGAGTCGAGACGGTACTGCAGTTTTGTATGAAAGAGCTGATTTCTTTTCGCGATTTCGATGTTGGCTCCATATTGAAATTGAAATTGAAATTGAAATTGAAATTGAAATTGAAATTGAAATTGAAATTGAAATTGAAATTGAAATTGAAATTGAAATTGAAATTGAAATTGAAATTGAAATTGAAATTGAAATTGTTTATTTGCATTGAATAGGTAGGTACAATAGGGTGTTACAATAATAGGTAGGTACAAAGTTTCTTCTATCCAGCTAAATTATATGGCATGCAAATATTCACTTAATTAATAATGTCAGTGAGATCTAATTATAATGCAAAAAATTCATTCAAATCATAAAAACTACAGTCAATCAACCACTTGTACAATTCTTTTAAAAATAATTTATTTGGCAAAGTTTTTATTCTATCTGGTATTTTGTTAAATAGCTTGATACACATACAATGGCAATGCTTTTTATATAACTTAATCCTAGATCTGTTTTCAAAAACAAGGTCATTAGGTCTTCGCAGGTTTCTATGGCGGACGATTCCAGCTGTTTTGAAAAATTCTGGATGCTGAATAACAAATTTAATCATTTCAAAAATGTACATGCAGGGAAGCGTTAAGATTCTTAGTCTCTCGAAATGTGGTTTACAAGTATCTTTAGGACCAATACCACATATTGCTCTAACACACTTTTTTTGTGATATGAAGGCTTTCTTAATGTCTAGACCATTTCCCCAAATAATAAGGCCGTATCTGAGGACGGATGCTACGTATCCGTGGTATGCTGTCATCGCTAGTTTCTGTGATACCAGCCTTCTCAGTCATAGTGGAAGTTGTTCAGTTTGATGGTCTGAAGCACCCCCTTAAGTATTACTAGGGTGTTTTGTTACACCCAGTATACGTATTTATAAATATTTATGTGTTATAATTATTAGTGTTGTGTTAAGTATTATATCATAACTAATTAACTATATAATGTATATTATAATTGCCCTATTTTTACCAGTCTGTAATATTTTATGGACTTGATGATGAAGATAATCAATTCTGGATTATCTATTATCTAAAGAAACCAAAATCTACGAAAAACTTATAAAAACCCGAAATATCAACCATGTTATTTTTTAGCCTCCGTTTTCTTCAAACTGAAATCTGTCGAGAACAAGACTTGTGCTCTCAGACTATACCTACGTAACGTTCGCGCGACGGTCGCGCGACAGTCGCGCGACGGTTGCAGAGGGTCGCGCGACAGTCGCGTACATGAACATAAATGAAAATTATTTTAAAAATAAATCGACGATTTTTTATTTGAAATCTACATAATCTATATTTTTAATCAAAGGTTATAAATCGGTAGTCTACCGTAGTCTACCATAGTCTACCGGTAGACTACCGTAGGCAGTGTTAGGCTACGTAGCATTTACAACTCTAGTGCTACGGTTCGAAATGCTAATACAATAGTGCAAACGTTATGCACACGCTTTACCGGTCGGATACACTGCTAAACAATTTGTACAATTTGAACCAGCTGTCAATTTGACATGCATAATTGCATATGCTGCACTACCTATTTTTCGTGTGCGGCGTAAGCGCAAGTTAATGACGTCACTGATGACGTCAGACAGCAAACGTATCCGCACATTCGCGCATTAAGGGGCCCATTCACAGTAGTCCGTCTTGCAGTCCTACACCAATATCGGATCGTGAATGGTGTTGCAGTCCTACAAAGCGTCCGATGACCTTGGGCAAAATGTATGAGTAGTCCTACTTGCAGGATAGTGTGTGGCCTCGTAGTCCTGCATGTAGGACTACTGTGAATGGGCCCCTTTATGAACCGATTGTGTGTATGCTATCTCTACCGATAGCGCATATTTGCGCATTTTGGACCGTAGCATAGGTATAAGCATAGACCAAAGCACGACCAAAAGTGCGATTTTTGAAAATCATACGAGCGACTTGGCAGTAGAAAATGACAAAATTACTATGGAGATTGTGCATCTTTCTACTGCCAAGTCGCTCGTATGATTTTCAAAAATCGCACTTCAAAGTTGTATTTGAGCGAGTGAGAAAGGAGAACAAAGAAAAAAAAGTATCAAATTCTACGAAGACCAGTGTTGCCAATGCTACGGCAATTACCGTGTTCTACGGCTTTCAGGCCAAAAAATTACAAAATCCACGGCCTACGGCTGCAACCCTATGGCCGTAGCAGATTCTACGGCTTTTCGCAAAATCTACGGTAATTGACTAATTTATTTATGAAAAATTCACTTTTAGAGTATTAGACTGTTATAAATAAGTGTACTATCAGTTTAAAATAACAATGTGCATGACCTTGAAGGGCCGTTGGATAACTTCACTCGGTTGACAAAGGAATGTAGACTCTATGCAAAGGAAACAATCATTTGAATGACTCGAGTGAAGTTCGTGTGATTGAGTGACGTCACATTTGCGAGCGAGGTCATGCACATTGTTATTTTAAACTGATAGTATGGTTCGACTGTGTACTGTATCCAATTCCGAATCCGAATGCAAATATTGCAACTATGTTGTCTACGGTATGTTGGCTAGGTTTTGTTCCTCTTTCTTGCTCTGTGAGCAAAAAACAGATGAGATGAAATTGTTTTCCACACAAGTAGATAAAATTTGCAAACGTTTAATTAACGTTAAAAACGTTAAAACTGCACCATTTGGCTAATATTGAAAAGTGTTTCCTTTCTTAAGCAGTGACACGGCCCACCGTTGGTCTTTTTCCATATAAACACGGCTTTTTTACCTAATGTACACGGCCGCCTAAAAATAAGCATTGGCAACACTGACGAAGACTATGGTAATAAGTACGATTCAATGGAAGATTTTGTTGAATATAAAATCAATCATAGTACTCTTGGAAACGCAGTTTCTAAATCCTAGTTCTTATAAATTATGTTATGTACTGGTCGTTTTAAGTTAATTACTTGTTTGCCGAAAATGCTAGAAGTGTTTTGGAAAGAAGTGGGGAACGTGCATAGCTAATCTGGGTGGCCTGTCTGGTCAGGTCAGTTTATTGGTCACTTTGTTGTCGAAATGAAAAGTGACGATAGGTATTCAGGTGCGAGTGACGAGATTCTCTCGTAATAATTTGCCTCGATGAACTGGTGCCATGCAACTATTGATATTCCATCATAGATTTAAAAGATAGATGTTGTGTTATGAACAATGTGTTTTTGTACTATCGATGTGAATTGGTGCATTGGCGTTTAGTGGGACTGTTTTCTTCAAGGATCCCAGCAATCCGTGTGAGTATTCATTACATATCTGTACTATCAGGATCATATGTAATCAGGTAGCCATTTTATGTCCTAGGATACCTATAACTAAATACGTAGGTAACTGCGATCAGGTGGAAATGCGCATGTTAAAACTAGGAAATTGGTAGATAGTTATAGTAGGTACCTGTCAGCTCATGCACTTCTCCCAGGTTCCCAGTGCATACAGTACCAGACATGGCATGCGCGATGATTTCTCGCCAAAAATAGCATTATAGGCAATGACTTACCAACTACTGGAAGTAGGGTTCACGCTCAAAAGTGTTCGAACAAAAGAGAAACAATTTCGCGCCAGTCTTCGCTTGAGTGACGGACTACGCGCACATCTAAATACCGTGCTGTTGTGCTGTAAGGATTAGTAAAAACTAGGCAAGCAAAAAAAAATAATATCATTAGTTTCGGTGTTTTTCGAGAATTTTGTATTAGACCCGGAATCCATAACTTAGTAAGTCAATGGTAATAGGATCATTATTCTAACAGTGACGTATTGTCCTAAGGGCAAAATGGGCAAGTGCTAAGGGCGGCCGGCCCAAGGGGGGCAGCCCGTAGGGAGAACACACACAATCATATTTTAGTAAAATTTCGAGCTCGCTTCGCTCCCTCCAGGTTTTAGTTCGTAGGTACAGCCACGTGCCAACCTATTCATATTTTAGTAAAATCTCCAGCTCGCTTTGCTTATTAAGTATATTTTTTTGCAATAAAATCTCTATGCTCGCTCTAGATTTTAAATCGTATTACCGCATGCCAACCTATTCATATTTTAGTCTTGCCACTGGCGGTGGCTGTGTATGAGCTGGCTGGCTAGTGTTCCCCCTTAGGAAAAATCTCTATACTCTATTCAGGAATTCGAGCGACAAAATGTATACAACGGTGATACCAGTGTAGAAAATACCATCTCGAGACGGAAGAAAACTTATCTCCGGAATGAATAACAGTAAATTATCTATTCTATTCGCAAATGATATGTTAATTTTGTATGGAAAATAAATTTAAAAAACGCAATTTATAATTTATTATAGATTAAAAGAAAGCGTGACTGTAAATATTTTATTTCGTGGTCTGGCAACAATCAGATATTTTAGACCTTTGGTTCGTTTTAACAAAGTACTTAATGAAAAACATTGTTTATTGTAAACAATAACGTAAACGCGTCTATTGATTGTTTAATACCTTTGTCTGAGTCCGTACGCTATTCGCGGATGCTACGCATAGCACAAAAAGCCCACACAGACAGAGTAACGGGCTACATATAACATAATTTAAAAAATTTATTCATATTGTCACAATTGTTTTTATTATTTATTATTATTTTTAAATTCAAAATTCAAAATTCAAAATTTTTTATTCAAAATAATATCATATAGATAGCTTTTTGACGTCATTTTTTGACTCTACCACCACGTCGGAAGGTGTTCCGTTGAGAGAAGATGCGGCCAGAAACTCTACAACACACATCTTTTAAACAAAACAAAATGTACAAAGTACAATTAAAATACAATATTGCATTACATAGTGTAAAATTGTCAAGACCAGACATTTTGGTCATTCAAATAATCATCGAGTTTATAGTAACCTTTTTTACAGAGGACTTGTTTAACATGAGACTTAAACTTTTTGTCTGGTAAGTTTAGAATATCCTGTGGTATCTTATTATAAAAAGTTTTTTTTGGTCTACTATTTTTCTTTTTATTTACTCGTTGGAGTGGTAACTCCAACGAGTAAATAAAAAGAAAAATAATAAAAAGCCATGGATCGGATCAGATATAGTCAGCTTGACGCAAGAAAAACTAAAAAAGCGGAGATTTTACCAACTGAATAAGACAAAAGAATCCTATGAAGACTACAGGAAAACAAATAACAAAATTATTGCTGAGGTAAGGAAGTCGAGGATACAGTTCGAGAGGACTATTGTTAATGGCAGTCCTAAATGCTTTTATGGATACATATGTCAAAATCTTAGCTCCAAGGTGACAGGTGACATCATTAAAAGATGACTCCACTCTAATAGTACAAATAATCCAAGGGAGGTTGCCAATATTTTTGCCAAACAGTTCAATAAATCCTTTGTGAAAGAGTCCCTGGATAAACCGATACCAACAGTGTCCTGACCCATTGTTGAAAACTCTATAGAACATATTGACTTTACACCCGAAGATGTGGCCAAGACACTAAGTACTTTTAAAGATGATACTGCAATGGGTCCAGATGGAATACCAGCAATACTGTTGAAGAAATGTAACCTTGTACTGTGTGGTCAGCTTGCGCACATCATGACACTATCCTGTAGAGAGGGAAGGTTACCACAGGACTGGAAAGAGGCAGAAGTGACGCCCATCTATAAAAAGGGAGATAAGCTTGTGGCAGCGAATTATCGACCGATAAGCTTGACCTGTATACTGTGCAAAGCAATGGAAAAAATAATTGCCAAGGAGATGAGAAAGTTTTTGTCCAAGGAAAATATTTTAATAGAGGAACAACATGGTTTCATACCCAGAAGATCAACAATTACAAATCTACTATGTTGTCTTGTTTACTGGACAAAAAACTGGGAGGAACATAAACCAACTGATGTTGTATATCTGGATTACGAGAAAGCTTTTGATCGTGTACCTATTAAAAGGCTAACTGCAAAGTTAAGGCATTTTGGAATTCGCGGTAGGCTCCTTCTGTGGATCGAAATTTTTTTGAGTGACCGTGCTTTCAGGGTCAGAGTTGGTAGGGAGTTCTCAGACCCTTATAGCGTCCTCATTGGTGTCCCACAGGGCTCTGTGCTTGGCCCAATTCTATTTGGCATCTTCTTGACCGACCTGAAAGATGTAATCAAATCAGGGCTGTCTTTGTTTGCCGATGACACAAAGATAATGGGAAATCCACTCATATCTAGCAATGTCATCCAGGAAGATCTCAATCGTATTTCTCAGTGGACTAAGGACTGGCTTATTACCCTGAACTCTCAAAAATGCACCGTCTTACATGTTGGCAAAAAAAACCCAAAACTAACATATACCTTGAACTCTGAATCTCTAAAAGCTGTTTCATCACAAAAAGATCTTGGTGTTACAATTACAGAGAATTTAAAGTGGGATGCTCACATACTAGCAATGACCAAGAAGGCTAACTCACTAACATACATGATCAGGAAAACCTTCAGCTACATTGACAAGGAGTTATTTTTGAAGATCTACAAGACCTATATTCGGCCATCACTTGAATACGGCTTCCAAATTTGGAATCCATATTTCAAAAAAGACATTGATCTGATTGAAAAGGTACAGAGAAGAGCAACAAAAATGGTTGTTGAACTGCGTGACAAACCATATGAGAGACGATTAGAAGAGCTTGGGCTTACAACACTTGAACGACGGCGTCAACGTGGTGACTTCATAGAGACGTATAAGATACTTGCTGGATGTTATGATGTCCAAGGAATTGAACATATATACCGGATGAACCAGAACCAAAATCTCAGAGGTCAACTCTCTCAAAATTGATGGCAAATTTTGTACAAGCAACCCCCGGAAACATTTTTTGCCCAACCGAATAGTTCGTGAGTGAAACAAATTGCCTGAGACTGTAATAAGTGCGCCTTCAGTGAACTCTTTTAAAAATAGACTAGACAATTATTTTAAACCTAAACAAGTGCAGTAATATACGCATCAGCATTGAGCTGCTACTGTATCATATATATAATAATATAATAATAATAATAAAAGCGTATACAGTGCCCCATGAAAGATGTGTTGACTTTACTGAGTCGAAAATGTGGGAATACTAATTTATTTTTATTTCTTGTATTGTAATTATGAACGTCACTGTTTTTGGGAAAGAGAGACAAATTTTTCCGAACATATAAAATATTTTCGTAAATATATTGACTGTAGAAAGTCAAAATACTGATATCTTTAAAAAGATCTCGTAGTGAGTCTCGACAACGCAGATTATAAATGGCTCGAATTGCCCGCTTTTGAAGGATAAAGATAGCCTCGACGTCTGTAGCACGGCCCCACAGCAAAATACCATAAGACATGATACTGTGGAAGTAGCTGAAGTATACAAGTCTTGCAGTAGCTATATCAGTTAGCTGTCTAATTTTTCGAACTGCATAAGCTGCCGAGCTCAGCTCAATTTTTTTTATTATTATTTTTAAATTTTATAATGTACAATTTTTATTTTTTATTTAATAATTATAATGAGATGAGACTATTTCTATAATAAATTTTGACATTGTTTACAGTCTTGACCACAACTTTTTGACATTTTCCATTACTGCAATTATCACAATTTTTATCGTGTAATGTTGAACTTGAAGTCTCATATACTAACCTAGTAAGTAAGCAATACTAACAATGTAATTTAATTTGTGACATTGCTATGGAACTTATGTTCTGAAATAAATGATTTGATTTGATTTGATTACTTATAGATAGACAATACAATTTTAATGTGAACGCAATTTATTATATGCCGTGCCAACATAATTTTATTCTTAAAAAATGCACCAAAGGTTTCTGACCACGTAATGTCACTTTGACAGTGACGTTTCTTTGTTTACATTTTGTCGCTCTAATTCCTGAACGGAGTATAGCTATGCCAAAGGCCAAATCGTTTTGATACAAGTTCTAGGTAGCCAAGTCGTATAACAGAAAAAAGTCGAGCTCTCTTTGCTCGCTCCATAATTATTTTAAATCTTATTAGATTGTGACAGCATTTAACTCAAAACCTTAGAACTTTTGCTGGCACAAATCTTGGCTCCAGGCCCACCGCTGTCAAACTGCATGGGGGGGCGGCCAAATATAATTGCCCAAGGGCGGAATATTTGTACATACTTCCCTGTATTCTAAGTATACTTTTAGTGTCTCTATGGGGCTTAACTATACTGCATACAGAGATTAGAGGAAAAATTATATCCAAATGTAGAAGGTGGGTTATAATATTATCAAGTTTGATGTAAACATTTGTGATAGGTAGTATGGTCAGTATCTCAGGTCAGATTTAATGCAATGTTTTATAATGTCAGTAGACTATTAGATATACTATATACAATAGCCTTTATTATTATATTTTGGTCGCATATCATTACATTGTTTTACATGCACTTATTTCTTTACTTACGAAATACACACATATTTTACATGCATTACATATCTACAGGGTGTCCGGTAAGAAATGGATAACCTTGCACCGGCTGATAGAGGACCTCAAACCAGTCCAGAAACTGGACTTTCATGTCCAGTAAAAGTGCCACGGTTTTCGAGATATTTGGACTTAAACATTTTTCTGAAATTTGGTACCTTTGTTATTCTTTTGACCACCATGGCCACAAAATAAGAGATTTTTACAGTCCACTTTTTGCATAATATTCTCTAAAAGTGGTGCTATCAGACGTGCATGAGAAAGTTAGTATAGCTAGGGTTGTTCTATTAAAAAAAGAATCTTAAAGTCAACTTTAAACTTTTCCTCGAATTTTCACCTAAGTTTGAGCATGTGTGGTCTAAAAAAAATGTAAGGCGACCAGGGTGGCCAACTTTACCAAAAAACCATCCACGACATAAGCCTCCTTCCCATTTCGCCATCTTTGTCGATCCTGCGTCAATTGTATCCAGGTCTTATCGACGCTTCTCTTGATGAAGTCAAAATTTCTGGCTGGCATACCACCCTCTCCTCATTGGCCTAATCTTGGCCATGACTCTATTAAGGTTTTACCCCACCTTCCAACATAATTTTCAAATCAATTACCGCCTTGTAAATATTAATTTTGAAAAACTCGGATACTGCAAAAATAGCTCCAGTTCAGTTTGAATAGCAGTATCTTTATTTTTAAACAAACAAATAGCATGTGCTGTACCATTTTAAAATCAGCACTAAAAAGGGCATTTTTGGTAAAGTTGGCCACCCTGGTCGCCTTATATTTTTTTTGAGACCACACATGCTCAAACTTAGGTAAAAAATGGAGGAAAAGTTTAAAGTTGACTTTAAGATTCTTTTATTAATAGAACAACCCTAGCTATACTAACTTTCTCATGCACGTCTGATAGCACCACTCTTAGAGAATATTATACAAAAAGTGGACTGTAAAAATCTCTTCTTTTGTGGCCATGGTGGTCAAAAGAGTAACAAAGGTACCAAATTTCAGAAAATATGTGTAAGTCCAAATATCTCGAAAACCGTGGCACTTTTACTGGACATAAAAGTCCAGTTTCTGGACTAGTTTGAGGTCCTCTATCAGCCGGTGCAGGGTTATCCATTACTTACCGGACACCCTGTATATTTATGAAACAGTTCCTCGACTGACAGACAGACAACGCACAGCCTAAACTGCTGAAGATAGAAGTATGAAATTTGAAATATTTATATTCTACAGAGGATGTAGGGGTGCATTAGGAAAGGATTTTTCGAAAATCAAACCCTAAGGCATTGTCCTAATAGAACGCGAATGCGTAGACTGGAGAGTTGTGAGTTTTGAAGACCCTACCCAAAGGTATCATGCCACACAAGTTTCAAAACTTTATTAATTTGTTTGTTTTTCCCATACATTGATTACATAGAATTGCTGTACTATGTATGTTTTTAAGGATGATATTGACATTGAAAAATTTTCTGTACCTTATTTCATTAAAATAAAGCCTTGTACTTCGGTGAGTGTGCCCAATTCTGCGTGGACTTTAAAAAAGTATCCTATGTGTGCATCCAGAACATATTCGATCAGTGTGTACAACCGGGATGCCTAGCAAAATCTTGCCGCAAGTACCTTTACCATTATGATTTTTGGCACAAAACTCGACGGCACTAGTAGCGAGCATATCGAGACGCGTCGCAATTTAATAAACCAAAAGACGACAACACTCGTAACGAGCATCATCATCAGCCTCGAACGGCGAAGGCCTCCTCTGCGAAGAAAGTGATTCAGTTAAAATACTCTGTTAATATTATAGGCCACATAAGGACAGGACCATATCTGTCGGGTCAGCTAGTAAATAATTTCTATTCCTTATGCAGTATAAAGAAAATGGCAGTAAAGAAACACGAACTAGTTCACGACAACCGCAACCAGCTGGACCTGGCTGCCTTGGCTAAATACATCCAGCTGATGAATGAGCAGCCCAACTATATACCATCACCTCACGAGCTGGTCAAGAACTGTCAAGATATTGTCAAATGTCTGGGTAAGTGTATTTTGACTAGACTGAACGGATATTTCAAGATACTAGGGAGGACACAACAACAGACTGTTTCATTGTAATGTAGGTTGGTATATAGAAGAATTCAAACATAAGACCAGAAGTGCTATTCATCATCAGCCTATAAACGTCGCACAGCAGGGCACAGGCCTACCGTCAGGGAGGGTGTATGTGTATTAGTCCACCACCCGTGCCCAATGCGGGTTGGTAAACTTCACATACACATCAGAATTTTATCTTCAGCTTATGCAGGTTTCCTCACGAGATGTTATCTTTCACCGTCTGAGAGCAGTCGGTATTACTTACTTACACAAGTTAGAACAACTCATTGGTACATGGCATATTGTCCGTGCGGATTCGAACCCAGACCCCCGTTATTGGGTGTTCATACCTTTCCGTAACGCGCCACCGACGCTCTCTGAAAGAAGGGCTATTGTTGAATTCGAATTCCGTAATGATTGAATTTAAACAATAATAATTATATTCCTCTCGGTCGTATCTACTAGCGTATCTTAGAACGTTTGAACCTAGTAATTCGGACGAGACAAAAAACTAAATACTTACATGTGTATGGACCGGACTGGACTATGTGTGGTTGAAAATCGTCTCCTCTATCTGTTTCGCTCTAACATAGATAGATAGATAAACAACAATAATATATTTGCATAAATATACGTATAATATTACAGTACACAACAAGTTTATAAAACAAGAATACAAAACAACACCAACACAAGAACATGTAATTTATTGTATATGCCAGCCATGTCCCAGCTCAACATTCGCATATTCTATGCTCTTTCTCTTCCGCATTGCAAATTATCGATACAGTCACTTTATACGGAGCTTGAAACACGTCGACAGCTCGTGCGACGGGGAACGAGGAGCAGCTGTGGTCGCTGCTGCAGTCGGTGGAGGAGTTCCTCCTGCGCGTGGTGAACGCCGCGCACCGCGGCGTGCGCCACGAGGTCGTCACCGCCATCCTCGACAAGTTCTACTCTCTCATCTCTGATCCGCGTGAGTGCTCTTTGATTACTTCTTCTCTCGTGTCAGCATGAACTATATCGCATGACAATTACATGATGTCGATTACAAAAGATGTTTAACTGCTTACCAAATAGAGTAAAAAGTTACATCCAAAAAAATATATTGTTTATCCAAAATTAGTAAATGTTCACCAAAATTTGACACCCTATTTTATACGAAAATGTTCCCCATATATTTAAGTTAATGTTAGTCAAATAAAATAAAATAACACCAAAAATAATATCATTTTCTCATGTTAATCAAATTTGGAACCCCAATTTATTCTGAAATGTTTTCTAAATTATGACGATTTTGTTACCCTAATAAAATATCAGCTTCTAAAAAAAGTTTTGGTTTCTCAAAAAAAGTAAATGTTCACCAAATTTAGTACACCCCATTTACACGTCAAAACCACCTTTGACTGCAAGAATCAGGCAAAAGTGGTTTTGAGCGATGCCCTTAGTCACAATTATATTTTCGAGTCGCTAGGTAAACAGTAGCGATTATGAGTTTTGACTGTACTATACAACGTGTAAATGAATTAATGCAAAACTAGAAAGTAGTTTGTTTAGAATCGAGAGCTGAATCGAATTATCATGGTTTCAACATAGGTAATTTTTTTCAAAATATTAAATAATTTGTTTGCAAAAATTTTTATTTACTGAACCCGATGTCAACCCACCGCACGGGCACACTCACCCTACTTACTACCAAAATAAGATTATAAAAATGTATCAATGAGTACGTTAGCGCTTTCATTCATTGCTAAAATGATAACAAATCATTTTTGCCTCAAAATTTAAAATGCGAATAACTTTAAATTTTAACTATCAATGTAATGAAATTATTGTTTCAATCTAATTATTTTGTTATAAATCAGCTCTTCCATACAAAACTGCAAACATACTCGAGCCAAATGTATAAAACAGCTGATATTCTTTTCGCGATTTCGATGTTGGTCCCATAGATAAAGTTGTTCAGTTTGATGGTCTGATCATCCCTTTAAAAAGTGTCAGCATATTAAGAAGGACCCTGTATAATCCCCTTAAAATAGTTTCACCTAATTTAGTTAGACCTATTATTATACAGTACTTTTTATTGCAAGCGATGTAGTTTATTTGGGTAGCGTTAGCGCGTAAATTGGCTGTACTAAATTTGGTGAACATTCATTACATTTTTAAGTTCACTTTATCAGTTATAAATACTTCTTTATTTGCAATGCAGATTTACTATTTTACACATGTCGCTCTTTGGTCCACGTTTTTTTGGTGCTCTTTGTAGTTTTCAGGGTACCTAAAGTGTTTAGGGCGTCAAAACTTCTTTTGGTAAGCATAATATTTGTTGCCGATTACAAACTTCCTCCGGCTTGGGTGCAAAATATTCCCATTCCCTTTATTTCTGTATTCGTAGTACTCCTCATATAAAAACATATCACGGGATTCGAACTCGTGACCCGATGCTCAGCAGCACATGAAAGGATTCGACCAGAACACAAGTTTCTTATAAGCGCACGCAACTAAATCAAAAAAAAAAATCATAATAAAAAAATCGTAATCCATTGTTATAAAGATCAAAATGGCGCATACAGGGTGAAATTGATATCATTAGCATCCTTTTAAACTAAGAGTTTATCCATCAAACTAAACAACTTTTACTATAGGAGCAAACCGATCGGAGCAGAAAAAAAATCTGCTGTTCCATACTAAACTGCAATGCCTGCTCGACTCAAATGTATGCAACAGCAGATTTTTTTTTTCTTTTTTTCGGAAAGTTGTTCATTTTGATAGGTAGACTCTTAGTTTAAAAGGATGCTAATGATATCAATTTCACCCTGTATACATAGGAGTCTAGCGGCGCCCGCGCCGGCGATGCAAGATTTGCTCCGGCGCGGCGCCCCGCTTGTATGAGCCTGTTTACTGTGCGGCCTCGCCGGGAGATCAATGCACGTGTCAGGAGGTAGATTCTACGCCAGATGAGTTCGATAAGCTCAAAACTATGGTCTAAGGCTCAAAACGTAGTTATTCTAAAAACAGAATCGGATGCGTGCCCCGCGACGTCAGTGGTACTGATAGTGCTCGATGGGTCTGACAACGAGGCAACGCTCTCCGCCGCGCGTTGGCTGGTCCAGCAGGGGGAGAACGGGCCGGCGGGGGCGGGGCTGCGCGCCTCCCTCTCCTGCCTCTACCGCTGGACGTACGAGTGGCACGGCACCCCCTCGCTCGGCGACTGGGTCATGGCCTATATCAAAGCTTTAGAGGTAAACACGATTATGATGGATTCCTAGTCGATTTCAACTACGACTGTATCTTATTAGTTTGTTAGTCTGCAGCACCTAGGCAGCACCCCCTTATGTATTACTAGGGTGTTTTGTTACACTCTGTAGAGGTTATAATAAATAATGAGATCGGAGATAAATGGGAGAGGTAAAAATAAACTAATATTATTAACCAGACCGATGCACGCTGGAAACGTGACAGTTTTAGTGAAATTTCATCAGGAGTGTCTTTTTTCTTCGTAACACACGTTGATCTACTTCGGATGTCACGTTCTCATTTAATCATAATGATAAGATTGACAAGTATGGATGCATGAAGCGATTAAATCTTTTGATGAAGCACAAGAGGTGTGTGAGACCGTGACAGGTGGTGATCTGTAGTTTCTGCCTACCCCAATGTATGTATGTATGTGTTAATAAAGATAAAATGCTTTTGTGAAGTCTGCCACAGAGTTAGTGCAATGAACATAGGCCAGACATCGGCACTTTTTTTTTATCCCCAAAGGGACAAATATTTGTATGATGAATATGAATATTTGTACCCGAGTCATGGATGTTTGTACCTATCTATATATGTATTCTATATCGTTGTCTAGTCATCGTAATACAAGTCCAGGCTAGATTCTGGTACTTTAAACGTGGCTAGATAATTTGTGTGACATTGTCCAAGATATTTATTTATTTATTTATTATTATCCCCGAAACGAAATCAATTCTACGCTCACTTGGTAAATTATCTTTCAGGAAAACGAGCGTTTCGATATTCTGATAGAAGTGTCAGTGGATAACTTGGGTAACTTATTCCTCGCGCTGGACGACCCCGTCGCCTTGAGGCAGTCGGTCGCTGACGTCATCTTCCACGTGCTAGCCTCCCTGCGAGAGTCTACCGAGGCTCTAGATAGGGTGAGTTTCTTTATTTATTTTAGCTAGCTGGATGAATCTGTCAGTCACGACGCTCGGATCCAGCCCTCCGAAAAGGGGGGGTGGTAATTACTCCTTTGACTCCTTCCCTTGATATGTGCTTGCTCTCTTCGTGCACCTTGCATAAACACTTAAATATTGTATTGTAAAATAATTTATTAATTGGAAACAACATTACAACGGAAACAAATTCATTATAAATGATTACATAAAAAGATTGAATCTTGATTGTATTGTATGTCATCATTATTTGCATAAATAGATTAGGGTCCTTCTTAATATGCTGACACGATATATGAGATTCGCTTAATATGCGAATTCGATGTTGATGCCATAGAGAAAGTTGTTCAGTTCGACAATCTATCACCCTTAAAAAAGTGTCAGCATTTTATGAAGGACCCTGTATACATCCCACTTCAGGGCACAAGCCTGGGCACGGGTATGAGCGTTCCTCCACCACGCGTGCCCAATGTAGATTGGTAGACTTCACATACCCATCAGAATTTCTTCTTCAGGATATGCAGTTTTCCTCCCGATGTTTTCGTTCACCGTTTGAGAACATTCGGTATTATGTACATAAGTTAGAAAAAGTCATGTAGACATGGCATGTCGTTCGTGCGGATTCGAACCCTGACCCTAATGATCGAGTGTCATACGTCTTCTACTCAACACGCCACCTACGCTGTCGCTCGAAAATAATAATCCATGGGGTGCCAACTTTAAAAGGTGCATTCACAAAAGCGATGGTCGAAGTGGCACAGGTGCAAGCCTGTCAACGTCCTCAACTCCAAATATCTAAACTATTATAAAACTGTAACAGAAGTGTGTCGGTACATTGAAGATATTTACAAAAAAAAAATTACGACATTGTTTTTAGGGTGTTTGTTTGTTTGGGTGTTTGTTTGTTCGAGTATCATGCAAAAACTACTGAACCGATTTTGATGAAGCTTTTTTGTTTGATAGCTTATCATCTGACTTAAAATCTGGTATATAATTTATGCGGACGAAGTCGCGTGTAAAAGCTCGTGTAATAATAATGGTGTGGCATCAGATCTCGCCGCACGTGGGCCGCGTGCTCGTGAACCTCGCGGCGGACAGTGGACAGTGGAGCCGGCAGCTCCTGCAGGGCGTGGTGGACATCCTCACCGCCATGGTGGACCACCTGGTCGACTCGTTCAAGGGGGAGGCGCAGGAAATGTTCAGAGATAAATATGCTGACGTGGTTAGTTCATAGTATTTTATAGGATTGGTAATGTTGTAAAAGGTCGCAGTAGCTATTGGTCATTGACCAAGCCCTTACAACCAAAATAATAATAATAATGTTGTGAAACCAGAGTAAAGAAATATTCAGACGGATTACCTTCCGAAACTTTCAACCGCATGTTGTAAAATTCAGCTTGGGTATGCCCGTTTCTTATGCAGTGTTCTTGTAAGCCTAGCCACCTGTCACACGCCAACCCAAAAAATCTGTCTTCAATATGCTAAAAGTGAATTTTGCTAGAAATTCACGCATATAAAGATAGTTGGTAATTTTTTTTGTTCTGAAACCTAACGTGTGGGGTATCAAATGAAAGGGCTTCATGAGCCAATTCTAAAAATCACCATCATAAAGTTAGTATACCTACCTGTCGGAATAGAGTAACTGACATGAGTTGTCAAATGAAACCGTTTTTTGTGCATTTGTCGGCACTTATCGGCACCCTAAAACTTCGAGTTCTGTGTATAATTGTGAATCTAACGTGAAATCGTGGGTAATTTAATGAAATAGTGTTAGTATATTTCACAAAATAATCTACGACTTCACTTTAGATTCACTAATTATTCACAGAGCACGAATATTTACCCAGTCGATTGTGCTGACAAGTTCCCAAAAACGGTTCTATTGCCTCGCGTCACGTATCTCTTTCTATTATACAGTGGCGCCGCTAGGTACATCTCGCTCTCTTAGCTGTCAGTTCCTCTCTATGATACCTTTATGACACCATTACCTTTCAGCCACTTGTTTTTAAAAAAATCAAAAAAGTATTTTTGGGCTCCTCCAGTTAGGAAACTGCTGAGTACATTTTTGTAAAGCATACGCCAAATGTCTCATAATATCCTCATATATAATGTCAATAAAGCAATAACATAACACCCTTAGTGGGTAAGGGTGAAGCAAAACGAGCGTAATTTTGTGAGTTGTGAGTCGCGAATTTTGAGTCCGTTTCATATAAAATCCGGGAATGCAATGTCTATGACCTCAGCCTTTATATGAAACGGACGCAAAATACGCGACTCACAACTCCCAAAATTACGCTCGTTTGGCCTCACCCTTGTTTACAAGTTTGATCTAGTATCAATACTAGTAATGTCAATACGTAAATACGTGATTGTGTAAACATGAATTATAATGAATTGCGGTTATTATTTTATCTAGAATTAACCTTTCGTATGGCCGGAACACGGATCCGTGCGACGAACCAATTGATTTCTAATGTGTCTGTATTTCCGGCATAGGTAAGAGAGGTTAAATATTTGTTTAATTGCAAAATGTTTAATTCTAGATTATAATTAATTGAGTGGTTTGATTAGATTAGTAAACTAAAGAAAAAATACATTTTATAGTGCATATTTTGTGCATATTTGGTTCTTTTATTTATTGATCAAATAGTGTAAGAGATAAGTTTACTTTTTGCAACCATCAGCAGCAAGGCTGATTTAGTGTTTATGGGGGGTGTAGAGCATTTCTGTGATGGGGACGGGCCAGGTATGCCCGCATAACTTCAGTCGGTTTACGAGTTACAGACGTTTAAAGGCCAGTAACAAAATTAACGTACAGCTGCAAGGCTGATCGTACGATATTATTGTAGTATGCACTGTAGCTATGTGAACAGTGCAAAAACTGACATGGTTCATCAGTCGGTTTAGGAGATAAAGCCGTTCAAATGTCGAAACTTTGAACGGCTGTAACTCCTAAACCGACTGGCAGTTCATGTCAGTTTTTGTACTGTTCACATAGTTACAGTGCATATCAATATATACAAGAATATCATACGATAATCTTTGCTTGCAGCTGATCGTTAATTTTTTACTGACCTTTAATCGTCTGTAACTCCTAAATCGACTGAAGTGCAGCGGGCAGGCCAGGAGTGCGATTTTTGAATCTCATACGTTGAACTCAGCAGTTGTAAATGTCTAAATTACTATGGAAATATAGATCTTATTACTGCTGATTTGACATACAAAAATCGCACTCCTGAAGTGGGATTTTTGAAAGTCAAATCAGCAGTACAAAGATACGTATCTCCATACATTTTCAACTGGTGAGTTCAAGTATGATATTCAAAAATCGCACTCCTGGTCCATCCCCATCACAGAAATGCTCTACATCCTATAAACACTGATGATGGACTGATTAGCTTTGCTGCTGATGGTTGCAAAAAGTACACTTATATTTTATAAGCATACGTAATTTGCCATTTTGCTAATGCATATAATCCGATATCTAATGATGAGTAATAATATGAGGGTAGATATCGTGCCTGGAGCGTCACATGGCGTCGCGCGGCTGCCAGTTCCTGCAGCTGGCGGCGTGGCGCGCGCGCAACGTGTGCGTGCCCACCGTGGCGGCGCACGCGCCCATGCGCAAGGTCGGCCTCCTCAACCTCGGCAACACCTGCTACATGAACAGCGTCGTACAGGCCCTCCTCGTCACCAGGCAGTAAGACACTTTTAATTTTATCATTCTACTCACCGACTACTGGACGTAGGGTCCGCGCTCAAGACTGTGCGAACCCAAAAGAGAAACTAACCATATAAAGAGAAACATTTACGCGCCAGTCTTCGTTTGATTGATGGACTTCGCGCATCTGGATGCCGTGCTGTTGTGCTGTAAGAATTTGAAAGAACTACGCAAGCAAAATTAAATAAAAATCACATCAGTTTCAGTGTTTTTAGTTGGGTTATATTACTAACTCGTACTTTTGTTTATGTAGGTTAGTTAAGTTAGTTTGGGACTTTTTTTTGATAATTTTGTATTTGTTACGGACAGTCTGTTTTTTTTGTGTTTGCTGTTTTTGTGCGTTTCTGTTTTTCCTGTTTCCTTGTTATTATTAAAAGCATTATACTGAGCCGATCTTCCTTTAAGGGGCTATGTGAAAAAAATAGGATTCTTCAAAGCTTCATATATCATGAAGTACACAAACAGTAGGAGTATGATTTTCGGATATGTGTAAATTGAACATATAATTGAAGTTTTGATTAGAGCCAAAACACGATTAAGACACATTTTCTCGATAGAAAAACAAGCCAAAGTAGCCTCTGTTTTTATCTATAAACGCTAGGAACTGCTAAACGCTGAATAATAGAAACACGAGACTTGATAAAAAAAAGAGATTGATATTTTCTAAATTTTGATTAGAGCAGAATTGAAATAACATAAATAGTACAATCACAATTAAATAAAGTTTGATTTGGCGCTCGATTCGCTTCAGGCGCGCGCGGCGCCCCATCTCTTTCTCTCGCATCAGGCCGTAATATAAGCTATCCCACGCCTGTTTCGCTTAAATTATTTTTCGACATAGGCCCTTAATACAGTCCACCCTTTCCCCTCTATAGCACTATTAATACTATTATTATCTATTCATATGCCCAAACCTATATTTTTAAATGCTTTGTTTCTTGTACTGTCTTTATCAACTTATAATATGGAAAAACCTTGATTTAGATCCGGCCTTATTAATGCGTCTCAGGCTAGGTCTCAAGTTTCGCGTCTACGTTTATGGTGTTAGTAAAATTCTTACTATAGTTCGTCCAAGATAGCTTGGTGATTTTGACAGGCGGTTTTCGAGATTTCCTTTTGCTTTTTAAAGCTGTTTGAGCCATCAAAGCTTTATAATACACTAAAAATATACAAGATTAATTAACATTTAACATAAAATTAAAGGCTCAAACATTTTCAGAGAGTAAAATAATCGCTCTAAAACGATCTGTCAAAATCACAATCCTATGTTGGACAGACTATACACTAACTACACACGTTGATTAAATCTGAAGGTTAATCTATGCTCTTTGTGGATGTAAAGTGTACTTTGCTTTTGCGAATTCTTGTTTTTATATAAGTAACATGTACAGGGTGTACAATAAAATGGGACAGCTACTTAAAGGGGTGCTTCAGACCATGAAACTGAACAACTTTCTCTATGGGACCAATATCGAAATCGCGAAAAAAAATTCCGCTCTCCCATACAAAACTGCAAACATAACTCGACTGAAATGTATGGGACAGCTGATTTTTTTTTCGCGATTTCGATATTGGTCCCATAGAGAAAGTTGTTCAGTTTGATGGTCTGAAGCACCTCTTTAAGTAGCTGTCCTATTTTAATTTACACCCTGTATAAATCGTGCGAATATTCAAGTTTTTAGCAAATTTTTATAAAGAATTGAAATTTAGAAAAGCTCAATCTTGAGGTCTAGGTTACATTCCGCACGGACGAAATGCCATGTACCAATGAGTTCTAACTTGTGTAAGTAATACCGATTGCTCTCAAACGGTGAAGGAAAACATCGAGAGGAAACCTGCATACGCTGACGAAAAATTTGCATTGGGCACGCGTGTTTAACGCCCTTACACCCTTCCTGTGGGTAGGCCTGTGTCCTGCAGTGGGACGCATATAGGCTGATGATGATGTTGAAAATTTTACCTTGCTTTATTTTATTTTATTTTAAGTTTATTTTCATGCCTATACCAATCAGATTTTAGGCGCCAGATTATTAAATGATACATAACTGGTTTTTCGGTGAAGGTGCTACAATCGCGAGGTGTACTGTGCCCACAGTTCATCAAACGGGACGACGGGCACACTACCTGTCACCTCATGTACACAGTCACACTGGACAGTTTGGGCACTCAATATTCTATTATAAGATCTAACCCCGTCCACTGAGAAACGAGTTGCTCTTGTATGTATGATGTAACTAAATGCACGGCGAACTTTCAACATTTTGATCTATGAAAAAAAAATTATCGATGTGTTTTATTTTTCCATTCTTATTTATTATGATTATTATGATGTATCAGACTAGCACAGGACCATAGGAAGAATGGCGAAATAAGGCTGCCTGTTCATTGACACGGAGATAGGCAGCGGAGCGGAGAAACGGAGAAATATTAACCAATAAGATTGCATAAAATCTCGGAGCGGGATATTGGTCCGTTTCTCCGCTCCGCATCTCCCAGTCAAATGACAGGCACCCTAAAAAGGAGGCGTATGCCCAGCAGAGGGTTAATTTGTTTGATCTATTATGATTTTAATATTACTTACTTTGATCTTCTTCTGTTGCGTATGCGTTGTTGCAAACCTGCTTTCGGTATTCTTAATTGAGATCATCTTTGCTGATTGCGAAGTTAAACCATACATCTTACGCGTGATGCCCAGTTATTGCGAATTTATCATATACTAGCTTGTGATTGTGGGGTCGGTAACTTGCCGTCACACGCGCTCTTCTGACTCCCTAGTGCAGCGCTGGAATGCAATGTTTCTCGCTCTACCGAATGATTAGTCACAGAAACAACTAGCGACCAAGTTAGACCTACCTTATATGCATATTATCCTGCATTCGTAGTGATTTTAACTAAGAAAGAAATGTTGACTGCTGTAAACGTTCTCTTTCATACATACAAGAGAATATTGTAAAAAAAGACAGAGTATACTTGTTTTGACTTTTGCAATTGCGTTTTATGCTATTCGTTGTTGTTTCCGAACCAATTCGATTCGATAACAATTTTTTTTATGTCCCTTTCGGTGACACGCGTGGTGCTTATTTATAGCTATTCTTTATCTATAGGTAGTGACGAACGCACTAGTCTAACAATACCTTTTACTTTCAAGGTTTAGCACACGCGTCGTTCTCAAAATGAACGCAGTCCCGTATTGGAGCAAAATGGGCATACTATTCGCCAAGATGATGCACTCCATTACCACAAAATTGAACCCTGACGAATTCTTCGCTGTCGTCAAGCCACCATTCTTTACGAGGGACAATCAACACGACAGCTCCGAGTTTTTGGGGTGAGTCTATTTCTTCAAATACATAGCCTAAGAAAAGATCGCGTCACTATCACTGTTACCTTATGTCACCCAGTAAATTTATAACTAATATTGCGATTTAGAGCGTTGTGAAGTGGTGTGGACTTTCAATGATAACCACGAGGGTCCGGGCAGCATATTATGCTATCTTAGTACAAACTAAGTGGAACGCAGATTTTCCATAGACTGCTTCCGACATCTATCGGTGACTTATCGAAGCACTATGTGTTGAATTTGGGCTCGTATCTAAACTGGTGCGATAGCGCGCTACACCTACACCCCTAGGGGAGCGTGTCATTTCTCTGTGGCTACACCTTACTGCTGTAGTAGTGAGAGATTTCGCTCATATCAATATACATATTAATCTATGCCGGGCAGTGCTCGGGCACTCGCGTTTGACAGCGGCGATAAGTGCCTACGGTGCCGCGTATGAGGTGCGTTTTATTTGTCGTTCATCGCGGTTGGCTGTAAAAGCGCATAAAATCGGGACAGTGCAGAATCTGTAACGTTAAAACTTTTAAATAATGTTAGTTCTGGGTTCGATTCCGCACCCCGACATACTAACTGCTCTCACACAGTGAAGGGAATATGAAGGAAATCATCAGTCGATCATTTGTCTGTGTATGCCCTTTCTCGGCACCATTCAAACCTCTCTTCAACTGATGATTAGTGTGTATTCTTATTATATGGACTGCCTCCGTGGTCTAATGGTTAAGAAAATTGGGCTCTACACACCTTGGGGGACACCTAGTGAAATGCTACTTTGTGCGTTTTTCCCCATTTGGTTAGGACATTGCAGGCTGAATCATTTCGATTATCTGAAAAGAAAGATGATTCCGTGCTTCGAATGGCTCGCTAAGCCGTTGGTCCCGGCTGTCTGTGGTGGTAGTAGTCGTTACATAAAAACCACGTCAGAGGCCGTAAGGCGGTTTGAAAAAACTCTGACACCAGGGCTTGCTGCCCACACGATAATAAGTGTGTATGATATAGGCCAGGAGTGGCCAAACTTTTCAAAGTAAGCGGTCTACATTGAATTTCAGATATACTTGGCGGTCTACTTTCAAAAATGGATGTTTGTTCATAACTTATATCATAGAAAACGATGATTCATAATCTACTTGTAATGTACTTGTAAAGCCTGCCACTGTTTCCAAAAACATGCAACTTCAAAATTCAAAAATTCAAAATTCAAAAATTTTTAATTCAAAATAATATCATATAGATAGCTTTTTGACGTCATTTTTTGACTCTACCACCGCGTCGGAAGGTGTTCCGTTGAGAGAAGATGCGGCCAGAAACTCTACAACACACATCTTTTAAACAAAACCAAAATGTACAAAGTACAATTAAAATACAATATTGCATTACATAGTGTAAAATTGTCAAGACCAGACATTTTGGTCATTCAAATAATCATCGAGTTTATAGTAACCTTTTTTACAGAGGACCTGATAACATGGGACTGAAACTTCAAAAAATATGTCTTAGATATCAATCAGAGTTTGAATATTATTTCCTCCTCGCACCACAACAGATTAAGCTTCGACTTCTTCTATAGTTTCAATTCCACATGCTACACAGCTGAACAGTTTTTCAGCGATATTTCTGAATATTAGGAATTTAAATTATATTTTTAGAAAATTGCGCCATCATTTAAAAATTGATTCTTTCGTTTAAATTTTTTGAACTCTTTTCGGACTACCATAAAAAACGGTGCGGTCGACCGGTCGACCGCGGTCGACGTCTTGGCTACCCCTGATATAGGCTGACGATGACAACGTTGCAGGTACCTGTTCGAGCTGCTGCAGTCGTACGAGCACTGCTCGGAGCGCAACTTCGACTACTCGCGACCGCCGACCCTGACGGGCGCCAGCCGCATGCGCGTCGTCGCCCACCCCCCACCCCCCGGCCAGAGCTCACCCTCCTCACACTCCTCCAGGTACAACTCCATTCTAAACTAAAGCGTTAACAGGTGATCTACCGAGACAATTACAAACATTACAGTGCGATATTAATAGGTGGTCTAGCATGACAATGTGATCTTAACAGTAGGTCTAGCTGCCATGCCAACTGCGATCTTAACAGTTGGTCTGGCATCTAGCTCATAGAGAAATCGTTCTTCTTGACAGGAAGGAGCGGGCTTACGCATAATTTCCCATACTGTCCCCTCACCCCCGCGACGGCCCAAACCTAGACCCGATGGGCTACTTAATTCGATGCGTTTTACTGTTATTGTCATAGCAACGGTCCATCCCCCCCGCAAAAAAGGACAGAAAAATGTTCTATGGAGAAATAAACAATACTTACTCCTCTCCGGGCGTTGTCAGGAGACACGTTTTTCTCTATGGTCTAGCTACTGCTATACCAACTGTTAAGATCACACTGTCATGCTAGACTCTAGCAAACAATGCGATATTAACAGGTGGTCTAGCATGACAGTGCGATCTTAACAGTTGGTCTAGCTGCTATACCAACTGCGATCTTAACAGTTGATCTAGCTCCTGCTATACCAACTGTTAAGATCGCACTGTCGAGCTAGACTCTAGCATGACTGCGATATTAACAGGTGGTCTAGCATGACAGTGCGATCTTAACAGTTGGTCTAGCTGCTATACCAACTGCGATCTTAACAGTTGATCTAGCTACTGCTTTACCAACTGTTAAGATCACACTGTCATGCTAGACTCTAGCAAACAATGCGATATTAACAGGTGGTCTAGCATGACAGTGCGATCTTAACAGTTGGTCTAGCTGCTATACCAACTGCGATCTTAATAGTTGATCTAGCTACTGCTATACCAACTGTTAAGATCGCACTGTCATGCTAGACTCTAGCATGACAGAGCGATATTAACAGGTGGTCTAGCATGACAGTTAGATCTTAACAGGTGGTCTAGCGTGACAGTGCGATCTAAAGGTGAACGCAGACGTGGCGCTGCAGTCCCTTTTTGTATGATTTGACAGATGCGAACGCGAACAGGCGCGTGCGGTGCGGCCAAATCAGCGTTCACCTTTAACACTCTCTCTCTCATAGGCCTTTACATCTGTTGCAGATGATTTAATCAGTGTTTTTGGAGAAGCACTTTTTCTCATGGCTGTACAGTCCTATACGAGAGCCGCATACACGTCCACAGCCTCTACAATAGAACTGTACGCCGGTGGATGACGAAGGGATTGTGGCAGCATTATGCCTTTTGTCACGTTTCTCTGCCAGGTGTGCGAACCAGGCTTCGTCATGAGTAGTCCGACCCTCTCTTGTTTTCCCTCTCCAGCCTCCTCTATTTTCCGCGTGCTCTTCCCAATTTGTGGGGCTGATTCCGAAAGCGGTCAGGTCTCTCTTGACGCAGTCCTTAAATCGCAGCATGGGTCTTCCGACTGGCCTCTTCTTATCTGCGACCTCACCAAGAAGGATGCGCCTTGGCAAACGAGAGTCATCCATACGATGTACGTGCCCCAACCACCTAAGCCGCCTCTCCTTGAGAAGAGCGGTGATACTAGGCAGCTGTGCAACCTGAAGTACCCTCTCGTTTGTCACCTTATCCTGCCAACGTATGCCCAAGATACTCCGAAGGCAGCGCATGTGGAAGGTGTTCAGCCGTCTCTCCTGTTTTGCATACGACGTCCAGGTCTCAGCTCCGTACAAGAGTACACTCAAGATGCATGTCTGGTACACGCCCATCTTAGTCTTGGTAGTTAGATGTTTATTATCCCATACTCTTGCACTGAATTTTCCGAACGTCGTGGCCGCCTTGCCGATACGAGAACCGATCTCCACGTCCAGTGAGAGATTGTTCGACACGGTCGACCCAAGATAACAGAATCGATCGACGACCTCCAGGGGCGATCCGTCCAACAGGATCATTGGAGTACAGTCAATTCCCTGCGCCAGCACAACGGTCTTTTTGGCATTTATGGACATGGAGAAGAGAGAACATGCAGAAGCAAATTTGTCCAGCTGGGATTGGAGCTCAAGCGGAGATTCGGCTACAAAAGCAGCAACGTCGGCGAACAGGAGCGAGTCGATAAACGCATCGTCACGTTTCCCCTTCGACCGCAGAAGGGAGATGTTAAAAAGCTTCCCGTCCCGTCTGGTGTGAAGGTGAATACCGTGCTGCTCGCCACCGAATGCTGTTCTAAGGAGCAATGAGAAAAATACTCCAAAGAGGGTCGGTGCGAGAACACACACCTGGCGGACGCCTCTACAAACGTCGAACGGTTCCGATGTTTCGCCATCAAACACCACCGAGCCCCTCATTCCCTCGTGGAAGGATTTGATGAGCCCTAGTAATTTTGGCGGGCACCCGATTTTCCATAGTACGTCATACAGCCCCTGTCTGCTAACCGTATCGAAGGCCTTGTTTAGGTCCACGAAAGCAATGCATAAGGGGGTTCTCTGCTCGCGACACTTCTCTTGCAGTTGCCGGAGAGTAAATATCATGTCCACAGTTGACCTTTTCGCGCGAAATCCGCACTGGGCCTCAGGATATACGCGTTCGGCTAGTTTCTGCAGTCTGGCCAAAATGACTCTGCCGAAAAGTTTGCCGACTATGCTTAGAAGGGATATGCCACGGAAGCAGTTACAATTGCCGCGGTCGCCTTTTCCCTTATACAAAGTTACTATGTTGGCATCGCGCATATCCTGAGGGACACATTCACTCTCCCAACACCTAGCAAGAAAGTTGTGCAGAATCGGTAGTACGCACTTTAACTTTAGCACCTCTGTGTGGATTTCATCGATTCCAGGACTCTTTTTGCCTTTAAGTTGCCGGACTGCCGCGACTAACTCCTCTATGCTGGGAAAAGCATCTAGCTCGTGGCAGGTCTCCAAGCTTGGGGTCCGCTCTGCGGCTTCCTGTGCGATGTTAACCGGCTGTGAGTACAGAGCAGTGTAGTGCTCAACCCAGCGTTGGAGACGACGAGTGTTGTCTGTGATGACTGTCCCGTCAATCTCTTTTAGAGGAGCAGTCTTTTTCGGCAGTGGACCGATACCTTCCTTAATTCCGGCGTACACACCATTGAGGTTTCCCGTAGCAGCACACGCTTCGATCCTTTTGCAAAGTTCGGTCCAGTACTCGTTTGCGAAATGTCGAGCACTTCGCTGAAGGCTAGACTTGGCTTTGCTTAGGGCTTCACGTGTGCTGGCATTCGGGTTCACCCGATGGTTCAGCGCGGCTTGGCGTTTAGAGTCAAGCAGTGGATGTAGCTGCTCACTGTTTGCTGCAAACCAGTCCTGACAGTTCGGTTTTCGGAATCCGAAAACTTCTCCGGCAGTTTTGGTGAACAATGATTTGATCGATGTCCACTGGTTTTCCAGGGGCGCACCCCAATCCCATTCCGCAGTGATCCGACCGACCTTTTCACCATAAGATTCAACCAGATCAGGAATCCTGGTTTTTAGGGAGTCAAGTTTCTTCCCACCGGGAGGTCTGGCAGAGTGGATCCTTTTGGGGGCCAGTCTCACCTTAGAGACTACAAGTGAGTGGTCTGTGTCGCATTCCGCACTATGAAACGATCTCGTGTGCAGAATCTCGCGCAGGTCCCCTCCTCGGGATAAGACAAGATCTAGTTGGTGCCAATGTCCAGATCGTGGGTGTTGCCAGGAAACTTTGTGCATGGATTTGCCTCTAAAAAAGGTATTGGTGACACACAATTGATAACGGGAGCAGAACTCGAGCAGACGTTGGCCATTTTCATTTAGCTTCCCGATGCCGTGTTTGCCTATGCAATCTGGCCAGTCTCTAGTCTCTTGGTCAACACGTGCGTTAAAGTCACCCAGTATTAGTACCCTCTCGTTTCGGCTTATTCCATGCACAGCTCCGCTGAGCTGATCATAGAACTCGTCCTTCGCCTCCTGAGACGAGCCCAGGGTAGGAGCATAGGCCGACACTACATTTATGTACCCGCCGGTAGTGGAGAGGCGAAGCGTCATTAAGCGTTCTGAGATACCCTTCGGACTGTCCATGGACTGAAGGAGATCGTTACGAACAGCAAATCCTACCCCGTGATGTCTATGATCAGCTGCACCCCTACCCTTCCAGAAGAAAGTATAGTGGTTCTCGCGAATGGATCCTTCGTCAGGAAGCCTGGTTTCTTGGAGAGCTGCGATTCCAATATTCAGTCTGCTGAGCTCTGCGTCAATCACAGCAGTTTTGCGCAGATCTTGAGCGCATTGGGAACCTCCACAGATGTCCGGGTGGCCTGTCCTCATAGTTCGGACATTCCATGTCGCTAAGCGCATGGATACGTAAGTTTTGGAATATTTTCTGTTCTTTGTTTGCGCAGGTGTGACATATAACGGCACCAGTCATCTAGCTTTGAGCTAGTGTTTCCTACACCCAAAAGAAACAAACCAGCGCCGAGGCGGATCAGAACCCTATTGGCCGGGGGCTGCCCAGCTTAAGCGGACGGTAGCTGATCAGTGGATCTTCGATGGATCCTTCCACTGTCGAGAGTGACCCCTAGCGCCCGCACTTACGCCTATCTGTGCGAACTTATAACTGGTAGACTGCCACTCTCCGTGTTGTTTTCCGCGCAGCCAGCTGCTACGGGTGAAGTGACCTCTCCACAGACACTGCATCGCCTGGGACGCGTTTAAGGAAACACAAGCTTGCCCAGCACTTGCGCCACCCTCTCGACCTCACTGACTGTACCCACAGGAACGACGAGTCGATACGTGTGGAGTCAGCTCAGTTGCAGGAGTTCGCCGCTTATTTCTGGTTGCACCGTACTTGCGCCTAACGTAAACTCCAGTGCCGGGTTTGATTTCGGAGTATCCTTCTCCTAGATGGTTGCAGACCAATGCTAAGGAGGTCCATCTCCCCCATTAATCACCTTTAACAGTTGGTCTAGTTAAAGTGTGATCTTAACAGTTGGTCTGGTATGACAGACCGACGAAAAAAATATTATTTACTTAAACAAGAATATTATACAGGGTGTAAGTGACAGCTTAGCAAATACTGAAACTCTGAACTCAGACCATCAAACTGAACAACTTTTAGTATGGAGCTTACCTCAGGAAACGCGAAAAAAAAATCTGCTGTCCCATACATTGAGTCAGGTAGGTACAGCAGTTTTGTATGGGACCGCTTTTTTTTTGCGTTTCCTGAGGTAGGCTCCATAGTGAAAGTTGTTCAGTTTGATGGTCTGACTTCACCGTTTCAGTATTTGGTAGGCTGTCACTTACACCCTGTATTAATAGCCGAAGCTCTTTTAAAGACTAAAATAATTATACTTATATTAATTACGGGCTTTTACCCGCGACTTCGTCCGCATAAATTATATACCAGACTTTAAGTCAGATGATAAGCTATGAAACAAAAAAAAGTTTCATCAAAATCGGTTCAGTAGTTTTTGCGTGATACTCGAACAAACAAACACCCAAACAAACAAACAAACAGACAGACAAAAATTCCAAAAATGGGTGATTTGGAATCAGGGACAGGTAAAACAATGCCGTAATAATTTTTTTGTAAATATCTTCAATGTAGTGTACAGACACACTTCTGTTACAGTTTTATAATAGTTTAGATGTATTTGTTTTCCAGTGACAATGAACCGGAGGCGAGTCCTCCCAACCGCCGCTCAGTCTCGCCGAGGCCAGGCAGCAGTGCCGCCGGTAAGTGCCGCGTTACGCTAGTTAGTTAGTCCACAATGCCAAAACAAATTAAACGTGTCCGTATAGCTTGCGTACACGTGTACACATGATAGGGAGCAGGCTAGGATTAGTGCCAATAAATAGTGCCTAATTAGTACCTAGGTCAAATAAATAGTGCCTTTGTACTTTATGAGATATCGATTTCTTTTACCTGGTACTAGCGTACCAGGTAAAAGAAACCGATACCTTGACGTCAAGCTAGCGCTTGACGTCAAGGTAGCGTACACATTTTCTGTGGCTAAAACGACATGCATTACAGCAACGATTTTACACTTAAAAAATAGTGCTCAAATAGTGCCCTAGGGCATCCAAAATCTCATGAGGCTAGGTCTTCAGGGAACGGAGATATAAATAAGTCTTTTGAATTAAACACGGAGCTTGCGTTGCGCTAGCGTACATACGAATTCACACAAGAAATACAGAAGTTCTTACAGAAGAAATATTTTTTATAAAAACAACATTAAATAAATAGTTCCTGAAATAGTGCATCTGCCAGTAATAGAAAGATTTTACCTTACAATAAAATCGATATTGTGATCCTGAAGTCTTCTCCGGGGTTCGTGAGAGAGTGTTTGCTGGATTTTACTGCATTTTTGCCTCAAAAGCCCATTTCATAAATAGAACACTAAATTAACGCTAACTTCCGCTTGTCTATTTCCCGCCATTTGCCAGTGCTCGAGTGGCTCTGACGCCATCTTTGTTCATTGCGACTCACCAGGGAGCCTATCGGAGAAGACTTCAGGATCACTAAGGTAAAATCTTTCTATTGTAATCCTTTTGTCTTCTCCGGGGTTCGTGAGACGTGTCTGTTATCACCTGGTGAATGGCGGGGATGAAGTTATGATAGGTACCAGATTCAATAGAATCAAGAATATATTGTTACGAGCTTTTACCCGCGACTTCGTCCGCATAAATTATATACCAGATTTTAAGTCAGATGATAAGCTAACAAACAAAAAAAGTTTCATCAAAATCGGTTCAGTAGTTTTTGTGTGATACTCGAACAAACAAACACCCAAACAAACAAACAAACAAACAGACAGACAAAAAATCCAAAAATTGGTGATTTGGAATCAGGGACATCTAAAAATCATATCGTAATCTTTTTTTTGTAAATATCTTCAATGTACAGACACACTTCTGTTACAGTTTTATAATAGTTTAGATTAAAAACAAAAACATAGTAGGTACCTAGGTACTATTATGGTAAGATAAGAAAAACAAAATAATACAATTAATTGAATACTCTTCAATTATTAATAATAATATATACCTATAATGATGGTTTGTTAACTCAACAAAGCTATCAGAATTATTTTCTATCCAAAATGATGTCTGAAAAGATTATGATAAATTTTGTCTTAACCTATTTTGTTTTCTGTAGTAATTATGGAACTTTTTACAAATCCCTTTAATACAACATCAAGGGAGCGCTTGCGTTCTCCGTTGGAGAATACGCGTGCCCGGTGTGGGGTCGATCTGCCCACGCCAAGCTGGTGGATACGGCACTAAATGAAACGTGCCGGATTATAACTGGTTGCTTGAAACCGACTCCGGTACAGTTGCTTTATCCACTGGCTGGCATAGCGCCCCCTGATGTCCGCAGGGCTGTGGCGGGCTCCTCAGAGAAAGCAAAATGGTGGACGACACACGACATCCCATGCACGGCTTCATCCCTGCGCCGCAAAGGCTGCCAAGCCGACGCAGCTTTATGAAGTGTGTCGACCCACCGAATACTGGCCCAGCGCAAGCGAGGTGTACTCTTTGGAGACAAAAAGTGGCCCTCCCAACTCCATTTGTGCCGCCGTCTGAGACTAGGGTCTCGCGGTAGGCCGCCTGGACATGACTTGCCTTGGGCGACCTGGAAGTCCTTAAACCGACTTCGAACCCAGGTCGGTCGCAGCAAGGACAACATGGTCAGGTGGGGATTCTCGGATGTGCAAAATGTGACTTGCTTGTGTGGAGCTCCACAAACGATGGCCCATCTCACATCGTGCCCTGCGTGCCCTAACACCTGCACGCAGGAGGAGCTAATGACCGCTAGCGACGGTGCAGTATCGGTTGCCAAATTCTGGCAAAGTACTATTTAGCGACTTTGTTGTGTTGACACAACAAAAAAATAAATTCGCTAAATTCGCTAAAGTCGCTCCCTTGCTTGCTTATAGTGTCGACTTCAAAGTCGACACTATAAGCAAGCAAGGGAGCAATCACTAATCCGACTCTAGAGACGTCGCTTTAATTGTACAAAAAGAAAAGCTTTAATTATAATTCCCCACTGGGAAAGAGGCCTAACCCTTTATACCTAAATAAACAGAGCTGAGATTTACCTCACTTACCGAGTATAATCAAATACTTATCAAAATCTAATTTCGTGGCTAAACTTTGATGACCGAACAGTCAATCCGTAATCACGAAATGATGCTAAGATTGTTATAAGGAAAATATGTTATTAGAAGATCATTACCAAAATTTCGATTTGATTTATATTTAATTTTAAGCTGCATACTGGCCGGGCCGATGCCAACAAAACTGATGCACTGAAGCAACGAATTGCATAATGGCTGTATCATCTGTAGATAGATCCTAAAACGAAGATCTTACAATCTGTGTGTTTTGTTTTCTAAGCGAGGATGTCGCTCTATTCCTAGCCTAGGTAAATGTCACAGTAAGTAACACGACCGATTTTATGAAAGTCAATAGAATACGATAAACTTGGTTCCTCTTTGGTGTATGGTGTGCAAGTTTTCATAGAACGGTAAGAGGAGAATTAGAACAACCTTACGCCGGTAATTTTAGGCGATGCCGATGGATATGAAATGACAATATTATCTGTCTGTTTTTATGTAAGCAACACTTTAGCCTTCTTATTCATGGATTATGATAGGAATTTAAATTTAAAATGTCTTCTTATTCACTCAGGCTGCTTATAGGGACTCTCTCAACCATGCTTCCAGTTTCAGGTCCTCCGAATTTTGACCATGTTACCCTGCCCGCGTTCAGCGGTGATGTTAATCATCTTTGTCCACTCTGTAAGAGCTATTTGGTGTGTGATTTGTCTTTTGTATTGATGACTTTACTGACGTCAAACTTTCTATTGATAGAATTGGAATACGAGTAAGTCTGACCAATTGAAGCAATTCATAGTCATACTATTACAAAATTCAAATTTACTTCTCATTGAATTGTTCTCCAAAAAAGAAAATCGCACTCCGATAAACCCGATGTATCCGATACAACTCCGATAAATGTTATCAGACATAAACAGACAGAAGTGAGACAGAAGGTATGAACGAAGGCCAAGATCTCCACTTTTAATATACATATTAGCCACAGCGGAACAATAATTGTCGGACTATAGTCAAAGCTGTCAAATCGCGTATCAAATTTTACAGCTGCTCACGTTTCTTATTTATAATTGTTGGATTGAAGCCTCCTTAGAGTAAGTTCTCCTTTAGTAAATGAATTTATTCGTAGTTACTATTTCTTCTGTCTGATTGTATGTTGTTTTGTCTGTTCCAACTTCTACATCCTCCTAGTTGAGACGAGAAGTCCTAGTTCCTGGTGTATTTATTTTCATCCAGATCCCCGATTCCAAGAATAATCCTCCATGATGAACGCTGGAGGCCGATGGAGACTCCAGGGACTTGACCGCTGGAACTCACGACTCAATATCTAAGCTCTGCGACAGTATAGGCGGCCCAGATGACACGACGACGCCCGCAGAGCTCAACCTTCCGCTCCAAGGAGTGACTACCACCACCTGGAAAAGAGTTTACTTCCAAGAAGGGACTTTACCCGCCTGAAAGTGTGCACAACGAAACTCGTCAAGATTTATCTTCAGTGGAGAAACTTTAACCACCTAGAAGTGCATAACATTGCTCGCAAAGATCCAACTTCAGAGTTTGGACTTTACCCCCCTTGAAGCGTGCACAACGAAGCTCGTAAATACAGGGTGTACAATAAAATGGGACAGCAACTCAAAGGGGTGCTTCAGACCATCAAACTGAACAACTTTCCCTATGGGACCAATATCGAAATCGCAAAAAAAAAAATCCGCTCTCCCATACAAAACTGCAAACATAACTCGTCTGAAATGTATGGGAAAGCAGATTTTTTTTTCGCGATTTCGATATTGGTCCCATAGAGAAAGTTGTTCAGTTTGATGGTCTGAAGCACCCCTTTAAGTAGCTGTCCCATTTTATTGTACACCCTGTATATGACTTCATAGTGAGGACTTTACCCACCTAGAAGTGTGCACAACGAAGCTCGTAAAGATCTGACTTCAGAGTGGGGACTTTACCCAACTGGAAGTTTGCAAGACGAAGCTCTCAAAGATCTGCCTTCAGAGGGGGAATTTTATTCACCTGGTGTTTGCACAAGAAAACTCGTGTAGATCTGACTTCCGAGATACTTTACCCAACTGGATGTGTGCGCGACGAAGCTCGTAAATATCAGACTTCTTACAAGGAATTTTACCCAACTGGTAGTGTGCACGACGAAGCTCGTAAATATTTTACTTCCGACAAGGGAATCTACCCAGCTGGAAGTGTGGACGACGTAGCTCGTAAAGGATATACTTTCGACGAGGGACTTTATTCACTTTACCCAACTGGAAGAGTGCAAGACGAAGATCGCAAAGATTTTATCTTCCAAAGAGGGACTTTACCCTCTTGGAGTTGTGCACGACCTATTGTAAGATTCCACTCCTTCCTTCTTTCGTCCGCTTTTCGTAAGAATTCTTGTTTAAGGTCATGTTGCAGTAGACAGCACCAATAAATGTTTTATCACGTTTAGGAAAATTATTGACGTAAAATCTCTGTCCAAAGCATTTCATAACCTTTATAATCAATTGAAGAACACGATGATTCGTTCGATGTAGCGACGCTTTCTGGAGAGGGTTACGCCCATGCCAAATAACATGTACGCATACGTCTTTTGGAAAAGTATTGGCAAATTTACCTAAGAATTGAATGATGAGCTAGAATTGCTGTAAAAAATACGTTTAATTTCTACCTTCTTTGGTTAACCAATCGTTGTAGGAAATATACGTGGCGAAGAAGGATATTTTATATTCTTATGATTCGACACCCACCTGAATAAATCTATTTTGACATATTTTCTCAGGTTTTATAGATGATTCGATGGACGGGAATTCCCGCCTCCTTTTAAATAATCGAATGTTTCATGAAAAGAACACTTGCTTAAATCGTCCTCTACTGTGACAACGACGACGCGCGACGCGAAGGACGGTAGAATCTCGAAGAATTAAACAAAGGTGGCTTTCAGTAAAATTTTTAGTTTGAGACCGAAAACTTCGCTAAACATTCCTATAAGTTGGCTAGTAACATAGGTAGGTATATCAGCTATTTGAGCCGTTAAAATATAAAGTTACCAAATGTTATACCAGATAATTTAAGACCATTCTTATGATTATGATTCGGTTTTAATCATTTTAGACAAACATTTTACTGACGCCCCATTTTCTTTAAATTATCGATTTACTCACTCACTCGCAATATGCAAATCGATTAGAAGATGGTTGGTAGTTGTAGTTACCTTTCCGAAATGGAAATATGATCGTGAGCTTATGTACATAATTATGTCAAAATTAAATAGATTGGAAATCTACGAAATCCCGCCGCCCCTGCTTCTGTTACATGTCTGACATTTGAAAATCTCGTTCTAACGGGTTTCAGACATCGTTCAAATTCGATATCGGTCAAACCAGTATTTCGTCTAAAACGAACTGCAATAATGTCAGCTGATCATAGAAAAGCTTATTATATTTATTATGTAACAGTCACAATGCAAAAGAAAAACGTTCAATGGCATCAAACTTTTCGATTTATCATGACGATATATTATTAGGATTAAGATAGGCTAGTCGTGTAACATCTTAAACATTAAGGCAATAAAATACTCAAGCCTCAAAGTCGTTATAATTTGGCCGAATGCCGCGCCGGGGTCAGAAGAATTCCCTCGAAAATGGAAGGCCGGCGCGCGGCCGAGCACACAAACGTTGTACAAAGTCAAAGCACAAACCTGGCCCGCGAGTTATCAAACCTCAACTCGCAACGACTGTAGACAAGGGGCGCACGTGCAGCGGCACCTGCACCTGGAGCTGGCGCCGGCGCCGCGCGGCGCGCGGCGCGGGGCGCGGGAGCTGGACGCGGAGCACGAGGACCCGGAGCACGAGGACACGGCGCGACGCGACGCGAGCGGCCACTTTACACTCGAAACTCGATTCGCCGATATAATGACTCGGAAGCCATTACGAACCGAATCACTAAACGGGCTTCAAACTTAAATAAAACTACACTTTACGAGTGACTCAATCGAAATTATTTTACATTATTATCGTAAACGGAAATTTCGAACTTTTCAAATTATTTCCACTCGCGTGATTTTGAGGCAAACTGCACCCAATAAAATCCGAAAACACAATGAACAAAGATGGCGTCAGAGCCAATCGAGCACTGGCAAATGGCGGGAAAATGACAAGCGCAAGTTAGCGTTAATTTAGTGTTCTATTTATGAAATCTAGGAAAATTACAACGGAAGCGGTCAAATAATGGGCTTTTGAGGCAAAAATGCAGTAAAATCCAGCAAACACTCTCTCACGAACCCCGGAGAAGACAAAAGGATTACAATAACATATTATGTAAAGTCGTAGCGAAACAATATAAAAAATTGATGCCAAGTTCTACGTACTAATGTATTGACTGAGCAATGGTGTGAAACCTCTTACTCACACAAAAATGGACTCTATTCTTTTTATCAGCTAAGTCTAAACTAGCTTGAATGAAAATAAAGCGCCATCTCGGTATGAGATTTTACTATGGTTTAGTACGTAGAACTTTGCATCAATTTTATACGGACACAAAACGTCAGCTCACATTTTAATTGGTCACTATTGCTCATATTTTAACACACACAGAAGTGAAGGGATGTCAAGAGGTCAACATTCCACAGGGTCGAGCACAGGTGTAAGCGGCGGCGGCCTGAAGCGACCCTCCGACCACGAGAGCCTCGCGGTGCCCAAGAAGCGGCTCCGCATGAACGAGCCGGCCTTCCTCCGGCGCGACTCCTTCATCGACAGCATGTTCGGCGGAGTGCTCCTCACGCGCGTCGAGTGCACCGAGTGCCACTCCTCGTCATTGTCACGTGACGTATTCCGCGACCTTCAACTAGCCTTCCCAGACAAGCCGGAAGGCTGGCAACACAATGTCCAAAGTCTTCTAGAGTTTTACTGCTCCAAGGAAAGCCTTTCCGGCGATAATCAATACGAGTGCCGTGACTGTGGTGGCCTGCGCGACGCGGAGAGGAGTGTGCTCATAGAGACCACGCCCAAGTATTTAATACTTGTTTTGAAAAATTTCAAGTAAGTATTCAAGTTTAGATGTTTCGAATAATTTATTTCAACGTTTAATAGAGTCATGATCATAGCAAATTCACTTCACGATATTTATTCGTTCAAACATACGGATTAAATCTTGTCTTGACTATAAAACTGTAAATTTGAAAAAAGAATTTAGTTTGTTTGTTTGTTTGGGTGTTTGTTTGTTCGAGTATCACGCAAAAACTACTGAACCGATTTTGATGAAACTTTTTTTGTTTGGTAGCGTAACATCTGACTTAAAATCTGGTATATAATTTATGCGGACGAAGTCGCGGGTAAAAGCTCGTAAATAATAAAACTATGGTTGGAAATATTACTAAGCCTAGAAAATACTATTATAAATATTGAGGCAGTAAGACGTCAATCATCTAGTGATTCTAGTGTGATATTTTATTAAATACCTATTTTTTATGTTATTAACAGAACAGACTAATAAAAAAAAAACAGTTTACTAATTGTTAACATCCGCATCGAAATATATTATAAACAAGCGTGTTCTCGACAGATTCGAGCCAAAACTGCAAGTGCAAACTAAACTAATGCACACGATGTACCACAACCACACGGTGACGCTGCCGACGGTGCGCTCGCAGGCGGACCACTCGGCCTACTCGCTGTACGCGGCCGTCATCCACGCGGGCACTACACTCGACTCCGGCCACTACTACACCCTCGCCAAGGACAACGACCAGTGGCACATGTACAACGACGACGTCGTCTCCGCCGCCGACGAGTCACAGCTCAACGGCCTCAACCGCTCCAGCACCCCCTACATACTCTTCTACAGGCGAACCGACATCGAAGAAGGCACCGCACCCTCTCTCGACGAATTACCACCCAAACTGCGAGAGTCCGTCATGGCCCACAACAAACATTACGTTGACACAGTTCGCAAAATGCGGTTGACACGTCCATGACGATTAAGATCGGATAAATACATCGATTTTTCGGTGTTGGATTACGTAGATTCCGAATAAATTTGACACCGGATTTTTTATTTAGTGCTTAGTCAAATGTGACACAATGGATGCTATATTGGTAAAGCCTGCCCAGGAAAATAAAAAACCTCGCCATACTGCGGAAAATCATTGGAACTAATTTTTGTACTTGAAACATTGTCAGGTTACACGTTCAGTATTTCGTCATTCTGGTCCATCAGTCTGGTCATGTTTATTTGATTTGAAGGGATACTGATATACTGAAGCACCATGTTAGACGGGCCAATCTCGAGTCAGTTTCCCTTCAAATCAAATATACATGACCAGACTGATGAAATACTGACCGTGTAACCTCCCTCTAATGGTTATAGTCGATTGTAGCGCCCCCAAATCTGTATTTTTTCTGGTCAGGCTTTTAAATTGCGTTTTGGTTGAGGTGTTGTTTGGTTGTTTGAACATGAGGCCAAGTAGGTGCCAAATTAAAATTTTCCGTTATGTTTACAATATTTCGACGTTTTTAATACTTACTTATTTGGTTTAGTTATATTTTTTGAATTTCACATAATCTAATCATATATGGAAATTTAAAAAATACAACCTATTTCTAGATATACGCAGTTTAATGTGTAAAATTCTAAAATATCATCTTTCTGAAATGTTAAATAAAATAGCACTTGTGTCACAATGTTGACTATTAAATATTTAGTTCTATAGAACGCTGAGGCTCTTGCATGCTAACTTTTATTTCCTGACAAACCAAATTTAAAAAGTTGATAATTCAGGGTGTAACTGGGAGAAAAAAGATATAATTGTGGCTTATTTATAACTGTGAGGATACAGATCGTTTACTAGAACTTTATAATATATTTTCTGGCAAATTATCCGTTTAAAAGGGGGACAGTTATTCTTAAAAAAATAAATTCAATTCTATGCTGTTATTGTGCATATGTCGCGAGGAATTAGTGAAAAGGTTATGTGTGTATGTATTGATGTAACGAAACCATAAAATATTCGATATTCCACTCGTACTGACTCGTACTTTTATTAGTATAAGTACTAAAATCTAGAGCGAATCAATTTGACTCGATACCAGCCTACGAATAAAGGAATTATATCAGCAATAAACATGGATTAGATCACGTTACCTCATGGCATCATAATACTGGAATTATACTAACTATACCGAAGACTTAATTGATGCATTTCGCACTTCGCCCCCTAGACCACGTATTTAATTTGGCCAAGTGCCTTCATTCTTGCAGTTTTTATTTATTACTAGCTCTGCCGTAATATAATTTCGGGATAATTAACCTCCTTTTCACAGTTTTGTAAAACGTATCGTGTTTACATTGGGCATTGTGTTTTGTTTGTGTATCGTCTTTTCAAAACAGCTTAGAAATAGTAGAGTAGTTTTCCCATGAACTGCCGGAACACGTGAACCCGCTCAACAAAAATAAAACCAGACAGATAAATAAAATAAATTTTTAGTGCGCAGAATTCAGGTTTGTTACAATGTTACTAAAAATTTACAGTTATATTGTCTACACTTTACGTAAAGTGTTAACGATGCATTATTTACAATTTGATTTTTGTCATTTTTATGTAGTTTTGATTTTTAACGCATTTTTAATGACGCATAAACAAACTAGTATAGTCCACGAACTTGTTCAAGCATCATGTACGCATGTCCTTATGTGAACTAGAATATACAATAAAATAATTGTAGAAGAAATAAACGTTACCTAACACATACAATTCTGAATGTTATTGAGAAAAAAACGTTCTAGGTATATAATATGATATAATAATATATTTACCTAATTGTGCGTCCAATTTACTGGTGTAATAAATGCTTTGGAATATTTCCCGGTTTACCTACTGTTAAACTGTACATCTTGTATTTATGAGAATGACAACTGATAAGTTATCATTAGCTTCACATAAACTCATGTTTTGTTTTATTTTTAAAATTTTGTGTGTCCCTATGAAATCTCTGTTAAGTGAATTCAGTTTATTATTTAATGAATTGTTTTTTTTTCTACATCACAATTTATGAACTGACAGGGAGGAATGTTATTTGTATTTGCATAAAATAAATTAATATTTTTGATTATTTGTAAATATACGATCGTCTATTAAATATGTCATTCAACTGTGTTTAGCCTATGGAATTGTATTGATGTTGATATTTTGTTTTATGAATTTCCTTTACGATCGTCTCGTCGTATTCCTACAGGATCGCATCATGCTATACACCAGATACCACCCAGACAACGCCACGCCACGCCACGTCGCTGGTTCACGCATGTTACCTCGCCCAACTATAATACCATTGTGTATCGTATGGTCGGTCGCCCTTCAACTTTTCGTCCCACTTTGTTGTGAGTGCAGTGCACCCCTTGCAGTAGGAAAACGATCCCTTCATGATTTCGGCTCTTTTTACCAGGATGCCGCTTAAAGTGTACCAGAGGTACATGTCGGAAACGTGTACCGTGTAGAAAGACCTATTTATTACACGAGCCGTTTCTAAGTGTAGACATCTGAATGGAAATAGCCGCGAACCAATGACAATACCGCAACGTTTGTCCTTAATACCAATATGCGTAATACCTGAAAAACCATATTGCGTTAACCAGATTTCAGGATCAAATCCTAATAGACAAAGATCCCAGGCCCGCCACACCTACGTTATTTCAGCAAGGCTGGAATTTTTAGCAAAGCTGGTTCTTTGATATGTTTCACGGGAGTGTTAGAAACCTGCATTTATTATTGCCAAACACTTCCCCTGGGAAAATTCTTCTCAAAACTGAAAAAAAAACCGGCAAATCCTATGTCATTTCAGCACGGCCAAATTGTATATATGCTATTCTTCGGGAGACTGTTTTGTACTATATTCCAAGCAGCCAGACCGATCCGATGGGACACATTTTCACCCAGGCCACTGAATAGGTAGGTAATATTATTGCCCACACACGGTAAAGGTCCACTGTGAATGCGAGCGTTATGAGTTTATCTGTGCACAATTAGCTAATCTATGTTAGACGCATTTTTTCGCATGAGCAGTATAACAAATAGGATTTTTTTTGTCCATTCTGTTATATTGTATAACTAATAGTATAACTAGATGGACTAACCCACCTTAAGTACCTATTATCTGCCAAATGTTCCCAGATTCAGATTATTTAATACCCATACGTCCCTGATCTCCTGAAATGAGAGTGGCCGCGCCACAACGCAACACATGTCCTTACCTGCTATATGACCCAACCACAAAAAAATTAATCCTTGCTGAAAAAATTGTGTCATAAACATCTGAACAGTTTCGGAAAAAAACCTTACTCCGTTGTTTTACATTTTAATTTTAAATAACAATTATAATTATTGAAAATACGTTTAGATATAATTGGTAACATTTACTGTAAAGAATTTAATGAAAAATTAGCACTGCTCAGAAATATTTGGACATCTTGTAGGCTACGATATATCTGATGGCGACTACTAATAAGTATGGTCAACGTTTTAACGGCAAAATTTTACCATTGTGTTGAACACGTTAATCGCATCGCATCTATGCTCAAGAAAGCTGCCGGCCGGCTAGTGAGCTCGACAGTGTTATGGCAAGCAGTGCAGATGTTCGTGGGGTCTATAATTCGAATGACGGCTTAGATTTTTTTATTATCTATGTAGATTATCAATACGATCGACCATGTTAAATATTTATATGTTATATTATATTATACAGTTGTTTCGCTTTTATCCTTTTTTGTAAATATACTTGTACTTTATAGCATTTAAATGATAAGCTCTAGATATTCAGTCATGGTTATTATAACAAAAGAATAAGTAGGGATATGTTGACTAGGGCCTGCCTAAGAGTCCCTGTGTAACACGATTATTTTATAACTTAAAATACAAAGATTGTATCATCGGTTTTTGGTTTAAAAGAAATAAATCTTTCAAAATCACGTTGCTCTATTTTTATTTTTATTAAATGTTAAACCCTTTCTTTCGTTTTCGTTCATTTTAGGGTTGCGGACCCTATTACTAAGCCTACGCTGTATATCCGTCTGTCCTACCTATACAGGGTGTTAGGGTAAACAGTTGCATTACTTTAAGGGATAAATATACTGAATAACTTTCCCTAAAAAACCTAGTGGCAATTCGAGAAAAAAAAAATCAACTTTTCATACAAACGTTCGATCAGCTAATTCCATTTAGTATGAAAGTCCGAAAAGTTTGCGAATTTCCTATAGGTTTCTTAGGGAAAGTTGTTCAGTATCATGGAACACCCCTTAAGCGTTGAACCTCATCTGGCAGTGAGTGACAGAAAAGGATGGAGCGACAGAAAAAGGCGATGCGGTGCTGCAAGATGAGGTACAACCCTTAAGTAATGCAACTGTTTACCCTAACACCCTATATAGGGTAGTACTTAGCTAGAGTCTAGCTATTTTTTTAACAGAATATAATATAATTATTACGGCGGATTTGATAAAAATTAAAATATTAAAGGAGGTAATGTTGTCGGAAATCCGACTCGCACTTGGTCGGTTTTTTTTTTTAAGTTTTTAAAACATGTATAACCTAGTAAAATGCTATATACTTAGTAAAAACTATTATTAGAACGTGTTCTATTATGGTACACATAACCAAGGGTATTTATTATCATCATCATATAGCACTCCTCACGAATACCCTTTATTCGAGGAGGGAGGTAAGGTGCCATACTCCACGAGGCCCGGTGGAGAGTGGTGGAGGCGAGCTAGTGGAATGCAATGGAGGAGTAGCCACATTATTTTAACTACATTTGCTGGAAAGAAAATCAATGCGAAAAAAATTTTTTTCACAAAGACCATGTGTAATGTAGATGTTAAACTTAAAATAAAAGCAGTTTTTCTAGATAATATTTAATTTATTAAATTGTTGGTCGATATAAAAATAAAATGTTGAACCAACTTTATAATTTTTGTCTTAAAAATGGATCCAGATTTAGAACACCGTGCGCGACAAGTTTTTCGAATTTTGTCGCCACGAGTAAGTTAGGTCCATTTTAAAAACAGCTTCGTGAAACATTCTCATGCTAGATTCTGCATGAGATGATCATCTAATCTAACCAATCATTGTCTAAAACCAATGACATTCTGAAACTATACAGAGTGTTAGGGTAAACAGTTGAAAGTGTTTGTACCCATGATACTGAACAACTTCCCTAAGAAACCTGTAGGAAATTAGCAAAAAATAGTTTGGCCTTTCCATACCAAATGCAATCAGCTGATGGAACGTTTGTACCTATGTAAAGTCGTTTTTTTTTGCGAATTTCCCTTAAGAGCCTACCGACCTCTATCGTATTTTTTTATTTCTAAACAATTAAACATTAAAAAAACAAGAATGTCACATTGCAGTCCTGATTGGCTTTCAATTTATCGTAACATTACGTATTATTATGTTTTATTCTTGTAGCTATTGTAAAAACAAATCCGCAGTGAAGTGACCCGATAAATTGAAAATGAGTAATGACTACAATGTAAATATCTTGTTTTTTAGAAATATTGTTTACTTTTTACGAAATAAAAAAATACTATTGGGGGCAGCACAAAAGGCTCGGTGCAGCCTTAATGTTCCTTTGGGAAAGTTGTTCAGTATCATGAGTTCAATCACTCATTAAAGTGACCCTAGTAGCATTTTCCGTTGAGTTCGATTGGCCCACGGTGGGAAATCCGTTGGGATATTCGAAGTACATGTGGCCCAACCATATTATAAGAATAAATGCTATTAGAGATGCAACCGTATGGGTAGACGGTTGCATCTCTAATAGTTAGGGTTAACAGACTGAAACCAGGTACTTACGGCGAACTTAAATATTATTCTACACATTCTACTTAATATTAATTCAAACCAATTAGTTTTCCTCCCAAATTGTTCAATTTTTCTGTAGCTGCTCTCGTGATCTTTCTTATTATAGTCCCGGGAACCTTTAAAAGAAAAATAGTGTTAGAAATTAGAAAGTTTAGTAAAATTTATTAGATGATATTTGCTAAAAACGTGTGAAGCCGTGTTTAGTAATAAAGTCCTTGTGCTAGCTTTACAACATAGAGAGGTCGCTGGCATGTCTCTAGACCACGTTTTGTCTCGCTTGTATGTGCGCCACTTCACGTGAAACATCAAGTTTTTAGCAAATATCATCTAATAAAGTTTACTAAACTTGTCTGTTGACAAGGCCAAACGCCGCGCCGGTCAACCGGTGACTCGGACAGTCGGTCGAAAAAATACCGCATTGAACTCCTATGGGGTAACAGCACATAGTGTACACACGGCGACACATCAAGCTATACAAAACCAAAATAAGCTGGGCGCGCGTAGGTTGAATAATGTATAACGTCGCGCGGCCAGACCCTCTAGCATGATTTCTCTACTTGCGCACGAATCGGCTTTTTTCCATACTACAAGTCGCGGCTTTCGCTCTCCGAAATGCGCGGGAACAAGTTATTTTGTATGCAGCGATGGCGCGTCGCGCGCGTATAGAGAAATCATACTAAACATGCAGCTTGTTTGTCTTGCGTACAAAATAAGCTGGCCGCGCGTAGGTCGAGTAACGTATAAGGTCGCGCGGCCAGCTCTTTGGTTTTGTAGCTTTATGTGTCGCCGTGTGTATACTTTGTACTATTTTTTGCGGACTAAAATCGTACTGTACGTCGTATGCGTTAACGCGACTACCTTTATGTCCCGTGGCCATATTTCTGCCATATTTAACTACCCCATCATCCATAGAAAATTGTGTTTGAAAGCTTACGACTAGACCTAAACACTGGTTTATAGTGTCCTTCTTAATATGCTGACACTTTGTTAAGGGGATGATCAGACCGTCAAACTAAACAACTTTCTCTATTGCGCCAACAGCGAAATCGCGAAAAAAAATCACCTGTTCCATACAAAACTGCAAACCTTTTTCTTGAGCCCAATCAAAAATAATCCATAGCCCAAACACATAAAAACTATTTGACACGCATAAAGTTGACCATGCTAGAAGAAGAAGGCATGAGTTGTACCCGGTGTCTCATTCTAAGTGTACTGGTGTTGCCATATGTATATGTTATGATTTCAGCCGAATTGGTAAGATCAAATGAAGCAAAAATGTATTGTTGCAAAGCTGTGGTAGTAAAAAAGAAAAAAATTGACAACCCAATCTGCCATATTATTTGAAATTGCCGCTAGCCGTCAAATTAATTTTTATTATTTTTATCCACATTTTGTGTTAAAATGGATCGTATTTGCTTAATCGACGGCTGCAAAAGCGAATATTTTCCAGATTGTGGCTTATCGTATCAAAGGTTTGTATTTTTAATATGTTTTAGTCTTGAAAATATTAAATTAGTTAGGGTAACAACAAACATAGAAGGTATGCATCCAAGGGCGGATCCAGGATTTCATATTGGGGGGGGCCCTCGGCCGACTCAGGCCACGTATTAAGATATAAAAAAATTAAATTAGAGACACAGCCCCGAGACGTCTTGTATACATACATAGACAACTAAAACAATCAGCCCCGGATCTACGATTTTTCCGAGGCGGGGCAAAAACATGAGATTGGCGCCGTGCCCGGGCCTCCTCTACAAGAGTGTAGCATTAATTTTTTCTTAGGGAGGCCAGGTCCAGGTTGAGTGGTTGCAATAAAACGTTACATCGATGTTAAAACATAGAGCGAGCGAAGCGAGCTCGAGATTTTACTGCAATATGATTAGGTCGAGTCAGAAATTCGCAATATGATCGAATTCTGCGATAGGTAATTTCAATACAACAAAAAAACCAAGAGCGAGCGAAGCGAGCTCAATATCTCACTGAAATATAATGAGATGACTGCATAAAGATCTAAAAGCTAGAGCGAGCGAAGCGAGCTCGAGATTTCACTGCAATATAATGAGACGACTGCAATACGATCTTAAACCGAGAGCGAGCGAAGAAAGCTCAAATTTCGTCACTGCAATATAATGAGATGACTGCAATGAGATCTAAAACCAAGAGCGAGCGAAGCCAGCTCGAGATTTCACTGCAATATAATGGGATGACTGCAATACGATCTTAAACCAAGAGCGAGCGAAACAAGCTTGAAATTTCGTCACTGCAATATAATGAGATGTCTGAAATCAGGAGCGAACAAAGCGAGCACGAGATTTTTTTGCAAAATTCTCAATTCGATGCAATTTATTTTTTCCATCTTGATTTTGGCGCCACCTAAACCTGCCGCCCGGGGCGTGTTCCCCGGTTTGCTGTTAAATCTTTAGGATTATATTATGTGTATAATCCTAAAGATTTCTAATCACAGCCTTGTTTTAATTATTGTACCTACACAGGTACAATAATTAAAACAGAAACATAGAGCGAGCGAAGCGAGCTCTAATTTTCTCCGCTCTACGAATTGGTTATGGACAGAGCTCAATCAATCTATGCCCTAGTAAAGTGCCGTCATTACTCAGCCTCGAAATTCAATGCAATTCGCAGAGGTCCGTGGGGGGGGCCATGGCCCCCTGGCCCCCCCCCTGGATCCGCCCTTGTATGCATCGGAAGCAAACAAAATTTTAGTTGAATTAAAATCCAATCCTTCATATACCTACATTAACATTATGATAAAAATTACGAAGATAAAACTGTTCTAATATCTGTGATAAAACATAGTAGGTACGTAGGTAGGTAGGTATGATTTTACTACCCACGACCGACGGAACAGAGAAGGTGTATACACGGCGACACATCAAGCTATACAAAACCTTCGCGCGTAGATCGAGTAACGTATAACGTCGCGCGGCCAGCTTATGTTGGTTTTGTATAGTTTGATGTGTCGCCGTGCGTACACACGGCGCGGCGGGCGTCATTATACGTTACGCGACTTACGCGCGGCCAGCTTATTTTGGTTTTGTATAGCTTGATGTGTCGCCGTGCGTACCTACCTATGCGTTTAGAGTGAGAGGTTGTTTTTTTGTTTGTGTGTGCCAACGAATGTTCCCATTTATCTCCAAAACGGCTTGACCGATTTAGATACGGTTTTCTGTAAGGGGTTTGTGATTTGATTAACGGTGGTTCTTAGATAGGTGATACGGTGTTCATTTGCCAGGGGTCGCTGCAGTAAATATTTTTCTTTCGTTAAAATGAGTTTTTGCGCTTTTTTTTTGATGATTTTTTTACCGTTTCGAAACTTTCAGGGGTGGTTCAGACCATCAAACTGAACAACTTTTTGGGAGCAAACCTGAAATCGTAAAAAGAAAATCATAGTAAAAGTTATTCAAATTGATGGACTGAACCCCCTTAAAGTTTCGGAACGCAAAAAAAAAACAGAAGTGCGATTTTTGAACATCATACGAGCGACTCAGCAGTAGAATATGTCAAAATTACTATGGAGATTATGCATCTTTCTACTGCCGATTCGCTCGTATGATGTTCAAAAATCGCACTTCAGGGTTTTCGCGTTAGGTCCGCCATACACATACGGAATTGCAATCCGGAATTCCAAATCACGATTGTGATATTTGACAGCTGCGCAATTCCGAATGCAATTGTGGAGGGGGGAAATCCATACGAAATCGTAATCCTGACTCAGGATTCCGGATTGCAATTCCGTATGTGTGTGGCGGACCTTAAGGTACCTAGTCCATAGAAAATTCTGGTATTGTGAACCTTTTTAGTCACATACAGGTGATCCAAAAGGTATGGCAGCCTAGCACCTAGTACTATCACGTCTTTGCCCTCTTCTATCTATTTACACGCGCAACATGCTCCGGTTTCAGGATTATTTTAATGTCAATAAGTAGTTCCTTAATAGTGCCTAGTAATTAGTGCCTAGGTCAGATCAAAATAGTGCCTAGACCGACTCACACTTGGCCGGTTTTTAGTATTTGTTGTTATTTTGTAGAGTTTAGTCTATAATCACACTAAGTTTGACGCTTGTATGTATTACCGTTTTTACGATAGAGCGTGAAGAAAATGAAGTTAACGAAATATTATTTTTTTTACCATAGTACGCTAGTTTGATGTCAAAGTAGCGTAAATAGGTTAGGTATAGGTACACATTTTCTGTAGCAAAGCAAAACGACTACACAAATAATGAAAATATTATATAAGTCCTAAAAGCATAATCGCATTGTCACCCTACTAAGGATAGGGACACCGCGTCCAGCACTGGTAGCATGCACACCCGCGATAGCCGTGATACGGCTTTATCACGTCTTTTATCTCGTTCTTTTACGCGCGAACGAACGAGATAAAAGACGTGATAAAGCCGTATCACGGCTATCGCGGGTGTGCATGCTACCAGTGCAGCAATCATTATCCCGCTCTTCACAAAATTCCGAGAAGACCGCATTCCAGGTTTTACGTAGTAAATTAATATTTATATGATGGCTTAGATCAAAGTAATACTAATGTTATTGTATGATGGTACCTACCTACCTGCAGCAGATTTTTTTTCGTGATTACGACGTTCGTCCCATAGAGAAAGTTGTTCGTTTGATGGTCTGATACTCCGTTAAAAAGGTGTCAACATATTAAGAAGGACCATGTATCTTGTTTTTATCTTCAACGGTTTCGGCTGTGCGTTGTCTGTCAGTCAGTGTCATTCTTTTATAAGTATAGATTTGTTTGTATGTTGTGTTGAACGCACCTCGAGCACGGTGTTCACGAGGTTGGAGACTCCCTCCGCGCCCCCCACTATAGCGCGCCCGGCTCCGTAGAACTTGTCACCGTTGTTGCCGTACTTCTCCTCCTCCTTTATTATGTCCACTATTGGCTTCGGCTGAAATAAAACACCGCTATGTTATGATTTAACCACAGCTTAGAATGCTCCACCCATTTCTCTATGGCTCCACCTTATTTTTAAATAAATCTATATACAACGTGTTAATGAATTAACGCAAAACTAGAAAGTAGTTTGTTTAGAATCAAGAGCTGAGTCGAATTATCATGGTTTCAACATAGGTAATTTTTTTCAAAATATTAAATAATTTGTTTGCAAAACTGTCCACTGAAGCTGTGCGAGCTGTGCGAGCTGAGCGAGCTGGGCGAGCTGAGCGGCGTTGCGGACTGTGCCTGCCCATTGAAGCTGAGCGAGCTGCGCGAGCTAGTATTGCGGAGCGGCGTTGCGGACTGTGCCTGCCCATTGAAGCTGAGCGAGCTGCGCGAGCTAGTATTGCGGAGCGGCGTTGCGGACTGTGCCTGCCCATTGAAGCTGAGCGAGCTGCGCGAGCTAGTATTGCGGAGCGGCGTTGCGGACTGTGCCTGCCCATTGAAGCTGAGCGAGCTGCGCGAGCTAGTATTGCGGAGCGGCGTTGCGGACTGTGCCTGCCCATTGAAGCTGAGCGAGCTGCGCGAGCTAGTATTGCGGAGCGGCGTTGCGGACTGTGCCTGCCCATTGAAGCTGAGCGAGCTGCGCGAGCTAGTATTGCGGAGCGGCGTTGCGGACTGTGCCTGCCCATTGAAGCTGAGCGAGCTGCGCGAGCTAGTATTGCGGAGCGGCGTTGCGGACTGTGCCTGCCCATTGAAGCTGAGCGAGCTGCGCGAGCTAGTATTGCGGAGCGGCGTTGCGGACTGTGCCTGCCCATTGAAGCTGAGCGAGCTGCGCGAGCTAGTATTGCGGAGCGGCGTTGCGGACTGTGCCTGCCCATTGAAGCTGAGCGAGCCGCGCGAGCTAGTATTGCGGAGCGGCGTTGCGGACTGTGTCTGTCCATTGAAGCTGAGCGAGCTGCGCGAGCTAGTATTGCGGAGCGGCGTTGCGGACTGTGCCTGCCCATTGAAGCTGAGCGAGCTGCGCGAGCTAGTATTGCGGAGCGGCGTTGCGGACTGTGTCTGTCCATTGAAGCTGAGCGAGCTGCGCGAGCTAGTATTGCGGAGCGGCGTTGCGGACTGTGTCTGTCCATTGAAGCTGAGCGAGCTGCGCGAGCTAGTATTGCGGAGCGGCGTTGCGGACTGTGTCTGTCCATTGAAGCTGAGCGAGCTGCGCGAGCTAGTATTGCGGAGCGGCGTTGCGGACTGTGTCTGTCCATTGAAGCTGAGCGAGCTGCGCGAGCTAGTATTGCGGAGCGGCGTTGCGGACTGTGCCTGCCCATTGAAGCTGCGCGAGCTAGTATTGCGGAGCGGCGTTGCGGACTGTGTCTGTCCATTGAAGCTGAGCGAGCTGCGCGAGCTAGTATTGCGGAGCGGCGTTGCGGACTGTGTCTGCCCATTGAAGCTGCGCGAGCTAGTATTGCGGAGCGGCGTTGCGGACTGTGCCTGCCCATTGAAGCTGCGCGAGCTAGTATTGCGGAGCGGCGTTGCGGACTGTGTCTGTCCATTGAAGCTGAGCGAGCTGCGCGAGCTAGTATTGCGGAGCGGCGTTGCGGACTGTGTCTGTCCATTGAAGCTGTGCGAGCTGGCTGAGCTGAGCGAGCGAGTATTGCGGAGCTAGGCCGAGTTCACGCGACGAGTCATTTTAATGTTGCCAGATCCATAACAGACGTTTATCTCAAATTGACAGCAAAATTATCGCGTTTTTAACGCATTTCAAATTCCCTATATTGTAGTTTTCGCAAAATAAAGGAAAAGCCACAGCCTAGACCGTAAGAGATAGAGAGCAGTGGAGGATCCAGGGGGGGGGGGGGCCTAGGGGGCTGAAGCCCCCCCCCAAACTCAAAGAACCGATTTCTTCAAACTACCTTAGCGACTAGATATTACTGACTATCTGTTATTTTTATTTAGGACACTTTCCTTTCCACTTGTTCCACAAACGCGCATATGGTATGTCGAAATAACAAAAAAACAACAACAAATCGAGATTTTTGGGTCCATTGTTTTTTGTAACGCATTGTTTTGGAACGGCCAACCAAATGTGCTTCTTATTTATTACCGTTGACAAACTGTACAAAAAAATGTTGTCGACAGTAATAATAAAATTATAGGTAGAGGTAGACACATCAATTGTGAACCTTTCTTGTTCGAACACAGCCTCAGAATGTTAAATTGAAAAATCATAAAAGTGTAAGTCCCTTGAACACTCTCTCCTTCCACCAACACCATTAGTTTCATGTGGTACAGCTTGGAGTCTTAACGCGCGAATCACTATTCGATTTTGACTTCTCATCTAAACTATTATAAAACTGTAACAGAAGTGTGTCTGTACATTGAAGATATTTACAAAAAAAAAATTACGACATGGTTTTTACCTGTGCCTGATTCCAAATCACCAATTTTTGGATTTTGTGTCTGTCTGTTTGTTTGTTTATTTGTTTGTTTGGGTGATTGTTTGTTCGAGTATCACGCAAAAACTACTGAACCGATTTTGATGAAACTTTTTTTGTTTTATAGCTTATCATCTGACTTAAAATCTGGTATATAATGTATGCGAACAAAGTCGCGGGTAAAAGCTCGTAATTCCTATAAATAGTAAAGACTGATTTTTTTGTTAAAATGTCTAAACAACGACAAGGGAGTAGTCAGAGATATTCTGAAAACTCAGAACATCCACGTTTCACTAGAAAAAGAAGAGAAATTACAATTCCCAGATATACCTTATGAAATTTTTAATGTGAATGATGACGGTGTGAAAAATTTCGAGCTCGCTACGCTCGCTCCAGGATTTAGGTCGTGTTGCAGTTTTGCAACGACTATAAAGATATTTAAGAAACATTTCGATCTCGCCTCTCTCGCTCCAGGATTTAGATTGTGTTCCGAATTCACAACATTATAAAATGTTGTTTAAAATCTCGGGCTCACTTCGCACGCTCCAGGATTTGTCATTTGTCTCGTATTGCAGATTTACAACGACCTTATACTAATGCTATAGTAAAATCTCGAGCTCGCTTCGCTCGCTCCTGATTTTTCATTGAATTCAACAATCTATTTATATTGCAGTAAATTCAAGAGCTCGCTTCGCTCGTTCCTCGACTCCTCGTTCGATCATATTGCTACGATAGGTCGTAGCAATAACGACGAATGTAACGACTACTACCAAAAGAGATAGTAGCTGGGACCACAGCTTAAAGTGCCATCCGAAGTATGGAATAATCTTTCTTTTAAGACAATCAGGTGATTCAGCCTGCAATGTCATAACTAATTGGGGAAAAACGCACAGTGACATATCACTAGGTGTCCCCCGTGGGAATCGAACCCATGACCTCCGTGTAGCCCAATACTCTTAACCATTAAACCACGGACGCAGTTTTTGAAATAGTTAAATTTTATAAAAAATTGATTAAATGTTCATAAAAGTTGAAATAGCTAGCCCCCAAACTTAATCCTGGATCCGCCACTGATAGAGAGGTCCGGTTTTGTTCAAAATGTAGCCCTGATGTAGCCCAACTCAATACCCCGTGGGTTTTATTTTTATTTTTTCGATATCTGTTTTTGTTCTCGATAAATAGGCGATATAGTGAGAAAAGACACCGAAAAAATGCTTCATTTTTCGACATTTTTACATTTTTCGAAAAAAATGTTTGATTTTTTAAAAAAACAATTTCGCTTTTTTATAGCCTTTGTCGAGATGCATCTTTTGAGACCTCAATTATTTACGTAGTCCTAAAACTCACGACACCAGGGCGATGTCGCACTCTGAGTGAATCTGGGGGGCTATACAGAAGCAATCGAAAAAACATTTAGAATGTTAAAATTTTAAAATGGCGGCCACTTTTCTCAAATCTGACATCGGGTTCGAATTCGGAGTCCACGCAGAGCCTCAGATATCGATTTTGGAAGCAAACTGTCGCAATTTTAGTCTATTGAACCACTAGACAAAACCACCAGAAACTAAAAGCAAAATCTCTCCACTAAAATAGATCGAAAGACGACAGTAGTCGAAACCACCAGTTTCAGTGAAAAATCCACTAAGTTGGCAACACTGGTCGAACTATCCCATCTCCCCGCCTCGCTCCCAAAGCTCTGCCGCCTCGCTCAGCCAGCTCGCTCAGCCAGCTCGCTCAGCCAGCTCGCTCAGCCAGCTCGCTCAGCCAGCTCGCACAGCTAGCTCGCACAGCCAGCTCGCACAGCTAGCTCGCTCAGCTAGCTCGCTCCGAAAATGTATGAATTTTAAAGCTAGCTCGCAAACCCCTGTCCACTGAAGCTTGCTGGTTTGTCTGAGTTTGTCTGAGTTCGTTTCAGTATTTGCTAGGCTGTCACTTACACCCTGTATATAAAAACCGACTTCAGAAGTAAAAAAGTACAAAATAATATTTCAGCCTATGAATTTTACGTTCGAATCTATAAGAAAATTATTTGTTTTGTCGAAGTCGCTGTCAAGCCGGTAGGTACGATTCGCGACTGGGCTTGCAGTAATTTTTTGGCTTGGCTTGACACCGACTCCAACAAAACAAATTAATTAACCGACGAAAAAACAAAAGACGGAGGAGTTTCTCAAGTCGACGCGTATATTTGTTTTTTTTTTATGTATGAACACGCATAACTTTGTACAGAGTAGTCCGATTTTGATAAATTTTTTTTCGTTTAGTAGGTCATACTTCAGAGGTGGTCCCATTTTAATTTGGTGAAGATCTGGTAAAGGGCTTCGGAGATAGACAATAAAACTCCGCAAAAAGTCTATGGCATATCATCGACGATTGAAATAAATGATCCGATAACTTCTTACAGAGTAGTCCGATTTTAATGATTTTTTTTTTGTTTGGTAGGTCGTACTTCAGAGGTTGTCCCATTTCAATTTGGTAAAGATCTGGTAAAGGGATTCGGAGATAGACAATAGAACTCCCCTAAGATCTATAGCATATCATCGACTATGGAAATAAATGATTCGTGTTCATGTTCCCTTTTAGGTCATACTTCAGAGGTGGTCCCATTTTAATTTGGTGAAGATCTGGTAAAGGGCTTCGGAGATAGACAATAGAACTCCTCAAAGATCTAGAGCATATCATCGACTATTGAAAGAAATGATTCGTGTTCATGTTCCCTTTTAGGTCATACTTCAGAGGTGGTCCCATTTTAATTTGGTGAAGATCTGGTAAAGGAAGATATACAATAGAACTCCTCAAAAATCTATAGCATATCATCGGTGATTGAAATAAATGATTCGTGTTCATGCTCCCTTTACATTTACAATGAATATGTTAACACAATATAACACCAACACTGAAAATTTTGAAATAAAAAATTTACTCAAAACTAAAAAGTACCTACTAAATAATAATATAACCAGCGTATTTTAAATTCGGTGTCAAGCTAGCCCAAAAAATAAAACAATAAATTACTGTAATTTTTAAAGAAAAAACATATTTTTTACGATTGTAAAAGTTAACAAAACAATTTTTGGTTTTGTATTTTAATTTTACTCAATCTTACTCAGCTGCTGATGCTTAAAAAGTAAAACTGTGATTAAAGCATCTTCTTCTTTGTCGTAACCTCATGGCTGAGGGACGTGACCATTGTGGGCCGCTTGCGCCACCACAGCTCTCCAGGCCGCTCGATCTTGGGCCAGGTGTATGCTGGCTTGTAGTGTTGTCTCGGTTATTTCTTTCACCGCATCGGTCCATCTCGTAGGCATGCGTCCTCTACCTCTCTTTCCCTCCATACGGCCGGTGATCATGAGGTGTTCCAAACTATCTGATCTCCTGACCGTATGCCCAAAGAATTTAAGGACTCGTTGCATACAGATGGTGGAGAGTCTCGTCTTGATGTCCAACTCGTCGAGGATGGACTCATTTGTGCGGCGTTCAGTCCAGGATTAAAGCATCAGCTTCCTTATATAGTTACATACTTTGCCATAAGGCCAGAGGGTACGCAGAGATCTGCTGCATATGAGTGCACAGTGCACGCTAAAGCGCGCTCATGTGTTGCTGTGTTTGGATGTGTTTGTGTTTGTGTGTGTGGGGTGTGTGTGTGTGTGTGGGGGTGTGTGTGTTTGTGGGTGTGTGTAGGCATGGGTTGGATGAATACGTGTGACAAAATAATTATAATAAAATGTTTATGTGCACCCACTTATCCAGCCCTACGACTTACGTCTTGGGATCACTTTATAAGCACATGGATAGGATAAGTGGATCACAAGTGGAGGATAGGAGGAAAAAATATTCAACTAAACTTCTTACTCGCATGCGTGAACCGTCCCTCAATCGTATATATCTTATTCTTATAGGCTCATCAACAGGTTCTCTCAGTTCGATATCACCATCTTCCTCACTCCACATACTATTTGGAATCGTTTCGTATCGCACAGCAAATTCTGCCAGACTTATATTTTCTAGATTATCAGGCCTCAACACAGGGTGTAACAAAACTCGCCGGCGGGGGACAGGACGTAAAGGCTCTGCTGGTCTCCCAGTCCCCTGCCATACGGGCGAAGATGGAGTGCCGCTAGGTTATTTTAGTGGGTATACCGGTGACACGCACCGGGGAGTCCCACATACCCCTCCCATCCCCCAACGGGAGGGGATGCGTAATGCATTTTATCCCAGCGTCAAAAAAAAAAAGGTTGTAACAAAACACAGGTAATTGCCGAGGTAACCAGAGGCGGTGAGGTAAAAAGTTGGTGGGAGGCAGGGAGGCTATGGACAATACTGTATGTAGTTAAAAGGTAGGTAGCTATTTTAAAAGTAATCGAAAATTATGCATGTAGTAATTAGAAGATTATAGCCACATAAAATTATAAAATAAAAGCTTTTTAACAAAAAAATTCAACCGCCGAAAAAACTGAAAAGCAAAAAATAATAATTTATTTTACCTTAATAACTAAATTCTTAAACTAATGTAAGTAAGTATATCAAAGTATATAATATTATTTTGCAATTATTTTGAGTTTTTAATTAACCTTAATAACTAAGTTCTTAAACGAATGCAAGTATACCTAAGTAATTTTGAGTCGGCGCCAAACAATCCATGAACAAAGATCACTAAATAACCTTAAATTTAAAGAAATAACCAAAATGAAATTAACAATGCACGTGAAATCTTCAGGGATTAACATTAACATTCCAAAAAAATGCGCTCTCCGCACGACCACTAGCAAGGAGACGGGACGTATGCACCTGGGCCTCTAGTCTCTACTCGAACATTAGAACTTCACAATTACGTGAACGTTTTCGTTCCAATGTCAACTCTATTACAATGAAGTCCGGACCGAAACAGACGCGATATATCGAAAATCGAAAGTCCGGGTACAGGGCCTGTGTGGATAGTGATGTTATATTGGTTACGTTACGTGGTGTGTGCCCGTTCGGGTTGCTGGCGCGCATCACACAATTAATTAATTTTCTTGTTTGGCGCCGACTCAAAATTACTTAGGTATACTTGCATTCGTTTAAGAACTTAGTTATTAAGGTTAATTAAAAACTCAAAATAATTGCAAAATAATATTATATACTTTGATATACTTACTTACATTAGTTTAAGAATTTAGTTATTAAGGTAAAATAAATTATTATTTTTTGCTTTTCAGTTTTTTCGGCGGTTGAATTTTTTTGTTAAAAAGCTTTTATTTTATAATTTTATGTGGCTATAATCTTCTAATTTTCTTATAGATTCGAACGTAAAATTCATAGGCTGAAATATTATTTTGTACACACGGCGACAGATCAACCTACCCAAGTTGAACTCTATGTTCATGGACATAAAGTCGAACTATGGGTAGGTTGATAGGTCGCCGTGCGTACTTTTTTACTTCTGAAGACGGTTTTTATGTTTTTGTTAAAAAAAAAATTATTTCATAATATTTATTGATTAAATAAATTATTTCGACTCAGATATCAGTTATACACGCAAAGGGAACATTGAAAAGAAGCAAATGGTTCAATCGCAGACGATTTGCTATCAATTTTTGAGGAGTTATATCATGTAGCTCCGAAGTGCGTCATCCAGATCATCATAATATTAAAATGGGACCACCTTTCAAACAAAAAAAGAATTTTTAAAATTGGTTCGAAAATATCGGTGAACATACATAAAAAAAAAATACATAGGTACAGCCGAACATAGAACCTCCTCCTTTTTTTGAAGTCGGTTAAAAATGAATCCCTATTTCTCTTGGTCAAGACATCACTCGAGAACGGCTGGACCGATTGCGATGAAACTTTGGTGGGTTGTGGTGCACATGCCAGGGATGGTTTATAAACAAAAAAACGGTCAAGTGTGTGTCGGGTAAAACGGATTCTGAGGCGGTACGAAGTTCGTCGGGTCAGCTAGTACCAAATAAATGGTAACTCTTATTTGTAAATCAAATAAATTTTATTTATAAATTTATCATTTATTATGTCTTTTAGTAGGAAAGGAACTTGGGATATGATTTATTATGATGTGTTTCTAGACGAAAAGCAAGCCACTTATCAACTGACACGTCACGTCACGTCACGTCACTTCACTTGATACGTCATTTCATCCTGAAACCAATGAGGTATAAGGCTAGGTTTAAGGTATTATTATTAAGTTATTAGTATATCTTGATTGGGACGAATAAGCTCTCATAAAGACTTTCGCGATCGGAACAGTTATACTGTGTATGTAATTTAATTAATAGTAAGTAAATGTAGCATTGGTCTAAGTAAACTTGTTAATCTGTTTGTTTCAGTGCATGCTGTATTTCCCTATAATTAGTTGTACATTTAGCTTAAATGGTTCTGGAGATATATTATATTGTTGTGTTTGTATTAGTGTAACAACTGTTGGGAAATCAATAAAGAAAATAAAATAAAAAATATTCAATTTCAAAAGGTGAGCCTTGCTACAACTGTCCGCGCTGGAGGTTGTAGCAAAGTTTCCGATCACCCTAAAAGGGATTTTAGTAAGATATACCGTATGATTTTTTTTACCGTGTCGAAATTTTTAGGTGTGGTTCAGACCATAAAACTGAACAACTTTTGCTATGGGAGCGACCATGAAATCGCAAAAAAAAATCAGCTGCTCCATACGCTAAACTGCTATGCCTGCTCGACTCAAAATGTATGAGAGTGAGAAAACAGATTTTTTTTTGCGATTTCAGATTTGCTTCCATGGTAAAAGTTGTTCAGTTTGATGGTCTGATAAGGCAGACCTTATCAGACCATCGTGGTTCAGATCAGAATCAGAACCACGCCTAAAAATTTCGACACGGTAAAAAAAATCATACGGTAGGTGGGTATACATGGTCCAACTTAATATGCCGAAGGTTTCTTAAGGGGCTATGTAAAAAAAATAGGATTCTTCAAAGCTCCATATATCATGAAGTACTAACAGTAGGAGTATGATTTGCGGATATGTGTAAATTGAACATATAATTGAAGTTTTGATTAGAGCCAAAACACGATTAAGACAAATTTTCTCGATAGAAAAACAAGCCAAAGTAGCCTCCGTTTTTGTCTATAAACGCTTGTAACTGCTAAACGGTGAATAATAGAAACATCAGACTTGATTTTAAAAAAAGAGATTGCTATTATCTAAGTTTTGATTAGAGCAGAATTTAACTTACATAAATAGTACAATCACAATTAAATAAAGTTTGTTTTTTCGCTTGATTCGTTCCAGGCGCGCGCGCCGCCCCATCTCTTTCTCTCGCATCTGGCAGTAATATAAGCTATCACACGTCCGTTTCGCTAAAATTATTTTTCGACATAGGCTCTTAAGAGGATGATCAGACTATCAAAGTGAACGATGACACTTTTTTAAAGGGATGATCAGACCGTCAAACTGAACATCTTTCTCTATTGCGCCAACATAGAAATCGCGAATAAAAATCAGCTTTGGCTGTTCCATACAAAACTACAAACCTTCTTGAATCTTGAGCCCAAAGTATGGGAAAGCTGATTTTTTTTCCTGATTTGGATGTTCGTCCGATAGAGACAGTTGTCCAGTTTGATGGTTTGATCATCCCCTTAAAAACCATCAGCATATAAAGAAGGACCGATCGATGGATGGATGTATTGTTACCTACCTATACCTACTCATTATGGTCATCATGACATCACTACTTCTACTCAAAAAGACATTAATTAGGTTTCAGTGAATAATTATAATACCTACTGCCTCTAGAAAGTATGTACTACCGAAGGTCGACAAAATTAACATTTTCCAACGTTTTAAATCTGCGGAAGATCGCAAGGTCTTTTTACTTACGATCACGTACCAGATATGCTATTTAATTATAATTGTTTTATGTACAATCAACAGCAATAAGTTGTATACACTTTTGTTCTACGTCGTAGTACCAAAGTGTATACAGGGTGTAAGGAAAAGTAAGTAAGTACCTTTAAAACACTCTACCCATCAAACTGAACAACTTTTAACGATCAGAGCAAATAAAAAAATTCTGCTGTTGTATACATTTCAGTCGAGTAGGTAACTATTCGAGTGTAGTATATTACATGTAAGGACAGTAGATTTTTTTTTTGCTCCGGTCGGTTTGCGCCCATATAGTAAAAGTCGTTCAGTTTGATGGGTAGAGTATGTGGTTTAAAGGTTAATGATACTTTTCCTTACATATAGCCTGTATAACTTATAGCTGCTGACTGTACAGTTCAATCATTTTAGTTCGTACAATACATAGAGCAGAGGTCTTCATTTTCAACCTTTCTGTTATATTACAGTGAAATCTCGAACTCGCTTCGCTCGCTCTTGGTTTGCTCGCTTCGCTCGCTCTTAATTTTAGATCGTATTGTAATCATCTCATATTGCAGTAAAATCTAGAGCTCGCTTCGCCCTCGCTCTAAGTTATAGATTTAATTATAACCACTTAACCTGGCCTGGCCTCCCTGGGAAAAAAATATTGCTACACCCTAAAAGGGAAGGGGCGTCAATGTCATGTTTCGGCCCCCCCTCGGAAAAATCGTAGATCCGGATACTAACCTAAAAAAGTTTAGTTTTCTCCAGGACCTGCGCGAGACATCTCACTTTGCCGATTTTTATTATTTGTTGTTATTATACTTACCTACTGCCACAGGTCCGGCACTCAATAGAACGGTTTTTAATTTTGAAATGGCGTCTGCACATGCGCACTTTGTGCAAACTGTCCATGACATTGCGTGTAGGGTTGAAAGCCGCGCTTTGCATTTAACGTCATCTACATGTCGATACTTTTAATTTTTCGTTCTGTTATTAAAAATAGTATTTGAGCTAAAGAATTACTGAAAATGTGAATATAGCGTTATTTTTCAACGTTTTTAATGCACTGAAAAGACACAATTTTATGTATTCAAATTGAAGGGGTGCGCGCGCCTGACTGCATTCCCTTGTTCGGCTTCCCTCAGGTTACCCCATAAAGTGTGAGGGGTAGTAACTATTAAATAATCTGTGGTGAGGGGAGGTGAGGTATCTGAAGGCAGTGGGGGGCGGAGAGTGGCCGTTCTGTATGTAGAACTATATACTACTAGCTGTTGCCCGCGACTTCGTACGCGTGGACATTTTTTTTTCGTCCATTTTCCAATGTTTTTAATATTTATTCTGCTATTCGGGACCGAGACTAATACAACAAACCAAAAATCATGAAAATCGGTCCAGCCATTCTCGAGTTATAAGTGTTCGAACAAACCCGACTTTCTTTTATATATATAGATTACCCTGCGACCAAATAAAGAATAGACAAACAGTCTTATACAAAATCACATCCAATCTGCGGCGCCGCGTCAATTCATACTTACACAGATATAACTACGGTATATACCTCCTCAGCCTTTTATTTTAACATAGACCTTAATGCTCGGTAATAACGTCGTAAGCTATTTGTTTTAGTTTTTACTTATTAAAAAATAAGTCTCCGGGTCTATTGTTTTTAAAAGGTGGCAGACCTAATTTATCCTCGAGAAAACGACATTAATCGAGTTTTGTACCTTGTTACTTGGCGTATACGAAAGATGTACTATTACCTATTCTGTGACGAAAGCGAGCGCGCATGACGTTTCTCTCGTTTTATCGCTTTGTCGTGCTTGGCATGCTAGACCTACTGGTATGAACAAAATTCAATATTCACCTGAAAAATCCCGGCAACTATGTTATGAATATTCTCTTTGATGGAAAGCGTCTTGCTTCCCCAGCCCTCGGTCTCCAGCAAGGCACCCTCGCGAGTTTTGACTGGCGCGAAGATTCCACCCTGATTGATAAAAAATACGATTTAGCATTTGATTGTATTGCTATAATGATAGGTATAATGTATTGCTCCTGACTAATTTCGGACGCGGCGACTGCTTCAACTCCGTTCGTTTTTGGCGTTGATGAGCTCTCTTGTGGCTGACATAAGCACACTTGCAAATATTATCTACAACGTGTTAATGAGTTAACGCAAAATCTTATACACCCCAACTGATTTATAACAAAATAATAAGATTGAAACAATAATTTCATTATTTTGATAGTAAAATTTAAAGTTATTCGCATTTTAAGTTTTGAGGCAAAAATGATTTGTTATCATTTCAGCAATGAATGAAAGCGATAGCGTGCTCATGGATACATTTTAATAATCTTGTTTTAGTGGTAAGTAGGGTGAGTGTGCCTGTGCGGTGGGTTGACATCGGGATCGGTAAATTTAAAATTTTAGAAACAAATTAATTAATTTTTTGAAAAAAATTACCTATGTTTAAACCATGATAATTCGATTCTGCTCTCGATTCTAAACAAACTACTTCCTAATTTTGCGTTAATTCGTTAACACGTTGTATAACTGGTATGTTTTTACGAGTGAGAAATAAAACTAAGAACCATGTCTAGTTGGTTTTAATCCATGACAGCGAAAAGTCATTGACATCGAGCATAGAGAACTATGCTCTCTCTGCAAAGAGATACTAATACATGTCATTCCTCCCAATCAATTATAAGACCGGGTAACAAACGAAACAAACACCACTGCTAAACATAACTAAACACTATATTATAAAAATGTTATAAAAAATCAAATCTTATAATTGACATTTTTCCTGGGCCGCAACTGTCGCGAGGGCGGCGGCGACGCAGCCGCAGGTACAGCGCGAGGCGTTAAATCAGCCCTTACATTTGAAGCGGTCCTTCGCTCAACATTTTCATCCTCCCTTCCCTCCAAATTTTCAGCTACCGCTTGGTCGCCACTATTAAGAGAACATCTCGGACTACCAACAGCACCTTGGATAGGTGGAGAAGAGAGAAAGGGTCTCTGAAAAGGCGGAGAAGAGGGAACGCCGGAGCTACCTACTGGCTGTGTCTCAGTTGTATCATTTTCATCATCAGCTGATCCTTTATCCCTCAGTATTTGGTCTACATGTCGAATACAATAAACCTTATACTCTGTAATAAATATCTTGAACATCCTTTGGCCCACCAGCTCTTTAATTACTCCTAATTTCCAACATTCCTTTCTGGCACTGTACCACCGGACCCAGACACTGTCACCGACTTTAAAATGTCGATTACAAGGGAATGTATTATTTAGTTGTGATTTAGTTTTATCAGAAGGTAATATTAAGTCCAACCTTGATCTTAAATTCCTACCGAACATCAAACTAGCTGGTGTCTGACCAGTCGAACAGTGCACAGTGTTTCTATACACGAACAAATATTCTAAAAGTATTTCGTGACACACTATAAACGAATCATTGTCCTTTACAATACATTTTATCATTTTTTTACAGCTTTTAACAGAATTCTCGGCTTGGCCGTTACTGCATGGGTGATACACAGGTGACGTGATGTACTTGATACCATTATTAGAACAAAATTCCAAAAATTCAGCGGAGTTTATCTTAACATCATTATCGGATACCAACACGTTTGGGATTCCAAAATTTGAAAAAACATACTTTAATTTACGAATCAACGCTTGCGTCGTAGTTCCAATATCCATATGTATGCAATCCAGCCACTTGCTGAAGGCGTCTATAATAACTAAATAGACCCTCTGTCCAATCGACATATAGTCTATATGTATGCGCTGCCACGGACCTGTGGGACGCGGCCAAGGTGCGGGATTTTCCCGCGGTGGCGCCGGTCGCATACCTATGCATGTCTCGCATGCACTGATTTTTTTCTCTATGTCACCGTCAATGCCTGGCCACCACATTCTACTGCGGGCGTTTGATTTTGTTTTAACAATGCCTAAGTGAGTGCGGTGCAATTCACTTAGCATCCGTTCTCGTAGCGAAATGGGAATAATAACTTTATAACCACGCAATAGACAACTATTTTCAAACTGTAGATCAGCTCTGCACAGAAAATAAGGTTTAATGGCTTGACAATTTATTTTACGTGGCCACCCATTTTGTACATATTTAATTACAGTTTTTAAAATTGCATCATTCTGTGTGGCTATTTCAATCTCTTTCGCCGCTACCGCACCTGTCTCTAAAAACTTCAGCGCAGTAAACATTTTGCCTTCTTGTTCACTACTAGTCTCCGTATCCAGTAAGGGAGCGCGCGAAAAAAAATCTGCTACTAGATTATTCTCACTCGAAACGTACTGGACAACATAGTTATAAGCTGACAGAATTAAAGCATATCTTTGTAAACGCAGCGCTGTAGTTACTGATATTCCCGTATCCTTGTTAAATATTGAAACTAGCGGCCTATGATCAGTTTTCAATATGAACGGGTCACTCCGACCATATAAATACTGATGGAATTTCTTCACACCGAATATAATAGCCGTAGCCTCCTTCTGGATTTGACTATAATTACGCTCACTGGCCCCCAGTGATCTGGAAGCGTAAGCGAGCGGGCGTTCGTGCCCCTCTGCATCACGTTGTGAGAGCACAGCTCCAAGCCCCGCCGGGCCCGCGTCTACCGACAGCACCAGCTGGGCTGTCGGCTCAAAATGTGCGAGAACACGCTCAGAAGCCAACTCGCGCTTTACTCGATGAAACGCCTGCTGCTGACGTGTCCCCCACTCCCATTTAATATCAGAACGTAGTAGTTCATGTATTGGACCCATTATTGACGACGCGTTCGGAATGAAGTTTCTATAATAATTAACGACACCTAGGAACCTTTTTACTTCCGTAACGTTTGTTGGTTCCGGTGCGTTGAGAATGGCCCGAACCTTTTCAGGAGATGTTCGCAGACCGTCCTTGTCAATCAGGTATCCTAGATAGGTAACCGATTTTCGAAAAAATTCACATTTTTCGTTTTGCAGACGAAGGCCCGCATCGCTCAGTCTCCTAAATACTTCCCGTAGCCTACTTAAGTGTGTCTTTCTATCTGGTCCCGTTATACAAATATCATCAAGCCAACAGCTTACGCCCTCTATTCCAGAAAGGAGAGTTTCCATAGACTTCTGGAATATTGCCGGCGCGTTAGCCAACCCGTATACCATGCGGGTATATTTAAACAAGCCCTTTGAAGTGTTTATTGTAGTTAACTCCTGCGACGGATCATCTAAAACGAACTGGTTATAGGCATTTTTCAAATCGATTTTACTGTAATGCTCACCGCCGCCTATTTTTGCAAAAACTTCTTCGATCCGTGGCATTGGGTACTTGTCGACTATTAAATCTTTATTCAAAGTGACTGAAAAATCGCCAGCAATTCGGACCTTGCCATTTTCCTTGACTACAGGCACAATAGGAGTGGCATACCTTGAATAATTGACAGGAACTAAGATGCCTAACCCCTTTAGCCGCTCAATTTCGCCTTCTACCTTGGCCTTTAGGGCAAAAGGAACGGAACGCGGTTTAAAAAACTTCGGTGTCGAGTTTTCTTTCAAATGTAAGCTTACTTTAAAATGATTAAATGTACCTAACTCATCTCCCCAAAGATCTGAATATTGTTCGAACAATTTATTAAGCTCATCATCACCATCACCGCTGTTACATATGTTATTTAATTCTGTGGTAAGTACCAAATTAAAAGCGGACATAAAATCGCGCCCCAGTAGCGGTGGACCTCCATTCCGGAACACAAAGATTTTTATCTCTTTACTTTGTTTATTAAAATCGGCCCGCACTGTGAACCACCCTAAAGGCTCAATTTTATGCCCGTTATACAGACACATTCGGACATTCGATTTTTTTAGCTTATACTCCGAAAATAAATCATTATACATTTTCTCTGATATGACCGAAGAACCCGACCCTGTATCCAGCTCCATTGAAACATTTTTATTTCCAAGGACTAATTTCAATTCAATCGGCTTATTGTTATTAGCGGCATACCTCAAATTAAAGTTTTGACAATCGCAACACGGGTCCTCAGTAGCACCCTCATCTTCAATATTATTAACTCGTGAAGCCCCTTTACCGCACATCTTCTTTAAGTGCCCTCTCTCGCCGCACCTTTGACACTTGTAATTCCTGAAACGGCACGTTTGTGCGTTATGGCTCTTCATCCCGCACACAGAGCACCAAAGGGCATCGCCACCGCCGCCGCCGGGCGCCGCTGGGGCGCGCTTGCCGCCGCCGCCCGCGCCATTTGCGCGTCGGCCGCTGCCACCACCCTCGCTCGAAACACGAAATATCGGCTCCTGCTTAATTGTGGCTGCCATCGCGGCACTCGCCTCCCGTGCGCTCTCAGCTTGTCGAGCTACGTCCATCGCCGTTGACAACGTCATCGATGACGGGTTTCTCTCGAACAATTTATCCCGCGCGGCACCGCCACCCAGACCAAGGACGAACTTATCTGTAAGATTTTTTTCCAACGCGATGCCGAAGTCACAATAGCTTGCTAGACCTCGAAGTCGCGCCGCCCAGTCCTCCAACGATTCGCCTGGACTACGCGTGGCTCCATAAAATTTTGCTTTATCCGCGTATGAACCCTCCTTTGGCTTAAAATGGTCATTTAGTAATGCTACCAACTCGTCGTACGTTTTCGTCGTCAGATCGGTCGGATGCGCTAGATCTCGCAAAAGCCGGTACGACTCATCCGAAAGATGTGTTATGAGCAATGCCCTTTTCTTATTTGCATCACTCACCCCGTTCAGATTTACGAACTGTTCAAGACGGTTTCTGAAAATCGCCCACTCGCAAGTTTTGTGGTCAAAGACCGCTAGGTTACCGAGGAAAGACGGGAGTCATATGCAGTTTCGAAAACTGTCGTAGCGAAGCACGCTGGTGCGAAAAACTTTTTAACTGCCTCATACGTTCGAAACATTGTACGTTCGAATCATGTAGTCGCGAAAACCGTTGTAGCGAAGCACGCTGCTGCGAAAAACTTTTTGATTGCCTCCTCGTACGTTCGAAAACTTGTCAGATTGAATTATGAAGTTGCCAAAGACGCTTTTATTAGTATTCGATAGTATTTAGATGCAATAGTATCGATATTATCGATAGTATTGCATAAAATCGTATCAATAAATAGTGTTGGTTATTCTGAGATATCGATAGTATTGATACTATCGACAACATTATCGATATCATATCTATCTATAGGGCCGAAAAAAAAATGCTATCCCATACATTTGGGCCGAGTTGGATTAACATTTAAGAGGCCTTTTACAAGCTCAGTGGCGCCCTCCCCACTATAATAAAGATTTCGCAATAAAGAAAGCTTAAATTAAAAAAGTGCTACTCCAATAAACTACAAAAGCCTTCAAGCTATTGTTATACAATACTTTTACAGGTTCTAAACATTCCAGTTATAGATAATTTCTTTTTTTTCTTTTTTCAATTTGTATGTTTAGACCAATAAAAAACCTACAAACGTATTCTATGAAAATAGCTTGAAGGCTTTTGTAGTTTATGGCAGTATCACTTTTTTAATTCAGGCTTTCTTTATTGAAAAAAATCTTTATTATTGTGGTGAGGGCGCCACTGAGCTTGTAATAGGCCTCTAAAGGGGATGATTAAGATTGAAGATGGTTCGAGAGTTGTCAATTTCATACAAAAGTTTGACGCATAATACGCGTAGACGGTATTAATATAAGTAATATTTTATATCTAGAAAAATAGATTAGAAAATCTAGATGCCGCGTCACAAATAAAATTTGCATTTATGATATAATTACGAAGATATAAAGCTTTTAAATTATTAATGAATTTTCTATCATCTCAATCAAAGTTATGAGTTTTTAAAATCAGTGGTTTGCGCGTACGAAGTCGTCTGTTGTCAGGTACTAGTTTTAGGCCACGATAGTACCGATTTTTTTTCGAGACTACATAATTCAATCTGACAAGTTTTCGAACGTACGAGGAGGCAATCAAAAAGTTTTTCGCAGCAGCGTGCTTCGCTACAACGGTTTTCGCGACTACATGATTCGAACGTACAATGTTTCGAACGTATGAGGCAGTTAAAAAGTTTTTCGCACCAGCGTGCTTCGCTACGACAGTTTTCGAAACTGCATATGACTCCCAGGAAAGACATTGGTAATAAATTTTTCGGTACTGTGGGTTACTGCTCGTCGCCAGTTGGTATGTTTTTACGAGTGAGAAATAAAACTAAGAACCATGTCTAGTTGGTTTTAATCCATGACAGCGAAAAGTCATTGACATCGAGCATAGAGAACTATGCTCTCTCTGCAAAGAGATACTAATACATGTCAATAACAAAAACCAGTCAAGTGCGAGTCGGGCTACTCGCGCGCCCAGGGTTCCGTACCTAACTACACAACATATTAACTTACAAACAAGTTTTGTTTTCCCTGGGACCGTTAGCGCCAGACCGACTCACACTTGGCTGGTTTTTATTATTTGTTGTTATAAGTATCCACTGTAAAGTTTGCTCATCAAACTGAACAACTTTTAGGTACAACGGGAGCAAAACCGACCGGAGCATAAAAAATCGACTGTTCAGGATACTAAACTGATCGCAGTTTGATCCCCTTTGAGTCGGGTAGGCCCGTTCCCGTTTCGCGTACAAAACTGGTACCTAATTTTGAATTTTATAAGAAATGCCACGATTGAAAAGGATAATTACCATTACCTTGGAAAGCACGATAATCCTTCTAACCTGTGTATACTTTCAGCTATCGTACGATTTGTATCTGTTCTTTGACCAATAGTTGATCATATACCTACATTCGCCAGAGATATGTATTATACAGGGTCCTTCTTAATATGCTGACACTTTTTTAAGGGTATGTTCAGACCATCAAACTGAACAACTTTCTCTATTGGACCAACATCGAAATCGCGAAAAAAAAATCTGCGGTCCCATACATTTGGCTCGAGTAGGTTTGCAGTTTTGTATGGAAGAGCTGATTTTTTTTCGCGATTTTTATGTTAGTGCCGTAGAGAAAGTGGTTCAGTTTGACGGTCTGATCATCCCCTTAAAAAAGTGTCAGCATATTAAGAAGGACCCTATATGTAGTACCTAGGCATACCTAGGTACTACATATAGGGTCCTTCTTAATATGCTGAGATTCATAAATCTCCATACAAAAAGATCACGGGAGTTACATTCCATGATAAAGTTTATATACGTGGTGATATCTGTTCTTCAGGATGATCAATATTAAACGATTTTGAGGGAGGGGGGGCTCCCCCCCCCTAATCTAATTTGCGGGGATATTCATAGAAAAATAATGACAAGTAAGTGCTTTGCTTTAATAACTTTTCCATACAAATATTCGGATTTCGGGGGGGGGGGGTATAAAACCCCATCTATCGCCCCCCCCCCCCCCTGGATCCGTGCCTGCTCACAATATAAAAGTATGTTATAAATGAATGATTAATCAAATTACTTGTTTCTGTTTTCTGTCTATTAATTATACTGGGTGAAACGTAACGAGGGATTCAAAGCTGCAATCAGACAATGAAAAAAAAAAAAAAAAGGTTGGACTGGACCTCCCATACAAAAGTGCGGATTAGCCGATCTATTTTCTATGGGTGGTCATGTTCCTTAGGGAAAGTTGTTTGGTTCCATTGTCTGAATGCAGCTTTGAAGGGAATTAAAATATAATTTTTTGAAGAAAAAATCGTTTCAACTGGCCGCCTTTTTTTTTTAGCTAAGCTTGGCCCCCCTCTATTTTTTTAATTAAGAACGACCTAAATAATAATTACCGCGACAGGGCCAAACTTTATCATGACTTGTAACTCCCACTTAAGGGATTCATACCTACTAATACGGCTCACGAGGTCGCGAGAACAATAAAGCGTGACCACACTCTCGCGCTCGGCCCTTTCCCGTGGTCCACCAATTTGGTGGAACATGAGCTGTACCTGTTGTTGTTATGATAGATTTGAAATAATATTTTACTCTGGGCCTTTCTCGTCTGTTCTTGGCGAGATTGCAGTGCCTGCTTTAAATTAAGAATGACTCACATGGTTTAGTTTGCTCCCCAACGCACTAGTGGCAGCTTGAATTTTATGAGATATAATGTTTCCAACGAGTGAGTTGTCAATCCTGGAGCCAACGCCGGGGTGGTTCTCCGGCTGCAAGGGCTGGGCGAGCTCCAAGTCGGAGGCGGCCTGGGGCTGGTCGTACACCGGCAGATCCACGCGCACTGGCTCGTCGGCCGGCGCCGGCGCCGGCGCACACAAACAGCCCAGCGCGAACATAACGACGAGAGAAGGTGTGTACATTCTGCAAGTTTGTTTAACTTTAAATCGGGGGTTGTATCATAAAAGTGTGCTTCTTTTGTGCTTCAACTAAACTTTGGGCCTATCCATTCATTTTACTTTCATATCATACAGGGTGTAAGGAAAAGTATCATTAACCTTTAAACCACATACTCTACCCATCAAACTGAACAACTTTTACTATGGGAGCAAACCTGTTAGAGAACACAAAATAATCAGCTGTTTCATACATTTGAGTCGAGTAGGTATTGCAGTTTAGTATGGAACAGCTGATTTTTTTGCTCTAACTGAAAAGTTGTTCAGTGTGATGGGTAGAGTATGCGTGGTTTAAAGGTTATTATACTTTTCTTTGCATCCTGTATAAGATCTAGATAGATGATGATGATGTGATGCATAGATAAGCAATTATATTATATGTATCCTAGGGGAACGTGTAATTTCTTTGTGCTATATACAGTCGGCGTCGGCGTCCGTCGGTGGAGCGTTCTGGAGAGGTATGGATACCCAATTATAGGGTTACGGGTTCGAATCCGCACGGACAACATGCCATGTATGTACCAATGAGTTTTCTAGAACACCAATGAGTTTTCTCAAACTGTGAAGGAAAACATCGCGATGAAACCTGCATACACTGAAGAAGAAATTCTGATGTGTATGTGAAGTCTACCAATCCGCATGGGGTACGCGAAGGGTATGCGTGGTGGACTGACGCCCATACACCCTCCCTGAGGGTAGGCCTGTGCCCAGCAGTGGGACGATCAAGAACGTAGCGAGGGTGGGGGGGGCAAGGGGGGGCCAATGCCCCGGGCGGCACTTTAATAGGGGCGGCAAATTCGGGAAAAATATCGATTGAGGTTTGCCTACAGCCTATTCGTAGACCAGAGAAAAGTTGAGCTCGCTTCGCTCGCTCTAAGTTTCTGTTTTAATTACTGTGCCTACACTTAAAATACTGAAGAGTTCTGACCACAGCTATGATGTAGTGCTAAAAATTTCAAGCTTGCTTCGGTCAATCCGTAGCTTACGTTACTTTGCACACGTGTTGTACGTAAAAAGCTCTGGCTCTAACCGATTCTTATTGAGGAGAAAAGTAGAAGTTTCTATTTTTGCATGAATAAACCAAAAAATCTGACTACAATAAAAAAAAATTCGGGCTCGCTTCGCTCGCTCAGTTTTTTTATGTAGGTCTTTTATAAAGATAGAGGGGCGGCAAAATCGGTTTGTGCCCCGGGCGGCAGAAACCCACGCTACGCCACTGGGGACGTTTATAGGCTGACGATGATGATGATGATGATGATGTATATTGATTTGATGTCGTACAGCCACAGATTATTTAATAGTTACTACGTACAGCTTGGCTTGGCCAGAAAGTCTACAAATTAGGAATTCAATCTAGAATTAAATAAACTTTTTCATTATCATGCATGACAACCAGTGCAGAGTTGGCGTCTTGGCGGGCCAAATTCATAATGACAGTACAATCACTGAGCAAGTAATCACTACGTTTAGTACAATCAGCGGGCCGCAACAGTGAATATTTTCTTTGCCGCAACCAAGAAGCTTCACAGAGGCAAAGAAAATATACACTACCGCGAAAAGAAGCGACACTCATGCATGTGTGCTCGTAAAACCGCTCGCGGCTATGTGTGCGGGTCGGGCGAGCGAGGGGGGGTGCGCAGTATGCGAGCGGGTGGGAAAACAGGTCATTGACCGCTTGAATTACATGGTTGCTCTTGCTCGCACGACTGCACGACTCGGCCGTTGAAATAGGTAAATATTTTCTTTGATTCTGCGAGCGAAGCGTGCGACGCCGACCAATATGTTATATTTTAGTTTTAGGATAATTATGTTCAGTTTGCTTTGTAACTGATTTATAATACCGAACATAAATAATATAATGACACAGGCTTAGATTAAAAACTGTTTACTATATCTATGGACACAGGTTAGTTCAGGGCAGGTTCAGGGTTAGTTTAATTCCAAAGCACAGCACAAAAGAGTAGGTATACAATTAGAAGGAGTAGGTACTTAAAGAGGTAGTTACTTTTCTCAAATAAATAAATGAGAAAATTATATCGTAATTTGCAAGTATACGTAGCAAAACATTTTTTTTATTCAATACTATTCTAATACATAGTTACAAGAACGATTTTAATTATTCATTTTATCGTAAGTGACAAGGTATTCATTTTATCGTAAGTGACAAGGCGTGTATGACCGACGCTCAACTTACGATAAATTAAATATTCAACAATTTCATTGTAACCGACAAGTACTGACATGTACAAATGAACATGTTTTGCAACTTACGATAAAATTTTCTCAATTTAATAAAATCGTAAATATCTGCCTTAGCCGTCTGTGTAAAAATATGGATATCATAATCTAGAGATTACTTGAATAAACCATATTTGTCACTTACGAGGAACTTAGTTCTTACCCAGGAACTGTTTGTGTGAAGTTAAAAAGGACATTAAAAAAATATACCTATAGCTTTTTGTTGTTAGTATAATCATAATCAGTGCTCCGTCACTCTTGTTTGACAGCTGCGAAAAGTACCTACAGCGTCGGCGCCAATTAGGTTTGTCAAAATATTTTTGGGAGGCCTAAATCGAAAACTATTTCGAGATAATTGTCTCAATAATTGTCGCGGGATATCACAATTTCTTGGTTGACATTCCACATATCCGCACCAAGCGCCTTTCTGAATCTTTTTTACCCGACTGCGCCAGAAGGAGGGTTATGTTTTTCGAGCGTATGTATGTATGTTTGTATGTCTATTTCTTTGGCACGGCCTACAGCCTAAGCGGCTCGATGGATTTTGACGTATGATGTGTCGTTAGATTTGTAAAAATCGTGAGAGTGACTTAGGCTATATTTTTTTATTATGGCATCTGGGAATTAAAAAAAAGAGGGGGAATAAATAATTTTTATTTGTAAAAATTTACAATATGGGTATCAAATGAAAGCTAGTAAACAGACGATTCCAAATATGTATACAACGTCTTAATGAATAAACTAAAAAGTAGTTTCTTTAGAATCAAGAGCAGAATCGAATTATCATGGTTTCAAAACAGGTAATTTTTGACAAAATATTAATTTATTTGTTTTTAAAATTTTTAATTTACCGAACCCGATGTCAGACCACCTCAAAAGCACACTCACCTTACTAACTACCAATACTAGATTATTAAAATATATCCATGAGTACGTTAGGTAGCGCTTTCATTTATTGCTGAAATGACAACAAATCATTTTTGCCTCAAAACTTAAAATGCAAATAACTTTAAATTTTAACTATCAAAATAATGAAATTATTGTTTCAATCTAATTATTTTGTTATAAATCAGTTGGGTAGTATGAGGTTTTGCGTTAATTCATTAACACGTTGTATATTGTAGTACTTTTATGCTACTATTTCGACATAGGACTAAAAAGTATGAAATAAACCAAATTATTACGAAAAACAAAAAAACCCGACTGCATAAAAAAACTGTTAGCTGAAAAGAGAAAAACAAGCTCTATAATCACTAATCAGCTATAACAACATTAATTAAATATAATTTGAATGTTATTATTAGGTAGGTATTGCAGGCGAGGACAAACCAAAGGAAGGTACCTAGGTATGTATTATACTTAATTCATCTTTGTCCCCGTTTGCGATACCAACCTAATAACATTCAAATTATATTTTACTTAATGTTGTTATAGCTGATTAGTGATTATAGAGCTTGTTTTTCTCTTTTCAGTTAACAGTTTTTTTATGCAGTCGGGTTTTTTGTTTTTCATAATTTATAATGCGCACAGACAAGAAGTGGAATGCCTTGCCTGTGTCAGTATTTCCGAGCACTTACAACCCGAATTCCTTTAAAGTACGAGTGAATAGGCATCTTTTGGGTAAGTTCGCTACATCTTCGACCCCATCTTTGTCTTGAGGACTGGCTTGAGGTCAAGAGCAAACCAATCAGTAACAAAAAAGAAAAATATTTTCTATGTTAGAAATTTCAAAATGAAAAGATTACAGATATTTGTAATAAAATAAAGTCGTTTTTCGGTCCGACTAGTGACGTCATTCGTTGGACCTGTAAACTTCTAGGTAAAATAAAAATGAACTTAAAATAACTGGCCATTAAGAAAAAAATTTAATTATATTCAATATGTCAGAATTTGACATTTGATGTTGCCGTTTCTGTTTCCAGTTGTAAATAAGTAAATTTAAAAATGTCGTACTTTACCTATATTTAATGACGATTTTACAAATGACTAAATACGAGTTATAAATTCTTTGCGACATCAATATGTATTAAATTCAACCTGATTATATTATTATCCAAATTATTGTCAAATTTTAAGGCATTATTCTAAACCTAGAAATCGATGAATGTAACACACAAACTATTTATTTTATTTTGAAACAATCGAATGAAAATTAATTACTTTAAATTTTAATGAATTGGAATTTACATACTACATGTTTATTCTAATCGTAACTTCTTACTCATTACTTCAAATTAAAATACATTTATCCCTTACGATGTGATTTTAACGTTTTATCGTGTCGCTTGTAGGAAACAATATTTTTGTAGGAATACCTACTCGATTCAAACGTAAGAGACAGCAGTTTTTTTTTTGTTCTGAAAGGTTTGCTCACATAGTAAAAGTTGTTCATTTTGATGGGTAGAGTATGTGGTTTAGAGGTTTAATGATACTTTTCCTTACACCCCGTATACACCACTAGTTTTAATTACTAACTACATTTTAAGGGTATTTTCATTCGAATATATAAAAAACCTTTCGTGCACCCCTACGCAGAAAATTAATTTCATAATTCTGTCTTCAGCGATTTAGGCTGTGAGCTATTTGTCGGTCAGTCAGCGGAACTGTTTTATAAGTATAGATGAATAAAAAACTAAACGCAAAAGACAGCAATAACATTTTATTTTGAGTGACAAATTCAGCGGGCAAAGCTCAGCTTACGATCTTCCTAAAAACGCTCGATAGAAGCGATGAATATGTTCCATACCTTCTATTGATTTTAATGTAAGTGCCTAAGCGTACAGTGAATTTGTTTAATCAGAGAAAAAAAATCGGAGTTCAGTGGTATTTTCAGGGGACTTACGACAAAATGTCCCTTACGACATTTGAAACGCAACTTGAGAGTTGTGCGCGTCGTATGCTGAATTTGTCGCTTACGATAAAAACATCAACAGTGGAAATTGCAAATGTCGTAAGGGACATTTTGTCGTAAGTCCCCTGAAAATACCACTGAACTTCGAATTTTTTTCTCTATCGATCTGTATTAAATCATGTTTTGATATCCCTTAAAATGAATGAGATACGAGGCCCATCGTTTTGTAGTAAGTTAAACTTTATGTCGTATAAGCAAGGAAAATTTCAACCTTCTTGCATATAAGTAAATGTTTAGGTTCAAGCTCTAATGTAATTTTTTGAAACGTCTTAAGTCTTTATAGTTACCAGCTGTAATACACAAACTAATTAGAAAGAACTACCTGTAATACGTTGTAAGTAACCCACCTACAAAATAATTATATTCTTTACAACATAAATTCTGTTAAAATAATTTTAAACTTGAAATGAACATTATTAACAATTCTAATTACTTAGTGTCATCCCCAGAGTATTAGTACCTATGTCTTTTATTATTTCCTTGCACCAGTGTAAATAAGGTTGTCTGGAAGAAATCGCTTTTTAGCGATAAGACCACCTTATTTGTAATTCTATATCTTTATTCAAATGTATATTCTGTTTTTTTCTGTTTCTGTTGTCTTGTTGTGTGTTGTCTCTGACTACCCCCTCGGGGAATATAGTCGTGAGCATATGCTTATGCTTATATTCTGTTTTGGTGTGCAATAAAGTATAATTGAATTGAATTGAATTGAATTGAATATTCGTTTTCCGCAAGTATCAACCCTATAGGTCACCGACGCTTGGGCTCACACGTACGAGGAGTGTCGTGGCTGTGACAGAGGGCCGCAACTGATACATAGTCTCTGGCCGCAACGAATATAATAATTGTAGAAAAAAAAATGCAATCTCTTCCCAGGAATGTTTATTCGGGTTGGGGGTAATTCTATGTGCAGATATAAAAAAATAAGGTAGGGCATGGAAAGACTAGACCTTCAATACTCAATACCTTGTCTCTACTCTGCATATTATCATCTAAAAAAACTGAACGAGCGAAACGAGCTCGATATTTTCCACATCATCATGTTTAAAACGGTGGTATTACTACATAACATGAGAACCTAAGTATTTTGTAACAGTCTGAACGCTTTCAGGCTGCATCAGGAAGCTGTTTCTTAAATTTGGATCGGGTCGCAAGAAAGTGCAGTGCGGGCCGCATGCGGCCTGCGGGCCCTAGAGTATATCCACAGAAGTCTGTGAGTACATCAATTATTATCAACTAGTACTCTTTGGACTATATAATTTTCTTTGGTGACAACCTTCCACCAACCTTCCATCTTTGCTTCCACGTACCAGACCACGTACAATAACAATAGATTAAAGATTTGTATAATGCTTGTATAGGTCAGGCAGAGGTCAGGTTTGGGTCAGGTATAGGCAAGAAGCTTGAAATGAAAATTTCAAGCTTCTTGGGTATAGGTCATAAAAACTTTATGGTATAGGTACTATAAATAGCAGATAAATAGTGATTCCATTCTCTTTGCTATAAATCAGTAAATCAGCGCGCGAAATAGTGATATTGAGAAATACATAAATAAACTAAATACGGAGAAAGCTCCAGGGGCGGATGGTATTCGTGCAAAACATCTTAAGGCAGTGAGTAAAGAGGTAGCGCCTGCAATTAGGAAATTATTGAATCAAAGCATTATCAACGGATCGTATCCTAAAAGTCTAAAGATGGGGGTAGTTAGGCCTATTTACAAGAAAGGAGAGCATAAGTTGTATTCAAACTACAGACCAATCACTATATTGCCATGTGTCAATAAAATAGTCGAAAAATTCATAGGTGATCAAGTACAGAATTTCTTCAAGAGTAGCAATACAATTTCAAGGCAGCAGTATGGATTTCAGCCAGGCAAAAGCACAACTCAAATGCTAGACAAATTTTGTGACGAAATAAACGGCCACTTAGATAATAAAAAACAAGTATTAATATGTCTGATTGATTATAGCAAAGCTTTTGACACTTTACTCCATAAACACATTATTGAGAGGATAGAGCAGTGTGGAATAAGAGGACCACTACTGAAGTGGTTTCATGACTACCACAAAAATCGACAATCTTTCGTCAGGCTGGGGGATGCCTAAACCTAAACGATACCTAAACGACACAATTACTTTGGTGCCCGCACAGCCAACTATATCATACCGAACCTTCTAAATACATTACCTACAGATACAAGAACAACTTTTGGACACACTCAATTTTTACATAAAATTAGAAAAATATATAAAAATAATGACAAACTGTCGCATGATGAAAAATAACATCCCGTATACTGTTCTACCCAGTCGCACTGCACAACAGGTTATTTTTTTCTTGTGATGGCTCGTGTCGTCTGCCCGGCCCGTCTCCGATACATAGCAGGATTACATACCTACTTACCTTATTATCTTTACTCGAGACTGCCTACCTAGATATTGTTTACAACTGATGCTATTAAGACGGGGCCGAGCATATCGCACTGGTTAATATTTAAGTATGTAGTTTTTTTAAAGCACTTAGCTAGTAACTATAATTGTACCTATAATCTATGTCAGGCTAGGCACAATGTAAACCCCTCGTAGGTTTAAGTGCCAGAACACCGATATTACCCATGTATTGTTTTTATGATGAACAAAATTATTTTAAAAAAAAATGTAGTATATTCCCAGTATTCCCAAGAAGCCTTGAAATCCCTGGAAAATTTCAAGCTTCTTGTCAGCTTCTTGTATATTCCTTATATGGCCAATTTCAAGATGTCCCTAAGTCCACTTAGGGACTTTATGTACTGGCAACACCATAATAAATAACAGCTCATTGTCTATGGTTCTGTCTATTTGAGACATTTGTAACAAGTTCCTAAGTGGTAGTTTTAAAATATATTTTATGCCCTAAGTCCACGTGATTCAGTTCAAGAAGTCCCTTAGTCTAAATGTCACTAAGTCCTTTTTCACTGTCACACCATGTCATTATTTTCTATACCGAACTGGAGTTTCAAGAATTTTAAGAGAAATGCCAGTCGATTGCTATGATGGCCAAATAAAGCGTAAATAAGCTAAAGTGAGAGATATAAAAAAGCTTTTGGAATATGTACCCGAACATTTAAGGAATTTTTACACAGAAGTAATCGAAAGTAACGAATATGGTGATCACGCTGCTGAAGATGTTGCTGACGAAATGGAATAGTTTTTCAGTTGGTGGGTTTTTAGTTTATAAGCACAATATTAGTAAGTAAGATTGTGATCTTCATTTTATTGGTCAATTAAAAAAATTATTAATAATTTACGGTATTTTATTATAAAGTATCAAGATAGCTTACTTATAAAGTTTCAAGACTGGTTACTCCGAGTTAGTTTTTCTCTCAGAAAACCTAAGTCCAACTCCCAGTTTATGAATGTCACTAAGTCCAGTATAAAATCCCTAAGTCCAGTATAAAAAGCCCTAAGTCCAAGATTTTTATGACCTAAGTCCATGAAACTTATTACGATTTTCTTAAACAAAATTAAAAAGATTTTATTTAATTTTAAATGTATGTAAATAGAAAACATTTTGGTGTCACAGATATATTTTTATTCCTTAAGATAGCATTTCAAAAGCAAAATTAAAAACTATCTTTGCATTTTCTCAAAAGTGTAAATACGGACTTAGTTACATCTTGAAATGGCCATCCAATTTGGTATATTACTTGCGCGAAAAATTCTTCGTCTATGATTCCCAATGATTCCCATAGATATATTATATGATTCCTTGCTATAAATCAAGTGATTCCATTATCTTTGCTATAAATATCCGTCAGGATCGATTCCATTCTCTTTGCTATAAATATCCGTCAGGATCACAGTCAACTTTGCTTGTCTTTGCTATAAATTCTTTGACATATCCATAATAATTCATCCATTCATAATTTTCTTTGGATGTCCTCTCTATATATTTTCTTTGGATGTCCTTAATAAAATAACAAAAATAATTCACCATTTAAAATTTTAAAGTATTTATGGATTAAGCACGATGTACCTACCTAAATTTGGTTAAAAAAATCCCATCGGTTTGATTATATCTCTGCAGAGAAAACACAATAAGGTTAAAATTACCTGACACCCTGCCTAAAATCACGCAAGCCTGGCATCATGGAGATGCCAGAAGTGACCAGATGTTTCGGGATATTTCCACCGAGGTACGCCTGCTATCTAATAGCTATATTCGGTCTTTCGTCGGGAGGCGTCGGCTTAGCTGGAATTATTTTGTACGGGCTCCTCGAGGCCAGCATCTTGGGGAATTTTTTAGAATCGAAAACTAAAGACGAATCTGTTAAAAAAGTAATCTTGCTGACTATTGGATTATCGTCTCTTCTGATGTGTGCCGCTAACACTTTACTTTTTCTCGGCACGATCTCTAGATCGCGCGGAGCAGTCCTATCAGCGATGTGGGTCACCTTAGCCATGTGCTTGCTACTTATCGCCGTTACGATAGTTGCTCCATTGTCTTGCTACTTTATTGAAACAATGTGTCTTATAAAAAAGGTTTCATTTGCTGTAATGGTATTAAGTTTTATAGTGGTGGCCGTGTTTATACAAGTGTGGATTTATTTTAGTGTGGTTATGTACAGTTTTTCTTTGGATTTGTAACATTTAAATAAATATCACCTGTTATTTTAAAAACGTAATAATCAAACAATAAATATTAGATCGCAAATTAATTGTTTTGATTGTACCTATAAAAAAAAAGTACTCTTTGCCTATAGGTACTAGTATTTATTCTGTGCCTATAGGCAAAGAGTACTTTTCAAAAGTACTCTTTATAAAGAGTACTTTTGAAATAAGTGTTTAACCAATAGTGTTTTACCAAGTGTTTTTGTAAAATTACATAAATCAGAAGATGATCAGAAGAAATAATTTCCGGAGTTTTGGAACTTTTTTTAAATGTTTCTTTGGTACGTAAGATTGAAGAAAAAAAAAGTCCTGGTGAGGTGAGGTGAGCTCGAGGAAAGGGGGAGGGGGAGGGGGTGGCTTTAAAGGTGACTTTTTTCAGTTTTTCTATTATTTGTCGAAATCTGAAAGTTGTGTCGAAATGTTTAGCATGGACAAATTAAACCTGACAAAATTTTCTACAAAACAAGTGGTATGCATTTTTGTCATAGAATTAAGCTTTGCAGTGAAAAACTCAAAAATCGCACTCCAGATTCAATAACAAAAAAATTCAACCGCCGAAAAAACTGAAAAGCAAAAAATAATAATTTATTTTACCTTAATAACTAAATTCTTATACTAATGTAAGTAAGTATATCAAAGTATATAATATTATTTTGCAATTATTTTGAGTTTTTAATTAACCTTAATAACTAAGTTCTTAAACGAATGTAAGTATACCTAAGTAATTTTGAGTCGGCGCCAAACAAGAAAATTAATTAATTGCGTGATGCGCGCCAGCAACCCGAACGGACACACACCACGTAACGTAACCAATATAACATCACTATCCACACAGGCCCTGTACCCGGACTTTCGATTTTCGATATATCGCGACTGTTTCGGTCCGGACTTCATTGTAACAGAGTTGACATTGGAACGAAAACGTTCACGTAATTGTGAAGTTCGAATGTCCGAGTAGAGGCCCAGGTGCATACGTCCCGTCTCGTTGCTAGTGGTCGTGCTGAGAGCGCATTTTTTTGGAATGTTAATGTTAATCCCTGAAGATTTCACGTTGCATTGTTAATTTCATTTTGGTTATTTCTTTAAATTTAAGGTTATTTAGTGATCTTTGTTCATGGATTGTTTGGCGCCGACTCAAAATTACTTAGGTATACTTACATTCGTTTAAGAACTTAGTTATTAAGGTTAATTAAAAACTCAAAATAATTGCAAAATAATATTATATACTTTGATATACTTACTTACATTAGTATAAGAATTTAGTTATTAAGGTAAAATAAATTATTATTTTTTGCTTTTCAGTTTTTTCGGCGGTTGAATTTTTTTGTTAAAAAGCTTTTATTTTATAATTTTTTGTGGCTATAATCTTCTAATTGCATATTCTTCTAATGCATAATTTTCGATTACTTTTAAAATAGTACACATTTTGGCCCAATCATTATTATTATCAATTGAGCAAATGTCTTGGAAAATGGCTACGCTTAGAAAGCTTTCGTAAACGCGCGCAATCAACAAAAGTTACTGCAATATAAAATGCTGAAAACTAAATTTAATAATAATAAGCAGCAAGAAATTCCTTAATCGTCTTATTAAGAATTAGTTTAGTTGAATATTTTTTCCTCCTATCCTCCACTTGTGATCCACTTATCCTTGTGCTTATAAAGTGATCCCAAGACGTAAGTCGTAGGGCTGGATAAGTGGGTGTACATAAACATTTTATTATAATTATTTTGTCACACGTATTCATCCAACCCCTGTCTACACACACCCACAAACACACACACCCACACACACACACCCCACACACACAAATACAAACACATCCAAACACACCAACACATGAGCGCGCTTTAGCGTGCACTGTGCACTCATATGCAACAGATCTCTGCGTACCCTCTGGCCTTATGGCAAAGTATGTAACTATATAAGGAAGCTGATGCTTTAATCACAGTTTTACTTTTTAAGCATCAGCAGCTGATTTTTGAGGAGTTCTATTGTATATCTCCCTTTACCAGATCTTCACCAAATTAAAATGGGACCACCTCTGAAGTATGACCTAAAAGGGAACATGAACACGAATCATTTATTTCAATAGTCGATGATATGCTCTAGATCTTTGAGGAGTTCTATTGTCTATCTCCGAAGCCCTTTACCAGATCTTCACCAAATTAAAATGGGACCACCTCTGAAGTATGACCTAAAAGGGAACATGAACACGAATCATTTATTTCAATAGTCGATGATATGCTCTAGATCTTTGAGGAGTTCTATTGTCTATCTCCGAAGCCCTTTACCAGATCTTCACCAAATTAAAATGGAACCACCTCTGAAGTATGACCTAAAAGGGAACATGAACACGAATCATTTATTTCCATAGTCGATGATATGCTAGAGGAGTTCTATGGTCTATCTCCGAATCCCTTTACCAGATCTTTATCAAATTGAAATGGGATCACCTCTGAAGTATGACATACCAAACAAAAAAAAATTTATCAATATCGGACTACTGTGTAAGAAGTTATCGGATCATTTATTTCAATCGTCGATGATATGCCATAGATTTTTTGCGGAGTTTTGTTGTCTATCTCCGAAGCCCTTTACCAGATCTTCACCAAATTAAAATGGGACCACCTCTAAAGTATGACCTACTAAACAAAAAAAAATTTATCAAAGTCGGACTACTCTGTACAAAGTTATGCGTGTTCATACATAAAACAAAAAAAAAAACAAATATACGCGTCGACTTGAGAACCTCCTCCGTCTTTTGTTTTTTCGTCGGTTAAAAACGTCTCAAAACCCAGGCGAAGTTACGGAGTTTTACGGTACTTGATGATGATGATGAAGAAAAAACAATTAAGTTAACATACAATCGCAGGTACATACAGTATGTTGTTTTGTTCTAAGATTCTTTATTCTACGCATACAACATAATCATTTACGAACAAATAAAATATTGGTCATGAAGTGCGATTTTTGAAAATCATACGAGCGACTTGGCAGTAGAAAGATGCATAATCTCCATAGTAATTTTGACATTTTCTACTGCCAAGTCACTCGTTTGATTTTCAAAAATCGCACTTATGTTCTTATTACATCAGAAACATAGGTAAGGTAAGGAAGTAGTAGGTAAGCAATTAAGTACGTTTTATTGAACATTACTTAAATTACGTTTACTAATAATCAAATAAGTTAATGGAATATGTAAGATATTACTAAATTAGGTAGAAAGTGGAGAACGAGAATCTGCAGTATTAATTTTAGCTTAACGTTTAAAAAAGACCTAATTAATGTATCATGCCTTATCCGTCAGTCGCTTTGACAATTATGGAAGAAAATGGGGTGGTCCCGTTGGGGCCTACACCGCCCTCGCCCTCTGCTGCCTCTGGATAGGACCAATCCTTTCCATCAAGTGTGTCTGTGATATCTGCCATAAATAAATGTAAAACAAGTGCGCGAAGTTACTGTAACGGGTTACAGTCCGCTAGCACTTAGAATAGGATTCGGCTGTCGGGTGAAATCGGTAATGTTCGTATTATATGGTATTATACAGGGTGTTTGGTGCATCGTTGGCCAAATTGAAATGGTAGATAGGAGGGGTCATTGACTAAGTATTTCGCCACGTCCGCGTCCCCGAAAAAAATTTCCGCATCATAGATTTTTTTAGGTCAATTTTTTAGGGGTTTTCTCAAAAAAGTCAGAAAGCCAGCATTTAAGCTTGAATAAAAAAAAAGTTGTAGGTACAAACCCCAAATTTTATTTTTATTTGGATGTCCAATATTTTATGGTTCTACTAAAATTTTAATTACATGGATGCGATCTCTAGTTTTTTTTTATTGATCTTAACTTTTTTGAAAGAGGAATGAAACTCAACTTTGAATTACAATTTAAAAAAAACTATAAGCGCCCGAGTCGCCTGATTTTTTAAAAGCTTCTCTAGTCTATCCTCTTTATAACGATATGCCATATGCCATGAAATCCGTCCTCTAACTTAGTTTAATTAATAATTTTGCGTGTCGGGGCGCGTTTTGGCCAATCTACACTAATATTATAAAGAGGAAAGATTTGTACCTATTTTTGTATGTTTGTATGTTTGTAATGAATAGTGTAGGACTTCTTATAAAGATAAGGGGGCGGCAAAATAATGTTGTGCCCCGGCGACAGAACAGAAACCCACGCAACGCCACTGTTTGAACCACGAGCGAAGCGAAGCGAGTGGTTCCTAGAATCCTTCGCTTGCTCGGGTTTCAATACAAGTACTCGCGCCAAAAAGCAATTTTGAAGCCTTGCATAACAAATAACTAAGTGTTTCAAGATTTTATTTTATCACTTTGTCGGCGTGATTAATATGTATAGCCATGCCAAATTACAGCTTTCTAGTACTAAGCGTCTCTAAGCCGCGGACAGACAGACGGACAGACGGACGGACATGGCGAAACTATAAGGGTTCCTTGTTGACTGCTGAACCCTAAAAATTTATCCCTATTTCCCTTGGTCACGCCATCACCGTCACTCGGGAACGGCTTGATTGAACGACCGATTTGGTTAATTTTGGTTTTGTAATATTTGTGGAAGTCCAGAGAAGGGTTATACGGTAAAAAAATGGTCAAGTGTGTGTCGGGTAAAGAAGGGGCCTTGCAACGCTTACCGGGCACAGCTAGTAATCAATAATATATGAAATAATGTTGTGCTTAAGTGGTGCAAGCCTAATTAAACAATCATTATAGAACCTACTATTAAATATTATCCTTACATTTGTCCTATGGCCTAGGGCCTAGCCTTATTGTAATGGCCATTTGGCCAAATAAAATATTACTAATATTTAAAAAATAAACACTACCTATTAAAACCTTTTAACTAAAGCTATTACAACATTACGCAAGGCGACTTAAATCCAAAATAACTTGATTATTGAAAGTAAAATTCGCACGTGCTCGATAAACTTGATGAACAGAACTCACTTGCATGCAGCCCGCGGCCCGGTCTGCTGTCGACTTGGATGCTCGCACGTCACTTGACCACTGCTGCTTCGTACGGCTGCGCTTGCGCACTTTCACGCGTTACGTCATTGAGCCTTGGCACTTGTACCACATAGCTGGGATGGTGGATGTGCCTAGTGTGGTCTTAACTGTGTTGCGTTGACAAATATTATATTGCTTATTCATATATTTATAATATTAAATTTTAGTCTCTATTCATTTCTTTCGATATGTTTAAAGGATTCCATTTTATTTTTATATTATTACTACCTAGCTTTTGCCCACGTCTTAATCCGCGTGAAATTAGAATACTATCGAAAAATCCTTTCTTATTGCATCTCTACATCCTACGTAGAATCTATACCTATTCAAAATTTCGTATAGGTATATATTTTCTTACCAATTCCGGCTCGTATTTTAGACACTGGCACTGGCGTGGGCAGAGCCCTGGTGTCCAGAGTTTATTCAGACCGCCTTACGGCCTCTGACATGGTTTTTATGTAACGACTACCACCAGAGATAGTAGCCCGGACCAACGGCTTAACGTGCCATCCGAAGCACGGAATCATCTTTCTTTTCAGACAATCAGGTGATTCAGCCTGCAATGTCCTAACCAACTTGGGAAAAACGCACAAAGTGACATATCAATACGTCGCTGACGATGCAGACTGGCCTATATCTTGTAAAATGTCGAAATTGAGTTAAGACACAGAAAACATTATCTATAACGCTGCAAAGGGACTTCTTTCTAACTTAATAAATACCCGAGATAAAATCCAACCCTATCTCAACTAACCCTATAAAGATTCTAATTCATTTAACAATCGGGGAAGAAAAATGGTTTTTGTGCTAAAAAAAAAAAAAAAAACATAAAAAAAAAAAACAAAAAAAAAAAACAAAAAAAACAAAAAAAAAAAAACAAAAAACAAAAAATGATAAAGGGCAGTTTGCATCGTCAGCGACGAATAGGTATCCCCCGTGGGAATCAAACCCACGACCTCCATGTCAAGAGCCCACAAAATAATGGTCTTTAGTGAAATACACTTTTTTACAGGAATTTTTTCAGTTCAGGTCATTGGAAGGGGAAGAAGATAATTTTTTAACTCGGGATTTTTTAACCGCCTTCAAAAAAGGAGGTTTCTCAATACGACCGTATACATATATACAACGTGTTAATGAATTAACGCAAAACTAGAAAGTAGTTTGTTTAGAATCGAGAGCCGAATCGAATTATCATGGTTTCAACATGGGTAATTTTTTTCAAAATATTAAATAATTTTTTTGTAAAATTTTAAATTTACTGAACCCGATGTCAACCCACCCCACGGGCACACCCACCCTACTTACTACCATTTATAAAAGATTATAAAAATGTATCCATGAGTACGTTAGCGCTTTCATTCATTGCTGAAATGATGAAAAATCATTTTTGCCTCAAACCTTAAAATGCGAATAACTTTAAATTTTAACTAGAAAAATAATGAAATTATTGTTTCAATCTAATTATTCTGATATAAATCAGTTGGGGTGTATAAGGTTTTGCGCTAATTCATTAACACGTTGTATATAATTTTTTAATATTTGGTCGCGGATAACTTCATTGTTTATGAACCGATTTTGATGATTCGGGTGGTAATGATAAGGAAACCAGGATCTGATGATGGCATCCCAGATAAATCGAGGGGAACCTTCGAAAATCGTAGTGCCGACTAGTGCGTTTGTTAATTTTAAGCACTACTATTCAAACAAAAAATTTAAAATCTTGACTATTATAAAACTGTAAATTTTTGAAAAAAGAATTTAGTTTGTTTGTTTGTTTGTTTGGGTGTTTGTTTGTTCGAGTATCACGCAAAAACTACTGAACCGATTTTGATGAAACTTTTTTTGTTTGGTAGCGTAATATCTGACTTAAAATCTGGTATTTAATTTATGCGGACGAAGTCGCGGGTAAAAGCTCGTATATTATATTTTTGTTTAAATTTTGATTATTTCCAAGTCATTTTTAAAAGTTAATAACAAAAATGTTATTGATACATAAATCCAGAAAAAAAAATGTTTTCTTTTTTCTAAAAACAATTAGATTAGTTTTAAGTAGGTAATGAGCATTAGTCATTACTAATGTAATGACTATTGAGTTAAGCTCCTTATTAACGGTAAAGCGCAAAAGTAAAGACCCTATTTGGTTCAGGTTTGGTTTGGTTTGGTGCCAGTACTTTTGCGCCACCCTATATATAATCATTTTTATAAGATTTGTAACGTAGTTTAACGTGAGTTTAAATCTGTGTTTTAAACGTTTGCGTAGATTTTAAACATAGTTTTATTATGAGCACGTCTCGTAGGTGGCGCGTTACGGAGAGGTATGGACACTCAATCATGAGAGACCGGTCCGGTTTCGAATCCGCACAGACGATTTGAACTGTACCATTGAGTTTTTCTTTATGTACGTAACAGTGGCGGACTAAGCCCGTCGGAGGCCCGGGGCGGCAAAACTAAATGAGGCCCCCCGGTCTTTCCAGAAATTGATATCTACAATTCTTTCGAGCCGTGGCAAAAACTTGTAGGTAGCATGTATTTTGTCCCAGGGATATCCAGGTCCTACAATATGGAGCGAGCGAAGCAAGCCCGAAATTCGTACAATGTAAAATCTAGAGCGAGCAAAGTAAAGTCGAGATTTTAAAGCAATATGAAAATATATCGGACAGAAAACCTAGAGCGAGCGAAGCGAGCTCGAGATTTCACTGAATTCTGGAGCGAGCGAAGTTAAGTGAGTTCGAGATTTTACTCAGTGGAATAAGATTTAAATCCTGGAGTGAGCGTAGCGAGCTAGAGTTTTTTTACGACCTAAAATCTGGAACGAATAAAGTAAGCTCAAGATTTAACTATACTATGAAAAGAAAAAGACATACCATCCAAAACCTAGAGCGAGCGAAGCGAGCTCGAGATTTCACTGAATTCTGGAGCAAGCGAAGCGAGCTCGAGATTTTTCTTCATTATAACTCGATTTTTTCAGCTCATGCCGAAATCGAGGCGATTGATGTAAACAAATAGCTGAAATGAGCTTATGCTTATAATAACTCTATTGTAGAGCTCATCTTGAAATAGAGTAGTATATTCGTGTATAAAATAAAACCGGAGCGAACGAATGGAGTTCTATAATTATGACTGGGCTGTAGCAAGAACTCTGTCTCAAAGTACAGAAAGCTCAAAAAAGTCAAGCGAGTGAAGCAAGCTCAAATTTTCGAAATACATTCTGATTCCAACCACATTGACTTTTCAAGAAGCGAGCTCATAATTATGCTAACTGCATAACAACTTGAAAAAGATTGAGCGAGTGAGCGAGCTCGCAAATTCGCAATATTTTGGACTCTATTTCCTTCTTTGACTTTCAATGACTAACGTACGAGGCCTCCAACTTCAAACTGCAGTCCCAGTACCGGAGTCCCAGGCCTCCTGAGCGAGCGAAGCGAACTCATAATTATGGTAACTGCATAACAACTTGAAAAAGATTGAGTGAGCGAAGCGAGCTCGCAAATTCGCAATATTTTTGACTCTATTTCTTTCTTTGACTTTCAATGACTAACGTACGGGGCCTCCAACTTCAAACTGCAGTCCCAGAACCTGTTATGGCATCTTGAGGCCCGGGCCTCCAACTCCAAACTGTCTTTTCTTGCTATATAAACGTCATTATTTTGGATTTGATTAAAAAGGGATTCTCTTCTCGAGATTCGGAGGCCCCCCAGGACTTAGTCCGCCAGTTCCCCTTAGTCCGCCAGTGGTACGTAATGACCACTGCTCTCAAACGGTGAAGGAAAACATCGTGAGGAAACCTGCATACGCTGAAGAAGAAATTCTGAAGCGTATGTGAAGTCTACCAATCCGCATTGGGCACACGTGGGAGAGTAGGCAAATGGCCTGGAGTGCGATTTTTGAATATCAGACGTTCAAAACGAGTAGTAGAAAATGACGTAAAATCGATGATTTGCCATTTTTGAATTCAACTTTCTATCACTCGCAACGAGTGCTCCGAACCACTCGTAACCAATTCTACCACTCGAATGTTTGACGTTTGTAATGTTGTCAGACGTCAACAGATTTAACTTTTTTTCTACGTTCCGTTAACCCATAATTTTGGCGGTAAAGTCCGATTTGAAATGTTACTATGAAAACCATTCATTCGTTCGTTCGTTCAATTGAAACATTTTCTGTGTGAATCGAAACGGTTTTGGCACATCCGAACGATTTCAAAAATAGAGAAAAACGTAACCACTCGGAATGAAAATCTCAATTCGTATGCGAATGTCAAGTCGCTCATATGATTTTCAAAAATCGCACTCCTGCAATGGGACGTATAAAGCTGAGGCTGACGATGATGAGCTTATTACTTTGACCCTCAGCAAATAACTCATTAGCGCTCGCTTTCGCTTAGATACGCAAAGTAACGAGGACGGAGGCAAGTTTCTATTTTTTCGGTGGCATGCTAGGCCCACTGCACTGGCTGCTCTACGCAGTCAAAGAGGGAGAGGTTGTATGGTACGGCACTGGTATTGTATCTATGATAATACCATCTATACCTTCGAATATTACAGTATCCGATTCAAAATACCTCTACAATACCTATTCTGTTTTGTCATATAAGATTTCTAATAATGTTAAAATAAGGTGTTGTAGTCAAAGGTGGTACCTTCGCCTAATGCTTGCTAATTTATGCATAACTGAGTCAAAGGTCAAGACTGCGGAGACTTACCTATCATCTCTGGGAGTAAACGTGACCTATTGGCCGACACTATGGACATTGTTCTTGTCTTAGACAAAGCACGAATCTTTAATTAGTCACCGACACCAACCAAACTAATGGCGTTGAGTCTTTGATTAAATTAAAATAGCTAAAGATAGGTGACGCTCTTTCATTACATATTACATACTCGAACAATGGTCTGATTTTCATGTATTTTACGAGTGAAAAGTGAGATTTGTTTTTTTCTGTTATTTACAACGAGTAAAAGCACACGAAGGCATTACCTTTATTCCGCCTAAAATCAATAAAAACCGGTCGAGTGCTAGTCTGGCTACTCGCGCACCGAGGGTTCCGTACCACACCACCACAGAACACAACATTATTAAATTAGAAAAATAAAACTTTTTTTACCAGGACCTTTAGCGCGAGACCGACTCACACTTGGCCGGGTTTTAGTATTTGTTATTATTCTGTAGAGTTTGCTGTATAATCACAATCACACTAAGTTTGACGCTTGTATGTATTACCGTTTTTACGATAGAGCGTGAAGAAAAAGTTGATAAAAACTAGTTTCTTGTTGAGAGCCCCCCTTAATTTAACTTTTTGACATTCTTATAATTTGTTAACAAATCCGCCGCAATAACGCATAATTTCAATATTAGTTATAGCCCTAAATAGGTAGGACAGACGGACGGATAGACGGACGGACAGACGGACGGACGGACGGACGGACAGCGTAGGCTTAGTAATAGGGTCCCGTCTTCACCCTTTGGGTACGGAACCCTAAAAGCCTCGCCATGTTGCGGAAAATCATTGGAACGAATTTTTGTACTTGAAACATCGTCAGTAATGGTTATAGTCGATTGTAGCGCCCCCAAATCTGTATTTTTTCTGGTCAGGCTTTTAAATTGCGTTTTGGTTGAGGTGTTGTTTGGTTGTTTGAACATGAGGCCAAGTAGGTGCCAAATTAAAATTATGTTTACAATATTTCGACGTTTTTAATACTTATTTGGTTTGGTTATATTTTTTGAATTTTTAACTTTTTGGCATTTTTATTATTTGTTAATAAATCCGCCGTAATAACGCATAATCTGAGAAAATTTACGGTTATAAAGTTACAGCCAGCCCTAAATAGGTAGGACAGACGGACGGACGAACGGACGGACGGACGGACGGACGGACGGACAATGTAGGGTTAGTAATAGGGTCCCGTTTTCACCCTTTGTGTACGGAACCCTAAATAAGTATCTTAATCACACAATGCCGTTCGGATTGCGACTAAGTTAATTAGGCAACGGGGGCTCAATTTATGCGGTACATGTGCTATAGGCTAGTCACCTATCTTCCGCTGTTTTAATTACCTAATCAAAGCGTTGAGTAGGTTTGGTAAGTAGCTAATAGTGGAGTCAAATTAGGGCCAAAATGCTATGTATGACCTCGCTATAGTCGCAATCCAAGTACTTTGAGTAAACTTTTGTGAAACCTTCTGAATCATATTAGTTACATTATATACGAAAATGTTTACCCATTTTTTTCTACCGCTCTCCATTATTCCGAGGGTTCCGCACCACCAAACAATACATAGTGTTTTTTAACTAGGACAGTATGGGGAAATCAAAAACCATAGGAGATACAGTAGGGAAGTCTTACGAACCCTTAGGACTTTTTTTGTGAACACAATTTTGGCATAGTAAATTTTTGGTCAAGCGTGAGTTTCCATAAATATGTAAAAAATTTAAATTTTTTTACAGAGTAGGCATTGCAGTTTAGTATGGAACAGCAACATTTTTTTTATTTCTCTTTTGCGCCCATTTCAATTGTACCTAGATTGTTGTCTAAATCGCGAAAAGAAATCAGCTATTCCATAAAACTGCAAATTGCAATCCTACTCTACCAAAGTTGGTTTTCTGACTGACTTGTCCAATTTTCTAGTAATTTTTAACACGCTATCTAATATTAGCTTCACCTGTATGTAAGAAAATATAGGATGTCGATTTTAACCTAACTAACCTAATTAATGTATCGATTTGAAACTTTGCAGGTTTATGTAGGGTGATGGAGTCAAGAGATGAATAGTGGATATATATCTTCAATGGGTAAACCACTCGAGCTTAGTCTCATTTGCTTTGTTTATTTATTATACCTACATGGTGTCTCGGAACTCATGATTGAGCCAGAAGGTGGATAGTGGAACTCTTCAACGGCTTCTAGTAAATCCCTCGAGTTTGGGCTCGTTTGGTTTCTTTTGACGAGTCCGATACAATAAACATTGTGTCGTGGATCTGATGATGGAGCCACGAGGTTGATAACTGGAACTCTTCAACGGCTAGTAGTAAACTACCTAAAACAAAACGCTTTCGTCATGCATCGGCTCGACGTAGGGAGACAAAAGCGACAGTCGACGTTCAGAGACTCACTGTTGGGAGACTCGACTCGAAGGGAATGATTCAGTAAACCCGTCGAGTTTGGGCTCGTTTGATTTGTTTTGACAGGTCCGATGCAATTATTATCTATGGATGCAATATACATGGTATCGTGGAGCGGTGCTCTGTCAAAATAAATTTCTCTAAGGACCATTACCTACCTAAATATTTATCAAGGTAAATAATACGTCGACCTCAAAAAAATTGCGTAACTTACCTTATCCCTTAGTCATCTTGATCAACACTCACAGGAAAACATGGGTTGGTCCATTCTAAGCCGCAACCACACTGCCAGGACCATACACTAATAGGGAAGCAGTACACCAAGTACCAGTATCAAAATGAATGAATCATCCTTTAAAACATCTACAATCCTTATTGAGGAATAAAATAATAATGCTAAATAGACAAGGTTAGAAATTCGTTTCAGCTAGTTGCGCCTGTACTAACGTAGTTAGCATTTTACTCTAAACACGATTTTGCTATTTACCTACTTACCTGGACTGTACACATTATACAGGGTTTAAACTTAAATACGTTACATACTAAAGGGGTGCTTCACATCAAATAGAACAGATTTTACTATGAAATTGCGAAAAAAATGGGCAGCAGCACGCACATAGATTATATTATGTTCTGAATCAACACATAGGATACCTATCTACTTTTTTAAGTTCCACGCAGACCGAGTCGCAGGTAACAAGCATACTTTAATAAATAACATGATACTCAAACACAACTAGAGTAGAGTATACTCAAACTCATTCAATAGAGGTTGTGGCAAGCACCACGCCCTAATTTTATTCGCCCTAGTTTGATTTTGAAATTTCAATAATGTGAATGTATTTAATTTTATTTTCGTTTCAATTTGTGTTTGTTTATTTAATTTGCCTATAGTCTTAAAAATCTAATATAATTTGCCTGGTTTGATTTTGTAATTAAATAATGTGAATGTACCGCATGTATTTGATGAAATCGCATATAATTTTAAGTTAAAAATAGTATTTAATTTACCTAAGCTTGAATCTGCAATGTGAATAATGTGAATGTTATACTTAATTAATTTTAATTTATGTTTGTTTAGTTTATGATGATTATTTTATGATGATTGCCCTTACATTTTTTAATTTTGCATATTGATTTAACACTTAGGTATACCTAAATGTTGCTGTGCCCTTACAGGGTTCATGTTTGATACTTACTAACCTAGCATAAGACCAAATGTTACAACATGAGTGCAATAAATGATTCTATTCTATTCTATTCTATTCTATTCTATTCTCCACCCCCCGAAATCAGTTGTATGGATCAGTGATTACAACTTTAATTTTGTCATAGTTATTTAATGAAAATCGTGGGTTTTGGTGTGGGGGGGTAGTGGGTAGAAAACTAAAAAAAAACATTCTTTATTTTATTTATTAACAAAATGCAACGTGAATAAATATCTCAATGTCCCAGAAGTAGCTTGCCTTGCAAGCGTGCATAGATAAGTCAGGAAGTAGGTCGGAGTCGGTTCTAAGTTATAGAATATGCTAAGAATACCTAATAGAATAGGGGATCGGACAATTAGCAACTCTTAATCGAACGTCAAAACGCGCGCGATGTATGAAAAAACTGGCCAAGTGCGTGTCGGACCACGCCCAGGGTAGGGTTCCGTAGTTGCCCGTTACAATATAATATGGACTTAGAGGAGGCTTATTGTTTTATACTATAGTATAGTATACTATACGTTTTAACGGCTAATAAAGTCTAAAAAGAACATTTTATTATTTGGTCGACTATTAATCGTAAACTTGTAAAACCTACTTAGCGGTGATAGTTTTTCTTTTAAATTCTTTATATATGCTATTGCCTTGAATTTTTTCACATCTCCAACTACAACCGTTTAATTGGGAGAGGGGGGGGGGGGGGGACACTTGACTCTAACCAAAATTTTCGCTTTAAAGCTTAATATTTCGCTGACGGATCCATAAATCGAAAAATGGTTTTCCCAAACCCACAATATTTTTAAAAGACCTATCCAACAATACCCCACAACATGGGATAGAAGAGAAAATAAATTCATCCCCACTTCACGTGCAGGGCGGTAGATACCCTAAAAAAATTTTTTTTTCAATATTTTATTTTACCACTTTGTCGGCATTTCTAGTATTAAGCATCTCTGAGCTAAGCCGCGGACAGACGGACGGACAGACAGACGGACGGACAGACGGACGGACATAGCGAAACTATAAGGGTTCCTTTTTGACTTCGGTACCCCAAAAATGACATTGGCTTCAATTGTTTCACATCCAAAATATACCCAAATAAACTTCGTTTGTATGGAGCATAGTTATTGACAACTTAGTAAGTCAAGCTTTAAGAGTTTTCTATAGTGATTTCAAGCGTCGGGAGGCCGCCCACCTGCAAGATGGGTCAATGATATTAGGCGAAACGCGGGTCCCAACGCAACGGGATGCAGAGTGCGAGGAACAGAATATCATGATGTTCTGTTCCTCGCACCATGGACAATCAAATTAAAGATTGAAAAATTCAGTCTCGGGAGGGACTTGAACCCGCACCCTTCCAAACCGGGGAAGCACAACATGGCTGTAACATGTTTAAAATCAATAATATTTGAAATCATGGACAACTAAGTAAACTTATAGTTTCGCCATGTCCGTCCGTCTGTCCGTCTGTCTGTCCGCGGCTTAGCTCAGAGACGCTTAGTACTAGAAAGCTGTAATTTGGCATGGGTATACATATTAATCAAGCCGACAAAGAGGTAAAATAAAATCATGAAAAATATTTTTTTTTAGGGTCTCTCCCCTACACGCGAAGTGGGAATGGAATTTTTTTTTCTCGTCTACCCCGTGGTGTGGGGTATCGTTGGATAGGTAATTTAAAAATATTATGGGTGTGGGAAAACCATTTTTCGATTAAGGGATCCGTTTGCGAAATATTAAGCTTTGAAGTGAAACATTTTGTTAGAGTCAAGTGTCTCCCCTACCTGCCAGCTAAACGGTTGTTTCTGGATATATGTAAAAATTCATGACAGTAGTATATACAACGTGTTAATGAATTAACGCAAAACTAGAAAGTAGTTTGTTTAGAATCGAGAGCAGAATCGAATTATCATGGTTTCAATATAGGTAATTTTTTTCAAAATATTAAATATATTGTTTGCAAGAATTAAAAATTTCTGAACCCGATGTCAACCCACCACACGGGCACTCTCACCCTACTTACTACCAAAACAAGATTATAAAAATGTATCCATGAGTACGTTAGCGCTTTCTTTCAGAGCTAAAATGATAACAAATCATTTTTGCCTTAAAACCTAAAATGCGAATAACTTTAAATTTTAACTATCAAAATAATGAAATTATTGTTTCAATCTAATTATTTTGTTATAAATCAGTTGGGGTGTATGAGGTTTTGCGCTAATTTATTAACACGTTGTATAACGAAATTAAAAGGAAAATTATCACCGCTAAGTAGGCTTTACAAGTTTACGAGTAATAGTTGATCAACTTATAAAATGTACTTTTTAGACTTTATTAGCTGTTAAACTGTAGTATAAAACAAAAAGCCTCCTTCTAAGTCCATATTATATTGTGACGGGCAACTATGGAACCCTATCCTGCGCGTGGTCTGACACGCACTTGGCCAGTTATTTAAACACCATTTAGTAACTAATCTCTGCCTGTGGTTTGTCAGATTTTGGTTTTTACTTACAGGGACAATTATACTTATTAGTTTCAGTGTAATAATTAGGTAGTACTGCACATAAAATTGACAGACATTTTCTTGAAGGAATCCTTGTAAGTACTTACTGTACTTTCGAAAGAATTTACATTTGTTTTCTTGGGTCCGTGCCACGTCCACGTAAATGCAATTGCTTACTCCTTGCTCAAATACAGATGATTCAGAAGATGCAGTTGCAAATTATCTTGGATCCGGTCCAAAGTTACCATGTTTACAGCTTTTGTCATATGCACAGAATATTAACAAATGCAGACTAAAGATGTTACAGTCTGATAGAGTTGACATTTTAATTCTACTTTCACATTTTGTGACCAGGAGCAGTGCTGCCAATGTAAATTTCTTGATTCCCCGCTTAAGTAGGCTCAATTCCCAGAATTTCCCCGATTTCCAATCATGCATTCCCCGAAAATTCCCCGACACTGTAATATGCAAGAAATAAAGCATTTTTTCATGCAAAATGTAGTTAAATGTTTCAAAAATTCGCTTATCAACTTCTTTGTCTTCTAATTTATATCAAAAAAATCTACTTAAATATGTAGAATACGATGAGTTTTATTTATTATTTATATTTGTCCCACACTTTCGGACTAAGGATAGTCCAATTCGATTCTAATTTTAGCAATTTCCTCTTCTTTAGACATCCTTTGTTCGAAATTTATTACAAATAGGCGATTCCCCGAAATTCCCCGATTTGAACCACTCCCCGCACGCACTCCTCATTCCCCGAAAATCGGGGAAATTCCCCGGAATCGGCAGCCCTGACCAGGAGTGCGATTTTTGAAACTCATTCTTTGAACTTAGCAGTTGAAAATGTCAATATTTCTATGGAGGCGTGCATCTTTCTACTGCTGATTTGACATTAAAAAATCATACTCCAGCAGTGCGATTTTTTAAAGTCAAATCAGCAGTAGAGACATGCGTATCTCCTGTAGTGATTATTGTGTTAGCTAATCGTCGATTGGATCGTTGTGTGATTGATTATGCATATTTCTTGGCAGACGTTCTTGGTTCTACATTCAACATTTTTAGTATCTGCTAGACTAGTTTATACCTAAATCGATCCAACATTGATCTATGCTATGATAGACGACTAACCTACGAAATTATCTGACTTTATTAACACATTTTTTTCGAAAATTGGCAAACTTACGAACAAATTGTGTTACAAAGTCAGATAAATTTGTAAGCCGCCAACAATAGTTACACAGCCATCTGATGGGATTATCCGCGACCAACAGCTTAACGTGCCTTTCAAAGAACAAAGACGTTCGATATGAAATATCACTAAACGGTCACCCATCCAAAGACTGACCGGACCTGTCGTTGCTTGACTTCGGTGATCGTTTAAAATACCGAAGTTCCACTACGCCAACGAGGAAAATATGTAATTCGTTTCGTAAGTTGAAAAATTATCTTTGGTTGAAACAGACTGCTTTGCATCCGCGATACTGAGTCATGATATGATAAATCTGTACTAGCCCACTACTAATAATACCAAAGTCTGTGGTACTAACTGTGGAAGCTGGGATAACCGAAGCTTTCTCCAAGAAAAACTAAATTTTTCTGTCTAGGATTCTGCGTTGACACTCAACAGGATTTTCTTTTTAGTTTTGATATTTTCTTATTAAAATACGAATAGAAAAAATTTACCATATCGCTATTTAAATTTTTTCGCTATTATCGCTTATTAAATAGTGGAATCACATCAGTTATTAGGTGAAAACTTAGGGTTTATAAAACTCATCATACGCAGCACTACATTCCGGCATACCCGTCGCGACAAGATAATCTTTTTTTCAAAAAGTACACCTACTTATTTTATAAAATATTTACAATATTCGTAAAATATGTCCACAATATCAGTACGTTTTCTGCTACGTACAGATTAAATAATTTAGAACACTTCGGTCAGTAGCCTCTTCGTCATATCCCAATGCGCAAGGGCACATGCCTACACTCACGGTGAGGGTTTATAACTATGGGCATCAGTTCCCCACACGATGATCGTCTATGGGGAAACACTATACCTACTAGCCTCACTGTCTTCATAAGAGAGATTTTTACTTAGTTACGCACCTAATTCGATGCACCATCGTCATTCGTCACCCATCCATCACTCTGGACATAAAATTATAATAATGACGTCCGGTCCGGTGCTCACACCGCGGCGCCGGCGCCGCACCGAGTATCGACATGGACATGGGGGACATGGTGTGACATCGCATCGCATTACATTCGATGGGCTCGGACTTCGGACCATAATCCCGGCGTATATTACCTCCTGTTTTAGACCAACTTTCCAATTTGCTATCAATAGATTGACAAAAGGAAAACTTTCACAAAGGAAATCGTAATCGGAAAAAGGAACCCTTATAGTTTCGCCATGTCCGTCCGTCTGTCTGTCTGTCCGCGTCTTGCTCACAGACGCTTAGTACTAGAAAGCTGTAATTTGGCATATTATATTAATCATGCCGGCAAATGGTAAAATAAAATCTTAAAATTTTTTATTTTTATGGTTCCGTACCCAAAGGGTGAAAACGGGACCCTATTACTAAGCCTACGTTCTTCGTCCGTCCGTCCGTCCGTCCGTCCGTCCGTCCGTTCGTTCGTCCGTCCGTCCGTCCGTCTGTCCGTCTGTCCGTCTGTCCGTCTGTCCGTCTGTCCGTCTATCCGTCTGTTCGTCTGTCCGTCCGTCCGTCTGCCCTACCTATTTAGGGCTGTAACTTTTGAACCGTAATAGCTAGATAGTTGAAATTTTCTCAGATTATGCGTTATTACAGCGGATTTGTTAACAAATAATAAAAATGTAAAAAAGTTAAAAATTAAGGGGGGTTCTCAACAAGAAACTAGTTTTTATCAACGTTTTTTCTTCACGCTCTATCGAAAAAACGGTAATACATACAAGCGTCAAACTTTGTGTGATTATAGAGCAAACTCTACAGAATAACAACAAATACTAAAAACCTGCCAAGTGTAAGTCGGTCTTGCGCTAAAGGTCCCGGACAAAAAAAGTTTTTTTTCTAGGTTAATAATGTTGTGTTCTGTGGTGGTGTGGTACGGAACCCTCGGTGCGCGAGTAGCCCGACTCGCACTTGACCGGTTTTATTTTAGTTACCCCTGGGACGCGTGAAGTGGGGATGAAATTTTTTGTCTCGTCTATACCAAGGACCATGGTGTAGGGTATCGTTCGATAGGTCTTTTAAAAATATTTTTCTCAATTTTTGTTAGAGCCAAGGCCCCCCCCCCCCCCTTTCCCTGCCAGCTAAACCGTTGTTTCTGGATATGTGAAAAAATTCACAGCAATAGTATACTAGTACAACATGCCAACACGCACTTGGCCGGTTTTTTTATTTGTGACCAATCTTTTCTTTCTTCTTGGCTTACAATTTACTTCAACTTAGGGAACAGTGCAAATTTCATCAAAATCGGTTCAGTAGTTTTCAAGATATGGACTAATACGTGTAAGTGTGACGGCCTGGAGTGCGATTTTTGAATCTCATTCGCTGAGTTCAGCAGTTGAAAATGTCTAAATTACTATGGAGATACGCATCTTTCTACTGCTGATTTGACTTTAAAAAATCGCGCTCCTGAAGTATGATTTTTGAAAGTCAAATCAGCAGTAGAAAGATGCGTATCTCCATAGTAATTTTGACATTTCCAACTGCTGAACTCAGCGAATGAGATTCAAAAATCGCACTCCTGGTTTGTATGTATTTACGCGATAACTTCGGCATTTCTTAATAGATTTGGATAATTCTTTTTTAGTTCTGAAGGATTTATCCCCAAGATGGTAGATCTGATGACGCACTTCGGAGATACACAATAGAACTCCTCAAAAGTTGACAGCAAATCATCGGCGATTGAAACATTTGCTTCGTATCGATGTACCATTTGCGTTTATAACTGATATCTGATTCGAACTGATGTATTTCACGATTAAAAAGTAATCAGCTGCAGTATTAGTTTTTTCCTTTTTAGTTTTTTTGAGTGCGGTTTTAATTATTTCGTAAAATGTTGTTTATTTCACCATTTTTAGTGATTTTTCGTTCGCATCATAAGAACATTAATGTATTTTATCGAAGTCGCTGTCAAGCCGGTACGATTCGCGACAGGGCTTGCATTCGTTTTTTGGCTTGGCTTGACAACGACTTCTATAAACAAATTAATGTTCTTATGATGCGAACGAAAAAGTCATCGGCTGCAATATAATTTTTTAACTTTTTGTTTTTTTGAAGGCGGTTTTAATTTTTTGTTAAAATTTTGTTTATTTCACAATTTTCAGTGGTGAATTCATTAGTTCGATTTAATAGTAGTACCTATTTTTTTTAAATTAACATACGCACTAGTCGGCACTACGATTTTCAAAGGTTCTTCTCGATTTCTCTGGGGCGCCAACATCAGATCCTAGTTTCCTTATCCTGGGATGTCTTCTTTCCAACAAAAAAAGAATCATCAAAATCGGTTCATAAACGACGAAGTTATCTGCGAACAAACATAAAAAAATAGTAATAATAAAATATACGGTCGAATTGAGAAACCTCCTCCTTTTTCCTCGAAGTCGGTTAAAAAAAGAATGGTCACAGTCCGATCAATAGTTTCGGAGATATGCGTGGACACACATACATACAAACATACATACACCTATGAAATTTGGTATATTTGTTTGGAAGCCCTAATATATGAATATTTTGCAATTCCAATAATATTACATACATACGTATCGAATTGACAACCTCCTTTTTTTGAAGTCGCTTGAGAAAAACGGTCACCCATACAAAGACTGACCGGTTCTGATGTTGCCAATACCACAGCTCCACCACGCGAACGAGAGCGCCTCATTTTTTTTAATATATGTATTATGTAAAATGGAATAGTACTATTACCTAAACTATAACTAGCTAAGGTGACTTTTTTGAATTGAACAACTTTTACTACCGGTACGACTCTGAAAGTTGTTCTAATCAGGGCTGCCAGATGTACGATTTAAATCGTACTCCTACGACTTTTTGTCATTTTTACTCATGTACGATCGCTAGACCAAGATCGTACGAAAAATGTACGATTTTTATATACCTGACAACATTTCATACTGAAACGGACGTGCTCCACCGGTATGTATGAATTTCTGGGAATTTCCCAACAACCTAACGCGTACCTAGATCTTTTACTTGAATGAAGACCCTTTGCGCAATCTAAAGGCACTATTCGTTTGCATTTTTACGAAAATTGTTAGTTTTCTCTTTCAGTAATTGTCAGCCAACAAAAGAAATATTTAAAAAATATGACCGCAGAATGCGGGTTTTGTATGTAAGGTTGGCGCCTTATTTTTCGCCGTTGTTTTTGGCGCGGCCAGCAACCAAACTTGAATATTTTATTTCAGAATAAAGTAACAAACAAAACTTATTAACATTGTGTATCCCTAAACTCAGTCCGGACGGAGGTATAAAGGCTTGAAGTTGACAATATTACCATTACGAGCACTTCAAGCCTTTATATCTCAGTTCGGACTGCGTTCCGAGACATTTTTGTTCTTAACTTTATTCTGAACTATATATAATATTCAAGTTTGAATGATGGCCGAGCTAAAAAAAGAAAAAGGGCGCGATTTTTAGGAATAGGCTTTTGTACACGGCGACACATCAAGTTACCCAAAACCAATATAAGCTGGCCGCGCGACGTTATACATTACTCTACCTACGCGCGGCCAGCTTATTTTGGTTTTGGGTAGCTTGATGTGTCGCCGTGTGTACAAGTCTAATAAATAGATTTATCGCATTTTTTGTTCTAAAAACAACAACAGCGAAACTAAATGAATTTTAGTTTTTTTAATAAAGACTTTCTACTTCGACTTCGTTGTACGATTTTTTCATTTCGAAATATCATTGGAATACGATTTTTTCGTAGTTGGCGTACGATCACACTATTTTTTCATCTGGCAGCCCTGGTTCTAATAGAAAAAGTAGTTAATAAGACCATTAGGTATAAACACTGGACCTATGTTTGTTTGATTCAATCACGCGTTCGTAAAACTACTCATTACATTATGTAACCGTACATATAATTAACCGATGACTAGTGGTTTCCTATAAATAAATGAAAAGTTGTCCATTATAAAACCTACTTTTAAAACTTTTATAAACAAATTGCGTAATAAAATAACGGTTTGAATCAAATCGATTCGGACGAGAAAGTGAGCGAATTAATGTTGATTTTGTCTATGAAATTACTTTTCTAACGGAATTTAGTTTTTGCTTCATTGAACAACCCTCTCTCATTAATTTTCATTAGAAATCCCTTCCCTCGGAATCTGCATTTTAAATTGACTGTGCAATAAACTGGAAAGAATGTTTAAGGAAATTCGGACTAAAGTAGGTATAGCATAAGCATATAATCAAGACTATATTCCCCGAAGGGGTAGTCAGAGATATTCTAAATACCAGACACAAAACAGAAACAATTGTTATCGGGCACACACGTTCCACTGGGATCTGACTAGTTAAGAATATCCACATAATCATTAGCAGCCCTCCCACTCTGTCCTATTGTAACAGGCAGAAGCCTATCGTCACTTCACTCTCGCGAGAACTTCTCGGCGAGAACCCACGAGAACAATGAATACTCACCACATTCTCAGGTTCTCAGTATAGCTCTGGAGTGCGATTTTTGAATCTCATTCGCTGAGTTCAGCAGTTGAAAATGTCAAAATTACTATGGAGATTCGTATCTTTCTACTGCAGATTTGTCTTTCAAAAATCGCACTCCTGAAGTATGTTTTTTTAATGTCAAATCAGCAGTAGAAAGATGCATATCTCCACGGTAATTTTGACATTTTCAACTGCTGAACTCATTGAATGAGATTCGAAAATCGCACTCCTGGACACCGCTCGACATTGATGTCAAAAGTAGGAAACCCCATAGTAAAAGTTGTTCAGTTTGATGGGTAGACTAGATGGGTTTAAAAGGATGCTAATGATATCAATTTCACCCTGTAAAGGGTGTTAGGGTAAACGGTTGCACTACTTTAAAGGGTGATTGTACCCATGATACTGAACAACTTTTCCAAAGAAACCTATAGGAAATTCACAACAAAATTTTTCGACTTTCCGTACTAAATGCAATCAGCTGATCGAATGTTTATGAAAAGCAAAGACATATATATTTACGCTAGTAATATATAAATCTATGATGAAAAGTCGATTTTTTTTTTACGAATTTGCTATAGGTTTTTTAGGGAAATTTGTTCAGTATTATGGGTACAATCACCCCTTAAATTAATGCAACTGTTTAACCTAAAACCCTGTATAAACAGTGCAAACTGAAAAGAAACCTTTTTAATTTTAACCGACTTCAAAAAAGGAGGAGGTTTCTCAATTCGACCGCATATATATATTTTTTTTTTTATGTGTGTTCGCGTATAACTTCGTCGTTTATGAACCGATTTCGATGATTCTTTTTTTGTTGGAAAGGAGATATCCCAAGACAGGTTCCATGATAAGGAAACTAGGATCTGATGATGGGTCCCAGAGAAATCGAGGGGAACCTTTGAAAATCGTAGTGCCGACTAGTGCGTTTGTCAATTTAAAGCACTACTCTTATTAAATCTAACTAATGAATTTACCACTGAAAATTGTGAAATAAACAAAATTTTAACAAAAAACATATTAAATTAAAACCAGCTTCAAAAAAAAAAAAAGTTAAGTAATATGCAGCCTATGATTTTTTCGTTCACATCATGACCAAAAAAAATCTTTGATAAGAACATTAAGAGCCTATGTCGAAAAATAATTTAAGCGAAACAGGCGTGGGATAGCTTATATTACGGCCTGATGCGAGAGAAAGAGATGGGGCGCCGCGCGCACCTGAAGCGAATCGAGCGCCAAATCAAACTTTATTTAATTGTGATTGTACTATTTATGTTATTTCAATTCTGCTCTAATCAAAACTTAGAAAATATCAATCTCTTTTTTTTAAATCAAGTCTCGTGTTTCTATTATTCACCGTTTAGCAGTTCCAAGCGTTTATAGATAAAAACAGAGGCTACTTTGGCTTGTTTTTCTATCGAGAAAATGTGTCTTAATCGTGTTTTGGCTCTAATCAAAACTTCAATTATATGTTCAATTTACACATATCCGAAAATCATACTCCTACTGTTAGTACTTCATGATATATGGAGCTTTGAAGAATCCTATTTTTTTCACATAGCCCCTTAATTTGTTTCATAGAAGTCGGTATCAAGCCAAGCCAAAAAACGAATGCAAGCCCTGTCGCGAATCGTACACGCATCGCTTGACAGCGACTTCGATAAAACAAATTAATGTTCTTATGATGCGAACGAAAAAGTCATCGGCTGCAATATTATTTTTTTACTTTTAAGTTTTTTTGAAGGCGGTTTTTTTTTTTGTTGTTCCTTAGTCGCTTCGTACACCCACGGCAATAAATCAGGTGGTCTAATCTAAGCCAGAATCACACGGGTAGATAAATAATAAAATAAAATTATTATGAATTCGAAAATAACGCTCGAGAAAAGCTAACTATCGACCTGCTGCGTTGCGCTTGCGTTGATGTCTTTTGTACTGATAAAATTTAACATGGAACTGCCAATAGAAAAGACTTCAACGCGTATACCAAATTACCGATCATTGCCGGTCTATTGTGTTCGCACCAAGCTCACCCATATTTTACACAAACCTTCTTCCGAACGATTTTTTCTTTCTATTCTTGGGTAGCCGCCAAGCTAGTGATAAATACAACCGAACATAAATTCCGTAGAACTTAGTGGTACAGGCCAGGAGTCGAACCGCCGCCTCCTGATTGAGTTGCTAGCTCTCTTCAGTGTGGGCTAGCACCGCTCTCTGGGGCATCTCGGGTGGCATACTAGATATGTGCAAACTCCAATTTTTTTATTCAAAATATAACATAGATAGCATTCTGACGTAATTCTTTGCCTCTTCGGAAGGTTTTCCGTTGTAGAGAAGATGCGGCCAGAGACCCTATGCTTAGATAAACTATAATTTCAAGAAAAGCATTGTCAAGAGAGCCCTTCAGCCTTCAGCTAGTAGCCAACCGATAGCATGACATGATGTGCCAGACAAGCATTTCAAATAATACAACAATAGACGCTCACCACAATCATTAATGACTGTTTACCATTGACTTTTAGTATTGCATGTACTGAGGCATCCATTGTCAATTATGGTAAAGAAAACGAACAATCGACCTAATTACAAAAGAATGTCAACTCGTATTTGTATGGAATTTCAAATGGAAACACGTAAAGTGGCCCCCGCGCCCCTAAGACCCGATAAATTAGTTATTCAGCGCGCGAAAGCTCCACACCGCGAGAAGGCAGTTTACTACCGCGACACAGTTCCACGTTTGTATAGTACAGACACTGCTATAAAACCTCGAAACTACTGTAGATTAGTTAACAAAGTTTCTGCTTTCAGCTTCATCTCGCATTCATTTTACTGTAAAACGAGACATGATGACCATGGATTCCATATCAAGAATACCTTCTGCGAATGTGAGTTTTCTCCACACTGGCTAGATCGTTCTGGCCACCCCCAATAGCAGTTCCGTCGTGATTTTATGTATGTGTGGACTAGATCGTACATTAGCATATAGGGTTTTTCTTAATATGCTGATGTTTTTAAGAGGATTATCAGACCATCAAATTCAACTTTCTCTACGGGACCAAAATCGAAATGGCAAAAAAAAAACGCTATTTCATACAAAACACCTACTTGACCCAAATGTTTGGGTCAGCTGATTTTTTTTTCACAATTTCGTTATTGGTCCTATATGCAATGTTGCTCAGTTTGAGGGTCTGGTTTATTAAGAAGGACCCTCTATGCTAAGGAATTCTGAAGTTAAACCCTGCATAGGCTTGTATAGGAGTATCGAGGCAGGTCAGGATCAGTGTCACTACTATCGAACTAGTGTTTACTGTGTCAAAGCTACCAGCGCGTGCGCACCTGCCGGCCCTGCCGCGCATCCACCGGCTCAGTCGAACTGCAGCCGTCGTCCATGCACGTCGCGCCATGACCGCGCGCCAAAAACTATCGCGAGTGTCGTAAAACAACGTTTTGAGTGCCTTTTGACTATCTGGCTACAATGGATGTGTTATACTTGTTTGTCTTCGTGATCCTCCAAGGTAGGTGAACTATGATAAACTATTATAATTCTTCTTCAAAAGTAGGTGACAGAGATGAACCACTTTCGGATCAGACTTCAAGATTTGCTGAGATTTCTTTTTAATGTTTTCTCCACTTTTTTCGATTGTTTTTTTTTGTATGGTCATACATTGTACCTGATGTTTGTCTCAAACTCAATCGCAATCTAGTCTCTACATCTTCATAATACAAACTTATCTATAGTCTTAACGATTTTTGACTTCCTATATTATGCCGTCCTATTGTTGAACGAAGGGTGACGGAAGTCTCCTAGAAGTTCTTTAACTGCTCTGGAGTGCGATTTTTGAATCTCATTCGCTGAGTTCAGCAGTTGAAAATGTCAAAATTACTGTGGAGATATGCATCTTTCTACTGCCGATTTGACTTTCAAAAATCGCACTCCTGGAGTATGACTTTTGAATGTCAAATCAGCAGTAGAAAGATGCGTATCTCCACAGTAATTTTGACATTTTCAACTGCTGAACTCAGCGAATAAGATTAAAAAATCGCACTCCTGATCCTCTCCATTTCGTGCGATCATGCGCCAGTCTGAACGCTGCTCTATCAAACCGCTTTGGGTACGCGTGGTGGATTGATTCCCATACACCCTCCCTGAGGCCGGTGCCTACGCCGATGCCCTGCAGTGGGACGTATAATATAGGATGATGATGATAATGTCTCAGTCTGGACCGTGTGGTTCCCGGCTTAAAATAGATTCCCTTATTTCTACCGGTGGTACCGTAGGAGGCGACCAAGGGATATGATGACCTTTGCAGTGTTCTTGTGAGTGTAAGCTAAGTTAGTAACGTATCTTCACACCAACATAAAAGTAGTTTATTTCATGAACCACGACTGAACGGCAACGTGTATGCGTTTGGGGTTAGAGGTTGTTTGTTTGTGTGTGCAATTTGAATGTTCTCATTTATCTCCAAAACTGCAAGACCGATTTAGATACGGTTATTTGTAAAGGGTTTGTGATTAATCAGCGATGGTTCTTAGAGGGAGGTTACATGCTCAGTATTTCGTCATTCTGGTCCATCAGTCTGGTCATGTTTATTTGATTTGAAGGGAAACTGATATACTGAAGCACCATGTTAGTTGGGACAGTATCGAGTCAGTTTCCCATATAATCAAATATACATGACCAGGCTGGCTGATGGACCAGAATGACGAAATACTGAGCGTGTAGCCTCCCTCTTAGATAGGTGTTACGGTGTTAACTCGCCAGAGGGCGCTGCCGTAAACATTTTTCTTTCGTCAAAATGAGTTTTTGCGCATTTACGCCGAAACGGCTTGACCGATTTAGATGCGGCTTTTTGTGAAGTGCTAGAGGTTTATTTGCAATGATTCTTAGATAGGTTTGATTGTGATAAACCACCAGGGGGCGCTGATCCGGATTTTTGTGAAGTGCTAAGTTGCTAGTAGACCGTGAGCAGTTTCTGTGCATGAACTACTGAGTCTGATGATGCAGCAGAACAACATCGTGGGGAACTCTGTGAAGGCACATAGCTAGTAGACCGTGTTTGGGCTCTTTAAATAGCGTTTGGTGACTAGCTTCTGTAAATGATAGTGGAGGCACGTAGGTAAACCATGTTTAGGTTCTTTTTACTCACGCAGGGTATATGCGTTTAGGGTTAGAGGTTGTTTGTTCGAGTGAGCCTATTCGAGTTAAAATAAAAATTTAGAAAACGGCTAACCGTTTTGGAGATAAATAAGATCATTCGTTTCTGTGCAGTTTTCTCTATGTCCGAACCATAGATTAGAACATTAGTTTCTAGATTGTTTCTGAAAATGTTATGCCCCCAGATTGATTTTAATTGGTTAGTATTGAAAATACAGGGTGTTTGGTGCATCGTTGGCCAAATTGAAATGGTGGATAGGAGGGGTCGTTGGCTATCTCGCCACGTCCCAAAAAAAAAAAATCCCGCATCATAGATTTTTTAATGTGAATTTTTTAGGGGTTTTCTCAAAAAAGTCCGAAAGTCAGCATTTAAGCTTGAATAAAAAAAAATTTGTTGGTACAAACCCCAAATTTTTTTTTATTTGAATTTCCTATGTCTTACGGATCTATTAAAATTTAAATTACATGGATGCGACATTTTGTTTTTTTTTATTGACCTTAACTTTTTCTTGAAAAAGGAGGAATAAAATTTTAAACTCAACTTTGAATGAATTTACAATTAAAAAAAAAACTTAAAGCGCTCGAGTTCTTCTGATTTTTCAAAAACTTATCTAGTCTATATGTCTAATAATCACATTTTTATTTTAAAAAAAAATTATAAATAGGAACATTCGTTTGCTCACTCGAACAAACAACCTCTAACCCTAAACGCATATACCCTGCGTGGGTAAAAAGAACCTAAACATGGTTTACCTACGTGCCTCCACTATCATTTACAGAAGCTAGTCACCAAACGCTATTTAAAGAGCCCAAACACGGTCTACTAGCTATGTGCCTTCACAGAGTTCCCCACGATGTTGTTCTGCTGCATCATCAGACTCAGTAGTTCATGCACAGAAACTGCTCACGGTCTACTAGCAACTTAGCACTTCACAAAAATCCGTATCAGCGCCCCCTGGTGGTTTATCACAATCAAACCTATCTAAGAATCATTGCAAATAAACCTCTAGCACTTCACAAAAAGCCGCATCTAAATCGGTCAAGCCGTTTCGGCGTAAATGCGCAAAAACTCATTTTGACGAAAGAAAAATGTATACGGCAGCGCCCTCTGGCGAGTTAACACCGTAACACCTATCTAAGAGGGAGGCTACACGCTCAGTATTTCGTCATTCTGGTCCATCAGCCAGCCTGGTCATGTATATTTGATTATATGGGAAACTGACTGGAGACTGTCCCGACTAACATGGTGCTTCAGTATATCAGTTTCCCTTCAAATCAAATAAACATGACCAGACTGATGGACCAGAATGACGAAATACTGAGCGTGTAACCTCCCTCTAAGAACCATCGCTGATTAATCACAAACCCTTTACAAATAGCCATATCTAAATCGGTCTTGCAGTTTTGGAGATAAATGAGAACATTCAAACTGCACATACAAACAAATAACCTCTAACCCCAAACGCATACACGTTGCCGTTCGTGCCGTGGTTCATGAAATAAACTACTTTTATGTTGGTGTGATGATACGTTACTAACTTAGCTTACACTCACAAGAACACTGCAAAGGTCATCATATCCCTTGGTCGCCTCCTACGGCACCACCGGTAGAAATAAGGGAATCTATTTTAAGCCGGGAACCACACGGTTCAGACTGAGACATTATCATCATCATCCTATATTATACGTCCCACTGCAGGGCATCGGCGTAGGCACCGGCCTTCCCTCAGGGAGGGTGTATGGGAATCATTCCACCACGCGTATTTGATGGTCGGAAGTAGCCCCTTAAGTATTACTAGGGTGTTTTGTTACACCCATAAGTCTGGAGATGCGAATTAGACAGTTTAAACAGCGCGGAGCAGGAGCAGTTAGATATTTGTAAATAAGTAATAGTTGCCTGCAAATACAAACCTCGCTTTCTTCTACGGTCAGACAATACTGCAAGACCTAGTAACAATTAGCAACCATTACTGCTACAATAGTTCTTGTGTATTGTTGAGAAAAACTAGGGTCCGCTATATGGCGTGGCGTGACGTTCGTGTTGTCCGCCCACGCCACGCCACGCCACGTCCGGACCGCGGTCGCTGCCGCTGCCTAGCACTTGTTATGATATTCGTAACAGTTATTATAAGAGCAAAACAGCCGTTAGTCAATCAATTATAGATAGGTATTGGAATGAACAGAACATCACTGTGAAAATGGTGAAGTGCATAGGAATCATAAGCGGTCGTACCTACTGTTGAATAACATTGAACAGATAAGATAGTTGACTTTGTAGATTTTGAGAAACTAAGAATCAGATTTGGGTAGTCTTTGTCACACATTGTTATATGGAGTACTTACTACGTACAGTCGAGAAATAATTTTATATCCAAAGAAAATTATCGCAAATATAATTATGTACTTAGTAAAGCTCAGCGGTTCCCTTTTTGACATTTTTGTCTAGATAACTACATCATTGATTAGATCACAGCTTAGGTTAGGATCACAGAGTACCTACTATTGTAGTGTTCACTGCGTGAGGTTGGTAAATAATAACACAATGTTTCATTAGTTAAGTTACACACGGCAACTGGTGGATGCAAATGCAACGTCCGCTCGGTACGAGGCGTAGATTAGTAATGATGGCGGGTGCTGCCCCCACCACTTACAATTTACAATGTATACAGGGTGTAACAAAACACCCTATTAATACTTAAGGAGGTGCTTCAGACCATCAAACTGAACAACTTTTAATATGGAGCCAACATCGAAATCGCGAAAAAATATCCACTCTTTCATACAAAACTGCAGTACCGTCTCGACTCAAATGTATGGGATGACAGATTTTTTATTTTTTCTCGACCTTGGCTACAGAAAGTAGGCAAACCTACTTGAGCCAAATGTATGGAACAGCTGTTTTTTTCGAATTCCGATGTTGGTCCTGTAGTGAAAGTTGTTCAGATTGATGGTCTGAAGCACCCCCTTAAGTATTACTAGGGTGTTTTGTTACACCCTGTATATTTATTTAAGATCAATACCTTATTATACCTTTATCAATACCATTATACCTTTATTAATACTACACCACTACGCAAAATAATATACAGGGTCCTTCCTAATATGCTGACACTTTTTTAAGGGGATGATCAGACCATCAAACTGAACAACTTTCTCTACAGGACCAACATCGGAATTGCGAAAAAAACAGCTGTCCATACATTTGGCTCAAGTAGGTTCGCAATTTTGCATCGGCTAGCTGATAATTTTTTCGCGATTTCGATGTTGGCGCTATAGAGAAAGTTGTTCATTTTGACGGTCTGATCATCCCATTAAAAAAGTGTCAGCATATTAAGAAGAACCCTATACCTACAGTGTGTTTGGTGCATCGTTGGCCAAATTGAAATGGTGGATAGGAGGGGTAGTTGGCTATCTCGCCACGTCCCCAAAAAAAATTCCGCATCATGGATTTTTTTAGGTGAATTGTTTAGGGGTTTTCTCAAAAAAGTCAGAAAGTCAGCATTTAAGCTTGAATAATAAAAAAGTTGTAGGTGCACACGGCGACACATCAAGCTACCCAAAACCAAAATAAGCTGACCGCGCGTCGGCATAGTAATGTATAACGTCGCGCGGCCAGCTTATTTTGGTTTTGGGTAACTTGATGTGTCGCCGTGTGTACAACACCCAATTTTTATTTTTATTTGAATGTCCAATGTATTACAGTTCTACTAAAATTTTGTAGAACTAGTTTTTTCTTTTTTTGAAAGAGGAAACATACAATTTTAAACTCAACTTTGAATTACATTTAAAAAAAATTAAAAGCGCTCGAGTTCTTCTGATCTCCCTTCTGCGCAGTGAACTCTGATTGCCATCTCTTCCTTACATAGGGCTTTAACGGACCTAGGACTTGAAATAAAAAATTAAATGTTAATAATCACATTTTTATTTAAAAAAAAAATTATTAATCTTGCTTAACATTGCTATTAGGGAGCACATTTCGAGCAAGATTTGTAATTTTTTTATTAGCTGACTTTCGGCTTTGAGAAAACCCCTAAAAAATCACCAAAAAAAATCCATGATGCGGAATTTTTTTTTGGGGACGTGGCGAGATATCAAACGGCCCCTCCTATCCACCAATTCAATTTGGCCAACGATGCACCAAACACCCTGTATAATACTTATAATTAATAATATAATAATATTTATTTATTTAAATGGCAGAACACCACAACTATAATATTTAAACGCATTACCCTATCATAACATTCATAACATGATCATAACCCTTTTTTTTCTCGTTTTACCAACAAATGCCGATTCAAATAAAATTTTGTGCAAAACAAATGCTAGTTCAAAACATAAAAAAACGAAATGAACAAAAGCGGCGTTGTCATGTTTTCCTCAATTTATTCTAATATTTAGGTACATACCTACTTAGGTAGGGTACATAATAAGAAAGCTAACGAATGGAATAACGGTTATAATATTTTCCCCTAAACTAAAACAAGGGGACAGATGTTCCCCTCGCTCTCAGCGGAAGTAACAGGTCCCTTAACATCCGCTGTTCTTTTTATCAGCTTGCTAAATATACCTATATGTATTTTAGATTTTATAAAATTTGAGGAGTTTCTTATTTGCTTACTTGCTTGTTTGCTTGCTTGCATGTTTGCTTGTTTTCATGTTGGGGGGTGCGGGGGCGGATGCCCCCTGTCTGAGAAAAACAGAATGGTGTTATTAAAATTTTAGGTTAAGTTAGGTTAGAACATGTATCACGCTTAGCGGAGCGAGCGAAGCGAGCGGAGCATCAACATGCTTGCTTGCATAACATAATGCATGCTTGCTTGGTTGCATGCTTGCTTGATTGCTGCATGCTTGCTTGCATTCTGCATGCTTGCTGGCTTGCTGCATGCTAGCTTGCTTGCATGCTTGATGGCTTGCATGCTTGTTGGGAGTTGTAGGGGGCGGACCTTCCTTGCCTGAGAAAAACAAACTGGTGTTTTGTGTTTTTAAAATGTTAGGTTAGGGTAGGTTAGTTGCTTGCTTGCATGCTTGTTAGGGGGAGTCCGCCCCCTGCTCCCCCCGCGAAGTAGGTGCAGGGGTGAACAATAACTAGTTGTTACGAGAATTTTTTTTTTGTTTATGTTTAAATTATTTTTTTTATTTATAGTTTTATTCCCACATGAATATTCTGCGAAAAGGCAATAATGCCATACGATACTTCTGAACATGAACTTATTAAATTCGAATAATCTGCCATACAAGACTATGTGTTATGAAGGATGCTACACATTAGTATGCCAAGTGAGTTGCCATTAGTCATTTATGCCTATAGTGATCATGCATTACAATACAAAATTATGCAAAAAAAAAGTTGTGCGACAATAGGGTGAACCTAAAAAAACATGTAATAAAAATATGCCTTACCCCTGAGTAGCCTCGTACACGACACCTGCGGGAAGAATGGTTTAGGGTTGAGATACATTTACAACGGCCGTCGACGCGGCGACGCGAAGACAATGGACGGCATCCCATACTAAATGACATTTTTGTATGGGCCGTGGCGGTATGCGATGCGCTGGTCGCCGTCGGTAAATGTGTCTCAACCCTTATTTCATGGTGCCCGAGCATGTATTTGAGTCCAGAACCACTGTAAATATGTTTATGTTAGGTTCTTATCCTATATACCTTCTCGAATTCCCCGTACAATCTAATCGAACAAATTGTTACTCTACATTCCAGGTAAAAAGGTTTCTAATCTTAGTACGTTTATCTAAATGTTTTTGTACTAAAACGTACATCGATTCGCCCGGATTCAACGGACGCCCGAGTTCAAACTCCTAAAACTGAACAAAAAACTGCTCACGCGCAGGATGGGGCAGCCGAAAAGGGTCGATTATGGCCGAGGAATGCATTTTTTTAGATAATCAGGTATTTTACTCGAACGCTTTCCGGTCGGTCGTGGTGTAGGTACAAACTATAATGCATAGAAGAATGTGGGGTATAGATGGATACAAAATAACATAAGCATAAGCATAAGCATATGCTCACTACTATATTCCCCGAGGGGGTAGTCAGAGATATTCTGAAACCTCAGAACATCCACGTTTCACTAGTAGTACCGAAACTCTGTCCAGTGTGACGGGGAGTGACCCGTCGCCACAAAAAAAAAAAGAAACAAAATAACGCTCTATCGCATCACCTAGCAGTACGGGTTCTAACCTCATTTGAACAAAGGACCAGCGATGGTCTACGTGGCACAGGCTTAGCAAGCCTGTCAAGGCCCAAAACCCCAAATAATAACCTCATTTGATCAAATTATAACCACACCAGCTTTTTCATCCGCGTGGGGGTAGATTTTCGAAAAATCCTTTCTTAGTGCACCCTTACACCGTTTGTAGAATATTATAATTCCAAAATCTTCAGCTGTATAGGCTGTGCGTTTTCTGTCAGTCAGTCAGTTACGGAACCATGTGAATTCTCTATGTACGGAACTCTTTTATAATTATAAATAGATAACATAATACTCTACGACAGTGTGACAGTGATCGCTCGCATACAGACACGTACGTGTCGGTGTACTCTGATACTCCCTAGCCTGCGGCGTTCTCATCTTTGTGTGTGCCCATTCGAAGGCGTAGTAGGCACCTACGTATTGTCGTTACTGCTTGATTAGTGTATAGGGGTGATGCTTATGCGAGCCGAGCGTGCAACTAATATTAGTGACAGGTAGGTTCCGTACTGGCCACTTTATATTGAACTAGCGGCCCGTCCCGGCTTCGCACGGGTGGACGTCTAATCTTTTCTAGCAATAAATATAGCCTATGTTACTCAGGGTGAATGCAGCTTTCTAATGGTGAAAGAATTTTTTAAATCGGCCCAGTACTTTTTGAGCCTATTCATTACAAACATACAAACATACAAAATCTTTCCTCTTTATAATATTAATTTGGAAGTATAGTATTTCGAAAAAGCAAAGATTCGAAGCTATCCGTTTTTGTTATATCCAAAGTTATATCGAGGGGAAGCTAAGGGAATGGACGTCTTGCGTTATACTAAGTTTTCATGATAAAAATATATCTTTAAGTATTAAATTATATAAACGAGTACATCATTTCATTGTGCCCTAGTTGTATCGCAGCCAAGCTGCGCTTAACAGTTTTGTCACTTTATGATTCAGTCACACATGCATGACGACCCGCAAAAGTTTAATATTTTCTAAGTAAGTAATGTGAAATACTAAAATATATGTGAATGATAACCTAAGATGTTTTTAATGATAACCATATTTATACGCTACTATTATTATAATTATTGTATAAAATAGAGTTTACCCGTGACTCCGTCCGCACAAATTGTAATCAAACAAAAAAGTTCAGAAAAATCGGTTCAGTAGATTTTGCGTGATGCTCAAACAAACAACCAAAAAAACATTTACAGTTTTATAAAAGCATAGATTTAAATAAATAAGATGAGATAAGATAAATATTCTTTATTTGCACATCAAAATATACAAAAAAACAACATCATATCTTTCGTTTTCTTTCTTTATATAATTTCAGCGGTCTGCGCGTACGGAGTCGCGAGCACAGCTAGTTAAGCCTATAATAAATCATACTGGATGTTTTTGGAGACAGAAATAGGTACATACTTATATATATATATATTCTTTTCACTTTATTTTATTTGCCAAAGATTTATCTTTTTCCAAATGATCAGTTAATTTTTAACACTATCAACTTCATCATGGTAAAGTGACTAAAATGTAATGACGATGACGGCTCGATTCTTTGTCAATATACAGGGTGTCTATCGGGCTTCTAAGCCAGGTATCAAGTAGAACATATTTTCTAATATAACTTTTAAAATGTAGTGTTATGATTTTGATTCTTTTAAAACTAAACAACATTTTCAATGTAAGTTCGCCAACTCATCTAATTAGCGGAATATCAAATGTCTCGGAGAATGCAGTTTAAATAGTAATCATATTTACCGTTGTACCGAGATAAATTGAAAATAAGTATCGAAGGGTCACAAATTCACGATATACTCACTGATATCACCACTAAAGATTGAACCAATAAATTAAATTATTTTCGAAGTAGCAGAAGAAAAGTTGATATAAGCAGCAGTATCGATACCTGCTAAAAAAAACGACGCTCGTAGACACCCTGTATGATACCCCACGTATATAACAACACGACTATTAGACCGGCCAAAATTCATAGTCATTTAGTGAAAGTTACCCGTAGTGCCCTCTGCGGTTCGGGTCAAAATCAAAACGCTAACATTTATTTTAACCAGATGTTTTTTTGTGGCCTCGAATTTATTTCTTACTTATAGCTGTGAAGTATTTTATACATTTTCTAGACAATACAACAAATTGACTTGATGAGATCTTGAGATGCATTTAAAAACAAGCCCACTGCCCGCTCGGGCTCGGGCTCGTATCTGGTACAATGGATTTCTTTGGCCATCCAGCGCGGGATAGGTCGTTTAGACCTTAGAGTGTGTTTATTTTTGCGTACATTTAATATTTTAGTGCTGATGAAACATGTTGTGGATTTTTGACTATAATTTTACCTACTTTCTTATTGAATTAAAATCATTTATTTGCGTAAACCCGGTAACATTCCTAGTACAGGTGCACAGTTTTAATTTAGTACAGCATGTTACGCCATGAACCTGGCATGCAAAAGTTGTGTGACTGATTCGGTAATACATAACTACAGGGTGAAATGGATATCATTAGCATCCTTTTAAACTAAGAGTCTACCCATCAAACTGACCAACTTTTACTATGGGAGCAAACCAATCGGAGCAACTAAAAAATCTGCTGTCCCATATAAACAGAAACCCGGTTTTTTGGTTTCGGTGAAACCGGTTTACCCGGTTTTTGCGGTTTCGGTGAAACCGGTTTTGTGACCCCTAGTTTGCATAAGTTAGGACAGAATATTAGATGCCATATGACCGCGGCGAACTTCGTACCGCCTTAAAATCTTCCCGACACACACTTTGCCGATTTTTTTCTATCTTCATCACGGATAATGTAGCATTATAATGGTGAAAGAATTATTCAGATCGGTCCAGTAGTTTCGTTTCCAATTCAATACAAACAAACAAATAATTTAATCTTTCTTCTTTATAATATTGTTAATATAATAATATTAAAAGAATGAAATACTATAAGCACTAGATCAAACAAAACTTAATACCTTAAACTTAAATCATTCTAAACAGAGAGAGCCACTACTAATTCTACCGATAGGGATAGATATCTATAATGCCGCGCCGACGAAATAAAAATCAGACCTTTCATTTTTTTTTATTAGACGAATTCATATCATAATAAAATAACTTTATGATTCATATCGATAACGGCTTGCGGCTGCAAACTGACAGTCGCTCCTCGCTGCCTGTCTGAGAGGCTGTCCTGTCCCAGGTGGTTCGGTCCAGCTCCAGCGCAGGAGGGCGTCCCACACTAAGCCTGCCAGTTCGTGGTCTCCATTAATGGAACTCGGACTCTCGATCGGTTGTTAGTACACATTATACGTCCGTTACCAAGCATTGAAATGCAGAGTCCTATGACCTCGTACCATGAGGTGTTAAAAACATAATAATATCAGTGATCATGATCAGTAATTAAAGTTATCTATCAGAAACATCGCAGTTTCTTCATGTTGCAAAGGCCAGTAGCTGATTTCTAAGGGAAGTTGCTACAACTACATATGTCCGACTCCGCCACAAAATATAATTTGGGTCAGTGTTTCTCTGCTTGAGTAAATTAATGACTCGTACACGGATTTTCCGTGATGATGTGCTGGTTTAGTTGGGGATTCAGACCAAATTGAAGAGGTGGAAAGGGTCGAATAAAAGGTTTCTAGAATATCTCTTTTAGTAGCTAGCTATCATTCGATGTATTGTGTTTGGTGGTTTTGAGTATGATATGCCCGCTACGCCATCACTTGACTCGTCATTGAACCTCGAAGCCTTATGCTGAAAGCCAACCTTGCGCTACAATTTGCTCGAAATAAAAACTGCCGCAAGCTTTGTAGGTATATTTATTATCTTTTACTAGCCTCAGTAAAATTAATTAGTTCACACGGCGACACATCAAGCTATACAAAACCAACATAAGCTGGCCGCACGACGCAATGCGTTACGCGACCTACGCGCGGCCAGCTTATTTTGGTTTTGTATAGCTTGATGTGTCGCCGTGCGTACAATGCAACAGCTAAACGGGTTTTTTTATAATAATAAGTTTGGTCTGTCCAACACGATAAAATCTTCGTCAAATCAGCGCAGCGGCAGTATAAATAAGCATGCCTATTATTTATATATCTTTATAGGTATATCCCAGTATCAAGTCTCTTAAATGAAACGTCCACGCAGTACCCTCTAAACCCAATACAGCGTAAATCCAACTAATACAGTAAAAACGCCATGAGAAGTAAAAGTAAAATTAATCCAGATGTAAGTAAGTACGTCGGAGAGAAAGTGGTGCTTAATTCGCCGGCTAGCGTTAATTAAGAGAAGTTATTTGAGGTTTTGTAATACCCGTCCAAAACCCGCAAATTCTTTGTCTCTAATCTACGGAGTTATAATTCAAGGTCGTTGGCCTTAAGTTTTTATCGTAAGAGTACGTGGACCCGATGGTTCCTTTAAGAATTGACTCTCAGGCGTCAAAAAGTAACAAGGACCCACTGAAACGAAGTACCTACAATTTGATCTAGTAATCATTCTATATTTTTTTTACTTTCTTCTAGTATATAGGGTGATTTTTAATAGGTCTGTATGGCTTAAAGGGGAAAGAGTACAGCCCATTAGAAGTCTAAAACTGTATGGAACCCCTGGTCGAAAATCACTGGTTTCGGAAATAATGGACACTTTAACTTTTTTTCGAAAATTACCAAAATTTAAGGTAAACGCATAAAAATAAAAATAAATACTTATTGCATGCATTTTTTTTTACGTTTTCTGTTTACTGGATAAATTATTCATAAACTAAAAACAAAAAATCTCATAAGTTACTTCAAATTTTAAAGTTATGAGAGCTAAAAGTCGTAACATTACAAAAAAAAAATACTTTATTGAAATTTCAATTAACTTTTGAGGAAAATATCTTCAAATGACTTGTCGTACAAACGATGTCAATAAATTCCATGTTTCCTTAGCTTTCTAAAAAAGTATAATAAGTGCACAAAATTCTCAAAAACCGCACAAAAAACTCAGTTATTGTCGAGTAGGTAAACCGTAAGCTACACGTTTTTATTACTTAAAGCTCCTGTAACAACGTTATTGACAAAAAACTACTTTACCATATCGCCTTTCTAACTCTGATAAAGGATCTTATGGATGTACAGTGGCGGTCTGTTCAAGCTTTACCTTTTGACAGCTGTCATGTTCTTAAGTCAAAGCAGTAAAGATTATTTTCCCTATTATGAACACAAATGCCATACGACGTAATAAACAGTAGGGTAAAAACACTTTTAAACTTTTAAAACACTTGATTTTTATTTAAAAAACACTTTGTTTATTTCAAATCTTGTTCAAATTGTCTGCCTTGATTTCTTATACACGCACGGAGTCGTTTTCTCAAGTTGGAACGAGTTACAACCCCGGTAAGTTCTCGCTGTATTTGATCAGCAGCTGCTAATATTCGGTTTCTTAACTCTTCAACATCATTTACTGGTGTAGTGTAGACTAAGTCTTTCATGTAACCCCATAAGAAATAGTCGCAGGGTGTTAAATCCGGGCACCTTGCCGGCCATGGCGTCGGTCCACCCCTACCAATCCAGCGGAGTGGAAAATTTTCGTCCAGCCATTCTCTGACAAGAAAATCAAGTGTTTTAAAAGTTTAAATGTGTTTTTACCCTACTGTTTATTACGTCGTATGGCATTTGTGTTCATAATAGGGAAAATAATCTTTACTGCTTTGACTTAAGAACATGACAGCTGTCAAAAGGTAAAGCTTGAACAGACCGCCACTGTACATCCATAAGATCCTTTATCAGAGTTAGAAAGGCGATATGGTAAAGGAGTTTTTTGTCAATAACGTTGTTACAGGAGCTTTAAGTAATAAAAACGTGTAGCTTACGGTTTACCTACTCGACAATAACTGAGTTTTTTTGTGCGGTTTTTGAGAATTTTGTGCACTTATTATACCTTTTTAGAAAGCTAAGGAAACATGGAATTTATTGACATCGTTTGTACGACAAGTCATTTGAAGATATTTTCCTCAAAAGTTAATTGAAATTTCAATAAAGTATTTTTTTTTTGTAATGTTACGACTTTTAGCTCTCATAACTTTAAAATTTGAAGTAACTTATGAGATTTTTTGTTTTTAGTTTATGAATAATTTATCCAGTAAACAGAAAACGTAAAAAAAAATGCATGCAATAAGTATTTATTTTTATTTTTATGCGTTTACCTTAAATTTTGGTAATTTTCGAAAAAAAGTTAAAGTGTCCATTATTTCCGAAACCAGTGATTTTCGACCAGGGGTTCCATACAGTTTTAGACTTCTAATGGGCTGTACTCTTTCCCCTTTAAACCATACAGACCTATTAAAAATCACCCTGTATATTCTTTTCGACACCTATGTATATCTCGATTACAAAATATTAATGATTCTAGGATGTATGTCAAGTTCTTTTTGGAGGGTTGAATCGAAATCCATTTCGAGATAATTTTAGAGATTTTTTAATGAAAAGGATTAAAGATAATTTGAAATAAAATAATGTAGTTTTTCATTAAAACGTTTGACATCAGAATATGAGGTTAGCACAACCTTCATAGCCCTCAAGTGCTAGGTTGCGGAACTCGAAACCTCGATGCGAGTGCACGAATCAGTTTGCAATGCGGTATCACTTGAAACTAGTGGTGTGCACGGGGTGCACCAGGGTCATTCTAATTTGGACGTTTTATTTTTACAAAAAATAAAAAGTAGCTTTCTTAGTAATATGTTTAGTCTAAAACATGTTTTATATGTAGGGTTTTAAAAAAACGATAAAACAGAGGTCGATCTGTAGAATTTTAATAGAAAACTGGTATAATTAAAAAAATGCGGAACACAGGAATGATACAAATACACACAGAAATGTCATATTTTACATTTTCAAGAAATACAGTAAACTTTTTTGAAAACACTTAATTCCATTTCAACATTAACTACGTCAATTTTAAACGGAAATGAAAATAAATTACGAAAACATGCACATGGATCCAAAAAAAAATTGTTTTCTTTTGTACACAGAAATGTTTATCATTTCTGTGTACCTAATACATTACCTAAAATCAACCTCCTAAACCGATAAGAACGGTTAGAACATATAAAAAACAAAATTATAGAATCTCTAAATCATTAAATTGAATTTAAGGTTAAAATTGGGAATACAAATAATAATAAACTCTTAAAAAGTGAATTCTTAACTCCAAAAGGTCCAATCATTAATTTTTTTTTCCAAAACCGATGCATCTGGTTTTGGGCGTATGAAATTGAAAGTAGATATTATATTGCGTAGACAAACTGTTTTAAATTCGTTCGATGAATTCTAGAATCTTAGTCTAAAGACGCTGAGAGACAATAATTTTATTACACTTGCTGAGAGAAATACCGAAATTTTACTGGTTTTATGGTCTGGAAATAACAAAAACCTTAAACCCATAAATAAAAGTAATTATGTGCAGTTATTTTATTCGTCAAATAATGCATGGTAATTTGAAAATTTTCTAGTGTTTGAGGTCAGAGGTAATAGGCGATTCATAGTTCCCTTAAAGGCTTAAAATGATAGTTTTTAGGGTCTTCTGCAAGGGGTAAATGAAAAATTTATTAATTCCATATTATTTGAAAGGCTTTGGGCCTCAAAAAATTATGTTCAATGAGAATATCTTAAAATATATGGCTGCAATTCTAATATTATATACAGGAATGACATACACAGAAATGACAAAATCATATAAAATGCAATCCTGAGAGATCAAATTTTACTTTTTCTGTGTTCTAGTAGTAGGTATATAAAGGGGATCATCAAAGTAATGCTGGCCATTGTTTATTATTTTAATTATATTGAAATCTTATCATATAAACGTTCTGTCAGAAATGACACATGAACCTTTACTAACCGTTTTTGACAACTTCATTAGTTCATATTTTAAAAAATCAACTTTCAACAGCTGTTTCGACGTCAGCATTAAATGACTAGTACATAAATGTTGCCAATATAAAAAATTGAGTCTATTATTCCAAGTTTGCCTGAACAACATTTCTAAAACTTTGTTGGTACACAGAGATGAACAAAATTTCTGTAACACGTTGAGAATCTTTAACCGTGTAAAAAATTTCTTCCAATTATTTTTATCGCTTATAAATTCTTCAAATAGACTATATATTCGATTCAATAAAAGGTTAAATTAAACGATTTTATCATTTTAACTATTTTTAAATCATTGTCAAAGTTGCCAACTACCCCTAATAACAGGTACACAGGAGATGACATCCGTATATTCAAGAACTCAAAAATACTAGATTAAATCATATTTAATTACACTTCGAACCACTATTTAATAGATTAGACCTTTAGATATAAAACCAATTAGTTATTTTCTCCATTGAATTACTATTTATAGGAAAAAAACATCGATAACAGTTTTTAGGCATGAGATTAGAATGGCCCACCTACGTATTGCGAAGAGAGCTAGCAGAACTTGGCTATTGGATAAGGGTTGTCTGCACACCTACCTGCTTAGGTAGTAAGAATGCAGCCATTCCTCTGATAAACTTATACAGAAGTTTTTTTTTAAATAATATTTTAGTTAATTTAGGGAAATAAAAATTAAGCAGCATAACAAAAGGTTTTTTTTGAAGTTAAAATCCGGGAGCAATATTTTTTAATTTATTGTATGGCGTATTTCTTATTAAGCGAAAACCTTAATTAATTACATTTTAGATCAGGCCATTTGCTATTAAATTCTATCGGTATTTATCGGAGTTCGTGCTTTATGGGATATAATTATCACTGACAGGACAGGTTCGAAGGCATCCGGATGTGTCGCGTGCGACAATTTACATCGAGTGACGGTCAGCCCACCGACCCGATTGCGAGCAAACTAACTGCGTATTGGATAACGGTCCAAGAATGTGGTCGCGCGCAGCCGCTAGCTAACTCGCAACAGAATACGGAATACATGGGGATTTATAAATAGGGCAATGATTTAACTTACTATTTGTATATAAATGTTGTGTATAATTGGCTAAGTGCGATAGTAGGCATCCCGCTACGAAATCGTTTGAAATTACTTTTAAATCAGTCCTCATAATTACAAGTTAAGATAAGACTCATATTCATAACATAACTCATAAGAGTCGATGTCAAAAAGATTTAGATGGGTACTGTAAACTGTAGCAGAAGTGATACAAATTTATAGAAGTATATACACATATTGTAGAAGTTAACTACTTCTCTGGCTATTACGTGTGACTTAATACAAATTGAGTCATTTAGAGACCACACACTTTTTCCAGCACTATCTGGAGACCTGACGCAACGATGACTCGGCGATGTGAAAGCGCTTTCTTTATGACGCAAAACCGTTCAAAGCTTTACTTTACTTCTCAGCAATAAAGACTATAATCGTACAATAAGAGCTGACTGGTTAAGTTACGAGAGATTATGGGAACTAGTGACTCAGAATTTCTTAGTGATTTTCCTCCGTGAAGTCATTGGGGCGACGAGATGTCGTTGTATGAGTGTGCCATTGACCCGTGGCCCGAGGCGCGCCCAGACCTGACTCGTTCAGGTCGCAGGTAACCTACACTGAGCCAGTGAAAGCTGTGTAACTAGGGAGAAACCCCTGTACCCTCGAGCGACTCTTGATGAATTTAGCTTTATTCTCGCGATAAACTAATGATATCTCGCTTGGAAATTGAGGAATGCATTAAAAACCAAATGATATAGGAACTAAGTTAATGTACAAGCTACAAGCTCACATGAATATGCATACAATTTTCTGATTTCAAACCGAGGCTACAACTCATTTTAGGTTTATAGAACTGACAGGCCCGAAAGCTTTCAGTAACGTTTTCTGAACCTGCCTGCTGTGCTGTGCCAAAGTTTGCGGATTCGGTTCCCGCATGAGCAAATATTTATATGATGAATATGGATATTTGTACCCGAGTGATGGATGTTTGTATCTACAGGGTGAAATTGATATCATTAGCATCCTTTTAAACTAAGACTCTACCCATCAAACTGAACAACTTTTACTATCTATGGGAGCAAAACGATCGGAGCAGAAAATAATCTGCTGCTGCACACATTATTGAGTCGAGTAGGCACTGCAGTTTAGTATGGAACGGCTGTTTTTTTTTCGTTCTGACAGGTTTGTAAAAGTTGTTCAATTTGATGGTTTAAAGGTTAATGATACTTTTCCTTACAACTGTATACAAATGTTAATTATCATAAAATTTTATGCGTAATTTGATACTAACTATTAAATGCCCTGAGGTCAACTTCTTAATTTTAAGATGCACCAGGAAACCAGCAAAATGTCATTGCTAATTAATGAGCGTAGACATGCTCCCGCGCCGATATGCGAATGAAGATGATAATGAAACGTCCATCAGTTAATTCATCCATGACTGTAAAAGAATTGTCCATTGTCGTCCTTATCGTAGGAAGCTTAGTACGCTGCATTGTTTACATCGCAGTTATCGCACGTTGAACCGTTTACGTCAGCACATCGCATTTTGTGTGGACTAATAGCAGACTAAGTGCCCATCTTTGTCTATAACGAAACGAATTTCCTTTTATTCTTCTGACGATTCGTCCGATTCGCCGCGGATAAGTATGCGAGGTGTCATATAATTTCATACAAAGAATTCTAAAATTCGATTCTTTCGCTCTTTTGGCTGGTTCGCCGCAAGCGTCCTCCTTAATAGTAATAGCACAGAATACTATAATTACTACCGTATAGTAATAGTTACTAAGACTATAAATAGTGTCCGTATAGCAAGCGTACACATGAAAGTGGTCCGGCTAGTATTAGTGCCAATAAATAATGCCTAAATAGTGCCTAATTAGTTCCTAGGTCAAATAAATAGTGCCTCTGTATTTTACTTTACTATATTAATAACTACAAACATTATAAAAACAGAACCGCAGTGACCCGATAAATTTAAAATCAGCAGTAAGTAATAGGAATAGGTAGTGCCATTCAGGGTAATGTTGCGAATATTTGTGTGATGAATATTAATATTTGTATTCGATTCATGGGTGTTTGTATCTATACGGGGCGTGCACCCTGTTTAATATACAATGCATAAAATTGTACGCCTTTCCTGGATACAAACACCCATGAATCGAATACAAATATTAATATTCATCACACAAATATTCGCAACATTACCCTGAATGGCACTACCTATTCCTATCACTCTGACTACCTACAACGAGACATTCTTTTTTTTTGGAAATATTGTTTAATTGATAAGAAATAAAAAAATACGATTGGGGGAGCACAATAGGCTTGGTTTAGCCTTAAGCTCTAACGAACATTATGGAAAAAAAGTTATCATAACTTTTGAACCGTTGAGAATAGAACCATCATTCACTGGGGCAAAATAATTGGAAATGACCTCCTCCATGCGTCTGTTCAATTTGATCCACACTTCCAGGGAAAATTTACTATGGGAGCAAACCAATCAGAATTAAAAAAAAAATCTGCTGTTGCATACATTTGTGTCGCGTAGGCATTGCAGTTTAAGTATGGATGGAACAGCTGATATTTTTATTGCTCCGATCGGTTTGCTCCCATACTGAAAGTTGTTCAGTTTGATGGTTAGACCTGGTTAGACTCTTAGTTTAAAAGGATGCTAATGATATAAATTTCACCCTGTATATTCTGTGATACTAGTAACAGGTCAGTCAGTCAGTCACGGAATTGATGATTGTATGGATAATATTAATGTACGTCTTACTCAAAACAATATTCAACATAGACCAAAAAAATATTTGATTCAACAAGTAAATTTTCATTCTCACCACGTGTACAGTTAGGATGACGATGACGGGGCGGTAAGGAGGGGAACAACAATTTAAACTTTGTAATGCTAAGTCATCGTCTCACAATCGGCCATAACAAGAAACGTGCGCAAACGCACTGACGGCGGCGTGACCTACTGAACGATATTTTTTGTTATAAACGTACCAATCATACTCTTGATCTATGGCCTGGAGGGTAGAAAGAGAAACTAAAAAGTTAATTTTGTATTTTAGTCATTGACAACTCACCTCAACAATCATCAACTACCTACTGGACGTAGCTTAGGGTCCGTGATCAAAAGTGTCAGAACCAAAAGAGAAACAAAACAAAACACATAAAGAGAAACAATTGCGCGCCAGTCTTCGTTTGATTGACGGACTAGATAGATCGATAGATAAGAGATAACACATTTATTTAATCAGAACAATACAGGATAAGACGGCACATTGATATATCTACAAATAAATTACAAATTTAAAAAACCCCCTACTACCACGCTAAAAACTAACATTTAATAAGTGAAAAATAATTCGGTAACCTATTATTTTTGATAGAGATATTTGGCGTATGCTTTACAAAAGTTTACTCAGCAGTTTCCTAACTGGAGCTGAGCCCAAACTTAGTATGTTTTAAAAATACTTTTTAGAGTTTTTAAAACAAGTGGCTGAAAGGTATCTAGTGGTGTAGTATATTTTTAGAACCGGCTCATAAAGCCCTTTCATTTGATACACTTTTTTAAGGCGATGGCCCTTAAACTGAACACAATAGGTTTCAGAACATTGGGGGGAGGGGGGGTATTTGGTAACATCCATCAACTCGAGGTCTGGGATCACTACAACACATACCAGAAGTCAGAATGCGGTGCACTCACTGAAAACGGAACTGTAGTGAGAGCCCGGTCTATTATGATTTTACTTAAAAACATATACAACGCGCTAATGAAAAAGCGCAAAACCTCATACACCTCAACTGATTTATAACAAAATAATTGGATTGAAACAATAATTTCATTATATTGATACTTAAAATTTAAAGTTATTCCCATTTTAAGTTTTGAGGCAAAAATGATTTGTTATCATTTTTACAATGAATGAGAGCGCTAACGTACTCATGGATACATTTTAATAATCTTGTTTTGGTAGCACCTAAGTAGGGTGAGTGTGCACCGTGCGATGGGTTGGAATCGGGTTAAAAAAAATCAAACAAATTATTGAATATTTTGAAAAAAAACCTATGTTGAAACCATGATAATTCGATTCTGCTATCGATTCCAAACAAACTACTTTCTAGTTTCGCGTTAATTCATTAACACGTTATATAGGGTCCTTCTTAATATGTTGACACTTTTTTAAGGGGATGACCCTTAAACTGAACAACTTTCTCTATGACACCAACACCGAAATCGCGAAAAAAAATCAGCTCTTCCATACAAAACTGCAGTCACCCACTCGAGTCAAATATATTTTTCACGATTTCGATGTTGGTCCCATGGAGAAAGTTGATCAGTTTGATGGTCTGATCATCCCCTTAAAAAGTGCCAGCATATAAAGAAGGACCCTTTATACCTGTGGTGTACACTTCTTAAGAGGGTAAATAAGAACACAATATTTCACTAGTTGTTACACACGGCACCACCTACCCTACAATGCATACATTTATTTAGATCAACACAACAACCAATATTATTTATTACAATGATCTTATTACTGGATCTAATATAATTATATTTATAATTAATTATAGCTAAACACCACAATACCTTAAATTTATTTCGCTACGATGCGATGATGGAACGTGCGGACGAAGTCACGGGCAAAAGCTCATATACAGGGTTACTTTTTATTCAGTGCACAAACTTTCACAACGTATTAGGTATCGTTAATAGACAACGGAAAAAAAATACAAAAAATTTTTTTTTTGCAAATTTTATCTCTTATTTTTGCTATCCCGTAAACTTGAATAAAAATTACTGTGCTGATTAATGATCGTACTGTTGATAACAACCGCGCCGATCGAGGAAGCGAGTGACAGGTGACAGTATGGTCAGTACAAACCAAATACTTTTAACGAATAAGTTCAGATGCAGTTATTTTTTTATTTTTGTTCTAAACCGGTTTAAAAAAAACATGGGTATTCTTAATTTTGATAAGCATCACGCTCGCAAAGTTTGTGCACTGAATAAAAAGTAACCCTGTATAATCGTATAATCTGTCTAAAGATATTATAATATAGGTAGGTAAAACTTTTTACAAGGTACCCTGAATGCTCGGAGAGCAAACCAACTACAAGAATAAGAATATCAAGCCCTCCACTTATCAAAAGAAAGATTGCAAACTTATTTCTTCAATAAAACTATGAGATAGCGCGAAAACAGATGCCTACAATATAATTTTTACAACTGAAAATAATGTCGTTACCGAATATACAGCTTTATCACACAGAAATAGAGTCGTGTTGTGGAAAAATTTTATGTAGCGGTGGGAAATAATAACATTGTAAGTGATGTTTCCCGGAGAGGTCACCACGCTTTCATGGCTTAGGTAATAGCGACTTGTATTTACTTTGAAAGACGAGTGCAGCTAAATGCACCTATTATGATGTTATACTACGACGATTTTGTGCCGTTTAGTTTGCTATGCACTTCTGTATTGGACCTAGTTTACTATTCAATTTTCCGCATTTCAAATACGACCTTGATACTTCTTCGTTGCCGTTCTCCCATCGTAGAGTAACAGTTCTTCTATTACTTACATAATTTACATATTCTATTCGAATCTTAAAATTGTGGCTCCATCGTACGTTACATCAACACTCATTATACTATCTGTCCCACTGCAGGACATAGGCCTACCCTCAGAGAGGGTGTCTGAAGAAGACTTCAGCGTATGCAGGTTTCCTCAAGATGTTTTAATTCACCGTTGGAAGGCATTACGTACATAAGTTAGACACACTGGTACATTGCAAGTCGCCCGCGCGGATTCGAACCCGGACCCTCGTGATTTAGAGTATCCATATCTCTCCAGTGTTGTTCCAGTGTTGATGATTTTGCCAATATCTAGTTTAAACATAGATATATTAAATGAGTTTAATTCCTTGTATAGAATTCTTTTGGTTTAAATAGCAAAAATTCTTGAAGTTGTTATAAGCATTTAGGATTTATCCCATCCCCCCACCGAAATCCGAATACATTTATGTATGATTAAAAAGATTTCTTTTACGTTGTTCCCGTGGTTGTTCCTGAATATAATAAATGAATGTGAACGGAGAGGGCTCCGAAAGAAAAGTCTGAATACGTGCTTGGTATAGTGGTAATAAATCACCCAAAGGGTTATGCTCGGAGTTTCCCTGCGAGATCGAATTATTAATGAAGAGATCCGCAAAAGAACCAGAGTAGCTGACATAGCCCAAAGAATTACTAAACTAAAGTGGCAGTGAGCGGGGCACATTGCTCGCAGAACCGATGGTCGATGGGGCCGAAAAGTTCTCGAGTGGCAATTGTATACCGGAAAGGTGGGTAGGCCCCACACACGGTGAACCGACGACCTGGTGAAGGCGGTGGGAACCCGTTGGATGAGGGCAGCGCAGGACTGGTCGTTATGGCGATCCTTGGGGGAGGCCTATGTCCAGCAGTGGACGTCCATCGGCTGGGATGATGATGATAGTGGTACTAATAGGAAGTTAAATCGTTCTAGTATAGGAAGCTTCACACCCCTTGGTCAGTAAGTCACACGAGTAAGTAGCATATGTAGTTACTTTCACTGCGCGGCGCGAGCGCGGGCGGGTGCGGTCACCGAGGCTCGTGCGTACGCGCATTGTTCTTGCTAAGGTCACGAACTTACGTGCAGTCAACAATGTATCGTTGCTATCAGCATTTGGCATTGTGTAGCGGCCTAATGAACTGCTTAGTTTACATTTATAGTTTGACGTTACATTTTTAAAAACAACGGTCTCGTTGATGTCTTTTGTATGAAACTAAAATTATTAAATCGAGGAATTGTAAAACAATCTTTCAAAAGCAAAAAAAACCTCTACATCCAATTCAATACTGTGTTTTAAAAATATCAATAACATTTTTAGATGGCAAAAAACTGTTTTAATACAAATAGCGGTTAAACGAAACGTTTAAGTTAAAAATAGCGGGTGAATGGTTCAAAGCGTGTGATTAGATCGAGCTTCGCTTTCGCCTGCCCCGGCGCGGCGCCGGCGCATCCATGGATCATTTACAATTTGGAATGTTTCCGAGTTCGGACTTCGATGACGTGTTGCGGTATTCGTCATGCGATAGTACCATTTCAGTCACGACTTTCCAACATTCGTCGTTGTACTTACTTTGTCACTAACTATATTTATGCATATATTTCACTACTATGATCCTGAATTTATGCATCTCTCTTTAGCTTTAATCCGCTTTCAACATTTCAAAATTTTTATTGTCAAACTGTCACTGCTAATAAAGGACTGCAATACAATCTGAAACCAAGAGATTTTTTTTGCAATATCGTCAAGTAGTTACATAAATTCTTTTTCAAGCTTGATTTTTTGCGCGCCCTTAATCTGCCCCCCGGGGCCTGGGTCCCCCTCCCCCCCTCCCCCCTCTATCCGGTCCGGATCCGAGGCTGCGCACAATCAATGGTTAAGGCAATAGATACGAGGAAGCTCAAAAACACTTTGCTCATGATTTGCCTCCTCACCCGGACCCCTAGGGTCAGCAGCAGTTCTACGACGACCAGAGTCAGCTCCCCGGCATTCCGCCAAAGTAGCCAGATCTTTAAAGCGTTGATGGCGAACAGTACTGCGCCGATCCCAGCGAAGTAAGCCTGCAGAGGAAAAGTAAATCTTTGAAGCAAGGTGTCTACACCTTCTTCTACATAAATACAGTCATGTTATAAACTAAAAGGTAACTTGAATGGGTGATATTTGGAACGGATTCTAAAAATTATTTCCAGCGCTATTGCGTTGGCACGTTTAATACAGGGGTTTAGACCATCAAACTGAACAACATGCACTATGGAGCCAACATTAAGAAAAAATAAAAACATTGGCTGTCACATACAAAACTGGTACCGACCGACTCAACTAAAATGTATGGGACAGCTGTCATTATTTATTTTTCTCGATGTTGTTATCGATGTTTTCTTGATGTGAGGCTCCATAGTGAAAGTTGTTTAGTTTGATGATCTAAACCCGATTAAGTATTACTAGGGTGTTTTGTTACACCCTGTATAATTATATTCTACGAGACTTCAAATCAATACGAAGTTATAGAATAGCATATTCTCGAAATCTAGGTATTCAACATCATGACATCCAAACTTTATATACAAAATCTGTAAAATGGAGCCGATTTTTCTCACTTGTGATTCCAAAATCGAATAGTAACCTGCATTGTACTAGATATGAAATGAAGAAGACCACATCACCTCTAAAATCTTCACACCGCTTATATCTGCGCCCGCGATGATAGCCAGCCCTAAACAAACGAGGCAGTAGGTGCACAGTAATCCGCCGGACACCGTTTGCTCCCACTTAAACACCCGCACGGACCTGATATGCAGGGTCACGAGCACCACCGTCATCATCAGCGTGCCCAGGCGCAGCGTCAGAAGCAGCTCCCGCTTCCTGCTCACTGCTGGAGACGCTGCCATGCTGATTTTATGTTTTTAGTTGAGAACAATGATATTATATGTTATTGAGAAGCGCTAGACTAAATAATGTTCCTTGATTGGTAAAATAGTAGCCACCAAGGAACATATGTACGTAGCAAGGAACATATGTACTCTCTACCGAGAGAAGAATTATAACTCCTTAATAAAAAAAAGCAAACACAACATTATTCACGCATATACGTTAGAGCCATTGCGGCCTCTCAGTAGAAACTACGAGAGCGGGAAAATTCGAATAGGGAATTTTAAATAAATTTAGAGATACCTTAGCGCGCACGAGAAACCTTTGTCTCCGCAATTTATTTGTCCCTCACAGGGTTTGTATGAAAAGTCGCGTCGCTACATACGCGCACTTTCATACAAACCCGTAGACTTGATGTGAGAGACAAATTAGTTGCGGAGACAAAAGTTTCTCGTGCGTGCTATCTTTGGAATTTAAAAGCATGAAAAGAAATTCACATTTTAGAGAAATAAGGAACATACCTACATACTGTAATGATACGTTTCTCCGTTTTATGGACTTCTTATCGTGCTATAAATTCAAATTCTCTTATAGTATGAGGTGATGTCCTATTGCCATCGCTCGCGCGATCACTCGTGCGTCCGACGAAAATGATTGTGCGACCGTGCGTTTAAACATACTCATAATCTGCGCTCTGCGGAATGTCTTATTGAAGGTCGTGCGATCATGTGATGCGATCGAATTGTTCTATTTCTAATCAGATATAAGTATATTTAAACGCACGGTCGCACAATCATTTTCGTCGGACGCACGAGTGATCGCGCGAGCGATGGCAATAGGACAGCGCCTAATAGTAGTTAGACTTTGACTACCTATTATAAGGACTGGCCTTGCGGTAGCATTTCCCATCTGCCACGATCACGGTATCAGTATAAGACAAATTGATCACGTGCATTTACAATCAATTTTATACCTTATCACTAAACGAGACAGTTTATAATTGCGAAACAATAATTTTGAACGTAGAACGTTTGAGGTTCACACGAGACTACTTTTCATGATTTTTAACAAATTAGAATTAAAGTTATGGGGAATAAAATCCAAAGTTTCTGATTTCATGTTACCTCGCCCCCCCGCAAAAAGTGGCAGAAATGTTTGTTAATAGAATGATACGCGTAACTAGTCCCTATATAAGTAGTCAAAGTAAGTAACCTAATAAAAACAAACAAAATACAAATACAAAATCATTTATTTGTGAGGGTGTCCCTTAGGTTCCATACATTTAAAAGTCATATTTTGAAAATCCATAACAGACATGACAACGTTAATCAGTATAGCAATTAAAATGTTTAATATGAAAATATATAGCATTATTTGCCAAAGTAATAAAAATCCATAATTAAAAAACCCATGGCAGCTCATAATGGAGTGTTAGTCCCGACATTGATGTATGGAAGTGAATCTTGGGTATGGCAGAAGACGCATGAAAGTAGGATTAACGCAGTGGAAATGCGCTCATTGAGAAGTATGTGTGGTGTAAATGTGATGGATAAATTGAAAAATAGTTTTATTAGAGAACGCTGTGGTCTGAAAGAGGATGTAGTGACAAAAATAGAGAAAGATATATGTTGAGATGGTTTGGTCAAGTAGTGGAAAGAATGGATAAGAGCAGATTGACGAGGGCAATCTACAGGGTGAAATTGATATCATTTGCATCCTTTTAAATAAAGAGTCAACCCATCAAACTGAACAACTTTCACTATGGGAGCAAACTGATCGGAGCAACAAAAAAATCTGCTATTCCATACTAAACTGCAATGCCTACTCGACTCAAATGTATGCAACAGCAGATTTTTTTTTTTGCTCCGATCGGTTTGCTCCCATAGTAAAAGTTGTTCAGTTTGATGGGTAGATTCTTAGTTTAAAAGGATGCTAATCATATCAATTTCATCCTGTATAAGTTTAAACCCTGTATAGCTTTAACTTTAATTTCTGATTATTGAAATTATGGGATCAGGTCAGTTACGTCCTTTTCCCCGAACGTCTACTTCCCAGTTTCGTCCATTTCCCTTATGTGTACCCATTTTGGTTAGGGTGTCGCAAAGAGGGTCCCACACTTAGAAAAATTTTACGCAAATTTTATATGGAACTGGGACTTAGAAAAATTTTGATCGAAATTGTATGGAACCATCGACTTAGTCGAATTTTCGGGTGAAATTAGTATGGGGGCTGGACTTGTAAAATTTTCAAAACTTGTTGTCCATGTAGTAGTGTCGGAAGAAGGGTCCGAAGACTTAGAAAAATTTTGAACGATTTCGCATGAGCCATCGACTTAGACGAATTTTCGGGTGAAAGGGGTATGGGTAATATTGGCGTCTTTTTTTTTAAGCGGCCAGGTACCAAATGTTGTGGGTATTTTAGTGCTCATAATTATTATGCAAAAAAATAATAATTCTAATTCAAACGAGAGACTGCAAACTAGCGAGGATTTCAGTGCGTTCCTGCAGAAAATATGCGTGATGATGTCACAAATAATTAAAACTAATAATTCTGGACTATTACAAATAAAGTGGTAAAAAACCAAAACGAGTAACTTTTAATGAGCTTTTTAAAATTATTTTTTTTTTACTTTAAAATTAAATATCTCCGTAACTTTACACCGTAGGACCAATTTTTTAATAATAATATAAGATACTGTAACTAGCCCTAAAATACCGACAACATTAAAAAAAAAAAGCAAAAAAACCTATACCCTTTATCCGTATAAAGCTTAAAAACTCATACTAATTCAAACGAGAGACCGCAAACTTGTGAGGATTGCGGTGCAAAATGTGCTTGATGATATCATAAATAATTAAAACTAGTAATTCTGGGCTATAAAAACATATTAACCCTAAAATACCCACAACATTTAGTACCTGTCCGTATAAAGCTTAAAAACTCATATTAATTCAAACGAGAGACCGCAAACTAGCGAGGATTGCGGTGCGATCCTGCACAAAATGTGCGTGATGATATCATAAATTAATCATCAAAACTAATAATTCTGGGCTATAAAAACAAATAAAGTGGTAAAAAAACCAAAACGAGTAACTTCTAATGACTTTTGTACTGTGATTTTTTTGAAACTTTAAAGTTAAATATCTCCTAAGCGTTACACCGTAGGACTATTTTTTAAGCATAATAATGTAAGGTAATATAAGCCCTAAAATACCCACAACATTTGGTAGCTGGCCGCTTAAAAAAAAAAAGACGCCACCCTCCATACAAAAATTACCCATACCCATTGTATGGGGTTTTCGAAAATGCTTTTATTTTTATTTTTGCATGCGGAAGGGTGGGTTTATGGGTACCCCAGGGGTTAGAAAAATTAGCTATTTTTTCGCTAGGATTCACCGTTATCTAGTTATTTTATAAATTATGTTTTTTAATAATTTTAGGAATTTATTTAATTTCTTTCTATGGAGCTTCGCGAAACACGTACCTACCTACTCTTCATTACTCGGTTAGGTTAGCGAGGAGCGAAGCGACGAGCATGTTAGGTATCTTGCGACCCACAGCGCACGAGCCGAGCGAGCGTGCCGCGGCAGCGAACAGAACAGCGCAGCAGAACCGAATTGCTACTATTTACCCAGTCTACCCAAAAACATTCCCTTTAATTAAACCCTCCATTTCCGTGCTTCGGATGGCACGTTAAGCCGTTGGTCCCGCCTACTATATCTGATGGTAGTAGTCGTTACATAAAAACCATGTCAGAGGCCGTTAGGCGGTCTGAAAAAACTCTGACACCAGGGCTTTGCCCACACGATAAGAAGAATGTCAATGAAGTAAAATTTAATATTATATCAAAGGTAATGTCAATGTCATGTATTGTATACTATTTAGTCCAATCATCGAGGAGTTTCCTTGTATGGACATCCTAACAATAATTCATCGATCGCTGAAACTTTGCAGTGTGATAAAGTGAAGTGTAAAGATGGGATGTAAGACGGTTGACAAAATATCTAAGATTTATTTTTATTCGGAAGTTAGGTATTTGTACCAAAACATAAAAATCTTATAGCTCTTGGTGGAAAAGTGTTGGATCCGAAATCCCTTTGGTATATGTCAGTATACATCGTGTTAATGAATTAGCGCAAAACCTCATACACCCCAACTGATTTATAACCAAATAATTAGATTGAAACAATAATTTCATTATTTTGATAGTTAAAATTTAAAGTTATTCGCATTTTAAGTTTTGAGGCAAAAATGATTTGTTATCATTTCAGCACTGAAAGAAAGCGCTAACGTACTCATGGATACATTTTTATAATCTTGTTTTGGTAGTAAGTAGGGTGAGTGTGCCTGTGCCATGGGTTGACATCGGGTTTCGAAAATTTTAAATTTTACAAACAAATTATTTAATATTTTGAAAAAAATTATCTATGTTAAAACCATGATAATTCGATTCTGTTCTCGATTCTAAACAAACTACTTTCTAGTTTTGCGTTAATTCATTAACACGTTGTATATTAAGTAGCATAAATATTAGGTGGGGGAAAAAGTATTTTCTCATTAAATAAATGGATAAAATGGATACAATTTTTTAAAAAGTGGATCAAGATAGGCATATCAGTAGTTACGACGTAGCTGAAGAACTGGGAATTGACCACAAAACAGTTTTGGCGCAGAGCTATAAGATTTTTGTGTTTTGGTACAAATACCTAACTTCCGAATAAAAAAAATCTTAGAAATCTTGTCAACCGTAATCTTTATACTTCACTTTATCACACTGCAAAGTTTCAGCGATCGGTGAATTACTATCAGGGTCAAACCCCTCGATGATCGGACTAATTACAAAAACAAACAGAAGAGTGCGTGTGCAACAATAACAAATTGTTTATAATTTATTTCTTAGGATTCTAATTTTTCTTTCTAATGCCTTCTTCTTCTCCTCTTCATCAATTTCTCTATTTTTGAGCACAGTAGGTAAATCACCAAGAAAAATATATTATTGAGAAGCACAGGACAGCAACACATAGGTAGGTACCTGCTTAAATATGTTTTCTTTTAAAAGTTCCTCCACTTCTGCTGCATCAGGAACAGCAAATTTGAACAACTTTTGTCTCTTATTATCATAAAATTGAGACAAAGCAAAATGTCTCCCACACAAAACTTTGCTTGAAGTATTTAATTTAGATCCAATCTTGATCAGGCCAGCAATACTTAGCCCATGCAAGAGCCCTGAAAAAAAAAACACAGTGAAGCTCAAAAAAATTGTTACTAAAATTGTGCAATATTTTGCACTACCTTACTTACTATAAACGAAAGTGCAGTAGAATAGGACAGAGCCTTAGCCTTACTATAATAAGTTAGCCTTCTGGACTATATGAAACTTGGACGAAAATGAAAGCTGGACGAATTGATACTTGAACTAAATTGCACTTGGACGGAATGATACTTGGACCAAATTGCACTTGGACAGAATGCAAGTTTAATTGTTTTTCACGGTTGGACGAAATAAGACTTGGACTACTTGGTACCGTGACCGTTAGTTTTAGTTTCATGGTCAATAAGTTACAAGAAGGTTAGGTATACGGTATACAGAAGCCTATAATTATAACCCCTCCTTTTTATGCCATCGGGTGGGGGTTCTCAAGGGGATACATTTTTGTCCAGGTCACTTTTTCAGGAACTCCAGAGCGTCGCCGCCCAAGCGTCGGAGCCCAAAATTACTAATGACCAAAAGTGTTTCTATGGTCGCCGCCTACACGCTCGGCGCCCTAAAAATAGGGGTAAGGCTATCCTCCAACTCCAACAAACCGCCCCTTAGATGATACTCTGACCCAAAATTGGTAGTTTACATTTAATCAGTTAGGCCGCTACAGATTGTGTTTACTTACTTCGTAATATTGTTTTTTCCTGGATCTGGAAACCGATGATAGGTCACAAACTTATCGTTAGCTCGTGTTTTGCCGCACTTGGAACATTTACGATATTCAGAGCTAGACATCGTGAACAAACCGGCAGATAACACATCAACAAAATAAACTACGCAAATATGTTAACCACTAAAACTAAATAATAAAAAACGTCGTGTCGTAAATTATAACTACACTGTATGTATCCGTAACTCACAAAAACAATTAAAGCGTATTTTTATTGTAATAAATGTAGAGAAATGCAAGAATTCGACTATGACAAGGAATGTCAAATAAAATGGAGGCGATAGACTCATAGTGAGTGACCAGTTCCGTAAATTAGGTACGTATAATTTTTTTCATCGGTATATATGTTCAACACACCCATAAGAAAAAGAACATGTGTGTAAGAGCGAAATATCACATATGACAGATAACAGACACTGGTACGTAGCCACCAAAGAGTACTTTATTATAACCCAAGGAACATATGTGAACATATGTATAACCGGTAGCCACGCACCACAGACTATTATATTATGTACTACGCCACGCACCGTAGAAAGACAAAATCTCTGGTAGAAAGAGTCTTGTCATATTCCATTCATATTCACGTACTCTTTGATATTCACTCAATAAGAGATGCACATATCAAATTCGCTCTAGTTAAAAAAGGAGATCGCTACCTTATTGCTGTCCTTATCGGCGTAACCACTTTTTTGATAGATATAATATCCTGATAATATCCAATACAGGATCGCGCTGTGCCAAATTATCTTTCTCTCGGTTTAATCAAAAATAATCCATAGCCCAAACACATAAAAACTATTTGGCACGCATAAAGTTGACCATGCTAGAAGAAGAAGGCATGAGTTGCACCCGGTGTCCCATTCTACAGTGTACTGGTGTTGCCATATGTATATGTTATGATTTCAGCCGAATTGGTAAGATCAAATGAAGCATAAATGTATCAAATCTTTTTAAATTATTTGTGTGTTGCAAAGCCGTGGTAGTAAAAAAGAAAAAAATTGACAACCCAATCTGCCATATTATTTGAAATTGTCGCTAGCCGTCAAATTAATTTTTATTATTTTTTATCCACATTTTATGTTAAAATGGTTCGTATTTGCTTAATCGACGGCTGCAAAAGCGAATATTTTCCAGATTGTGGCTTATCGTATCAAAGGTTTGTATTTTTAATATGTTTGAGTCTTGAAAATATTAAATTAGTTAGGGTAACAACAAACACTTTTTAGTCACATACAGGTGATCCAAAAGGTTATGGTAGGCTGCCATACCTTTTGGATCACCTAGTACTATCACGTCTTTGCTCTCTTCTATCTATTTACACGCGCAACATGCTCCGGTTTCAGGATTATTTTAATGTCAGTAAATAGTTCCTTAATAGTGCCTAGTAATTAGTGCCTAGGTCAGATAAAAATAGTGCCTTCAACGAAATGAAGTTTACGAAATATTTATTTTTTTACCATAGTACGCTAGTTTGATGTCAAAGTAGCGTAAATGTGTTAGGTATAGATATATAGATACACATTTTCTGTAGCAAAGCAAAACGACTACACAAATAGTGAAAATATAATAAAAGTCCTAAAAGCATAATCGCATTGTCACCCTACTAAGGATAGGGACACCGAGTCCAAGCTGCTTTATCCCGCTCTTCCCAATATTCCGAGAAGACCGCATTCCAGGTTTTACGTAGTAAATTAATATTTCTATGCTTTTTTGTACTACGGCCACCTGACTCAAAACTGTCACTTCCTAGATGTAACTAGGATACTATAGGTATACAATGTTCTTGTAGTTACTATATCTATGGCTTACGCTATGTAACCATAACGTGGCCGTCAAGAAGCTTGAAATTTTCCCTACAGAATATTTCAAGCTTCTTGGTGGCCGTACATGAAACAGCAATAACGAAGTTTTTAATCTAAGGTGATTTTCTAAGAAAACAAGAAATATATTATTGATCAAGAAGCTTGTATACCTACAGAGATGAAGATTGCATTACAAACAACTTTTTGAAGCCAGAATCTATGACCTTTATGACGTCACTGATGTTTCCCATCTCATTTCCTCTTTACGTGGAGGTCTTAGATTAAAAACTTTTCGGTTACGCTGAAAGATGGAGCCAAGAAATGAGAGAGCGGGATAGCCAGTTATGAAAACGTATGTAAACAAAAAAGACAGAAATATTATTTTTTGTTTCGGTCACCGTGGCCGGTTTTTTTGTTTGGCAAGATGTCAAACCATTGTCAAACGTATGGAATGTTGATGACATCTTGCCAAACAAACCGATTTTTTGTATGCAAAAGTCACACTATTGCTGTTTCATGTGCGGCCACGGTATGGTTTCATCTAGTTACTATATCTATGGTGGAGGTCAAATGAAGGCAAGAAGATTAAATACCTACAGAGATGGAATTTGCATTACAAACAACTTTTTGAAGCCAGACTGCCAGAATCTATATCTTTATGACGTCACTGATGTTTCCTATCTCATTTCCTCTTTACATGGAGTTGTCATTGAATGACCTTCATTTGACCTCCACGCAAAGAGGAAATAAGATGAGAAACATCAGTGACGTCATAAAGGTCATAGATTCTGGCTTCAAAAAGATGTTTGTAATGCAATCTCCATCTCTGTAGGTATATAAGCTTCTTGAATGAAGGTCATTCAATGACAACTCCATGTAAAGAGGAAATGAGATGGGGAACATCAGTGACGTCATAAAGGTCATAGATTCTGGCTTCAAAAATTTGTTTGTAATGCAAACTCCATCTCTGTAGATATTTAATCTTCTAATCTTCTTGACTTGTATTATACAAGCCGCGAGAGGCGGGACGTCCCGTTTCTAGACCCTTAGAGGATGCGTCCCGCGATAGATGTGTGCGGGACGCCTATTGTCCCGTTTTTTGGCTAATCTTTCCAGCAGAAGTATTTGTAAAGTGAGTTGACTCAGAAGAAGTTATTTAAAACTTTATTAAGTTTCTTTTCTCATTTATGCAGTCTTTTTTAAATGCCAAAGTTCATAGGTACATGTATTCTTCTTCTTTTACTTCTAATTTCGTGTCAGCATGAGCCATAATATCGCATGACAATTACTCATGCTGTTTCGAAAGATTAGCCAGTCAGCAATGCTAGTATCGAGGCTGACTATCCAGGGTGCGCCCAAACGAACTCAGATTTCTTCAAACGCTCTATCTTTGCACCCCTTGGTAGTAAATTTTATGTTTGTAAAATCATACAAAGTAAAATATTTATTTTTATTCTTTGCCTCATTGTTTTTTGCCTTATACTAACTGGGTCCCGCTTTTTTGAGCCACGTCCCGCACCTTGATTGCAAATTTCCCGCTAATCTGTGCACTAAGTTTGGCAACCCTACTTGTATAGTATTCTGTGAAATGTTTGATTAAAAACTTTTCGCTTACGCTGAAAGATGGAGCCAAGAAATGAGAGAGTGAGATACCAAGTTATGAAAAAAAAAATTGACCTCCACGCAAAGAGGAAATGAGATGAGAAACATCAGTGACGTCATAAAAGTCATAGATTCTGGCTTCAAAAAGATGTTTGTAATGCAATCTCCATCTCTGTAGGTATATAAGCTTCTTGAATTAAGGTCATTCAATGACAACTCCATGTAAAGAGGAAATGAGATGGGGAACATCAGTGACGTCATAAAGGTCATAGATTCTGGCTTCAAAAAGTTGTTTGTAATGCAAACTCCATCTCTGTAGGTATTTAATCTTCTAATCTTCTTGACTTGTACAGTATTCTGTAAAATGTGTAAAATTTTTGATTAAAAACTTTTCGCTTACGCTGAAAGATGGAGCCAAGAAATGAGAGAGTGAGATACCCAGTTATGAAAACTTATGTAAACAAAAAAGACAAATATTATTTTTTGTTTCGGTCACCGTGGCCGGTTTTTGTGTTTGGCAAGATGTCAAACCATTGTCAAACCTATGGAATAATAGATAGAATAGATAGAATGTTAATTAATATTTCTATGTGTAGATGACATCTTGCCAAACAAATCGTCTTTTAGTATGCAAAAGTCACACTATCGCTGTTTCATATGCGGCCACGGTATGGTTTCGTCATGTGGTTTCATCTAGTTACTTTATCTATGTGTAAAATAGTAGCTTATCTATGGCATAGAAAAATCTATGGATGGTAGCGCGAAAAATTCTTCGTCTATGATGGAAGCTTTATCACTGCTTTATCATATATTGCAAAAAGATTGAAATACCTACCCAAGAAGCTTGAAATTTTCCCTGCAGAGAAATTTCAAGCTTCATGTACCTACCTCTGTAGGTATTTTTTTAAAATATAATCACAGTCTATTATCTAAACTATTATAAAACTGTAACAGAAGTGTGTCTGTACATTGAAGATATTTACAAGTAGTATTAACAAAAAGTTACGATGTGGTTTTTAGGTGTCCGTGATTCCAAATCACCAATTTTTGGATTTTTTGTCTGTCTGTTTGTTTGTTTGTGTGTTTGTTTGTTTGTTTGAACGTGCATCACGCAAAAACTACTGAACCGATTTTGATGAAACTTTTTTTTATTTGATAGCTTATGATCTGACTTAAAATCTGGTATATAATTTGTGCGGACGAAGTCGCGGGTTAACACTAGTATCATATAATTGTCCTTCACCTTCTCCATAGAGAATTTACACGTACTCCATGAGCTTGTCCAATTTATCCTCTCCAATTATAATATCTAAGCGAAAAATTCTTCGTCTATGATGATATCTATCCCAAGCTGATCCCAAGGAACATAATTATGTACTCTCTACATCTATCCGTTTTGTAAATTCGTTTCACTAACTTGTATATGGCAAATGCATAATAATGCGAGCTAAAAAAAAAAAGGTTCTTGATCATATTATGACGAAGAATTTTTCGGTTCAACGCACAATAACCCGTAGTTCTTCTAATTAGTTTGTGAATAACCCACACACACACAAAGTAATTAAACTACCCCCTTAAAAATCCTAAGCCAAATTATGGTAAAGGACCTTAGACTATGTAATACACTATCTTTCTACGTAACGGACCTTACGGACGGTAGTTATATTCCTTGTTACGGACCTTAAGAACTAGCCACTAGCGGTGGGTAGACTCAAAGCTGGCTGGCCGGTGCCACCCTAGGGAAAATCCTTAGTTACAATCATAGATAAGCTACCTACTATTTTACAGGAAGTTACAATGATATTTAATGTTACGGCTTAGCTACGTCAATGACTAAAATGTTGATTTTTAGAGCACAACCAATGATATTTTAATATCATTGAGCACAACCAAAACAGAATAGTAGATTATGTACCAAGGGGATAAAGCAGTGTCTTTCATCACGGGCGCGATATTGAATCCCGAGCGTAACGAGGGATTCTAGGGTTGACTCCCGAGCGCAGCGAGGGAGTTTAGAGTTAACTCCCGAGCGAAGCGAGGGAGTTAAGACTAGAATCCTGAGTGAAGCGAGGGGTTCAAGCTCGCCCAAGATGAAAACACGTTTATCCCCGAGGACCATACTCTACTTTTCACACCCTCCGCGAGAAAATAAAAAGCAATACTTACTGTTAGAAGCCCAGGGGAGCGTGTAAATTATCTATGGTTAGAAACCAATTCTTTTATTAGAGTTAGAGTTTATAACAAAGTATTAGAGTTCAATAGTATAATAGTATTTAGAAAACACTATTTTATTAAATTCAAAGTGAAAGCAGATATTTGAAAAATTAGACCAGGATTGCGATTTTTGAAACTCATTCGCGGTGTTCAGCAGTTGAAAATGTCAAAATTACTGTGGAGATATGCAACTTTCTACTGCTGATTTGACTTTCAAAAATCATACTTCAGGAGTGCCATTTTTTAAAGTCAAATCAGCAGCAGAAAGATGCGTATCTCGATTGTAATTTTGACATTTTCAACTGCTGAACTCAGCCAATGAGATTCAAAAATCGCACTCCAGTTGTGGAAAGAAAAAATATATACGGTCGAATTGAGAAACCTCCTCCTTTTTTGAAGTCGGTTAAAAATGTAATATTTTTTTTTACTTTGTTCGTAGCACTGGTAGCAATAGGTACAGAGATTTGCAGTATTCGCGCCTTTTTTTCTTTTTTTGTGTTCAATACTCGTGGTGGCCAGTTCGAATTTCGAATTAAGTTCTTTTTGGTGCAGGTCTCCTTGATAAGTTTTCATACGAATTTTAAGTAAGGGTCGTAGTAAATATTAAATAATCTGTGGATGCGGTTCCATATTCAAATCTCATTATTGACCAGCGGGTTATAATGAAATTCAGTACAATATTATTGCCCGGCTAGTCCCAGGGCCAAAGAGAATGGAATCACTACCGTTTCCCAGGGCTATAATGACTTGCTTTAGGTTCGAGTTACATGACATATAATGTTCCATTTTCGAGCGGGTGGTGTGAAAATATTGTTTTAATCTTGTATTTATACTAATGAATATGTTATCTGGTCTCAGGCTACGCATCAGCAACATGTCGCTTCCCCGGCGCGCCGGCGCACTCGCGCGTCTCCTTCTCCGACGAGGCCCTGGAGGAGGGCTCCGTGGCCACGTACGAGTGCGAGCGAGGCTTCGAGCTGCTGGGGCCGGCACGCAGGCTTTGCGGCCCGACCGGACGATGGACCCCTGATGGCATTCCCTTTTGTGGTAAGTTGTGTGCTGATTATTTTGAAATTGACCACCAATTCGTTACTGCGCCTCTAGCACGATTTTTCTTCTTGCACACGTCTCGGCTATTTTCCATACTACTTGTCGCGGCAAACACGACATTCGCTCCCTGAAAAGCGTGGCTAGAGGTCATTTTTTATCGATAGCTCGTCGCGCACTAGTAGAGAAATCGTACTAGAGAGGCTGGTCTTTTGAGTGAAAATCCTGTAGGTAATATCTCGAAGGCGAGAACTAGGTTATTTTGTAAATTGTCATTTATAAGAGTAAAGTAAACATTATCGCGCATAGAACAATACGGCATGCATAACATTACTTTGAGAGGTAGTGTAGTGTTACCGGTGTGCCGGTGCGGTGGTGTTACTCATGATGTATTTTCTCACACCACTATCAGACATATTACAAGGAACTTCATAACTTGGTTTAACGTAAACGCAGCACGAGTGCTGATTGCAGGCAGAGCAGTGCTGACCCACTTTTACTTTCTTCGTTAGAAATCACTTCACACGAACTGTGAATGGAGTCGAAAAAGCGGAAGACATTGTGTCTCTCTCCCACAGCTCTCTCCGGCGCCGGCGGCGCGGCGGAAAGCTGTGATATACGCCCTTTATGAATATCGCATAGAATACGCGGCTTTTCGATTGCCACTGAAAGAAAATTCTTACAAAGGCAAATTACTGTATGAATGTTGCTTTTAAATTGCAGGAATTTTGTTGTCACCTTTTCATTATGGGATGATGGAAAACAAGTCTGTTGAATGCAAATGATTTTTCCGAATCGAAGAAGGATTCGTCGAAAAATTGCATCATTTATTTAAACAGGGTATACCTAAGGAAAAGTATCATATATCTTTAAACAACATATTACTCTACCCATCAAACTAAACAACTTTTAACTATGAGAGCATACCGATCGGAGCAATAAAAACAAAACCGGTCAAGTGCGAGCCGGGCTACTCACGCACCGAGGGTTCCTTACCACACCACCACAGAACACAACATTGTACATACAGGGTCCTTCTTAATATGCTGACACTTTTTTAAGGCGATGACCAGACTATGAAACTGAACAACTTTCTCTATGGAATCAACATCGAAATCGCGAAAAAAAAACAGTTGTCCCATACGTTTGGCTCCGAGTAGGTTTGCAGTTTTGTATGGAAGTGATGATTTTTTTTTTCGCGATTTCGATGTTGGTCCCATAGAGGAAGTTGTTCAGTTTGACGGTCTGATCATCCCCTTAAAAAAGTGTCAGCATATTAAGAAGGACCCTATATACTTAGAAAAAAAACTTTTTTTGTCCGGGACCTTTAGCGCGAGACCGACTCACACTTGGCCAGTTTTTAGTTGTTATTTTGTAGAGTTTGCTCTATAATCACACTAAGTTTGACGCTTGTATGTATTACCGTTTTCACGATAGAGCGTGAAGAAAAAAACGTTGATAAAAACTAGTTTCTGGTTGAGAACCCCCCTTAATTTTTAACTTTTTGTCATTTTTATTATTTGTTAACAAATCCGCCGTAATAACGCATAAATCTGAGAAAATTTAAACTACCTATCTATTAGCTATTACGGTTCAAAAGTTACAGCCCTAAATAGGTAGGACAGAAGGACGGACAACGTAGACTTAGTAATAGGGTCCCGTTTTCACCCTTTGGGTACAGAACCCTAAAAATCTGCTGTTCCATATTAAACTGCAATGCCTATACAGGGTGTTAGGGTGAACAGTTGCATTACTTTAAAGGGTTGTTGTACCATGACACTGAACTACATTCCCTAAGAAACCTATAGAAAATTAGTAAAAAAATTCACAGATCTCGTGCCTTTCACCACCTTCTTGTACATTGAAAATTAATTTAATGAATTAAACAAAACAAAATTATCCGCATCGTCGATTGCGTGATGCAGCAAATATCTATTTATAACTTATTTTATTTGTAACTGTGGCATGTGTGACATGCTTGCACCACGTGCGCCCTGTTCACAGTCCATTTTTAGGGTTCCGTACCCAAAGGGTAAAAACGGGACCCTATTACTAAGCCTACGTTGTCCGTCCGTCCGTCCGTCCGTCCGTCCGTCCGTCTGTCCGACCTATTTAGGGCTGTAACTTTTGAACCGAAAGAGAGAGATAGTTGAAATTTTCACAGAATGTGCGTTGTTACGGCGGATTTGCTAACAAATAATAAAAATGTCAAAAAGTTAAAAATTAAGGGGGGTTCTCAACAAGAAACTAGTTTTTATCACCGTTTTTTCTTCACGCTCGACGCTCTATCGTAAAAACGGTAATACATACAAGCGTCAATCTTAGTGTGATTATAGAACAAACTCTACAGAATAACAACAAATACTAAAAACCGGCCAAGTGTGAGTCGGTCTCGCGATAAAGGTCCCGGAGTAAAAAAAATTTTTTTACGTTCATAATATTTTGTAATGGTGTGGTACGGAACCCTCGGCCTCGGTGCGCGAGTAGCCCGACTCGCACTTGACCGATTTTATTTGTAATATTGCTGGCAAGTGACCCTATGAACAATAAAGTCCCATCTTTTTCGTGTTCTAATTTATTTTAACAATATAGACCAGGAGTGCGATTTTTGAAACTCATTCAACAATATTCAATAAATGAATATCAATGGAAATATCAATATTACCATGGAGACGTGCATCTTTCTACTGCTGATTTGACTTTAAAAAATTATACTCCAGGAGTGCGATTTTCGAAAGTCGACAGAATCAGCAGAAGCAAGATGCGTATCTCCATACATTTTCAACTGCTGAGTTCAACGTATGAGATTCAAAAATCGCACTCCAGGTACCTACTTACTATTGATTTATAACTACAGACCCTCAACAATATCATGAAATTTATGAGTCTACCGTTTTCTGATCTATTCACAGAGAAACAATTGTATTTACGCCTCTTTCATTGCTTTTAACATTAGTTTGGCTTGTATTTGTACAAATACTTACATAATTTGTAATCACATTTAGCTACAATTTTATTTTTGTCAATTGCGGTACTTTCCTCTCCATGTGTTTTAGGATATATTCAAGTTTTTATTCGTTACACTAAATTATCTTGTAACAACAAACTTATTCCTTTCATGTCCCATGTCAACTGAATAGAAATATGTCATAACATAAGCCATAAAATTTCGCTCTACTACCTACCAAATCATAAATTTTTAAGAAATCCCGTGATTACCTAAATTTTTATTAGTGTTGTACCTATAACTTACTTAACCAAAGGACACTGGGCAAAAATGTATGGCCACTGGTCCAAGAGCCCCCCACTTTGACACAGGTAGGGATAGAGGATACCCAAACGCCAAGGGGCATCAAAATATTTTCGAGGAAAAAAAAGTACAGGGTGTTTTATTTTGACGAAGTCGTTTTACGGGGTATTCGTTTTGATATTATGGCCCCGAAAGGTGTAATGTTTTTCGGGGTGTTCAGACACTTAGCTAAAACTAGTAAAAGTTATTATTAAGCGTGCAAAAGTAAGAAGGCTCACGTTTACTGTACCGGCAATTTCAAAATGAGGTATCGATTTTCTCGTTTTAAGTGCTGTGTGTTTTGAGGGCTAAAGATTCTTTTGCATTAATATTAATCAAAAACAATAATACTATCCACATGACACAAGGAATTCAAGCAACAGGTGTATAAAGCGGCTAAATGCTAACATTAGTATGAAAAACTGCTAAACAAAACAGCCTGTATCTTTTTTTCTGTCGAAAAGTTATTAGTGCCGCATATAAAAAAAATTATTTTAAACCCCCTTTCAAACGTAGTATGCCACTTGGACTGCCTCTTGGACCACTTTTCCCACTACTGTCCTTTTATTGCAAAAACTTAAGTATAAAGATCGATCTCCATAATTCTAGAAAGAGTAGGTAAGTTTTTTTATGACGGCTCTCAGCTGTGCATATTTTCTTTGCTCTGAGTGAATTTGGGGGCTATACAGAAGCGATCGAAAAAACATTTTCAATGTTAAAACATTTGTCCTTCCCATACTAAATGCAATCAGATGATCGAACTTTTTTACGAAAAGTAAAAAATAAAATTACGATTTTCCTATAAGTAGGTTTCTTTGGAAAGGTTGTTTAGTATCATGGGTACAATCACCCCTTAAAGTGCAATTGTTTACCCTAACATCCTGTATACGCGACACAAATATAAGAGACAGCAGATTTTATTTAATAATTTTTTCTTACACCCTAAGCTGTATTTTAACTCTTTATTGTAAACACGGAAATAGAACAGCATATTAGACAACAATTTAGGTACACACGGCGACACATCAAGCTATACAAAACCAACATAAGCTGGCCGCGCGTATGTCTAGTACCTAACGTATAACGTCGCGCGGCCAGCTTATGTTGGTTTTGCGTAGCTTGATGTGTCGCCGTGTGTACAATATATAAAAATAACAGTGGCTGACGTGGTTCAAACGGACTTCTAGTTATTATTATTAGCTAGGTATCTATCAAGTAGCAAGATTTCTCAATTTCTGTCAATAAGTTCGTTACAAATGGTGGGCTATAAATAAAATACGTCAAAACACAGGTTTTAACGCGCACAATTGATATTCGAAATAATCCGATACGCCCGCGCCCGTTTACTTCCGACATCAGATCACAAGCTGAAGCGGAGTCATTTTAAGTTACATATATTGTTCGTATCTTAGATTTAAAACTTCTCTGTTCGTATCACCTGCACGGCTAGCATTGAATCCCCAAGACAAAGCGAAAAAACAAGACAACGTCATGCGCGCTCTTTTCAGTAATACGTAAAATAACACATCTCGATTTTAATCGTTCGCCTGGGTGTGGCATATGATATAGCATAGATATTGAAAATGGTCTTGTTACAAAGGTACACTAGAAATTGAAATAAAAAGTTGGAAGTGTTTCATAGTTTTTTGAAATTAGCATTTTTGTAGTGACAAGTCGACTTTTTCTCAAAAAGGAGAAAAATCAGTGTAACTTTTGAACCGTTCATATCAGACCTATGTGTATGGGACTAAAATTGTTGGAAATGATCTCCACTACCCCCTCGTCCATTTTAGACCACCACGTCTTGGACACCCTGTATGTATGTATAGGGAGGAATTTGTTGCCCAAAAAAATACAGTAAACATACAGGAAAATTTCGAGCTACCTTCACCACAGATTATTTAATAGCCTTCACTCGCTCTAGTATATACTTTTTATTATTGTAGGTACTACATGCATTAGACCAACAGAGTTACAATTACAATCATATCCAAATCCATCGGCGTTCCAATCCAAAATAGCAAAATAAATCCCTGATTAGATGTACACACGGAGACAGATCAACCTACCCATAGTTGAACTCTATGTTCATGGACATAAGGTCGAACTATGGGTAGGTTGATCCGTCGCCGTGTGTACCTAAGCTTGTGCTAATAACCAAAGTTGGTAATTGTAGTATTTTTCTTTTTATAAAATCTTTCTCGGTGTGGTCAGAAACATTGCTACAATCATACTGCGCACGGTACTATTAATTATAAATCAACGTATTGTTGATAATAATAAACAGTACAAAAAAAATTTATTATACCTACCTACTTACGCCACGCTCCACGCTCTTTTCTTATGCCTTGTGTAGCCTAACGGTACCGAATGCCGATGCCGGTCGGTACAAGCACGATTTAATTATTCAGTTATTATAGTCGTAGCTCGTAACATCTCGACAGGTACTTACACTACAGGTGTGCCTTTGTGTTGTTTTTGTAGAGTTGTAGAGCATCTGTTAAGTTCATCGCAACAGGTCGTATTATTGTAAATAATACATTTTCTTGGGTCCGGGCCCGTAGCTGATCAAATTGAGAATGATGAAAACATCCAGACCGGGCCCTATTTAATAAACGTTACAATTGTAATTTACAATGACAATTCAGGGTACATTGCTGATAATGTTAACGACACATTACCTTCTGCCTGTTTAGTTAGAATTGTCATTGTAAATTACAATTGTAACGTTTATTAAATATTATGGAGAGTTGTTTAGTTTGATGGCCTGATCATCCCCGCAAAATACCTCCGGCATAATAAAGGACCCTGCTATTTTTATCTACGTTATAGTTGTTTAGTGTCCAATTGCAGACTCGCCAGTCTGGTGCATCCTATAAAAAAACGTGAAATCTCGTGATCCGTTCCATTAGACTCAGGAGGGTAATAAAATAACTAGAGTGTATCTGTATAAGAGCAAACATTATGCCCTTACATACAGGGTGTTAGGGTTTTGCGTTTTCTTTAAATTTCTTTACGTTTCTTAGAGAAAGTTGTTCGGTATTATGGGTACAATCACCCCTTATAGCCTGCCTGCGTAGCTGGGTAATTTGACTGCTTTTGCAGTTGCCATCACTGCAGTCGAGTATTAATACCCATATTTTTTGGATGAATATTGATTTCATTACAATACTCACCCAAAGTAGATATCGGTTCGTGTTTGAACAGAATAGAAACGGGACCACATGTATTATCAGCAGAGCTTTTCACTTTTAAGACAGTTCATAAGCGCTGGATAGAGGTTTTCAAACCCTGCCCTTTCCTCACCTCGCTAGTTAAGTTGCAACTGAGCTTTCTACTCCAAACAGGTTGCACTTTATTGCACATAGCCTTAGATCAAGTCCTGATATGAACATTAATATTGTCCTTGCAGTAGGTCATACAACTCGAGAAATAAGGTATGTCGGTCAGCAGAATGTGTGTGGAATACTAAATTAATCATCAGATTCGTGCCGTCACGTCGCATCGGCGTAGGCGCAGCTCGCTACCGATGATGTCGCAGGCGCAGGGTAGCGCGTCGCATACTATTGTATTTATTACCTCCATCCATCATAATTCATAACATCTGTGGTAATCGGACAGAACGTCGATTTTGTTTTTCATTTAATAAGTTGTCGTCAATGACCTGACCAATGGACCTGACTGATTTACTTTTCATACTAGGTACAGGTTTTTTAAATTAATTTGGGTTTGTGATTAATCATATCAATGCAATGCTCATTATTGCCCGATTCTAAGTGCTGCAGTGGGACTACAATAGGTATTAAATAGACCACCAAATAGTGGTCCTACCGGTAGGTCAAATCGCTGGAACTACCTAGTTCTGTACCTACATCTACATCACGACTTATGAGTTTATGACCTTAGGGGTAGCCATAACATTTACAAAAGTGGCGTATATTTAACAATCATCGAATCATCACACACAGCCTGATAGATGCAACATCGATGTGAGAATCGTATTACCCAAACATAGCAAAGCGCAGCGTGATCAAACTGGGTCACTGTCTCGCTCACAATCAAAGTAATTAAATTGTAAGAGTCTGTGAACCGTCAGCTATCGGCTTCGCTCGCTACACAATGGCTAAACGTTGCTTCTTCATTTCTTTGTGCGGCGCGGCGCTGTACGCTTCGATCGCTCGCTATTTGTTGATTAAGATCGACAGAAATACTGTTTTTTGTTGCTATTTATTAGATAAAATGAAGATATGAAATGGTTAATGTTGTGTGCACATCGAATCAAACTTGAACGTTGGTAATGAAACAGTCGATAGGTATGTACTAGGCGACAAACGCAACGCGTTATACATTTAAACAGAACGTAATATTTAAGAAAGACTTAAATATTAAAACATGTTTAACATCATAAATTCATAATTTTATACTGAAAAATTACTTTTGTTCAAAACAAACTAACATACGTAACACGGCTGAATAAAAAATAAAGGGTTAGCTGATAGATTGGTGGATAAGGTATCAATAAATATACATGGTGTAACAAAACACCTTAGTAATACTTTAGGGGGTGCTTCAGACCATCAATCTGAACAACTTTCACTATGGAGCCAACGTCGAGAAAAAATAAAAAAATGTGCCGTCCCATACATTTGATTGAGTCGAGACGGTACTGCAGTTTTGTATGAAAGAGCGGATTTTTTTTTCGCGATTTCGATGTTGGCTCCATAGTGAAACTTGTTCAGTTTGATAGTCTGAAGCACCCCCTTAATTATTACTAGGATGTTTTGTTACACCCTGTATAATAGTAAAATATATACAGGGTGTTAGGGTCTACCCTTATAGTAATGCAACTGTAAACAGTTGTAAGTAAGTAAGTAAGGGTAAAGTAAGTAAGGGTAAAGTAAGTAAGGGGTGTACCCATGATACTAAACAACTTTCCCAAAGAAACATAGGAAAATCGCAAAAAAAATTTGGACTTTCGATACTAAATGCAATAGCTGACCGAATGTTTGTATGAAAAGTCCAAAAAAAAAACAATTTCCTGTAAGTTTCTTAGGGAAAGTTTTTCAGTACCTATCATGCCTGAAGCAACCCCTTAAGCTTGCTTAAGTATTTATTACTAGGGTGTTTTGTTACACCCTGTACATATGTATTTTCATATTAAAATTGTTATATGAATTAGCGTTATTTCATGTCTGTTATGGATTTTCAAAATATGGTTATGAAAGTAATGGAACTTAAGGGACACCCAATATGACTGCACTGACTGACTGATTGCTGCAGAACCGATGGCCGATGGGGCCGAAGAGTTCTCGAGTGGCGACTGCATAACGGAAAGCGCAGCGTGGGTAGGTCCCCCTCAAGGTGGACCGAGGACCTGGTGAAGACGGCGGGATCCCGTTGGATGAGGGCAGCGCAGCGCAGGACCCGTCGTTGTGGCGATCCTTTGGGGAGGCCAATGTCCAGCAGGAGACGTCCATCGGCTGAGATGACTAACTATTGATTAAATGCAGAACCTGCAAAAGCTAGAATTAAAATATAATGATGAAGAATAGTAACTAGGTCAATAGCTCAGCTACCTCCCTTGGAATGCTGACGCCGATTCAGATAGTAAGCGTGTCATTTGAAGGCGGCCGCGGCCGCGGGCGATCGAGCCGGTGCGCCCGCGCCGCGCGGTGCCCGAGTGTCGATGACACGGCGCGGGCGCCGCGGTTGGCGTCACCGTTAGCGACAAGTGCTGGCACACTTTGTACGCGCCGTTACACGCAGGGTTGCCATCAGTTGCCATGCTACCCTATCTTTATACCTATCTGACATTTGTCTCATGATGACAGTTTTCATAGACTGCTCTGCTCAACCCACTGACAGACTTGTCGTTTCGTTGAGCAGAACGAAAAACTAAATTCTCTTCAGTCAGACTGGAATGGAACACTGGCGCACTAAGGGGGGGGGGGGGGGGGGCGGAGGGGCGGTCCGCCCCGGGCCCCGAGTCCTGGGGGGCCTCCGACTCTCGAGAAGAGAATCCCTTTTTAATCAAATCCAAAATAATGACGTTTGTATAGTAAGTAAAGACAGTTTGAAGTTGGAGGCCCGGGCCTCAGGATGCCAGAACAGGTTCTTGGACTGCAGTTTGAAGTTGGTCACTCAATCTTTTTCAAGTTGTTATGCAGTTATCATAATTATGAGTTCGCTTCGCTCGCTCAGGAGGCCCGGGCCTCCGGTACTGGGACTGCAGTTTGAAGTTGGAGGCCTCGTACGTTAGTCATTGAAAGTCAAAGAAGGAAATAGAGTCCAAAATATTGCGAATTTGCGAGCTCGCTCACTCGCTCAATCTTTTTCAAGTTGTTATGCAGTTAGCATAATTATGAGCTCGCTTCTTGAAAAGTCAATGTGGTTGGAATCAGAATGTATTTCGAAAATTTGAACTTGCTTCGCTCGCTTGACTTTTTTGAGCTTTCTGTACTTTGAGACAGAGTTCTTGCTACAGCCCAGTCATAATTATAGAACTCTATTCGTTCGCTCCGGTTTTATTTTATACACGAATATACTAACTACTCTATTTCAAGATGAGCTCTACAATAGAGTTATTATAAGCATAAGCTCATTTCAGCTATTTGTTTACATCAATCGCCTCGATTTCGGCATGAGCTGAAAAAATCGAGTTTTAATGAAGAAAAATCTCGAGCTCGCTTCGCTCGCTCTAGGTTTTGGATGGTAGGTCTTTTTCTTTTCATAGTATAGTTAAATCTTGAGCTTACTTTATTCGTTCCAGATTTTAGGTCGTAAAAAAATAGAGTTTTTTTACTTCCTAAAATCTGGAACGCTACGCTCACTCCAGGATTTACATCTTATTCCACTGATCTCATTATATTGCAGTAAAATCTCGAACTCCCTTAGCTTCACTCGCTCCAGAATTCAGTGAAATCTTGAGCTCGCTTCGCTTGCTCTAGGTTTTCTGTCCGATATATTTTCATATTGCTTTAAAATCTCGACTTTACTTTGCTCGCTCTAGATTTTACATTGTACGAATCTCGGGCTCGCTTCGCTCGCTCCATATTGTAGGACCTGGATATCCCTGGGACAAAATACATGCTACCTACAAGTTTTTGCCGCGGCTCAAAAGAATTGTAGATATCAATTTCTGGAAAGACCGGGGGGCCTCATTTAGTTTTGCCGCCCCGGGCCTCCGACGGGCTTAGTCCGCCACTGGAATGGAAGCTATTAAAATCTCACAACAAAACAAGTTTTATAGCCTTTAATGTATGAAGACGAATTAGAAAAACTTTTTTTGATAATCTTACTTTACTAACTTTAATTTTGAGGGATAGGTTGTCAAAGGACCGGTTGTCAAGATAATTATTTTTAACAAGCACGATAACATTTTGCAGCAGCCCTTAATCAATAGCAGACAACCCTGGCGGCCAGGTGCGCGCGCGCAGACCGGATTGTTTACTACGCTTCTCAATGGATCTATTTTCTAAGATATATTCAACATCTACAGGGTGTTTGGTGCATCGTTGGCCAAATTGAAATGGTGGATAGGAGGGGTTGTTGGCTATCTAGCCACGTCCCCAAACAAAATTCCCGATCTTGGATTTTTTTAGGGGTTTTCTCAAAAAAGTCCGAAAGTCAGCATTTAAGCTTGAATAAAAAAAAATGTTGTAGGTACAAACCCCAAATTTTTTTTAAATTTGAATGTCCAATGTTTTACGGTTCTACTAAAATTTAAATTACATGGATGCGACCTCTAGTTTTTTTTTATTGACCTTAACTTTTTTTGAAAAAGGAAAAATAAAATTTTAAGCTCAACTTTGAATTACAATTAAAAAAAACCAAAAGCGCTCGAGTTCTTCTGATTTATTGAAAACGAGAGGTGAAGAAGAGAGGGCGAGAAGTTTTCTAATTCTTAATAATTTTAGTTTTTTAAAATAAAAATTTGATTATTAAGATTTCTTTTTTATTTCAAGTCCTGGGTCTGTTAGAACCCTGTGTAAGGAAGATATGGCAATCAGAGTTCACTGCGCAGAAGGAAGATGCAATTCCAACCTACTACGCGTGTGTTTTAAGGTTTTATCCTGCATATCGAATATCGGCCAAAACGCGCCCCGACACGACAAATTATTTAATAAACTAAGTTAGAGGACGGATTTCATGGCATACGGCATATGGTTAGAAAGAAGATAGATTAGAGAATTTTTAAAAAAATCAGAAGAACTAGAGCGCTTTTTGCTTTTTTTAAATTGTAATTCAAAGTTGAGTTTAAAATTTTATTTTTCCTCTTTCAAAAAAAGTTAAGGCCAATAAAAAAAATACTAGAGGTCGCATCCATGTAAAACCATGCACCAAACAGCCTGTATTATCGCTCGCCTACTGACGATATTCTTTTGTTTTCTCCTGGCCATTTAGCTTTTAAAATAATGATGCATTTGAAAGCAAATAAACGTAAATACGCTGTGAAACTACACAATCGTTCGTTTGTACGATACCTACCAATATTCTAAGGACTAAAATTCCTTTAGATATAAAAATATAAGCATAATCTTTTAATAGCATTTTAACACGGACTCTTCAATGAAAATAAAATGTATTATTAACCGCGTAACTCTCAAAAATTGTATTATTATTTATTATTTATTTGGGTTCAACCTTATGGTACTTTGATCTAAGGGTGAAAATAAGACTTATTTTGCATCGTTCGTCATCCGTCGGCATCTTGGAAGGTGCCGACGGATACGTCCATGTAGGTTCATAGGTAACTGCTGCCGAAAGTATGTATTAACTGCTAAAACCCAAAATTTACGAAATTTTCCTAAATCAGTAATTTTTTCGTATTATAGGTATTTATTCCTAAAGAACACTTTGATGTATTGTTGACATTAGTATAAATCTACATATATGATAAACTTACGTACACTTTCTCTGATCTGGTGGTTTACCACAACATTACGACCGAGAACCAAACCTGCCATATAAACCTACCCACCAATCCACCACATGCTAAGTCTTCTTCACATATAATAAAACCCGTGTCTGTAGATAAAAAACTATTTGTTTGCAAAAAATGTATGTACCTAAACGAGGAGATGAAATAATTTCATTATGAAAAATTATTAAGTAGTTACATGATAGAGATGAGACTGCTAATGCTAAGCCAAACGCAAGTCCAAAATTACTGTAGTTATTCTTTTAACAAATATCAATACAGTAGGAGTAGGTACTATCAGTTTAAAATAACAATGTGCATGACCTTGAAGGGCCGTTCGATAACTTCACTCGGTTGTAAACGAATATAGACTCTATGTAAAGGAAATAATCATTTTAATGACTCGAGTGAAGTTCGTGTGATTGAGTGACGTCACATTTGCAGGCGAGGTCATGCACATTGTTATTTTAAACTGATAGTACTACTCCTTATCAATACAGGGTCCTTCTTAAAATGCTGACACTTTTTTAAGATGATGATCAGACCATCAAACTGAACATCTTTCTCTAAGGGACAAAAAAATCAGCTGTCCCATACATTTTGTTCAAGTAGGTTTGCACTTTGCAGTTTTGTATGAGCCAGCAGATTTTTTTCACGATTTCAATGTTGGTGCCATAGAGAAAGTTGTTCAGTTTGATGGTCTGGTGGAAGAAAGAAGTGTTCGCATATTAAGAAGGAAGGACCCAAATTGATATCATTGGCATCCTTTTAAACTAAGAGTCTACCCATCAAACTGAACAACTTTTAGTATGGGAGCAAATCGATCGGAGCAAAAAAAAATCTGCTGTTGCATACATTTGAGTCGAGTAGGCATTGCAGTTTAGTATGGGACAGCTGATTTATTAGTTGCTCCGATCGGTTTGCTCCCATAGTAAAAGTTGTTCAGTTTGATGGATAGACTCTTAATTTAAAAGGATGCCAATGATATCAATTAGGGTCCTTCCTTCTTAATATGCGGATACTTCTTTAAGGGGATGACCAGACTATCAAACTGAACAACTTTCTCTATGGCACCAACATAGAAATCGTGAAAAAAAATCTGCTGGCTCATACAAAATTGCAAAGTGCAAACCTACTTGAACAAAATGTATGGAACAGCTGATTTTTTTGTCCCTCACCCTGTATACGAGTATGAGCCTTTTCCCGGGCATCCGCAGCCGCACCCGCAGCGCGCTCAGCATCGCGTTGGCATAAAGGTGTAACTTGGCGTTCCTCTACTACGTTACGTACAAATAACGCTGAAACTACTACGCGAAAAGGCTCTATATAATAAATTACAATATATTTCAATCATAAGCTTTGAAATAACGGTGAAAGGGTTCAGAGTGACGCGACGTGGTCCAGTCGATAATATGACGATAATTGCATGCAAATTTAGAAGTCACGGTGTTGCGCCTGTTTCGTACCAGTGGGCCTAGCACGCCAGCGCCACCCTCGTGAAAACGACAAAAATCGAGACGTGCCTCTGTCTGTCTTAGTTCCTTTGCGTTTTCTCGTTTTATCGCTTTATCGTGTGTTGCCACGCACGATAAAGCGATAGCTAGGTGCTAGCCCTATTAGATTTGCTTTGCAAATAGGACATTCGGCCAAGCATATGCTCACGACTATAATATTCCCCGGGTATTCAGAGATATTCTGAAGACTCAGAGCATTCACTCAACCATCGGATCATACACATTCGGGCAAGCGCACTAAACTACTGAACAAAATTTGCCCTCAGTACTGAACGTGGCGGCGGGCAAGGCGCCGATGCAGGCGTCCACGGAGGACGGCGGAGTGCCGCAGCGGGCGCTGGACGGCAGCACGGCCTCCGCCTTCAGCCCCGAGACCTGCACCCTCACCAAGTCGGAGCGCGTGCCCTGGTGGTACGTCAACCTGCTGGAGCCCTACATGGTGCAGTTGGTGAGGCTGGACTTCGGGAAACCATGCTGTGGTGAGCCCCATTTATAATTACCTAAATCCTACAGACCGACTCGTTACAAATGTTACAATTAGTTTATAGAAACTTATATTGCCTATGATTTGTAACGCCACTGGCTTTTCTCTAAAGGAAAATATCTCGTGTCCGGCAATGCGCTGATGATGATGATGAATGTACTGGGCGATTTATTTTACCGTTTCGAAATCTACAGGGGTGGTTCTGAACAAACATCCAGTAGGTATGTACGGAGTCTATTATAGTTACCTATAATAAATAACTAGACCGACAAAAATTACACGTATAAAGTAGGTAGGTACCTAGATAGTTAGATACCTATAAATTGTGTAACGTGTCTCAAACATTATAAAAACCCAGAATCATTACCTATTAGTAAGTCTAATAACCAATAAGGATACAGATAAATATATAACATCAAACGTAAAAACACGGAAAATAAAATAAAACAATGCGTAGACTGGATTATGATATATGATATAATAGTAGATTATGTACCAAGGGGATAAAGCAGTGTCTTTCATCACGGGCGCGATATTGAATCCCGAGCGTAACGAGGGATTCTAGGGTTAACTCCCGAGCGTAGCGAGGGAGTTTAGAGTTAACTCCCGAGCGAAGCGAGGGAGTTAAGACTAGAATCCTGAGTGAAGCGAGGGGTTCAAGCTCGCCCAAGATGACAACACGTTTATCCCCGAGGACCATACTCTACTTTTCACACCCTCCGCGAGAAAATAAAAAGCAATACTGTTAGAAACCCAGGGGAGCGTGTAAATTCTCTATGGTTAGAAACCAATTCTTTTATTAGAGTTTATAACAAAGTATTAGAGTTCAATAGTATAGTATTTAGACAACACTATTTTATTAAATTCAAAGTGAAAGTAGATATTTGAAACATTAGACCAGGAGAGCGATTTTTGAAACTCATTCGCTGAGTTCAGCAGTTGAAAATGTCAAAATTACTGTGGAGATATGCATCTTTCTACTGCTGATTTGCCTTTCAAAAATCATACTTCAGGAGTGCCATTTTTGAAAGTCAAATCAGCAGCAGAAAGATGCCTATCTCCCTGGTATCTCCATAGTAATTTTGACATTTTCAACTGCTGAACTCAGCCAATGAGATTCAAAAATCGCACTCCAGTTGTGGAAAGAAAAAATATATACGGTCGAATTGAGAAACCTCCTCCTTTTTTGAAGTCGGTTAAAAATGTAATATTTTTTTTACTTTGTTTGTAGCAATAGGTACAGAGATTTGCAGTATTCGCGCCTTTTTTTCTTTTTTTGTGTTCAATACTCGTGGTGGCCAGTTCGAATTTCGAATTAAGTTCTTTTTGGTGCAGGTCTCCATGATAAGTTTTCTTACGAATTTTAAGTAAGGGTCGTAGTAAATATTAAATAATCTGTGGATGCGGTTCCATATTCAAATCTCATTATTGACCGGCGGGTTATAATGAAATTCAGTACAATATTATTGCCCGGCTAGTCCCAGGGCTATAATGACTTGCTTTAGGTTCGAGTTACATGGCATATAATGTTCCATTTTCGAGCGGGTGGTGTGAAAATTAGTTACTCATAATAATATAACATAGGTAATTTTTGAAATAGTTAATAGGTGTAAGTTTACGGATAGCCTGCACAAAACATAATCAATCAATCAAATCAGCCCTCATCCACCCACTGCTGGGCATAGGGAGTTATTTTGCGTGTTAGTGGTCGCTGTTGTGATATTCTGACCAAGTTGTTCCTCGGTAACACATTCCCTTGATCTTAAACCCCAAACTGTCTTTTTATGGGGTTATTACAAAGAGATAGTGGCCACTTTTGGCGGTTTTAAAGATAATAACTACAAACACTTCGATCAACAATATTGTTGATCGAAGTACAAACATTATAAAAATAAATCTTCACTCACCCGATAAATTGAAAATGAGCATCATTGCTCATCGTTATTATCTTTAACAAAAAACAAGAATGTCACATTGTAGTCATCTACAATGTGACATTCTTGTTTTTTGTTAAGAAATAAAAAAAAATACTATTGGGGGCAGCACAATAGGCTCTGTGCAGCCTTAAGCACTATGCGATATAATGAAATTACAAAAAGTTATCTCATAACTTTAGAACCGTTGAGAGTGGAACCATCTTTCACTGGGGCTAAAAGTTTGGAAATGACCTCCACCATGCGCCTGTTTGATTTGATCCACACTTCCAGGGACCACCCTACACCCTACACCCTTATATAATGTTTTGAATTATTGAATAGAAAGAAGTATTCAGTTAAAAAAACGATTTTTCTATTTTAGTTAGACAACACCTATGCCAGCTTTCTGATTATAGTAAACGATTTATACGGAGAAAAAAAAAACTAAAAAGTTTAAAAAAGAATATTGCAGCCTATGACTTTTTCGTTCGCATCATAAGAACATTAATTTGTTTTATAGAAGTCGGTGTCAAGCCAAGCCAAAAAATGCAAGTCCTGTCACGAATCGTACCGGCTTGACAGCGACTTCAATAAAACAAATTAATGTTCTTATGATGCGAACGAAAAAGTCATATGCTGCAATATTATTTTTTAAACTTTTTTTCTTCAATTAAAAAGAAAACAAGTTTTCTTTTTTCTGGTTTTTTTTAAACTCACATAACGCTGACTGTTACATTATGTAGAAAGATTTCTTTGTAGAAAATAGAGACCAACGAGTTTTTTGTGTAAATAGTACTTAATTAATAAATAATAGAATCATTGATAATTACTAATTTCAGCAAAAAGTAGGTAATGCTCATTATGAAATTAAAATCTGAATTATGCTGAAACCACATTTTATATTCTCTTCGGCTGAAACCATCAGTGATGAATGATGATCATTCAGGAGAAGAAGAAGGAGATCGTGTTTTCATTCTTCGTATATAAGTCAAACGATCGACGAAGATATAGGTACATGAGGTCATCCGAGGAGGAAAACATGATCAAATTCATAATGTTTCCCGCAAAGGAAAAGTGCGTAGCATCCTCAACCGACGCGACGGAAGTTGTGTATGAAAAGATCATACATCTTTATGGATGAGACGAAATAAGTGTGTTAGGAACGTAGCGTGTGGCGGGCATATAGAAATAGGAAGTAGGTATATTATGTCACAGATCAAATAATAATACGTATGGCGGGTCATAGTTTCTGTCTCATGGGACAAGGGCATCAATGATATTACATATATTATATACACGTGTGTATATCTACACTAATATTATAAAGAGGAAAGATTTGTACCTATTTTTGTATGTTTGTATGTTTGTAATGAATAGGCTCAAAAAGTACTGGGCCGATTTAAAAAATTCTTTCACCATTAGAAAGCTGCATTCACCCTGAGTAACATAGGCTATATTTATTGCTAGAAAAGATTAGACGTCCACCCGTGCGAAGCCGGGACGGGCCGCTAGTATATTATATAATTGATCTTATTCATACAAACTTGTCAAACAATGAACCTACTGAATGTTAACTGAAATAACAATAATTACGAACCAGAATGAGGTAACAACAGGTTAATAAAGACCTGAATAACAATAACCGATGGAATTCCAACTAAATAACCAGTTTCAGCTGTTTTGTGAGAAAAAAACTGACAATGTTGAAAAATTGATACAAAAACAAGCTTCATAACGCCTACGCGCTCACCGAAGCGATGACCCTTTTCTATTTAGCTGTTTCGTAGCTGTAAACTTATGTTTATTATAATATGGGATGGAATAAGTGAACGCCCCACTTTCCCGAAAATATCAAGTAGGTGCAATAAGTTTAAAACGACAGACTTATCAAATCTAAACTTTTGGACCTATAAGAATAACTTTACTTCTTTTACTTCTTCCCGACTATACTAAATATCCACGTTTTGCTCTGACTCCTTACGAACCATTTTAATGCAATCTTTGAGAGACACAGGTAGGTACTTTACCTACTAGGTAAGTACGGTAACTGATAAAATCTCCAAGTAACCACAATACCTAGCTACCTTCTCTTAGGTACCCTAGGTAAGAAGAGAACCAAAACCTTTAAAGTTAGTTTTTTTCAGATTATTTTTAATCTTTTTTAGGGTTCCGTACCCAAAGGGTAAAAACGGGACCCTATTCATATAAAGCCTACGCAGTACTGTGTACTGTGTGTTTCGAACAGTAATAGGTCGTTGCATTGGATTTGATGCCAAATAATAAAAATAAAACCGGTCAAGTGCGAGTCGAGCTACTCGCGCACCGAGGGTTCCGTACCACACCACCACTTTGTCCGGGACCAACCGACTCACACTTGGCCGGTTTTTAGTATTTGTTGTTATTCTGTAGAGTTTGCTCTATAATCACACTAAGTTTGACGCTTGTATGTAGGTATTACCGTTTTTACTATAGAGCGTGAAGAAAAAACGTTGATAAAAACTAGTTTCTTGTTGAAAACCCCCCTTAATTTTTAACTTTCTGCCATTTTTATTATTTGTTAACAAATCCGCCGCAATAACGCATAATCTGAGAAAATTTCAACTATCTAGCTATTACGGTTCAAAAGTTACATCCCTAAATAGGTAGGACATACGGACGGACGGACGGACAGACGGACAGACGGACAGACGGACAGACGGACAGACGGACAGACGGACAGACAGACAGACGGACAGACGGACGGACGGACAACGTAGGCTTAGTAATAGAGTTCCGTTTTCACCCTTTGGGTACGGAACCCTAATTAAGGGTCCTCGCCCCATACAAGGAACTAGTTTTTATCAACGTTTCTTCTTGCTCTATCGTAAAAACGGTAATACATACGGTAAACTCTACACTACAGTATAACAACAAATAATAAAGTGTGAGTCGGTCTCACACTAAGGTCCAGGAAAAATATAATAATAAGCTACGTTTCTCACCACCCCGAAAGGGTGAGTCGATCGTGAGTTTATGTACGTGTATGTAACAGCTGACGATCGTTCTGCTCAGTTGAGTATTTGGGTCGCGGGTTCTTCATCTAGATTGCACCTAAACACTTAAACGTACGCGTGTGTAGTGAAACACGTAACGACTTCGATGCTTTGTTCGATGGGTTGTATCCGGCTGCCTTAAAGTATTATCATCATCAGCCTATAAACGTCACACTGCAGGGCACAGGCCTACCCTCAAGGACGGTGTATGGGAATTAGTTTACCACGGATACCCAACACGGATTGGTACATTTCACATATGCATCAGAATTTCTTCTTCAGCGTATGCAGGTTTCCTTACTACTAATACCTCTTATCTCCGCAACGCGCCATCAACGTATTTCATTCGTGGATAATAAAACGTTTCCGATATTTCCTGTAGTTTCGTTAGGCTTCTAATGCGGTGCAGGACCATGGTAGTAGTTCAGTCTTATGAAAATTACGTTTATTTTTTTATGTGTCAAGAAATCACAACGTAAACATTCATTTATGGTGGAGTTAGATCTTTAAGACAGCTGGATTATACCTGTTACTTAGACAAAACAAGCTAGCAGAATTTGTTTTCAAATTTAAAGTCCTGACGACAATACCTTTCCCAGTTTCCTGGTCCTGTGACATTTAATAAGAAGTTCTGAATATCACAGACGAAATATTTTACAATATTGAGTCCTTCCCAAAAGTAGGTTAAAAGTTGATACTTTAGTAAAAAGCACGCGGTCTATGAATATGTATCGAGAACTAGCAGTTTACGATAACAGATAAAATAAAACCGCTATTCCAGTATTGTGTCAAACATTCCGCAAAGCAATAGGTATTAGAATAGGCATCTTGAATTCCTCAGTTGATGGAAAAGCAGTGAAGCGACGAAACTTTCTAACGATTTAATCTGAACAGAACCCTTGTAATCCGCATTATTATATTAAATTATGAACAGTTTGCGGCCAGGCTCGAGCGGCTCCAAATAGCTACTCGCTGGTACCTACCTACAAGTGAAAGTCTCCGCTCAGAGGCAAATATAACGCGGTATGAAAGTTCCGACATCTTTTGTGTCACATTGATATGATACTAAGCTTATACCACGTAATAAGTACATAAAAGTACCTACTTATACATACATATGTGTACCTCTGTTGTACATTATGAGATTGTTACATATTGAATGTAAGATGCATAACACACCCATTGAATGCGTTCATTAAATTAGTATCTTTTGAAATTGTATTGTAAAAGAATTGTAGCAATCTCGCAGATGATGAGACGAAGTCGGAATTGTGCATTGTGTTTGTTGAACGTAGTGTACGAAGATAATTATTATTGTCGAACAGTTTATTTATAGTTCACGTTTTTACTAACTTATACCTAATTTATATTACCTACCTACATTTAATGTTCGGTAATTGTTAACGGCCTAGTAAATTTCTATAAATTCTCACTTTTCATTTGAGCAATTATTAGATTTATTAGTTACGAGCTTTTACCCGCGACTTCGTCCGCATAAAATATATACCAGATTTTAAGTCAGATGATAAGCTATCAAACAAAAAAAGTTTCATCAAAATCGGTTCAGTAGTTTTAGAGTGATACTCGAACAAACAAACACCCAAACAAACAAACAAACAAACAAACAAACATACAAACAATCAAACAAACAAACAAACAAACAAACAGACAGACAAAAAATAAAAAAATTGGTGATTTGGAATCAGGGACACCTAAAAACCATGTCGTATTTTTTTTTTTGTAAATATCTTCAATGTACAGACACATTTCTGTTACAGTTTTATAATAGTTTAGATAATTAAGCTTTGCTATTGAAGATAATGAATGCTTCCACACTCAATACGTTTTCATCATCAGGCTATATAAGTCCCGCATGCACTGCAGGGGACAGGAATCACGAATGAGAGAGCTTTATCTCACGCTTACAATACTGTGAGACCATACTGACGCGTCGCGTCGGTACTGCTCATGCGCCACTAATCGTCTCCACCTCAAGTCACGATCTCTTCCAGGAGCGAACAAGCCCGCAGTGATAGTGGTACGTGTCGGCAACAACCGGCCGGACCTCGGCACCAACCCGATCTGCAACCGTTTCACCGGCTTCATTGAAGAAGGCCAGCCGCTCTTCCTACCTTGCAACCCTCCTATGCCCGGAGCTTTCGTCAGTGTACATCTAGAAGCATCTTCTCCCAGCCAATTGTCAATTTGTGAAGCATTCGTCTACACGGATCAAGCGCTCCCGATCGAACGATGCCCGCAATTCAGAGATCAACCGCCGGGTAGTACGGCTACTTACAATGGCAAATGCTACATATTCTACGACCGGCAGCCGACAAACTTCAGAGACGCCCTCGGCTTCTGTCGCGGCCGCGGCGGCACGCTGGTCGACGAGAGCAACCCCGCACTGCAGGGGTTCATCAGCTGGGAACTTTGGAGAAGGCACCGGTAAGTCCAGCTCCTTCTGTATTGCAAGCGATGTTACTGTATTTTTTTTTGTAAAATCTGTATGTTTTAACGTTAATCTCAAATGTAATCAACATTAAATTCAATGACAGATTTTCTTAAAAAGGGTATGAAATTGTAAGAACACGAAATTCCACACTTTTACCTATGTCGGCATTACATTACCCACATGTGTTGGTAACTTTAAAGCTACTGCAAGAATGTAATTTTTTACCGCTCTGCTGATGCGAAATTGATGGCTTCGATACGGAAGTGTTAATGCTAAGTTTCTATGTTGCGAATTGTATCGGCTTTTATGTAATGGTGCGACGATGAATGACGGCGCGTTGTCGCCACCAGCGCCTCTCTGGAAAGTGGCTCTCGTAACGGTATTGCTCCGTATTAGGTACTACGTTTGTCGCGTGCAGGTGTTTCAAGAGTTTTTAATAAAACGAGCGTTTACCCGCGACTTCGTCCGCATAAATTATATACCAGATTTTAAGTCAGATGATAAGCTATCAAACAAAAAAAGTTTCATCAAAATCGGTTCAGTAGTTTTTGCGTGATACTCGAACAAACAAACACCCAAACAAACAAACAAAAAAACAAACAAACAAACGAACAAACAAACAAACAAACAGACAGATAAAAAATCCAAAAATTGGTGATATGGAATCAGGGATACTTAAAAACCATATCGTAACTTTTTTTTTGTAAATATCTTCAATGTACAGACACACTTCAGTTACAGTTTTATAATAGTTTAGATATGAACACTCCTCCACGTACAAGTCGCAGATGGCCTCCTTGGCATATTTTAACGGTAGGTAAATAAATTTGATCGATAATCGAATGATGACATGAATGCCCCGTTTCTGTATTGCGTGTTCAGCTTAATCGTTTACGTTTATGCAATAGTCGGAACTGTGTCGGAAGTAAAGTTTAAGAAAGTTATCTTTTACCTAAAAGAATCCTAAGATTTACCTCACTCCCCTACGTACTTGACAGGTACCTTGTTACATAGAAAGAACGCTAGCACACCTGTCCCTCTATTATCGAAGATAGTTCATTACTGATCCGCTACATAGCGAGCCACCGAACGATGTGATTTGAGTCAATTTCGCTGGCAGCAGTGCATTCTGCGCTCCGTTATAGTTATCGAATACATGTCGCAACGGTATCGATTTGGATGATTTCGCTGTGTCACACATATAGACCTATCTGATCTGTAAGTTTGTCGGCCTTTCTAAGAGCCCATTCACATTTCAGAGGCACTTTATTACGTAAGTAATTCATAGCCCAAAGGCCTCCTCTTATGAATAAGGGTGAAAGGGAGTTGGCCATACTCCACCACGCTATTAAAATAATCTGTGACGCGGGCCCTGTGCGGATTGTTAGTTAGTAGAGCTTAGAGATTGGAAACGATCACAAAACTTAAGCAACGTTAGGTCCGGTCAGTCTTTGGATGGGTGACCGTTTTAGTGGTTGTTCTCCGTGCTTCGGAATCAACGTTAAGCAGTCGGTATACATAACTAATTATTCTTGAAGCCAGGCTACTGAAACGAACAATTTAACGCCATTAAATGTCGGGATCGATTAACGATTATATGAATAAGTTACAGAATTTTCAACGATCACGGCTAGTCAAGTCCCCTATATACTCATTTCGCCCTGTGTTTTGATTGATCGACAGAGTTTGTCTTCATTTAGTTCTCTCTAACACTAAGTACCACATTATAGTACCTACTCTGTTGTACCACCATTAGGCACGCAAAGAAAAACAAGCAACAAAAAACTTAACTAGAAAACGCATGGTGTTGAAAATTTCCTACGATTGCTAATTATCTCGGTCTGATTGTATCACATTTAGGCTTCTACTTGATCCCAAAAATGTACACCTAATGTGTTTCTTGGTCTCGTTAGTGAAAAATAAAAGTAAATTGCGACCCGTAGTCGCTTGGTCATTTGTCGTTGTCACACTTCCCCGTAGTTAATTGGCCACAGTCTGCTTCAGGTTTCGAGGCTTAAATTGTAATTTGTTAAGCTTTACGAAAGTTATCAGAGTACTAAGACTAGGTACTCAGGCTAGTTGTTTAGGTTTTATTGCTGAGCGATACCTATTGCAAGTTACAAGCTGCTGCACCTGCGCGATTTTATCGAGATGAAAATTACAGAAATTCTCGCAAAAACTATTTAACGTTGACTTTTTTATTAACAATTGGGATGCGTTTACGTTGATCCTCATCATGAAAAACTATTGAGTGTCTAATTGTTCCTGCACCAACCATAATAGAGACCCACTGCTTCAAAAAAAGACTAAACAATTATACACAATTTCATTACTCTAATTTAAAACTCATAGCTTCATCTCGTAACAGGAGCGACAGTAGCAGTCAGTACTGGATGGGGGCCTTCAGGGACCCCCAGGACGCCGCCAACTGGAAGTGGGTGAACGGCAATGACGTCACAGTATCCTTCTGGAACGCCCCCGGGGGTACCGAGGGCTGTGCCAGGTTCGACGGCAGCAAAGGCTGGCTCTGGGCCGACACCGACTGCCAAGCCAGATTGAACTACATCTGCCAGCATCGTAAGTTGCACTTTATTTCATAATATGCGAATTGCTTAATTGCTTTTCTTGTAAGCGAATTGTGTTAATGTCTTTATGATAAAGCTGCATAATGCGAATGTTTCAACATTTATCCCACTTTTGTTACATTTTAGAATTAAGTACCTACTTTATTTAGTTTCAACTGTAAGTTGGCGTCAAATTTGTGCTAAAATTTGTATTTAATGTTTCTAATAGTGGCTGGCTGTCACTTAGCGCTACTGTGCAAATTGGTCTCGTGGCTGTTGTCATTTATTGGCTCTTTTTTGGTGATAGGGGATCATTTATTACCTTTTGTAATGTTCCAGGTCTAAGATGCATATATGCAGATTGGTGCTACAGTGTTTGTAGTCGATTTACTGGAGCTTATACTTAATATCAGATTCAGTAATTTTACAAAGAATGTCTCGACCTTTAGGTACTAAAGGTTCAAAGTACCCATCTATGTGTATTCCACGAAAGTATTTACGTATGCACGAAATACATCAATTTGTTTACTTTATTTGTAATTTTGAAACATTTAAGTTTCATGCCTTCCTAGGTTCGCTCCTTGCTAGTGATATGATAAGATAACGCAGCAGCGAGTGTAATTTCAGTAAACACCACCGACTCTTTGCTCATCATGCCTTCTCGTCAACAGAGCCGAAAGCCTGCGGGCGTCCGGAGCAGCCACCGAACTCGACGATGGCCGCGGACGGCTTCGACGTGGGGGCCTCGGTCGAGTACGCGTGCGACGAGGGCCACCTGCTTGTGGGCCCCACGGTCCGGACCTGTCTCGACACCGGCTTCTATGACGAATTCCCGCCTGTTTGCAAACGTAAGTGTTGCTTAAATAGTTTTGTCGGGACAACCGTAAGTTGTGATCGAAAACAAATCGTATGAAGAGTTATTAGCAATCTTTTTTATATTTTTTCCTATAAAGCGAAACTGAAGGAGATTTTAATATTTTTCTAGTTTCGTATCAACCATTTTCGTTTTTCAGGCATCGAATGTGGCTTCCCGGCTGAAATCCCGCACGGAAAGTACAAGTTGATAAACGGATCTGTGTCATATCTGTCCCACGTGCAATACTCGTGCGAGGAGGGGTACGAGATGGCGGGACGGTCGAGGCTCGTCTGTGACATCGACGAGCGGTGGAACGGGCCTCCGCCGCGCTGCGAAGGTTTGCACACCTTAACTTAACTTCTACATTATTATACAATAAGGGGGCTAATTTGGAATTTTACAATAAAAATCATTTCACACGAAAATGATATAAATTCGTTATAGGATAGGAAAGTATGAATTTAAATTTAAACCGATGGCAGCCATGGTAGGGATGTGTATGAGGCGAAAGAAGTACCTACCTACCTGCAAGGAACGCAGTAAGTGTCAAGCCCTTAAACCGCAATGGGAAAGAGGCGTGACTTTATAGATAGAAGGTACAATTTAAAGTTTCGAATTCAAAAAATGTACTCCAACCACTCCATCTCTTTCTCTATAACGAACGAGAAAGTTTTTACGTCGTAATAAGTGTATTATTGTTAAGAAAAGTGTTTAACATAGGTACTCACAATGTTCATGCATTGCATTGTTTTGTCAAACTGTCACGCACAAGTCACGCATAATATACGCAACGATTTTTTTGTACAGACCAAAAAAAATCTTTGATTATAAAACACATGCAAAACTTCAAAACGTATGTTAATCGTTAAAACGATAGAGAATCTCAAAAAAAATATTGTTAGAGACTATTCTACCCCAGTCCCCTATAAAGCGGATTTTACACGGATCAATTTCGGTTCAATATTGCTATCAATTCCATTGCTTCAATGGCATTGAGACATCTAAATACATTTCAATTTGATTATTGACAGCTAAGATAGGAAATGCGTGCAATGTTCAATGTTTTTCAATGGAATTGATGCAATTTGGTTGATCCGTGTAATATCCGCTATAAACCAAATTGCATCAATTCCATTGAAAAACATTGAACATTGCACGCATTTTCCTATACTTACTATCTCGTGAAGAAAAAAAGAAGATAAATTATATCTTTACATGACCATCGATTCTTGATCTACAATCTACAAACATAATTGACGTAAAACTTTCATCAAAGTGCGCGAAGACAATTAAAGCTCATACAATGGTAAGATCGCGTTATCTGTATGACCGGCCACGTCTGTCTATATACAATTATATAGGTACCTAGAGGCGCACCAACAATTAGATCGCGTATCTCGAAAATTGCGGATTGTGGGAATGTTGTTTGTGTTCGTACTCAGTTGTGATCGGAGAGATCTCGTAGCGTAGCGTAGGTACTCAGGCCCTGCTCTAGCTAGTACTAGGAAACACATTGATGATGTCAGGGTTAGTTCATGCACAAATTGCACATTTCTGAGATGGTATCAAAGTTATACAAGATGAAAACAAACGCTCGACACCTAAAAGGCTTCGTACAAAAACCTTGATAAGAAAAAATCTAAAATCGGTCTCGTCAGTTTTTAAATGTGAAAAAGTCGAATAAAATGCGCATTTGAAAAACATTGCAAATAGTTTAGAGGTATTTTGATCAAAGAGCAAGGCTCACCTTTACCACATTGAATTTTACAGAATGGAATGACGTGCCAAATGTAATAATAGGTGGCTTGGTGGCTTTCGCCCTCAGAAATGCTGCATATTTGCCTCGTATGACACCCACGGATGGGTCATTCGAATCTAAGCAGGAACCACACGACACACAAAATCTTTAAATAGGTACTCGTACAGTCAGCCTTTTGATCTAAGCAGTCAGCAGCAATAAGTTATATACACGACGTAAAACAAAACTGTATACAACTTATTGCTGCTAACTGTACCTATCAAAAGATGGTTGACCATGATCACAGTTATAGATTCTGCATAAATACGAGTAGGTATCCATGTAGTTTCAAGATGCGAACGTGTCTGCCTCTCGCATAGCCATGGGAAAACGTTTTTCTCCAATACTGCTAAAATATCATCTGTCAGATGATAAGGCCTGTGCCCGTTGACTGAAGTACAATTATCCTTTCTTGTACCTACTCGCAAACACTAATAGTCCCTGAGATATGCTTTCTGTCTGTGTTACACTACACTTTCCTTTAAAAGATCTTTTGTTCCAGGGGTTGTAGATGGTGTTATACAGGGTGTAAGTGTCACAGTGACCTAGCAAATACTGAAACGGTGAACTCAGACCACCAAACTGAACAACTTTCACTATGGAGCCTACCTCAGGAAACGCGAGAAAAAAACAACTGTCCCATACATTTTAGTCAAGTAGGTACATCAGTTTTTTATGGGACAGCTGATTTTTTCGCGTTTCCTGAGGTAGGCTCCATAGTGAAAGTTGTTCAGTTTGATGGTCAAATTCACCGTTTCAGTATTTGCTAGGCTGTCACTTACACCCTGCATATTTGGGGCTACACACCTGGGCTACGATCAAGCGACGATTATAAAGGGTTCACATCCCTCCTGTATTCCCTTGATGCGGCGCTGTGTGTACCTACTGCACGCGATACGTATTTACCACACATTCTCACACGTGAATTCGCGATGAGCTTTCTATAGCGGTCTGCCGTAATACCAGTGTTTTGGTGTGACCCAAATGACCACATGGTCATGTTTACTGTAGTTAATTGCCAGTTATGTAAAGAGGATTGTGCTGCATTACTTGACGTCTGGATTCCGTTAGTTTTTTAATAGTTTTGTTGTTTGTAGATATGCCGGTATAATTGTAATTATTTTATTTTTTTATTTATAATTAATGGACTCTTGAAAATCCTCTTAAAAAACCGTTAGCATATTAAGTTGGACAGTGTGTTAAACAAAAAATATGTAGATACCTTTAAAGAGGCAAAATAATTCTTCAAAACCCACTGAGGTAGAATGTATAGAGTTAACTCCGCGCTTCATGACGTTGTCCCATTCAACTGCGGCGATATAGTACTCTGGCATTTACTCGCTCTCTCACTGCGGTCACGTGTATCAGTTAGTTCGAAAAAAATAATCTGCATAAAAAATGTCGTGGTGTGTACTGAGATACTGCACAAACAATTCAAGAAAAGTAAGCAAATGTAAAGGAATAACTTTTCATAGGTAAGCGAGATGAATTAATTATTAAAAAGCATTTTCACTATTATTGTAAAGAATATTTTTATCCCGCCCTCGAAAATATATAAAGAAAATGCAAATAAGGACAAACCTATACGCGAAAAAGAGAAGACAATAGATATTGCCACTAGCAAAGATAAACTATAGGGGTAGATAAATAATATAAAGCAAGACATAGAAACGCTACTTGACATCCATTCACACTTATGACAACCGTCCATTAGAATAAGTGAAATGTCAATAGTAAACGGAACCGTCTTGAATCATTTTGTCACCAGACCTCCAGCTGGAAGACTCAGCTATTTCCTTACGTTAAGAACGAATTTTGCTTGAATTTGCTTAAAGTGGTGACATTTGTTTAACAGACGTAACAGATTAACGTCTAATCTAGCTCTGTCACTCTTATGGCAATCTGTGTGCGACTGTAAGGAATGAATATACATGTTTTTGTACAATTTGACATTTCGTAGACCTGCCACTAGCATTGCCAGTCAAATTATAGTGAAGGATAAACATTATAGGTGAAAAAGAGAAGACAATAGTATGCACGAAACTATGCAAAGTTCGTTCTGGGTTAAGTTGATAATTTTTTTTTGTCTTTCTCGCGCTTATAGTTTTTAGTATATTTTTATCTCTCCCTCTCTCTGTCTGCAATCTTTTTGCACACGCCACCCCCCCCCCCCCTCCCCCCCTTCCCCTCACCGGCTGCCGCACATAGCCCATGAATTTTGTTTGTCGTACTATCTCTATACATTCTACCTCAGTGTCAAAACCACGATCCTCATACGGCTAGGAATCAATAATGTTCCCATAATTGACGAGCATAAGTGATAAGCATATGCTCACGACTATATTCCCGGAGGGGGTAGCAGCCCCGGATTTTAGGGGAGGGGGGGCAAACCGGGGCCCACGCCCCGGGCGCCAGGTTAAGGGGCGCCAAAATTATGTTTGAAAAAAATAATTATTTGCAACGATTAAAAAGTATTGCAGAAAAATCTCAAGTTCGCTTCGCTCACTCCTGGTTTTAGATCATATTATCATATTTATTACATATATTGCAGTAAAATCTCGAGCTCGCTTCTGGTTTTAAATCCTGTAGTAGGTAATCTTATTATATTGCAGTAAAATCTTTATGAGTTTCATACTTTATTGCGACGACCTAATCTGGACCTGGCCGTCCTAGGAAAAAATAATTGCTTAAAAATAAGGGCGTGAGAGGCGCCAATGTCAAGTTTCTGCCCCTGCTCGGAAAAATCGTAGAGCCGGGGCTGGGGGGTAGTCAGGGATATTCTGAATCCTCAGAACATCCACGTTTCTCTAGCAAAGAAAATATACACTACCGCGAATCTCTAGTACCGAATCTCTGATAGTTGACGAGATACTTAATAACATGTCAACAGTGGTCCAATGCGAGCAGCCGGCACAGATAGCCAACGGGCGGGTGACTCTGTCCCACAACGCGTCGGTGTTCGGCGCAGTGGCCGAGTACGCGTGCGCGCGCGGGTTCATCATGCTCGGCGCGCGCAGCATTGCCTGCTTGCCCACCGGCGTCTGGGACAAGCCGCCACCTCAGTGCAACCGTAAGTGTACCTACACACAATGACTTTCTATCATTGCCTACACATTATTCCAATACCGAAACGACATATAGGGTCCAACTTAATATGCTGACGGTTTTTTAAGAGAATGATCGGACCATCAAAGTGAACAACTGTCTTTATAGGACCAACACCGAAATATCCCATACATTTGGGTCGAGCTTCATTGCAATTTTGTATGGGACAGCTGTTTTTTTTTTCGCTCTTTCAACTTTGTTTCCATATAGAAAGATGTTCAGTTTGATGTTCTGATCACCCCTAAAACCGTCCCTATACGTATACAGGGTGGTTTTTTGAGACGGGGCAGTTTAACGGTTAAGGTACCTACCTTAACCGTTGTAGCTACAGCAAAACGTTCTTAAGAGACTATCCTTATCTTTTTGAGAAAATTTGAACTGCATTAACAGATTTTGAAAAAAATATTACAGTCAGCAAGAAAATTTACAATTTACACAAAAACTTTTTTTGATGCCAATCGATCCTGTTTCTTATAAAGATCAATAAACTATATTAGACCAACCGAGGTTAGAGTAGTAGAAATGTTAGAAATCCCAAAAAACGTGTCCCTTACACTTAGTATGAAATGAAACTCCAACTTACTTTTATCGTGTTTAAAAAATTAGTTATACGAGGAAATACTAGTTATAATTAAAAGAAAACGTTAACAGTGCTCAAATAAAGACTACAAATCGTAAAAGCTTTCGAATCTAAAGACAGTGAAGTGCATATTTTTCAAATGAACAGTGCTAACGGACTATGAACAAATTGTGCTTACGAACTGGTATTTTTCGGCTTTAACAGTGATAAAAAGAACTCAAAACGATACATTGGCAGTGATACACAGAATTGAACTGATAATCGTGATAAAGTTGTACCTTGGACATAAATTCTAACCTAAAAGTGTAAAAAATAACACCGAGTCATAATCATTATTTAATATCAACGGACAGCTCACAGCGCCATCTGTTGGGGTGTGGCTGAACCACATCGGACCATCGATATTGAAACGATACTCCTAACTTACTACTTAAGCTACTCACCACTAGAGGACGCTAGCAGTATATTATATCAAAAATCTATCGCCATGGACGAGTTTGCCAGGATCCTATTAAACATTCAAGAGGGGATGGATCAGCAAAAACGCGAACTAAAAGATCTAAAAGAAAGTATTACGAAATCCATTAATGACAACATCAATGAAAAATTCAAGACCTTGGAAATTCGACACCAAAAACTGGAGAACGACACCAGAAAACACGACCAACAATTAAAAAACATAGAGAGATACAATAGAACGAAAAACCTAATATTATTTGGAGTAGAAGAAAATGAACGAGGATACCACGATTTAGAAAACATTGTCTTAGAGATATTAAACATAAACGAAGAGTATAGATTCATCTCAAATGATTTAGAGATTGTCAGAAGAGTGGGTAAAAGATCAGGAAAAATTAGACCTATCAGAATAACCTTTACAACCTTGGGAAAAATGATACAACTGAAAAAAAATAAAAAAGCTTTTGAAAACACACAGTACTACTTCAAAGATGATTTTCCACCCGATGTTCTGAAAAAACGAAAACAATTACAAACACAACTAGAAGAAGAGAGAGAAAAGGGCAATAAAGCAATATTAAAATATGACAAGCTAATCATACTTAAGGATCATACAACGAGTCGGAATAAGCGGAACATATCTCTATCACCTGAAGGCAGCCAGTCAAAAGAAAAAACAGCAAAAAACAACCACTTGAACAAGAAAAATAAGACTCAATCTTTTGATAGGACATCTGAAAAAGAAAAACCCAATACCTTTTCACAACAAAATCTCTTCTCCTACCTGAATACCTACAGAAAAGATAAGAACACTCAGGACGAATAGCAACGAAACGATGAGGCCCCTCCCCCCACCCCCCCTCTCCCACCAAGGCTGGTCACCCTGGGAGAGTACGACCAAAACCCTCCAGATAAATTAAATCAGAAAACTTCAGAAACCACACTCAACATATGTACATATAATGTGAGATCATTAGCATCAGCTGAAAGACTCATTCAACTGGAAAATGCTCTAAAATATATTAAATACGATATAATCGGTTTGTCCGAGGTCAGACGAGAAGGCTGCAGCATAGATGAATATAAAGACTTTATTTTATGTTATAGCGGAGAAACCAAAGGAAAACATGGAGTTGGGTTTATTATAAAAAAGAAACACAAATCAAATATACAATCCTTCACTGGAATATCGGAACGAGTAGCGCTCTTAAAAATGAACATTGACAATACCAGCTTATCTATCATCCAAGCTTACGCGCCTACTGAGGAATCGCATGAATCGGAAATAGAAATATTCTACGAAAAAATTAACAGCGCGTACGAACTAGCTGATAAAAACATAATACTTATGGGGGATTTTAATGCAAGAATAGGAATACCAAAAGAGGATGAAAGGATGATATTAGGAAAATTCGGATATGGTCCAAGAAGCCCAAGAGGCGAACTTCTGATACAGTACGCCTATGAGAAAAAACTGTCTATCATGAACTCCTTTTTCAAGGGTAATCAAAACCAAAAATGGACTTGGAGGTCACCAGATGGCAACACAGAAAACGAAATTGACTTTATACTGACAAATATGCCTAATCATTGTCGCAACGTAAAAATATTAAACAACGTTTTATTCCCATCAGATCATAGACTAGTCAGAGCCAAAATCACTATGACTCAACCAAAGAAAAGTAGAGCCCAATTTAAGAACTCTACTCAAAAACTAAAGAACGAAGAGGAAATTAAACTCTACAGGGGAAATTTGAAGAAATACATTGACCAGTCTTATTCAAACAACACACAAAACGTTCAAGATTTTTACGATAAACTGGAATTAAATATAAAACAAGGATTGCAGTCATCTCAGAGAGCAAAAAGAAGAGAAAACAATATTTTGTCACAAGAAACACTACACCTTATTGAACGTCGTCACGATCTCCAAAATTACAAGCCAAAAACACCTGAAATAAAAAAGGAACTATCACTCATATATAAAATAACAAACAAGAGCATCAAAAAAGACTACTACAAACACAGAACTTCAATAATGGAAAAACACTTAATTGAAAAAGGAAGTATTAAGCGAGCTCTAAAGGAACTCACAACGCACAAAACGTGGATTTCTAGTCTAGAAACAAATTCAAAGCAAACAAACAGCAGAGAGGAAATACTAAAGATTGCAACAAACTTCTACAAAGAACTCTACGACAGTAAAGAGAATGATGAACAACAAAACTACCACACTGAAAACACGCAAGAAGAGATCAGAGACTGGACCGAAACAGAGATTTTAACAGAAATCAAGAGACTTAAAACAGAAAAGAGCGCTGGCCCAGATGGCATCAACAACGAAGCTATAAAAGCGGCAAAAGACCTTCTGGCACCAGAAATTACCTACTTATTCAACACAATCATACGAACCCAGATAATACCAAAACAATGGACAAAATCTAATATTGTACTCCTCTACAAGAAAGGAAATCCTAACGACATTGGAAACTACAGGCCGATAAGTCTCCTACCTTGTCTCTACAAACTCTTCTCTACATGTCTCCTCCGTAGGATCAGTGGCCAAATCGACGCAAACCAACCAGTGGAACAAGCAGGTTTCCGAAAGGGCTACTCAACAACGGACCATATACAAGTGGTAGAGCAAGTGTTGGAAAAATATAAGGAATTTCAAAGACCACTATATTTAGCTTTTATTGATTACAAAAAAGCTTTTGATACTATATCACACAAAGCCATATGGAGAGCACTAACTGAAAACAAAATCCACGAAACATTTATCAAAGTCCTGAAAAATATCTACCTAGAAAGCACCAGTAGAGTCAGCGTGGAAACCATGGGGCCCGAAATACCCATAAAAAGAGGAGTGAAACAGGGAGATCCCTTGTCACCAAAATTATTTATTACGGTACTGGAAATGATATTTAAAAAACTAACATGGGACAACCTTGGCATACAAATTCGCAACAAATTTCTAAACCACTCACGTTTCGCGGACGACATAGTATTATTCTCCGAAAGTAGTAGTCAACTAGAGCACATGATACACACCCTACATGAAGTGAGTAGCGATATTGGCTTAGAAATGAACCTTACCAAAACTAAGCTTATGACCAATTCAACCAAACGCAATATAAACATAGGAGATACAACACTGGAGTATGTCGAAAAGTATGTGTATCTTGGTAAACAGGTATCATTCAACCCTGACAATAACACTGAAGAAATTAACCGCAGAATCAACCTATCATGGCATAAATATTGGGCACATAAGGAAATATTTAAGAGCGAAATGTCCCTACAACTGAAGAAGAAAGTTATGGATGGCAGTATTTTACCATGTCTTAGCTACGGATCACAAACATGGGTATTTACGAAAAAAGTTAGACACAAAATAAAGTGCTGTCAATCTGCAATGGAGAGATCTCTATTAAAAATTAGAAAAATTCAGAAAATTCGCAATGAAAAAATCAGAGAGAAAACCAAGCTTATAGACTTTCTAGAACACTCAAAACGACTTAAGTGGAAATGGACAGGCCATCTAGCCAGATTAGAAGATGAAAGGTGGACAAAGAAGACAACCGAGTGGACCGGACCAAAAGGAACACGGAAACGCGGAAGACCACGCGCACGCTGGTCAGACGATATCAAAGAGGTGGCTGGAATGGAATGGTGGACTGTGGCGAGAGACCGAACTAAATGGCGACATCTGGAGGAGGCCTATACCCTTCAGAGGGGTTCTCATCAATAAAAAATGTAATTAACCATTTTAATAGTACCTATATTATGAACCTTTGTGAAAAATGTAATTTAATTTAAATACCAAATGGTTAAAATGTAATACTTAATTATTAATTTTCTCATGCTTGACATATGACATTATATTATAATATTAAATAAAAATACAATCAATAATTCAATAATTGCAATTTACTGACCAATATATTCTTATGTACAATGTCTTTTCCTATACTTTTGTTGTGATAATTATTGTAAATTTGACTCAATTCACGAAGAATGTTAATGTTGTAAAAAACCAATGCATGTAACCTTAAGATGAGAAATAAATGGCTTTTTTATTTTTTATTTTATTTTTATTTATTTTAACAGATTTTGAAAAAAATATTACAGTCAGCAAGAAAATTTACAATTTACACAAAAACTTTTTTTGATGCCAATCGATCCTGTTTCTTATAAAGATCAATAAACTATATTAGACCAACCGAGGTTAGAGTAGTAGAAATGTTAGAAATCCCAAAAAACGTGTCCCTTACACTTAGTATGAAATGAAACTCCAACTTACTTTTATACTTAAATACATAATTTTTAAATATCGATAACTGGCCGCTAAAATGAAGACTGGAATGCGATTTTTGAAAGTCACACGTTCAAAATCATGATCGAATGATGCATAATCTCCATAGTAATGTTGATATTTTCTACTGCTGATTTGAACGTGTGACCTTCAAAAATCTCACTCCTGATCGAAAATAAACAAAAAGAATAAGAAATGTAGATATACTTCAAATTTCGAACGAACGAACGAATCTACATTAATTATTTTATTTGCTTTGAAAAAAAACTGTATGGAATTCATCGAAATACATCTGTATTTCGATGAATTCCATACAGTTTTTTTTATTATAGATATAATAGGTACATATTATTAAATACGGAGTTATTTTTGAAAGTCACACGATCTAATCAGCTGCAGAAAATGTCGAAATTAGTATGGAGATTATCTATCAGTCGATCATGATTTTGAACGTGTGAATTTAAAAAATTGCATTCCAGTCTTCATTTTAGCGGCCAGTTATCGATATCGTTATATCTATTCATAATAAAAAGTTTTGTTGAGTATAAAAGTAAATTGGAGTCTCATTTCCTACGAAATGTACCTATTGGAAAAGTTTTTTGTGATTTCTTACATTTCTAGTACTCTAACCTCGGTTGGTCCAATAAAGTTTATTGATCCTTATAAGAAACGGGATCGATTGGCATCAAAAAAGTTTTTTCTCAAACATGCTTGGAAATGTGAGCATTATTTTGACAACCTTCTTCGAGATAAATCGAAATTGCTGTACTGGCCAAATACATGCGCGCAGCGGCCGGCAATGTTGTATGAAAATCCATATCTGTCGTGTTTAGAGGCCAAGTAAATTACATAGTAAACTCATATCAGTCTGTTGTGTACTTAGACAAAAGGAACTGAGCAAGTAATCACTACGTTTGGTTGTGTAATTTAAAAATGGAGCGTTCTTTTTCTCCGAAACATGGCGACCAAGGAGGTAACTCATCAAAGGTTTTATTTAAATTTCGAACCGACTTGCAAATAGAAAGCTGCTTATTGAAAAAAAAAACTAATTGTTGTTCGTTGTTCGTCATTGATTTTGAAAAGAGTTTGAACTACCACGAATTATTTGAGAAACTGTTTTTATTTCCGCGCATTATTTGAGAAAAGTACTATACAAGCCTTGGCCACAACTAGGCATTGATGGACCTCGGCTTCGCCTCGGCCCACATTTACACGTTCGTCCATCAATGCCTCTGTTGCTGACCGCTGCAGTAATGTACTATCGCGGACTTTTCCGCCTGACCACCACTCGGCTCATTTTTGCTTGCATACTAAAAAATAAAAGCGATGTCTTACCCCACCCTATTGATGAATAGACCAATTAAGGGGCTATGTAAAAAAAAATAGGATTCTTCAAAGCTCCATATATCATGAAGTACTAACAGTAGGAGTATGATTTGCGGATATGTGTAAATTGAACATATAATTGAAGTTTTGATTAGAGCCAAAATACGATTAAGACAAATTTTCTTGATAGAAAAACAAGCCAAAGTAGCCTCCGTTTTTGTCTATAAACGCTTGTAACTGCTAAACGGTGAATAATAGAAACATGAGACTTGATTTAAAAAAAGAGATTGCTATTATCTAAGTTTTGATTAGAGCAGAATTGAACTTACATAAATAGTACAATCACAATTAAATAAAGTTTGTTTTTTCGCTTGATTCGATCCAGGCGCGCGCGCCGCCCCATCTCTTTCTCTCGCTTCTGGCAGTAATATAAGCTATCACACGCCCGTTTCGCTAAAATTATTTTTCGACATAGGCTCTTAATAATAGTTTCCAAACAAGAAATTTTAGGCGAAATTATGCGATTTTTTTCTTAAGTGGTCAGGCGGAAAAGTCCCCGATAGTACTAATGTGTATATTGTAAATTTTCTTGCTGACTGTAAATTTTTTCCAAAATATGTGAATGCAGTTCAAAATATCTCAAAATTTTAAGGATAGTCTCTTAAGAACGTTTCGCTGTAGCTACAATGGTTAAGGTACCTGCCCTTACTGCCCCGTCTTAAAAATCCACCCTGTATACAGGGTGTTTGGTAGAACGATGTAGATATTTTCTGAGCTGATTGAGGGCACCTTTATGAACATTTTAAACCACATATAGTATTATGACAAGTCTCATAGTTGTAACATTTTCAGACTTCCTGAATGGGAAAGACTACGTCGAAGAAATAGTGAGTCGTGACCGGTAAATACGAAAAATTTAGCAGTCTCTCGACATTTTCTGAGGAGAGATGTGACTGGGTATAACTACCACAGAAGCACGAAATTCAGTTCTAATATGTGTTCAAAGTCGTGAATCATACTTTAAACACGACCGGTGAATTAGATAATAATAATAATTCAATGATAAAATGTGATATGGGAGATGAAACATAATGTCTATGGATGAAACTGAGATTATTCATTTTAATTTGATTTTCAGTTTTCTCTACCATCTTATGAAAAAATTCAATTGTTGCTTTAGTTGTGGCTTATTGCTAATATTTTATTATTAATTGAAAGTGTACTAACCAAAGTAGTTTTTAAATGATTTGAACAAATTTTCCATCTGTAGTTTTTTTTTATGATCGGTAAAGTACAAACATTTTTACAAAAAAAATCATTTGTGACAAGTTTAAATCAAGATTTGTTTATGATTACCTTTCCAATTATTGTTTAAACTTTTCTATTGTGATAAAAGACTGTGAACTTAGGATTAATATAAAACCAAAATTAAACTGATTGAGGCACTAACTTGTAAGTTATGGGCCTCTAACCGCACCGATTACCGCAATAAAGAATAGTACATTATGGTACAAGTGTGTAATGTTGGTGATTACCGCCGAGGCGAAATTGAGAGCCGAGGCGTAACCGAGGCTCTTAAGGAAGCCGAGGACGGTAATCATCAATACACACGTGTATCATACGACGTTTTTCAACACACTTGTGAAGAAAATAATACAAAAAAATAATTTTATTTACCCAATAGATATTTGTCCTTGGAGTTTTCAGGTAGTGAACTTTCCATAACGTTAAAGGCATTCACATCTTATATCGGGCGGTGTACAACATTAATCATTTTCTTCATAACTAGTACTTGTAGACATTTTAATTAATAAATAACTATAGTTTAAACAGTGAAAACGAGTTGTGAAAAAATGTTCGCAATGGCGGAAAAAATTTATCTGTTTTCGTATGCGCGCGCATCTATGGCGATCGTCCATAGACTAAAAAAGGCATATGAGGTTTCTTTTTTTTTCTTTTCGCGTAGGTATAGCGTTTCGTTTTAAGGACGCGTATGCAGAATTCGAAAAAATGTCATGTTTTCCGGTACATTTTCACAAGAAACCGCATCATTTTATGAATAGTTATTGATACCTACTGATACATGGAACCTTTATCTATTAATCTGTGGGAAAAAAAAAAATAATATTGCTATTTTGAATACTAAAATATCAAATTTCCGTAACCTCCTCCCTTGAAATCTACGAAAATGGTGTGTCTTTCGGTACATTTATCTCCAAAACTACATTATTTTTATGAGTAAAAAAATTACTGTGATATTAAAGATATAGTCAGCTCAAAACGTTGGGAACAAAAATAATGAATTAATTCTAAAAACTCTCAGAAAAACAGAAAATACTTTTTAAAGAAACTTGCACTATTTTTGTAAATTTTGCTAACCCACGTAAACCTTGACGTACTGCAATAAGGTTTAGTTTACTTTGGCAATCACACCAGATTTTTGTATATATTGACAAGCTTTTAAATGAAGAAATCAGTCGGCGTTCATGCGCCCTTGTGGGTGGACCTCCATGTCGCTCTACAGCAGCTCCTGGCAGTAAAATACATCGCTGTACGGACACACAATTGTATTTGACCATTTCTCTTGATACTTGATTTGACTATACAAAACAAAAGAATGCCACGGTTAAAAGACGATGCTGCATGCACGATAGTAAAATAATGCAAAAAGTCCCTCGAGTTTAGGCTCGTTATATTTGTCTCGGTACACTCATATCATGAAAGTGGTCTAAGTAGTCAAATTAAAATAATGATAATAATAATAATATGCAAGATGTAGGCATAGTTTAGATTTTTTTTGGTTTAACGTAAATAATAGTAACTTAGAATAGTGCTATGGTTACATAGTGGAATTACTTTTAACTTTTTTATATTGACTTGGTAGGTTTATTTAGGTTAATCACAAAAAAATATAGCGGTCAGGTCAGCACCAGCGTCGTCAATTACAAAGATATACACAAACAGACATAAATATCAACATGCTTCGTTGCATTATTACCTACTTTTAGTTACATAGGTAGGACGGACAACAGGATGGGGCGCGGCGCGGCGTCTTTTGTTTTTTAATTTTCTGTTATTGAAGTGTCATAAAATTTAAACCTTTTTTTCTAGTTGCGTTTAAAAAAAACACAAATTATGATAAAGGGCACTGAGAAAGTGATAGGTAGTAGATACGGTACCTTCAGACGGTGAGGCAAGAAGGGATGCAATGCGGCGCGGCGGCGTGCGGGGCGCCAGCGTCATTATTGGCTCTTTTGTTAAATTTATGAAGTGTCATAATAATTATGTTATCTGGTAATGTCTCTCGTGCCTATATCGAATACTTTGACACGCCCTACAGCCTAAACGGCTTGATGGATTTTGACAAATGGGGTGTCGTTAGATTTGTTTTAAAGTTGTTTAGTTTCATTGTCTGAATACACCCTATAAATTTTTTTAGTAATTTATATCTAGTGGTGTATATGAATATTGGGGGAGAACGGTCAGTGTGCAGAACAGCAGCCAGGTGGTCGGATGACATTATGTAGAGAAGCTGACAAAACAATTGTGGACGAGACTATCGACGGCCGTTCTGGTTGTCGAGAAACTGAAGAGGCTTATTCCCAGCAGTGGGGTTTCCCGGGCTGACGATGAATATGACATAAATTTTATAGTACTGCTACGATTAACTAAAAACTAAAAAGTCTCAAATAAAACCAAATTTTTGAGGAAAATATAAAACTTGACGGCGCGGCGGCATGAAAAATTTTTATCAGAAAAAAGAAAAACAAACTCCAAACGTATTATTTTAAATATTACTCGAATTTTTAGGCCCCGGGCCAACCAATAACAAATATTACCTAATTAAAAATATGCAGATTATAATAAAAGTATTCAAATTACATCACAGCGTGCCGGTGCGGTGCAGGTATATGGGTGGGTAGTGTAACTTCAAAGTGCAACAACAATACATTTAGAGTCACAATGCTTTTACGATATGCACGTGTTGCCAAGCTACAACTGGGATCACATTTTTTGGTGTTTATCACTTGTGAGTCACTTTGCTACTTAGATAGCTTTGTTCGTACGTTTAGTTTGGAGTGTTCTTTCTTGTGATCCCTAACAACTTAGCTTCTGTTTTATGATTATACTTTTTTATAAATTGGCCGGTGTTTTCTTTTGGACTGAAAATTTACAGCTACGACTCAAAGACCTTATCACCACTGTTATTCTTGTAAACCATTGCAATTGCTATTCACATTTGAAGCGCAGTTCCTACCTGCCTACCTGTCCAGTAAGAGAAAATTTTGACTTGATTTACGTTTCATACTGAGTCATAGTTTAGATTTTGCTCGTACAATTAGATACCTAGGTACGGCTGTAAAAAGAATACAAGTACTTTTTTGTTTTTAACTAGTTTTTTCCGCAAGTCTGGTATGTGTTATATGTATAGACGACGGTCCTTTTTTATATGCTGACACTTTTTTAAGCCGATGATCAGACCATCAAACTGATCAACTTTCTCTATGGGATTAACATCGTAATCACGAAAAAAAAAATCTGCTGTCCCATACAAAACTGCAAACCTCGAGCCAAATGTATGGGACATCTGATTTTTTTTTCACGATATCGATGTTGGTCCCATACAAAAAGTTCTTAAGTTACAAAACTGTCAGCATATTAAGAAGGACTCTATATACCAGTTTATAAGTATAGGTAAGCTTTTCGACACAAAAAGTTCATAAAAGGTCATTTGGAGTCGGGAACGCCTAAAACCAACAAATTACCTACATACCTAATTAAAAGATTTATAAGTTAACGTTTTATATTAATTTAAGTTAAAATAACACAAAAATATTTTTGCCAAAATACAACGAAAAATATTACAAGTATCAAGTGGTTTCAGTTAACTCATACTTTTGCCGCTCGGCAGTTATCTCTGTGTGCGTGAGCCTTGCGCGTGTAGTAGTACGAGCAAAAGCCTAAAATTGGGGTGCAGAAATCGTATACGCGTCCTTAAATAGCCACGTACAAAATGAGGAATTCAAAGTTTTCTTTATTACAGAGAAAACAAAAGTTATATTTGAGTGAAAGTTTTATTTATTAATAACGTACCTACGAGTTGAAATTATCTATTTAAATACGAAGTTGCATGAAATGAGCAAGCAATAGGTACATTAATTTATTTGTACTATTGAACACGATCTTTTTGGATCGAAACTTTTTTAAGAACAAAGCAAATTTTATGTTTTTAATTTATTTGTACTATTGAACACGATCTTTTTGGATCGAAACTTTTTTAAGAACAAAGCAAATTTTATGTTTTTTATTGGTTGAGCCTATAAAAAAAAAACATTATTTCACTAGTGAATAATAGTATTATTATGTGCCTAGTTGCCGTGAAATAAGAGCCATTTTATGAGCAAGTGTGTTGAAAAAAAACGAACTTTTGATCATAACTTAAAAACTATGTGACTTGTCATAATACTATATGTGGTTTAAAATGTTCATAAAGGTGCCCTCAATCAGCTCAGAAAATATCTACATCGTTCTACCAAACACCCTGTATAATTTGTTGTTCATTTACTTAACATTAGTAGTCTATACACAGTATCAGAACTTTTAAGCATTTGTAATTTACTTTAAAAGCCTGTCCGTGAGTAATGTAATTGTAAACACGAAACGTATTTTTTCTTATCAAATCACTCTACTTAATGATACTTAAGCTAAAAGCTTACACACATAGTTACGTACCTCTACTAGTTCCATCGTTAGGTATCAGCTGATCCTAGACATTCCATAGAACGTTCTAATAATGCTTGACTAGTACTTATAAAGAAAAATATATGGCGCCCTTTGTACCTATACCTTCTGACAATGACCTTGGATATTGTGAGTCACATTTTTTATTTCAACAGCCGAAGAACGCCCAACGACCACGTCGACTACCCCCATCCCACCAACAACCACCAACCTAACTACCACACCTTTCCCAACGTCCACGCGTTTCATACCTACACGACCGCGGTCGTCCCCACGTCCTGTATCGTCCCCGACCCCGTTCTTACCCCCTGAACCGCCACGAAGACCTCGCCCGAAGACCACGACTGAGAAATCTACGACGAGGGGCTACGAAAGGTCAACGACCCGTAGCTATGACAGAACTACTACTAAAGGGTATGAGAGGCCCCCGGAGAGGAAGGTGACGGTCAGTGATTCCCAGGAGTCGCCCACGAGTCACGTGCCTCATATTATTGTCGCTAATCATCCAAGAGAGAATCAGGTAAGACGGAGATGGTGTAGTTTTAGTAGTATCGGTACATGAAATCTTTTTAATAATAGACGGCTGAACGGATCTGGATGAAATTTGGCACACAGATAGAATATATTCTGATTTACACATAGTATACCTTTTAAAAGTCAAAACAACTGGTAGTGGATAATACTTTGTTTTTTTATTCATTTTTTTAGTTTACATTTTCTTGGGAAAATATCACTTGAGGTGTCTAGAACAGAAAACACGAATGCATCGGATGAATGATCGGCATATTACCTATACAATAACTTGACAATAACCTCAAACGTCCCGCAGATCCTGGGCAGCGGGAACAACATCCGCGCGGAGCAGACGCCCCGGGTCAACGTGCCGTTCCCGGTGGACGGGGACCGGCGCGAGGCGGTCGGCGCCCGGCTGAACATCGGCGCCGTGGTCGCGCTCGGCGCCTTCGGGGCGCTCGTGTTCCTCATCGCCATCATCACGACCATCGTCATCCTGGTCAGGAGGTGAGGATACGTTGCCTTCTTTGACGTTTGGGGCGTGGCTTCACTGTTATACTAGTGCTAGACATGACAAGGACTCGATCATTATCTGTAGATAGAAGCCCGGCTGATCGATTATATCTGCTGGATGAGTCTACGTGCCTACAGAAAATATGTGACGGGTGCAGAAAATACCTGACTTCTACAACGTGTTAATGAATTAACGCAAAACTAGAAAGTAGTTTGTTTAGAATCGAGAGCAGAATCGAATTATCATGGTTTCAACATAGGTAATTTTTTTCAAAATATTAAATAATTTGTTTGCAAAATTTAAAATTTTCTGAACCCGATGTCAACCCACCGGACGGGCACACTCACCCTACTTACTACCAACACAGGATTATAAAAATGTATCTATGAGTACGTTAGCGCTTTCTTTCAGTGCTGAAATGATGACAAATCATTTTTGCCTCAAAACTTAAAATGCAAATAACTTTAAATTTTAACTATCAAAATAATGAAATTATTGTTTCAATCTAATTATTTTGTTATAAATCATTTGGGGTGTATGAGGTTTTGCGCTAATTCATTAACACGTTGTATACAGGGTGTAACTAAACACCCTAGTATAATTTAAAGAGGTGGTTTAAACCATCAAACTAAACAACATTCACTATGAAGCGGAGCCAACATCGAGATTTTTTATTTCTGTATTGTACAAAACAGCAGTAGCACTAGTTACATACCTACCTACTCGACTCAAATGTATAGGACAGCTGTTTTGTTTATTTTTTTTTCGTTGTTGTCTCCATACCCGTAGTGAAAGTTGATCAGTTTGATGATTTAAACCATCCCTTGAAATATTACTATTACAGGGTGTTTTGTTACTATAGTGTACCTATATGCTGTCTATTTTCATGGACTGAAAATCTCTGCAGCCGATTGTCCACCCGTTATCGTCGTTTTGCCTCATTCTACGCAAATGCTACTTACTTCTTTCGTCTTATTCTTACCGGGATGTCGCAACGCAACTCCTTAAATGCTAAACGTTTCGTGGGGATCACCTGCTTCAAGCGAAGCGGAGTCCAGTCAATCTAGCTTCCTCGTCACATTGATATTTATCTCTGTACCTATACCTACCTACGCGATTTGGAAAAGGTTTTATCCCGCATTTGATGTCTGATGTTTTAACAATTCTACCTATTTCCAACGTGAATAAATAATATGGTACAAGATAGCAAGGGTGATACTCTGACTTATCAAGTACCTACCTACCACCAGGTATGCAATCGTGGAGACCACTCCACGATGCATTCCTGGCTTCAGACAATAACTATAAGATCAAACCAGAATTTTATTGTTGACATCAAACTTAAACCTTTTCAAAATAACTATCTACATCACTAGAAACCCAGTGATGACAACAAACCAAGGAAATTACAAAGTAATCTGAGCAACAGTTCCAATCCAAAAAATGGGGGTCTTTATTAACTCGTTGTTAACGGCAGCGGGAGTCAAAAGCGTCCCCCTGCGACGCGAGCGCGGGCGCGGGAACTACCCCCCCGGTGGTACACCCTGCTGGCGCTCCCGTTCCCGGACCAGCAGGTGGGGCGGCGCGAGTTCGCCCGCGCCCACCACCACGCCCACCGCGCTGGACATTTCTCCAACCCGTTATGAGTGCGTTATGAGACATGTTTGAGGTGCAGAGGTACTCGTGAGGTTGACATGGTGGCTGACATACGAGTTACGTGATGATACTCCTTCAGCAGTTTAGATCCTGTTCGGCGATCGTTCGATTGGGTACCAACGGTATACTTAATGTACATAATTAGCATTGTCATTCCTTTGTTGTACACAAAATACATTTAACTATACTTTTCGTAAAATTGCAGGTAGGTTTTAGATTACTAACATGAAAAATTTACATGAACATTAAACAAAAAACATTAATGTACTTAATTAGTATAACAGTGTATTTAATTATGTATTGGCATTAAATAGATATTTATTATGTATGTATCGCTATACATAAGCAGCCACCGTGTCATCCCGCGCCGCACGCACACTGGATCTGGAAAGCACGCGTCCGCCCGCGCACACCGCCATCTTGAAATTCATTATTTTACACCTGTAAAGTAGTTTACAGGCAACACATTCTCTATTTCCTGGGTGTACCTACTGTACGGCATGCCAAATCTTGACAATAAGAATTAGTTTTGCTTGATTAAACCACTTTTATTAATGAAGCATTTTAATTTCAGCAAACATTTAGCACGCCCGCCGCAATGTATTAGGCACTTTTAATTGAAAACACGAAAATATCACGCTTGACAAAAATTGAACTTTGTAAACTGCTATCGAAATTTATATTTGAACTTTGAGTGTTAATACTGTTTGCGTTTTACTTTATGCACCCAATGTAGGTATTGGTACACTTTTCTACAATACACCGAAATCACAAATCACTGTAAATATACCTAATATACAGAGTTTAAAACTTTTCTTCTGTTTCATTACATAATTAATTATTTTGATCCCTGTCCTACAATATAAATGTTTTTATCTCAAAATACAAAAATCTAAATCTATAAACATCATGCTCGCTCTGCCAGCAGGAAGCACCACGCCGGGAAGCGGTACAGGCACCACGTGTCCCCTGACTGCAACACCGTCGCCTCCCTCGACTCCTCCTCGTCGGAGTCCCGCAGCGGACTGAACCGCTACTACCGGCAGGCGTGGGAGGAGCTGCACGAGGCCACCGGCGCCAAGCACGGCCACCGGCGGCACGAGCGGGAGGCGCCCAAGGACGGCTCGGAGCTGGTCGTGTCGGACGTGTACCCCGCGCCAGCGCCGGCGCCGCACGCGCGCGACAAGCGCCGCCACCACCACCACCACCACCACCGCGACCGCGACCAGAGGCACCCGGAGTGGCAGCCCCATCGACCCCACCATAATCATAAGCCTAGGTATTAATGGACACCTGTAACCATTTAGCACCAATTTTCGAACGAACGACTTAACACTTCTCATCCACCCTTTTTCTGTAAAGTAACTATGTTACAGTATTTTTCGTTATGCTACAGGTAGATTTTGACTGCTGTTTCACCCTTACCTAAATGCACAATTTTGTCTCTATCCACGACTATAGAATACAACAATTGACCATTATATTTCCTCACCAACTATAAGCAGTCAGAATATCGACCATGAGTTTGATTCTTAGTGTAATTAGCTGGGCACCGATAAGATTAACTTTATAAGTGAACTTTGATGTGGTTCCGAGATGACACCAAGTTTTGCTCAACGACCCGTTGGCGTTGGCCGGAGTAGAAACAGATCGTACCAAATAACTGTGTAAGTTTCATTTGTCATTTGTTTATTTTTCTTAATTTACCTACGTGTCGACTAGGTTTATTTTATGACTAAGTAAGTAATATGTATAAAAGAACCATCAAAAATGTAAAGCCATTTTAACGTAGGATTAAATTTTTTTGGCAATAATTTTAAAGATAATCTTGAATGGCAACAGTATTTTTTTTATTTATTAATATTATCTTTTTGCTTTTAAACTATGATTACCTTGATCTTTTCTTAAAGATATTTTATTTACACGTTTTACATCGATTTCCATGTTATCCTATACTCCATTCCAGATAGGGGCGAAAAGAAGGTAAAAAAGATTCTTTATAATACACACTTTAAAGAAATTATGGATATTGTATCAAACAACAAAATGGCGATGTTGAAAGACCTAAAGAAGCAGTGATGCACACATGTGGTTCGCGTTTGTTACAATGAAGCTTTTTTAAAGACTGTTATGAAAAAAATCCGTCAGGTGGCGCTAGTAGTAGCCATATTGACAATTCGAAAAAAACATCTTTAAAAATTCTAAAAAATTGTACTAAAATTATTACGACTTCATTTAAATCGTTATGATCGTCATCGTATTATTAATGTATGAATAAATTTGACTCTAAACTTGGAAATCTAGAAAAATACGTTTGGCAAACATTAGTTTATTACTGTGGCAATTTTTTTAACCGACTTCAAAAAAAGGAGGAGGTTCTATGTTCGGCTGTATGTATTTTTTTTTATGTATGTTCACCGATATTTTCGTCAATTGTGAACCAATTTAAAAAATTATTTTTTTGTTTGAAAGGGTATACTCCCGAGGTGGTTCCATTTTTTTTAACCGACTTCAAAAAAAGGAGGACGTTCTATGTTCGGCTGTATGTTTTTTTTATGTATGTTCACCTATATTTTCGTCAATTGTGAACCAATTTAAAAAATTCGTTTTTGTTTAAAAGGGTATACTCCCGAGGTGGTCCGGTCCCATTTTAATTTTGTGAAGATCTGATGACGCGCTTCGGAGCTACACAATAAAACTCCTCAAAAGTTGACAGCAAATCGTCTGCGATTGAACCATTTGCCTCGTTTCAATGTACCCTTTGCGTATACAGGGTCCTTCTTAATATGCTGACACTTTTTTAAGGGTGTTATCAGACCGTCAAACTGAACACTTTCACTATGGGACTAACATCAAAATCGCGAAAAAAAATCAGCTACTTATCCCATCCATTTGGCTCGAGTAAGTTTGCAGTTTTGTATGGGACAGCTAATTTCTTTTTTCGTGATTTCAATGTTGGTCCCATATAAAAAGTTGTTCAGTTGGACAGTCTGATCATCCCATTGAAAAAGTGTCAGCATATTAAGAAGGACCCTATATAACTGATATCTGAATCGAACTAACATATTTAATCACTGAAAGTTATGAAATAATTTTTTTTTTACAAAAAAGTAAAAACCGACCTCAAAAGTAAAAAAGTAAGATATAATATTTCAGCCTATGACTTTTACGTTCAAATCTATAAGGATATTAATTTGTTTTATTTTTTACTTTTGAAGTCGGTTTTAAATTTTTTGGTAAAAAAATTTTATTTACCAAAACGCCTCATTGATATAATCAAAGAACATTATAAGGGGGTTTAGAAATGCAAAGTAGCGCTTTTGCTTAGGAGACGACTGTCACCACGTATCTTCCCACTCATGCTGCTACAACTACTTATGCCCTCTCGCTCGCACCACGCCGCGCACCTTATGCAAATCATTGCATAACCGTGTGGCACGCGTTCCATGCCTTATTTGCACTTCTAACTTCTCTTATAATGTTCTGTGGATATAATCGTCACGAGATAATGATGACAGTTAGGCGACAGACTACAGAAGACTAATAGGTTTTTATTCACACACGCTGGACGCAAGACGGAGCGTCATACGGCAGCCCGTCATTTGTGAAGCAAGGAGTTGTATGAAACCGCACGTAGGAGCATACACGGTGACGCATTGCTACTGCGTCAATTCATGTGCGGCGACGTCGCATAGTATGGCACACGGGTGATGCAATTGATATTATGAAACATTGTAACATATTGTAAACTAATTGCTGCAAAAGCAAAATAAATAATGTAGTTTCTGACCAATCGCAAATTTAAATATACCTATTAGAAAAATGTATGGTTTCTCCGATCTTCGAACACGAATCTAAAGTCAGAAATTCAGAAAAGTGGCCGCCATCTTGAACTTTTTTGTTTTTCAACCGATTGCTCCCGAAATCGATATCTGGGGGTTTTTGCCATCTCCAAACACGACTATGAAGTCAAAAATTCAATAAAGTGGCCGCCATATTGAACTTTTTTGTTTTTCAATCTATTACTTCCGAAATCGATATCTGGGGGTTTCTGCTATCTCTGAACACGAATCTAAAGTCAGAAATTCGGAAAAGTGGCCGCCAAATTGAACTTTTTTGTTTTCCAACTGATTGGTTCCAAAATCGATATCTGGGGGTTTTTACCATCTCCAAACATGACTATGAAGTCGAAAATTCAAAAAAGTGGTCGCCATCTTGAACTTTTTTGTTTTTCAATTTAATAGTTCCAAAATCGATATCTGGGTGTTTCTGCTATCTCCAAACACGAATCTAAAGTCAGAAATTCAGAAAAGTGGCGCCATATTGAACTTTTTTGTTTTTTAATTGATTACTTCCAAAACCGATATGTAGGGGTTTCTGTGGTCACCAAACACGGGTCCGAAGTCAACATTCAGAAAAGTGCCCGCCTTCTTGAACTTTTTTGCTTTACAACCGATTGCTTCCAAGATAGATATCTGGGGGTTCCTGCGATCTATTAGCATGAATCTGATATCAGAAATCAAAAAATTGGAAGGAAAACAAATAAGGTTAAAAAACAAATAAGATCATCTTGAATTTAATTGTTTGTTAACACTTCAGATTCGTGGTTGAAGATGGCAGAGAACCCCAGATATCGATTTTGGAAGCAATCGGTTGAAAAACAAAAAAGTTGAAGATGGCGGCCACTTTTTGGAATTTTTGACTTAAGATTCGTGTTTGGAGTTGGCAGAAACCCCCAGATATCGATTTTGGAAGCAATCGGTTGAAAAACAAAAAAGTTCAAGATGGCGGCCACTTTTTGGAATTTTTGACTTAAGATTCGTGTTTGGAGTTGGCAGAAACCCCAGATATCAATTTTGAAGCAATCGGATGAAAAACGAAAAAGTTCAAGATGGCGGCCACTTTTTAAAATTTTTGACTTGAGATTCGTGTTTGGAGATGGAAGAAACCCCCAGATATCGATTTTGGAAGTAATAGATTGATAAACAAAAAAGTTCAAGATGGCGGCCACATTTCTGAATTTCTGACGGATTCGATTTAGTGCGTCCATACCACATCACACTACCGGCAACGCTCTGCGCTACGCAAGTAATACCAAATAATATTGATGTTACAAGTAGACGGATTAAATTCCAATGATTTCTGCAACATGGATTCTGCAACTGCATTTTTGGAAAAAAAATTGTTACAAATTTGAGTTTGCTTGAGACATTTTAAGTGATATTAACTGATACCGACTTGATCTATTTTAAGATGTCTTTTAAGGCTTAAGAAGAACTCGTTTAATACGTCTTCAAAATCGATTGTCAGCGCGGTTTATTAATACGGAATAACGGACATTAGTGAGCACCGGTGGCGTAGCGTGGGTGTCTATCCCCCGGAGCATAGACCGATTTTGCTGCCTCCTTATCTTTATAAGAAGACCAACGTTAAACATAAAGGAGAGACCGAAGCGACCGAAGTCAGCTCGAAATTTTTTAGCACAACCTGTTCGGTTTGTGGTCAGACTAAATCTTTAGGTCTTTTAGTTTTGGTGGGGTTGGTTATCCATTCAAAAATAGACTTTACTCTGCTCTACGAATTGGTTATACCTACAGGTTGCTTATGGTAAGTAGTTGCATTACTAAAAGGGGTGATTATACTCATGATACTTAACAATTTTACCTAAGAAACCTAAATAAAATTCATAAACATTTTTTTGGTCTTCCTATAGTAAATGCAAGCAGCTGATCCAACATTTGTATGAAAAGTTGAAATTTTCATACAAATGTTGGATCGTTAGATCAGCTGACTGAATTTTGCGGATTTCCTATAGGTTTCTTCAGAAACGTATTTCAGTGTCATGGGTACAATCACACCTTAAAGTAATGCAACTGTTTACCCTAACTCCCTGTGGTTCAGTCAGAGCTCAATCAATTAATATTTTTGCCACCTCTGGTAAAGTGCCGCCCGGTGCCCCGGGGCATTTGCGCCCCTCCTCGCTATGCTACTAGTGAGCACATACATAACAGACGTTTTCTTATTTTTCCATCAACTCCGATAATGTGAACTAAAATGTGACTAAGTATGTGAGTATACCCGGTGAGAGCGTTTTAGTTCTTTCTAATAAATGCCAGTGCGCTACAGACTATTGGCTGTTTCACTCGCTATCCCTAATTCTTATATTCATCAGTCATCAAACACTGACATAAGTGTTTCGAATTTTTTATAAAATGATCACGATCTGAAAAGGTTTCGTAGCCCTGCTTCTGTGATCTTCTTTTTTTCGTCTTTAATAAAAATGGAGTATAGTTTAGTTTGTAAGCAGTTATCAATTTATTGTACATAATATCGTAGTTTAATTTAAATAAGATTAGATTGAAGTTAATCATTGTTCTCGCCTTAACTTTCCTGTCTAAATAATGCTCTTTTATTGTTAATATTGATAGGAAATACATAGTTTAATTGAACTGTGAATTATCATTTTAGGTACATTAATGTGAAACCAGTGTGAAATACTATCAACAATATTATATTTATGGTACAAAGTAATATTAAAAAAATATGCTCAGATAACGAATTTGAAAATAGTAACATTACAAGTCCAAGGCTACTTGTAAATCAGAGAACAATTGTATGAATATGTGCCATTATGCAGGCAAACATGAGGTATATAGATAGGGAGACAGTTAATTTATTACGAATTGATGTATGGACTACTTTCATGTAAATATGTTTTTTCTTAGTTAAAGATAGAAGTGTTTGTGAAACTTTGTGCGCTACTTCGCGACACTTTGTGAACAATTCTTTTTTTACCTTCGATTATCTATTCGAGTGACATGTAGGTACTTATACTTAATATTTGTCTGTATGTATGAATGAGATGTCTAAATTGTATCGTAACTGAGTATATTAGAATTAAAATGTATTGTGATCGATTGTTTGGTTTCATTTATCCAGCGCAGCGTCTGTGTTGTGTTGTGTTAGGCGTGCTACAAACAATTATTTTGGTTAGGTCATAGTGTAAATAAAATAGTGATGAAGCTTAGCGGTCGCGGCGGGTCGATGCCCGCGCGGCGTTTGGGGTACGGCGGGGGACAGGGGTACCCTAACTCAGTTCGCTGTTAGGGTACGCGCGCGCAGGCAGCGTGAGCCGGGACGCACTCCTCCCGGCCCTCGCACGATTGGCCTGCCGCGACCGCTGAGCTTTACCACTATTCGTTCTTTACACAACTTGTGTTATTTCAACTCAATAACAGGTACTTAGGTCGTGTACAGATATGAGGTTGCAGACAGTTTCGTTCGTGTATGGTAATTGTACTCATGGTACTGAACAACTTCCCTCAAGAAACCTATAAAAATAGGAAAAGAACCATTTTAGACTTGCCATACTAAATGATATTAGCTTTTAGAATATAATTTTTTTGTTTATATGTTCGACTTTCAAGAGGGTTGCCAAGCTCGCAGTGTGAGACCTAGGCCGACCCCATGAGGACAGGGGTAACATAATTATAACCCACCTCCCTGCGAAAGCCTAGGATCACAGAGCCGAGCTCCGCGTAGCGTAGGCATAAAGCGACGGAGCGTCCCTCCCAGGAACCTGGTGGACCTGGTCGCAGGGGTCTATCTGGTATTATATTTTCACCATAACTGGAAAGTGCTAACTAAACCCCTATTTAATTAAGTAGACAGACCACAAATAATTAAATAGACAGAAATAGAAAACGAGTAATTGTGATATTGTGAGGTAATTTTCTCGCAAACCCTAGTATCTAGTAAAAGATACTCTTTCTTATACTGTGCCCTAGTAGTTCAGAAAACGAAGCAAAAATAAATGCAGTAAATGGGAGTGAAGGGGGTTAAAAGGTTCCATTTTTTGGTTTTTCGTTAATATCTTGAAAACTAAGGCCTCGTTCAAGGAGACGATGCACTTCACGCGACACTTCACGCGGCACGTCACGCGGCACTTCAAGCGTATTCTCCGTTCATGGTTCCGTCCGCGGCAGCTGCCGCTACACACGCCGCGGCAGCCGCCGCTACACACGCCGCGGCCGCTGCCGCTACACACGCCGCGGCAGCCGCCGCTACACCCGCCGCGTCGCCCGCCGCGGCTACCGCAGCTTTTTTTGCATCCTGTCAGTCTTTATACAACGTGTTAATGAATTGACGCAAAACCTCATACACCCCAACTGATTTATAACAAAATAATTAGATAGAAACAATAATTTCATTATTTTGATAGTAAAATTAAAAGTTATTCGCATTTTAAGTTTTGAGGCAAAAATGATTTGTTATCATTTCAGCAATGAATGAAAGCGCTAACGTACTCATGGATACATTTTAATAATCTTGTTTTGGTAGTAAGTCGGGTTAGTGTGCCTGTGCGGAGGGTTGGCGTTGGGTTCATTAAATTTAAAATTTTAGACACAAATGAATTAATATTTTGAAAAAAATTACCTATGTTGAAACCATGATAATTCGATTCTGCTCTCGATTCTAAACAAACTACTTTCTAGTTTTGCGTTAATTCATTAACACGTTGTATAAGCTACTTGGTCTTATCCGTACGAATTCGTTTTAAACCGCCCGTTTCATTTTAAACCGGATTAAAACCGCCCGTTTACAACTATAGCCGTGTTGCCCGCCGCTGCACCCGCCGCGTCAGCTGCCGCGTCAGCCGCCGCTTCAGCTGCCGCGTCAGCCGCCGCGTCAGCTGCCGCGTCAGCCGCCGCGTCAGCCGCCGCGTCAGCCGCCGCGTCAGCCGCCGCGTCACCTGCCGCGGCTGCCGCCACATGCGACGCCTCAAATCAAACAAAAGCATGCAAAAACGCTTCTCCGTGAACGCTCTCATACATCTTCATATGTTTGTTTTTCCGGCAGGCCGCGCCGCGTGAAGTGACGCGTGAAGTGCATCGTCTCCTTGAACGAGGCCTAAAGGTTCTAGAAAAAGAAATCTTGTCTACATAATAAAGCTAATTAAATTTCCTACAAAATGGTATATTAACTTTTTTTAAAAGAGCAAACCGAAGGGAGATGCGGTTGGTGGAAAAGTCTAAAGGCTGAAAAACTATGTTAATTGCCTTAGAAAATTAAAGTGAGATAACGTTGGAACTGCTTATCGGATTCGAATGCAAGAAACTTTATTTTGGAGATTAGAGTATAAACTATATTGTAGGTCGTTAAAAATGATAAAATATAAGTTAAATATATAATAGTACATTATGGTACAAGTGTGTAATGTTGGTGATTACCGCCGAGGCGAAATTGAGAGCCGAGGCGTAGCCGAGGCTCTTAAGAAAGCCGAGGACGGTAATCATCAATACACACGTGTATCATACGACGTTTTTCAACACACTTGTGAAGAAAATAATACAAAAAAATAATGTTATTTACCCAATAGATATTTGTCCTTGGAGTTTTTAGGTAGTAAGTAAACATTCTATAACGTTAAAGGCATTCACATCTTATATCGGGCGGTGTACAACATTAATCATTTTCTTCATAACTAGTAATATAATAAATATATTACTAGTTATGAAGGATATATACATATTACTAGATATATACAGGAAGATTTTTTTATCACCATCCAAATTTTTTCTACATGTTTGGTATCACTTATAGAACCCATTTCATTAAAAAAAAGGGCAGGTCAAAATTGCACATTTAAAAATGTTATCCTACAGAATGTTCCATAAAGCTTGGTCATCGAGTTTCGCATTCGTACCGACCGGGTAGTGCGGCAGGACCGGGGGGCGGAGCCCTAGCTTCAGAGTCCCACGCATTGTAAACTTAACAGGAACACACAACACTTTCAAAACATTGTTAAAATGTTATACTAGTCCCTTATTTTGTTTATTTTTGTTCAATGACACGGTTATAATAAAGTACTCTTTGAATGACACAATGACACATAATAAACTTTTTCTAAAAATTAAAAGGCTCTGACTCAAAGAAAATTACTGACCACAGAGATTCGTTCGTTAGTTTTCGTTCTTGAAAAGCAAAGATCTACATTCGAAAAAGCGCGCGAAATCGGGTCGAGTGGTAGTAACTATTAATAAGTAATCTGTGGCACAGGTAGGTGCGTACTAACTGTGTCCAGTCGAATTGTTTTTCTTAAGACATTTTTGCGTAGTCATATCTCAATATTTTAGTACTGAGCGATACTAAAAGAAAAAACACGTATCGATTTTTTTTCATAAACAAACATTTTATTAAAATTTGGATGGTGATAAAAAAATCTTCCTGTATAGTAAATAACTATAGTTTAAACAGTGAAAACGAGTTGTGAAAAAATGTTCGCAATGGCGGAAAAAATTTATCTGTTTTCGTATGCGCGCGCATCTATGGCGATCGTCCATAGACTAAGAAAGGAATATGCAGGGAATATTTTTTTTTTTAATACAATTTATCCTTTCGGAAATGCAATGGGAACTAGCCCTTACAGCATGGTCATAAGTTACATTTTTCTTTGTACTTAAAACTAACTTAACTAATCTTACACCTAAATATTGAAATGTGTGGGTGATACACACATTCCAAGTTCAAGATAAGTTTTACGCGAGGATCAATCCGAATCAAACGGGAGCGCCTTCTTTATTTCTCACTTTTACTATATTGTTCTTCATTGATGACACATTATTAAACTAATTCCACCACATTAACACAATAATAGCCACGAAAAACGAATCCAGAAAATTAAGAAACAAAGCCCGTCCTTATCCTCATGATTCCCGTGCAAAACCATCCTGATGACGATGGGATGATGGGATGATAGGATGACGATGAAATTGTGGATGATTTTGTAAGCTCGCGCGATGCCGCCAAAACCACCATGTACGAGTAAACTTGCACCAAAACTTTTGTTCTTTCTTCGTATGTATTTGAGATTCCTGTTATGTTGGTCGATCTACGCAACCGTTTGGTACACAATCCGCACGAAATTATGTCACAAATATCACTAAAAACCAACTTTTCACAAATATCAAATACAGACACAAACGAACAAAATAATGGCGGCAAGCAAACTCCTATGCAGGGAATATGAGGTTTCTTTTTTTTTTCTTTTCGCGTAGGTATAGCGTTTCGTTTTAAATAGCCACGTACAAAATGAGGAATTCAAAGTTTTCTTTATTACAGAGAAAACAAAAGTTATATTTGAGTGAAAGTTTTATTTATTAATAACGTACCTACGAGTTGAAATTATCTATTTAAATACGAAGTTGCATGAAATGAGCAAGCAATAGGTACATTAATTTATTTGTACTATTGAACACGATCTTTTTGGATCGAAACTTTTTTAAGAACAAAGCAATTTTTATGTTTTTTATTGGTTGAGCCTATAAAAAAAAATATTATTTCACTAGTGAACAGCTAGTTACATCATAAACATATTATACTTCCGAGTAGACTGAGGAACTCCTCAATATCGCATCACCGAAACCGAAATGTCAATATGTGCGAAATTGATACGTGTGTGAGTTCTAGTGATGTGACATTGACGTATTCGCGATTATCGATATCAAAACCATCGATATCAGATTATCGACTACTTAGTAGTCGATGTGATTTTGATACCGATAATCGCGATTACGTCAATGTCACATCAATAATTATAGTAGTCACTACTACTATTATATTTTTATATTATGAAGTCTAAATCGGCTAGGCTACAATCTATCTACCTACACTGTTATAAAACTGAAACTTAAGGGGCCATAGGTTCAGACGAATATTTTCTATGAAAAACGCGATTGCCCAGCCCAGCCCAGCCCCACGAAAACTGCGTGCGTGTGCCGTTTTTTCGATTAAAAAGAATTAACAAAAGTACTTTTTACAGATTTTTTTATGATTTCACTAGATAAACCAATGGTGAATATGTGAATATAAATACTAAAAACTGGAAACTATTTTAAGTTCTTCTAAAAGGAGAATTTAAAAAAAAAATACGAGTTTATAGTATTATATATATAATATATATAGAGTTTATAGTACTATATATATATTATATATATAATTATATATATAGTTTATGTAATTTTTAAAGATTCAGTGTTCTGTTCAAATTATAATCAAAAAGATCTCGTCTGTTATTTTGTTAGTTCTTAAATAGAGTACGAATATAATTTACTTAACTTTGCTTTTTTATTTATTACATTATGTGGTCGTATTTACTCACTTTGTACTAAACAACGACAAGTGGACCTTTTTACTAAACTTTGTATCAATTCTTTGTTTAGATCGTAACTTTTTATTTTATAAAGTTTCACATATGTGGATTTCATGCAGAATATCTTAATCTACATTAATAAATCAAAATCTATGTAACAAATAAGTAGAAGTGTTTTTTATCGAACTTTAAAAATGTTTTTTCTCAAAACAAGCTTTTTCAGAGTTTCAACTACAAATGTCAGATAAAAAAAAACTATGCCAGTTTTTGAAAATTTTATTAATCAATATTATCAATTGACTATTCTAGATTCCGAATCTAGTCTTAACTCTATACCCCACTACTGAACCCTTTATGATTGGACGCCCACATATAACGAATAAACACCTACCAACACCGGGACAAATTCAGTAGGTATAGATCCTTTCTATTAAAGACGCCGATCGGTGATTTCGTGGCACGAAACAGTTTTCTTTGAAATGTCGACTGCATACCATATATTTGTTTTAGGCTCCTAGCGTATTCTATTTGACATTCGTACCCATTTTTTGTATCGTTGTTGCATTTGCAGGAAATCTGGAAGTTACGAAGTTACCCAGTCAATAATATTAAGCATTACTTTGGCCCGGTCGCACAGTGCATAAGTGCGCAGTGTAATATCGGACCCTAAAATCAGACGTGGTCCATTTTTTGCTAGAAATATAGTTAATAACATTTTGAATACAAGATTGAAACTCCCGATTGTCTGCGATTTATAGTTTGAGAGACAAAAAAAATCTGAAAATCGCCTACTTTTTATGCCGGATATCAGAAAATAAAAAAAATTAAAATATCTAAACCTGTTACTGCTTTGCTGCATATACATGTCGAAAGATCTTTAATTTACACGTGTTTTAAGAATAGTTTGAGACTCGTGCAGGTCGTAGAAATTTAAATATTAATTATTTAATATTTTTCTTCTTTATTTTTTTCACTGAAGTCAACCATATCGGGTAAAAAAAACTAGCAACCAATTCCATGGACTCTCTAATATAATATTATAGATTTAAAGTTTGGGTTAGAGTTGTCACTTTTAATTCCTCAGAAAATATCCGGAAATCAGTAATATTTCTTGAAGGACTTTTCGCTTTTATTAAATTCGGATTTCCAATATGGAATCGGGAGTTTCACTATTGTGTTCAAATTGTATTTATTAACTATCTATTTCTGGCAAAAAATGGGCCACGTTCGATTTTAGGGTCCGATATTACACTGTGCAATGTAACAAAATATCGCTAAATTATTATACTTATTTTATGTGTCGAAAGAGAGGAATAATGATTTTTGATAAATCTGTCAATCTGTCAGTATGTATCATGGGTTATGGACATGCTAAATAGTAATGTTATAATGTCGCAATTAGTAAAACCATTCCGTCAAAATCGGCGTGTAAGAATTTTTCGGACAAAGATTTTCTGGCAATATTTGGCCAGGCTAAATCCGCCTTTCAATAAGTTAAAAAAAATAACAGAAAATCTCACGTGACATGAACGGAGGGAGTTAGGTGGTCGATTAGAAAAATAAATTTCAAAACTATCGACATATCGATTAGATTTTGGACAATCTCTATGCGAAACGGTTTCTTTTTCACGTACACAATATTTTTTTATCTTACACATAATTATTTGAAATGATATATTATTTAGAAAATAGGACGTTTACTGCATATAATGAATGTATTACGAAATAATTTTAAGAATAAAATATATGAGAAAAAGTGTTGTGAAAGTAGTACTGTACTAATCCTATTTACCTTTGTAACGTCTCTTTATTTGGGTTTTTGGTGGAATTTACACTGCACTCCATTACAGAACATGATACCATAATGTTTTTTTTATATTCGTCTTATAAAACACAAAATGAATTTAAAGAAAATCAATAAAATAACGAGAGATAATTTGTTGACAGGATACCGACGGAGACCAGATTGTTTCAAAATGGTTTTATGGCAATTCTATTATAATCTCTTTCGCACACGTAGCTTTTTTCATTATGATCGGAATCTCATTCACACACTTACTAGGTCTACTACGGAAGGTAGTATAATAATGTCTATGAGTTACATATGTTCCTTGAGCTAGTTAATCTATGGCAGCTAGTGAATAATTGAATAATAGAATAATAGTAATGAAAAAGTCACAGTTTCTTAAGCAAGTGTGTTGAAAATAAATTTACAACATCGATTGCAAGTCAGAATGACCACACCGAAGGAAAGAAGCTCTAAAAATAAAATTATAAAAGTCGACCACGCATCGATTAAAGAGGAAAGAAGAGCCTGGAGAAATGAGACCTGGTGAACCAGGTTGTCGAGAATGTTGAGCGTAGACGACGAAATTTGGGGTTTCCGACTTATGTCACACGGTAACTTCGGTATTTCTTGACCGATTTAGATAGTAATTCTTTTTTCGGTTTAAAGAAATTACCCTAAAGCTAGTTCATCCCATTTTAATTTGGTGAAGACCTGATAAAGCGCTTCGGAGATAGAAAATGGAACTCCTCAAAAGTTGATAGCAAATCATCGCAGGACCATTTTTGTACGAAATAAAGATTAATAGAACCTACCTACCACGATACATTTTTGGTTTAAGACCCATTCTGAGTAAAGACCAAAATGCTAAGATGTTGAGCCCCCACCCCTCTCCCCCCAGTGGCAGACTAAGGGGGAGAGGGGAAGGGGGGGGCTCCAAATCTCTAGGTTCCTATGACCATAAAGAAGATGGGCAGATTTGGACCCAGCAATTTTTTACGAAAACTAAAAGGTCTTCAGGACGGCGGTCATAATTATTATAAACAGAAAAAAAATAAGGCATTTTCTAAAAAAACTTCCACATCTCCAGAAGTCCGTATTCAAAAGTAGAAATTACTAGTAAAATAGATAAATCATCCAAAAAGCAGTAGCCAAACGCTACCACAACAGATATTTTCATCTAATATTATTACGCCAGTAATTTTAAACATGTGAGGTCGCAATAAATTGCACGGAGCTGCTTTTTTGGGATGTTGTTAGGATAGATACCAGTATTATAAATCCAATTTTGCAGCTTCGAAAGTCCTGTGTTAACCGAGTAGTGCTCGAAAAACCTCGAAATTTTCGGACTTTTTTCAGGTTTTGACTTATAACTTCTGAATGGTGCATTTCACATAAAAATTATTCAAGACGTTTTTAAAGTAGACAAAATTTTCTATAAATTGAATTTAATTGCAGCTCTGTAAGTTAAGTAGGTCTTGAGATACAACACGTTAAACCTTGGCAATGTTTCCCAAAAAGTTCTAAATTGTAGTTTTAGCCGTCTTCCGAACAGGATATCGGCTAAAATACTCATTCTACGAGGTAAATTATAAGAAATGAATTTGTAAAGCAGTTATATAACTTTAATTTAAGCATAAATTTAACCCTGTACAGTAATAAGTTCTTTTTTTATCAGGAAAAAAACAAAATATAAGGGGAATCGCTTTTAAAAAAAATGGAGCCTGAGGCATATTGCAAGAATTTTTAAAGGACAAAAAAGACATAACTCAGTAGGAAATGGTTTATATCATCCAAAATGAAATTAAGTATAATTAATAATCTATCTTTAATATAATAAAACTGTAAATGTTTGTTTGTTTGTTTGTTCGCGCATCACGCAAAAACCACTAAACTGATTTAAATTTAACTCTTTGTATTTGAAACCTTATGACTAGACGTATAAACTGATATATATTTGATCTCGCTACCATGACAAGTGCCGGTGCGGTCGAAGTCGTGGACAAATCTAGTGCTATTATTAAACTGAAAATGTTTGTTTGTTTGTTCGGTCATCACGCGAAAACTAATTGACCGATTTTGATGAAACTTTTGTCATTTGCAAGCTTATAGTTAGACTTAAAATTTGGTATACGATTTATATTGCTACAATGATGGGAACTTGGGAACCCGTGCGGATGAAGTCGCGGGGAAACTAGTACTTAATTACAAAATTATATAAAAACGAGAGTATTCCCACGACTTCGTCCGCACGGGTACTCAGCATTGTAGCAAAATAAAGTATGTACCAGAGATCGGTCTAATCATAACCTTTCAAATGCAACAAGTTTCATCAAAATCGGTTTAGTAGTTTTCGCGTAATGCGCGAACAAACAAACATTAACAGTTTTATAATTGGGTATTTGACTACATTCAATATATTTTATTTTTATCTACTTAACAAAAAAAGGGTTAGAAAATAACGCTAAACTCCCATTTTCATTGAGTTTTTAGCTTGAATACTATTTATAATAACAAGATAAACTAAAAAAAGTAATGAAAATGTTGATGACGTCACAACTCAATATTTAGTACAAATCTTCATACAAAGCGCATGTTTTGACGTCCGATAAAGAGTAGCTGATTTGACTAGTTGTAAAGTAGCCAATTCTTCTTATCGTGTGGGCAAAGCCCTGGTGTTTGAGTTTTTTCAGACCACTTTGCGGCCTCTGACGTGGTTTTTATGTAACGACTATTACCAGAGATAGTAGCCGGGACCAACGGCTTAACGTGCCATCCGAAGCACGGAATCATCTTCCTTTTCAGACAATCAAGTGATTCAGCGTGCAATGTAGACATTGCAGGCTGAATAGAAACCAACTGGGGAAAAACGCACAAAGTGACATTTCACTAGGTGTCCCGTGAGAATCGAACCCACGACCTCCGTGTCGAGAGCTCTTAACCATTAGACCACGGAGGCAGTTTTATAATAGTATAGATTATTTTGGTAGTTTGGGGGACCTGAACGTGATGTGATGGTGAAAGAAATACACAATACAATGAAAATTACGATTTATTTTTAGTTTATTGTAATAAATTACAAACTAAGGAGCTGTTTTTGGGGCTCCGGAGAGACTCTTCTGTGGTCAGATCTAGTAGTAAAGATTCGTCGAATTCATCTCCTTCATGCGTCTCATCCATAGCTAAGGGAGTAGTATTAAGGCAGGTCTTCCCCTGACAAACATTGCAGAGAGCAGAGCTTTTCAGCACTGCTCTCTAGCAGGAGCATTACCTTCCTCCGCAGTCCGCACCCTTTCTGGCACTTGCATAATAGGAATTTCAGAAGGGTTAGCGGTGGATTGAGGTCACCGGTGTCAGCCCCTGCCATCTCCTTGGTCACCCTAAGTTAGTGGGCTCTTTCTCTACCTCCAACCACTTCTGCACTTGGTGGTAGATTCTTTAGAAATGTGAGGCCTCTTCGGTGGGGGGCAGAAGAGCGGGGCGAGCTTACTAAATGACTCCAGAACGGTGTTGGTACATAATTATGAGTACCTACGTACTTAATAAATGATAAAATTCTGTTCGCTCACGGGCCGCAACAATAAGCTGCTCTAATTTGATAGAGCCGCAAGAAAATGTAGTGAGAAGTCTCATGCATGTTTGACATTCCTGCTTTAAAAATATCTAATTTATAAATATAATGTCATTTTTATAACATTAAATAGATAACTGCGCAGTATTAATTAAATAATCTGTGGTATTAATAAGAATTAACAATAGGAGCTCCATTTCTAAAAAAAAATAGAATTTCCTTAATTTTTCGTTAATGTTGGATCTACAAGATTCAAAATATACTTAAATTAAAGCTAAATAGCTTAATAAATTATAAGAAATTACAATTTCATTTCTTATAATTTTCCTCGTAGAATGAGTATTTTAGCCGGTATCCTGTTCGAAAGACGCAAAAAACTTAAATTTTGAACTTTTTGGACAAAATGGCTAATGTTTGAAGTATTGTATCTCAAGACTTGCTAAACTTACAGAGCTGAAATTAAATTCAAGTTATAGATAATTTTATCTTCTTTATAAATGTAGTAAATAATTTTTATGTAAGATGCACCGTTTAGAAGTTATAAGTCAACCCCTGAAAAAGTCTGAAAATTTCGAGGTTTTTCGAGCACCACTCTGTTAGCACAAGTCTTTCGAAGCTGCAAAATTTGTGTCATACTACTGGTATGTACCCTAACAACATCCCAAAAAATCAGCTCCGTGCAATTTACTGCGACCTAACGCGATTTATATGTCTACGGTTACTGGCGTATATCACTGAGGTATTTTTTGGTCGTTACGGAATGTATTTGGCTTGGTTGAACTGATAGTTCGTGATTTCGTTTTCTTCCATTATCATAATATTATATGGTTATCGTGAACTTTCATTAAAATAAACATAATGAATCCGTAGAAGATTGAATGGACTATCTAATAAGAAAGATTATGACTTTCACACACATTTGTACAAAAGGTATCATAAGGAGAATACCTTGCCCCCAACTTTTAAAGGCTCAACCAATTTACTTTTTTGTTAGTTTTGTTTCACTCTACACGTATTACCTACTAAGTTTCATTCATGTATCGGACCTATATGTCTGGGTCTCACATTATATGGCCTTCCGCCAAACTTCTTTAAATATAAAAATTTTTCATTAAAAGGTGTGAATAAATAAACGATTTTTTTCGTTTCCTGTAATAAAATTTTCCTTTTGTAGATAGGAGGTCATTTCATTACACTTCATCGTCGATATCAAAGTTGTAACCAGGAAGCTGGAAATAGATATTGATTCTAAGTCCATGGTTGTAACATAAATAAAACACAGTAAATAATATATTACTTTTGTATTAGTTTTTCAAATTTAACTAGGCGTACAAAAGGAGGTACATTGCTTTGTGTAGAACCTTGTATTAGGTTTAATCTCAAACACTATATACAATCTTATCATAACTTCCCAAAAACATAACATCGTTATAGGGCCGGGCCGGTATTTTTAGCTGACTTTACAACAGAGTAGCTATTTTTAGCTGACTTTACAACAGAGTAGCTATTTTTTTTAATACATACTTAGTCAAGTGTTACCTGTATAAACAACCTGTCCTAAAAGACTGATCCCTTGGATGTTTTAGTAACTGCCCACTTTAAACTTAATCATAGGTGCATATTTTCGCTTCATACAAAAACAGTGAAACATTCTAGCCCAGTCCGTTTTACTAGGATCAAAATAAATGGAGGATTGGAGTTGTCGAGGTCCAAACTTTACAAAGGACAGCGGTACAACAAAAAGGAAGTCAACTTAAGCGCAATACTGCACTCAATTAAAACATATCTAGAACATTTAGTTGTAGATTTAGGCTATTCGAATAGCCTAAAAGGGTAACAATAAAATGTTTATTCGCGCTTTTTGAGTTTGCAATATTAACGGTACCGACTAACTGCCCGAAATAAAATTTGAGCCAGGCAAGAAATTGAGAAGAGTTATACCTACAGTATATACTAAACTAAAAACATACAAAATACGATTTAAAATAAAATGTATATAGTTTAAAAATACCTATGGGTCATTTCATTGCGTAGGTAAGATAAATAAAAACTGCGTCTTCTTGCAAATAATAGACGCATATATTTAGTATAACTAAAAAATTAAACATTTATTGCGTTTTCATGAATATTTTTAAAAACTTCTTCATTCCGACTTGAACTATCACAACTTTAGCTATAAAGTGCAAAGTAATAAAATGGTACATCAAGTTTATTGTTACGCTAAAATGGGATATATGTACAACATCAATTCCAATTTCATTAATTGTTAAACACATTTTCTGTTCTATAAGGAAATTAGAATGCACATTATCATTGAACATAAAACTTGCTACCCAATGTGAACATAAAGCAGCAAATGGGCAAACTAGTAGAACGAAATGCCATACAGCTACAGATACGAATTGTATACCTAATACGTCTTAAGACTTGTAAGTCTTAGAAAATATTTTACATCATGTATTTCACGATCTTGTCGATTTAAAAATACACACTGAAAACAATTTTAGCAGTTAGTGCCTAATATTACTGAAATCAATTCAAAAATATTATAAAAGTTCTGATGTCAATCTACAATATTTTAATGATTAGGTATATGAACTTTAATTTTTTTTACAATTTCCCTTTTTCATGTTTACATTAGTTCGCTAACATATCGGTATTGCTTGAAGAGACATACACTACTAAATATAATATAGATATGCTTTTATTGAAAGGAATCGATATTATTGCTATTACAGAAACATGCACGAACTATTTTCACATGTTAGCAAGTAAAAAGCATGAAACGAAGCATACAGTGAGTAAATGCCGTTTTTTTTTATAAAATGAACTAACAAACCTAAAACGGAATCATCTTGTCAGTGTTAATAATTGTAATAAAAAGATGCTTAAAATTCAAATAAATAACAGCAGCCTAGTAGTTCTGGCTTTGAATGGACCACATTTTCTTTCGAGGCGACTCAGGGATAGCATTTTGTGGTTGAAAGACTATCACTACACGTCCCTTTATCCTGAAACCTTCAATATGCTAAATAAAATGTGAACCTTGCTACAACTGCATGCTTAACAAGATAGTAAAATTTGTGACTACTCCAAAGGTATTATGGACGTGATATTAATAATTTTAATAAATCGTGTTTGTCACCAAAAAGTTTCATTATTATCGTGAAGATTTATTCATACAACCTTAGTATACAACAACTAAAGGGGTACGAACATTTTTATATGGAGCCTGGGATACCTAAACTTTTTTTAATTTTTTTTTCTAATTTTTATAATTTCGCGCGGCCAACCTTAAGACTTTGCATATCGATAGAACACGTCATTACAAACATACTTTCTTATTTGGCAAAATCTCCTAGCCTGCTGTTTTAAGCTAGATATTTGACTTTAAAAGTTTTAATTTTTTAAGACTCCTAGGGGCTTTATTTCTCATCTGTTCGAGATGAGACTTGGTATTTGCATAGTAGAGGTGTAAATCTGTAGTTACCTACTTTCGGGGTTGGAACATATCTGCGATACCTTTTTTTTTCTTCGAATTTTTATCATTTCGCGTGGCCAACATTAAGACTTTGCATATCGATAGAACACGTCATTACAAACATACTTATTTATTTGGCAAAATCTCCTAGCCTGCTATTTTAAGCTAGATATTCGACTTTAAAAGTTTTAATTTTTCAAGACTCCTAGGGGCTTTATTTCTTACCTGATCGAGATGAATCTTGGTGTTTACATAGTAGAGGTGTAAATCTGTAGTTACCTAAGAATTTATGAAATAAATTATCCTAAAAATAAAAATCATTAGATTATAAAATAGATAAGAAATAAAATACGACGAAACTGGAAGTTATATAAAAAACAAAAGCGGGGAGGGAGACACTAAATAATAGTAAGCGCGCTTCTAAGAAACCGCGCGACACGCCGGCGATGCGGCAAAATGGTGGCCATGCTAAGGGTTGTTACAATAACGTTCAGAGGAAATGAAATAAAATATAAGACAATCAATAATATGAAATAAGTGTAATCATTTAATATTTTATTAATTGGTAGTGATCCTAATATCAACCTAGGTATTTATTTTCGTTATGAATACAGATCAGATAATCCGATGTATATAAATATGCAGCCGGTGAAGTTTAGATAAACATAAACCACTCTGTCAACTCTGACAGCATTTCATAAGTTGACAAAAGTGTCAGAGTTGTTCAAATGTCCAAGTTCTAAGATAGTTTAATAATCCCGAGACCTAAGAACGGTCCTAGGATTGTTACATCAAATCAATTAATTGAGGTGTCTGCATTATTCTTTTGAAAAATTAACTATAGGTAAATATGCATCCGAATATCCGATCTCTAGTTATGAACTATTTTTTAAGTTTTTGATTCAAAGTTTTAGATGAAATTGAAAACACATTATTTTTCAATTAATGACACGTATTATGTAAAAAAAAATTGAGTAGTGCCGTAGCTTACCAATTTATAGTATTACTTGCAATTTAAAGCGGTATCTCCAGTAAAAACAACACAGTTTCTAATCGTGTCAAAAATGCTTCAAACCACTTTAGTTCCAGCAAATCTTTATTTTTATACGATATGGAATCACACCCGTACACAATGCCATAATTATATATATTCCGTGACAATACAAACAATTCGAACTAATGTAGTACGTGTGCGCTCTCGAGTATAACATTTGACACCAAGAAAACAACATGACCAAGTCAAATCGGTTGGCCAAGTTGTCAGAGTTGTTTACGTTGTAAGAGTTGCTCATGTTGACCAAGTTGTTTATTTTGTCCGAGTTGTCCAAGTCGACCAAGTTGTTCAATCTAGTGTTTACTACTTACGAGGACCAGTAGGAAAAAACGGTGCGGCGGCCCGATTTTTTTAATTTACTTTATTCAGAAAGGCATAGGTATCCATATTATGTTTTCGAGGGGAAAGAGGGAAGTTTAGATAAATATGCATCCGATTATCTGATCTCTATTCATAGGAAAAATAAATACCTAGGTAGATATTAGGATCACTACCAATTAATAAAATATTAAATGATTAAACTTATTTCATATTGATTGTCTTATATTTTATTCCATTTCCGGCCATGGCCGCCATCTTGCAAACACCAAGTTTCATCTCGAACAGATGAGAAATAAAGCCCCTAGGAGACTTGAAAAATTAAAACTTTTAAAGTCAAATATCTAGCTTAAAACAGCAGGCTAGGAGATTTTGCCAAATCAAAAACTATGTATGTAATGACGTATTCTATCGATATGCAAAGTCTTAATGTTGGCCAAGCGAAATGATAAAAATTAAAAAAAAAATAGATGTCGCAGATATGTTCCAACCCCGTAAGTAGGTAACTACAGATTTAAGCCTCTACTATGCAAACACCAGGTCTCATCTCGATCAGGTAAGAAATAAAACCCCTAGGAGTCTTCAAAAATTAAAACTTTTAAAGTCGAATATCTAGCTTAAAACAGCAGGCTAGGAGATTTTGCCAAATAAGAAAGTATGTTTGTAATGACGTGTTCTATCGATATACAAAGTCTTAAGATTGGCCGCGCGAAATTATAAAAATTAGAAAAAAAAATGGTATCCCAGAGATGTTCCTACCCCTTTGATAAGTAAGGAATTTGCATCGCTAATGGTTTTCTAAACTTTTCTTATCTTTGTGGTTATTTCTAGGGCAGTCGATGATGGAAAATTAAGCTACACTTATAGTTGCACTATATTTAATTTCCTAGTAATTGTTATTAGTTTGCTATGCTCGAAATCGGCCATTCAAATATTGTGGAATTTCTTTTTCACCATATTATAATGATTACGTATATGCAAGAGAAATATTGTAAAATATCCATTATACCAGCACAAGCAATCCCTTTTGTCCATAAAACGTAATCTAAACGATTTGTCGAATTTAAAACCTAAATAAATACTTATATGATTTTATTATTATATATATATATTATATTATGTATTTATTTATGAAAGAAAACGTTACAGAATTGACAAAAAATAGTGCAGTAAAAACCAATTAAGGTATACAATATAGAATATTATTCATAATACTGTTCAAAATATACATTTTCACATTCTTTTCAGTTGAATAGCATAGCCCAGTCATTTTACGGTTTGAGCCGGGACTAATTACTAATTGCAATTTTTTTAATTAATTGCTATAATATTGAAGAGCCAATTTGAGCTTAAGAATGTACCAAAATTTAAAAAAAATTAAGTCAGCAACAGTTCCAATTTCAAAATATAGACATTATCTCGTTTTAAAAAAACCTGATGATAAAATTTTTTTGCACATATTTAAGGCTTTACGATCATACATACTTCAAACATGGTGTAAATATTTTTGTCTACTTAGAAGGTTTTGAAAAATACATTCGTATTTTCTAATAAATACCTAATTTTTTAAATTTTAATGCCTATTTTATTGAACAAAAATAATGTTAATTGTTAAATCTAATTCAAATGAGTGCATTGGTATTAATATTATTAATTTAAAAGCCTCTCGGACACACAATTTTGATTTCTATGTTGCGTAGCAAATTTTTTTTAAATTTAGTTTAGGTTAGTATTTTTGTCACTAAATGGTGCCAGTTACAGTTTAAAAGTCCAATTAATAATTACTCCCTACCCCGCCTAACAAAACTCCGTAAAATGACTGGCCTAGCAGGGCAGATAATATATCAGATGAGCAATCACCTTTATTAGCCTTAACTTTTTTTTAAATCATAACTATGTGTACCTACGTAATTCTAAATAATCTCAAATATGCCTACAAGGCCCATAGAAAACATTTCCACCTGCTCACAGTCTTACAACTTCTAAAAATTTAGCTTTAAACAGAGACAGATCCAACTAGCCTCTTTAAAGCCAATTCGACAAACCGCTTACTTTACTTCGTCAGTCCTTATTTACCTACGTAACAATATGTATATACCACACCGCCGCCACATATAAAAATATATGAAAATGTACTCTTACATTCTCTTTCGATTACTACCGTTTATAATTTAAGAGGTCAAATGAAGCGTTCGAAACCATAACTTGAAGAAAGGTTACATAATTTGAAATTTTAATTATAATTTATGTCCTGTATTTATTATTGGCCGTTGATTAAACTGTACGAGTCTAAAAAGCTGTCAAGACGCAAACTGACGCGGGACTAAGTTGTCGAGACGCGAACTGACGCGGGACTAAGTTGTCGAGACGCGAAATGACGCGGGACCAAGCTGTCGAGACGCGAACTGACGCGGGACCAAGCTTTCGAGACGCGAAATGACGCAGACAGTACTTGACTTATTATAACAAATCTGAGCGTTGTCACGGCGCGGCGCGGCGCGGCGCCTCTCTTCTTTGCTTGGATTTAAGTAAGCACGTAAAACTGGGATTATAGTTACACTGTAACCTGCATACCGATTTACCGCGCTTTTACGTAAATTATGAAAAGAGTTTTTGTCAATTCACTATTTTTTATTTCTTTACGCTAATAGTTCAAGCTAGGCTTCTTAGTTTTTTGTTAAAATAAAAAACTTATCTCGCTTATTTTAAACTAACACGGATTGTCATGAAACCAAATGAAGAACGACCACTTCCCATGCATTCGTTACCTTTCAAACTATTTTTTATTTAGTTGAAGTCGTATAATACTCAAAGGTCAAAGTATACAGTTAATCAGTTTATTTTAATTTGATAATGAGGAATAAAAGTTATAAATAAGTACTCGTTAATATTTGTTAAATTATTTGACAGGTAAAAAGTGGGCATCCTTCTTTGGTTTACAATTAATGTAGACTAGATATAACTTAACATCTACAATGGAAACAGTTTAATCTGTAAAGCAGACATACAGTTACCAGCAGATATATCGTAGCAAACAAGGTGGTCAAATATTTCTAAGCAGTTCTAATTTTCAATAATTTCTTTACTCATAGTCAATCAAAAATATAAGAACGCCGAGATCATCAAATATATCGACGCAGCAATGGTGGCCATAAACATCTGAACAGTTTCGGATAAAAACCTTACTCCGTTGTATTACATGTTAATTTTAAATAACATTGTAAAGAAATTATTGAAAATTGGCTGTTCACATATTTATGACAAAATACACGTTTCGATATAATTCGTAACATTTACTGTAAATAATTTAATGAAAATTAGCACTGCTCAGAAATATTTGGAAACCTTGTATGCTACGATATATCTGTTGGCGACTGTACTATCAAAAATAAAATCAGTTTTGGACAAATATTACAAAGAGCAAAATAGCGCGTGCGTCTAAAATTTAACTTGTATTTAACGTCAATTTCTATTACTATAGGTACATTTACGGCCGTTAATATAGAACATTACAAATACAATATTAATATTTTTTATTAACTCATTTGGCATATCTAGCACACCGTTTAGACCCATTTATGGGGCTGTTTTCACTTTTTTTGTGACAATTGTCATTTTCATGTACACCATCCCTTAAAGATAAGTAAGGTACCAGACCTTAGAAATAAATGAGTTTAATTAAATTTTAAAGTAAAGCTTTGATTATTATATGTGCCTAAGGTAAAGAATAATTCTTAAACAGTTAATAATTGTAATAAAATCATTAAAATTAAAGGCGTCATCAAAATTACATATGTGCATAACGTCAGGGATTTACTAAAATGTCATATTTACTTCTAGACACTACGCCACGCCACCGGCCGATCATTTACAATAAACTCAGATTCTCACATCTCAAAACTCGACGTTTAAAACCAATACAAAATAAAGTTTATATTATAAATAGCGTAGCGTCTTCGACTTTCATTTCCAATCATTTCATAATGAATCCATGATTTAAATGATTTTTCTCTATAAAATTAATTATTAAAAATAATAATGAATCTAGATACTAATTGTAATGAACGCCACTGATTGAAAAAATACTAATTGTATATAAAAATAAAGTATCTCACAATGCAGCGTTAAGCCCGTCACAACTTTGTTCTAAGTAAAGCTAATAAATTCTAAGTTGAACTTAGTCGATATGAAGGGAAACTACCGATATACCTCGCCAGCTATCCATATCGTCTTACTTCGACTTCTGACTATATATTTTAGCGTGAGCGGGACAACCAATACATGTGACTAGTACTGAACGAAACGCTGGAGCAAACAAAATAGCCAGTATGAGCCGACCAAAGACGCGAATGCCACTAATTAGCTGTGGGTTGACACATTGACGTGACTCTCTGATTAGGCTGGACTGCTAATTACCGACACCACTGCGTCTCCTGGAAAATAATATTTTATGATTTTTAAGTCTACTATTTAATACTGAGATTACGTACTTAATATGATTATAAACAGTTGAGTATTTTGTTGGTCATCGATCGAAATTGGATCGATAATTATACAGACTTACATATTTACTCACGTAACATTATAATTATAAGGCCGAATTCGACCAAACTTTAATTTGTAGAAGAGTCTATACAAGGAATAATTCAAGTGTTCTACCACTCTAAAAACAGACAGCACTATGTTTTATTTGAGCCAAAAATCGGACGCCCCTTTTATTGAAGACAATGCGGATTTTGTATGGAAGGTTGGCGCATTATTTTCATTTCCAGTTTTACAGTTTTCTCGGGGGTGGCATAATGCGAGGCCTACTGGAACGGTGAAAGAACACATGAAGAAACCTGCGTAAGCTGAAGAAGAAATTCAGATGAAGTCCACAAATCGGCATTGGGCACGCGTGGTGGACTAACGCCCATATCATTATAACGCGGGTGTAGTGGGGACGGTACGAGGTGGTGATGATGGTGTGTTTACCTGTCAGCCGCCATGAGAGCCTGGTGCGCCTCGCGCTGCGCCGACACTTGCACTAGCTCCGCCACGGTGGCCGCTTGTTGCTCCGCTGTTGATAACATTACCAAATTAGTCACTATTTTACATTTTATACTATTCATAAATATCCGGAACAGTCGTCATCAGCTCGTATAGACGGACAATGTGTTCAAATATTTCTAAGCAGCATCAATTCATTCTTAATAGTAAAAGTTACCATTAATATCTCAACACCTCTTTTAGTTCTTGTTCAGATATTAATGGTACATTTTACTTTTAAGAATTAATTTAAAATTAACACTGGTCAGAAATATTTGAACAGCTTGTCTGCTATGAAGTATATGATGGCGACTGGACATTGTCGCACAAATCACCAAAACGCTGTAACCAGTAAGTCTGTTTAGAATAGTCACTAAACCTTTACAATATTTAGAATTGAAAAATGATATTTTATTTAGTAGGCACCTCAGAACTTCAATGAAAGTAACTGAACCCTGAAAGCGGTGAATCTTTTATTACTGAGCGGTAAAAATAAAACAATTTTACTAAAGTTGATGTTAGGGTGTGCCGGTGGGTTACGCGGCTTCTCGGCGTCAGTTCATGACCGCCATTCGAGCGGTAGTGGTGTGCGGTTCTATGTGACTGTCACAACCGGAATGATGCTTGGCGGATTTGTGCGGCTTGTATTGCCGGCGGCATAGCCGCTCGGCATGAACCCGGCGGCATTGCCGCCGGCATGTGTCTAGTAGCCTTTAGTGCTAACTTTATTTAAAAAATACAAAATACTACACTCGACATTAACTGGCAAAATAACAGTGAAATCGTGTCTCCATCGAAGTTAGTTTTTCGTTTCAATCTTTGGTTTTCCCATCGGAATAGAATAGAGCGACATTTATGGAAAGAAGCAACATCGTTAGTGAGATGAGACCTACCGGAGAGCGGCCTAGCAAGCCTGCGTTCTAACCGAGCGACGCGCCTAGCATGCGGCTCAGTGTCGGCGGAGTCCCGGGCGCGCCGCTGCGCCGCCAAGCGCGCCCACCTCGCCTCGAACCAGAGCTGCATCGCGTCCCGCTCGTCTACATCCACGCCGCCGGCGCCGGCGCTCGGACCTACGTTAGTGCCGTGATGGAAGCAAATCATAATAATGGCTACAAGCAGACGTAAGCGATGGGCTATCTAGCGTTTAAAAGTTGCATTAATTTGTCATTTATCAAGTAAAGACAAATAACTGAGAACAATTCTAACAATAATTAGGGTTACTTTGTGGCTTCAGATAGTCCTTGTGGATTGCACTTGCATGATCCATAAAGCAGTTTAAATCCAGAACATTATCATCTACAGGTACTTCATAACTTTAAAGGTGATTGTATTCATAACTGAACAACTTTCCAAAGGAATCTATAAAAAACAGGTAAGAACACAACAATTTTCAAGTATTATGTATAAGTTTTTTTGCCAATTTTCCTTATCCTTCTTGATGAAAACAGTGAGTACAATCACCTTTTAAAGTAATTACAATGTCTTCACTTGCACCCGGTATATACGTTTAAGTCCTCATAGTTGGACCGTGGTAACCCATTTTATCTTTTTTCAGAATCTAAAACAATTGGTCCTACATATTGGAATCTCAGCATATCATGGTGAGACGGTTTCAAAAACAAATTAGTACAACTCTCTAGATCTAGACGATATTTGTTAAAATGATGAATAAAAAACATTTAACAGCCATAACAAATAGCGGTTATCAATGTTATCATGCGTATATGAACGACTAGAATGAACGATTCTACTGATTATTTTAATAAGTAATTCTCAATGTTTAATTTATAGCCCTGTTACTCGTGCCTAGCAAGATATTTGGAAATATATGCTTTAGAAAATAGCTCATTAATTGATACTAAATCAAGGCGTTATTGTGACTAAGGCTGGCTTGCACCAAAAAGTATTTAGGCTTAAACAATGTTTAAATATGATGCTGTCACTGTCATTAGTATGAGCAGTGAGAGAGACAAAGCGTTCATTAAATAAGTTTAAGTCTAAATTATGTCTGGTGCAAGCCCGCATTAGTATAATAATTATGCTATTGATAAATGACAGTATTAGAATCATTGTATGAGTGTACACTGATACTAATAATTATTACAGATACTACAGTATTGAAACTGGCCTGCCTCCGACCCAAACTAAAACAAGCTGTAGTTACTATTACGACCGACGACGACGCTTTATTTGGAGCGACGTGTTAGGGCTCTTACAGACGAGCGACACTTTGCCGTCGCCGCGGGTCGCAGAGCGTCGCGCTCATACACTTTACGGTCGCGCGACCCTCCGCGACACACGGCGACCGCAAAGTGTCGCTCGTCTGTAAGCGCTCTTAGTGACAAATTTTAACGCATTTACTGTCGGCAACGCATATATGCGTTTTTGTTACTTTCATCCGGTGCCTGAAACGCGTCTGTGCGTTCATTTCATTCAGGGACATTTAGTTAGCCAGTTTAGTAATTTAAAAGTGCGGCACCTGGTGAAAGTACAGAAAAAAGGACCGCTAGTGAATGTGTTAGACTTTCATTGACAATTAAATAAAATCGTTTGTATTGCGGATTCTAGAACATCCTTAAATTCTTATCAATCATAAGTTAAGGTGAGCGCATATTATGGCGAGCCGCAGCGGTACACAGCGCAAAAATCTGCCTAAATAGCTTGCTATTTTCTTTCGGAGCGGAGCGGATCTAATTATTCCTTTAGGAACGTATTTTCTACTTCTTAGTTCCTGCGGGTAATTAAGACGAGCACGATACGGCCTGCCCTCGCTCTTGAAATGGGCACGGTAAATCTTTCCTCATGCATATCTATATGTTTATATACGATAGTATGTTTAAGTGTCGTACCTGGCAGTCTGGCGGGTGGTGGGCGATGGTCAGTGGGCGGGCAGTAGCTGGCAGGAGGCGGCGGCACGGGCGGGGCCTCCTGCAGGGCTCCCGTGGACTTGTGGCCGTTGGTCATCCGCTGCGGAGACTCCTGGGCAGGGAGGCGTCGGGTTACTAGGTCGTCGAGTTTGCGAGTATCCCGGTGATTGCGGATCGGTGGTGTTTTAATGACAGTGTCATACAGATCCTCGTGCGGATAGCACGCAGTTTACGCGTGTAACAAAACCTTAGACCATTTCCCATTTTTATAGGGACCTGCCTTAGGTTAGCATTCCCCTCTGCCAAGGTACAAGATCAAATGATCATGTACATGTGCATACAATTTTATATCTTATCACTAAACGAACTCTATAGCCTATAATTGGCTATTTGACAATTGTAACGATAAAATATTAAATATGTTAAATATAGTAGCTTACAGGTTTATAGTAATTATACAATATGTTTTTTGCATTAAAGTTTTAGGTATACTTATTGTAATAGTAGATTGTTAACCAAGGGATGAAAGTGACCCATTTCACACGAGATGTTTGGCGCCCCGAACGAACGTGAGGGGCGCCCATAGTTCGAGTGTGAAATGGGTACTTTCACCCGAGTTAAACACTCTGCTTTTCATCACGATTACGAGGAAATTAACCAAAACCAGATAATGCAAAATCAATTTCTGAAATTGATATTCGCTCGATGAATTCATTTTAGGCTACGTTTCAAAACGTTTGAAAATTACTCGGGGACCAATAGGAAGTAGAAAAAAAACATACGAAGATTGTGGATGCTAGAGTGACACAGATATACTTCCCTAGTGATTTTTACACGTTTTGAAAAAGATCCGCAAAATTTGCAAAATGTGGCTTTCCCTCCGTTTTTTTTTCAAGTTTTTTTCTTTACGCTCAAGGCTGCATTCCGAACCTACGCCCCAGGTGCACCCCGACCGCAACTTTTCGCACCAACGCCGTTCAGGAGTGCGATTTTTGAACATTATACGAGCGACTCGGCAGTCGAAAATGTCATGTACTACGAGATTATGCATCTTTCTACTGCCGATTCGCTCATATGATGTTCAAAAATCGCACTTCAGAGCCTCCTCGGTGAAAAACGTTCTACCATAGTGCGAGTTGAAAAAACAACCGCACCCAAAGGTCCTGAACGCAGCCTTGCGCGAAAAAGAAAAACCTTTTTTTTTAAACTAGCCTGTTTTTTAAATTAGGTACTTTTTCTTCACCTGTTTCTTCACGTAGAAAACAAAATGCATATAACTTATAAAAAAGTATCGAAATGTTACAAATTATTGTTATACGTTCCGTAATCACGGGCCACTGTTGCCAGATCTCCCGATTTTCCGGGATATCTCCCGATTTTTGTCAATGTCTCCCGATGTCCCGGATTCCCACTCAAATCTCCCGATTTTTTAAGAACAACTTTTTTTCGAAAGAACTGCGTAAAACGGAACAAAATTAAATGCTAAGCTATGCCATGCTATGTTAAATGTGTACATAACTTTGCAAAATACGTAGCCTAAACTATACTTTGACTTAATAACATAAAGTTGAATACCTATTCAATGGCAAGCTTTGGCAGTTATTAATTTAATTTATTTAATAGGTACACCAACAGCTTAAAGTATTTCGCATTACAAACAAAATAGTTATACCTAGTTTACAAATTTTGCAACATTGCAAAGTAGCGAAATAAACCTGCTTTTGCTTTGGCTAACCGGCCAAATTCGGAAATCCGCGAGTTTCCAACTAGTCAAATTAACAACTCTTTATCAAACGTCAAAACGCGTGCATTGTATGAAATATTGTACTAAAATTTGGAGAGTGACGTCATTGTTTTTCGTCGTCGTTTTGATACTTTTTATAGTTTATCCAGATATTAAAAATAGTATTCAAGCAACAGAATTACTGAAAATGTGAGTTTAGCGTTATTTTCAAACGGTTTATTTACTGAGCAGTTAAAACTAAAATATATTTTATGTAGTCAACTCCCCAATTCAGGGATCTTGCACACGAAAAATATTTAAAAAAATTGCAATTGCTATGATTTTAAAGTAAACGAAAAAATGTTAAAAAAACATTTTTTTAAAGACCATGGTCTGATTAATTTTATGGAAAAATTTATCTCCCGATTTTTTCATAATGTCGCCCATACATCTCCCGATTTTTTATTGGTACACCTCCCGTATTTCGAAAATTGGATCTGGCAACACTGTCACGGGCAATTAAGTCCCGGACCTTTGGAAGGCGTGCATGGGGCCGAAGCCAACATGTAGAGGCCCGTTCAAAAGACAAGTTAATCTAAATGTAAGGGATACACAAATGGCGGATACCATCTCCGAGCGTACAACATGATACCCACGGGGATGGTCCCCGCCATTTGTGTAAAGACTATTGGAGTACGGCGCTATGGCCGCGATGGAAAAATAAGGTCTTGGGCTATGGAGGTGAAAGTTGGATGGATGGATACTGGGCTATGGGAGGAGACTAACGGACGCCTGCCATGACAACTAGTCTCAAAATTGTAAATAGGGCAGGCGGTGACTCGCCGACTCGTCGAGTGGGCCCCATAAAACGGCCGCACGCACAAAGTGCGACAATGACTTTCAGAGTATGAGTGATGAAAAATATTTTTCATCACTCATACTCTGAAAGTAGGTCATTGTTTTTCTAAGAAGCGGGTTGAAAGTGATACATTTCTTCCCTAGGGCGGAAAAGTAATTTAAAAAAAAATCTACGTCTATACATGCAATCCTCTCTACTCACTCTATACTGAGCAAAGGCAGAAACCTATACAGCCACACTTCGATAACATTATATTAAAATTCTTAACTTTAATAATTATTATGAACAAAAATATTGGAATTTAGTAATAATAACAATAATTAGTAACATTTCAATACTTTTGTATAAATTTTATAAGTTTTCTGCGTGAAGAAAAAGTAACTAATTTAAAAAAAAAGTTATAAAAAAAAGTCATTAAGTTGGGCTGCGTTCACGAACTTTGGGTGCGGTTGTTTTTTCAACTTGCTCTATGGTAGAACGACAGAGGCTCTGAGGCGATTTTTGAACATCATACGAGCGAATCGGCAGTAAAAAGATGCATAATCTCCATAGTAATTATGACATTTTCTACTGCCGAGTCGCTCGTATGATGTTCAAAAATCGCACTCCTGATCGGCGTTAGTGTGAAAAGTTGCACTCGGGGTGCACCTGGGGCGTAGGTTCGGAACGCAGCCTTGCGCGAAAAAGAAAAAAAGGGAGGGAAAGCACATGTTGCTAATTTTGCGGATCCGTTTCAAAACGTGTAAAAATCTCTAGGGAAGTATATTTGTCTCACTCTAGCATCCACTATCTTCCTATGTTTTTTTTCTACTTCGTATTGGTACCCGAGTGATTTTCAAACGTTTTGAAACGCAGCCTAAAATGAATTCATCGAGCTAATAGCGATTCAGAAATTGATTTTTCATCATCTGGTTTTTGGTTAGTTTCCTCGTAATCGTGATGAAAAGCAGAGTGTTTAACTCGGGTGAAAGTACCCATTTCACACTCGAACTATGGGCGCCCCTCACCTTTGGTTCGGGGCGCCAAACATCTCGTGTGAAATGGGTCACTTTCATCCCTTGGTTAACAATCTACTATTATTTTTGGAAAATAAATTAGTTTTTTTATCTGTGGATTACAAAAACTGAAACGAGGGCGGCCATGATTGAGCATCGTGTGACGTCACATTTCAAACAATATAGAACGTCATCAGTCATGTTAGTTGAAGCTTCGTAGTTAGCTACTACTAAGTTATGCTGTCATATTTCAATAAACTATTATTAAAATATGACGTCACAGCCAGAAATGTCACGTGATCGGCTGTTTTCGCGCGAATCTCAAATTACTTAATGAATAATATATATTTTTTTTTGGCATATCTTTTCAATGTCAGCATATGGGGTTGATGACCGCTTAGTGCAGGCTTTGAAGTCCCTCTATGAGGGCTCTAAAGCCTGTATCAGAGTTAATGGGGCGTACACAGACTGGTTTAATATCTCTAGGGGTGTGAGACAGGGATGTGTTGCGTCGCCATGGCTTTTCAATCTTTATATGGATAGTTGTCTGACTGATTTGAAAGAGATGGAATGCGGTATAAGAATGGATGAGCTTAGTGTCAAGTGCCTTTTGTATGCTGACGACCAGGTGATACTTGCGCCGTCGGTGACGGAGTTACAAGACATGTTGAATGTGATGAATGAGTCGTTGAAGAAGAAAGATATGAAAGTCAATGTATGCAAGACGAAGGTAATGGTTTTGGAACGTGAAGACGATGTTACAGAATGTAACATTGTTATGGAAGGAGACAGAGTGGAACAGGTGAATGAATTTGTATATCTGGGAAGTTTGTTTAAGAGAGATGGAAAGTGTGACGGGGATGTGGAGCGAAGAGTGACTGCAGCAAATAAGGTAAATGGGGCCCTGCACGTCGTGGTGAGTAGCCGGTCTGTATCAAAAAGGGCACGTCTGGCTATTCACAACGGTGTTTTGGTGCCTACGCTAATGTATGGGAGTGAATGTTGGGTATGGAATAAAAGGAATGAAAGTCGAGTGAATGCAGTTGAAATGCGCTCCTTACGAAGTATGTGTGGTATTACTTTGGTTGATCGAATCAAGAACAGTGTGATAAGGGATTGGTGTAAGTTGAAGGATGATATAGTAACAAGGATTGAGAGGGGTATGCTTAGATGGTTTGGTCACGTAGAGAGCCTGAATGAAAGAAGACTTACGAATGAAATTTATCGAGCACAGGTGAGTGGAAGTGTTGGGAGAGGCCGTCCGAGGAAAACATACCACGATCAAATCAATGATCTTTTCCGAAAAGGACAAGTGCGTAGCACCCTCAATCGACGGAAGTGCATGAAAAGATGTATGAATGTCAATGAGGCTAGAGAAGTGTGTCAGAGTCGTAGCGTGTGGCGATCTGTGGTCTCTGCCTACCCCCTTGGGACAATGGCGTGAGCTTATGTAAGGTTCAGGTTGCAAACCTGACTGACAAGAATTACAAAACCTGGAGATACAAAATTCAAATATAGCTTAAGGCAATGCCGGGATGTGTGGAAATTTTAGAAGGAAAAATTTCACAGCCAGCCTTGGCGCCGACAGCAACAGCCGATGAAAAGGCTAAATTTGAAGGAGATCTACAGAAATTTGAAAGCTTGAATAGCGCAATTTTAATTTTATTTACGACTAGCGGCCCGTCCCGGCTTCGCACGGGTGGACGTCTAATCTTTTCTAGCAATAAATATAGCCTATGTTACTCAGGGCGAATGCAGCTTTCTAATGGTGAAAGAATTTTTTAAATCGGCCCAGTACTTTTTGAGCCTATTCATTACAAACATACAAACATACAAAAATAGGTACAAATCTTTCCTCTTTATAATATTAGTGTAGACAAACATGTCCGACGAAATTTTGCAAAAAGTTCTACGCTTTGACAAAGCCAAAGACATGTGGGATGAACTAGAGCGCTTATTTGGAGGTATTTGTGTGGATAAAACCTACGACCTATGCCTGAAATTCTTCAGTTACAAGAAAGATAAGGATCATGACATAGTATCACATGTGTCAGCTTTAAAGAATATCTGGAGTGAAATAAGTGTGGAAATACAAAATGAGGCCAAATTGCCCGAAATTCTCCTCATATGTAAAATCCTAGACACCCTACCCTCAGAATATCTTGGATTCAAATCTAGTTGGCTGTTGATTTCGAAAAAGGAACGCTCAGTTGAAAATCTGACAAGTCAGTTATGCGCACATGAAAGAGTTCTACGTCAGAATGACTTAGCTGTCAAAGAAGACGAGACAAATGTAGAAGCTTTGTATGCAAAGAACGATAAGGGTAACAAAAAGAATTTTACCAAGAAGGACCTAAAGTGCAATTATTGCAAAGAAAAGGGACATAGAGTCAGAAGCTGTAAAAAGTGGATTCTAGATGGCAGACCGCCCAAGGAACCCAATAATGTAAAGATGAATAATCTGACAGCAATGACGGTACATACGACAGAAGCATTAATTGGAGAAACAAAAGATATCCAGAACTGGTACGTAGACAATGGTTGCACCAGTCACGTCACCAATCGAGGAGACATGTTCCAAAGCTTTAGCTATTTCAAAAGCCAGCATACAGTGACCGGCGCGAATGGCGAATGTATTAAAGCCCTAGGCAGTGGTAATATTCTTATAGAGGCATATGTGAAAGGCAAAGTAGAGCCGATTCTTTTACAAGATGTATGGTACGTACCCAGCATTACCAAGAATTTATTCTCAGTCCTCGCTGCCCATGATAAATTAGACAAAAGCATTTTTAAATCCACCAGATTGGAATGCTCATTGGACGTGGATGGACAGACAAAAGTCGTTGGCACTCGTGAAAAATTTGGAGGGCTATTTAAACTGAAAATAAGATGCCTGAAACCCAATTTGGATGTAAACCAACTGACAACGTCCAACCTGTTGCAAATCTATCATGCAAGATTTGGACATCAAAACAAAAATCATGTCAAGAAGTTGATAGAAAGAGACAGGAAAGAGAGTTCGACATTAAAGTGGAGGTAACCAAGGAGCTCTGTGAAGGTTGCATCTATGGTAAATCTCACGTATTAAAGTTTGGAACCAGAGAGAAAGCAACACGACCTGGAGAATTGGTATACGCTGATGTCTGTGAACCTTTCCCATACTCAATTTCAAAGTACAGATATTTTGTTCTCTTCAAAGATCTAAAGAAAAGAAGAAAGAAAGAAGAGACTACACTCGGTACAGATTTGTATATTTTATGCGAGAAAAAGCTGAAGTACATGCGAAGTTGTCATTGAGGCTGCTAACTATACGGACACCGACCGCACCATACATTTGGCGCCCCAAATGTATGGTGCGATCGTTTTTTTTTTTCGTTTTTTCTTCATAGTGTAAGACGCTCAGTATGATGGTTTTAACCACCCCTCCAAATATTACTAGGGTGTTTTGTTACAGCGTGAATATTGGCTTCATTCGATGGGTCATTTCATTATCATCAGGCAAAATTACAGTCCGCATGCGGGAGCAGTACGGTAGAAACACCGTTACAGAATTGTTTTTAGGGTTCCGTACCCAAAGGGTGAAAACGGGACCCTATTACTAAGCCTACGTTGTCCGTCCGTCCGTCTGTCCGTCTGTCCGTCCGTCCGTCCGTCTGTCCTACCTATTTAGGGCTGTAACTTTTGAACCGTAATAGCAAGATAGTTGAAATTTTCTCAGATAATGTGTTATTACGGCGGATTTGTTAACAAATAAATAAAAATGTCAAATAGTTAAAAATTAAGGGGGATTCTCAACAAAAAACTAGTTTTTATTAACGTTTGTTCTTCACGCTCTATCGTAAAAACGGTAATACATACAAGCGTCAAACTTAGTGTGACTAATTGATTATAGAGCAAACTTTAAAGAACAACAACAAATACTAAAAATCGGCTAAGTGTGAGTCGGTCTCGCGCTAAAGGTCCCGGACAAAAAAAGTTTTTTTTCTAAGTTAATAATGTTGTGTTCTGTGGTGGTGTGGTACGGAACCCTCAGTGCGCGAGTAGCCCGACTCGCACTTGACCGGTTTTATTGTAAAATATCATGACTCGTAACTAACCTGTCCCCAGCAGTACGAGACTATGTCAATTCAAAATGTGGATTGGACGTAATGGCCCGCAAAGTCTCAGGATCTGACTGACACTTTTAGATTTCTTATGGGAAAGACGAAAGGAGAGTTCCTTTACGTCGAAAAAATAGTGAGTCGTGACAAGTTAATATGAAAAATTAAGTAGTCTTGCATTATTTTGCGTTTTTCTGTGTGAGAGAAAAGAAAGTTTGTTAGTAGAATGACACGTGGTTACGCGTCCCGATATAATTAGTCTAAGTTTATATTGCATTTCCAATTAATGTCTAAACTTATTGTGATGAAAGACTGTGTAATTAGGACTAATTCAAAACCAAAATAAAACTGATTGAGGCACTAACTTGTATGTTATGGACCTTTAACCGCACCAATTCCCGTAATAAACAAAAAAAACGAAGTTTTGATAATAACTTAAAAACTATGACATTTGTCATAATACTATAAGGTAGGTAAGGTCAATCAGCTCAAAAAATATCTACATCGTTCTACCAAACACCCTGTATAACTTACTTGCTTTTACTAGATTTTGCTTTCTCCTTTCTAGTTAAAGTTAGCTGTAGGTTTGGGTCTTCTCATATACACATATGCACATTAGTATGAATAGATTTTTTTCAATAGTTAGTAGAAATATAATTTATAAAAATTAGGTACCTACTTCAAAAGAAGCATTATAATTACTGTTTGATTTCATTAAATTCATGAATATGACTTATACAGGGTAAAATATCATAAGCATCTTTTAAACTAAGAGTGTACCCATCAAACTGACCAACTTTTACTATGGGAGCAAACCGATCGGAGCAAAATAAAATCAGCTGTTGCATAACATTTGATTCGAGTAGGCATTGCAGTGTAGTATGGAAAAGCTGATATTTTTTGCTCCAGTCATGGTTTGCTAAAATTAAAAGTTGTCCAGTTTGACGGGTAGACTCTTAATTTAAAAGGATGCTAATGATATCAATTTCCCCCTGTATACAAAAGTCTTTCATTAAATGAAAAAACATATCCTATAATAAAGGTCATAATAACATGTAACAGAAACCGAGCAACAATTCAAAATTGGCTAGCATAGCTAATATAACAGCGCAAGTTGCGATGCAACTTCTTAAGGCAGAATTAAGGCAATCTCATGCACTATAATTGTCTATACTATAATGTATCTGTCTTGTGGATCGTTAGGTATTAATTTGTCTATCAGGAATTATAATATAAATTATGACATACTTTAGATGTTTGTTGCAAGTATATATTGTATATTTTATGTTAAGTCCACATGACCGATAAGTTATACAGGGTGTAAGGAAAAGTATCATTAACCTTTAAACCACATACTCTACCCATCAAACTGAACAACTTTCACTATGGGAGCAAACCGATCGGAGCAAAAAAAATCTGCTGTTCCATACTAAACTGTACTCGACTCAAATGTACGCAACAGCAGATTTTTTTTTTTGCTCCGATCGGTTCGCTCCCATAGTAAAAGTTGTTCAGTTTGATGGGTAGACTCTTAGTTTAAAAGGATGCTAATGATATCAATTTCACCCTGTGCATACCTGTCAGAACTTTTTTTGTTCTGACAGGTTTGCTTCCATAGTAAAAGTTGTTCTGATTGATGGGTAGAGTATGTGGTTTAAATGTTAATGATACTTTTCCTTACTCCTTGTATAATAATTAAGATGTTTTTTTTATCAAAACGCGTGTTCAACAAAATTTCACTTGATAGAAACTCCCCTATACACTATTTTAATAATATAGATCTAGGTCACGCACCAAACAACTCTGACGTTCGGAATGCGCTCTTCTCAAACCGAAATCTTCAATACGGCTGAGTTATTTGGCGCTTAAAAACCCAAGATAAACATTCAGCGACTCAAAAAAGTCTTCAAAAATACAGAGCACCATTGAAATTTTGCGCTCATTCTAATTAGTGCCTTTTGTTTGTAAAACTACTCCAAATCTTTTTATATCTTTATTCGTAGGCTTTTGGCTCATATCATATACGATGTTTTTTAAATATGAGTAAAGAAAAGAACTGCATCTTGGATTTTTATATAAATGATCCCGTACTATACATACATATTTGTAAAATATAACATCAGCGTGCAGAATAAACAATATTAACAAATTGAAACTGATTCATCAAATAGGAAGCCCATTAGGGAAGAACGGAATACTCGGACAGTCCTGCGGCGAAAGAGAATGCAACGAACAAAACAATAATCATGTCACTTTGACGTTGGATCATACATTTTTCACGAATAAAGGAAATATAGACCATGTTTAAGAGGGTACCGAGCCTATTGTGCTGCCCACAAACGTATTTTTTTAATTTCTATACAATTAAACAAATTTCCAAAACAACAAAAATATCAAGGCCCCCTTAAAGAAAATTCTTCTATTTACAACTTTACTGTATTCATTATTTTTCAATGTCGTTAAAAATATGTAGGGACAGCTCCGTCATTTGCGTAAAGCAATTTGCTTGATAAAAATATAATATCGAAATTAATAGTAGATCCAAAGTCAAAATTAGAATCGTGCAACGCGCAATGTGACAGCGAGCGAGACAACGTACAGATAGCGGGTGATGTGTGCGAGAGAGATGGACAGCATGCGACTCACGACACTGTATTTTGACATTTGCTTACGTGCGTCGTCAGATCCGGTTCCGAGTGCCACTGAAAATGTAACTAATGTTAGTCTACTGAGGGTGTCCTTTGCATAGTGAATTTTGAAACAAATACATAAGGTTCATATCATATTTAATTGCCCTCACCGTGCCCTATATCTTTGCTAATTGGACACCCCACCCGACGTTTTTACAACCACCCCCGTTAACTTTTCTACAATGTACAATTACTCATACTTCAACTACAGTGTTAGTACAGGTTACTTTGTTTCTATTTCAAGTTTTGACAATAATTGCGGACATCCTGTATTGACCCAAATATTTCCAAAAATATGTACGTATATATACAAAACTCATTAAACAACCAATGTAGCAGGTACTCAATGTAATTTTTGTATGAAAGTGCAATACAGTGAGAATGACATAATGCTTTGTTATTCACTATTTGCTATGAATGTAATGACGTGCTCGTGACACGTGCCGGAAAAATTATGTTTAGTGAATTTGTTTTCGGCGTATATAGATTGAAATAATATAAAATACTAAATGACAATGCAAGTTTTCCTTGAACGTTTGGGCCAAAAAAAAATTTTGGAGTTGTAAAAAGATGAAACCTTTGATAATTGAGAGACCTTATCACCAATAGTACCTTTTAGTAAAGCACCCGCAAGTCCATCCCAGAGGAAAAAAGATATAGGCTTTAGAAAAAAAAAATTTTTTTTCTTCGTTATTTAAAAAATTATTTTATTCATGTGAAACGAGTACAAAGCTACCATATTATATTATTTATATCCGCAGTCAATGAGTAAAGAGGATTTTTAAGGTTAGGTTAGGTTGAAGGCCCAACGATGAAACTTATGCTAACTAATAGACCTTATCTATCACCAACTTTTACTATAGCTCCCAGAAATCCGTCTCAAAGGAAAAAAGATTTATGGTCATTAGAAACAAAACATTTTTTTTTCTGATGACCATATATTTTTTAGTACCAGGTCTACCCAATATCAAATTGAACGAAAACATGTATAGTCATCCCTTACAATCGCACACCGATTGCCATAAGAGTGAAAGAGCTCGAAATACGTTTATCTGTTACGTCTGCTAAACCAATGTCACCACTTTCTTGAAGCGACCCACCTTTTAAACTAGGGATTGACTTTTACCATCGATGTCTTTATCGATGCTAAGTTTCGATATCTGCTACGTTTTTTCCAAGTTTTTTTTTTAGTTTTTGAGTAATAGTTTATTTCTTGCAAAAAAAAGTAGTGCCCCTACTATACTGAAAGTGATTGTTAACTATTGTGGCGGCCTCATCACAACATTTAAGATTTGAGACATCTTACCAATGGGCGTCGTTGCAAAGTTTTTTTCTAGAAGATTACTAGATGGTTGCATTGTGTTCACGAGGAAAATTCAAAATTTGAAAATGAATTTCTTTTAAAGTAATAAGGAGAAAAAAGATGATCAAAAAGATACAAAAGTATCTTCTAAAGGAATATTAAACTATTGCGTCTGACTGTGGCTGTATCGGGCTCGATCCCTGGGCCTTTAAAAAAGGAAGGCACGGTCTTGACATGATTTTGAAATAATTTGACACACTTCTCTGTGTATCGATGATTTCATTCTATCGACAAACCTATGGAGACACATTTTCGATTCAGTAAAGTCAACACATCTTTCGTTGGGCACTGTATACGCTTTTATAATAAGATACCAGAGGATATTCTAAACTTACCAGACAAAAAGTTTAAGTCTCATGTTAAACAAGTCCTCTGTAAAAAAGGTTACTATAAACTCGATGATTATTTGAATGACCAAAATGTCTGGTCTTGACAATTTTACACTATGTAATGCAATATTGTATTTTAATTGTACTTTGTACATTTTGTTTTGTTTAAAAGATGTGTGTTGTAGAGTTTCTGGCCGCATCTTATCTCAACGGAACACCTCCCGACCAAAGACTTCTATTAAAACTGAGGTAGACGGGGCATACGCACCAAATCTTGAAACGTTCCAACGGAGCTAATTAGCACCCTTGCGCTCAGTGTTCATCAGCGCCCAATACGCGACGGTCCTAAACGGAGCTACCAAGAAATGATATTTTACGTGAAATTATGCGAATACAGTCTGCATTATTATCACTAAACTTGATTAAAAGTGTCAATTTGTAACAACAATATTAGTAGTACCATAAGTATTCAGAATTAATGCCTATTTATTTAGTTTTTAATAATTTTGTGAAATATTGTTCTCATTACTATGTTTCCAAATTGTATAACCATCATTTTTCTGTCTCACCCAACGCATAAAACAACCATCGCTATTTGTCTGTCTAATACTCACGACGGGGGGGAATCCCCAAACCTCGCAAGCGTTCAAGTAGGTAGCCCAACGCCATAGCCCATCTTTGTCACTCTTGTTGACAATGAATATGGATATCTCACGCTCTTTTACGTACCTAGATACTTTATCTTTGTGTGTGTAATATTGTCAATGTGTAGTTTTAAGATTGCTTTTCAAATGCCGTATGGTAGAGTACAGCACGTCTACCTCAGTTTTAATAGAAGTCTTTGCTCCCGACGCGGTGGTAGAGTCAAAAAATGACGTCAAAAAGCTATCTATATGATATTATTTTGAATAAAAAATTTTGAATTTTGAATTTTTTGAATTTTGAGAATGTGGAACAACACTATTTGGTAGGTAAGTTGTCAAATCACCATTTTTTCCAAACAATATTTCGTCTTTCTTATCAACCCAAAATATTTTACACAAATGTTATTGTTAGATCTGATAAACGAATACAAGTGAATTGTTTTTGTGAATTACAAGTGTGTAAGAATGATAGTGTGTGATTTATGAAGTGATTCGTTGAAATTGATTTACCGGTTGAACGAAATTTGTAGGTTATGTTCCGCTAATGCCCATATTTGGCTAGAACAATCCACTGCAGCACACAATACTGTCGTTTTGGGTACGTAGTTTTGAAATATTTTTTTAATTTTTTCGAATTAACAGCGAGATAACAATCCACAGCAAAGTCTTCCAGCTGGAAGACCGTAGGTACCTAAAGTGGCGCGCGCCCGTTCAAGATGGCATGTGTTCACTATTGTCATCTCGTTTTCTCAAATGGCCGTTTGTAATAAGTGTGACTAGAAGAAAAGTTGCGTTTTTATGCTGCGCTTTATAATATTAATCTTCCCTATATTTTATCTTTGTTTAGTACCATATTATTAGTAGTTCGGATAATAAAAGTTGGACCTTGAACCTAACATAACCTAACGTAACATATCCTCTTTTACTCACTTACCGCGGTCATAAATAATACATATAATATGGTAGCTTTGTATTCGTTTCACATTAAATCTTTTTTCCACTGGGATGGATTTGCGGGTGCTTTACTAAAAGTTATTATTGGTGATAAGGTCTATCAATTAGCAAAGGTTTCATTTTCGGGCAACACCAAACAAAATTATAGGCCAAAAAGTTGCATCATCCTTTACTTTCAGCTCCTTAGCTATCATCGTAGTATACTAGAGTTCTACAGGTATTATTTAACCAAAATAAGAGACAATTACCTTCTGTCGAGGTCCAAGTCGTCTGTTCAAGTAGTTTGATATGCTTTTCATAATGCTCTTTCGTCTCCTCTCTCTCGCTAATTCAGGATCTGAGAACGACGGTGTTACCGGCAATGGCATTAGCGGTGGAGCGGGGCGGGGTGGTGGAGGGGGAATAACGGGTGGGGGAGGGGGAGGGGGAGGCGTTTCTAACGCCGGTGGCGGGGGCACGGGCGGGGGGACCGGGGAGCAGGGTGATATCCGCGCCCGGCGGGTCGACTTCCTTCCGACGCGCGGTCCGCTCCCGAGCCTCTCCAGCACTAATCGTCTAACCACTTCTGTCTGTTCTTCTCTTTCCCTCTTGATCTCCTGCACTTTGTCTGTAGGGTCTCGTAAAGGCGTAGGACTGACGCTGATAGATATCAAGCCGGAGCTTAAATTTATAGATGTGGACAGGTCGATGCTTCGCGGCGGAGAGTCGGTGCTCCTGGACGTGGACCGGTCGAACGTTTCGCTGGCGGACCGGCAGATGGCCGGCGAGTATAGCCGTATCGTGCACGGGTTCACGAACGGTATGGACATGTTCGTATTGGAGCTGTTAGAGGTGGTCACGGAGCGCGGCGTATCGGGCGCGAGGGGAGGTGATTCTACCGACGACGTACTCTTAAGCTCTATACTTTGTGGCGGATCCGCTTTAGTCTCAACATCTTTCTCTAGCGGAGGCGACATATCGGACAGGCTGAGCGTATCCAGTTTGACCGCGTCTTCAATTTTACTACTATTGTCTATTTCTTTTATCACTGTATCACTCTTTTGCACACTATCACTGGTCGACGATTCACTCGCTTCCTTTTCTATAGATTTAAGTAGCTGCGGAGTTTTTAGTTCCTCGATTTTAGACTCGATATCTTGGGTTCGTTCGATTTCATGTATGTCTTCAAAGTTGGTTGTTATACTGCTAGCTGCCTGGCTAGTCGGCATTACCACTGTTTCTGAGAAGCTTCTCTCTATGAAGTTCATCGACCGATCGTTGCTCGGCGAGTAAGGTTCGTACTCGTCTTCGACCAATTCCATATAGCCCTCATTTCGAGGAGTTACCGGGGTCTCTATGGAAGGGTCTTGATCTCCTTCGTCGACGAACTCAAAATGGTCTAAAGCGTTGGAATAAACAATGGGCTCGACGGGACTCGTCCGTCCGCACACGTGACTGCTGATAGCCGATATATTCTTCGCGTCGTGAATCGTTTTGGGGCCACTCAATGTCCTCGGGTTTTTGATTCGTTTCTTGTCGTCTTTTTCATCGAAGTTGCAGTCGTCTAAAACGGCGCTCTCAGCTGCCCAGTCGGAGAGTTCGGTTTCGGTTAAAGCGAGAGTAGTATTGTCACGACACGACTCTGATGACTCTGACTCCGCAGCCACGATGGTCGGGCCGGTGGAGGTGGCCGTCCCTGAAGCCTTGTCGTCGTTGTCTTCTGTACTACTGTTTATGAACATCAGACTATCGAGCTGTATTAGTTCGCCGCCCTCGTCGTGTACCTCTACTCTCGGTACAGATTGGTTCGGAGCAGTTTCTGTGTGAGACGAATCATCTGAAAGAGAGTCTGATTCTAGCTCTTCTTCGGGCTCTTTCTTTTCTTCCTTTATGGTTTCTTCTCGCCAATCTTTCTTACACAGCGGAGAATCGCCTTTAGTCAATAAGTCGACGGGGGCATCGCATAGATTCTTTATGATGTCCGGCATCGGTTGAGCCTTCTTCTCTACTGTAGACAATTGGAAGGTAACAATAGGTTTCTGAGCTGGCGGTATGTTCGCTACGGGTGCGGGATGCAACATCTTTTGAAATTCTGTTATGTTAGATCTGAAAGCTTCTAGTTTAGTGTCGAGTTGGGAAGTGGAGTCAGACTTTCTTACGGCGGGAGGTGAGGGTTCCCCTAGCAGGTATCTTCTCTTAAGTTCTAGGGCTCGCTTGGTGGCCAGTCCCCCGGCGGAGCGGGTCCTGCTCAGGGGGTACTCTACGGGGGGAGGCGGCGCGGGGGGCGGGGCCTCAGTGACCAAGATGGCGGGCGGCGAGGGCACGGGACACTCCTCGCGAGCGAACTCGCTGTCGGTGGACACTTCCGTGGCGGATGACACTTCGTCGTCACTCGATTCACTCTCTTCCTCTGACTCCACCTGTTTGAAAGTATGTTGTAATACAATCGGTCTCTGAAGACCTTATTTTAGTTAGATGTAAGCGATAATACTCCACTGACATTATTTATTATCATCGACTGACCTTTTGAATAATGTTGTTGGCTAAAACGTTAACTGAATGATACGCCAAGGAAGCCAAAGCCACAAAGAAACATTAATAACAACAGTACGATTAGAAATGATAAATAAAACTGGAAGGGAGAAACCAGTCTTTCATCCCTAGTAAACTATAGATGCAGCATCGTAAAGACATTGCACATGTTTTCTTAATTTATTCGACTCAACAAGCCCACCAGAAAATGTTAATTAACACCTCTTCGTATTCGTGGGCCTCAAACAGGGCTTTTTCAACTGAGTATTGTGTAGCATGTTTTTTTTTTTAATATTCTTTGTCTGTTAAAAAAAAAAAAGACACAGGGAATCCAAGTTACAAATAAGTGTTTAAGCCCAACTTTTGATGTTGAAACTTTTTTAACCGGCTACGAAAAAGAAATTCTTTTCACTGCCGATTATTAACAATATTTAATCTACATTAATATATGTCATAATCAGATACGAAAAAAGTATAATTCCCTTTATCATATACATTTCTGCAGTGTTAGCAGAAAGTAACATTATAATATTTTTTTGTATTCTGAATTTATTTCAGGGCTTTTTAATTACATAATATTTCAGCCCTATCCCCATCTTACCCTGAGCTAACTGAAAAATGTGTGTTGCAAGTGCATCGTAAGTACGATGCTGCATCTTTAAGAGGTGCGCAGGAGACTTTGTGGTCCACACTAACTTACCGTCCCATAGATGGCAATATACTGGTCTTAACCTCATACCCCAACATATTTATATAAATATATATACAATAAACTTAAATATACATACATGCCTATTATATTATTATAATAAATGTAAATAAACACCAACAAAACAACACTGTTATTTACATATTTAAATTGAATATTACATAAATAATAAATACATAATAAGGCTGAGATCGGACAAAAATGCATTTTGTTTAAAAGTAGTACAATTCTTAGTACCTACTTACATCTTAGTACAAATTATAAAATAATTTTAGGTAAGTACTTACTAAGCGACCTAGTTTCAAACAAAGATCATTTCTGTGATTTTAATCCACCCCTACATAATATATACAGGCTAGTTTTGTTTTTGATTTTTTTTTATGTATTTTGTTTACATATTGTTAAAAAGCTTACGGTTAAATGATAACGATACACATTATAAAACGACAAAAACATAAATAAAACAGAGTTAAAAGCGCCATCAAGTTACATAAACTCACTGTTCTTTTTTTCAACATATTTTTAAATATAAATTTTGAGTTCATAATAATGTAATAAAAAAAAACAGTCAAGCATAAATGAGACGTAAGTTAGTGTTCGCAAACTACACTCTTACCACGCCTTCGCCCGCCGCCCCGTGTTACTAGCTATGTACGGTACGCATGCGCGCTCTTGCTATTACTGTGAATGGTTTTTGGTTTGTATTACACGGAAACTAACCTATTAAAACCGAAAGTTAAAGCCGGCCCAAACCAGGCGAAGCGCAGCGCCTAGCATTTTTCACTGCCAAAATATTATCCACTTTGCATGCGTTGAAATCTACACTATTATAAAACTGTAACAGAAGTGTTTCTGTACATTGAAGATATTTACAAAAAAAAAAATTACGACATGGTTTTTACCTGTCCCTGATTCCAAATCACAATTTTTTTTATTTGTTTGTTTGTTTGGGTGTTTGTTTGTTCGAGTATCACGCAAAAACTACTGAACCGATTTTGATGAAACTTGTTTTGTTTGATAGCTTATCATCTGACTTAAAAGCTGGTATATAATTTATGCGGACGAAGTCGCGGGTAAAAGCTCGTAACATCTAAAATGAACGAACACAACGTTCGCCTCGAGTCGCTTCGATGCTCAGCTCTCCGAGACTAAGTAGTTTTTGTTAATTTATTTTCGATGTTATTTCAACGCAAGCAACGTCGATAATGGTTTGGCAGTGAAAAAATCTCTGCGCTGCGGTTCGCCAGGTGTGCGCACTGCGCAGGTGTGAGCAGTTGGTATTACGTAGGTAATAAGTCAAAAAACTCATTACTTCTATTATATTTCTCTCTTTGACCTTGTTCGCAAGAGGCTTTTGCCGTGCCGTGCAGTCCCACAGATACAACTGCAAGCTATTCCTATTAGTGTCTTTAGATATGCCCAAAGCGCTTTAAGTTGAAGCACGCAACACTAGGGCACTTCAATACAAACTAGGGTACTTGGTCTGTCATTTCGGTACAAATTCGAAGTAAAACTGTCAATTGTTTTGCCTCATTTTTCTGGATTGAAATGTTCGTGTAATTCCATCCATTAATTTTACTTTGCTCTAGGAGTAGAGCAGATGGATTTCAAAGTTTCTTTTGTAAATCTTCGTTTTTTTTAAACATGTGGCTGAAATTTAATGGTTTAGTATATGTTTAGAATCAGGTCATGAAGCCCTTTCATTTGATACAGCACATGACAGATTATAGAAAAAAAAAAGTTTATAGTCTCGTACAAACTAAATGACGTCATAAAAATTTCTTGCCGGCAATATCAAACTATACATCCTTGTGACGTCAAGAATACCTTACAGAAGTCAAACCGATATCCTATATTCCTTATCCTTCATCCCTCTAATAACTTTTTTCGCAAAAAATATACATTTTTGTTGATTATAATGTAGTATATAATGATGGAGGTATGTAAATGGTGAGCGTTATAGGGGCGGCAGTGCGGGAGGCGTCCCTTGCGCACCTCCCTACGCTAGACGGCGGCGCCGGCGGGGCGGGGCGGGGCCGGGCCGGGCCGGGGCTCGGCTAGGCGACGGTGCAGCGCGGTACCTCGCTACTGTCCGTGGGCGGCCGCGCGTCGGCAGGCACCTCGCGGCGGCGGGCCTCGCGCGCAGCGCGCATGCGCGAACACGACTCGTTGCCCGACGACTCGGCGCCTGCAATCAGTTCCAATGTTAAATGTACGTTTCGACTGAATCGGAGCAGAGTAGAGAATTGTAAAATCAACCAAGCGTCAAGCGGAAGCAAGAGGAAAATTGAGCAATTAGTTTGATTGATTTTACACATCACCGCGGTTTGTAAAATCAACGAATCGAAGATGATTGTGAGCCAGCACTCGCCCTACAAAGAGGTTCTTAATATGCTGACAATTGATCAGGATGATCAGACCATCACACTGAACAAACAACTTTCTCAGTGGGAGAACCGCAAAACATCAGCTGTTGCTGTCAGCTGTGATAGATAGTAAGACAGCATACCGTCGTCGGAGTAGTCGTCATAGCCGAAGGAGTCGTCGGAGAAGTACAGGTCGCTGCGGGGCGGGCGCGGGCGCGGGCGGGGGCGCGGCTCGACGCGGGCGCCGCCGCCGCCGCCGGCCGGCTCGGGCGAGTGCGCCGCTTCGTTGTCGCTGTCGTCCGCGTCCGTGTACTCGTCCGAGCTGGACTCCTCCTCCTCACTGAACATAAACACACAAGTTTCATTCATCTGACTTTTATTAGAGACATTTATTACCTCTGTGCACAACGTTAGCTCTTAAAGACACCTAGCGTCATCGCGATCCGTGAATTATTGATAGGTTTATTTGTTCCTTGTTAATATATCATAAATATAATAACACGAAACGCTCCTGAAACCAATAAGTTCTATCACGATAACATCGTTAGTTTAAAACCGATTTCGCCCCTGTCCGACGGTTGCGACGAACGGGACAGCTAAATAAATAAATATCTTGGGCATTGTCACACAGTTCATTTAGTCCCAAACCAGAATCTAGTCACGGGGTCGTATTGTGTAACTACCCGATTCAATCGGTATCAAATCTACATTATGTTTTTGTCAGTTCTTGGCAACTCAGGTTTTTAGTATTCCTACATACTTCCTGTTCATATATCCTAGCAGGTTCACTACCGATCGAGCTATCGAACCGTGGTGACAGTGAACTTCCCCGGATGACGTCACAAATAAGCAACAACACATCTCACCTCAGCCCGCCGGCACACGAGGTCTCCGAGGCCAAGAAGTTCCTATCGGTCCACTCGTCCTCGTCGATCTCCCTGGCGCCGCTGTCCGACAGCTCCAGGCTGATCCTCTCCGGCGTCGGAGGGGGGTGGTGGCCGCGAACGTTGGTCAGTGACGTCACGGCCGCGACCGCGTCGGGGACGCTCACTCCACTGTGACGTAAGCAGACTAGACGACTGCCGTACCGCTCCATCGTGTAGTTTCTGCGTTTGTATAAATAGGATATTTAACTAAATATATTTTATTAATTTTCTTTTCACTAAAAAGAACTTGCGTGTAACTTCTCCGAGGCTAAAACTCAAATTTTCTATTATTCTTTAGCTTGAGCATTTTTAAATAGGATAAACTACAAAAAGTATTGAAATATATGACGTCACAGCTCTGTATAAAATTAGTACAATTATTATTGTTTACAAAGCGCGCGTTATTACGTCTGATAAAGAGCTGATGATTTGACTAGTTGTCAAATAAACTAACTACCTAATTAGTGGATAATAGATACTTCACATCAACATAGCTTCAGAAGTCAACTGAATGAGATATGACATTTTGGTTTGTTATTAATTACAAGTTGTTTGTATCAGTAAGTTTTTTTTTTACTTTAATTAGCCAAGTCAGAGGTGACGTAGTTGATCACTAACTCGCGGGTCTCCAACCTGCACTGGTCCCTATCATCCTCATACGTTGGGGAAGGCCAGTTAGGAGGTTGATGATGATGCAGACTATACTAAACTCGAGTCACAAAGTGATGGCACCTTTGATGTTAGAAGCTGGCTCGATGGAACTTAGTTAAGCGCCTGACCTGTAATAAGGACACTAAAGAGAGCGCCGTAGTCCTACCTATAATCGACCGCCGCGGTGGAGCGAGCGGTACGTATTTACCGCTACGTCACGGAGAGGCGGATGGCAGGTTTAGGGTTGTAGCAATAACTAACCCGGGCCTCAGCACGGCCTTGCAGACGGCGCAGCGGAAGCAGGCGCGGTGCAGGTGCAGCCCGTCGGCGGTGACGCCCTCGGCGGCGAACACGCGCGTGCCGCACGCCGCGCACTGCATGCCCGTCGACGACGGACCGCGCCAGCTCTTCTTTAACTAACAAACGTCACATACGCTTACGTAACGGGTCGTCTAGTGAAGTGCTGCACATTATTTCCATTACGTATTTACAACGATGGAAAAAATTTGGTCATTTACTCCACATTTCTCTTACTATTTGTAATCCATTATCTAAGGGTTGAGACACATTTACCGCCGGTCGACGTCGGTAAATGTGTGTCAACCCTTACTGGCTATATAATAACCCAGTAAAATTATACAGGGTGTTTGGTAGAACGATGTAGATATTTTCTGAGCTGATTGAGGGCACCTTTATGAACATTTTAAACCACATATAGTATTATGACAAGTCTCATAGTTTTTAAGTTATGATCAAAATTACGTTTTTTTGTTTATTGCGGGAATCGGTGCGGTTAGAGGTCCTTATCATACAAGTTAGTGGCTTAATCTTTTTTATTTTGGTTTTGAATTAGTCCTAAGTACACAGTCTTTCATCACAATAAGTTTAAACAATAATTGGAAAGGCAATCATAAATAAATCTTGATTTAAACTTGTCACAAATGATTTTTTTTTGTAAAAATGTTTTTACTCTACCGTACATTAAAAAAAACTACACGTGGAAAATTCGTTCAAATCATTTAAAAATTACTTTGGTTAGTACACTTTCAATTAATAAAAAAATTATTAGCAATAAGCCACAACTAAAGCAACAATTGCATTTTTTCATAAGATGGTAGGCAAAACTGAAAATCAAATAAAAATGAATAATCTTAGTTTCATCTCCCATATCACATTTTATCATTGAATTATTATTATTATCTGATTCACCGGTCGTGCTTAAAGTGTGATTCACGATTTCGAACATGTGTTCGAAATCGTGAATCACAAGAAGCACGAAACTTAGTTCGAATATGTATTCGAACTAAGTTTCGTGCTTCTGTGGTAGTTACACCCAGTCGCATCTCTCCACAGAAAATTCCGAGAGACTGCTCAATTTTTCTTATTTACCGGTCACGACTCACTATTTCTTCGACGTAGATAAGTTCCTTTAGTCTTCCCCATTCCGCAAGTCTGAAAATGTTACAAGAAAGCAACATTTTTTTTGAATTTATTCTTCAAGACTTTATTTTTTCTCATACAGAAAAACGCAAATTGTCACAAACCTACTTAATTTATTCTTATTAACTGGTCACGACTCACTATTTCTTCGATGTAGATACCCTTCCCTAGCAGTGCCGCAATATTTCAATACAAATTACCTTAAAGGTGGATTGGACGTAATGGCCCGCAAGGTCTCAGGATCTGGCACCTTTAGATTTCTTATGTGAAAGACTAAAGGAACTCTTCTACGTCGAAGAAATAGTGAGTTGTGACCAGTTAATAAGAAAAAATTAAGTAGGTTTGTGACAATTTTCGTTTTTGTGTGTGAGAAAAAAGTAATAGTAAGTCTTGAAGAATAAACTTAAAAAAATGTTGCTTTCTTGTAACATTTTCAGACTTGCTAAATGGGGAAGACTAAAGGAACTTATTTACCGTAGATACGTGTAAGAAATAGTGAGTCGTGACCGGTAAATAAGAAAAATTGAGCAAAGAAACGAATGAGAAATATTAAGTAGTCTTGCGACATTTCGCGTTCTGTGTGAGAAAAAATAATTGCGAGTCTTGAAGAAGTAATTTGAAAAAATGTTGCTTTCTTGTAACATTTTGAGACTTGCTGAATAGAAAAAACTAAAGGAACTCTACGTCGAAGAAAAAGTGAGTCGTGACCAGTAAATAAGAAAAATTGAGCATTCTCTTGACATTCTCTGAGGAGAGATGCGACTGGGTATAACTACCACAGAAAAACGAAACTTAGTTCGAGTATGTGTTCGAAATCGTGAATCATACTTCAAACACGACCGGTGAATTAGGTAATAATAGTAATTCAATGATAAAATGTGATATAGGAGATGAAACTAAGATTATTCATTTTTATTTGATTTTCAGTTTTGTCTACCATCTTATGAAAAAATGCAATTGTTGCTTTAGTTGTGGCTTATTGCTAATAATTTTTTTATTAATTGAAAGTGTACGTTGTGTTGTGTGTGTTGTGTGTGTGTGTGTCGTGTAATTTTTAAATGATTTGAACTAATTTTCCACGTGTAGTTTTATTTTAATAATCGGTAGAGTAAACACATTTTTACAAAAAAAAACATTTGTGACATGTTTAAATCAAGATTTATTTATGATTGCCTTTCCAATTATTGTTTAAACTTATTGTGATGAAAGACTGTGTTCTTAGGACTAATTCAAAACCAAAATAAAAAAGATTGAGCCACTAACTTTTATGTTATGGACCTCTAACCGCACCGATTCCCGCAATAAACAAAACAACGATATTTTGATCATAACTTAAAAATTATGAGACTTGTCATAATACTATATGTGGTTTAAAATTTTCATAAAGGTGCCCTCAATCAGCTCAGAAAATATCTACATCGTTCTACCAAACACCCTGTATAAATCAGGATAAGTAATTCCCGGAGTTTCGGAACTTGGTTTAAAAGTAAAAAGTCCTGGAGGGGGCTCTAAAGGTGACTTTTTCAGTTTTTCGCTTATTTCTCGGAATCTATAAGTCGTATTGAAAGGTTCACCGAAACTGACTGAAATGTTTTTTCGGGGGTTTTAGGGGCCTCTGATTAAGAATATGAAATAATTGTGTTTTTATCTTCAACTTTCATGAGGGTCGCCATACAAATTTCATAATTTTTAAAATGCTTGTTACTTTCTCGGCCCTGTAGCCTTAATTAAAGGTTAAGTCCTATGACAAAAGAGCATACTACTTGTTTTATAGGAAATTTAGTCAGGTTTAATATGTCCATACAAAACATTTGATACGACTTATAGATTCCGAGAAATAAGCAAAAAACTGAAAAAATCACCTTTAGAGCTCCCCCTTTCCTCGAGCTCACCCCCCTACGTACCATGACTTTTCGTTTATTATTATTGGTCATTTTTAAATAAAATAGGAACATAGGTAATATTGTTAAATCGTTTGAAAATACAAATCCCGCACAACTCTGGCCACAGATTAATTGCTCTGGCGAACGAGTGGCGAGTGACGGCGAGTGCGTATTCATACGTGCCGAGCGGGATAGCGAGTCCTGCGGGGGCAGAAGAATGAAGCGGGGAGGTGGGCACTCGGCCTGGTAAACAAATCGTGGTTCTAGTGACTCTCTCGCCACTCCACTCGTCCGAGCGCTTGGCCGAGCACTCGTCAAAGTGTTCATACGAACCGAGCACTCGGCCGAAAGTACTGTCTCGCCACTATGCTCGTTACGTGTGATCAAGCCATAAGGGGACAGTCCTTGTCGTCAAACAGTAATTAAACGGTTTTGTTGCGACGCAACGGCAACTTACCTCTTCCTTAGGCTGTGATTTAGCTGGCTGTGGTTCTTCTTTTTTTACAAACTTGTTGGCTAAGTTTGCGACCTATAAGAAAACATAACATGGACATCACGAACTTCATAGTAAGTATCTTCATAATTTTACAGGCCAGGTGTCGATTCATTCATACAATCAGGTGAATTCATGCGTAGGGGACCGTATGAAATAATCATAGATTTTTTATTCGACTATCACTTGCGTTCCCCGACACATTAACTGACATAAAATATCTTAAAGAGAGCTGAAAATTTAAACATAATTATACATTTGCTTACATCAAAAATAACATATGCTCACGCCTATGTCCCACTACTGGGGTAGGCAGAGACAACAGATCGCCACATGCTACGATTCTGACACACATCTCTCGCCTCCTCAACATCCATAAGTCTCTTCATACAAGCTCGTCGGTTCCGGGTACATTTTATTTGGCCCTTCTTCAGCACGCATCCCATTTGGTCAGCGTACGTGCGCCTAGGGCGACCCCTTTCAACCATTCCATTCACACTTGCCTTGTAAATTTCATACGTCAACCTACTTTCACACATTCTTTCTACATGGCCAAACCACCTCAACATGCCTTTTTTCAATCCTGGTCACTACATCTTCTTTCAGACCACATCTTTCATCAAAAATAACAGATGACTGAATTATTTTTCTCTTTTTAAATGTTTGTTTTTAGCGTTGGGGGTTTTTAACATTTGTAATTTAATGTTATTTCGTAATTTTTAAAGTTACTAGAAAACTGCTGAACCGATTTTCATGAAACAAAGCTAAATGTTAAAAACCCCCAACGCTAAAAACAAAGTAAAGTGTTCTTACACTCCCGCAAAAATTAGCTTTCTATTAAAAAAACCGCATCGAAATCGGTCCACCAGTTTGGACGCCACAGACAGACAGAGCGACAGACAGACCGACATAGGCATCAAACTTATAACATCCCTCTTATTCGTCGGGGGTTAATTAACAAACGTGCTTGCCCTCTTCAGGTAGGTCAGGTCTCTTTGGTTCAAGTGTAACTCAGTTTTTAAAGCGTGTACGTTTATCACAGGATACCCCCAATATATACCGTTAAGAGTCGATACTACGTCAGCTAAAATTCAAATTTCACCCCCACTTCCCCACGCCCCGCCCCGGTTCTCTATCCCGCTCGCACACAAGTCATCGCTGTCTTAGATGTCAAGTAGCATTATTTACGTCTTGCTTCACAATATTTATCGAAATGTTTATCGTTGGGGTAAACTACACTATAATATGGTTACCGGTCCGACAGGCACCAAGTAATAAAATTGTGGGCGTCCAAGCAGAAAGGGTCCAGTGGTCGGCGTTTAGTTTCCGAGATATAAGCAGTTTTGTAAAGTTGGGTAAAAAATTGCATTTCGGGATTTTAATTGATTATTAATTAATGTTCAATTCTCTATAAGTTCATATAGTAAATGACTTTATATGATGTTTCTAAGTAGCAAAGTTTAGTAAAAAGGTACCAGTGGTCGGCATGTCTAAATATTTGGAATAAAATACGTTTTAATATCGTGTACTGATCAGTATGTAATGATTTAATTATATTTTATAATGATAATGTTGAAACTATGTATAAAAGGCTTTGATTAAATTAAATTTGGCCCTTAAAATCGAGGAATTCCCAGCAATTATTTATGCAGTTGAGGGGTTCCAAGCTGAAATCCCACTGACGATTGGGTGACATATGAAAGTTGGTGAACTTCTACTTATGACCTTCTGGGTGGTGGAACTCTGGTGGATGTAGTCAACGGCCAGCGGAAACTTTGATGGATAAGGGTATTGGCCTAGAACAAATGTCATAGATGACCCTGGTCAGATTTGACTGGCAGTGAAAAAAATCCAAAATGGTGGAATCCAAGAGGGCCGCCATACTAATTTCAAACGTCTGCAGCTCTTGAATGAGCGGAGAACCGGAAATAGACACAGGGTGCTTCAACAAATGTCATAGGGAATGAGGTTAGCTATTTAAATGTCACGAAAATCCAAGATGGCGGCCATTTTTCAAGTTGCTCCGAACTGGAAAAAAAAAGCGGGGCAGAAGGTCGAGCTCCGCGTAGGCGCGTGCCCCGAAGCATCCAATGCTTAGTTATACTGCCTGGACACCTCCGTAAACACCCGTCTCCCTTCCCCCGTGTAATTCTTGCGAGGCCGCAGGCCGAGCCGATCGCGAGGTCGAAGGCCGAGCTCCGCGTTGGAGCGGAGCTCCGAAGCGTCCCCCCTGGAACCTGGTGAAGTTCGTCTCCAGGTCAATCTACCCGCCGAGCAAGGCCGCGGGCTGAGCGTCGCTGAGGCGCACAGCGCCGTAGCGTGGCGGGGAGTTGACCCCGGAGACCAGGTCCAACAGATTTCCAGACGATACGGCCCAATCGAGCCGTAGCCGATAGAGGGGTGGCGCCTCTACTCCAAACGTCAGGGTCCTTGGTCACTTTCTCACTCATCACATCATTTTAAACTCAAAAACCAAACGCCATGTCACAGCCCGGACACTGCGTATTCTTTCTAATTAGGTTGTGGACACTGCATACAAAAATTTTAAATTGACAAGATGACGTCAGCACATGCGAAACCAAAGAATTTGAATCTTAAGTCTTCTTCGTATGTAACAAGTAACCAGTGCGAGGGTAACTAGAGGGCTATAGAGGGGGTGAGGTAAAAAGTTGGTGGGAGGAAGGTTGTGTCCGTACTGTATCTAGTAATAGATACTCTTTCCTATATTGTGGTCATGCGCTAAACAGCAGCCTCCCCTTTATTCCTATAACAGACTGAAAACTTCATCTTGACACTGGAATCTATACCCCATTCGCGGGGGTCCCAAATAAAGTTAAGGTTTTCTTTCAGAAAAATGCCCTTTAGAGCATGACTTTCGAACGGAAATCGTATCTATATAAATTCGTGAATTCGTTAGTGAAGAATTTAAATATATTTTATGCCCGAAACCCGTTCCAAATATTATCGAACGAACCAAGTCTCTCTATAGACAGAGAGAAATAGAGTCAAAACATTCGAATGTGTCCAAGCCCTAAACCAGCTAGGATCGACAAACTCTGTCACCAAAGAGTATATTAGAAAAGAGAACCCACTCGTGGCAACATTATGCATCCACCTTATGTCAAATTGAAGGCTAGCTAGCGCCATCTGTGTTTCTCTGAAAATAATTCTACCTATACTATACATACCTACTTATATATATACTCATACCGTTGTTTGAATGCTAGTTTTCGTTCAATCCCGCACCGATCGAGTGAAATTCCAGTATCCTTACTATTCCTGTAATCTGTACATTGGCAAGAGAACAACTGAAACTCCAGAACATCACTAAATCGGCACAAAATTGAACAAAAACTACAAACAACACGCACATTACGCAAGGTAGGTCGCCATTTTGTAAATTTGTCAATTTGACATTGACATAGACAATATAATCTTTTTTTTTCATATTAAAAGATATATTTAACAGATGGCAGCACATTCTATGCAAACTGAATCGGATAAACCACCAAAAGGCAAATGTCCTCCGCCTGTCTGTCACCCTAGGCTGGGTGCCTGGACACTGCGGTATTGATGGAAATGAGGCTGCTGACGAGCTGGTACGGAGAGGGGTGGAAGAGGACGCTATAGGCCCTTACTGCGGCATCTCTCGCAACACCTCTAGACGTGTGCTAAAGGAATGGGCCGTGAATCAAAGCCGTAAGCTCTGGTCGGATACACCAGGACTGAGGCATGCAAAGGAACTTGTGACCAGCTTCTCAAACAGACATACCTCGGATGCCATTAATTGAAACCGCAACGACTTAAGGCTCTTAGTACGAGCCTTAACTTGGGGCTTGGAATGGGGCTTGTAGATTCACCGACCTGCAGATTCAGCTATGAAGCAGAGGAAACGCCCATACACCTCCTCTGCGAATGCGAAGTGCTCATTCACAGCAGGAGTCGCCATCTAGGTGGATACGTAATAACACCTACTGACATTAGGGACCTCCCCTCCAAAAGCATAACACGGTTCATGAAGTCCGTGGGCCTAGGAAATGACCTTTAGGTCTAGGGTGACAGCTACAATAGATCTATTCAGGTCGCAGAGTAGCTATTGGTCATTGACCAAGCCCTTACAACCAAATAATAATAATAAGTTCGTCTAGCATTCCTAAAGATCACAATTCAGTGCCAACAACATCTGTTCAGAATCAAACTACTGAAAAGAGTACTCGACAAAAACCAACATGTTTGTATTGCAAACAAGTTGGCCATATTAGGACATCAGGTAAGTACGAGGCGGAATAATTTTTTTCCAAAATGTAAGTTATTTCTAATTTTATGTTTAATTTTGGCTACTGACTGGTACCTTATAATGTATTTTTTTTTATTCATAGTTCTGTTCATATTATAATAAAAAAAATCTCATTTGCTATTTTTTTAGTTCTTAAATAGAGTAAGAATACTTAATTTTAGTTTTTTATTGCATTATGTGGTCGTATTTACTCACTTTGTACTAAACGCTGACAAGTGGACCTGTTTACTAAACTATGTATCAATCCTTTGTTTAGATTGTAATTTTTTATTTTATAATGTTACAAATATAATTATTAGTTTATTTCACGCAGAATATCTTGATCTACATTAATAAATCAAAATCTATGTAACAAATAAGTAGAAGTGTGTTTTTTATCGATGAAACTTTAAAAACGCTTTTTCTCAAAACAAGCTTCACTATTCCAGTCTACAATTTATTGGCCGTAATTTTTATGGTTGTGCCCCTTTTGCAAAAAACTGCAGATTAAGAGATTTATGAGCCCTTTTTACATTTAACTAAGTAAATTAAAACAAAAAATTTTATGAAAAAAGTAATCATATTTTACTATAATTCTTATTGCTAATAAATAGGTACTAGTAATATAAGAAATTAAAATTTTTAATTTTGTATTCTTTCATTTCGCTGAGTTCTATTATCTGCAGGTAAGCCACCAAAATATTTCTTCCCATCTCAGTGTTATTATAATAGTGGAATATAATTCCTGAGCTTTACTAGGTCATTAATTTTGCTTTGAAGCATTAGTATTATTTGAAAACAGGTGTCCAGTTAGAAGAACTACTTTTGTAGATTTTGGTTTTCTCAAAGGGAAATAGTGTTTAACCGATATTGTAATCAGACACTTTCACTAGTTTTGGATCTCTAGAATTGAACTCAAATTAGTGGTAATTTGAAATGGTGAAAAGGATGGATGGTACATTTTCGCTGGACTCCGAATATTAAAGATCATTGCTATAATTTTTCATTAATTTGTATTTCTTTCAAATGACGAGATAGCTTCTAATAACCACCAAAATTCAGCCAGCGCCCAGCGTTCACCAGTCATGGGAGCGTCTTAGCCGATCTCCCGACCGATATACACCTGAGTCCATACACCATAAAGTTCATTTATTATTTATATTACGATAATGTCGGTAACGTTCTTTCTCGCTGGCATAATGAGATTTATTTTTTTATTTAAAATTTGAAAGTATTGAAATGTAATATCAAAATGGATTAAAATGCCGGCAACAAGGCATTCTACCCTACACAGATTTTCAATGAAAATATATTCTGCGCCATTATTGTATTTTTTTACGGCTTATTTGTAGCGAGTGTTGCCAGTTCTAGGGATAAATCCGTAAATCTACGGACTTTTGGCCTCGCCTATGAATCTAATAATTTCAAGGTCAAGTCAACAGATTTTCAGATAATTTCGAACTTTTCGTAACCTACCTAAATGTAAAAAATAAAAAAGACTAGATACAAAACCTATATTATGTATTATCTCTTGTCTATTAATAATAAATATACTTTAGGTATTGGACTGTGTTTTGCTACATTATGTACCTCGTCCGCGCTTCAGACGAAAGCCTGAAGCAGAAGCCGCGCAGAAGACAGCCTGAATGAAGAGTTTCATAAAAAATATGACGTTATAATCATAAAAACGTAGCTGTCACAAGATCCGTGTTTTTCTTGATTTATACATTTTTACGGAGCAATTTATTAATCCATAAATAGGATTATGATGGATATACATATTACATTGTAAAAGACGTATTGATACTTTGAATTAATCGAATTTTTGTGAAGTCAATGTTCATTTATATGAATAACTAGCGGCCCGTCCCGGCTTCGCACGGGTGGACGTCTAATCTTTTCTAGCAATAAATATAGCCTATGTTACTCAGGGTGAATGCAGCTTTCTAATGGTGAAAGAATTTTTTAAATCGGCCCAGTACTTTTTGAGCCTATTCATTACAAACATACAAACATACAAAAATAGGTACAAATCTTTCCTCTTTATAATATTAGTGTAGATGTAGATCATAACTAAATTTTTTGCGTTATTACTTATTACGTATTTATTGGTAAAATGATTGGTTGTGAACTGTTTATTCAGTGACAAAAAACCATGACAAATAGCACTTTTTGACGTGATAATGATATAAATCGATGAACAGCGGCTGCACGCACGAAAAAGTGTCACGTTCTGCCTGAGCCTGAGCGTGCAAGCGAGAGCGCGGAACAAATCTGTCTTTCTCGCGTGACGTCAGAGCTAGCCATTCGAATATTCATCAATGTTTCGTTATGGCGTTATCACGTAAAACTATCTTCCGTAAACAGACTTTATTTTACCGTCAACGTGCTTTGTCGAATTTCGATACCGATTTTTCGTTTTACTGGTCTTGGAAAACGCCTCATCAAAGTAAAGGTAATTGCCTGCTACAAGAGATAATTTACGGAATTTTCAGAATTGAAAAATCTGTATTTTATAAAAAAGACTGATCTGGCAACACTATGGCGCCTGCGTACTTCAATGTTATTTTTTGCCTACCATTTGACATGCTACACGTCAAAATCATTTGATACCATATTATTTACGTGTTATTTACATGCTCGCGAGAGCGTCGCGAGCCAAAATACATTATAGACAGAACTAGTAAGTTAAAATAGTAATTGTTTTATAGACTAGTCGATCTACATCAGGCCTCGCGGAAGTGTAAAATAAAATAGCCCAACAAACACAGGTTCCCCCTCTGATAGCCGAAGCTAGACTGGAGCGGGGTGACGGGAGGCAGGGCGGTTCCGTGAAAAATGGATTCAATTTTCATGAATTCAGAAAATGTTGCTTAACGGAGAAAATAATGGTTATTTTCAAAATCGAAAACACATGGGATCTACATTATAGTTAGTTCAGTTAGTATACGAAGATTCATGCTCTAATTTAAAGTAGTTTTTGAATATTTACGGTTTATTATACGATTTGGAGGTAACTTTGTGATCGTTTTCTATCGAGAAAATTATATGGAATCGTGTTTTCACCAAACATAGGACCTAGCATTGGTCCTCAACTTCAACATATATGCATTACAAAGTGTATGATGTAGTTCTTTTAAAATAACAAAGGATTAAGCTAAGCGATTTGAAGTATCATCGACTCTTAACAAGGCCGCCGACGCGCGCCACACATATGCGCGATTTTGCACTGATATAAGCACCGCGAGTGAGCGAGCTAGAAGTAGTGCGACCTTGAAATGGCCAATCACGTTGCACCGTTTCGTGCCCCGCTACCCGCACCTACCGCCAAAAATTGTGACTTCGGGCTTGTACAAAATTTTCATCATGCGGTATCTATTGGGGGTAATCTGTGATGTTTATAGAAAGATTTGCCCTTACTATATTTAGGACCTGTTTTACCAATTCAGGATATATTTTTAATAGCTTACTGTCAGATTAAACTTAATAAATGATTAAACAGGCCCTTAGTAAGTCAGAAGGGAAAGAAAAACATGAAATGATTCTGCGCGCGGCATTATACATACAAATATAAACTCACGACCATGATCGCTACCGGATTAATCAGAAACTATACTACAGCTGCCAAAAATGCCGGAGCCTAACCTAGCGTCCACAAAAGCAGTGCATAAGTAACCATGTATCCCTTAGTCGCCTCCTACCACACCCAAAGGAATAAAATGTGGTTCATTCTAAGTCGGAAATACGCGTCTTCCTAAGTCATCTCTAGTCCTGTGGTAAAGAGCTTAGATCAAAGTAAAATGAATGGATAATGCCCAAAGCGCTTTAAGTTGAAGCACGCAAAACTAGGGCACTTCAATACAAATTAGGGTACTTGGTCTGTCATCTCAGTACATTTTCGATAAAACTGTCAATTGTTTTGCCTCGTTTTTCTGGTTTGAAATGTTCGCGTAAGGCCTGTCCATTCTTGTCTACTAATGTCATTGGTAAAGAGTATTAATAATATTCTAACCTTCTTGGTGCCATGGTCTGGCCGTCCGGAGTCTCTCAACTTCTGATCCAGTTTATGGAGCGTCTCGTCTATTTCTCCCCATTTCTCCTCGCCCGCCTCTCCGTCCTTCAGTCGCCGCTGACGACCCAGGAACTGGCAATGAGGATGTCTTTATTTCCTTGCCCAATGGGTAGGCACCCGGTACATTTATAATTAGTAGTTACAGCACGGGCGAATTAACTTGGCACCTGGCTCGCACGTAGCTCGGAATAAAAAACTCGGAAAACTCGGAAAGAATAACTCGAAAATGCGAAAGCGCAGGGGCACGTGCAACGGTAACTGAAATGCTATGCTACGGCCTCGTACGGCGACGATGGGGTCCCGCGGGGGGGCAGCAGGAGGGGTGTGAATACCGAGCCACGTGCGAGCAAGGTGCCTAATTAATTCGCCCTGGTTGTAGTATAGTAAATCAGGGTAGCAAAGTAGTTCATTAAAGTTTTGCAGAACATCGCACAGCTTACAGCGATTATATTCTCAAGAAATTAGAAGTTATAGAAAACCGATGCACTTGTATTTTTTTAGCATCGATTTTCGATAACTTCTTATTTCTTGAGAATATAATCGCTGTAAGCGTATCTATATGGATATTTTGCTATATCTATCTCTCATTCTCATCTCATAATTTTGACCACTTTTTGTTGTCTTACATAAATAAAAAACAACAACATGGATGTTTAAAATCAATAATATTTGAAATTACATAAATAAGTCCAGTGGTTGCAAAAACTATGAATTATTGATTTTGGTCTTCCAAAGGTGGACTGCCGACCTGGTGGAGGCGGTAGAAACCTGTTGGATGAGGGCAACGCGAGACCGGTCGTTGTGGCGATCCTTGGGAGAGGCCTATGTCCAGCAGTTGACGTCCACCGGCTGACACGATGATGATGATGACAAACATACAATGCACAGGTTTGCACGTATAATGACAGAGACGCAAAATGACAAATACGACAAGAAAACATAGCAACCATGCATGGTTGCATGTATGATTGATGTTACATTGCAATGTAACATCATACCTTAGATTATCTAGATGGAGTGTCGCTTTACAAATGTAACACAAAAATGGTTCCATTTTTTTCTAGATGTGTGCGTGAGTGATGTGTCCTACACAAGTTTAAGCCCTTCAATGTGTGAGTTTTAATGATACCAGCGAACAACATTTTTCCTCGAAATAGGGGATATTTTTTTTTTGGCCTTGGCTCTGAATCAATTCAGCCAATACTATCCGTTCATTGTTTGATATAGAAAACTCAATGGTAGGTAAGGTTGCACTTTTACTTTGTTGTAGATGTAGTCCAAGGTTCGGAAACGTTCGGGTTTTGTTGTTTTTGAGTATTCAAAGATAGACAACTCTTCGGAAATATTAGTAAACATAATTCTAAGTCGAAAATCAACAAATTTTGCCGTAAGTTGCTAATAACAGCTAGTATTAATTACTAGGCAACAGAGAACCATTTACCTATTTATATTTTAAAAACAATCAATCAATTAAGTATACTTAACAAGTACACGGATAAAAGGATTTCTTGAAATAAGACATACCTACTGTATTGCGTGAAATCAAATTGCATTGAACCAAGAATATGGCGCTCTCATATACAAGCTGTTACAAAAATACAAATAAATATTTAAAGTGGTTTAGACCATGAAACTGAACAACTTTCACTATGGGACTAATATCGAAATCGCGAAAAAAACCAGCTGACCCATACAAAACTGCAAACATAACCCGACCGAAATGTATGGGATAGCTGATTTTTTTTCGCGATTTCTCTATTGGTCCCACAGAGAAAGTTGTTCAGTTTGATGGTCTGATCATCTTAAAATGGTTTCAGCTAATTTTGTTAGACCTTATATATAACTAACTAGCGGCCCGTCCCGGCTTCGCACGGGTGGACGTCTAATCTTTTCTAGCAATAAATATAGCCTATGTTACTCAGGGTGAATGCAGCTTTCTAATGGTGAAAGAATTTTTTAAATCGGCCCAGTACTTTTTGAGCCTATTCATTACAAACATACAAAAATAGGTACAAATCTTTCCTCTTTATAATATTAGTGTAGATAGATACTGGAAAAAAGAAGAAAGGCACTAACGAAAGCATTAAAAAACTCCGCAACTCCTTAACAAGTCGAGAGGCTAACAAAAAATTGAAGAAAATTTTCACAGAATGCACTGGTTGCAAAAAATATTATTGTTTGACCTGTTTTAATGAAAAACATTCATAAGTTTGATAAATAAATACAATTCAATAAAATCGATACTTATTTTCCCATCACTAAATAATATGAAAAACTGTCATTTTTCAGTGCGGTAACAAGTAATAAGTAACAAAGCACCCTAGTAAAACTTAAGGGGGTGCTTCAGACCATCAAACTGAACAATTTTCACTATGGAGCCAACATCGAGAAAAAATAAATAACATCTGCTGTCCAATACAAAACTGCAGTACCGACTCGACTTAAATACAGGGTGTAACAAAACACCCTAGTAAGACTTAAGGGCGTGCTTCAGACCATCAAATTGAACAACTTTCAGTATGGAGCCAACATCGAAATCGCGAAAAAAATATCAGCTGTTTCATACAAAACTGCAGCACCGACTCGACTCAAATGTATGGGACGGCTGTTTTTTTTTTCGCGATTTCGATGTTGGCTCCATACTGAAAGTTGTTCATTTATTGGTCTCAAGGACTTAAATACTAAGGACTAAGACTTAAGTATTACTAGGGTGTTTTGTTACACCCTGTAAAATATCGAAACTAATATTTTCTTGCTGAAAGAAAAAAAAATCTTGAATTGATTCTGTTAATTATTTTGTGTGTTGTTGTGACTGTTGACCGTAGACAATGTGTCTTCAACCAAAAACAAATTAGTATTCTAATTCTTATAAAAAAAGAACGTAAAATGGCCTATTAAGAACCACTTATTATTTCTTATTTGGTAAGTTGAATAATCACTTAAGTTTTTAAAATTAGTTTTAACCTATGGAACTCCCATTTTGTATTTTTAAGAGAATTTAAAAAATTTTGCTCCGTGCAACTCAAACCTAGAGTTTTCATTTTGGACCCTTTTTTCGGTAATTTGTAAGGATGTCGTGTTGCTGATTATTTCACGTATGGAAGAGTATTTTCAGACGATCATGTTGCAATAACAAAATTCGTAAAATTCTTACTATGAAAAAAGTTATGACGTTTTTAAGCCGCTCCGCCGGTAGAAAATTCTCTAATACACCTTTAAAAAATCAGAACTTCTAAACTACAAAAAATCGCGGAACATACCTACATGTGGTATTTTCGAATATATCTAGGTGGGAGGAACTTAAAAAAAAATTTTGGACCTCTCACGTCTCCGTTTGGTCCACCCTGTATAGTAAAAATAAGAAATAAAGTTAGGCGCTCCCGTTTGATTCGGATTGATGCTCACGTAAAACTTCCTCGAACATTGGAATGTGCGAACTACCGTCACATTTCAAAAGTTGGGTTAAGAATAGAAGCATCGAAAAATATGTATAACTAAAGAGGACTCTAAGGTTTAAATTCCCATTGCCTTTCCGAAAGAATAAATATTAAAAAAAAAAATGGTGGGAAATTTTGAAAGGAAAATCTGACCACACTTTAAAAATGGCCTACGTAAACAATACAAAGTTTTCAAAATTTTCATTCAACTTATTGTATCTCAAATCGTGATGAAAAATTAATTTTGAAGTATGAAACATGTTCATCTTTTTTTTATTGTGCATATTTTATGTGAATTTGTCACAATTTCATCACGTAAGTAATATTTTCGGAATTTTAAATCTTGGATTCAGGAGGTGTGTATCGTTACGCGTCATTATTGACACTGTTTGACGGTTTTCAAAAGTAGTACTGTTTTTGACTACTTTTGTTGGGACCGTTTGGCCCGCTGGTTGCTCCGTCTATAGGTATATTGTCTAAGCATCATACGTAAATGATCCCAGTTAACACATTGGTCCGTTATATCTATATAGTCACATTAATTCAGCGAACATTCACCAGTCACTTCAAAATTTAAGATTGTTTTAAAACTTCGTATAATAATATTTCAGTTGAACACTTTTACATGAACACTCTATGCGCTAATTTATCTCCTTGTAAAACTAACCTGCTCTCTATCCCACTTGGGTACTTTCTCCGCGGTCCTGGGCTCAGGCCTACCCAGCCTGTTTTCCATGATCTTCCTCTCAATCTCCTTGACGTTCCAGTCGTCCCGCTCGATCTTGCCGACGGACCGCATAAGGTCTTTGGGCTTGACGGAGCGGGGAGCGGCCGCAGTAGTCGTTCCGGAGAGTTCGGCCGCGAGGCGGGCCACGCGGGCGCCTCCGCCGGCCGTCCGGCCTCCTGCACCGACGATACGACCCTCCTCCTATCGAAGTATAAGCAGTATTATTAGCAAAACAGCAGCAGAAGTTAGCGTAAACATGAAGTAAACTAAGCTTCGGGGCGCTTGTATTATTAGCAAATATGTATATTTTTTTGTGTTTATCGGTAGTAGCATATTTGCATTCCTTTCATTAACACGCTGACGTATAGGATGTGGAAAAGTATCTTCACGAAAATTGGTTCGGAAATGAGTGTACGTGGAACAGAATCTGATGGCAAATAGGGAAATCAAATTTTAGGGTAAGGGCTCTTACAGACGAGCGACACTTTCCTGTCGCCGTGGGTCGCATAGCGACACGCTGACTTTACGGTCGCGTGACGGTCGCGCGACACACGGCGACCACAAAGTGTCTCTCGTCTGTAAGAGCGCTAAGCAACACTGGGGTAATTAGATTAGGGCTCTTTACACACTGCGACTTTCTGCAGCACAGAAGTGCTGCGAAAAGCATCGATTGAGTCGCGATGCAACATCGATGCAAACGCGATAAAGCATAGATGCAAACGCGATACAGCCACGATGCAAAACTTTCGAAATATTTGATCAGTTTAGTGTCGACAGCCTTTGCCACAAAACAATGCACACGCGCATGTGCATCAATACAGACATGTGTGCATCGCTACAATCATGCGTTTGATTTGAATCCATACAAACGCCTGTTAATTGCTACAAACGCGCGTTTTTATCGCTGGAAAAGCTAGTCTGTACAGGGCCTACTTTGACTAGACAGATGACATTTTGACACTACCATGAAAATGTATATTTTATATACTTTTTTTTATGCCATGAGATTCTGGTCGACCTATACACAAGCGCTCCTTTGGGTTAGTAGTTCAAAAGTGAAAGTCACAATGAAGAAATTAATAACAACACAATATTCACATATTTACTTCTCGTTATTACATGACGTCGTTTTCGTCGTATATAGGTAATGTACATTTTTACTATTTATAAAAACGTTAGTCAAACACAGTGTAAAATAATCCAAGTGAATTAGAATAAACTAATATTTAATTCATGCACACACTAAAATCACACTGTTAATAATTCACATACAGAAATCCAGAGGACCTAAATTTAATTAAGGCTCACAAACGTGCTTATTATCCTTTCCATAAACCGCATTAATGTTTGTTTCGCTTGAAAGGTATAAACGTAGAATGGTCATGCAACACAACGGCAAACGGAGCTCACATAATGTTGCAACTGCTTCTCTAGAGATTTAACCCTCTCGCCGAAGTGGGGTGCGCTGGCCCTGTACTGCTGCAGACCGTAGTCGTTGTCTAGGTCGGCCGACGGCGCGAAGTCCAACCGCGGCTCGGTTGCTAACATCTGTAAGCTCTTCTCGAAGCGCTGCTTCATTATCTCCCGCGCCGCTTTCCGTCGACCACCACTTTTGGGCCGCTTAGCTTCGGCGCTTTTCTTCTGCATCAAATCTGATACTCTTTGCATACGAAACGCCATTTCTCCGGAATTTCTTCGTTGCAGGATCGGCTCGGGACTTCGCCTAGGTTTCTGGCCTTTTATGAGATCAGCGACACGCTGCCTTCTTAATTCCATTTCTGGAGTGCCGATGGATTCTAAACATCTCGAGCGATCAGGGCTTGGCGTATCTCGGCGTTTACCTTCGATTATTTCAGCCATTCTTTTCATCCTAATGCCCATTTCTAAATTGCTAACGGACCCGGATCGTACGGATCTCGTTTCAGGACTGGGAGTATGCCTTCGTTTGTGGCCTTCGAAAATCTGAGCTATACGCCTGGTGTTCGCTATTTCGGAAGCCCCGATAGAATTTGATCTGCCATATTGCGGGAGTTCTGGACTCTGGGAATGCCTTCTTTTCTGGCCATCTATAACCTCGGACAGTCTTCTATCTTTGATATTAGGACTATCCGTTGATCCTGAACGTTCAAATTTCTTAGGACTGACAGTCGAGGAGGAGCGCACAAACTCCTTCTTTTTCGGAGTGTCGATGGAAGCTGACTTGGCAAACTCTTTCTTCTTGGGTTTAGGTACGTTGACGACTGTAGCGTCGGTGTCAGCCGAGTCGTCGAATAAATCCGAAAAGTCTGGAATTTTCATGGAGTTAATATCCAATCCTTTCAATTTCCTTGGCGGTTTTACCGGTTTAATTTCATCGTTTTTGAAGAAATACGCCATTTTAGCTTGCTCCTGCTCTTCTCTCGGCTTGATTTTAGTTTTTGTGGTACCTTGAAGTAGTTGCGCGAGCGAGTCCCGTAGCGTCTTGGGGTCTGGCGACTCGTCGGGGTCCAGTAACGCTAGTATTTGATCCTGAAGTTCTTTCTGCTTGTCGACATGTGTGTCTCCTTCCGAAAAAGAGTCGTGACCTTCGATAAGGCGTGCTAGTTGCGTAATATCGTTTAGTTCTAACTTTCCGATCTTTTTGCGAATATATTCGGCTGGATCGTTACTTACTTGTGGACGGACGGAGCGTCGCTTTTTCCTGTAGCTCGAGCGCGATTTGTCGGTGTCCGCTGCATCTATAAACACATTTACATATGTATTTTTGTTTTAAATAATTAACAAATTTGGCTTGATAAGTAGATTTACTCACTTGAGTACATAGATAGTGTGTGCTCCGTAGAGTTTCGAGCATGTTTCTCTTTTTGTTGGCTCTGTTTTATCTAAAACACACATTAAGATATAAGATAACAATCAACAGTCATTAATTAGTTTAATTACATACATTATCATACTACGATACAATTTTTAGTTAATTTGTAAACATACCGAGGGAGGTTTTGGTTAGGTTTAATTTTATTTAAAAAACCTGTCAATGATCACTTTTGTATGGATGTGAGGATGTAAGTGTAGTGAAACACCCCAGTAATATTTAAAGGGTTGGTTTAGAGTTTAGACTATCAAACAAACAACTTTCACTATGCAGCCAACATAGAGAAAAAACTGGCGTTTCATACAAACTGCAGTACCAACTCGACTCAAATGTATGGGTATGGGAGAGCAGATTTTTTTTAACATTGTCTCGTAGGCAGTAAAAATAAATTATGTTGGCAGTAAAAATAAACTATTCAGTCAAAAACCTGATCGAAGACATCGGTGTCGTGGTGTACGTGCGGCACTTCGCCCTTGAACGCGCTGTAGATGCGGGTCAGGTAGGAGCGCAGCTTTGCGTCCGGCACGTCGCGGGAACTTCCACTCGACGAATACGGTGTTATACCTACAAACATTTATCATTCATACGTGTACCTAAGTGCACAAACAACGTTAAGCGCAAAATAACAGCGCTAAACACGTAGCGCATCGATGCGTGCGGGAGCCGCCCTCCTGGTTTACATAGGTGCGTGCACCTTTAGCTCCTTGCATGAAGACGCACTTCGGGACCTATTTTGTAATTTGATTGTCATATAAGATGGTTAGAGCATCTGTATAATTCATCTGTCCTCATTTCCTCATCTCCCACCTTAAGGCGAAGGGAGTGGCTGAAAATCAGCGCTACGCGGGTTCACCCCCGTGCCAGAACAGCCTCGCATCTCCTTCCTACCTTCCGACCTTTTGTCCGACATAGGTTCTTCTATTTTATTATTAGGGTATTGTCAGACAGAGAGCGGTCACGCGTTCAGGCTTCGCATTCACGTTCTATTTCTGTCTTATGGGTACTGTACGAGCTACCGCTCACATGTACATTTACGTTATAATATTAATTTAGCTACGCTTGCACGACCTACATTTGGTGGAAACAATAAATCAGTGTACGTTCATCTCTCGTTGGGTTTGGTTATTTAGCTCTCTTTTATTCGGATTATTTTATTCGGAGTCACCACCCCTTTAGCATCCCTTAGCTTTATCTACTTACTTCAGCATTAGCTTACTGTGTGGTTCGTACCATACACGTACTGTCAGACAAAAACAGAACGCGAACACAGTACCCTTAGATTGTAAGAAAAACTATATTACTAAGTAAGACATAAAATTGTATATTCTGTCTTCAGAAATGAAGAACTAGAGTAGCCGATATAACCCAAAGAATTCCTGAACTGGCAATGGGCTCGCAGAACCTAAGGCCGTTGGCGGAAAAAGTGCGTAGGTCAGCACGACCTGGTGAAGGCGGCGGGAACTCGTTGGTTGTGGACACAGCAGGACCGGTCGTTATGGCGATCCTTGGGGGAGGCTTATGTCCAGCAGTGGACGTCTATCGGCCTTTGACCATATAACTATGGACGTGATACGCCTGTAATTCTACTAAAAACTTTTCGGCTACTTTTTGCGGGGGACGAGGTAGCATGAAATACGCTATTTAAATTTTGATTGTTAAAAATAAGTTAAAAATAAACTCGTGTGAATCCCAAGGGTGACTAGTTTGAAGATACTGCGATGCTGCTAAAATTGTATGCAAATGCACATGGTCAATTGACGGTGTAACTTGGCAGAAGGGGAGTGCTAACGTAAGGCTGGTCCCTAGTAATGTGGTTTAAGCTATCGGCTGATATGATGATGAATATTGTGGGCCATAATGTAGCTCACCGAACTCGTCGTGCAGCACCCTGCAGACGGCGCGCGGCGAGGCGGCGGGCAGCAGGTCGGGTCGGTAGCGCCGCACCAGCGCCGCCAGCGCGCTCGGCTCCGCGGCCGCCCTGAGGCTCGCTTCCGAGCAACCGACCCACGCGATCAGCGCCTCCTCCGACACTTCCGCTTCTGTTATCAAAGGGGTAGGCTTTGCTAACATCACATCACACATTTAATTTTTTTGATAGAATAAGAACCTGATCAGGAAAATTTAAACCGATCAAGAGCGTGTCTAACTCGCCTATGATAGAGTTCCGTAGCCATTGTATAAAATATTTTTAATTATATTCAATTATTTAATACCAATCAATATTGTATGTACCTAATTGTAAATCTTAATTTTTTAATTTTAATTGTAATTTTTTTGTAATCAAATTGTTAATGAATATGTTTCAAGTTATTATTATTTTTTTAAATTTTAATTATGCCTGCGCATGTATATCTAGATTATTATAAATTTTGTAATAATTGTCCAATTGAATGCCGTGGTTACTTATAAGGGAGGTGGCACATGCTTATTGTATTATCTTTAGAACTGTGATTGAATCTGTGTTAACCTTGTTAGTAATCCTAAATCTGAATAAATAAATAAATACCTAGCAAGAAAATGTTCAATAAAATCTAAGTGTAGCGTCACACTTGCTGAACGTTCCGCGGCTAAACTATCGGCTGTAGTATTCGGTTGGCATGACACACTAGGCGTCGCGTTACGCGACGGAAGGTTACGTCGCGTTTAGTTCGGTCGGTATTGCAATCATGGTGTTGTAGCTTTCTGTGAAAAGTATAGAAAAGTATCTAGCTATCTATACAGGGTGTAAGGAAAAGTATCCTTAAAGGTTACAACATACTCTACTCATCAAACAACATCGAACAACTTTTACTATGGGAGCAAACCTGTCAGAACAAAAAAATCTAACAACTCTGATAGCATGGTCAACTCGGACAATATGAACAACTCGGACAACTTGGTCAACTCGAAAAACATGGTCAACTCGGACAACATGAACAACTCGGACAACATGAACAACTTGGACAACATGGTCAACTCGGACAACATGAACAACGGTGGATTTTGTCATAGTTAATTGAGTTGTCAAGAGTTGTTTATGTTGTCCATGTTGACTATGTTGTTAGAGTTGACCATGTTGTCCGAGTTGTTCATGTTGTCCGAGTTGTTCATGATATTAGAGTAGTTCACGTCGACCGAGTAATGGTTCTAGGTACTTATTTTGGTTGACACTAACGCAGTGGTTGGAGGGGTCGGCACCGAAAGTTGTTCAGTTTGATGGGTAGAGTATGTGGTTTAAAAGTTAATGATACTTTTCCTTACACCTTGTATATAACTAGTGATAAATTTTCTGTCTGTACTATGTCTATGCTCTGTACATAAATCCGTATAAAAATCCGTAATCATGGTTCATCTATATTCAACTTCCAAAATCATACAGATACGGATTTAATCCGTTTATATCTTAGACAATTTAATAGTATGGACGCGTAACGCGTGTCATTCTCCTATCAAAATTTTCTGCCACTTTTTGCGGGGGGCGAGGTAACATGAAATCCGCAACTTTGGATTTTATTCCCTATAACTTTAGATTCTAATTTTGAATGTTAAAAATCATGAAAAGTAGTCTCGTGTGAACCCCAAACGTTCTAAGTTCAAAATTATTGTTTCGCAATTATAGGCTGTCTCGTTTAGTGATAAGGTATAAAATTGAGTGTAAATGCACAGGATCAATTAGTCTCATACCGTGGCAGAGGGGAAATGCTACCGCAAGGCCAGTCCTTACTATTAAATTGTCTAAGATTTATATGGCAACACAACGCGCGCCGAACCTTCGGTCGCGGAACGCGTCGCGTACTGTGTCACTTGCTATGCAAAATACATTGACTGCGTTTTGACTGAACCAGACGCTCGACGGAAGGTTCGGCGCGTAACGTTCCGTCAGCTAACTAATGTATCATAGGGTACTTGACAAGCGTTGCGCGCGCATCGACCGAACGTTCAGCCGCGGAACGTTCCGCAAGTGTGTCGCTACACTTAGGTTAATCTAATCTAGGGTTGCCAGCTTCAAAGAAGTCATTTATGAACCTGGCATCCCTAGAGTTGCGGCATATTGAGAGGGGGCAACCCTAGTTTTTTCCAGTACTTTAGATCAGTCTCCTTCCGATGGCACCTAATTTACTTCCCAAACAGATAGGTGGAAAAAATTATACCAAAAATCATAATGGAATCACTTGCGGCAAGATTTTTTTAGGCAACTTGGCGGCTTTAAATTAACCCCTGTGTAAACATACACTAGAATCACATTTTGTTTAAAAAATAAATTGATGCATAATTTTAGGGTCGGATCTCGGACTATTCTGGGATACCCTGTATCATAGACGATTTTTTTAAATGTAATGTCAGTGTAAACGCGTATGAAATAGCGATAACATAGTATTACGTGGTATTAACACAGAATAGGTAATAGTATATACAGGGTGAAATTGATATAATTAGCATCCTTTTAAACTAAGTCTACTCATCAAACTGAACAAGTTTTACTATGGGAGCAAACCGATCGGAGCAAGTAATATAAGTAATACTACGTACTATAAGGCTAACAGTATGGCAACGCTCTAGATGCGCCGGCCTCCGCCGCGCCGATGTATTGGCGTTGTCAATACCGAATCTATCTTCATACAGATCTCAGGAATATCCACGCCGCCCGTTTCCCCGCAAGGCCCCCACCGTTGCCCTACGCAAGTACATCCGTTGCCGTACTGTAAGAACTATACAGTTATGCTGTAGCGATAATCATAAAATCCTATACAGTTTATATGATGTGACTCCGGAGTCAGACAGCCGTCGCAGTACAAAAAAGTGGTTACTTCGGTCGATAAGGACACCAATAAGTCAGCGTTCTCCTTTTTTAACTAGAATGAAATTGCTATGTGCATCTCTTATTGAGTGAATATGACAAGACACGTGCTTCATTCTGTTACCTTCTCTTTCTACGCCTTGTATTATAAAATACTAGCGACCCGTCCCGGCTTTGCATGGGTGCAATGCTGATATAAACCTTCCTCTTGAATCACTCTATTTATTAAAAAAAAAGATCTAAGCATACATAGGGACAGACATCTTAGGTCGCAATAAATTGTACGGAGCTGTTTTTTTTTAATGTTGTTAGGATAGATATCAGTAATATAAAACCAAGATTGCAGCTTCGAAAGACTTGTGCTAACCAAGTGGTGCTCGAAAAACCTCGAAATTTTCGGACTTTATTCAGGTTTGGACTTATAACTTCTTAATGGTACATTTCACATAAAAATGATTCAGGACGTTTTTAGAGTAGATAAAATATTCTATAAATTGAATTTAATTGCAGCTCTGTAAGTTAAGTAGGTCTTGAGATACAACACGTTAAACATTGGCAATTTTCCACAAAAATTTCAAAATTGTAGTTTTAGCCGTCTTCCGAACAGGATATCGGCTAAAATATTCATTCTACGAGTTAATTATAAGAAATGAATTTGTAAAGCAGTTATATAACTTTAATTTAAGCATAAACTGAACCATGTAAGAGTGATTAGTTCCTTTGTTATCAGGAAAAAAACTAAATATAAGGGGAATCGGTTATAAAAAAAATGGAGCCTGAGGCATTGCAAGAATTTTTTAAAGGACAAAAAAGACATAACTCAGTAGGAAATGGTTTATATCATCCAAAATGAAATTAAGTATAATTAATAATCTATCTATACTATAATAAAACTGTAAATGTTTGTTTGTTTGTTTGTTTGTTTGTTCGTGCATCACGCGAAAACTACTGAGCCGATTTTCATTTAACTTTTTGTATTTGAATCCTTATGACTAGACGTATAAACTGATATATATTTGATCTCGCTACCATGACGAGTGCCGGTGCGGACGAAGTCGTGGGCAAATCTAATGCTATTATTAAACTGAAAATGTTTGTTTGTTTGTTCGCTCATCACGCGAAAACTAATAGACCGATTTTGATTAAACTTTGTTATCTGCAAGCTTGTGGTTAGACTTAAAATTTGGTATACCATTTATTTTGGTACGATGATGGGAACTTGGGAACCCGTGCGGATTAAGTCGCGGGGAAACTAGTACTTAATTACAAAAATTATATAGAAACGAGAGTTTTCCCACGGCTTCGTCCGCACGGGTACCAGTCATTGTAGCAAAATAAATTATGTACCAGAGATCAGTCTAATCATAAACTTTTAAATGCAACAAGTTTCATCAAAATCGGTTAAGTAGTTTTCGCGTAATGCGCGAACAAACAAACATTTATAGTTTTATAATTCTTCTTATCGTGTGGGCATTTTTACCTTGTCTCTCGTATGCATGTCAAACGTGGATATTTAATAAACACGCCACAGACAGAATACAAACATGCCAAAGAGCCATGGAACGGAGTATACTAAATGCCTCTCCCCCCGCCACGGCCTTCTGTTTAACACGTCAGTATACGGTGCTCCACAACTTAAACAGATTTTTGCGAAGATACTTACGGTTCCTGCTGTTTGTCTGCTGCGTTCCGAAGTCCAGTGCCCGAGCCACAAGATCCATTGGATTCAAGCACATCTATAACTGTGAGTTGAAGAAAGGAGCATTTTGTAATTTGCAATTTCTTCCCGAGATATTAAAACCAAAGAGAATATAATCACTACGTTTATTAAAACTGTTGAAAAGATTTGACCGACTACCTCCGGAATAAAAATTAAACTGACAACTCTGTCTGTCTGGCAGAACGAGAGTGGTGCCAACATAACGTGCCTACGGTCCGAATCGCATCGACCCAAGTGACTTCGGATAAAACCAGGCGGAGGACATTTGCCTTTTGGTGGTCTTTCCGATTCAGTTTGCATAGAATGTGCTGCCATCTGTTAAATATATCTTTTACTATGAAAAAAAAGATTATATTGTCTATGTCAATGTCAAATTGACAAATTTACAATATGGCGACCTACCTTGTGTAATGTGCGTGTTGTTTGTAGTTTTTGTTCAATTTTGTGCCGATTTAGTGATGTTCTGGAGTTTCAGTTGTTCTCTTACCAATGTACAGATTACAGGAATGGTAAGGATACTGGAATTTCACTCGATCGGTGCGGGATTGAACGAAAACTAGCATTCAAACAACGGTATGAGTATATAAGTATATATATAAGTAGGTATGTATAGTATAGGAAGAATTATTTTCAGAGAATCACAGATGGCGCTAGCTAGCCTTCAATTTGACATAAGGTGGATGCATAATGTTGCCACGAGTGGGTTCTCTTTTCTAATATGCTTATATTACTCTTTGGATAAAACCACAAAATTTTTCCTTCGGTCCGATTTGCGATCCTCCCTAATTACGATTTCTCACTTCTATTTAAAACCAGTTGTCTGACGGTAAAAAACAAAACATTTGTGACTGCACCTACACATTTAGGCCTAAAGATTTACTTCAATTGCTTTAACGATACATTATTGTTTGAAGCAATATGTCAGTCTCCCACAGCCCAAAAAAACAACCTCAGACTTCTGATATTTCTGAACGGACTAGCTATGGATCGGATCCACAAGTAAATAAATTGATCTTTGAGAAACACAGGAATATAAGTGAAGGGGATTTGAGCAACATTACGAAAAGAATTAAACGCCCTCGCACGCAGGAAGATGAACTCCCCGGTATCAACACTGTTATGCAGGAAATGAAATCGTTATTTAATCAATTCGAAGAGAAACAGAATTGGAAGTATGATAAACTGCTTGCCACCATGAGCAACGTCCATGAACAGAATCTGGAAATACAATCAGGAATGGAATTCCTCTCTCAAAAATATGATGACTTTCTATCAAAAATGGAGTCTCTGGAATGTGAACATGCAGCCTACAAAAAGCGAGTTGATGTTTTGGAAACCAGAATAGAACAATTGGAACGCAATTCTCGTATGTCCACCATTGAAGTTCGCAACATACCGAGACAGCAACCAGAAAATAGAGAAATACTACGTGATATGGTGAAAAAAATTGGTGTGGTTCTTGACCAACCTATCATCGATTCAGACATTCATGAGATTTATAGACTAAAATACAAGAATGATTCAAACAATCCTATAATTGTCAAACTCGGCATGCCTTCCTTAAAAGATTCTATCATAAAAAAATGCAAAACGTTCAACAAGGAAAACAAACAAAACAAACTGAACACAACACATATCCACCAGGCCCCTCCCAGCCAATATATATCGACGAATCTTTAACCACGAAAGCGAAGAGACTGCGATTTCTGGCGAAGGAATTTGTAAAAACTTACAATTATCATAGTTTCTGGACATCATACGGAAAGGTCTACTTGAAAGAATATGAAAATTCACCTGTCCTGCGCATCGACTACGAGGACGACTTACATAAACTGCGAGCTAATCATTGACTAGTTTTAAGATTTTTATTACTGTTGTTCAACTTTTTTCTTTATATTCTTCTTTATATTTTTAAATCGATTGAACTCCTTTATGTACCAAACTCCTCTTACCTCAATATAAATACATACACAAACACACCACCAACCCACAAACTTACCTACTGTAATCTACTAATCTGCTATAAATTACTTACTACTAATATTCACAACGGAAAAGTACATATTATAAAACTGCACTTTACATCAGTTACGAAACTTACCTCGAACTATAAAAACATATACATATATATTATTATACACATATACACTTTTAATGTTATTACTCCATATCACTTACTCATTATTTACAAAACTAAACAGCAACGCCATCTACCGAGGAAAGTACCACTATGTTACTCAATTCTGAAGGATCAAATAAATACAGTTGCACCTGCTTGGCTATTGATAGATAATAACAATGTAACCAAAATTCGATAACATAAATGAATTATGTAATGATCTTGACCAATTTTCTATTGCCCATTCCTCTACCTGTGACATAGATGATTGCCAAAATTTAATAAATTTCCCCCATTCTTCTTCTCACCTGAAAATAATCCACCAAAATATTAGAAGTATTACTAAAAATACCCCAGGTTTTTTAACAATGCTACAAAGAGCCAAGGTTGACTGGGATTTAATAATTTTGACGGAATGTTAGTTATCCTGCTCGCACTACATTCCGGAGTTAGATAACTATGACTACTATACATCGACAAACAACGCCACACAAAATGAAGGTGTAGTGGTATACTATAAAACGGGTCTACAAATGGCAGTTGAGGAACCATCACTGATAGAAGCAAACTGTCTCATGCTGAAAATTAACAGTAGCACGATAATTATTGCTATTTATAGACCCGCCGGATACAGAAATGTGTACACTTTTATTGAATCCTTAAATTTACTTCTTGGTAAATGCTCAAACTACACTAATATTATTCTTATAGGTGATATAAATATAGATATTGCCATAAATAATACAGATAATTACTCACACTCTTATTTGAATTTATTGGCATCATATGGTATACTACCAGCGCATACTATACAAACACATGGTAGAACATTCTTGGACCACGTAATGCTAAAGACTCAGCTACAAGCATTCTGCTACGTTGCAGAGACTTCTGTAACTGACCATGATTCTGTATTACTCCATTTAAAATCTCTTACTCCGCCTAAAAAGTCCCAACAAGTAACAAAAAAACGTTTAAACTACCAGACAATGGATGAAAGTATCCAGACTTTAGATCTTACTCATATTTACAACTTGTGTGACGTAAATATGGCTACTTCAGCTATTCTTACCTTGCTGAATAGCATAATGGATTTAAATACGACTGTGATCAAAATACCAAATCGGAAAGTAATAATAAAGCCTTGGATCACACCAGGGCTCTTGAGATGTATGAGGAACCGAGATAAATTACATCAAAAGTTAAAAAAGAACCCGGATAACGAAATAACCAAGACCACATATAAGAGATACAGAAATTTCTGTAACCGGATACTAAAAAAAGCTAAGAAGGATCATGAAAAACTGACGATCAAAACTGCAGCTCAAGCTAATAATAAAAAACTTTGGAATGCTATAAGAAAGGTAACCAATACAACAAAGCAGAATGATAGCGCGGATGATCTTGTAGACAACAATAACGAAGTAGCCTCCGTTAACGACGTTAATTCTTTCTTTGTTAATATCGGAAAGAACCTTGTAGAAAATATTGCTAACTCTAATAGAACTGATTCTACCCAATCACTAACACTTCATCCACATTCTTTAGTTTTGCTTTGAACTGACTGGACTGGAAGTTGAAACAATAATACAAAACCTAAAAATGGATTATGCTACGGGAAGGGATAACATACCTGTAAAATTCTTAAAAAGATATAGAAGCAAAATAGTGCCTCTCTTAACCTACATTTTTAACCTTGCTCTGGATACTGGTAAATTTCCGAATTACTTTAAACTAGCTGAAGTACATCCAATCTACAAAAGTGGAGACAGAGACTGCGTCAATAATTACCGACCTATTTCCATATTACCTACGTTATCGAAAATACTAGAAAAAATTTTGAATAGACGACTAGTAAAATATCTTGAAGATAACAAACTCTTATCCCCTTCACAATATGGTTTTAGACATGGTTTGTCAACTGGTGATGCGGTTCACGCAGTGACTAATTTCATAACTACAAATCTGGATCAGAAACAATAGGTGATTGTGATTTTCCTTGATCTTGCAAAAGCATTTGACACAGTCTCTGTCCCACTGCTGTTAACAAAGCTGGAAAAGCTTGGGGTAAGGAATACTCAACTACAGCTATTTGCTGACTACCTCACTAACCGTTTCCAAAGAGTGAAAATTTCGAACTGGTCCAGTGACGATCTCCCGATCACGTATGGAGTTCCGCAAGGAAGTATCCTTGGTCCGACGCTATTCCTGACCTATATTAATGAGCTCTGTAATCTTAATATCCCCAACGGTAAGATCGTCACTTTTGCAGATGATACGGCCCTTCTATTCCACGCTGATACTTGGCCAGAGGTATTCCGCTTTGCTCAACTGGGTTTTGATAGGATTTTAGGTTGGTTATCGGACAATAAGCTATCCCTCAATGTTGACAAAACTAAATACATCGCCTTCACAATGAGGAATTATGGTCTGCCTGCTGTAAATGATCTATATTTAACTGCTCACTCATGTCCTACTTCACACAGCTTATGTTTCTGTCCCCACCTAGTTCGCACAAATATGATAAAGTATCTTGGTGTGTTGATAGACAACACTTTGTCCTTTCAGCCTTATATTGACCTTTTGACGGCAAGAACTCGAAAGTTGATCTATGTTTTTAAAAACCTGCGCCATGTTGCTGATCCTAACGTTATCAAAATGGTATATATGGCTCTATGTCAGTCAATATTATCCTACTGTATAACAGCATGGGGTGGGGTTTCCAAATCAGTTTTAATTAAACTAGAGCGTGCACAAAGAGCGGTACTAAAGGTAGGTTCTTTTCTACCCTTCCGTTTCCCAACTAAGAACCGTATGATTGGTGTCAAGTTCTTACAGTGCGGCAATTATTCGTGCTTATTACAGTTCTTAAGAAACATTCTGAACTTAAGTACAATCGCCATATTGAAAGCAAAAGACGTAAACACATGGTTTGCCCTAATACCTACTACAAATCACAGTTCTCACATAAACATTATTGTTTCTTGGGTGGGTACCTGTACAACAAAAGAAATAAAAAATTGGCAATTTATAGCTTGAATAGATATCAGCTTAAGAAATCAGTGCAACAATGGCTTCTCAAACTAGATTATGAATCTACTGAGAACCTATTTGTTATACCATTCTAACCGTGATCCTAAACTGACCTGATTTGGAAACCGCACTCAAAATCTCAATACCTGTTTATCAAAAACCTAGACTTGTATACCTATTGCATTTATTTTTGTATTTATTTAATATTCACAGTCTCCATTACACCTACTTGCCTATGGCAGAAGTTATCTCTATAATCCGATCCCAAGACTGACACTCGTAGGGTAGGCAAGTGGGTGGGTGGCTTATACAGAAGTCAAATAGTAGTTCTTCATTACACTCAACTTTCAATAATTAATGTATTCACTCAACAGTTCTATCAACACGCACAATCTCGCACACATACACACACCCCAAACCCACATACACACACACATACACACCCCCACACACTCACACACACACGCACTTACACACACACACAAACACACACAAACGCGCACACGCTCACGCATTCACCCGCACACATGTTCAATCGAAAATAGTTTTCTATGTGTACGTTATTTAACTTGTCAAGTTACATGTCAGGTACCAATCCAACTTTTTGCCTACCTTCTTTGTAATAACAACGGGGTGAGAGCCTGGTGACTTGTCACCCAGATTTATAGACTACGGTCTATAAATTTTAGACGAGCTCCAGTCTCTCACATATAGGTTTTGACTCCCTAGAATAAGTATAACTATATTTTATCTGTAAATGTACCTACTTATATGTGAGAGTGAAATAAACAAATATTATTATTATTATTATTATTGTATGTCTTACGTTCCGTAATCACGGGCAATTAAGTCCCGGACCTTTGGAAGGCGTGCATGGGGTCGAAGCCAACATGTAGAGGACAGTTCAAAAGACAAGTTAATCTAAATGTAAGGGATACACAAATGGCGGATACCATCTCCGAGCGTACAACATGATACACACGGGGATGGTCCCCGCCATTTGTGTAAAGACTATTGGAGTACGGCGCTATGGCCGCGATGGAAAAATAAGGTCTTGGGCTATGGAGGTGAAAGTTGGATGGATGGATACTGGGCTATGGGAGGAGACTAACGGACGCCTGCCATGACAACTAGTCTCAAAATTGTAAATAGGGCAGGCGGTGACTCGCCGACTCGTCGAGTGGGCCCCATAAAACGGCCGCACGCACAAAGTGCGACAATGGGGCAACATCTCATTGAGCGGCTGAAGGTTGTCGAGAGGTGCGGCTCCGGTTTCACCATCGCGGGGTTTACCCCCGTGAGCGGGTTTCCCCGTTATTACGCCATTACGTGCAATACACTTCCAACCTGGAGCATAGGTTCTGCTCTTGCGATTCCACTCTGGACGGCCAATTAAGGCAAGCCAGAGGTAGGGGGGTGTGTTACTGTATGTGTGGGTGTGGGGGTGTGTGTGTGGGTGTGTGTGTGTGTAAGCGCATATGTCTGTATGGTCCCCCTGGATAGGGGTCCGCGGTGTCGCCACTCACCGTCAGCTCGCCACAAGCTGCCCCCGCGGGGTTATTATTATTATTATTACTAAATATAAAGCGCATAGACAAAAATAGAAACATTGATATACGAAAGAAGACCAAGGCTATAGATGCTCTAAAACACTGCCAGAAAATGAAATGGAAATGGGCAGGCCATGTCGCGCGTATGAGTCAAGAAAAATGGACTAAAAAAGTAACAATGTGGACCGGACCACCTGGAAAACGAGCAAGAGGTAGACCGCTAGAACGATGGGCAGATGAAATTAAAGAAATAGCAGGAGAAAACTGGATCAATATAGCAAAAGATAGAGAAACTTGGAATGAATTGGAGGAGGCCTATACTCTTGGAGAGGTCCTTAATAACTAGAAAAGAAAAAATTTAATAAATATGTATATGAAAATTGTATAATGGACATTTAAGATAAAAGTGATAAAATATTATGAATTGTATTGCATGTGAAAATTGATAATTACCTACCTGTAATAATTTCAAATGTACTTATTATAAACTTTATAAATTATTCAAATTATATAATGATTTGTGAAATATTGGAGTGTGTAATGTGCATGCAATTTATTAAAATAATTCTGTAATAATAGTTATTAAGGAAATAAATGGCTTAAATAATAATAATAATAATCGTGTGGGCAGAGCCCTGGTGTCAGAGTTTTTTTAGACCGCCTAGTACGGCCTCTGACGTGGTTTTTATGTAACGACTATTACCAGAGATAGTAACCGGGACCAACGGCTTAACATGCCATCCGAAGCACGGAATCATCTTTCTTTACAGACAATCAAGTCTGCAATGTCTTAACCAACTGGGGAAAAAAAGCACAAAGTGACATTTCACTAGGTGTCCTGTGGGAATCGAACCTTCGACCTCCGTGTCGAGAGCCCAATGCTCTTAACCATTAGACCACGGAGGCAGTTTTATAATAGTATAGATTAGTTTGGGGGACTTGAACGTGATGTGATGGTGGAAGAAATACACAATACAATGAAAATAATGATTTCTTTTTTGTTTATTGTAATAAATTACAAACTAAGGGCACAGGTCCGGCACTTCAACAACGTTTTAGATTTGACATGATGACGTTTGCACATGCGCACTTTGCAAAAATTGTGCATGACATATGTGTAGGGTTGACTTAACACGCATCGTATGAACTACATTATACATTTCGTAACTTTTTATAGTTCATTCTGTTATTAAAAATAGTTTTTAAGCTAAAGAATCACAGAAAATGTGAATTTAGCGTTATTTTCCAACGTTTATTTTTATTGTGTGGAGAAAAATAAAATATATTTTATGTAGTCAAATCCAACGGGTGCGCGCGTCTGACTGCATTCCCTTGCTCGGCTTCCCTCAAGTTACCACAGAGAGTGTGAGGGGAGGTGAGGTATCTGAAGTCAGAGGGGGGCGGGGAGTGGCCGTTCTGTATGTAGAACTATATACTATTACCTATTCTGTGCTAAGGGGCTGTTTTTGGGGCTCCGGAGACTCTTCTGTGGTCAGATCTAGTAGTAAAGATTCGTCGAATTCATCTCCTTCATGCGTCTCATCCATTGCTAAGGGAGTGGTATTCAGGCAGGTTTTCCCCTTACAAACATTGCAGAGAGCAGATCATTTCAACACTGCTCTCTAGCAGGAGCATTTCCTTCCTCCGCAGTCCGCAACCTTTCTGGCACTTGCATGATAGGAATTTCAGAAGGGTTAGTGGTGGATTGAGGTCACTGGTGTCAGCCCCTGCCACCTCCTTGGTCACCCCAAGTTAGTGGGCTCTTTCTCTACTCCCAACCACTTCTGCACTTAGTGGTAGATTCTTTATGAATGTGAGGCCTCTTCGGTGGGGGTATAAGAGCGGGGCGGGCTTACTGAATGACTCCGGAACGGAGTTGGTAGATAATGAAATGATAAAATTCTGTTCGCCCACGGGCCGCATCAGGAAGCTTAAAATTTGATAGAGCCGCAAGAAAATGTAGTGAGAAGTCTCATGCATGTTTGACATTCCTGCTTTTAAAAATATCTAATTTATAAATGTAATGTTATTTTTATAATATTAAATAGATAACTGCGCAGTATTAATAAGAATTGACAATAGAAGCTCCATTTCTAAAAAAATGAATTTCCTTAATTTTTCGTTAATGTTGGCTCTACAAGATTCAAAATATACATAGATTAAAGCTAAATAACTGTTTTACAATTTCATTTCTCATAATTTTCCTCATAGAATAAGTATTTTAGCCGGTATCCTGTTCGAAAGACGCATAAAACTTCAATTTTGAACTTTTTGGGAAAAATTGCAAATGTTTGAAGTATTGTATCTCAAGACTTACTAAATTTACAGAGCTGAAATTAAATTCAAATGACAGAAAATTTTATCTTCTTTAAAAACGTAGGGAATAATTTTTATGTAAGATGCACCGTTTAGAAGTTATAAACTTATAAGTCAACCCCTGAAAAAAGTCAGAAAATTTCGAGGTTTTTCGAGCACCGCTCGGTTAGCACAAGTCTTTCGAAGCTGCAAAATTGGTGTTATACTACTGGTATGTACCCTAACAACATCCCAAAAAATCAGCTCCGTGCAATTTATTGCGACCTGACGCCATTTTTATGTCTACGGTTACTGGCGTAATACTATGTAGTGATTTAATATTTTCAGTTTTATTACTACAGTATTTAAATTTGGATACTGGGCAGAAGTGGTCCAAAAGCCCCACCTAAGTGACATACTACGTTTGAAAGGGGGTTTAATGTAGATAATTTTTTTATATGTGGCATCAATATCTTTTCGAGAGAAAAAAAGATACAGGGTGTTTTGTGTAGCCGTTTTTCATACTAATGATAGCATTAAGCCGTTATTTATATCTGTTGCTTGAATTCCTTGTGTAATGTGGATAGTATTATTGTTTTTCATTATTATTAATGTAAGCCGCTTGGGTGCCATGTCCGTTTGGGTATCCTCTAACTACCCCTACCGGTGTCATAGCGGGGGGCACTTGGACCTGTGGCCATACATTTTTGCCCAGTGTCCTTTATTTGAATGTAACGCGTTTAATGAGACACAGTGTATGGTGGGTACCTCTCCTCCTCTTCCTGGCGGAGGGCGCCGCGTCCAGAGGCAGGGGCTCGTCGGAGTCGTAGAACGAGGTGACGCGGTGCGGCGTGACGGCGACGCGGTTCAGGTTGGGGTACCTGGTGCCCGGGTCTATGGTGTACCCCCCGAAGTCGCGGTGCAAGTTCTCGGGTGTCGTTTGAGCTGCAAAGAGAATGTGAAGACCCATTTGAAGAACGCTAATAAAGTGTGCTGACGATCTGCCACAGTTCAAATATTGTAGTTTTTTATATAAATACTAGCTTTTGCCCGCGACTCCGTCTGCGTAGAACTTAAAAAAGTATCCTATGTGTTAATCCAGAACATATTCAATCTGTATGCCAAATTTCATCCAAATCCATTCAGTAGTTTTTACGTGAAGAGTAACAAACATCCACCCATCCATCCATCCATCCATACTTACAAACTTTCGCGTTTATAATATTAGTAGGATAACTATAGTAATCCTATCCAGTCGATGATACACCTGCTGGAATGTTCCTTATGTTCACCTGCACGAGAGAGGATCTAAATAAAGCTACACTGGATTATGTCAGGCTCGCCTAATACCTGGCGAATAAAATATAGGAACGCTGATAGGAACACATTCATAGATAAACTTTCAAACAAGTTTTGGTTTTGAAAGCTTATGTTTAGACTTAAAATCTAGTATATCATTTAACTCGCTAGGATGACGGGAACCGGTGCGAACGAAGTTCCGGGCAAAAGTTAGTAAATAGTATAGCTCACCAAGCAGCCTGTATATGGACTCCCTTTCAGCGATGACCTCGAGCGGGTGCGGGGCCGGGCTCTGGCCCCAGGAGCGCACGGCCCAGCCCGCGTCCAGCGCGGAGAGGAACCCGCGCGCGCAGCCCGACCCCGTCGGCCAGAACGGCTCGAGCAGACTGTCGCCCACCAGCTGGCAGAGCAGCCGCCGCCCGTGGCGCTCGTACACCTGCCCACCATTTGTGTTCATTACAACAAAGTGTTATAAGCATATTCATGACACCTCCCATTTGAGATTTAGAGCGACGGTTGCGCGTTTTGGAGAGAGGTACACAACCATGGGGATTCGGGTTCGAATCCACACGGACGAAACCGGCATGTACGCTGAAGAGGAAATTCTGATGCTTATGTGAAGTCCACCAATCCGCAAGGGGCACGCGTGGTGGACTGACGGGATTACACGCTGCACGTCACAACGAAGTTCGTCATGTACGCAATTACTGCCTTGATTTTGAGAGCCGGTTTTAGAGATTTAATTTTACTTTTTAAAGCTATTTGAACTGTCAAATCTTTCTAATACACTAAAAATATACAAGATTAATTACCATCTAAACTATTATAAAACTGTAACAGGAGTGTGTCTGTACATTGATGATATTTACAAAAAAAAGATTACGATATGATTTTTAGATGTCCCTGATTCCAAATCTCCAATTTTTGGATTTTTTGTCTGTCTGTTTGTTTGTTTGTTTGTTTGTTCGTTTGGGTGTTTGTTTGTTCGAGTATCACGCAAAAACTACTGAACCGATTTTGATGAAACTTTTTTTGTTTGATAGCTTATCATCTGACTTAAAATCTGGTATATAATTTATGCGAACGAAGTCGCGGGTAAAAGCTCGTTTAACATAAAATTAAAGGTTTTACGGCTCAAACATTTTCAGAAAGTAATTCTTGTAAAACGTCTGTCAAAATCACGGAGCTTTCTTGAACGCGCGCACATAAGAACCCTCCCTGAGGATAAGGCCCTGCAGTGGGACCTATATGCTGATGATGATGATGAACAAAACCCCTGCAAGGCACTAATCGTCAGCTGTAACGCATCAGTGCAGTGTTCACATTGTAAACCGTTCACTCACCATGCTAGCATTCTCGGCGGCGTACATGGATGTGAAGTCGAAGAGCGCCACGTCGGGCTCCCCGTAGTGGTTGAGAGCGAAGTCCCGCAGCGGCAGGCGGCCGTCGGTGGAGAACCTGGCCGCTTCCTGAGCGTAACGCATCAGAGCGGCCCGGTCCACGTTGTCGACGCTCAGCAGTCGAGATACCTCATTGTAGTCCTGGGGGAGCGGGGTTTGGGAAATGAGAAAATAGTTATTTGTTATGCAAGGCTGCAAAGTTGCTTTTTGGCGCGAGTACTTACTTGTATTGAAACCTGAGCGTCGCGAGGATTTCAAAGGTACGAGACGCAGAATAACTTTGCTGCCGAGCGAAACACACAATTTTTCACCTCACTACAGCGAGGAAAATGTCACTGCGCCAAACTCAATTTTAGAATAATCGCTGGCCAGCACGTAGAAAGAATGAAAAAAAACTTATTTAGGCTGTGTTTCTTTATTGAATAGACAGGTTCTAATTTTAAAAACTCTTTCCACGCTAGCGGATAAAATTCACTTTTGCACTCAGATTTCGAATGACAAACAGAATCTTTCCGAGCTTGTGAGGTGAAAAATATATTAACGCGTTCTTACCGCGATTATATATTTTTCTCAGGTACATAATTATTTTGATGAGTTATGTATGGGCACATCTGTCATCGAAAAACAAAATTATAAAAGACTAGGACCAACTTAGAAAGGAGTCTCATAACGAAAATTGTGTATTCTTATGTTAGTCTTTTCCTTATCTCGGGACACAAGTGTCCCGGACCTTTGGAAGATGTGCGTGGGGCCAAAACCAACACAAAGAGGCCCGGACAATTGACATTTGATCTAAAAGGTAATGTGACATTATTATTATTTAGCTGGGCTATTGCAAGCAAGGTTCGTTATGTAACACTATGACCATTGCTGGTTTATCGTGTTTGCTCCAAGCTCACCCATATTTTACACATACCTTGATAATGACTAATGACTAATGATATTTTCTTGTCATATCAATATAATTATTTTCGCGTAAGTAACGTCAATCACTATACATCATTCTCTTGCCCATTTCTTATTATTTGCGTCATCCTCTGCGTAATATAGTTCAATGGCGTACAGAATATTATAAGAAACGGAAGCTCCCAATAAGCCGTCACCATAGAATACATAGAATCGTCGGTTTAATATTCACAAATGTTACTAACGTTCAGCAGTACTCCCTTGTCGAGCAGGCTGTGCTTTTTGGCCGTCATCACGAAGTAGTGCGTGTCGTCCTTGTAGTAAACTATGTTCTCGAGGTCGATGCCCGTCACTTCGTACAGCTCCTTGAAGAACTTCTGGTTGAATATGAACGCTACGCCGCTTATTTCCGGCACCTGAAAAGTTATCTTCTATCTTTATAAATGTTACATAAAAACATACAAAAACAAAATAAGGATCAGTAGGGTATTGTGTATTTTTTCGATTATATTGTTTACAAGATCGGTAACGTTTTATGATTGTAGTAGACAAGTTTTAAGGTATTATTTTGTTACTGTGATCGTAACTTTGGAGATTAATTTACTAAATATTAAGAAGCAGGATGACACCATTCCGAATGAATCGGACAGTTACACAATAAGACCCCTGATTAGAAATAGGTACCTAATACTGGTAGCCAGCCCACCTAGTAAGGCAGTTAAATAAATTAGTTAATTTATTTGACGAACGTAGCAACTTTACAACAACAATAACAACTTCGTCCGACTCTTATCTACACTATTATAAAACTGAAAATTTAAAAAAAAAAAAATTCTCAGTTTGTGTGTTTGAACGCGCATCACGCAAAAACTACTGAACCGATTTTGATTAAACTTTTTTTGTTTAATAGCTTATGATCTGACTTAAAATCTGGTATATAATTTATGCGGACGAAGTCGCGGGTTAACGCTAGTTATGGATAAAAATAAAAGTAATAGTGCTCAATGAAACATACGGAGGCCTCCTGCTCGGAGTGTCTATTGATGAAGTTGGCAGTGATGGCCATGGCCAGCTTTCCCCTGAACTCCTTCCTCTTGAAGCCTCGCAGCGTGTTGCGCTTGCCGTCCGCCCCGAGGAGAGCGTCGAACTCATACTGGGACACCGGGTGGTCGGCCGGGGAGACCCGCGCGCGCCAACCTAATGCTGCAACGAGTTACACGTACATATAGGGACATTCTTAATAATACTGACGGCTTTTAATATTATAACACTTTATTGTACACACGCACGGCGACACATCAAGCTATACAAAACCAACATAAGCTGGCCAGGCGTAGGGTGAGTAACGTATAACGTCGCCAGCTTATTTTGGCCAGCTTATATAGCTTGATGTATCGCCGTGTGTACTGTACACACAGACATAATAATCCACATACTTAAGAAATCGTGTACAAAGAGCGAGCTTATCTCTGAAGAGATTTCTTCCAGAAAAGAGACAGTTAACAGTTTTTAAGAAGATGATGAAGAACTTTAAGGTCACTTTGTCTATGGGACCAATGTCGAAATCGCGAAAAAGAAATCAGCTATTTCATACACTGCAAACTTACTCGACCAAAATGTATGGGATAACAGATATTATTTTGCGATTACGATGTTAGCCTCATAGAAAAATGGTTCACTTTGACGGTTTGATCATATCTTAAAAAACCGGTCAGTGTATTAAGAAGAAGGATTTTCTGTTACACCCTGTATAGTTGCAACTTACTTTCAGAGTTCTCAGAGACGGACGGTTCCAGTAACTCTTCGAAGCCGACTCCTTCGTGAAACTCCGCACCTAGCAACAACGCCACCTGTCAAACAAACAACGACATTTCAGGACCATGTCTACACTATCAGTGTAAAGTGGATATTCGTGTATAATTTTTTAAACCAGGGTGGGTAATAGTGTGTGATAGGATCTTAGCTGACAAGCCACAGTTGGATTTAAAAGAAGAACGACGAAATGTTGCCATTAAGTTCCCAGACGCACGGCGATAAGTTAAAATTCCGCGAGCCCTGTCATGTCTTTGCTCACTCACAAATAAACTCGATCACAGATGTAAGCGTTTGACTGAGTGCGTAATTAACACGCGTTTGTAAAATACATTTTACCGAGTGTCTGCGCTGTGTATAACATAGGGTCTATACTACAATGCTTGACATATCGAACAGGTGCCTCAGATCATCAAACTGAACAATTTTTACTATGGGACCAACATTGAAATCGAAAAAAAATATCAGCTGTTTCAATACATTTTGGCAGAGTTGACATCTTCTATAGAACAGCTGATTTTTTTCAATGTTGACTCCATCGTAATCATTTTACAGTTTGATGGTCTGAAGCACCCTGTTCGATACAACGATCTGTATAATCCATGGCGGTAGCTTCTGCTAAGAAAAAGTAATTTAAGTATAATATAAAAATCTCACCTTCATCAATATGCACTGTAGCTGCCTAATACTGATATGATCTATGGAGCCTGCGCAGAACTTTCCGAAGAACTTCTTAGCGCCGAGCGCGCGCAAGTCTTGGATCACGAACGGCCAGAGATGTAGCACGTTGTTACGGGATATCCGATCGCGCTTCTCTATTATTACCTGTTAAACATAGGGTTACAAAATTATATTACAAGTAGAATGGAATTGGGGAGTTGACTACATAAAATATATTTTAGTTTTAACTGCTCAGTAAATAAACCGTTTGAAAATAACGCAAAACTCACATTTTCAGTAATTCTGTTGCTTGAATACTATTTTTAATAACTGGATAAACTATAAAAAGTATCAAAACGACGACGAAAAACAATGACGTCACTCTCCAAATTTTAGTACAATATTTCATACAAAGCACGCGTTTTGACGTTTGATAAAGAGTTGTTAATTTGACTAGTTGGAAACTCGCGGATTAGCAGAAATATATTTAATGCCAATTTATAATATTACGAAACTGATTAATCTACTAATCAAACTTAAATAATCGCATCATCATAAGTTCAAATCAAAACAGACATAGATAGGTACGTAAATTAAAATTAGAAAAAAATAGGATGGCTCTCAGCGTATACTAACAACCTGCTAACAACAGACACAAGGTCTGGTTGTGCAGCGCTATGTTGCAGGCTACCCTGACTCTTGACAGATTTTGGGTTAGAGTTTAGACTGGGAGGGTCTTGTTATGTGTAGGTATCCGTCCGTTTGTGGGGGTATATATATGTAGTAGTACAACCATAGAGTAAGAATTGCACCAGCCCCAAGTAATGGGATAAAAAGATAAAACTATAAAATAAGAAGTACTTATACTATGTATCGTAATGATTATAGTTTGACAATTTAGTGCGCGACTGTCCCGTGGAGCACAGACGTAGGGGGAGACGAGGTAGCAAATGCGGCGATCATAAGTAGTGGAGATTCTTCTGTAGAAGTTATTTTTGATGACTTTTTTTTTTGTCTTTATCCCCCTCGGGGAATATAGTCGTGAGCATATGCTTATGCTATGCTTATGCTAATCATCAGCCTACCGACGTCATCATTCATCCCGAGAGCTCTTCGAAATAAGAATGAAAGGGACAGACCATTAACCACAGTCACAGCGCGGACACTGCATACAAAATATTGAATTTGACAAGATGACGTCAGTACATGCGAAACCAAAGAAATTGAACCTTAAGTCTTCTTCTTAGGTAACGAGTAACCAGTGCGAAGTAACCAGAGAGCGATAGAGGGGGTGAGGTAAAAAGTTGGTGGGAGGAAGGGAGTATCCGTACTGTATCTAGTAATAGATACTCTTTCTTATACTGTGCCTCAGTATTGCTATTAGCCTTACAGTAGGGCAATGCTTTTGATGGCGGGCGACGCCGCCGCCGGTGTTAGTACTTAGGTTGTCATGCGCAGTCAATCCTGACATCTTCATATCTCAGGATGATCCGCGCCGCTCGCTTTCCCGCTAGACCCCCTCCGTTGCTGCGCAAGTACATCCGTAGCCCTACTGGTGAAGCCAACATCGAAATCGCGAAAAAAAAATCCGCTCTTTCATACAAAACTGCAGTACCGTCTCGACTCAAAATATGTATGGGATGGCAGATTTTTTTTATTTTTTCTCGACGTTGTCTCCATAATGAAAGTTGTTCAGATTGATGGTCTGAAGCACCACCTTAAGTATTACTAGGGTGTTTTGTTACACCCTGTATAACTAAAGCAATGTATGTCACATTAAAAGACATTAGTCTGCGTTGCTTATCTTCAATGATCAAGCCCATTTAGGAACGTATTGTCTACTTCCTATAATGTTCAATTTTCAAAATGTTGTATTCCCCCAAACCTCTACCTACCCCAAGTAACACACGCCTTGAAAATACATATACATTACCACTTTAGCGCCAAGGAGCTGGCACTCGATGGCGGCGCGCAGCCCGCAGGGTCCGGCGCCGATGATGAGCACCTTGCCCGCGGCGCAGGCGCGGCCTTTGGCATAAACCTTGTGGTTGGCGCGCGCGTCGAACTTCTTGAACAGAGCCTGCGCCTTCCATGAGCTCACCAGTTTTGCCTGCATGCAATTAATGTACGGGAACAAATCAGTTTTTTTTATTAAAAGTAATATCACATAGAATTCCACAACACGCATCTTTTAAATAAAACAAAATATACTCGTACACACGGCGACACATCAGGTTACGCACCCTATATACTGTGGCATGGAGGTCGGTTATACTACTACTGGCTGGTTTTGGATTCGAATTTGAAACGCGCATCCCTAGGCTCGTTGTTCGTTTATTTTTCATTCATAAGACGATCGAGAGCAAAGCGAGTGCAAAAGATACAAAGTCCAATAAAATCCAAATAATCTGGATTAATTCGTTTTATTTTGCCCATCTGGCTGCGCCTTCACGCTGGCTTGCGAGAGGTACCGGGATCGATACCCGGCGCCTCCACCAAATATAGCACAACCGACGGAGGTCGGTTGGGCATTGGGATGTAGCATGGAGATGCTACATCACCCATAACTACACTACGTACAAAACACAAAATAGTGCGGTAGAGAGCCTGCATAGACGCGGCTGCCGGCGCGGGCGCAGCGTGCTGTGAGACGAAACAACAACAACATACCGCACCCTCTCGCACGATTCGCAGCGTTCAACTTCTAATAGTTCAAAGTCCAAACAGGGTAACTGACCTGTCGCCGTGTGTACATAGTTATACAAAGTACAATTTCAAAATTCAATATTAAATTACATAGTGTACCAATGTCAAGAACATTTGGGGAGAACCAAAGGATTAATGACATAAAGAGCATAACAGTACAACTTGGACACTACATACAAAGCTCGCATTGATAAGAGATATGCGATACAGTGTGAGTGAGAATGGTAAACGAAACTAATGGGAGCAGGGAGTGTCCGTACTGTACTTATTGTTAAAGGCAAGTCTCACTAGTTCCGCAACGACTCTTCCACTTAATAATACTACGAGTAGCTGACCCGACAGACGTTGTTCTGTCTAAAAACCTTATTCCAACTTTTACAAACATTAGCCCAAGTGATGCGCACGAACAGCATTTAATGTTTATTTAATTAAAAGATTCGCTTTAGCTGGCACTTCGCAAGCGCGCAATCCGTCCTAAAAAAGGGCTCAGCACAGGCCTACCTTCAAGGAGGATGTATTGACATTAGACCACGACGCTTGCCCAATGCACATTGGTAAAATTCAACATCTAAAGTAATTAAAAGCACAGGCCTACCTTCAAGGAGGATGTATTGACATTAGACCACGACGCTTGCCCAATGCACATTGGTAAAATTCAACATCTAAAGTAATTAAAACTAGGACGAAGACTATAAGAAACGAGCTTTTACCCGCGACTTCGTCCGCATAAATTATATACCAGATTTTAAGTCAGATGTTACGCTACCAAACAAAAAAAGTTTCATCAAAACCGGTTCAGTAGTTTTTGCGTGATACTCGAACAAACAAACACCCAAACAAACAAACAAACTAAATTCTTTTTTCAAATTTACAGTTTTATAATAGTCAAGATATTCACGATTCGTGAAATGTAAACACAATAGTCAACTACAGCATAAGTTGTTTTTCAAACAGCAGACATGCATAAATAACAAAGTAAATACAAGCTGTTGAACAACTTTTCTAAATATGGGCATGATTAACTCGTCAATGATGTCATATAATCATAGGTGTGTATAATACATAGATAACAAAATTACACCAGCCAGCCTCCTACCCATTCAATGTTATGGAAAATTGTATTTCTTTTTACATGCTTATAACTTAAGTAAGGTATGGTATAAGTTATAACGACCAATAAAAACGAAGACCAATAAAGATGAATAAGAAGGGAGGATAAGGTATATTGTGAAGACACCTAAAATTTTACTGATGATGATGTTGATGAGTAGCTAGTAGCTAGCTAGCTAGCTCATAGCTACTCGAATGTAATCGTAAAAGAACATTTTGTTTCAAAAGTCGAAGTCTTTTATGCCTAAAATACCATTACAAGGTGTTACAAAAGTAAAAATAAACATTTAACACTTTTAAGGGGGTCGTTTAAAGCATCAAACTGAACAACTTTCACTATGGGACCAACATCGAAATCGCGAAATAAGAATCAACTTTTCCGATACATTCAACTCGAGTAGATTTGTAGTTTAGTATGGAACATCAGATTTCTTTTTCGCGATTTCGATATCGGTCCCATAGTGAAAGTTGTTTAGTTGGATGGTCTAAACCACCCCCATAAATGTTTATTTGTATTTTTGTAACACCTTGTATACATATTTGAGCTTGAAGTAATTCTCAATTTCGGAAAGAGCTAAACAAAAGATGATACGATATGAGGCCTGCGCGAATTCAGCGCATTGGTTATAAATGTCTTTATAAATATCATTGACTAATACATTGAAAATGAACTCGCTACGTCGCCAATGAAAGAATCGTATCTACATAATCCGAAAACTAACCTATATTTTCCAGGGCATTGAAAAGCTTTGAATTTGATTTGGTGTCGAGTTACTAAAAGACCTGCAGACGCTTAAAAGGCCTTTTATCGCTCAGTAGCGTCCTCATCACAAAATTTATATTCAATCAAGAGAAAGAAAGCCAAAATAATAAAAAACGGTAACACCAACTTACTACAAAACCATAGAAGCTACTTTTGTAGGTTTATTATAGGTTTAAACATACCAGTTTCTAATCTATCTAATAGTGATTGAATTGAATCTAAATAAATAGTGATTGTATATTTTACTAGAGTTTGGCCGCGAGTTAGTCCGCTCAAATTATACAACAGATTTTAATTCAAATCATAAGCTATAAATTAAAAAAAAACTAAATCGGTTCATAAGTGTTTGCGTGATGCGGTTACAAACAAAAACGTACAGTTTTATTAACCGACTTCAAAAAAGGAGGAGGTTTCTCAATTCGACCGTATATATATATATATATTTTTTTTTATGTGTGTTCGCGGATAACTTCGTCGTTTATGAACCGATTTCGATGATTCTTTTTTTGTTGGAAAGGAGATATCCCAAGTGAGGTCCCATGATAAGGAAACCAGGATCTGATGATGGATCCCAGAGATATCGAGGGGAACCTTCGAAAATCGTAGTGCCGACTAGTGCGTTTGTTAATTTAAAGCACTACTATTAAATCGAACTAATGAATTTGCCACTGAAAATTGTGAAATAAGCAAAATTTTAACAAAAAAATTAAAACCGCCTTCAAAAAACTAAAAAGTTAAAAAATAATATTGCAGCCGATGACTTTCCCGTTCGCATCATAAGAACATTAATTTGTTTTATAGAAGTCGGTGTCAAGCCAAGCCAAAAAATGCAAGCCCTGTCGCGAATCGTACCGGCTTGACAGCGACTTCAATAGAACAAATTAATGTTATTATGATGCGAACGGGAAAGTCATCGGCTGCAATATTATTTTTTAACTTTTTAGTTTTTTGAAGGCGGTTTTAATTTTTTTGTTAAAATTTTAATAGTACGAGTTTACCCACTACTTCGTCCGCATAAATTATATACCAGATTTTAAGTCAGATGATAAGCTATCAAACAAAATAAGTTTCATAAAAATCGGTTCAGTAGTTTTTGCGTGACACTCGAAGAAACAAACACCCAAACAAACAAACAAATAAACAAACAAACAAACAAACAGACAGACAAAAAATCCAAAAATTGGTGATTTGGAATCAGGGACAGGTAAAAACCAAGTCGTAATTTTTTTTTTTAAATATGTATCTTCAATGTACAGACACACTTCTGTTACAGTTTTATAATAGTTTAGATAGATTATAAAATGGAATGTTTCAAAACCTATAAAAGCTTTTACGCTTTTTTTACTTAGTTGGTCAACGCCTTTTTATTATAGGTCTTTATTGAAAAATCATTTTTTTTTTCAATTTGTATTAATTTACAATTTTTAATGATTATAATTTATAACACTACACCTAAATCTGTCGTGAAAATGGTATTGTTAGTCAAAAAGTATGCGTGTAAAAAAATTCCTTGCTCTATTCATTAGCGAACTAATAAAAACAATCGCATGATTCATCTGTTTATATCATTCTATAAATTACTTTCGCTGACTACAAATTAAAATGTGAGTCACTTTTTTCTACCGTTATCGCCACTTTATCGGCGGAAAAACAATTTTTAATTATGATAAGATTGTGTTCGGACCATAATTAGCGAAATACCGACACTTATATGGTATCATCGGATAATGTGAAAATCTAGGCGCAAATAAATTCACCATTCGCGCTTTTCCATAATTCATAAAACAGAGTTGTTGAGCTATCGTATTAGAAATGCGATGAGTAGAAATTATACAGGGTGAAATTGATATCATTAGCATCCTTTTAAACTAAGAGTCTACCCATCAAACTGAACAACTTTCAGTACGGGAGCAAACCGATCGGAGCAACTAAAAAATCAGCTGTCCCCCATATATACATTTTTTTTATAATGACGATTTTTTAGGAGGATGATCAGACCATTAAACTGAACAATTTTTTCTAAGGGACCAATATCGAAATCTGCTCTCCCATACATTCGGGTCGAATAGCGCGATGTTAGTCCCTAAGTTGTTCAGTTCGATGGCCATTTATTATACTCTTAAAAAACCGTCAGCATATTAAAAAGGACCCTATACTATGCTCACTGATTTGCAATGCAGGCGCATCTCAAAAGTCATTAAGTGTTAATAGGATGCGTCTCCGTGTCAATGGCTAAAAACATGCATCATGCACTTAGGAGGATGAGGAAACGCTGCAAAAACCATCAAACAGCAATAACGTTCGAAATAATTGTACTCAAGGCCAAGTGGAAGTCATGAAACATATCTAGAACCAGGGTGAATTAACTAGACACCTGGCTCGAGCGACGTTGGTGTAAACAATAACAAATAACAGCAAAAGAATAACTCGAAAATTCTAAAGAACAGGGACACGTGCAACAGTAACTGAGATGCATCGCTACTGGCCTCGCTTTAGAATTTTCAAGTTATTCTTTTACTGATATTTGTTTTTGTTTACACCAACGTCGTTCGAGCCAGGTGTCAAGTTAATTCGCCCTGGTTGTAACGACCATAATCCCACCCACTCAAGGTGGTCACTGGTCAGTAACAGCAGTCGTGGCAAGGCTCACCCTTAGCCAATTTAATGTTTCTGGTTAGAATGACGTGTCAGGTTGATGGGTGGCCAGCCTCCAGCCTTTCGCCTACAAAAATAGCGCATTAGAAACCTTATCCCTTAATCGCCTCTTACGACACCAGTGTGTTTCTTCAGTGCGTTTAAACGCTGCCATTATCTTATTGAAATTGAAAATGTTTATTTTGAATTTTGCATTGAATATGTAGTTAAGCGAGATATAATTATAATGCTATAAGCGAGATTTAATTATAATGCAAAAAATTCAGTCAAGTCATAAAAACTACAGTCAATCAACCACTTATACAATTCTCTAATAATAATATATTTGGCCAAGTTTTTATTCTATATGGTATTTTGTTAAATAGCTATTGAGCTATTGCAGTATATTAATCTTGTTTATAAGAAAAGGTATATAATGACCTTGTTTTTGAAAACAGATCTAGAATTCAGTTATATAAAAAGTATTGTCATTGTATGTCAATACATACAATGAAAATACTTTTTATATAACAAGATTAATATATTTAGTGAGGATAATGACAACATTTTAACGCCCAAAAGAAACGTCCATCCGCCAGAAGAAATAGGATGTTACATTCAAATCCGGAAACGCACGGAAGTTATAAAGTATCGTAATTATTTGTCTAGTTGTATTGTGAACTTCATTGAAACATGGCAAAGTGGAACTGTTAACACAAAGCAATATCGGAAATGACATACAATTCGCACCAGCAAGCAACAGGAAAGTTATTAAATTATGCAGTTATGTGACAAAGAGCAGCCGACTTGCATATACGTATTATAATGTAGCATTTGCATATAGTTTTAGTGCAGTGAGCGGCTTGGAGTCACGTGTATTATATCTATGGAGGCTTAGACAATTTAATAGGGACGAGTTACGCGTGTCATTCTACTAAGAAACATTTCTGCCAATTTTTGCTGAATGTTAAAAATCATGAAAGTAGTCTCGTGTGAACCCCAAACGTTCTAAGTTCAAAATTATTGTTTCGCTATTATAGGCTGTCTCGTTTAGTGATAAGGTATAAAATTGGGTGCACAACATCAATTGATCTTATACCGTGGCAGAGGGGAAATGCTACCGCAAGGCGAGTCCCTATTAAATTGTCTAAGTATGGTTGTGTTTATATTAATTACAATTAGGTACCTACGAGCTTTTACCCGCGACTTCGTCCGCATAAATTATATACCAGATTTTAAGTCAGAGGATAAGCTATCAAACAAAAAAAGTTTCATTAAAATCGGTTCAGTAGCTTTTGCGTGATACTCGAACAAACAAACACCCAAACAAATAAACAAACAAACAAACATACAAACAAACAAACAAACAGACAGACAAAAAATCCAAAAATTGGTGATTTGAAATCAGGGAAAGGTAAAAACCATGTCGTAATTTTTTTTTTTTCAAATATCTTCAATGTACAGACACATTTCTGTTACAATTTTATAATAGTTTAGATATAATTAGTTTTGTGAGTCTGTGCACTACCTTAACTCTTTCGCGGACACTGACCTGATATAGCAGTGATAACAATAAAAGTTCTATTGTGTCTCGTTCAGTGTCCGCGAATGTGTTAAGAACAAAATCTCCATCAGGCCATTGCAGTCGATAGAAAGTATTTTGACTTACGTATTGAGTATATTTATGTCAGAGGTAATCGATTTTACAAATAGACTTGCGAGGTTAAGGGCCTGTTTCACCACTTCTGAATAAAAACTTGATAACATCGTTTGACATAATTATATTTAATACGAAATATGCACACAATTTTAGTTTAGATGAATTCGCTGGATTCTATATTCAAAACATTCAAAATATGCCTGACTACCCCCCTGGGGAATAGAATAGGCGTGAGCACATGCTTTTGTTTATGTAATCGCTTAGCTTTAAATACCTACTTATTACCAAACATAAAAACTAATTTTATAACTATACGAGCTTTTACCCGCGACTTCGTCCGCATAAACTATATACCAGATTTTAAGTCAGATGATAAGTTATCAAACAAAAAAAGTTTCATCAAAATCGGTTCAGTAGTTTTTGCGTGATACTCGAACAAACAAACACCCAAACAAACAAACATACTGTTACGAGCTACGGGTTCCGGGATTGGAGTGAAACGCTAAGTCCAACTTTACAGAGTTTATTTGGGATACACTTACAAACGGTCCACCTCGCAGAGGTTCCCCTACACGGTTCACTTCACCGGGTCCTCCTCGCAGGGATTCTCCGTGCACCACTTACTGTCACTGTTCACAGTCCACTACGTCACTACTGTGACGATACGACACGCGTCACGGCTATGACGTCACGACGTACGACACTATGACGTCACGCACTACACTGACACTATGACGTCACGTACTACACCGACACTATGACGTCACGCACTACACTGACACTTGTCTACTCACTGTTCCACTTAGCACTTTTCTCTTCACTAGTACTTTTCCACTTTTACTTTTCTTCCTTTTGTTTCGCACTGTTCACTGTTAAACCAAGAACTGATCCATCAGTCGGAATTCGCCGCCTTTTATATCCCGCAGAACATTCCGGAATACCCTTTTTCCGATCTTCTTTTCTTTACTCGATTGTTTTCCTCCAGATAGTTCTAACCCCGCCTTCTTTTCTCGAAACCGATCGAAGACACGCCCACTTTTCTGGTTCTTTTCAAATATTCGTGATTTCGCCTCCTTTCTCGAAGTTCCTAGACACGTTCGCCTTTTGGCCCTTTTTAAATATTCCTTCTCTCTCTTCCTTCTAGAACATTTCTAAAAACACTAAAACTAGAAATATTTTTGGCGCGGATCGGATTCGAACCGTCACCCCCCAGTATGGGAGGCGGAACCTTAGACCGTAAGACCACGGCGATTGTTAATACACCCTCCGAATTTTTTAATGCCTTCTTACGTCTAACGTTTGACAGCGTTCGTGACAATACAAACAAACAAACCAACAAACAAACAAACAAACAGACAGACAAAAAATCCAAAAATTGGTGATTTGGAATCAGGGACAGGTAAAAACCATGTCGTAATTTTTTTTGTAAATATCTTCAATGTACAGACACATTTCTGTTACAGTTTTATAATAGTTAAGATTGTTCCATGAGGTAAATAAATCATTTAGAATAGTCAGGAACGCCCATTTTGAATGGCAACTCGCCAAAGAGGTGTGCATTCGAAGAACTGCACCTAACACTTGCTTACGCTTTGCTTACGTTAATTTCATAGCTGAATATCTAACGATGAAGAAAGCTGATTTAACTTGATCAAAGTCCAGTAAAGATTCTAGAATATTAAATTTATAATATTTATGCAATCACTGATAAGTTACAAATAAATTAACCTAAGTATCTTGTCAGAGTCGAATTCTTTTAATCATCATTCGCCTTTTTGACATGATCATAGCACGTAGGCGTAATACCCATAGGTAGTACCGTATTTTAGTAGTACGAGTATAATACTGTAACATAGTGAATTGGGTTATTTGTAAGTGGGATTAAGGGTAAACAACACTACTCCGTAAACCCTAAATAAATCTAAAACACACATGCTTTTAACGCGGCGTGCGATTTCGCAACTGCTACGGTTCATCGCGTTTTTGTCGCAACGCGCCAAGTTCAGTCCCTCCCAGTATTATCATTAGTATACAGGGTGAGTTTCTCTTAAGGGTCAGTATGGGGAAATTCTAAACTATTCTTAGATAAAAACGCTCTTAAGACCCAAATGGCGTTTTAAAAAACAAAAAAAATCTTAATAGGTTCGGAGCTTCGGAGAAATAGTGTTTTTAGAAAAAACAAGTGTTATTTGGATTGTATATCACTATATAAACCAAAAATTATATGGAGACAATAGGTCTAAAGTTGCTAGAAGTTGTTGAAATTAACATTTTATTAAAGATACTTACATTTTAGTATCCAATTGATATGGATAATTGAAATGAAACAAAACCAAAAATCTGCCACTTGGGTTAATCCTACGAAACTAAATTTATCTTTAAATTTTTTAGAAATGTCCTCCACTTTCGCCTAAGTACAGTAGACTTCGGCGAAGCACTCCCCGAGTTTCATTACTCAATGAAATGTATGGTATTGTGTTTATTGTGAAGACGGACTTCAAACCGGGACTGACCGGGAATAGAGCACCACCTCACTGTTTCCACCTGCAGCCTTAAAGAAAAGAACCGATGATACGAATAGTATGAAATAGCATTACAAAAAGTTACCTTGAGTTTGGGGTAGAAGTCCGGCAGACGATTTGGCTTGAGATTGAGTGTGTTGCAGATCTCCCTGTGCAGTGCAAGGATTTGCTTCATGGTGCCGGCCGCGCAGAAATGGTCGAACATTTCGGCGGCGAGCGCGCACTCCGGCGGCGTGGGCTCCACGCGCGCACCCCGGTTCATGTTGAGGGGCTGTCGACAAAAAGCGTTAAAACTCATTTTTCTGCTGAATTTGGGCCTTTAATGTTTTACTTTAAATGTAAAATAGTTTGGCCTTTGGCCTCGGTCTAAACCATTGTCTGAAATTAATTGATTTTTCTATTTTATTTTTTACAACCCCGACACTAGATAGAAAGGCCTCTTAATACTTGAATAGTAGGTACTGCCTCAGAAACAAGATGGTGTCAGCAAACACTCCGGCTGTATCTGCGTCTCTTTCGGATCCTCTAACTTTATCTCTGAAGTGCGGTATCTGAAGTTAGAGAGGGGCAGGGAGTGGCCGTTCTGTTTGTAGTACTCATAGACGAAGAATTTTTCGCTTACGCTGGTAGACAGAATGTCAGTGTAACCGGGTAAGAGATAGCGATAGTCATAAAATCCTATACAATTTATATGAAGTGACATGTCGGAATCAGGTCCACCTGATTCCGACATGTCACTTCATATACGGAGTCAAAAAAGTGGTTACGTGGATAAGGACAGCAATAAGGTAGCGATCTCCTTTTTTAACTAGAGCGAATTTGCTATGTGCATCTCTTATTGGAGTGAATATGACAAGACACGCGTACTTCCTTCTAGTACCTTCTCTATTTACGGTAGTACTATATAAGTACTATTATATATTCTGTGCCTCGTTGTCACCTAAGTAATGACTAGAATTGCATATAGCGGTGCTAAGAGAGAGCTAAGCAACAATGCCAACGCGTCGAGACGATGGAGACAGATAAAATATCGAATTATTCCCGGCACACCGCTTTCCCGTTACGCCGCTTCCCGATACACCGCTTTCCCTTTACACCGCTTCTCTTTACAGTGATTCCCCCTACACCGCTTCTCTTTATAGTGATTCCCCCTACGCCGCTTCTACGTCATGTACAGTTTACGAACGATTTTTTGTGTCTGCTTTTTTCAATCATCACGCATACGACACAGCACAGCACGTCACACATAATAGCCAGTAAAATCAAGAAGACACGCTGTGGAAGTTTGTAAGAGAGATGCAATAGCCATATCCCCCCGTCCATGGAAGATCTTCCCTTTCCTGCACAGCTGAAAATGCATAATGTTTAATTCTATATGATGCTTATGTAGGAGCTAGAAAGCATTGGAGAATGTAATAAAATGATTTCCTAACTAAACAAGCGCACAACAACTTTACTTATATCTTCTGGGTAGTGACGAAAAAGCTCGCCTACTCATCCCAAAGAGACATTCCCCGGTGATCTCAACTCGTTAGCTGCAGTCCGGAAACCTTAATTGACACAATACAAGCAGTCAGCGCCCTCCGACGGCATCATTGGACAATGGCCTGGTGTCGCATGTCGACGAGGTAATTGGTGACACTTGCATTCGTTGTGTGCTATCCGGTACAAATTGCACTAACGACACTTGCGAGGTAAACTATGTTAAGAGGATAGTCCTTCCATTGTTGTGTTACGAGCAACCAATCTTCTTCTTATCGTGTGGGCACCCTGGTGTGTTTTTTCAGACCGCCTTACGGCCCTCTGACGTGGTTTTTATATTACAACTACCACCAGAGATAGTAGTCGGGACCACCGGCTTAACGTGCCATCCGAAGAACGGAATCATTTTTCTTTTCAGACAATCAGGTGATTCAGCCTGCAATGTCCTGGGGAAAAACCAACCAACCAACTGGGGAAAAACGCACAATGTGACAATATCACTAGGTGTCCCCCAGGGGATTCGAACTCACGACCTCCGTGGCGAGAGTTCGATGCTCTTAACCATAAGACCACGGAAGCAGTTAGCAACCAATGACGACCAACGAAGTCAGGTCCTATTTTCAGTCTATAAAATATTTTAAACATGATCTAGATACTCTCGGTGCCTGTGGTTTGGTCAAGTTATATGGAAATGTTTGAACCAGTGTACGTTTGAAACAAAACATTTTAACGAAAATCTGTCAAATCCGTCAAATCACAAAGATTAGTTTAGATCCTGTTCAAAAAATTTCATTGGGTTTCATTGGTAAATATCCAAATACAAAATATAGTATAAGACATGCATACTAAAATTTGAAATTGACAAGATGACGTCAGCACATACAAAACCAAGCGGTAACCAGAGGGCGATATAGGTATTAAAAAGTTGGTGGGAGGAAGGGAGTGTCCGTACTGTATCTAGTAATAGATACTCTTTCTTATACTGTGGTATAAGTAATTTCGTTTATATGGAGCGTGTTAGATGGCATATCCTCTTAAAGCCAAACCTGGTTGTAAACCTGTAATTGAAGGCATTATTTTTCTTTCGGTTAAAATCTGTCATGTAAATGTAAAAATTAAAAAACATTTTTACAAACAAATTAAAAACCGACTTCAGAAGTAAAAAAGTTGAAAATAATATTTCTGCCTATGACTTTTACGTTCGAATCTATAAGAACATTTATTTGTTTTATCGAAGTCGCTGTCAAGCCGGTACGATTCGCGACTGGGCTTGCAGTAATTTTTTGGCTTGACGTAATTTTTTGGCTTGAAACCGACTCCAATAAAACAAATAAATGTTTTTATAGATTCGAACGTAAAAGTCATAGGCAGAAATATTATTTTTAACTTTTTTACTTCTGAAGTCGGTTTTTATTTTTTTTGTCAAAATGTTTTTTAACCGACTTCAAAAAAAGGAGTGGGTTCTCAGTTCGACCGTATATTTTTTTTTTTTTTTTAATGTGTGTTCGCGGATAACTTCGTCGTTTATGTACCGATTTTGATAATTCTTTTTTTGTTGGAAAGGAGATATCCCAAGGGTGGTCCCATGATAAGGAAACCAGGATCTGATGATGGATCCCAGAGAAATCGAGGGGAACCTTCGAAAATCGTAGTGCTGACTAATGCGTTTGTTAATTTGAAGCACTACTGTTAAATCGAACTAATGAATTCACCACTGAAAATTGTGAAATAAACAAAATTTTAACAAAAAATTAAAACCGCCTTCAAAAAAACTAAAAAGTTAAAAATAATATTGCAGCCGATAACTTTTTCGTTCGCATCATAAGAACATTAATTTGTTTTATCGAAGTCGGTGTCAAGCCAAGCCAAAAAACTAATGCAAGCCCTGTCGCGAATCGGCTTGACAGCGACTTCGATAAAACAAATTAATTTTCTTATGATGCGAACGAAAAAGTTATCGGCTGCAATATTATTTTTAACTTTTTAGTTTTTTTGAAGGCGGTTTTAATTTTTTGTTAAAATTTTGTTTTATTTCATAATTTTCAGTGATAAAAATATGTTCGACTCAGATATCAGTTATACACGCAAAGGGTACATTTATAGGAAGCAAATGTTTCAATCGCCGATGATTTTCCGTCAACTTTTGAGGAGTTCTATTGTATAGCTCCGAAGCGCGTCACCAGATGTTCACAAAATTTAAATGGGACCACCTCGGGAGTATACCCTTTTAAACAAAAAAAGATTTTTTTTAAATTGGTTCTCAACTGACGAAAATATCGGTGAACATACATAAAAAAAATACATACAGCCGAACATAGAACCTCCTCCTTTTTTGAAGTCGGTTAAAAATGGGTACTTATTTAGCAACTACTTAGTTAAAGAGTCCGTCTTCTCACAATTATTAGCATATAAAATAAGAATTATTTTTTTGGTACAAATAATGTAATAATTTTCTAAAAATTACTGTCAATTACATGAATATAACATCATGAATAGAATTAAACGATTAGATTCACTATGTGCTACAATAGGTTGGTTTTTCTAACTTTGTTCGGGTTTACAAATATTTGACGTATCGTATAAGACAGAACTGGGCAGTTATGTTCTGAGTTATGTGCACAACACACTTTGTTGCACATGTACACTTTGGTAAGTATCAAATCTAATAGCTTCAACATAAATATCATAATGAAATCATCGATATTATGTCTTCAATAGGGAATTTGCATGAAACATAAAAATACCTTATTATACCTTCTAATATCTTATTTTTTATATGGTTAATTTGAATAGGCCACTGATTTCAACCTAAAACCCTGGGAGTGTCGGTGTGTCCTATTATTTGACAACATTGCGTGCGACCACGACCTTGAATAAACACATCGCGTTAGTCTTTTAAGTAAATAAAACAATTAAAACATTTTCCAGTGAGTCAGCCTGTGAAAATTGACTGTTTCCCTGAACATGCCTTCGGATAACCTTCCTTGCAGTGCAGTGACGGGTAAACCAGTCTTAAAAATGACGTAGGCACCAAGTACCAACTGACATCAGTAGTGCTTATCGACATGGATATGCCTGCATTTAAAATCCGAGCTTTGAATCGTATATTTTTATAAAATGCGTATGTAAGTATCTATAATAACTATATACGAAAAAACTGTGTATAACTTTTTACTATTTATACCAAACATTTGTAACAAAATTTTGGTTGTATTTAAAAAAAAAATCTGTTTTCTGTTCCACTCGTTCAGACTCCCATTTTAAAAACTATAAGCACGAACGCAAAAACCTGAAAAGCCAAAGTCCCTAATGGAAAACAGATCAACAATTCGCAATTTAACATTCATATGATAACACGAACATTGTACTTACGAGTTATTTCGCTTTTATTGCACCCGAAACTGTATATTAAAACGTCTTTAGTCACAGATTATTTAATAGATTTAGTGCTTATGGAAATAAATATGAATTTATGGTAATTAAAATTACATGGTAATTTTAATAACTGTCTTCAGTAACTCAAGGCAGAGTTCATTATGGATTTTAGTAATGTTTACATCATTTACCGTTTGTTATACCTACATATTTTTGCATAAAAACAATGGTCTATTGAACTAATTAAATTAGCTATCGATGCACCGATTAGATAATAGTATTGGATTGGCGGTTATCGATTATTCGTTTTCTTGAAAAGTGCTTGTAATAGGTGTTTGTTAAATATTGAATCGGCACTTCAAGTTATTCCCCTAACTAACCGAACCTAAAGCGCTCTCTGTATCGAATCTAGACGTTCCGCCCTAATTAATTCAATGTCATGATGAGTTTTACTTTTAACAAACTTCAATTTCACGAACTTACGTCATAAATGCATATATTTTTCGTTTATTAGGTCATTTTACATTTTTGGCGTAATAATTTTTGAACGCACTCATTCCTCGAATATTTTTTTCCAATGATTTTTAAGAAATGTTGTGTATCATTTTGAAATTATTCCATTTGAGTTACGATCACATTTACGTAATGCTCAGCATTATCGAAATCAGTAGGTAGGTAGGTTATATACTGTTCATCGATCAAAAGTAGACATAAAATACTTGACAAGTGACAATCCTCGGGGATACGAAACCAGAGTACGAAACCATCTAATTCCAAATGGACTTTTTATGTCGAATCCGTAGAGTTTTTTACCATAAAATAGGCACGCACTCATACAAATCAGAACCGATTCAAGCTACATTTCTTCATTTAGTTTATATGAAAATCACTTATTGCTGAAGCAATATGGCCAAGCATGGTTTTGTCGTGAGCATGTAATAAATTAGTGAGTCGGTCTACTGGTTAACTCGTACACTGCCGTAACCTCGCATCATGTACTTCCACCTACCAGCGTTACTGTATTAATTAATTAAATTGTAACGTTACGAAACTTCCTAGTCTTCCTACAACCAATTATTTCTGCACGGCGACGCAACGTTCTTTGTTTCGATGCATCATAAACTGCTCATATACGATGGCCTACTATTGAGTCTTAATCATTCTGACCCGCCAATTCAATTCAAATCAAAATAATTATTATAATAATACAGGGTGTTAGGGTAAACAGTTGCACTATTTTAAGAAGTGATTGTACCTACCCATGATACTGAACAACTTTCCCGAAGAAACCTAAGTACTTATAGGAAATTCGCAAAAAATGTTTTCGACTTTTACTAAACGCAATCAGCTGATCAAACGTTGTTGGTACCTATGAAAAGTGGAACTTTAATTTGATATAGATTTCTTAGGTAAAGTTGTTCAGTATCTTGGGTACAATCACCTCTTTTAAGAAGCATTACTGCATTACTTTAGTAATGCAACTGTTTACCCTAACACCCTGTATATGTAGTCACATTCAGAACTGGCATAGCGGACGTGGGGCGCAAGACAGCTTAGCTGAAGCTCTAGTGGGCCTGGACAGTGGGCTGAACATGTCTGTCGCATGCATTCGGAAAGATGGGTTAAAATCAACACAGACTGGGTTCCACAGAATAGTCGCCGTCGCGGCGGTGAGGCAGACCCAGAAAATGGTGGAGACACATCAACATGGATGCCTTCTTGGAGAGTTGGTCAGTAGTTGCACACAAGCTAGACCTAGAGGATTGGAGAGTAAGAGGCCTTTGCCTAGTAGTGGGACACGGAACAGGCTACGTAAAAAAAAGAAAGGAAAGACACATTTTCTTTAGTCATTTTTGGTGATTCTACCACTGCGTCGGAAGACCTACGGCTGTTACAACATATTGCGTAAAAACATAAACATTATAATATTATGTTGGAGTGTTGTATGACAGAATAGTAGGAAAGTGTTTACATGGTTATGATGTCCGAGGCAACAGAAAATGAAAGTAAGAACTTCAGTTCTATGACAAGAAACTTGAATAGCAATCCGTTCAGCTGGCTCACCAGCCAAGGACGCAAAGACGGCAGCAATATGAGGGGGCCAGCGCCACAGCTCCTCGCTAGAGATGCTCCTAAGCTCGGAATATTGCAATGCATGCAATCAAGCTTAGTTAGGTTTGGAACTTTACCTATATTCGTGTTTTAATCGTTTACATCCATAGAGAATTCACACGCTCCCATGTTTACATCGCAATAGAGAATTCACACGCTCCCATGTTTACATCGCAATCATTATATGAGGAGTTTTTGGCGGGATTTGGACAGCTACGTTTGGAGTCCTCATATTTCATCGAATTTTTATTGTTTATAGTGAGTTTTGGTTCGTAAAATCGGTGTTGTTTCGCGTAACAATGTGTTGTGCAAGTGAACAATATACAGTTCAGTGAAATATGATGGTGTATGGGTCGTAAACAGGAAAAGTGTTCCATTCTTTTGTAGCGCGGCAAGCGGTCGGTTCACCTCTTTCCTGTGGATTTCTCTGCGTTTCCTGCGTTTCTCGATTTCCTCCAAAAACTCCAACCGTTGAAACGTCGAACACCAACGTTTTAATTGCTATAAATGATAGTATTTATTGAAGACATCGGTTGTATGGGATATTATAATCTCTTTACCTTGAACTGAACCAAAAAAAAAAACATATGACAACTTGAATAGCAATTACACATAAGTGGTATTAGAAGCTAGAAAAATAGACAGTGAGCCTCATCCCAGTACGACCATTGCTGATTGGCAAATCTTTCCCCTACAGCATTTTATGTGATACGAGCTTTTACCCGCGACTTCGTCCGTATAAATTATATACCAGATTTTAAGTCAGATGATAAGCTATCAAACAAAAAAAGTTTCATCAAAATCGGTTCAGTAGTTTTTGCGTGATACTCGAACAAACAAACACCCAAAACAAACAAACAAACAAACATACAAACAAACAAACAAACAAACAGACCTTAGACTAATTATATCGGGACGCGTAACCACGTGTCATTCTACTAACAAACTTTCTGCCACTTTTTGCGGGGGGCGAGGTAACATGTTATCCGCAACTTTGGATTTTATTCCGTACGAGCTTTTACCCGCGACTTCGTCCGCATAAATTATATACCAGATTTTAAGTCAGATGATAAGCTATCAAACAAAAAAAGTTTCATCAAAATCGGTTCAGTAGTTTTTGCGTGATACTCGAACAAACAAACACCCAAACAAACAAACGAACAAACAAACAAACAAACAAACAGACAGACAAAAAATCCAAAAATTGGTGATTTGGAATCAGGGACAGGTAAAAACCATGTCGTAATTTTTTTTTTGTAAATGTCTTCAATGTACAGACACACTTCTGTTACAGTTTTATAATAGTTTAGATGACTTTAGATTCTAATTTTGAATGTTCAAAATCATGAAAAGTAGTCTCGTGTAAACCCCAAACGTTCTAAGTTCGAAATTATTGTTTCGCAATAATAGGCTGTCTAGTTTAGTGATAAGTTATAAAATTGAATGTTGAATGTGCATGATCATTGCTCTTATACCGTGGCAGAGGGGAAATGCTACCGCCTAAGAAACAGACAGACAAAAAATCCAAAAATTGGTGATTTGGAATCAGGGACAGGTAAAAACCATGTCGTAATTTTTTTTTTGAAAATATCTTCAATGTACAGACACATTTCTGTTACAGTTTTATAATAGTTTAGATATTATAGCTCATGCTGACACGTACCTAAGAAGAAGTAAAATGTAAATACTCTGAATATGCTATTATTTAAATATAGAATATCTATGACTACATCCTCGGAGCATTAGTGCTTATTGCTTGATTTCAAAAACCAAGAAGATATCACATCACTTTGTATTTATTACTGTTTTTTTTATCTAGGGCAGCCAAAAGGCAGCACTTTAAATTTTTAGTTCTGAGGTTTTTTGAGAATAATATAGGTGTACCAATTTATGGAGCCAATAACACTTAATGAGCGATTTTCTTTTCTTTTTAGGGTTCCGTAGTCAACAAGGAATCCTTATAGTTTCGCCATGTCGTCCGTCCGTCTGTCCGTCTGTCTGTCCGCGGCTTAGCTCAGAGACGCTTATTACTAGAAAGCTGTAATTTGGCATGGGTATTATGTATGTATTATACATACATATTAATCACGCCGACAAAGTGGTAAAAAACATTTAAAATATTTTTTTTTTTAGGTTACCTCATATCACATACAGGGTACAAAACATCCTAGTAATATTTAAGGGGCTGCTTCAGACCATCAAACTGAACAACTTTCAGTATGGAGCCAACATCGAAATCGCGAAAAAAAAGGGTTGCCAACTTTTTTTAGACCAAATATAGTATTTCGATCCTTAGTGCCCGAAAAAATATAGTAGATCGGGGAAAAAGAAGAAAAAATATAGTATTTTTCGAATTTGTTAATTTTTGTTTTCTAAAAGGTATTTTTTGCTACTTTTTGGTTTGAATACCAAGTTATTATTTTTAAGGAACAATCATTTCTCTATTTCATATTCGTTATAGAAAATAATGCATCCTGTAAACGCAGAAGTCTCGATGGATTCGATACAGAAATAATATAATTTAAAAAAAATATATAAATCTGACTTTAGGAAATCTTGTCACTTTTCAGTGGTATATTTAGAAGAAAATTGTTGATGGAACAAATGTGATGAAGAGAAAGAAAATTGTTTAAATAATGCTAAGTTATTGGTCATTTTTATTGGACCTCAGTACCAATATATTTAAATTATCTATAAATTATTTGCTCATCAAAATATAGTAGTTTTGCCTACTATATATTTTTCTCAGAATTATAGTAGTAGGGCCCCTAATATAGTAGGATACTATATTATATAGTAGGGTTGGCAACCCTAGTCACGACTCAAATGTAAGGGATGGCAGATTTTTTTTGTTTTTTCCTGACTTTGGCTCCATAGTGAAAGTTGTTCAGACTTATGGTCTGAAGCACCCCCTTAAGTATTACTAGGGTGTTTTGTTACACCCTGTATACGTGAAGTGGGGATGATTTTTTTTTTCTCCTCTATCCAAGTCTGCCAGCTAAACGGTTGTTTCTGGATATGTTAAATAACTGGCCAAGTGCGTGTCGGACCACGCGCAGTAGTAGTTGCCCGTCACAATACCTATAATATGGACTTAGGAGGCTTTTTGTTTTATAAAATTTTCACTTTAAAGCTTGATATTTCGCTAACGGATCCCTAAATCGAAAAATTGTAGACGCAAACCCACGATATTTTTAAAGGACCTATCTAACGATACCCCACACCATGGGGTAGACGAGAAAAAAAAATTTCATCCCCACATCACGTGTAGGGGAGGAACCCTAAAAAAAATATTTTTCAAGATTTTATTTTACCACTTTGTCGGCGTGATTAATATGTATATCTATGCCAAATTACAGCTTTCTAGTACTAAGCGTCTCTGAGCTAAGCCGCGGACAGACGGACAGACGGACGGACATGGCGAAACTATAAGGGTTCGGAACCCTAAAAATTCACGGCAGTAAAGTAGGGCCAATTTAATAGGCCACATTTGACATTTGTCAGTTTGAGCTTCATAGTGAGGTGCCCTGCTTAAGAAGTCTGATTCGATTCAGACTTCAATCATAAATGTGAATTGTATTCAGTTATTATGAAAAGGTACTTATACAACGTGTTAATGAATTAGCGCAAAACCTCATACACCCCAACTGATTTATAACAAAGTAATTAGATTGAAACAAATTTCATTATTTTGATAGTTACAATTTGAAGTTATTCGCATTTTAAGTTTTGAGGAAAAAATGATTTGTTATCATTTCAGCAATGAATGAAAGCGCTAACATGCTTATGGATACATTTTAATAATCTTGTTTTGATAGTATGTAGGGTGAGTGTGCCCGTGCGGTGGGATGATATCGGGTTCAGTAAATTTTAAAGGACAACCGCCGCGGCCGCTCTCCCTTGAAAAAATACCTTAAAATGTATAGAAGTTTTGACTGAAGTCATAAATTATGAGGTTTTATAAAAACGACTCAGATAGTATCATTTATTTTTATTTAACGAGTTATTTAATCATTTATTATTAATAAATTATAAAAAAGCAGCAACCCCAACATGACTGTCAGGCTGAGATTCAGAGACGTTTTTTAAGTCTTAGTTCGGACTCCTGTATGTCAAAATCCATACATTTTGTTTGACCGTAGGGTCGTTAGTTCGAACTATGACTTAAAAAATCGTCTCTGAATCTCAGCCTCAATGTTGTTTAGTAGGAGGTGTTGCAAGCACAATGTTTTTTTTATATAAAAATGATAAAAACTAATAAATCATTATAAAATAAACTAATGCCTGCCTTGAGGGTCCGCGTGGACTCTGAACACGGATCCGATGTCAAATTTGAGAAAAGTGGCCACCATCTTGAACTATTCAGTTCTTGGACAGATTGCTTCAGAAATCTTAAGGACCGCGGACTCTCAGATATCGATTTTGGTAACAATCGGCCCAGAAACTAAAAAGTTTCAAGATAGTGGCCAATTTTCTCAAATCTGAAATCAGATTCATGTTAAGAGATCGCAGAAACCCCTAGATATCCATTTTGGACGCAGTCGGTTGAAAAACAAAAAAGTTCAAGAGGGCGGCCACTTTTCTCAAATCTGACATCGGATTCGTGTTAAGAGATCTCAGAAACCCCTATATATCGATTTTGGAAGCAATCGGTTAAAAAACAAAAATGTTCGATAAATTAGGTATGTAAGTAGGTATCTTATTTTGATCCTTAAACGATTTGTTTACGATATAAAATAATAATGGGCCAGGGATTCGACTGATGATTTTTAAAATAATATTACAGTACCTATAAGTACCTTTTCATAATAACTGAATTGAAGAAATTGAAGTCTGAATCGAATCACTCACTTTTTTATTCAGGTCACCTCACTATGAAGCTGAAACTGAAGTGCGATTTTTGAAAGTCATACGAGCGACTTGGCAGTAGAAAGATGCATAATCTCCATAGTCATTTTGACATTTTCTACTGCAAAGTCGCTCGTATGATTTTCAAAAATCGCACTCGCACAAATGTCAAATGTGGCCTATTAAATTGGCCTTACTTTAGTATATATGTATAACGAAATTAAAAAGAAAACTATCATCGCTAAGTAGGCTTTACAAGTTTACGAGTAATAGACAAAAACTTAAAAAAAAATACTTTTTAGACTTTATTAGCCGTTAAACCGTAGTATAAAACCAAAAGCCCCATTCTATGTCCGTATATTGTGACGGGCAATTACGGAACCCTACTCTGCGCGTGGCCCAACACCAACACGCACTTGGCCGGTTTTTTAACTGACTTCAAAAAAAGAGGTTATCAATTCGATACGTATGTATGTAATATTATTGGAATTGCAAAATATTCACATATGATAATGTATTAGGGCTTCCAAACAAATACAGGGTTGTAAGTGACAGCCTAGCAAATACTGAAACGGTGAACACAGACCATCAAACTTTTAAGAAAATCTTAAGAAAAAATTAAAACCGCCTTCAAAAAACAACGAAAAAGTCATTGGCTGCAATATTATTTTTACTTTTTAATAAAATTTTGTTTATTTATGTAATTTACTTCTTAAAAAACTCAAATGGCATGTTCATCGCTCCATAGAAAAGTGTGCGAGATTATGTCAAAATCATGTCAAGACTGTTCCTAGCTTTTTTAAAGGCCAAGGGGGATCGAGCCTGTACATCCATGTCAGACGTAAACAGTTTAAAATTGTCTATTAAAACCGTATTAATTAATGAAATATTTTCATAAAAGGTGCGTTATCATCTTTTTTAACATCTTTTATTTCTTTATCCATCCATCGATCGATCCCATAGCCATTTATCGATTCCCTAGAAAACCACAGGAAATACGCTCATTATGATTATATCGAATCAAATATAAAAACGAATTCGCGTGCGGAAGGATTTGTCCCAATGTGAAAATAATGCCGTGTATTGAGAACATAAACACGTAAACGTAGCCGTATTATCGCGGGAAAAATATAATTCATCTTGAATTTTATTAATGCTTTCCAAACTCAAAATAGAGAGCGGTGAAAGGAATCTAACAACGGTTTTCAGGTGATTCATTTAATACTTACTTTAAATTGGTATTGTTAATTACTGTAGCTAAACATGAGCTAGACTTAAATTATAAGTTATGCAATAGGTAAGAAGAAACTTATGAACGTTTTTTCGTAAAATAACCAGTGTTACCGTATAACTTTTCTATCATTTACTTAACAAACGTACTAGTACAAGTTTTTATCCTAAACTAAAATAATTTACATAAATGATGCACTTCAATTACCTAGGCTGTCCAAAGATAGGAAAACCTCGAAAATAAAAATATACAAAACATCATTGAAATATCCCACGGTGCGCCGTGCTTCGCGAAGAAATTCCTGAATGGGTAGCATGCCACCGTGATACAGCGCTATCACACCTTCACTCTCTTTCTATTTACGTGCCAACGAACGAGATAAAAGACATGATACAGCCGTATCACGTGTAGCATGCTACGGCTTCGGGGTCGATTCACACCAGAAGAGCATCGAAGAGCATTTGCTCGCAGCGGCAATCTTATCACTAGTGAATAAAAGTCAAATTTATTTGGAGCGATACGGGCAGCACGGTGCCGCGCGCGGCCGCCCCGCGATTGCGACGTGCAAATAAATTAATGTTACCTTTATTCACTAGTGATAAGATTGCCGCTGCGAGGAAATGCTCTTCTAAGCTCTTCTGGTGTGAATCGACCCTAAGGGTTGAGATGAGACACATCTACCGACGGCAACCGACAACGGTCGTCCTATACAAAAATATCATTTAGTATGGGAAGCCGTCCGCCGTCGACGCGGCGGCGTACTTACATATCAAAAACGCCTAAGTAGGTATTAATAATTTTCAAGGTTTTTTGTATTCTTCAAAGTTACGGAGATATATGGTGCATAAGTAATTTTTATCTTATAGTCTAAGCTCCCTATGCATTATTTCTTACCTCTCTCGGTTCCCCATCAGACGCATACTGCAGCGATCGATAATACTTAAGAGCACAGGGATATAGTGGGTTGCCAACCTATATCCTGGAAGAACCATATTTTTTTTCGAGTTTCGTACCTCTGATTTGACCCAAAATTACATCATCTGGTTCCCGATCGAAATGATTACGCATCGAAAGAGACCTCTTTGAAGATCACATCCCGCACGGGTTGCCAGCCCCAATCCTGGAAGGTTCCTCAGTCAGCCATGTTTTATGAAGCCAAAAAATGGGGTCATTTACATCATCTGGTTCCCCGATGAAACTAGTACAGATTAATAGCCCTGGTCGTGCCGTTGATGAATATATAGGGTTGCCTGCTATCAGCCTGGAAGGTGTCCTGGTATGCCACCTCAAACAAACGATCTTAAAATCTTCGACTGAAGGAAAATGCATGTATAGCCGCTAAGATTCAAGGTACGATTAATGCAAACCGTAACATTCTGTGAAAATGTACGCAATGATATTATCGCGCTTCATATATTTTGAAATAATAGGGTAAATGAGCCAATTGTGGCCATTCCTCACTAGTCTGCCTTTTTGGCTTTGAATAAAGGAAAAAATTAATAGAGTCAATTAGGTAAAGGCACAATGAGTGATTGTTAGAGTACTGACCTTATTATATTGCATTTATTTTGATATTTAATTCTAGAGGAATCGGAAACGAAAAAAAGAAAAGTTTTTTTACTTGTAATTTTTTATTTATGTAATTACAAATAATCGCGGAAACAGGGAGCTTGAAGGCGCGTTGCGGAGAGGTATGGACAATCAAGCATCAGGGTCCAGGTTCGAATCTGCACGGACGAGATGCCATGCACCAATGAGATCTACGTAATACCGACTGCTCTCAAAGGAAGGTATCATGAGGAAACCTGCTTACGCTGAAGACGAAATTCTAATGCGTATCTGAAATCAACAAAACTGCATTGGAAACGCGTGGTCGACTGATACTCATACCCCCCTCCTTAGGATTGTGACTTGATGATGATAAATTACAAATAATACAAAATTATTCCTCATCAGAATCTTCTGATACTTGTGTCTACATGAATATCTGATTCATTTCCATTGTCCTCACTAAGTATGTTCTTAACATGTAATGGAGTGGGATCCACTTCATACCACAGCATATCATATTTGTTATTATTTAAGACCCATCCGCATTCAGCGGGATTATGTATACGATTCAAAGAAGACGGTTTGATTTCATTACGCCACATTGACGTCACAAGCGTGCTTTAAGCTTCCAGCATGGCGATTAAAGCATTCAATTTAATGGAAGCTAACGTTGAATACCAAAACGCCTTTGCATCATAAAATGGTCCAGAAGACGTTAACCATAAAGTCAAGATGAAACTGTATAAAAATTTATATGCAAACTTTAGTCTTCGGCACAATTTACAAATATTTTCCCAAAAATACGGAAATATAACGGAAAATTTAAAATTGATAAAAATGTTACAAATTTCAACGCTCGTGCTTTACCGCCATGCTGGAAAAGCTTATAGCAGCATTTACTAGGGTAACTGCTTGTGACGTCAATGTGGCGTAATGCAATGAAACTTGATATGTATACATAATCCAGCTGAATGTGGATGGGTCTCATCAATCAATCAAATCAACCCACTGCTGGGCGAAGGCCTCCCTTTTATTGCGCCATTCTTCACGGTCCTGTGCTAAATAAAAAAAATATATATATATAATCCAATGCGAACCTGTCACTCTCACAATGTCATCAGACCAACATGCTAGTGATCTGCCTACTGACCGTCATCCCTCTCTTGGCCACCACTCTGATATTGCCTTGGTCCACCGGCCGTCTTCCCTTCTAGCCAAGTGTTCTGCCCATCTCCACTTCCACTTTGTGATCTGCTTACCCACGTCTTCAAACTTGGTTCTTCGTCGAATTTCTTCTTTAGGTACTCGGTTCATTAGTGATGTGCCTAGCATGGTACACTCCATGGCTTTCTGTGCTAATTTTATTTTGTGCATGTTTTGCCTTAATTTGCGTCCGTGTTTCGGCACTGTATGCGAGTATAAGCAGGACACATTGGTTGAATACCCTGGTCTTAAGGCATTGCGGTAGTTAGGATTTAAAACCAGTATCCAGTATTTCAAAAGGAGCTTCTCAATCCTGTACCTGGGATTGTTGATCAAAGGATAAACAATGCCCAAGATATACGTTATCGTTTACTACCTCTACGCATTCACTACCTACATTTGCACTAGGTACATTAATGTAACGATTCGTCATGATCTTAGTCTTGGACATGTTCATCTTCAGACCAATCTTGGGATGACTGCTGCTGCAATTCAGCAAGCATCATCTGGAGATCATAGACTTCCTCCGTTCGGAGTATCAAATCTTTGGTGACTCGCACGCGCCATTATGCATCGCACCTACATAGTGGCGGAACTGTACAGGAGTGCAATTCTCTAAGCGTCATATAACTGTCAAAAACATCAACGAGCTCGCATCCTTCAGATTGTCTGAGATTTTATATGAGTATGGGATATGCAATTGAAAGCTCGCCGATGTTTCAATGACGAATGTCGCGGCGATGTTTGCGTTTAGTGAATTGCATTGCTGCTTCCGGAGGATATCCACATACCGCTTGTAAATATCGCAGCGATGTAGAGAATGAAACACGGTCCAGTGTTTGACACTGTCAAAAGCCTTTTCATAGTCGACATAAGCAAGACACAGGGGCCGGTTGAACTCTCTGCATCTCTCCATCAGCTGCTTGGCTGTATGGATGTAGTCCATCGTCGAGTATCCTTTCCGGAAGCCGGCCTGCTCAATAGGCTGATACTCATTTAAGGAACGGGTCATTCTATTGCACATGACTTTGGCAAACATTTTGTAGACCTAAGAGAGTAGACTGATTAGTTGGTAATTGGAGAGCTTTGTTTTATCTCCTTTCTTGTGCAAGATCGTGACCACAGCATTCTTCCATGACCTTGGGGTGGGTCTTATTTGCAGCACCATGTTGAACAGTTTTACAAGAACTTGCAGTGCCGGGAGTCCCCTCTGCTTTTTGCATCTCAACGTACACCCCATTTACACCAGACGCTTTACCTCGCCTCGTTTTGATCAGAGCATAACTGACTTCCTCGACAACTCGAATTTGGTCACAAATCACGATCCGTCATAGGATTACCAGCCTTGTTTGTGAGTTTATTTATGCCGGTCTTTTTCCATTTAGTTTCTTTTGGAAAACTTTAGGCCCTCTATATAATTTAATGGTGTTCTCATTCGTGCAGATTCGAAACTGGACCCTGATGGTTGATTGTCCATACCTCTCCGCAACGCGCCTTCAAGCACCCTGTTTCCGCGATTATTTGTAATTACATAAATAAAAAATTACAAGTAAAAAAAAACTTTTCTTTTTTTGGTTTCCGATTCCTCTAGAATAAATATCAAAATAAATGCAATATAATAAGGTCAGTACTCTAATAATCACTCATTGTGCCTTTACTTGATTGACTCTATTAATTTTTTCCTTTATTCAAAGGCAAAAAGGCAGACTAGTGAGGAATGGCCACAATTGGCTCATTTACCCTATTATTTCAAAATATATGAAGCGCGATAATATCATTGCGTAGATTTTCACAGAATGTCATGGTTTGCATTAATTGTACCTTGAATCTTAGCGGCTATACATGCATTTTCCTTCAGTCGAAGATTTTAACATCGTTTGTTTGAGGTGGCATACCAGGACACCTTCCAGGCTGATAGCAGGCAACCCTATACAGGGTGTTAGGCGCATCGTGTGCCAAATCGAATGGGATGATTGGAGGGGTCTTTAGGTACCTCAGAAAAAAAAATAAAAAATCCTGGCCCAAAGATTTTTTTTTAACTGACTTTCAATGGTTTTGGGTGAAAATTGCCAAAAATCTACATTCAAATTTTTTTTTAAAAAAACCTGTTGGGTATAACTTTTTTTGTTAAACCTTTAATCTGTGATAGTGTGCGCTTCTATCGAACCCAAAATTACTCGCCAGTGACATCTACTTTTTTTTTTACAGCCCCCCAAAGTTTTTTTTTTACGTTAAAATAAATGTGATAGTCAACTTTCGATCTCAATAAAAAAAAAACTAAAAGTGATCATGCTCTTCCAATTTTTTCAAAACATCTCTGGACTGTCCCCATTTTAATGGTATGCAATACGTTATGAAATAAAATGAGTAACATCGCAATTTTTTTTTTTTCTGTAATAAGTCGCAATTTTCTAATATTCAATAGGTGACGTAAAAACTAGTATTTCCGGTAATTACACTCACAGTCAGGTAAAAAAATTAAATTTTGAAGGGTTTACTTGAAGTAACCGCCTCCCGTTCTTTGTTTGATACAGGTAAAATTTGCTTTCTCACTCTAACGTAGTGAAATCTATCTTGTATCCCTTTCTCCCGGGGGCTGTTTTTTTGAATAGACCCAGGGGGATTTGTAATACTCATTACTCAGTCAGTATATTTTTGGCAATTTTCACCCAAAACCATTGAAAGTCAGTTAAAAAAAAATCTTTGGGCCAGGATTTTTTATTTTTTTTTCTGAGGTACCTAAAGACCCCTCCAATCATCCCATTCGATTTGGCACACGATGCGCCTAACACCCTGTATATTCATCAACGGCACGACCAGGGCTATTAATCTGTACTAGTTTCATCCGGGAACCAGATGATGTAAATGACCCCATTTTTTGGCCTCATAAAACATGGCTGACTGAGGAACCTTCCAGGATTGGGGCTGGCAACCCGTGCGGGATGTGATCTTCAAAGAGGTCTCTTTCGATGCGTAATCATTTCGATCGGGAACCAGATGATGTAATTTTGGGTAAAATCAGAGGTACGAAACTCGAAAAAAAATATGGTTCTTCCAGAATATAGGTTGGCAATACACTACAACGTGTTAATGAATTAGCGCAAAACCTCATACACCCCAAATGATTTATAACAAAATAATTAGATTGAAACAATAATTTCATTATTTTGATAGTTAAAATTTAAAGTTATTTGCATTTTAAGTTTTGAGGCAAAAATGATTTGTTATCATTTCAGCACTGAAAGAAAGCGCTAACGTACTCATGGATACATTTTTATAATCCTGTGTTGGTAGTAAGTAGGGTGAATGTGCCCGTCCGGTGGGTTGACATCGGGTTCAGAAAATTTTAAATTTTGCAAACAAATTATTTAATATTTTGAAAAAAATTACCTATGTTGAAACCATGATAATTCGATTCTGCTCTCGATTCTAAACAAACTACTTTCTAGTTTTGCGTTAATTCATTAACACGTTGTATATCCCTGTGCTCCTAAGTATTATCTATCGCTGCACTATGCAGATGGGGAACCGAGAGAGGTAAGAAATAATGCATAGGGAGCTTAGTCTATTAGTCCAAAGCTTTAGAAAAAGACAAATAAAGAAGATTGGCAGATTTGGACCCAGCCATTTTTACGAAAACTAAAAGCCATTCAGGATTGTGGTCATAATTATTATAAACAGAAAAAAATAAGGAATTTTTTAAAAAAACTTCCACATCTCCAGAAGTCCGGATTCAAAAGTAGAAATTACTAGTGAAATGGACAAATCATCCAAAAAGCAGTAGCAAAACGCAACCATGACAACTATTTTCATCTAATATTATCACTGAGGTATTTTTGATCGTTACGGAACATATTTGTCTTGGTTGAACTGATAGTGTGTGTGATTTCGCTTTCTTCCATTATTATAATATGGTACGGTTATCGTGAATTTTCATTAAAATAAACACAATGAATGCGTAGAAGATTGAGTGGACTATCTAATAAGAAAGATTATTAGTTTCAAACACTTGATACAAAAGGTATCATAAGGATAAATACCTTTCCCCCAACTTCTACAGATTACAACCAATTTACATTTTTGTTAGTTTTCTTTCACTCTACACATATTACTAAGTTTCATTCATGTATGGGACCTCTATGTCTGGGTCTTAAATTATATGGCCTTCCGCCAAACTTCTTTCAAAATTAAAGATTTTATCAATCCAACCTAAGTCACACATGCGTTGCAAATCATACGAACGAACCCAAGTCCATCTCGGCCAAGCATACGTGTCGTGTTTAGGCTATTATAGCCGCCATTCCTGTTTTAGTGTCATGCCGTGTTACGCCTAAGTCCAACTATACTTTATTTCAAAGACAACTAAGTCCAGTAATTTTTTTTAGGGTTCCGTACCCAAAGGGTGAAAAACGGGACCCTATTACTAAGCCTATGTTGTCCGTCGGTCCGTCCGTCTGTCCGTCTGTCCTACCTATTTAGGAATGTAACTTTTGAACCGTTATAGCTAGATAGTTGAAATTTTCTGAGATTATGCGTTATTACGGCGGATTTGTTAACAAATAATAAAAATTCCAAAAAGTTAAAAATTAAGGGGGGTTCTCAACAAGAAACTAGTTTTTATCAACGTTTTTTCTTCATGCTCTATCGTAAAAACGGTAATACATCCAAGCGTCAAACTTAGTGTGATTATAGAGCAAAATCTACAGAATAACAACAAATACTAAAAACCGGCCAAGTGTGAGTCGGTCTTGCACTAAAGGTCCCGGACAACAAAAATTTTTTTTCTAAACTAAAAATGTTGTGTTCTGTGGTGGTGTGGTACGGAACCCTCGGTGCGCGAGTAGCCCGACTCGCACTTGACCGGTTTTATTTTAATATTGACTAAATCCATTAGTATTAAATCATATTCGCCTAAGTCCAAATTTAATTATTAAAATACCTGCAAATCTCTTATAGGACTTTTTTGATGTTCACTTCTATGGCGTTGATGTTTAAAATTCTTGCGACTAAAATATTATTCACAGAGAATTAAGAAGTGGAAGTTCAAAATATCACAAAGATCGCATTTTCCAAAAATCTGCTCCTGTAACATGAAGGGGTGAAAGCGACACAGGTCACTTCTAAACGTCAAGTTATCTCCATAGTATCTCACTTAAATTTGACGTTTAGTAGTGACCTGTGTCGCTCTCACCCCTGTCATGTTACATGAGCTGAGAGTGACTTAGGCGTTTTTGATGTATCGACACAAATAATCATCAACTCCCATTTTCTCACTTTTAGGGAGCTGAATTTTGCATATTTTGGAATACATTTTTTGAGTGAGCTAGGAGAAACATTCCACAAGTTTCACACACGAACAACGAACTCTCTGCTGGTCCGCTAAACCATTCTATAGGGTCCTTCTTAATATGCTGACACTTTTTTAAGGGGATGATCAAACCATCAAACTGAACAACTGTCTCTGTAGCACCGACGTCGAAATCGCGATTTTTTTTCGCGATTTCTATATTGGAGGAGTTCTATTGTGTAGCTCCGAAGCGCCTTGTCGGATCTTCACCGAATTGAAATGGGACCACCTCGGAAGTATATGCTTTCAAACAAAAAAAGAATTATCAAAATCGGACTACTCTCTAAAAAGTTATGCGTGATCTGCACGGCTAGCATGCCACCCACGACAAAGCGTTTAAACGAGAAAACCGCCATGCGCGCTCTTTTTGGCATACGTAAAATAATAAAGATGGAGGCACGTCTCGATTTTTGTCGTTTTCTCGGGGGTGGCATGCTAGGCCTACTGGTAAAGATCGGATAATCGGATGCATATTTACCTAAACATAACTTTTTTCCTCACATAAAATTAGATAGTTTAACCACGAAAAATGTTAAAATTCCTCGTGGTCAAATCAGTTTGACTACTAAGTTTGACCACGAGGAAGGAAGGAACATAATATGGATATGCCTTTCTGAAGTTAGTTAATAAAGAAAATTTTAAAAAAATCGGGCCAACCGCACCGTTTTATCATACCGGTCCTCGTAGGTAGTCAGCAATAGGTAGAACAACTTAGACAACGTGAATAACTCGGTCGACATGGACAACATGAACAACTCTTACAACGTAAACAACTCGGTAACTTGGTTAACTGATTTGACTTGGTCAAGTTGTTCATGTTGTCTAATAGGCTACTTGACAACTAGTCAATTCAGCTACTCTTTATCGGACGTCAAAACGTGCGCTTTGTATGAACATTTGTACTAAATAAAGAGTTGTGACGTCATCAACATTTCATTACTTTTTAATGTTTATCTTGTTATTAAAAATAGTAATCAAGCTAAAAACTCAATGAAAATTGGAGTTTAGCGTTATTTTCTAACCTTTTTTTTAATGAGAAGATAAAAATAAAATATGTTGTATGTAGTCAAGTACCCAATTAAGTACTTTCGAGAACAAAACATCTCTGACAACATGAACTTGTATAAGTTGACCAAATTGTCAGATTTGTTCATGTTGTCCGAGTTGTTCAAATGTCCAAGTTCTACTTATATTTTAGCAATCCCGGGACTTTAGAACGATCCAAATATTGTTTCATAAAATAAATGAATCAAGACGTGTCCACATTATTCTTGTGAAAAATTAAGTTTAGGTAAATATGCATCCGAATATCCGATCTCTAGGATCATACATAAAAAAAAAATATATACGCGTCGAATTGAGAACCTCCTCCGTTTTTTTGTTTTCGTCGGTTAAAAATAAGTTTTTGTACAAGGATCACGCGAAAATTGCTGAATCGATTTTGATGCAGTTTTCACTATTCGAAAGCCTAAGTTTCATCTTAAAAAATTGTCATTCTTTTTATACAGGAATTCCACGCGGACAAAAGCTAGTAAGTAAGTAAAATAACAGAAACTCATAACCTGAACATAAGTAAACTATCTATTTTAGTCACAAAGAATTATTTTTATTTAAAATATGCGTACAACAAGCTGCATATAAGGCAGAGCATTCAGTTAATTACAAAACACGCATGTGTGAGTGAAAAGGTCAATGCAGGACACCGAGTTCAGATAAGGCAAGAAAAAACAACCGTTGGACCATTTCGATCAGGACTTGATGATTTACATCGTGGAATTTGCCTTTACTTATAATGGAACATTGTGTGATCGGGACGGGTTAATTACCTTCTAGGCTTCTAGATCAAGTATGGCGTTTCTTTTTACATCCGCGTGCCACTTTTTTTATCAAACCTGCCTGTGATTAAAAATTTAATTGTTTCACAAAATAATACGGAAAACAATTACTTAGTTAAGAAACAAGTAAGACATTTAATAAATAATAATAAAATAAAAGCAAATATAACATTATCGAAATCGTCAAATAGGTTATACAGGGTGTAACAATACACCCTAGTAATACTTAAGGGGGTGCTTCAGACCATCAAACTGAGCAACTTTCACTATGGAGCCAACATAGAGAAAAAATAAAAAAAATCTGCTGTGGTCTTGGTTCTTGGCCTGGACCTCAAGTCAATTAAAATAATTGTTTTGGAAACTTCACATTCACATACCACACTCTAAACTAATGCAAAATGTATTTAATTTATTGTTGTTTTAATAACTGAAAAACAATCTTTCTTTTCTGATAATTCTGCAAGAACAAAGATTTTAAGGTAGTAAATTCTATTGTATAGCTCCGATTCCGAAGCGCGTCACCAGATCTTCACAATATTATAATGGGACCACCTCGGCAGTATACCCTTTCAAACAAAAAAAGAATTTTTTAAATTGGTTCACAATTTTATTGACGAAATTATCGGTGAACATACATTAAAAAAAATACATACAGCCGAACATAGAACCTCCTCCTTTCTTGAAGTCGGTTAAAAATGACAATTGAAGTTTTAGGAGTGCGATTTTTTAATCTCATACGTTGAACTCAGCAGTTGAAAATGTATGGAGATAGGCATCTTTCTACTGCTGATTTGACTTTCAAAAATCGCACTCCTGGAGTATGATTTTTTAATGTCAAATCAGCAGTAGAAAGATGCACGTCTCCATAGTAATATTGACATTTTCAACCGCTGAGTTCAAAGAATGAGATTCAAAAATCGCAATCCTGAACCCATAATCATAGGTCAATAAAAAACTATATGGAAAGAAAAACTAAAGGGAAACCACATTTGAACCATTTGAACAATATACCAAAAAAAAAAAATCACCGGCCCCTTGTCTGTCATTTTTATTTCATTATCTAGTGACATAAAATTGTAACAAAATATCGGATAGCCCCGAAAGGGATTCCGGTCGTGAGTTAATGATACAGCACGCCAATGATTTTACTACCCGTTTGTTTGGAGTTGGCCGTCGATGACCGTTACAAAATTTCGTCAAAGGCACATTAACTGGTCCCGTGGACAAAAAATAATATAACAAGCAAATAAAAATTTAAAATTAAAAGCGATATTAGTGATCGGGACGGACGTGCCGTACGTGGTTGCGTTTCTAAAGGTTATAAAATTGCGTTTCATAGGGTCTCTTAGGGGTGCGGTACGGTGAAGCGGGAAGGGAGGGAGCGGCCAACTCGAAGCAAATGACTAGTATATGTTACTACCGTCAGCACGCTATATAAAAAGAACAAGTTTATTCTTTCACTACCATTAATAAGTATCTCCGAAAATTTTAAAAAGTACTTACTAATGAGATCGTGCTTACTCAGTGGGGGGTGACATGAATTAATATAAATATAACTATGACGATGTCAATAACTAATTATAAATATTATTCAACACTTCGCCAGCTATAGTCCACCCTCGCACTTAGATCGCTATGATCGTGGTTTTTTATGTGATGTTTATTTATCGATGCGACAAAAAGAATGAAGAAACGAAATTCTTAGGACGGTCACACACATCCGGAATTCCATAACACCGTGGTCCCCCCTCCAGAATCCGTTCCGGAATTCTGTTCGTGATTCCGGATGTATGTGGCCAGCCTCAACCACTAAATTTTTGAACAGAAATACAGGGTGATGTGTAGACAGTTTCAGTTTAAAGAGTACCCATGACACTGAAAAACTTTCCCCCAAGGAACATAAGCGAAATTCGCAATAAGAAAATCATATTTTCATAAAAACGTTGGATCTGCATTTAGTAAGGCCAATTTTTTTTTTCTAAATTTTCTTGATGTTCCTTGGGGGAAGTTATTCAGTACAATCATCCTTTAAAGTAATGCAACTGTCTACACTCACACCCTGTATAATATATTGTAGCTAAAGCAAAGCCTAAAAGTTTGACTATTCGTATATTTCTATTTAGAATAGGAAAGTAAAATTGTGTTCTCATAAATATAAATATACTAATTTCCACGAAGGATTGGGCTACACATGCGAGGGAAGAGCGACTCAGAAGAGGCGAATTTAGAGTGGCCCATTAGCATGACCTATAGTAATCGCGTTGTAACTACAGGATGTCTAAACGAACACTTTGTTGACATACTACCACTCGAACATCGAAAATATGCTCCTGAAACATGTGCCACAGGTAAATTAGTAATTAAATTAGAAAGCCATTGAGCCATTTAGCCATCTGATGTTCGTGGCTTTTGTAATAACAGGGTGGGCTGAGCCTTTGTCTGGTCCAGTGTGTCTCCAGAGACTGGAAAACCATATAATAAACCTTAAAATAGAGCTGTCTGGTTTCTTTATCTCTCTTCAGTTTCGAAATCCGATTGCTTTTAGATCTTGTTTGACACCGTCCATCCTAATATCCAGAGAAGCTTTTTTTCATGGATGTTGATATATCGGTTCGAAATTAATAGACTTCGACACCCTCTGACCGATTGTGATGAAAATTGGGTTGTTGTGCGCATACCCGGGAAGTTTTATAACAAAAAAAGCCTCATTGCAACGCATGTCAGGCTCAGCTGGTATTTATATAAACTAAACGACGAAGCCAATTGCTAATGAGCCCTACGACCCGTTTATTATACTAGTACTTCCCTATTACATTAGACTGGGTAGTAATAAATTGTGCTATCTTAGAATAAGGTTCCCGCAAACTGTTAAAACTACCAAACCTTTCAGACCATTTCTAAAACATCCTGTATCAAAACTGAGCAATCCGTGTGGGCAGAGATTTGAGACACGCATGAGCCAAATACTGATGTCGCTTGGACGATGCGTAATGTTGTATTCTTTTATCGTCACTTTCGATTAGCTCATCCGATCCGCCAAGGTTGGAGAAAGGGGCTGACTTTAGTTTAATCTTCCTCCATCTTTTGCTCGATTTGCCTCTCGTAGCTACATTATTTATGCGCTACAATATCATTCAAAATAAACTTGAACAAGAGTACCTAAACAAAATACATTTTCTTAAGTTAATACGTCTAACAAAATTAGTTGTAACTATTTTAAGGGGATGATCACTGATCAGACCATCAAACTGAACAACATTCTCTATGGGACCAAAATCGAAATAGTGAAAAAAAATGAGCAGTCCCATAAAAAACTGCAAACATAACTCGACTTTTAGGGTTCCGTACCCTAATGGGCTAACGGGACTCTATTACTAACCCTAAGCTGTCCAGTCGTCCGTCTGTCATTGCTACGTTCAGTATATTTTGGGTCGTAATAGGCAGTTGGTTGAAATTGATGAAAAATTTATGTTCTTAAGATTCGAACGAAAAAGTCATCGGCTTTTTACTTTTTTTAGTTTTTTTGAAGCCGAAAATTTTTTCGTAAGGTTTTGTTTATTTTACAATTTTTTGTGGTGTTTATTAATTCGACTCGGATATCCGTTATACACCTTGTTTCAATCGCCGATGAAACCATCGGCGATTGAAACAACAAGTTGACAGCAAATGGTGATCATCTTTTGATGAGTTCTATTGTGTAGCGGTAGTAACTATTAAATAATCTGTGGTGTAGCCGGTAGTAACTATTAAATAACCTGTGGTGTAGCTCCGAAGCGCGTCATCAGATCTTCACCAAATTAAAATGGAACCACCTAGGGGATAAATCCTTCAGAACTAAAAGAATCAACCAAATCGGTCCAGAAATGCCGAAGTTATCGCGTAAATATGTACATACAAACCAGGACATCACACTTACACGTATTAGTCCATATCTTGATTCTTGAAAACTACTGAACCGATTTTGATGAAACTTGCACTGTTCCCTAAGTTGGAGTAAATGTAAGCCAATAAAAAAAGAATAGTCATAATCCGATTAAAGGTGCAAACTGGGCCCACGTACGTGATGCCACGTCCATCAGAAGACATCAGTTTTCATAGTAAATATATGAAAAATCATTATTTAGAAACACATTCATCTTACGTGATTTATTTAGAAACACATACATCATATAACGTGGCTTGGCATCACATAAGCCCAGTTTGTTTTCACCTTTATAGTTTCGGAGAAATGCGTGGTCAAACATACATACATAATACAGACATACAGTATACAGATACACCCAGTGAGCTTACAAATAGTAACATTAATATTGCATACACCTATGTGTATATTTGTTTGGAAGCCCTAATAGTATAAGAGATAAGTGTACTTTTTGCAACCATCAGCAGCAAGGCTGATTCAGTGTTTATGGGGTGTAGAGCATCTCCGTGTTTGGGATGGACCAGGTCTGCCTGCATTACTCCAGTCGGTTTAGGAGTTACTGATGATTAAAGGTCTGTAAAAAATTAACGATCAGCTGCACGGCTGATCGTATGATACTGTTGTAGTATGCATTGTAGCTATGTGAACAGTACAAAAACTGTCAAGTTCTGTCAGTCGGTTTAGGAGATACAGCTAGTCAAAGTTCCAACCTTTGAACGGCTGTATCACCTAAACCGACTGATGAACCATGTCAGTTTTTGTACTGTTCACATAGCTACAGTGCATACTACAACAATAACATACGACCAGCCTTGCAGCTGATCGTAAATTTTTTACAGACCTTTAATCTTCAGTAACTCCTAAACCGACTGGAGTTATGCAGGCAGACCTGTCCATCCCCATCACAGAGAAGCTCTATACCCCATAAACACTGAATCAGCCTTGCTGCTGATGGTTGCAAAAAGTACACTTATCTCTCGGAATATAATAACCTCTTTTTTTGAAGTCAGTTAAAAAGTTCATTATTTTATCAGCAATATCTCTAACCAGATAGCCTAGCATGATGAGCGCGACAACGTTATACCGCGTCTTTTTCTCGCTCTGTTATGCGATAAGTGACAGAGAGTTACGGTGCAACTTTCCTATATAGGGTGGAAATTGAAGATGGGTCACAAAGGGCAGCTACCAGAAGCATTATAGCTGCAAGAAAACGTTGTTAGGAGACTAACTCGAACTTTTGGAGTTTTTCACTTCTGCATTCACAGATTTTGAAAAAAACATTTTAATAGGGACGTATGTCCCTATTAAAATGTATGGGAATTTAATTTTGCATTTTCTGAGAGTTCTAGTAGGTCGACCTCGGTTGACTCTATAGACTTTTGTTCCTTATCAATAAGAGGATCAAATGGGATGAAAAAAAAGTTTTGTGAAAATTGCAGTTTTTCTCGATGACTGTACATTTTTTTTAATCTGTGAATGCAGAAGTGAAATACTCCAAAAGTTAGGGTTAGTCTCCTAACAACGTTTTCTTGTAGCTATAATGCTTCTGGTAGCTGCCCTTTGTGACCCATCTTAACTTTCCACCCTGTATACAGGGTGAAATTGATATCATTAGCATCCTTTTAAACTAAGAGTCTACCCATCAAACTGAACAACTTTTACTATGGAAGCAGACCGATCGGTACAACAAAAAAATCTGCTGTTGCATACATTTGAGTCGAGTAGGCATTGCAGTTAAATATGGAACAGCTGATTTTTTTGTTGCTCCGATCGGTTTGCTCCCATAGTGAAAGTTGTTCAGTTTGATGGGTAGACTCTTAGTTTAAAAGGATGCTAATGATATCAATTTCACCCTGTATAACGCTGACATGCTAGCCCAATAGAAACCAGTTTCCAGAGTGAATGGCTCATCAACTACCTCCTAAACAGAATCCCTTGTGACGTAGGCTACCCTAATGGGTAAAAATCTGGATAAAACTGGTGAAGTCGCTAGTTTAAAATAAAACCAAGGTTGAACACATTTTTGTTCGATGCCCCGTTTAAAAATGAATCGCAAACAGCGAGTGACTCGCGCCATAAAAATCGCAATCGACGCGTCTAACGTCTGGTTAATATCAAAGTAGTCGACATTGCCATGCCACTAGAAAACTAATCCTATTCTGCAGATAAGATATGGTACATTTTTGTTCTCAATAGGCAGTGATAAAACATTTTTACAGGAAGGATAAAGATAACATTATAGATTAGTATCTATTACAAAACCATAGTTGTAGAATTTGAATCGCCACTCTGCACTGTAAGACAGGTACACCTGATGCATGTGACCACACTAAAGTGGATAACGTTTGTCAGGTATTTTACAAAGCAACGGCACAGATTATTTAATAGTTGGCAACGGGCCACAAATAGTGACCCATTAGGTGCCCAAGGTCATAAGTTAATGTCCAACCCCACATAGAAAACGATAGCGCGATGTTTATTGATGCTATGGCTTGAAGAGAAAACAAACCTTTTTATCTTGAAAGTGAAACTAATTTCATGCACTAATTTTTAATTAAAAGCTAATGCAAATTGATATTATAATACTTGAATGCTTTTCTGATGGGTTTTGTAGTAACATAATAAAGAAATTAAATTAGAAAATAAGAATATTAGAAACAACAAATTACATCTTTATGCAAATGGTCCATTGGTTATTGAAACTCTTGAAATAGCTTAACATTCTAGTAGATTCTTGATCCAAATATATGTTGTCATCTTAGATTGAAGCAAATGTGTGTGTGCCAGTGATTATGGGTAATTGACTAATAATTTTATAAATAAATACCATTAGTAATCAAATCACTAAGAGTGGATTCCAGGCAGATTGTTCACATTTAGCTGAACTGTTTCATTTCCTGTGGCCGCCCACGCACGCAACCACCACATAGATATCTTTATCTCTAAATCTAAAATTATCTTTAATGAAAATGTAACCACAAAGACTCGAAACCCAAAATTTAAACCTACTATTTGTTAAAACCCAAATGAACAATAAATGTACATTACATTGGTGACTTTAAATCGTAGAAGAAGGAAGCACGTGTCTTGCCATATTCACTCAATAAGAGATGCACATCGCAAATTCACTCTAGTTAAAAAAGGAAATTGCTACATTATTGCGGTCCTTATCGGATCGGCGTAACCACTTTTAAGTACAACGGCCACCTGACTCCAAATTCTGAATTCATATAAATTGTATAGGATTTTATGACTATCGCTTATCAATACCTCATACCCAGTTACGCTGACATTCCGTCTACCAGCATAAGCGAAAAATTATTTTGTCAATGCTTTAAATTAAAAACATTATTAGCACTTTCATAGACACTAAAGTTTTAGTGTCATTAGTTTTTTCTTTATTTGCTAACCCAACAGACATTGTCCAGTCTAAAACCATATTCGGAATATGCCAATGAATAGCATCAAATTTTTTATATAGATAGATAAAAAATATGAATGTTTTCATTTTGTGACAATGTTTATTTGACTTTGAACAAATTAATGCATATTTGAGAATATTGATAATGTATGTTCATGCAATGGACAATTGTGCCTGTGAGCATTAATTGTTTACTTTATACTGAGTGCATACATGCATTTCAACCAGAATTTCAACTCAGATCATATCAAGTTGCTAACAACTCCTAACTTAATTTTTTTTACGAATACTACCTGATACCTTTAAATTATAGAGCTAAATACTTATTCCTAACAAATTTTGATTATTTATTACAAGCGTAACTATAAAATTGCCATTTACACATTTTTCTTAAACTTCTGGGAAAAATAAAAACCCTAAAAACGGTTTTTTCGTCTCCTGTAAAAATTAGTTTTTGTAAGTTAGGAGTTGTTAGCACTTCCCCGTCGATATATTATTTACAAGATTACACAATACTTTTTAATGTAACCTACAGTGTGTTTATAATAAATTAGGTCATAACGTTAAGTATTTGGAATAAACTTAAAAAACGATGAATTATTTGTATCATCAAAGAGGACATTTTTGGCGGTTTTAAAGATAATGAACTACAAACATCCTAAAAACAAATCTGAAGTGACTCGATAAATTGAAAATCAGTAATGACTACAATGTGACATTCTTGTTTTTTGGAAATGTTGTTATATTGTTTAGAAATGAAAAAAAAATTACTGAGGGTAGCACAATAGGATCGGTGCCCCCTTAAACAAATCCATTGATAAAATCTTATGTTATATTTGTAAATTAGTTAATTTACAAACATAATTAACAAATATAATATATATATTATATTTGTTAATCACTGTATCTGAAATATGAGTGAGTAACAGACATCAAGTAAGCAAGAAGTAGTTGTCAACATGCCTGGACCAACCTGATTCAGCAAATGGGAACATTGTATGAGCATTATAAATGATGTGGGCCTAATCTTTTGTTTGTTTATGAAAGAGTTTTGGAATTAATGTGGAATTATTTTCACATGTGGTTCTTGAAGGGTCATGGCTCAGTTTAAATTATATTTTTGTTTCATTAAACATACAAATATATATGTTTTTGAATATGTTTTAAAAGTAATATCTTTTGAAACTAATGCAAGAGACAAGGATTTTTATTCAATAAACGGTGTTTGCTTACATTCGTGTTCAAAGCTCATTAGACTTTCCTGACTGGCTAATTAGGCATCCACAACCTGATTTACTCTCTCAATTTTAAACGTAGCAATCAATAACGATTTAGCCATTCAGGAAGCTGTTCGTTCGGGATAGTCTAAGTGTGCTTTGTATCTTCCTGAAAGTTTCATTAGCTAATTAATTAAATTACCAGTTTAATGTTGACTAAACTTTACTAGTTACGGTATTGAATGTGTATTCACAAAGTTCTATCTAACCAGTTTTATGACATTTAATTAACTGCACATCTCACTTAAAAGTATAGTTCCTCAAATTATCAGAGTACGTCACGAAGGTACGGTGATTCTATCAATTCAAAGCCACTCCCTAACACAATTTTACTCACTTATAATTTTAAACTCGCGCACTCTTTGAACTACGTTGAGTTCGTATTCAGCACACTCGAAATATCTACCAAAAGTGTTACACATTAGTAGGTGAACGTACGCAGTGTAAATTTAGAAAAACATTTATACTACTTACTAAGCACAACACCAACCAACTCAATTGCGCATTTTTATCTTTCAATTAGTAATAACATCAGTCGTCTTGCACCGAATTAGTTGAAAAAAAGAGTTTCCTTGCACTGAAAGTATCCAATTATTGCACAAAACGCAGTTTCGAATGTTGCCCTCTATTCCAAACAATAAGTCCCAATATCAATGGCAAACACTCGTAACAAAATACAGAAGTATACCATACAATGGTGCCTTCTGATACACTTATTTTATAACAAAATAATATAAATGTAAGATAAACTGACCTGCGATTTAGTATAACATTAAAAACACTCCTCTTCCGCGTCCATTGCTTCGTTGAACGAAACCATAGACTAACATTTTTTTTTCCAACATTACGTTCAGTTGTTCAGTGCTGCCAGGAAGCTGGCATAGGTAGGTATTGTCTATACCTCTATACCTAAAGGGGCCCATTCACAGTAGTCCGTCTTGCAGTCCTACACCAATATCGGATCGTGAATGGTGTTGCAGTCCTACAAAGCGTCCGATGACCTTGGGCAAAATGTATGAGTAGTCCTACTTGCAGGATAGTGTGTGGCCTCGTAGTCCTGCATGTAGGACTACTGTGAATGGGTCCCTTTAGTAATTTTGACATTTTCTACTGCCAAGTCGCTCGTATGATTTTCAAAAATCGCACTTCTGAGACATTTTTTAGTCATAGTTCGAACTAGAGTTGTAAATGCTACGTAGCCTACCACTGCCTACGGTAGTCTACCGGTAGACTATGGTAGACTACCGATTCATACCGTAGATTAGGTATTATAGATTTCAAATAAAAAATGGTAGATTTTTTTTTTTTTAATTGATTTTTGTTCATGTAATATGTACTATGAGAAAGTACTAATCAATACAAATTAATTAACATTATGTAAATATTTTAAAAGAGATTCAGAGACGATTTTTTAAGTCATAGTTCGAACTAAGTAGGATCAAAATGTATGGATTTTGATATACGGGAGTTCGAACTAAAACTTAAAAAACGTCTCTGAATCTCGAGAGACGATTTTTAAGTCTTAGAGGGAGGTTACACGGTCAATATTTCATCAGTCTGGTACATCATTCTGCACTAGAACGCTCGCGCGCAAAAGAACGAGATAAAAGACGTGATAAAGCCGTATCACGCACGGCTATCGCGGATTGGCATGCTACCAGTGCGGTGCAGGTAGCATGCACACCCGCGATAGCCGTGATACGGCTTTATCACGTCTTTTATCTCGTTCTTTTGCGCGCGAACGAACGAGATAAAAGACGTGATAAGGCCGGATCACGGCTATCGCGGGTATGCATGCTACCAGTGCTGGTCGATCGTAGAATGACGCCAGAATGATGAATATGGTTACACGATCAGTTTCCCATCAGTATTTCATCATTCACAATGGAATGACGGAAATGATTATATTTAATTTCCATCAGCCTGGATGGACTCCCAATTATGGGGGTCCGGGTTCGAATCCGCACGGACAACATGCCATGTACCAATAAGTTTTTCTGACTTATGTACGTAAAACCGACTGCTCTCAAACGGTGAAGGAAAACATCGTGAGGAAACCTGCATACACTAAAGAAGAAATTCTGATGTGTATGTGAAGTCTACCAACCCGCATTGGGCACGCGTGGTGGACTAATGCCCATACACCCTCCTTGAGGGTAGGCCTGTGCCCTGCAGTGGGACGTTTATAGGCTGATGATGATGATGATGGATGGATGGTTTACCATCATTCCGTCAGTCCATCACTCTCCCATCATTCTCCCGTCATTCAGACCAGACTGATGAACCAAAATGACGAAATACTGAACGTGTTACCTCCCTCTTAGTTCGGACTCCCGTATGTCAAAATCCATACATTTTGACCCTACTTAGTTCGAACTATGACTTAAAAAATCGTCTCTGAATCTCAGCCTTATAATGTTTTGTGGATTTTTACGACACTTACGATCTTATAGCCCAGTCATTTTACGGTTTGAGCCGGGACTTATTACTAATTGAATTTTTTTTTCGCTATAATATTGAAGAGACAATTTGAGCTCAGGAATGTACCTAAATTTAAAAAAAATCACGTCAGCAACAGTTCCAATTTTAAAATTTAGATATTATCTCGTTCTAAAAAACCTGATGATAATTTTTTTCTTGCACATCATACTTCAAACATGGTGTAAATATTTTTTTTTACTTAGAAGGTTTTGAAAAATACATTCGTATTTTCTAATAAATACCTCATTTTTTTAATTTTAATGCCTATTTTATTGCTAAAAATAATGCATATTGTTAAATCTTATTCAAATGAGTGAATTGGTATATTATTAATTGAAAAGCCTTCTGGAACACACAATTTTGATTTCTATGTTGCGTAGCAATTTTTTTTTTAATATGTCTTAGGATAGTATTTTTGTCACTAAATGGTGCTTTGTTGAACTACCACAGAGTACTATATGCTGTACAAAGAGTAGAGTAATATATCGGAAAAAGAGAGCCCTCTAGTGCCATTTTAATGCAAATAAATTTGAAACGCTACCTATGATATTTAACAAGAAACAGTTGCTATATATACGCATACCTATAGCCAGGCGGAGGACATTTGCCTTTTGGTGGGTTTTCCGATTCAGTTTGCATAGAATGTGCTGCCATCTGTTAAATATATCTTTTACTATGAAAAAAAAGATTATATTGTCTATGTCAATGTCAAATTGACAAATTTACAAAATGGCCACCTACCTTGCGTAATGTGCGTGTTGTTTGTAGTTTTTGTTCAATTTTGTGCCGATTTAGTGATGTTCTGGAGTTTCAGTTGTTCTCTTACCAATGTACAGATTACAGGAATAGTAAGGATACTGGAATTTCACTCGATCGGTGCGGGATTGAACGAAAACTAGCATTCAAACAACGGTATGAGTATATAAGTATATATATAAGTAGGTATGTATAGTATAGGTAGAATTATTTTCAGAGAAACACAGATGGCGCTAGCTAGCCTTCAATTTGACATAATATGGATGCATAATGTTGCCACGAGTGGGTTCTCTTTTCTAATATACTTATATTACTCTTTGCCTATAGCTATACAGGAAGATTTTTTTATCACCATCCAAATTTTAATAAAATGTTTGTTTATGAAAAAAAATCGATACGTGTTTTTTCTTTTAGTATCGCTCAGTACTAAAATATTGAGATATGACTACGCAAAAATGTCTTAAGAAAAACAATTCGACTGGAGTGCGATTTTTGAAAATCATACGAGCGACTTGACATTCGCATACGAATTGAGATTTTCATTCCGAGTGGTTACGTTTTTCTCTATTTTTGAAATCGTTCGGATGTGCCAAAACCGTTTCGATTCACACAGAAAACGTTTCAATTGAACGAACGAACGAATGAATGGTTTCATAGTAACATTTCAAATCGGACTTTACCGCCAAAATTATGGGTTAACGGAACGTAGAAAAAAAGTTAAATCTGTTGACGTCTGACAACATTACAAACGTCAAACATTCGAGTGGTAGAATTGGATACGAGTGGTTCGGAGCACTCGTTGCGAGTGATAGAAAGTTGAATTCAAAAATGGCAAATCATCGATTTTACGTCATTTTCTACTACTCGTTTTGAACGTCTGATTTTCAAAAATCGCACTCCTGGACACAGTACGCACCTACCTGTGCCACAGATTACTTATTAATAGTTACTACCACTCGACCCGATTTCGCGCGCTTTTTCGAATTTAGAACTTTGCTTTTCAAGAACGAAAACTAACAAACGAATCTCTGTGGTCAGTAATTTTCTTTGGGTCAGAGCCTTTTAATTTTGTCATTCAAAGAGTACTTTATTATAACCGTGTCATTGAACAAAAATAAACAAAATAAGGGACTAGTATAACATTTAACAATGTTTTGAAAGTGTTGTGTGTTCCTGTTAAGTTTACAATGCGTGGGACTCTGAAGCTAGGGCTCCGCCCCCCGGTCCTACAGCACCCGGTCGGTACGAATACGAAACTCGATGACCAAGCTTTATGGAAAATTCTGTAGGATAAAATTTTTAAATGTTCAATTTTGACCTGCCCTTTTTTTTAATGAAATGGGTTCTATAAGTGATACCAAACATGTAGAAAAAATTTGGATGGTGATAAAAAAATCTTCCTGTATGTATGCTTTACAATGGAATCTACTTTTTCTCAGTAATGAGCTATTTTGCTCTAGTTTAGAGTAGTAGCCTCAGTAACAGGACGGAGGAGTAATCTTGCCTCAACGTCTGAAGTGAAGATCAACACTCAAATCACAAAATGGGCGCAAAACACAAACAAGCGTACGCGCAAGTTGTAACGGCGGCCATATTGTGACAACTTGTGTAGCTGGTGTTGCTAGGTGACAATAATATGGTGCTACCGCAGAACATAAGTTAAATTATTTACTTATTTTCATTAAAACATTTTTGAAATATTACGTAAATTGTATTAAATAGGATCAGTTTTTTTTATAATTTTAGTAATAAATTTGCTTTATTGTTGAGTTTGAAGAGACATTTATCGGAAATTTGAGACAATATTTTTGTAGTTACACGTTATTCAAAGAAGATGCCGCTGGTTTCTTTGCGTTTTTCCTCAAAGTTCCCCTCTGTCCCCCCTCTGCAGTACCTACATTGTTGTCGACCCTACTTAGTTCGAACTAAGACTTAAAAAACGTCTCTGAATCTCACAGGTAAGGCGCGAATAATTTTTGTTTTGTTTTTCGTTATTTGTAAAAATTGAGGAGAATAAAGTAAAATATCGTTCAGTGCGTTATGCTGATTTATTTAATGAACAGGCTTTTCCTCACATGGCAGCAAAGTCTATTGACATACAAATAAGTAATTTGATTAAATCTGATGTATTCATGAGTCTGATAACTGAAACATTTACTAGTTTATTTACTGCTAATAAAGAAAAAAAAAGTGCCAATTAATCACGAATCGATCAGAGAAATTATGAAACAAACCTACAGTAAGAAATTTGCTTCTAACAAATAATTTAATGGATATTTTAAATATCATTCAATGGAACGCTCAAAGTTTAAGTAGTAACAGGCATATTTTTACAAATTTTCTCTATGAACATAACATAACAATACATATAGCTATTATTACTGAAACATGGTTAAAACCTAGTCAACAATTTAAAGTCAGGGGTTATAATGTGGAACGGAATGATTGTGGAAATGATCATAACGGTGTCGTCATTCTAATCCATAAAAGCATAACATATAATACATTTAATACATTTTTTGATGATTCATTACAGAATATTTGCATTAGAGTTACTGTTAATAAAAAAGAAATAAGTATTGTCAGTTTTTACAGTCCTTTAAATTGTAATCCAATTTTTGATAAGATTAAGTTGGATTCCTTAATAAAATCAATTCCAGAACCTTTGATATTTGCAGGAGATTTTAATGCTCATCATACTTCTTGGGGTTGTTGTTCTGATTTGCCTCGTGGTAGGGATGTCTTGGAGGTGATAGATGACAATGATCTTGTTCTTCTCAATGATGGTACCAAAACTACTATTGGTTCTTTAACATGGCGTCCTAATGCGTTAGACTTGTCGCTGGTTTCCTTGTCATTGTCTTTGTCCTGTGAGTGGTCTGTCCATGACACTCCTCTGGGTAATAGCTATCACTTTCCTGTAATGATAAAAGTAGTGACTGGTATAAATGATGGTGATGTAGAAACTAATTGTCCTACAAACATGCATTTGCCCATCTACCCTAATTATAAAGGAGTAGATTGGAAAATGTATGAAAAACATGTTGAAACATTACTGGCTCAGTTCCATCATGGATCATCTCCCCCCCTTGATGAGTACTTACAATTTTGCAAAATTCTTCAAACAGCAGCTGAAAAATCTATTACAAATTCTTCTAATAAAAGGTGTTCTACTTCTAATAGTAATACTAATACTCCATATTTCGACAGCCCGGTAGCACAGTCGGCAGTGAACCTGCCTGCTTGCTGTGCCGAGGGTCGCGGGTTCGAATCCCGTAAGGGACAAATATTTGTATGATGAATATGAATATTTGTACCCGAGTCATGGATGTTTGTATCTATATATGTATTCTATATCGTTGTCTAGTCATCCATAATACAAGTCCAGGCTAGATTCTGGTACTTTAAATGTGACTAGATAATTTGTGTGACATTGTCCAAGATATATTGTGCAAGATATATATATACTAATAGGAACTCTAGCAAAAAGCTACATCTCCCTTGGTGGAACGAAAAATGTTCTGAAGCTGTTTTAAACTTCAAACAAGCTTATCTCAAATTTAAACTTGATTCTACACAGGAAAACTATTTGGAGTTTATTTGTGTAATTCTTTCAATCGCTGCACTCCGCTGTCCATAGTCTGGAAATATATGCGAAAATTTAATAAGACCTCATCAAATAATACCATTGACAATGATTCTTGGGTATTGGATTTTTTGCAGAAATATACTATCAGTTTAAAATAACCTGAAAATAACAATGTGCATGACCTCGCCTGCAAATGTGACGTCACTCAATCACACGAACTTCACTCGAGTCATTCAAATGATTATTTCCTTTACATAGAGTCTATATTCCTTTGCAACCGAGTGAAGTTATCGAACGGCCCTTCAAGGTCATGCACATTGTTATTTTAAACTGATAGTACACCAGATTTTGCAAGTAATATAAATAATATTTGTAATGACAATATCAACTCAAACAATAGTTTTTTAATACAACCATTTACTATTCAAGAATTGGTTTCTGCCATATTATCTAGAAGAGATACAGCTTTCGGTTTGGATGGTATGCCTTACATAGAAATTAGGAATAAATGCTTTAAAAATATTTTTAACCATTTTGAATAACCTGTGGGAAAACGAAGAAATTCCTAAAGATTGGAAAATAGATTGTTTGGTACCGATTTTAAAACATGATCAACCAAAATTAGATCCAGACTCCTATCGGCCAATTGCTCTCACATCATGTGTTGGAAAATTATTTGAACAACTTTTAAAACAACGTCTTGAGTTCTATGTAGAGCAGAATTGTATAATACCTTCAAATCAATTTGGTTTCCGTCGAGGTCGTTCAGCACGTGAGAGTATATGTCAATTGCATCTTGATGTAAAAAGTTCATTGGCAATGAAACAAAATGTAGTGGCTGTTTTTTTTTATATTGCTGGCGCATTCAACAATGTTAATGTGGATGTTCTTGGTATCGAACTCTTGTCTGTGGGGGTTCCTGCAAAGATTATTAATTGGTTAATATCCTTTTTGATTGATAGACAGGTTTTTGTAAAGTTCAATAGACATTTATATGGTCCTAGGAATTCATCAGTCGGAGTCTGTCAAGGTGGAATCCTCTCTCCACTAATTTTTCTGTTATATATTCGCAGATTAAATCTTATTCTTGGTTCCAAAGTTAAAAACTTACAGTATGCTGATGATCTAGTAGTCTATGCATCGGGGACTGATTTAGCACAAGTTGTTGCATCAGTCAATGATGCATTGGCTAATCTTTGCAACTATTTTTCTTATCTTAATCTGAGAGTAAATCCTTCAAAATCGAAAGTTCTTTTTTTTGGTAATAACCGTAATAATATGCCTGTTGTGTACTATGATAACATTCAATTGTCTATATGTTATGAAGCAAAATTTCTGGGTATAAATTTCACACATAATCTTTCCTGGAAAAATTATATTGATCGCATTCTAGGTAAAGCCAATAATGCTTTTAACATTTTAAAATCTTTATGTGCAACCACTTGGGGTGCTGATCCCAAAATATTATTATTAATGTATAAGTCTTTAGTAAGAAGTCATTTTGAATATGGTTTTTTCTGTTTTGCAGCACATAAAAATATTGTAGATAAAATGAATAAAATTCAAAACAAGTGCCTACGATTAGTTACAGGCGCTTTTAGGAGCACTCCTATCGGTGCAATGCAGATTGAATGCAGACTTTCACCTCTTCATATTCGGTTTCAATATTTAAAAGAAAGATTTATTCTTAAGCTTTTTAGTAATTCAAATAATTACCTGTTATCCAATTTATCCAATTTGCCATTAACAATAGATCGGAAGCCCTTTTATATTCTTGAAGGGCTTTATGAATTCTTACAGTTTCTTCAGAGTTTGAATATTTATCAATCTCAAATATTGCCTTGTTACAAGGATTCCTTTGACAGTAAATTTCCTGCAATTAACATAGTTATTGATCATAGTTTATCGAATAAAGAGGAGGTAAATCGTAAATTATCGGAATGGAATGGGTTCAGATTTGTTTATACAGATGGTTCTAAACAAATTGATGCGGTATCATTTGCTGTTTATGACTCTTTTAGAAAAATTGGTGTTGGTCACAAAATCGATAAAAATGCCAGTATATTTACAGCTGAAGCTATAGCTATATTGTTTGCCTTCAAACAAATTAAACAAAGCAACCAAGGGCACAATGCTTGGGTTATAGTTAGTGATAGCATGAGTGTCTTAAAAAATTAGATTAATAATAAATTGGATGCTAACACTAATTATCTCATTTTATCACAATTTGTCGTCTGCGATTTGGTCATTGTCGTTTAAACTTTCATTTACATCGTTTAAAACTTGTGAATTCTCCTGCGTGCGATAAATGTCGTACTCAGGAAATACAATCGTTAAATCATATATTTTTCGAATGCCCATCCTTTGGCATTCAGTGCCTTGTGCTGATGGATGAGCTCATTGAAACTTATGGGTCGTGCGATTTGGTCCCGCGTTGCATTAAGGAGTTGCTTACTAATGTCTTGACTTATTTTAGTTTGTACAAATTTGTGATTTCAACGGTTACTGAAATTTAGGTGGCTTTCATTATCTGCCTAAACTATTCTGCGTGATCAGTGCGTGATTGATTCTCCGGATTTGACATCAATGCTTGACATTGACATGGATTGACATTTGGACATGGCTTTGACATAAACATATAATAGTCTGTGGACATAAATACTCGGATATGAACAGAAAACGGAATGGAACATTTATTTATGAATATTTTACTAATTTTGAACACCAAAGACATTTATTTCATGGACTTGACTAAGTATATATTACACATATGACATAAAATAACGAATTTTACAAAAGAAAATATATCTACGGAAGACAGACGTATCATGCATAACTTATGAATAAGTAAACATGGAATAGAATGCATATTCTATTGAAAACTAAGATTGAAAACGAAGACATCTTTGATATTTTTCATTTGATGGACTTGATTCTACAAAATAAACGTTAGATTTATAATCTTAGAGCCCGGTTACACGTTCAGTATTTCATCAGTCTGGTCCATCAGTCTGGTCTGAACAAGGAATATAATACTCTGTTGAAGCAAAGAGAGTTTGTTCTACTTTGTAATCTCTTTGCATGTCATCTGCGTAGTTACATGACAGAACAAGAAAAATGATTTCGAATAGAGAATGACATGAGATGTCGAAAATATATCTTGTGAGAAAAACCGTGTGTTTTGACTGTTACTTTGTAAAATGCATTGTAATCTTTTGCAATAAATATATTTCCAATTTCTCTGATGTTAATCACTTCATTAGGTTATGGGCAGCCAGCAACGCTAAATAACCATGGCGGATACTGGAGATGGAAATACTGTTGTAAGTACAGTCAGTGGGATTGAGAGACCACAAACTTCTCAAGGAGGTATGAGCGCGGGCCTACCAGCAATAACCAAGCTGGATGGTAGCGCCGACTACAACACATGGAAGTTTATTATGGAGTTGTACCTAATCCACGAAGATCTGTGGGAGTATACCATGACAACACCACCAGTAAGTGATGCATCAGGTCGGAGGAGAGATCAAAAGGCCAGAGCAAAAATCTGCTTAATGGTGATGCCACACTGTTTAGTACATGTTCGGCAGGCAAAGTCTGCAAAGGAGGCATGGGATGCCCTAAAGGCTGCTTTCGAGGATAAGGGCCTAAATAATAGGTGCAGACTCCTGTCAAAACTGGTGAGCCAGAAACTGGAACAATATACTACAGTGAGAGACTACGTAACAGCCATGATGTCAGTAGCTCAGCAGCTTCGTGATCTTGGCAAAGAGGTAGACGATGAGTTGCTCGCAGCCTTAATGCTACAAGGATTGACAGAGGTTTTTCAACCCATGAGGCTTGCAATAGAGAACACAAACATAGAATTAACCACGGATTACGTCAAGACGAAACTGTTTCAAATGGAGGATGCATATAAAGCAGGTTCTAGTGCCGCAACGAATGCACTTCATGCAAAAAGCAAATGTCAGAGAGACAAGCGTCCGCAGAGAAGCACGAACATACCTCGTCCGATGAAATGCTTTATCTGCGATGGACCTCATAAAGCAAAGGACTGTCCGAAGAACCCTAAGCAGAAGAAGGAAGCCTTGACGGCATTGGCGATGGCTACATCAGGGAAACAAGGACCCGGAGAGTGGATTCTTGACTCTGGAGCATCCAACCATATGACGAATAGAAGAGAGTGGTTAACGGACTTTAAGAAACTAGATAAAAAAGTAGAAGTAGCTTGTGCAAATGGAGAAAGGGTCTATGGTGAGGCAGTAGGTAATGTGGTTAATGATGAGATGGGTATTAAAATTAACAATGTACTGTATGTACCTGGGTTAGAAGCAAACCTATTGAGTGTGAGCACGATTGTAAGTAAAGAACTAGTTGTTGTGTTCGACAAATCAGGCTTTAAGATTATGAAAGCTGATGGATGTAAGGTTACTGGTGATGTTTCACATACAGGCACTGTAGAAAATGGTGTGTATAAAATACAATATTGTTCACAGGAAGTGGCTTTAACTTCAACCTCGTCCGATCAAATAATATTGTGGCACAGGCGTTTGGGACATCTAGGCGTACGTAACCTTACTTTGCTAAAGGATAAAATGGCGAAAGGGGTAAGTTTTTCCGGCACAAGTTCTAAGCTAGAGTGCGAAGCATGTGTAATGGGGAAACAGGCAAAACAGCCATTTACAAAGAGTAGTGTCAGCAGGGCTAAGGAGGTCTTGGAGCTAGTTCATACAGATGTGTGTGGACCTATGAGTGAGAAGTCGTACGGAGGGTTACGATATTTTCTTACTTTCATTGATGACCTCACCAGAAAAACTTTTGTTTACTTTTTACGAACAAAAGGAGAGGTGTTCGAGAAGTTTGCTGAATTTGTAAAATTGACGGAGCGCCAAACTGGGAAAAAGTTAAAAATCATCAGATCTGACAACGGCAAAGAGTTTGTCAATACGCAAATGAATGAGTTCTGCAAAGATAGGGGAATCCGTCATCAACTGACAGTAGAATACACACCCGAACAGAATGGAGTTGCTGAGCGAGCAAATAGAACCATTATGGATAAAGCGAGAACTATGCTAGGAGAAGCAAAGTTGAGCAGGCAACTGTGGGCTGAAGCAGTTAATACTGCAGTTTATCTGAAGAATAGATCACCCACAATAGCTGTGAAGAATATGACGCCAGAAGAGGCATGGACTGGAAAAAAGGTGGACCTCAGCCCCCTCAGAGTCTTCGGGTGCAAGGCGTTTCTACACATTCCAGACCAAAAGCGCAAGAAGTGGGATCCAAAGAGCAAAGAACTGGTTCTTGTTGGATACTGTACCGAAACAAAGGGCTACCGCCTATTTGATCCAATCACAACGGAAATACATAAGGGCAGAGACGTTGTATTTTTTTGAAAATGCAACATATGGGAGTAAAAATGAAGCACCCGTTATTACAGCTGTTCCTCCGTCAGAGATAGTCATAGAACTGGAAAGAGTTCCAGAAATGCATCAATATGGAGTTCCGGTGAGGAATGCCGTGCATGAACAACATCAGGAGGATGCTGAAGCTAAATTAAGAAGATATGGTTCTCCAAACGAGGTTAATGACGATGACGTGTGGGCAACATCTGATGAGAGAGAGGAGTCAGATAGAGAAGACAGCCTGCCAGCTCATGACAGTGAGTTACCGTCCAGGAGATACCCAATACGAGAAAGGAAAGCAAAACAGCTTCCAGACTTTGTGACTTACCAAGCTGCCAATGCATCTCAAGATCCCTTAACCATTCAAGATGCATTATCCAGAGAGGATGGAGAGAAGTGGAAGGTCGCAATTGAGGAGGAGCTAGACGCCCTCAAGAATAACAAAACATGGACGCTTGTGAAACCACCAAGATCATGCAACATCGTTGATTCTAAATGGTTATTCAGAATCAAAGAAGAGGCGGGGGGAAAGACTCGCTATAAGGCACGACTAGTTGCGAGAGGTTTCAGTCAACGAAGAGGCGTTGACTACTTTGACACGTTTTCACCAGTTGTGAGACATAGCTCACTGAGAGTTTTGATGGCTCTAGCAGCCAACATGGGATTAAACATCGACCAAATGGATGTCAAAACGGCATTTTTAAACGGTGATCTTAGTGAAGTCGTTTATATGAAGCAACCAGAGGGCTTCGAGGTAAAAGGCAAAGAGGATCACGTCTGTCTGTTACAAAAGTCGCTGTATGGTCTGAAGCAGGCTCCACGAGCGTGGAACGCGAAGCTTCATTCTGAGCTAATAAGATTAAAGTTCAGAAGATCGGAAAATGAGCCATGTGTCTACACGCGATCACAGAATGACAAGTTAATCATCATTGCGGTGTATGTAGACGATATTCTGATTTTTTGGAATGACAAGCAGGAGATGCTCAAGGTCAAGAGAGACCTGAAATCCAGTTTTGAGATGAAGGATCTTGGCAAAGCTGAACTTATGCTGGGAATCCATATCGTACAAGATGCTAAAGGGATAAAGCTACATCAAGAGAATTATGTGAAAAAGCTCTTAAAAGCATACAACATGGAAGAGTGCAAACCAGTTGCTACTCCGGCTGTAATAGGCCAAAGGCTAGAGAAGCCTACGGATGTCAGGAAGCCAAATGAGAAGATACCCTATCGAGCGCTGATAGGTTCACTTATGTACCTGGCGGTGTGTACCCGGCCGGACATAGCTCATGTGGTAAATTACCTGAGCCAATTCAATGAGTGCTACGAAGAGCAACATTGGGTAGCAGCTAAAAGGGTCCTTCGATACCTTAAAGGCACAAAGAGTTTTGGCTTGAGATACTCAAAGGAGAAATGCCAAGAAATCGAAGCATACGCTGATGCTGATTACGCAGGAGACAGCGATAGACGGTCGTATTCGGGATCGGTGTTCCTTATTCAAGGAGGAGCTGTGTCGTGGCAGAGCACAAAGCAACGCACAGTGGCTCTTAGCACAGCTGAGGCAGAATACGTCTCGTTATCAGAGGCAACTAAGGAAGCTGTATTCCTTAGGCGTTTTATAGAGGAGATGACTGGCCAAGAGAAGCAAAAGGCTTTAACAGTTTTTTCGGACAGCCAGTCAGCAATAGCTATTGCTAACAATCCAGTGCATCACCAGCGTACAAAACATGTGGATGTCAGATACAATTTTGTACGCAATGCGGTTGAGTCAGGCCTTATAAGGTTGGAGTACAGGGAAACTGAAAGGATGGTTGCTGATGCTCTAACCAAATCTTTGCCGAGAGGCAAATTTGAGTGGTGTGTGAATGCTATGGGATTGTGTGTATGATGAGTGAGATGAGATATGAAGTATGCAGTTTGTATCTGTGTAACTATGCATGAGATTAAGGAGGAGTGTTGAAGCAAAGAGAGTTTGTTCTACTTTGTAATCTCTATGCATGTCATCTGCGTAGTTACATGACAGAACAAGAAAAATGATTTCGAATAGAGAATGACATGAGATGTCGAAAATATATCTTGTGAGAAAAACCGTGTGTTTTGACTGTTACTTTGTAAAATGCATTGTAATCTTTTGCAATAAATATATTTCCAATTTCTCTGATGTTAATCACTTCATTATACTCCCGGTCTGAATGACGGGAGAATGATGCCAGAATGATGGGAGAATGATGGACTGATGGAATCATGGAATGATGCTAAACCATACATCCAGACTGTCATTCCGTTTTGAATTATGGTCAAGGAATATAATACTCCCTAGGCGGGAGATGATGGTATACTGATGGTAAACTGATGGTCGGTGTCAGTCACCGTCGGGGTTGCCAGATTGGGGGTTTTTCACGGGATTTTGGGGAAAAATTTGGCCTTTGGGGAAAATTTGGAGAAGTGAAATCGTTGGGGAAATTTATGGGGAAAAAATTATCAAGGTGGATAATTTTAACACCGCATTATGATTTATGTTACAAAATTAGGGCCTAATAATTAGAGATCGGATATTCGGATGCATAGTTAGCTAAACTAAATTTTTAGCAATAAAATTATGGCAGCTTCTTAAAAATTATTATTTTTAAATATTTGAAGACAATCCTTTTAAAATTCACTGAAGAAAATTCTCTACTCATGAAGAGGCGGTATGGTTTATCAACCTTAGCCTGCTCCGAAGGGAGCGAAAAAAAAAAAAAAGAAGTATTTGGTCCTAGAGTGCGATTTTTGAAAATCATACGAGCGACTTGACATTCGCGTACGAATTGAGATTTTCATTCCGAGTGGTTACGTTTTTCTCTATTTTTGAAATCGTTCGGATGTGCCAAAACCGTTTCGATTCACACAGAAAACGTTTCAATTGAACGAACGAACGAATGAATGGTTTCATAGTAACATTTCAAATCGGACTTTACCGCCAAAATTATGGGTTAACGGAACGTAGAAAAAAAGTTAAATCTGTTGACGTCTGACAACATTACAAACGTCAAACATTCGAGTGGTAGAATTGGTTACGAGTGGTTCGGAGCACTCGTTGCGAGTGTTAGAAAGTTGAATTCAAAAATGGCAAATCATCGATTTTACGTCATTTTCTACTACTCGCACTCCAGAAGTGCGATTTTTGAAAATGACGTAAAATCGATGATTTGCCATTTTTGAATTCAACTTTCTATCACTTGCAACGAGTGCTCCGAACCACTCGTATCCAATTCTACCACTCGAATGTTTGACGTTTGTAATGTTGTCAGACGTCAACAGATTTAACTTTTTTTCTACGTTCCGTTAACCCATAATTTTGGCGGTAAAGTCCGATTTGAAATGTTACTATGAAACCATTCATTCGTTCGTTCGTTCAATTGAAACGTTTTCTGTGTGAATCGAAACGGTTTTGGCACATCCGAACGATTTCAAAAATAGAGAAAAACGTAACCACTCGGAATGAAAATCTCAATTCGTATGCGAATGTCAAGTCGCTCGTATGATTTTCAAAAATCGCACTCTTGAAGTGCGATTTTTGAAAATCATACGAGCGACTTGGCAGTAGAAAGATGCATGATCTCCATAGTAATTTTGACATTTTCTACTGAAAAGTCGCTCGTATGATTTTCAAAAATCGCACTTCTGGGCTGATGGCAAAGAGCTCTTTGGCAAAGAGGCTGATGGTATCCAAAGAGTTCTGAGAGTTTTTGGCGGGATTTGAACAGATACGTTTGGAGTCCTCATATTTCATCGAATTTTTATTGTTTATAGTGAGTTTTGGTTCGTAAAATCGGTGTTGTTTTGCGGAACAAAGTGTCGTGCAGGTGAACAATATACAGTCCAGTGAAATATGATGGTGTGGGTCGTGAACAGGAAAAGTGTTCCGTTCTTTTGTAGCGCGGCAAGCGGTCGGTTCACCTCTTTCCTGTGGACTTCTCTGCGTTTCCTGCGTTTCTCAATTGCCTCCAAAAACTCCAAAGAAGTGTTGAAACGTCGAACACCAACGTTTTATTTGCTATAAATGAGAGTATTTATTCCTGACATCGGTTGTATGCGATACTATAATCGCTTTACCTTGAAATGAACCAAAAAAAAAAACCAAAGAGTTCTTGACTTGTATTCCGTATTGCAGTCAAATTGCAGTTTTGCTCATTTTTCTAATTATTTTGTGGTTTTGCTGCAGTTGAATATAATTTCGCCTTACATTTCTACACTTTTACCGTCATCTTTTAGTACCTACTCGTGTGCGTATAAAAATAATATAGTCATTCTGTGACAAATGTTTACAGTCAAGTAGTGCCATAAAACAAGTTGTACTTTGGAATTTGCATAGATTAAGTACTTCGCTAGAAAATGGATAAGAAATTATCGCTAAAAGAACTACTGATTGCATACAAAAAATGGGTGATCAATAACCCGAATGTAGTGACTGATGTGGAGACCGTTGCGACGTGGTCTTCGTACTTCGTAGCTGGCAAGATAAACAAATCACCAATTGTATCTGAATTGGTCTACTCGCTGTCTAAACTACTGTCTTTATTCAACGATAGACTAATTAAAGAAGCTTACGGCCGTGAGGTGCAGTACTATGGCTTGCGGGAACAGATCAAGCTGTGGCTGACTGTCATTCACTACTGTGAGGTGTTTGTGGAGCTGGTTGTGAGGAGGCGGTGGGGCTCTAAAGGAAAATGGACGGCTGCTACATTACTGCAACTGTTCAAATGCTCGTCGGCCCTCATCCTCCTGTACAGGTTCAAGGAGGTGCCTGTAGCACACCCTCCTGTAGCTGCATTACAAAGAAAAAAGTTCACCGAAGGAAAAGAAACTGATGAGAATTCCAATGCTTTCTTCACTCTACGGAGATCGGGACGCGTCATACGCCGTGTAGAGGGAGCTCCGCCTGTCGCCTTCCGAGACTGGCAGCCCATGAAAATGAATGACGACGGAACAAATCTTGGCATAGAAGTGAAAGATTTACTTTATGCTGAATCAATCCACATATTCAAACCGTTAATACATTTAGCAGCCATGAGAGTGTTTGGCACAATGGCCTGGAAGCAGTGGCTTGTTGCTCTCGGCTTAGACATCGCTAGTCTTAAACTCTACAGCAAACACATGTCTAATCTATCTTATGAACAAAGATTAGAAATAAGCAGAAGGAAACTAGGTCTTGTTCTGTACCTTTTAAGAAGCCCAATGTATAAGGGCTACTCAAAGAATGTAATTGAAAATGTATTAACTTCGACATCATCAAAAATACCATTTATGTCATTTATAAGTGGTCCTATTATTCAGTATTTAAGCCATTGGCAGGACATTTACTTCTACATGTGGGCTTCATAAATAAAAAATAAAAAACTAAATGTACTATCAGTTTAAAATAACAATGTGCATGACCTCGCCTGCAAATGTGACGTCACTCAATCACATGAACTTCACTCGAGTCATTCAAATGATTATTTCCTTTACATAGAGTCTATATTCCTTTACAACTGAGTGAAGTTATCGAACGGCCCTTCAAGGTCATGCACATTGTTATTTTAAACTGATAGTAATAGTTTTCTGTAGAGAAAATAATCAAACAATCATCAAAATTTTATAATCGCTCTGTGACTAAGGCTTTGGGCTGTAATTCTAGGTTGCAGTTTCATTTAGACCATGACATACTAGTGCTAGGAATGCAATGTTTGCCTAATCTTTATGAGGGTACAGAGCCTATAGTGCTCGCCTCAATAGTTTTTTTTTTAAATTTCTACACAATCAAGAACAAGGATCCAATTATTATCTGATTTGAGATATGTACAATTTATTATTGACTGTAATATATGGGGTGCCAAGTTTATATTAGGTGTAGGTTTTTATTAAACATTCCATTGCTTGAAGTCCACTATCTGTAAATTATTTGTGAACAGAAATGTTGATTTTACTTGAAGTAATATAGCGCAGGACCATTCGTTGTGGCGATCCTTAGAGGAGGCCTTTGTCCAGCAGTGGGTGGGACATCCATTGGCTGTGATGATGATGATCATATTTTGGTACTGAAAATAGTGGGACAAGTGGTGTTCTTTCCATTAATATTTGCATCGGGACTAGTAGGAAGTAGTGGAAATACCCACATAATGTGAATTTTAAGTTCATGTTATTAACAAACATGTATCAGGGCAGTGGGTAGGTGGGATGATTTATCCCCCCTCCCGAAATCAGATTATTTGTATTCAGAACAGTGATTGCAGAGATTTCTTTTTCACTATTTTTCAAAGGATATCACCCCCGAAAATGAATGTCCCGAACCAAAATGTGCTTGGCTATTAATTTGTATTTTAATTTTGTGTCCGTAATGTATAGTTAGCGTACCTACACATGAAAGGGATCAGGCTAGGATTAGTAGCCCAGTCATTTGAAGGTTTGAGCCGGGACTAATTAATAACCCAGTAAAATTAAGCTGAAATATACCATTCTGGAGAAGTAATTTCCGGAGTTCTGAAACTTTTTTTAAACGTTCCTTAGGTACCTACGTAATATTGAAGAATGGCTACCATGGGTTTTAAACCGCGTTTACGCCAACACAGCTTTTAAAGGTTCCCCGAACCGCCTGAAAATTTGTATCTGGGGGTTTTCGGGGTTGCTTATTAAGAATATGAAATCATTTTGTTTTTATCGTCAACTTTCATGAGGGTCGCCATACAAATTTCATAATTTTTGAAATGCTGTTACTTTCTCGGCCCTGTAGCCCTCAAAGCTTAAGTCCTATGACAAAAATGCATACCACTTGTTTTGTAGGCAATTTTGTCAATTGTTTTTTTGTCCATATAAAACATTTCGATACGACTTACAGATTTTGAGAATTAAGCGAAAAACTGAAAAAAGTCACCTTTAAAGGCCCCCCCCCCCCCCCTCACCCGGACTTTTTTTTTCTTCAATCTTACGTACCAAAGAAACGTTTAAGAAAAGTTCCAAAACTCCGAAAATTATTTCTTCTGATTTATCTAATTTTACTGGGTTATAATTAATCACTGTTTTTTTTTTCGGTATAGTATTTAAGAGCCAGTATGAGCTTAGAAATGTCCCAAAATAAAAAAAAAACATCAGCAACAGCCCAAATTTAAAATTAGCATTTTTTTCGTTCTAAAAAACAGATTGTAAACAGATTGTTTTTTTGCACATTTTTAAGGCTTCACCATTATAATACTTCAAACATGGTGTTAATATTTTTGTCTGCTTAGAAGGCTTTGAAACATACATTAGTATTTTCTAATGAATACCTCGTTGTTAAAGTTTCAATGTCTATTTTATTGCTCAAAAATAATGAATATTATTAAATCTATTTAAATATGTTCTCAGATAGTCGTTTTGTCACTAAATGGTGCCGGTTACAGTTTAAAAGTCCCATTAATAAATACTCCCCATCTCTCCTAACAAAACTCCGTAAAATGACTGGGCTATTATAGAGTCAGTAAATAGTACCTAATTAGTACCTAGGTCAAATAAAGTTAAATATATCTCTCATGTCTTTGATTTTCAGATACTTACTACTTTTTTGGTACTTCTATGGAATCTGGAATTTTTTGTGCATGTTCTAAATAGGTACTAATTCATCATGTAAAAATAAAAAGGTAGGAGGTAAAATAAAATGGTCCAGACAACCTGATCGTCAGGATAACTGGACCACTGTTTTTCTATTTTTCTCCGTTTGTAGCGAGGTACTAAATATTTGATGATAAGTACCGAATAGTACTAAATAGGTACTAAACCGTGCATAGCTTAAAAATCTAATCTCCGGCTTGGTCCAGACATCCTGACGCTCACAAAAATATGACATCATAATTATGCATGTTCGTTCTTTATGTTTAATGACAATAGTGAGGATGTATTTACTTTACGTATAGTTTAGTATCAGTCAAGGATGGTGGGATTGTGGTGTTGGATATTTTTTATAAACATTTATATTATTGTATTCAGGGTGTAACAAAACACGCTAGTAATATTTAAAGGGGTGGAAGTCCCATTTATCTCGTTCGTTCGCGCGCAAAATGAAAGAGAGCGAAGGTGTGATAGCGATAGCGCTGTATCGCGGTGGCATGCTACCCATGCTGCATGCATGCTGGAGTGTTTTGTTACATCTGCCGCCTTAGTACGGCAGTATGGCAGCGTGATACAGCGCTATCGCTATTTGCGTGCGACCGAACGAGATAAAAGACGTGATATAGCTGTATCACGCGCAACATGCTAGGTAGGCTGTGTGTGTTACTGACCTACCATTTTGTAAGTTGCTAGGGAAAACTTAGCACCTAATCAATTGCTTGTATGATTTACAAATCCACTTGTTGCTTAGATTTTTGTTTGCTAAGCATATTTTATTAGTAAGACCGGTACTGTTGTCTCTCTTTACTAAAATTAATAATTTTTTATGAGACGAAATAAAAGAAGATTTGATAAACTATTTATATATTTTATTCCAATTAATTAAATAATACCTTTTAAAAGGATCACAAAGTTGGTAGTATCTTGAGAAATATAAAATGATCTTAACAGAACAGACACTTTGAATCTGAACAGATACGATAAATGAAATAATAGTCATTAGGTATAAACAAGATTCTAGTAGAAAGGGTGTGTAAAATGTTCCTTTTTTACAGCTTTGTGACTTTAATAAAAGAAAATTTTGTAAATAGTCGGGGCAAGTGCCTCTACGGCGCAAGTGCCTCTAGGGGGAAATGCCTCTAGCAAGGAATATACTACTCGCCTCTAGCTTAAAAATTTCGAAAACTAGCCATATATTTAGAAACACCGCCTTCAAACGTCAAAATATACAGGCTGTAACAAAACACCCTAGTAATACTTAAGGGGGTGCTTCTGACCATCAAACTGAACAACTTTCACTATGGGGCCAACATCGAGAAAAAACAAATAAATCAGCTGTCCCATACATTTTAGTCGAGTCGGTACTGCAGTTTTGGTGTTTTGTTACACCCTGTATAACAGACTTTGACGTTTGAAGGCGGTATGTCTAAATATACAGGGTCCTTCGAGATGATCAGACCATCAAACTAAACAACTTTCTCTATGGGACCAACTACGAAATCGCAAAAAAAATCTGCTGTCCCATACATTAAGTAGGTTTGCAGTTTTGTATGGAAGAGCTAAATAATTTTTTTAAAATTTTTCGCGATTTCGATGTTGGTGCTATAGAGAAAGTTGTTCAGTTTGACGGTCTGATCATCCCCTTAAAAAAGTGTCAGCATATTAAGAAGGACCCTATACAACGTGTTAATGAATTAACGCAAAACTAGAAAGTAGTTTGTTTAGAATCGAGAGCAGAATCGAATTATCATAGTTTCAACATAGGTAATTTTTTTTTCAAAATATTGAATAATTTTTTTGTAAAATTTTAAATTTTCTGAACCCGATATCAACCCACCCCACGGACACACCCACCCTACTTCCTACTAAAACAAGATTATTAAAATGTACCCATAAGTACGTTAGCGCCTTCGTTCATTGCTGAAATGATGACAAATCATTTTTGCCTCAAAACTTAAAATGCGAATAACTTTAAATTTTAATTATAAAAATAATGAAATTATTGTTTCAATCTAATTATTTTGGTATAAATCAGTTGGGGTGTATGAGGTTTTGCGTCAATTCATTAACACGTTGTATGTCTAGTTTTCGAAATTTTGAAGAGCTAGAGGCACTTACTCCGTAGAGGCACTTGCCCCGACTGACAATAATAATTTAAAATGATAAATATTCAGATTTCCAATGTCGTAAAAATAAGATTAGCTAGATAGAGGCTAGAAAATAATCAATAAACATTAAAATTACTAAATTACATTTTGTACATAAAAATACGTGAATCTTAAAATAGTTAAAGTTGAAACTATAATAACCATAAAAGAATTGCTAACTAAAAATACGGCTTGCAAAATTCTTAATATTTATTATTATAATTTGTTATACATGAGATATGTGGAATTATAAAAACTGAAAGGTGCACCGTCACCGTCATACCTAATATAATAACAGTCGGAACGGAAAACAGCCAGTTTAGAAACATTGATAAATATAATATAACCATGACCAAGAAAATAAAAGCACAGTGATGGTTTAAATAACTTCTACCTCGTTGACAACGATATCAATGTACTGTACCAGTACTAGATACGGTGTTCAGTAGGAACTGCATGTTACTCTGCAATGCGGTGTACAAACCGCATTGATGTTAGTTTACTCTATGCTAATGGGAATGACAAACCAATCTGAATACCAATCTGTCATTTTTTTCAATAATCATTTTAATTTTATATTGATGTATTTAAATTAGTTATCACTATAAAAACCGCCTGAAAGTTGTTTTACGGGATACTTTTATTCGAATATAAGGTAACTATGTAAAATTATAAGGATATGTAATTATTAATTTAAATTTTAGAAAAATAGGTAAGTCTATTAATTTCCTCAAGATTGGGTAAGTCCATTACTTTTTGTCTCGTTTCGGCACCCAAAAAGCGACATTTAAGGAAAAGAGACGGGTATTAATGATCATAGATGAATCAAGAGACTTAAATCAGAGGGCTCAAAATAGGCATAATACATGCACAATATAATGAACTTAAGGCGGGTGCCAGACGAGGATTGAAATTGAAAATGACGCTAAGGCGATTATCACACTAGCGACGCGTCCCGCCGCGGTGCGCGGAGCGGCATAGTCGCCTTCCCGCGCATTGACGCGTCGGCAGTGTGTTGTCCTAGGCGTGTTTTCTATATAAATTGTAATACTTGCATACAATGTTAAAATCTGCGGCCCCGCGCTACGCGACGGGGCGCGGTGCAGTGTGATAATCGCCTAAGATCGTTCATACTTGAGATTATATTTTTATATTTTTTTATGGGAAAGAAATTAATGCGAAAACAATTATTAGATTAATTACCTCGAGATAAAAAAAAATTATTGACAGCTAAAGTCATCATCGCGACTTAGCGTTTTAAATTCTCATTGATCGCGACCTATTCTCAGATGTTACGCGTTATTTCAATTTATTTTTCAAAACAAAGGCTTAATTCCAAATCAGTCACAAAAATTGTATACAGTAATGACCGATTTGGAAATGAGACAAATTAATTTTGAATTATTTAAAACAACAAGACTCATTTCAAAAACGGTTACGTGAGCTGATACATTTTTAGTAGTATACTGATTTAATTCTCAATGAGTCAATCAAACAGTTCGAATTTTTTGTCAAATACCTAATAACCTAATTCAAGTTCAATCGTTATTGGTTAAACTTTTTACAAAAATGTACCTAGCTACTTAATTTTTTCGTAAAATATAGACTTATGTCCAAATTACTTGTTATTCGATACAGCCGCAATCGGTTCTACTGACGAAATACTATATCGGTCATTATTCGGCTAGGAAGCGCTCGAAACGTGAAAAATAAAGAACCAACTTTTTGACTCCATTTGCTGTAGGAAATAAGTTTTTGTGGGGTCTAGGTTGTAAAGCATCCTTATTTAGGTTATTCCGCTATAATACTCAAAACACGGAAAGTTTGAGTTGAGTCGGTATTCTATTAAGAGTGCGAAATGTAATGTAGGACTGTTCCAATTCTATAATTAAACAAGAGTTTGCGTACATCTTAATACGATGATGATATAAAGGGGGATATCTGCATCAATTATTTTATTACTAATAAAAGTTTTTTTCTTTTGCTGGTTAAAAAACCAGCAAAAGAAAAATCTTTTTGTTGTACTTTTTCTACCTTAATAGTTTTATATCGTAAACGCATATAAGCTTGTGTAAGGTATTAGCTTTTCCTGGGAAACATTATCTTAATGTTTGTTTCGTAGTAATTTATTCACAGTTCACACAATCAAAAGTTATGAGTAGGTAAGTATCTAATTCTAAAATTTCAGGTACGTGTTTCAGTGGTCTGCACGTAAGTAATCGAGGATGCCCAGATAGTAGGTATAATACCCAACATAAATATGAACTGTCGCATCTGTCTTGGCCGGTGATGCTCTTTGACTAAATTATAGTAGTTTCTGTTTTATGTAAACTAGATGGCACTAATGTTCCCAAAGAGTTTTGGAACAAGTTGTTTGTTTGAACGTGCTTGTCTATCGCTAGAGTTTATGTCTATGCTCGTTGACAACTGCACATCACTTCATTTCTTTTTTGTATGCATCATGGCTTTTCATGTTGCTCACGCTACACCATCAAGGTAGCTAAAACAAAATATATATATGTAACCAATGTAACCAATTTATTGATCTTTACTAATATAATAATAGGTTTTTTGCTGGTGACTAGCTTATTATGATTTATTACATCTTTATGAGCTTATATCTTCCATCTATGACGCGGGCCTCGTAGTAAGACAATCCACAGCAAAAAACATTTGACCTGTAAGACGTATACAGGGTGTAACAAAACACCCTAGTAATACTTAAGGGGGAGCTTCAGACCATCAAACTGAACACCTTTCACTATGGAGCCACCATCGAAATCGCGAATAAAAAATCCGCTCTTTCATACAAAACTGCAGTACCGTCTCGACTCAAATGTATGAGGACGGCAATTTTTTTTTATTTTTTCTCGACGTTGGCTCCATAGTGAAAGTTGTTCAGATTGATGGTCTGAAGCACCCCCTTAAGTATTACTAGGGTGTTTTGTTACACCCTGTATGTAGACGACAAAATTGTTTATAAAAAATGTCCTATTGCAAATGTAAAATCAACAGTAAAAATTCATGACTTTTTATTATTTACATTGGAAAGGCCAATGAAAATTATTGATTGCGTAAAACAAACCGTTCATACCAAACGGTACCAGGAATATCAATTTCTTCCAATAAGTTGCCTAGTAAGCATAAAAGTATAAAAGATGTGATTCTACTGGTATTTTTGATACCGCTTGTTAAGACACATTAGACTATAATATCTTTCTTTTTCAAACAGAATTTTTTGTTGTTGAAAAAGATGCCGATATCATCGTGCATCGTTCCTCTTTGCTGACACCTAGGCGCTAGGTCGTCAGTGACCCTTCCCTCAATTTCTTTTAGTTTCCCAAATGAAGAACCAGGAGTGCGATTTTTGAATCTCATTCGCTGAGTTCAGCAGTTGTAAATGTCAAAATTTCTGTGGAGATACGCATCTTTCTACTGTGGATTTTTCTTTAAAAAATCACTCCTAAGTATGATTTTTGAAAGTCAAATCAGTAGTAGAAACATGCATATCTCCACAGTAATTTTGACATTTTCAACGGTTGAGCTCACCGAATGTTTCAAAAATCGCACTCCTGTAGGTACTACACAAAAGTTAAGAGCGTAATAAAGTACTGTAGACGAAATCCCATAAAAGGGTATTTTCGACCAAACTTTGAACATGACACTCAAGTGTATGGCTGCTTTCACACAAGCACTTTAATTTATTATCTGAAGCCAATCTGAAGCAATCTTTCTTTATTTCAACTTATTATTATAAAATAAAAGAAAGCCAATTATAGTCTATAGAAGTTGCTGCAAGCTTTCTTAGTACCTTTCTAGATATTATTCGTATTTCCCTGGAGCTCTAATAAAATATCCAAGTTTGGTAATTTAATTTTTAATAAGCGTCGGCGCACACTTAGCGGAGACCGGTTCGAGCAGTTATCATTAAGAGGGCTATCGCAGTCCAGTGGCGCCATCATCACATTAAAAAAGATTTCTCAATAAAGAAAGACTACATTAAAAAAGTAATCAACACGAACACTACTAAAGTCTTCAAGCCATTGTTATACAATACTTTTATAGGTTCTAAACATTCCACTTTTAGACAATTGCGAATAAAAACAAAAGCGGCCGTTTTTTTTCTTTTTTCCCAATTTGTATGTTTAGACCTTTAAAAAACCTATAAAAGTATTATATGAAAATAGCTTGAAGGCTTTTGTAGTGTTCTTGTTGATTACTTTTTTAAGTTAGATTTTCTTGATTGAGAAATCTTTTTTAATGTGATGAGGGCGCCACTGAACTGCGATAGCCCTCTTAATCAATTGATAATGAACTCAATACCTCGTAATTGAAATAGAGTTGAAAATAGCGTGCAAGAGATCCCTGTCCCGGTGACGTTTTCTCATTATGTCTTGCATGCTATTTTCAAATCTACGTCAATAGTCATTGAGTTCATTATCAATTGATTAATGAAAACTGCTCGAACAGTTCTCCGCAAGGTGTGCGTTGACCCTAAAGCGGCTGTCACACTTGCCGCATCTGTACGTGGTGGAGAGTTTGTGTGAAAGCACACTTGACAATAAACATCCATTTAATTATAATTGCAGGATCGATAGTGCACTCCCGCTTTACTTAACCTAATCTCGATGTACCGTTATTGTATTATAGTTAAAACATAATTTACCTACAGCATCTATGCTGGAAGGAAGGAAGGAATGAGGGAAATTATAATGTTCAAACGGCACATCAATAAAATTTCTATGATTATTATGGAATATTTTTTACCTACTTAAAATAAATGCTCATTCAATCACCCTAAAAGTTGTTGTACCAAAAGTTTAATTTAAATTACAAACGACAAAGTGTAACTTAAGAAATTCTGCTTCTTAATATTATTTTCTTTTTCATCCGAGCAATAAAGAGAAAAACGCAGCGTTTCTAAAATTGCTATTGTAAACAATGGTAAGTACATTTTTTAATTTCCTTTTTATATTCTTTATTTTTTATGGGGCTTATAGCCTTGAGGCTGCAAGGCTATTTTTGAAAAATATAGCCAGGCCTATACTTATCTATCGTAATAGAAAACGCTGCGAACAACCTGTCATTATAAATTAATTCATTAGGTACAGTTCAGACGATTAGGCCGCTCACATGTCGTTACGGATCCCATCACAATATACGGACTTTAGAACGGGGCTTTTTGTTTTATACCACGGTTTAAGGGGCTATGTGAAAAAAATAGGATTCTTCAAAGCTTCATATATCATGAAGTACTAACAGTAGGAGTATGATTTTCGGATATGTGTAAATTGAACATATAATTGAAGTTTTGATTAGAGCCAAAACACGATTAAGACACATTTTCTCGATAGAAAAACAAGCCAAAGTAGCCTCTGTTTTTATCTATAAACGCTTGGAACTGCTAAACGGTGAATAATAGAAACACGAGACTTGATTAAAAAAAAAAGATTGATATTTTCTAAATTTTGATTAGAGCAGAATTGAAATAACATAAATAGTACAATCACAATTAAATAAAGTTTGATTTGGCGCTCGATTCGCTTCAGGCGCGCGCGGCGCCCCATCTCTTTCTCTCGCATCAGGCCGTAATATAAGCTATCCCACGCCTGTTTTGCTTAAATTATTTTTCGACATAGGCTCTTAACGGCTAATAAAGTCTAAAAAGTATATATAGTATTTTTTTAAGTCGGTCGACTATTACCCGTGTAAAAAGCCTTCTTAGCGGTGATAGTTTTCCTCTTAATTTCGTTATATATGCTACTGCCGTGAATTTTTACACATGTACAGAAAGAACCGTTTACATAGCTGGCAGGGTGCGGGGGAGGGGGGGACACTTGACTCTAACAAAAAATTTCACTTTAAAGCTTAATATTTTCGCTAACAAATCCCTTAATCGAATAATGGTTTTCCCAAACCCACAATATGTTTAAAAGACCTATCTAACGATACCCCACAACATGGGATAGACGAGAAAACATATTGTTTTTTTATGAAAAAACTGTTTGAAAATAATGCAAACAGGATATAGACTACACAAATATTAAACAACAGACTCAAAAACACAGACATACAAACAAATCAAATACATCTCTGACTCTTAGTCCAAGCTCTGACTATTTTGTGAAATGTAGCTATGGCGTCATAAATGCAATAGGTAGGTTTACAGGTGTAGCGAGTAACCGAGTAGGTACCTGCGGCAGTGGGTCGGTGCGGGAGAGTGCGTTCACTCCTTCCCGCACCGCTCCACTACCGCAGGAACCTTCTCAGATACCGTTATTCCCATAGTATAAGGGTTGAGCCTCATCTGGCGGGCACGGCTCATTTTTTTCACTCTCTATCCTTTTCTGTTGCTCAGGAATGTCATTTGCTAGAGGGACAAAGGTCGGTGCACTGCCGGTGCTTCCGCGTGCTATCGCATTCCCGCTATCTTTCTCGCTCTAGCAAATGAAGTTCCCGAACGACAGAAAAGGATAGAGCGTGAAAAAATGCGTTTCCGTCATAGAGTAAGAAGCGATGGCATATCGGCTTGTTTCTATAGAAAATGTTGTCGCCAACAAAGGGGGATGAAAAACGGGTGAGGGGAGGGTTAACATTTAAATACGCTACTTCCCGCTAGATGTGTATGATATGACGTCAGGCCCAGTTGAGTATCTGTGAACAGTTCGATACAACATCTCTACCCCAGGGGAGCGCGTTATTTTCTCTATGGTTTCCGTGCTGCGTGATGCCGGGAAAAACCAGACACAATAGAAATCAAATCAATATTGTTTTCGTAACGGGGATCCGCGTTCCGAGTTAAGAGGTTAATATTCATACAATGCGCGTTTTGACGTCCGATAAAGAGTTGCTGATATGGCTAGTTGTAAAATAGCCTATTGTCTTTCTATATTTATTAATCGTACCATAGTTGTACACACGGCGACAGATCAACCTACCCATAGTTCGACCTTATGTCCATGAACATAGAGTTCAACTATGGGTAGGTTGATCTGTCGCCGTGTGTACAAGCATTGACATAGCATTACCTTTGTTTTCATCTCCGATAACCTGGATGCAAAAAGTTATTATTAGGTACCTATATAGTTATAGCTATTACGTATTTAAACTAAACTTAATTAATAACCTTAAAAAACCTTTCCATTGCCATTTTACAACGAACAAATATTTTCGAACTCAGGATTGCATGACTTGTTCACCGAAATCATAACAGAAATTTAAATGTTTTAATTGAAATTAAATATCTTGATTTAGTAATCACTAGGTAATCATAATGATCTTTGTAGAAGTTATTCGTATTTAATTTAGTTAATGTATTCTTCGTGATGATAAATCATTAATAGGTATGTTTATGTTGCTGACTGTATTAGATTCATTAACACTCACATTTTAAATGCATTAAAAGTAGCTCTTAGCGTAATAATTGTGTACAGTATCATAAATTTTTTTCTATACAGTCATTAGGCTTATCAGCCTATAATTAGTCCATTTTATGTCACATTTTTTAAGGCTAAAGGTCTGTGTTCACTAGATCTACACTATCTCTCGTTTGCTATCCTGCGTCAAATCAGCAAAAATTCAACACCCTAACTAATGGCTCTAAGGTTGAAAATATCCAAAATATCACAAATGGTCTGACATAATGATGAGTCTTTTATTCCGTATGTTTTGCTCGCACAAAAACAGGATAATCTTCAAACCAATAACTTCAATATAGCCATGGCGTTTGCTGAAAAAGTACGCAAGAGATGCGCTGAAGCCGCGACTTGTTTTTATCAACGTATCGAAAGCTATATAGTCTAGTGGCAAATATTTAAAAAGTCGTCTCCTTCACGATTTTCGTAGCCCTCTCTTCTATATACCTAAAACTGGTATGTATGTGTTCCTTGTGCCCTATAGAACACGAAACTGACGGTTTTAAGACGAGGAAGTGGGGACACGCATAGCTGTGACGTCACAAAGATGGCGGCCGACCGCACCAAGTTTTTGTTCTATATTGAGTTCTATTGCACCAATTTGGTTGTTTGATATGTCATTTGAAAGGTTATATGATTGTCTATAATTGCTCCTTTGAAACCTACTAATTTAGTTATGTTGTTTTTAAAATATGATCAAAAATGTGATTTTTTTTCATATACCTACTTTTATTTACCGCTATAACTAAATAAAGAGAAAAATAAGTGTACGGTTACTCTAAGGTTATTACAAAAAATCAAGTCCGTTTCATTACCTTCTCAAAAATATAAACATCATTTTAGTGCAATAATAAACTAACAAGTAGTGACCAATTATGTAAAGAAAGTACTTACCATCTGATTTTTTCCGCCGTTTTAAATATTGATTTTAAATAAGTATTTAAGAGAAAAAGCCGTGTTTTTAACAAATGAAAGTACAAATATAATATATGTTTACTTTTATATTATAATCACAGGTTTTTTTTAATGTTATAATATCACACATCAAGCAAATTAGAAGTACTTGTTTGCTAGTACAAAACGCTACGCTACTGTAAAAACTATACAAAACAAAGTTTTATTGTACGCATATGCTCACAACTATATTCCCCGAAGGGGTAGAGAGATATTCTGAAACCTCAGAACATCCACGTTTCACTAAGTAGTACCGTAACTCAGTCCAGTCAGTGTGACGGGGAGTGAGCCCGTCGCCACATGTAATGGACAGTAGGTACAATACATGCCTCGAAATTGAAGCATGGAGGTTTCCTCACGATATTTTGCTTCACCGAAAAGCCAGAGGTGTTTTAATTATAAATCATACATAAATTCCGAAAAACTCATTGGTACGAGTCGGCCTGGACGAGGATCGAACCATCGCATCGCCTCCTGCACTGCAGGTAAGGATACTCGCCACTGGACCACCACAGCTTTTTATATTGTAATCATAATAAAATTAACAGTGCAAATAAAAAATAATTACAAAGTGTTGTGAAAATCACTTATTTTTTTATACGTAAATCACACTGTACAAATAGTAATGAAATAATGAATGAGATTATGTAGACACAATTGAATTGTCAAGTTAAGTGAACAGAAAGCAAGCACCATACCTACTACTCATCAACATCCTCAAAGTTATGCTGATTAAAACATAATTCTTTTCCTAATTCTTCTCCTATCATACATTTTTGCTTTGAGTGTGCACAGCCACATTTCGCTGTCTGGCAGTCTAACACTGGCACGATATGAGCTCGATATCTTGCAGAGATATTGGAGGTTTCAGGCTTGTGATGGGAATTAGGGAATTGTTATAATATAACCTCCAGCCACAGTTTTCTGGTGAGGGTAAGGTTGGTATCGGGATATTTACAGTTTTCCAAATAAAAGCCTGGTAATTAGCTCTGTGTAGATGGTGCTTCAGAACTTATCTAGAAGGTGGTAATTTGTCTAGGTTTTTAATATTTGAAACAAACTGCGGCTCTAAGATCATCAATGCTATTTAAGGCTTGAAGTGTAGGTTTTTGGCACAGTAAATTTTAATAATAAACTTTTCTCCATTCATCATTATGTCTTATCTTAGTTCCTCTTCAGAGCCAAATTTGTCAAAAAGTGTACCATTACCATACACCATACCATTGTGTGTATACCATTCGGTGAACACCTTCCATCTGAACTTTTTGGTAAAACCAGACAGTGAGCTTGTACTATCGCAGCCCGTTAGAGCATGAAAGGCAAGTAAATTATTTTTTTCTGATCCCATCGATTGGGCTATGTCATGAATAGGCACATAGATTGATTTTTGTGATGTACCTAATTGTACCCATTATTTTGGCGGTCTTTGTCATAGGAATAGGTCAACAATAACATCAGTGTCCCTGCTGTTTACTTACACTCAGTGTAACTCAGACTTCTCGTAATCGTAACCCAACTGCGCAGCATCTATCCCATGTATATTGTATCACAAACCTTGTGTCTGCTTCTTCATGATTAAGTATACACATTAAATGACGAATTTGATCGCATGATGAATGATTTTATCGCATTTGTTTTAACATCAAATTTTTTGGATTATACCAAAAAGTATAAGTATAAAAGTACCAGTTGGAAGGTGTTCACCGAATGTGTATGTGTACACTTCTTGACGAATTAGACTCTGAAGAGGAACTAAGAGAAGACATAATTATGAATGGAGAAAAGTTTATAATTAAGATTTACTGTACCAAAAAACCTAAACTTCAAGCCTTAAACAGCATTGATGATCTAAGAGCCGCAGTTTTTTTCAAATATAAAAAAACCTAGACAAATTAATACCTAGGGAAGTTCTGAAGCATTATCTACACAGAGCTGATTACCGGGCTTTTATTTGGAAAACTGCAAATATCCGGATCACAACCTTACCCTCACCAGAAAACCGTGGCTGGAGGTTATATTATAACAATTCCCTAATTCCCATCACAAGCCTGAAACCTCCAATATCTCTGCAAGATATCGAGCTCATATCGTGCCAGTGTAAGACTGCTGGACAGCGAAATGTGGCTGTGCACACTCAAAGCAAAAATGTATGATAGGAGTATGCCATATTGGAAAAGAATTATGTTTTAATCAGCATAACTTTGAGGATGTTGCTTGAGGTGCTTGCTTTCTGTTCACTAAACTTGACAATTCAATTGTGTCTACATTATCTTATTCATTATTTCATTACTATTTGTACAATGTGATTTACGTATAAAAAAATAAGTGAATTTCACTACACCTTGTGAATATTTTTTATTTGCACTGTTAATTATGATTGCTTTGTTCTGTATAGTTTTTATAGTAGCTTAGCAAGTACTTCTAATATGCTTGATGTGTGATATTATAATATAAAAGTAAACATATATTATATTTGTATTTTTATTTGTAAAAAGCACGGCTATTTCTCTTAAATACTTATTTAAAATCAATATTAAAAACGGCGGAAAAAATCAGATGGTAAGTACTTTCTTTACATAATTGGTCACTACTTGTTAGTTTATTATTGCACTATAATGATGTTTATATTTTTGAGAAGTTAATAAAACGGACTTAATTTTTTGTTATGACCTTAGGTACACTTATGTTTCTCTTTATTTAGTTATAGCGGTAAATAAAAGTAGGTATATGAAAAAAAAAATCACATTTTTGATCATATTTAAAAAAAACATAACTAAATTAGTAGGTTTCAAAGGAGCAATTATAGACAATCATATAACCTTTCAAACGACATATCAAACAACCAAATTGATGCAATAGAACTCAAGAAATGAACAAAAACTTGGTACGGTCGGCCGCCATCTTTGCGACGTCACAGCTATGCGTGTCCCCACTTCCTCCTCTTAAAACCGTCAGTTTCGTGTTCTATAGGGCACAGGGAACACATACATACCAGTTTAAGGTATATAGAAGAGAGGGCTACGAAAAATCTCAAATTGCTTCGTCGCCTCCTAACTAATAAGGAGGTACGCCGACCAGGTTTAAAAAAATATCACATAACTGCGACGTCGCATCGCATCGCAAATATCTGCCAGCGCTCGATGACTTATTACGATGACATAATGCAATAATCATACATATGTATGTAAGATTATTGCACGCAGCGCATCGCAAATATTTGCGATACGATGCGTCGTCGCAGTATGTGTGGGTACCGATAGTAAAGAGTACTACGCCTTTAGTTTACATCATAACCAGAAAAACTTAAAATCTTTCGCATCATGCAAGGAGTGCTATTTTTGAATGTCACATTCCTATAATTTCATAGCCGAAGAATTTTTCGCTTACGCGGGTAAACGAAATGTCAGTGTAACCGGGTATGAGATAGAGATAGTCATAAAATCCTATACAATTTATTTGAAGCTAGACGACTGACTGTAGCCGTCGTAGTACAAAAAAGTGGTTATGTCGATAAGGACAGCAATATGTAGCGGTCTCCTTTTTTAACTAAAGCGAATTTGCTATGTGCATCTCTTATTAAGTGAATATGACAAGACACGTGCTTCCTTCTAGTACCTTCTCTTTCTACGTGTAATTCATATTCGAAAGTGACATAAAAAGTATGGAGTTTATGTTTATTATTCGATTAGAATTTTGAAAGAGTGGGAATCAAAAACAGAATGATCGTTACAGCCATTAACAAGCGGGAAAGATAAATCACCGTACTTATATCTTATTCTATAATATTAAATAGCATTGTGAGAATTTGCATTTAAGACTTAGACTAATTATATCGGGACGCGTAACTACGTGTCATTCTACTAACAAACTTTCTGCCACTTTTTGCGGGGGGTGAGGTAACATGTTATCCGCAACTTTGGATTTTATTCCCTATGACTTTAGATTCTAATTTTGAATGTTCAAAATCATGAAAAGTAGTCTCGTGTAAACCCCAAACGTTCTAAGTTCAAAATTATTGTTTCGCTATTATAGGCTGTCTCGTTTAGTGATAAGGTATAAAATTGGGTGTAAATGCGAAAGATTAATTGATCTAATACCGTGGCAGAGGGGAAATGCTACCGCAAGGCCGGTCCGGATATAATTAGTCTAAGATTTAAGACGATGGATTTTTTAAATAATAAATTGTAATTTGTTACCATAAAAACACAAAACTTATTTAAGTTTGACATTTTTATCCTTATAACGTCTTTTTTTTTTCAATTAATATTTTATGAAAGTAGCAGCCGGAAGAGAATTTTTTTAAAACCTGGTCTGCGATTACCTATTCATACCAGCTTTTATATTCTGATAGTTTCGATCATCATTCATCACCAACGCAATTTAGATATGTTTTAGTTCACATCATGCAAATTCGGAATCATTGAGACCCTATTTTTAACCGACTATTTGTGAATTTTATTTTACTTCTGTCGGAACAGAATTTATGCTTAATTGGCATTCGCATTGTAGCTATTATACAGAGTGGATTTTTGAGACGCGGCAGTAAGGGCAGCTACCTTAACCGTTGTAGCTACAGCGAAACGATCTTAAGAGACTATCCTTAACTTTTTGAGACATTTTGAACTGCATTCACAGATTTTGAAAAAAATGTACAGTCAGCTAGAAAATAGGCAATTTACACAAAAACTTTTTTTGATGCCAATCGATCCTGTTTCTTATAAGGATCAATAAACTCTAGCAGACCAACCGAGGTTTGAGTACTAGAAACGTCAGAAATCTCTAAAAACTTTTCCCATACATTTCGTAGGAAATGAGACTCCAACTCACTTTTATACTTAACAAAACTCTTTATTATGGAAAGACTGGCCGCTAAAGTAAACAGGAGTGCGATTTTTGAAGTTCACACGTTCAAATAAGCAGTATAAAATTTCAAAATTACTATGGAGATTATGCATTATTCGGTCATGATTTTGGATAATAATATCACGATTAAAAAATCGCACTCCTGCTCGTAAATAAGCGAAACAAATAAAAAGTAAAAATTCCATACATACCAAATTTTTGAAAGCAGAGATAACATAGTTTTCAAGGAGAGATTTTTTTCAAGGTAAATAAAATACTTACATGTTCATGTAGGTTTGTTCGAAATACGAAGTTAAAATTTTTATTCTTTTTGTTTATTCTCGACCAGAAGGGCTATTTTTGAATCGTGAGATTCAAATCATGATCGAATGATGCATAATCTCCATAATAATTTTGAAATTTTATGCTGCTTATTTGAACGTGTGAACTTTAAAAATCGCACTCCTGTTTACTTTAGCGGCCAGTCTTTCCATAGTAAAGAGTTTTGTTAAGTATAAAAGTGAGTTGGAGTAGGTTTTAGTCTCATTTCCTACGAAATGTATGGGAAAAGTTTTTTGACATTTCTGACGTTTCTAGTACTCAAACCTCGGTTGGTCTGCTAGAGTTTATTGATCCTTATAAGAAACAGGATCGATTGGCATAAAAAAAAGTTTTTGTGTAAATTGCCTATTTTCTAGCTGACTGTATGTACAGTCAGTCAGATTTTGAAAAAAATGTTTTTTTCAAAATCTGTGAATGCAGTTCAAAATGTCTCAAAAAGTTAAGGATAGTCTCTTAAGAACGTTTCGCTGTAGCTACAACGGGTAAGGTACCTGCCCTTACTGCCCCGTCTCAAAAATCCATCCTGTATAAATAGTTAACCTAGTGAGCAGGGACCTTAATAAAAAATACATAATAATATTATGCCACCTGCATGCCAAAGTGCATTTAATAAATCGTAGTACACGATTGCGTTTAAAAATTATGGACGTTTTTTAACAATATACAGGGTGTCCCAGAAATGGTGAATCAAACTGCTATGGGAGGCAGCTTGACTAATGTCCTATCCATAAAAAATATTAAAAAAAATAAAACGCACATGACCATAAAAAAAAAAGAATATCCAAAAAAACGGGAAAATCATCAAATTTTTCTAAGTTTCCAGCTCTAATTATCGCGTTTTGGGATAATTTGTAATTTTTTTCTGCCAATATTAATTGTTAGAGGTTGCTTCGACTGATTGTTAACATTTTACAAAAAAAAATGTCTGCACTTAGAGCACAGACCACTTAGTTTAATTGTTTTTTCTGAACCGAAAAATTTTCTTGCTATTTTAACCAGCTGTAGTATAAAAAAAATGTATGGGACTTGTGCGGCAAACTACTTCAAAAAGTTGCCTATTTAATGACGATTTTAAAATGATACGAATCACTGAATTTACTTTACAAAATTGGGAGATATTAATTTTCTTGTGTGCTAGGGTGAAATTTGTGCAATTTATTCTTTACTTTTTAATTCATTTTCCACTTCTAATCCGTTGCTTCTAAGGTTAGAATTGGCTAAAAAAGTTGTTTCAATACCCGGTAGTAATGGCACGGTTTTTTAGAATCCCGGTTTTTCAAAATCCCGGTGTTTTAAAAACCCGATTTTTTTTAATATTTTTTATGGATAGGACATTAGTCAAGCTGCCTCCCATAGCATTTTGATTCACCATTTCTGGGACACCCTGTATATAAAAATACTAGACAACCGCCCAACTTAAGTTTCATAGCTAAATATAATATAATGTTATATCGGCTGGTCTATAGGTTGAACTCATTAAGAGGGCTATCGCAGTCCAGTGGCGCTCTCATCACATTAAAAAAGATTTATCAATAAAGAAAGCCTAAATTAAAAAAGTGCTCAACAGATAAACTACAAAAGCCTACAAGCCATTGGTACCGATTCGGACTGTGCCATGAAAACTGTGCTCAAAATAAGATGCCATCATAATGTACGCCATCTTATTTAAAGCGTTTTTGGGCGTGTAACGTCACTTTGACAGCACTAAAGTCAGCTGTTGGTTTTCTGTCTCTTTTCTTAATCTTATTTTAGAAAGTGACAGGAATAAATTTAGTTAAGTCGTGGCACAGTCCGAATCGAGGCCATTGTTATACAATACTTTTATAGGTTCTAAACATTCCACTTTTAGAAAATTTCGAATAAAAACAAAAGCGGCCGTTTTTTTCTTTTTTCAAAATTTGTATGTTTAGACCCTTAGATCAAAGTAAAATGAATAGATAGGCCCAAAGCGCTTTAAGTTGAAGCACGCCAAACTAGGGCACTTCCATACAAATTAGGGTACTTGGTCTGTCATCTCAGTACATTTTCGAAATAAAACTGTCAATTGTTTTGCCTCATTTTTCTGGTTTGAAATGTCCGCGTAAGGCCTGTCCATTCTTGTTTACTAATGTCATTGTTTAGACCTTTAAAATACCTATAAAAGTATTCTATGAAAATAGCTTGAGGGCTTTTGTAGTTTATCTGTTGAGCACTTTTTTAATTTAGGCTTTCTTTATTGAGAAATCTTTTTTAATGTGATGAGGGCGCCACTGGACTGCGATAGCCCTCTTAAGAACACATTTTCTTTCTACTAACATCATTAATTATAAATCTGTTAGTATGTGGAAAAATTCAGCAAGTTATTAACGAATTTCGAAGCTGCGGATATATTATGGAAATATTTATTTATTTTATTTATTTAACACTTTATTGTACACACGGAAAAACAGCATAATAGACAAGTGCAAAGGGCGAGCTTATCTCTGAAGAGATTTCTTCCAGCAGACCCATGATATGGAGAAAGTTTACAAAGTGAGACAGGCAAGGCAATATTCCAAATGTTGGTTGGTTTTTTATTCATGATTTAAGTTAAAACCTCAAACTGCTAATTAAATAATGGCGCTCCATGAGTTTTACCACGATCCCGAAATTGATTGTGGTCGTGACTTTACCTATATATACGTCATTCCATCCAGTAACTTAAATTATATAAGCTTATTATATGAGCATTGCTACAACCACATTCTTAAACAGAAAGTTAGTAGTTGTAGCAATGTTTCTGACCCCCCCGAAAGGGATTACGGTTGCGTTTATGTATGTTAAAATGTTTATATACCTATGTAGTATGTACGCATGAGTTGTACCTTTAGACCAGCTTTATTATGTTGTCGACATTGCCCGGGTCAAAGTCATAATTTTATTACTTAGACCGAAAAATTACCATCTGCTTCCAATACGTGTGGCATGATACATAACATATAATAATATGAAAAGGTACTTTATGGCGGCCAATTAGACGTGCCACATACATACGGGATTCAGAATCAGGATTGCGATTTTGTATAGGATTTGATACCTCCACAATTCCGAACGCAATTATTGAGGCGGAAAACCCCGTCGGAATTCCGTATGTATGTGGCGGCCCTTACAACGTTGTAATTGGGTATTTGACTACATACAATATATTTAATTTTTATCGTCTCCGTAAAAAAAGGGTTAGAAAATAACGCTAAACTCCCATTTTCATTGAGTTATTAGCTTGAATACTATTTTTAATCTATATTATAAAACAAAGTCGGGTTTGTTCGAACACTTATAACTCGAGAACGGCTGGACGGATTTTCATGATTTTAGATTTGTTATATTCGTCTCCGTCCCAAATAGCAGAATAACTAATAGCTATTAAAAACATTGGAAAATTGACGAAAAAATAAAATGTACACGCGTACGAAGTCGCGGGCAACAGCTAGTAACAAGATAAACTTTAAAAAGTAATGAAATGTTGATACATCATCAACATTTCATTACTTTTTAAAGTCAACTCATTATTTAGTACAAATGTTCATACAAAGCGCACGTTTTCACATCCGATAAAGAGTAGCTGATTTGACTAGTTGTCAAGTAGCCTATTTCAATATTATCCGTCTCATACACAAGCGACGAAAAACACCCCAAGAATCTTTTGCCGTAAGATACCTTTTCATAATCATTTAATACATTTTATTGGGGGGGGGGGGGGAGGAGGGGGGTTATCGAATATAATCATGCCGTAATTGTAATTTCATAAAATAGTAAAGGGCTAAAAATGCTATGACCTCGGAACCCACTTACTTTGAGTAAACTTTTGTGAAACCTTCTGCATTATGTTAGTTATATTATATACGAAAATATTTCACCGGTTTGTTTTTTGCCTCTTGTTTTGTTTTGTTAGGAGGGTTGGGGAGTAATTAATTAATTATAAATGGACTTTTAAACTGTAACCGGCACCATTTAGTGACAAAAAGACTATCAGATCAGAAGAAAACATATTATAAAATAATTCGCTACGCAACATAGAAATCAAAATTTTATCTCCCAGAAGGCTTTTAAATTAATAATATAATGGAGAATGTTCATGGGTCTGCAAAATCGATCGAAACTTTGTCACAGGAGTGCTTATATGAATACAAGTACACTAGTCTTTGTTTCATTCAAAAAGACCCAGTAGTTTTTATTTTACAAGCATTGAAAACTGCCGTAAATATTGAACACTCCGCGCGGGCCCACGATTGGCGTGTGACGTCACGGTATATCGAGTCGTAACTTACGTTTTCAAGCTTACGTAGCGCGAGTCCAAAACACACTTGGCCGGTTTTTATGATTTGTTGTTTTACTTTATAGTATGGACTATAATCAAACCAAGTTTGACGCTTGCATGTATTACCGTTTTTACGATAAAGCTAAAGCAAAAAACGTTAAAAAAATCTATAAAGGGCTGTAAGGATCTTTTGAACCGTAATCGCTAGACAGTTGAAATTTTCACAGAATATACGTTGTTACGGCGGATTTGTTGACAATTAATAAAAAAAACGAAAGTTAAAAATTAAAGGGGGACCCCCTAAAAATCTATAAAGGGCTGTATCTTTTGAACCGTAATCGCTAGACAAGTGAAATTTTCACAGAATATACATTATTACGGCGGATTTGTTGACAATTAATAAAACAAGCAAAAAGTTAAAAATTAAAAGGAGTCCCCTAACAACCAACGTATTTCTTATATTTTTTGTTTGTTTTAGCTCTATCTTAAAGACGGTAATACTTACAAGCATCAAACTTGGTGTGGTTATAGTGCATACTCTAAAGTAAAACAACAAATAATAAAAACCGGCCGAGTCCGTGTGAAATATTTTTTTTTTGTAATATTATCATGTTACGGAACCCTACGTGCTCGAGCCCGACCCTCACTTGGTTGGTTTGTTTTTATTACTAGCTAGCAAATCCGCCATCATACCGCATACTCTCTGAAAATTTGAACCGTCTATCTTTTATAGTTCAAAAGATACAGCCCTTTATAGCTTAGGAATGCAGACGGACAGACGGATGAACGGATGGACTGAGGGACAAACGGACAGCGTAGGCTTATGAATAGGGTCCCGTTGGCACCCTTTCCATACAAAATTCTAAAAATACTGGCCTAATCTTCGAGTAATTCAAAACGAAAGCGCGCTGCGGAAGTGCGGTTTATAACGTGAAGTCACACGCAGCGAGCGCTAGCCGACCGAATCTCGGACCGCGCACCCATTTTCAAAATTCCATATCTCGGAAACTAATTGACGTATCTAAATAATTTTTTCACACATATTTTTTATTTTTAGTGCAGAATACGATAAGCTAAAAATAAGAATCTATGAACCATCTCCATTACCAATGCACTCATTTGAATAAGATTTAACAATATATTATATTATTTTTGAGCAATAAAATAGGCATTGAAATTTAAAAAATGAGATGTTTAATAGAAATAGATTTATTATGCTAAAATTGTGTTCACAAGAAAAGACCTAAGGGTTCCTAATGCTCCGGGCACACACACCGTCATGCGCGCGCTTACTTACGCAGTCCACTTTGCGCAAGATATATATATATTTTTTTTATTTCAGAACCGAATACAGTTTTACTACATTACTTATCTGCCAAACTGCAGGGCAATTTGTTGGCAGTTAAAATAGAGTTCTCTCACACTAAGTAAGCACGCGTGTATGGACGGCAAGACGGAAGCACGTGCAGCCCTACAAGCGCGGCTGGAACAATCGTTGACATGTTGAAGATTGGACTGCGCAGTTTTCGGTTTGCACGGTTTTACTTTGTATGGACGGGCAATCAGGCCGCGTTTCAGTCCGCGCTTCAGTCCGTCAAGTTTTTTTTAACAGAACAATGTTCGTAAATGCCTGATAATGGATGATATTTCTATTTTAAGCCGATAATCTGTTTCATAAAACTGTTTTGTAGTTTGGCATAATATTTTATAGTGAATGTACTGTGTTTTTAGAAATTAAAATAAATCAATGTTTACTTCATCTATTGAATGTCTGTTTTTTTTCAATCATCAAGCAATACAATTATTTTTGAACCAAAAAAATCTTCCTTCAGCTGCGATGCTAGAAAGACTTGGTGGCTCTGAGAATACTGAGGTTTGCGCGGACTTGCGCGAAGGCTTACTTGTATAGTGTGGACGGCACCTCCGTGTTCCGTCTTGCGTTCGAGTAAAACCGTGCGGTTATAACTGCGCAGGCAAGAAGGTGTGTGTGGCCGGAGCATAAGACAATTTCCCTGTATCTCCTATGGTTGTGAATTTCCCCATACTGTCCTTGTTAAAAAAACACAATTTTATTGTAATGTTTGGTGGTACGAAACCCTCGGAATAATGGAGAGCGGCAAAAAAAAAATGATCAAACATTTTCGTCTATAATGTAACTATCATAATGCAGAAGGTTTCACAAAAGTTTACTCAAAGTAATTGGGTTCCGAGGTGAAACGGTGTATTGACTCCACTAAATTGAAACTTTTCTCTTTAGTACCTAATCTCTTGCAGAATGTTCGTTATAAAGAAAGAACGCTCTATAACCTAGATATTTGTATCAATAATATAATTATGAAACAAGTTTGTTCTTGCAATTACCTAAAATCAAGAAATCGAGTTTTATATTTAATAACAACATAAGACTCGTTTTCCTTTCTTTTATTAATTGTAGTGTTAACAAATTCCATTCTAGGGTTTATACCGTCAAAAGTATCTAAAACTTAGGTTATGTAACAAAATACTACCTCTGTAGAAATCTACAGAGGTCTAACAGATGTCCTGTGTCGTGATCATGTTTTCTGAAAAATAAAAAAGATTATGCCGTTAATAAGTAAAAGTAAACAAGGTATAATAAATAGAGATCGGATAATCGGATGCATATTTACCTAAACTTCACTTTTTTCCCCACTAAAACATAATATGGATATGCCTTTCTGAATAAAGTTAATTAAAAAAATCGGGCCACCCCCACCGCTTTTCATGTTGTCCAATTAAGTACTTTCGACAACAAAACATCTCAGACAACTTTTTACTCATGATCTATGGCTACAGCGGGATAGATTACTAACCAGATCTAATTGTTGAGCCAGTCCCAGGAGTCGTCGTCGCTTCTCTTTTTGATTGTGATGTTCTTTATGTCCGGTGGTGGGCTGGAGACACCCACTTTGGATAAATCGCGAGTATCCATGTTATTTTTGGTAGTAACAGACTCCTTCCACGGTTGGGTCTGCTCGTTCCTAGTTGAATAAAAGTGTTACTATTAATAAGTTAATAGGCTAGGGAATTACTATTTATTAAAAGTAGGTAATCCTACTAATATTATAAACGCGAAAGTTTGTAAGTATGGACAGTATGTTTGTTCCGCTTTCTCGCAAAAAATTAATTTAAAATTGAATACTTGTTTACTATTGAATATTTATATGTAATACGGAAAAAATGTGTAAATTATGAATTTTATATTGACTTGTTGTTGAAAATTTATACTAAATATTATTCTGTGTTTTATATGTAACTTATTAGGTTTTTCTTTAGCTTTTATTTCAAACACAATGTATTTTGTATATGAATAAATAAATATGAAATATATGTAAGTATATGAAATATGAAAACTGCTGAACGGATTTTGATGAAATTTGGCATACAGATAGACCATGGCCTGGATTAACACATATGGTAATTTTTATCCGGGTAACGCAGACGAAGTCGCGAGCAACAGTTAGTACAATAATAATCATACAGTAAAGGAACATTAAATATGACGTACAACATACGCGCTACGGGTCCAGTACAACAATAGTTTCAGAATGCTGTTTCGTGTGCCGAGGCTCGAAATAACAACTCTTACACTATTATGCGGAAACGTTGTGCCTCCCTACTCCACAGAGTACGAACCAGTCGGAACAGCATTCTGCAAACTGTTGTTGACAGTTGGGATCACAGAAGAGGTGTTAGAAATAGTAGCGCTTTTGCGTCGGAGACGGCCGTCGCCACTTGTCTTCCCGCTCACGCTGCTACAATTAGGCCGCGGTCCGATTTACCATTTCGTAGCTCACAGTGCTAACGTCCATAATCGCTGGTCCGAAACAAAAAGCGCGATTTCACAACTTACGGCGCTATTAGCGTTGTAATCGATCGGACCGCTTTTTACGGTCTTAAACCACTGACAGTTGTATTCACGTTGTATTGTATCTCAGGTCCGGCACTTCAAACAACGTTTTAGATTTGACATGATGACGTTCGCACATGCGCACTTTGCGAAAATTGTGCATGACATATGTGTAGGGTTGACTTAACACGCATCGTATGAACTACATTATACATTTCGTTACTTTTTATAGTTCATTCTGTTATTAAAATAGTTTTTAAGCTAAAGAATCGCAGAAAATGTGAATTTAGCGTTATTTTCCAACGTTTGTTTTTACTGTACGGAGAAAAATAAAATATATTTTATGTAGTCAAATCCAACGGGTGCGCGCGACTGACTGCCTTCCCTTGCTCGGTTTCCCTCAAGTTACCACAGATAGTGTGAGGGGAGGTGAGGTATCTGAAGTCAGAGGGGGGCGGGGAGTGGCCGTTCTGTATGTAGAACTATATACTATTACCTATTCTGTGATTGTATGAAAAACCGCCATAAAACATCAGTTTGACATTGACAGTGACATAAGATTGATTGGTTTGACATAAGGCTCACGGTGATATCGCTGTGGAGCATGGGCTCAGAAATTCCAAGATGGCGCTGATAATGACGTCACGCCGTCTAACGTGATCGCGCTTACACCAAATCGGGACGCGTTTTAGAGCGCTAAAATCTGTCGCTCGCACCACGCCGCGCGCCTTATTCAAATCATTGCATAACCTGTGGCGACACGTTCCACGCCTACTTTGCCCTTCTAACCCCTCTTATAATGTTCTGTGGTTCGGATAGCCCCATAATGAAACGGTGTTCCCAGTGTTGGGTTAAGTCCCATATTTAAAATGAGCTGTTTTACTAACAATAGGGTAAGTTTCTCTGTTACTAACACTTTTATGGACTAAATGTCCGAAATAAAGAATTATTTAAATAATTTCATTTATATGCACGTCAAACAGCCACGTCGTTAATATAATTTAAAATACATAGTTTTAACGGAGTCATTTCGTTAAAATTCGTTTTCCCTAGGTAAAACTAGTTTTAACTGACATTCCTTTTTCATTAAAAGTCAATTATAGTTTGAAGTATACAGGGTGTAAGCGACAGCATAGAAAATAATGAAACGGTGAACTCAGACCATCAAACCGAAAAACTTCCACTATGGAGCCCATCTCAGGAAAAGCGAAAAAAAATCAGCTGTCCCATCCAAAACTGCTGTAATGCAACTGTCTACCCTTACACCCTGTAAAAAGGTGTAAAACACCCTAGTAATATTTAAATCGGTGGTTTCATCTTTAGAACTAAACTTTAGTTTAGACCATCAAACTGAACAACTTTCACTAAGGAGCCAACATATCATCTCACAGATCTCATCTCACTAATATTATAAACGAGCTTTTACCCGCGACTTCGTCCGCATAAATTATATACCAGATTTTAAGTCAGATGAAAAGCTATCAAACAAAAAAAAGTTTCATCAAAATCGGTTCAGTGGTTTTTGCGTGATACTCGAACAAACAAACACCCAAACAAACAAACAAACGAACAAACAAACAAACAAACAAACAGACAGACAAAAAATCCAAAAATTGGTGATTTGGAATCAGAGACATATAAAAATCATATCGTAATTTTTTTTTTTGTAAATGTCATCAATGTACAGACTCACTTCTGTTACAGTTTTATAATAGTTTAGATGTGACAGTTTGTGACCATGTTTGGATGTTTGTATGTTTGAATAAATAAAAAAGAAATCTGCTGTTTTGTTACACTTTTTAAAGCCCGACCAGAAAAATAAAAATAGTCGCCATTTAGTCTTCGAAAATTACACTGACATTAAAGGTTAGAGTCGATTGCAGCGGCCCCAAACCAGGTTTTTTACATTCCTGGTCAGGCTTTATATGAGAACACGAACCACTGGGAGTAAGGTTCCGAAGTGGAGCTCTTCATGGCGCCGTAGGTCTGCGCCTGGTAGGGGCCGGAGTTGCTGCCGCGCCGCATCTCGTTCGTGCCGCCGAGCGAACTCCATCCGCCGCGGTTGTTCACCTGTTTAAAAAACAATCATCAACAAACCGTGTCGAGTCTATTCTCCTAAAGATCTACCTCTCGGGCAAGATCTGCTGTGGCCAGTGTGGAAGTCTTGCGAAGCTAACAGTAGCCATACAAAATACGAAAACGTTTTTACCGGAATAAATTCGTAAAGAAATCTATGATTTTGATCTCATTTGAACTACTTGGTTTATAGGTTTCGATTTTACTTTAAAGTCACTTAAATTTTTGTGAATGTAAAAAGTAATAAATGATCTTACATCATTATGCGAAAATAATATACAATTCTAATATAATCGACTCATAAAATTTCCAGTACTTCCAATTAAAGGGATTTTATGTACCTGCCGTTTGATTTTTTTAGGGTTCCGTACCCAAAGGGTGAAAACGGGACCCTATTACTAAGCCTACGTTGTCCGTCCGTCCGTCCGTCTGTCTGTCCGTCCGTCTGTCCTACCTATTTAGGGCTGTAACTTTTAAACCGTAATAGCTAGATAGTTGAAATTTCAGATCAAATCTCAGATTATGCGTTATTACGGCGGATTTGTTAACAAATAATAAAAATGACAAAAAGTTAAAAATTAAGGGGGGTTCTCAACAAGAAACTAGTTTTTATCAACGTTTTTTCTTCACGCTCTATCGTAATACATACAAGCGTCAAACTTAGTGTGATTATAGGCAAACTCTACAAAATAACAACGAATACAAAAAACCGGCCAAGTGTGAGTCGGTCTTGCGCTAAAGGTCCCGGATAAAAAAAGTTAATAATGTTGTGTTCTGTGGTGGTGTGGTACGGAACCCTCGGTGCGCGAGTAGCCCGACTCGCACTTGACCGGTTTTATTTGTTTTAAATATAAAAACTATAAACAGAATACCGCGCGGGAAAAAGTAGCTAAATAGAAATAGGAACCTATCATAATTATGGCATATCGCCCTAGTTTCTGTGTGACGAGCTCTTTACTGTTTTCTAACATCGATAATGTACGCAAAATGCGTTGAGTATAATCTAAATATACGATAAACGATTAGCTGAGCGCATATATACTGGAAAGGGATGGAGATATGACAAAAAGGTATGAAAAATCGTGCCATTGTTGCAAGATTTTGAAAGCAATTTCAACTAAGTCGAACAAAAACACCACATACGCAGAAAGGGACAAAAAACTGATATCCTCTTGCTCACTCATATACGCCTGTCTCGTTTTCGCGACTCATTATTATTTCAATGCCTTTTCCTACGAATAAGAATAACTATAGAAGAATAACTCTATACAAAAGCAACTTAATTTTTGGCACCTAATGAAAAATGACATTTTGTATGAGTTTTGGCGGCAAGGTGTAGTTTTTAAAGAACAAAATTAGAACATGGTGTACTTTTTTTGGTGCCAACTTTTTTTGGTGCCACTTTTTGAGCTTGATTTACATTTCTATACATTCTTATTCGTAGGCCTTTTCTAATCATTCTCCTCCTACGGTAAAACGGTAACAACAGCGTCGTTGTTACAACTTGCCTTTTCAGTGACGTTGGTTGCCATTTCGGAGACCTTCTGCGATGCCATCCCGCCGTACCGCACGGCGCTCTCGGTGGCGGTGCGGGCCGCCTTCGTCACGGAGGACGTGAACATTGACCATCCCTATAATAACATAAACTATATCCCATTAATAACATAAACAATCAGTACAGTAAAGTTATCTATTTATATGTTTGTTGATTTCACACACCTTTGCTCCACTTTGGTGGATACCGAATAAACGAACATGAACAATCACTAACCGAGGCGAGGGAAGCGAGTGTACTGTCGACCACCTCATTGCCGCTGTGCATCGGTGACATTGGCGTCGACTGCGATTGTTTGTTGTTGGTGTTGCCGAAACCAGTGTAGCGGTTGCTGTATTCGCTATTACTGCAAAAAACAAAATTTGTTGATCGTTTTTAAAGGAGAAACGGGCTAAACAAATTAAAAGCCTGGTTACACAGATAAAACACCTCATGTCATGTAGCAGAAAAACGATGGAACAAATTATTGTACTTGCAACATGAACGTGTAGAGATGTATACCTATAGATAAAAATGTATATTCAGTTTTTAACCGACGAAAAAACAAAAAAGGAGGAGGTTCTCAATTCGACCGGTAGGTTATTCTTCAGAGGTGGTCCCATTTTAATTTAGTGAAGTGATGTTGAAATAAATGTTTCCTGTTTATGTTCTCCTAGCATGTACCGAGTTCAAAACAAAAAAGTACTCAAATAATAATATAGCCAGCGTCATGTAAATTCGCATCTATAAGAACATTAATTATTTAATTTGTTTCATTGGAGTCGGTGTCAAGCTAATCCTAATTGGACAGGAGGTTGACCGGCAGGAGATGCGTAGCCACAGGAAAATCATCCTTCTACATGGTGTCCCGGAGGCCAAGGATGAGGTGTGTTCTACGAGCGCTGTTAAGATCTTCACGGAGTAGCTGAAGCAGTCCCATGTTACGGAAGGTGCGATTAGCTATTGTCATCGGTTGGGCAGGACAAGCACGGACAGGCCCAGGCCGCTGCTCGTGAGGTTCAAGGAGCTCGCGGTCAGGGATAGTGTGTGGTCGGCCAAGACGGCCCTCAAGGGCACCAGAGTGACATGTCCGAGTTCCTGATCGTGGTGCGGCACAGGCTGTTCATGACGGCGAGGCAGTGCCATGGAGTCTCTAGATGCTGAACGCTAGACGGGACCATCTTCATGCTTGGACCCGATGACGCACATCACAGAGTGCTGTCCCTGGATCAACTGGACAAGATCCCTAGTCCCGACTCTGCCCCTAAGATCGTGCCTGAAGCTGCCACTTCGAACGATCGCAATCGCAGAAAGCGGATTCCTCTCAAGAAATAGGTAGTTATTTTTGTTGATGTGCCGTTGTGGTGGTATACATCGTCACGGATCCTTTTTTCTTTCGCTGTAATTTTACCCACTGATCACGCATCTAATTTTAGCAAAATAGTTCACTACCGCACATTGTTTTTATAGGTATTACCTAAACCTAAACGTTTAACGTTTTGCTTTGTTTTAACAAGAAAAAAATGACAGATGACAGACATGACAGCTAGTGATTTATAAAAGTATTTATTATTTTAGTATTAATGCCTTCAACACAGTCGACTTTGACATTTTACTGGGGCTACTTAGTTCTCTTAATGTATCTCCAACAGCAGTTGACTGGTTTCAAAGTGAATCTTTTCATCGTGGTGTGATATTCATGCTGGTGTGCCGCAAGGTGGCGTGCTGTCTCCTCTTCTTTTTCTCTATTTATTAACTCTATTACTCAAAAACTATCATCCTCTTACCATCTACAGGGTGTAACAAAACACCCTAGTAATACTTAAGGGGGTGCTTCAGACCATCAAACTGAACAACTTTCACTATGGAGCCAACATTGAAATAGCGAAAAAAAATCCGCTCTTTCCTACAAAACTGCAGTACCATCTCGACTCAAATGTATGGGACGGCAGATTTTTTTTTATTTTTTCTCGACGTTGGCTCCATAGTGAAAGTTGTTCAGATTGATGGTCTGAAGCACCCCCTTAAGTATTAATAGGGTGTTTTGTTACACCCTGTATATGCAGACGTGTCGAGAATCAGCTTTGAAAATCTGCCTTCGGTCATTTTCGACGGTGTCTGCATTCCTTACAGCGAGACTGTTAAAAATCAGGGTATACATTTCGATAAAACGATGTCTTGTGTAGCGCAGGTCTCCGAGGAAGTAGGAAGATGTTCACCGTACAGTTCTCACAAACGACTACGAAATTTTCTTCCCACATGTGCTAAAATTACGCTCGCACAGTCCCCCTTGTTACCCATCCTTGATTATGCTGATTCTTGTGACCTCGACCTCACAGTGGAGCTCTTTAACAAATAACAACTTTAACAAATAACACAAAATGTTCAGAAAAAGCCGTTCGGTCAATTTGCCTGAAATTTTAGGGATATAATAGTCTGTAATACGCTGATCGAAAGTGTCAAGTTAGAACGTTAAACAATGACCAGTTTTTGATATATTACTATTTCAATGTTTAAACTTTAAACCACAAAAATGAGTGCCATTTATGTTTGATCATAGGAATCGTTCTGTTAATAATATTACACTATAGAAACGAAACTCGCGCAACAGACACGTTCAAGGTCACGTCAATATCATGTTGGTTTAACCAACTAGTCAGTCAACGCTTGCGTCTCTAGCAAAAGTTAATCTGACTAAAGCGTTAAATTAAATGGGTTGGTGGGTGGTTGGTAGTGAATAAGGGGTACATGAGGGGTCCATTGCGGGTCCATTGGGATTCCTTTGGACCCCAGACGGACAATCAATGAACACAACGCTGATGCGAAGTCTTTGCGTATGTAATGTAATTGAGATCCATAAAGGTATCATATAGAGGAACTGACAGCTGAGAGAGCGAGATGTACCTAGCGGCGCCACTGTATAATAGAAAGAGATACGTGAGGCGAGGCAATAGAACCATTTTTGGGAACTTGTCAGCACAATCGACTGGGTAAATATTCGTGCTCTGTGAATAATTAGTGAATCTAAAGTGAAGTCGTAGATTATTTTGTGAAATATACTAACACTATTTCATTAAATTACCTACGATTTCACGTTAGATTCACAATTATACACAGAACTCGAAGTTTTAGGGTGCCGATAAGTGCCGACAAATGCACAAAAAAGGTTTCATTTGACAACTCATGTCAGTTACTCTATTCCGACAGGTATAATAACTTTATGTTGAGATCAATAAAAAAAAATGAAAAAGCACTAACTGGTAGCTAATGTTGTTATCCGAGCCGCTAGTGTGGAAGGTGTTTTCCCCCGAGGAGTAGAAGCCCCGGGACTGGCCCCAGTCCGTCTTCTCCACCGTCTCGGGCTTGTAGTCCGAGGGGCTCCAGGGTCTACCTTCAGCGAGAGCCGTGATCTAAAACACAATCAATATACAGGGTCAAACTTAATATGACGGTGTTTTAAGAGGATGAACAGACCATCAAACTGAACAACTTTCTCTATAGGAATAATGTCGAAATCGCGGAAAAATATTAGCTGTTTCATACATTTGGGTCGAGAAAGATTGCAGTTTTGTATGGAACAGCTAAGAGTTCAATTGGTTTTTCGTGATTTCGACATTGGTTCTTTTGTTGTAGAATTTTTCGTGATTTCGACATTGGTTCTTTTGTTGTAGAATTTTTATTGTGCCATAGTAATACGTCAATGGCTACTTTAACTCAAACGTATGAAAAGCTGAATTTTTTCGAAGTTCGGTACTGAAAGTTGGTCAGTTTGATGTGGTTTGATGATCTGAAGCACCCCCTTTATATATGTAACGCATTAAAACTTTCACCCTGTATACATAAACTCACAACCACAATCCTTTGCGGTGTGGTCAGAAACATCGCTACAACTGCCAACTATCTTTCCAAGCGTGCAGCCGTAGTCAAGCCCAACCCTGGCACTTTGCAGGTTTCAGAACTACGAAATAATCCCGTTCAAACCACACCGCGAAAAAAACCTCGATAGAAACGTTGAGAGAATTTAATATCGTCTCTATCAACTATTAGCATAAAGCATTCACCGCAACAATACTAATACCGAACAACTGTATATACTATATACTAATACAACTGCAGAACTTAAAAAACAAACCAAAAACGTAGTTTCACCCATACTACGTTTCCAGAGTGAATTACAAAAACACCGAACAAAAAAATAAAGCAGCAGTGGCTCCCAGCCAATCCTGACTGGAACCAGCCTCCAACTGCAGTCAACAGGTACATAAATAAGTGCAATCAAATCTCGTCAAGATGCAATCATTGCGCATCAAGGTAATCGTCTCCAATAAGCCTGAGTGAACCCACATATTGTGCATTTGTAACTGAACCTAACTAATAAATACTTATATCCGGCGTGCAATTTGCATATAAGTATTTATAGACAGTGCTGTGATCGCCTAGAATGTTCCAGAATCTATAGTTAGACAAATTCGTGCAGGTCCCGTGGGCAACAACCGTGGTGGGAGGCAAGGTAGCACGTGCGATTGTCTTTGATACGCTATACTACCCGGTACCCGCCCACCGCTAACATCTATCTCCTGGAACATTCTTGACGAACAAAGTACTGTAGTTATTTGTCTGACTGTAAAGGTAATACGATTTCAATCAATCTCCTAGATTGAATGGTTAAAAATGTGGAATGTCTTGAATTAATCTTTTTTTTTTGCACGCATTTCATACGAGGTGACTGAAGGATACCGTTTCTTTTGAAGTGTTTTCTTAGGCGTAAGGCTGACTTAGTTTGCCTGTGCCTGTGGTATAGGCACAGTATAAGAAAGATTATGGTAATACATACAGAACGGACACTCCTTGTCTCCCACCAATTACCTCACCCCCTCTCGGAAGACCGGGCAAGACGATCGACAATAGGAGATATCCTATCTCACTCACACTCACTCAGTAGTCAGTTTTCCCTTTTGTATGAAGTGACAACAAGGAGGTGTCCAGGGTATGGAGGTCTTTACCACAGTATAAGAAAGAGTAAAGCTACAACTTACCGTGCCAATTTTGACTTCACCCCGTCTCGGTAGTACGGGAGGTGAATGACAGAAAGCACTGGTGTATTCCTCTCTCAATCCCACTTACATGCGCTAGCCCCTTCAGTGAGAGCCCTTTTTATATGAAGTGTCCAGAGTTTTCCTTTACCCAGCAATCTGAAGATATTTACTAAAAAAACAATGATGGTGATGAACGAAAAGACTTACCTTCTGTCGATACATGGCGGCTGCCTTGGTGTTGTACTTCTGTGGTAATGTCATGCCGGAGTTGTAGTCAGACTGGCTCTCGAAGAACTCCCTGGCTTTCGCATTGCCCCCCACCTTTACCAATAAATTAAGTAAATATCTTGGACATTTATCCAGTTCCATTTAAAGTGCCATAATCTAACCTGAGCTTAAATGATACAGTTGAAGTTATTATTCTATAAGTTACAATATAGCCCAAAACAGGAACGAGTGGAAGAGCAGGGGAGAGGCCTTTGCCAGTGGGATGAAATAGGAGAAAAAAAAAAATTACAATATTAAGTGCCTGTTTCGCCAGTTCTGAATAAGTCCTTAATAGCTTACCCAGAAGTCAAACAGGCCCATAGTTACGCTTTTTAGTAAACCGTTAATTATTTGCTACATAAGATGTAGACAAAATAAAGAAAAATGCCCTTCGATAAAATATTCGACATGCCTAAGAAACGAGTTAATAAATCTCGACAGTATGAGTGAGTATATTTTATGTCAGTTTGGAGATATTTTAGGTGATTTTACCAAAGGACATTTTACGTTTGTTTTCATAGCTTCTATCGACATTCAGGTGTATGAAAATGATAATACCATTCTACTTTAGCACATGTTGTGAAAAGTAAAAATAACTATAAATATACCTATAATACAAAACAATTCGCTACACAAGGCAAATATTACAGTGTTAAAGGTCTTTAACTATTACGACAAACATTCACAATAAGAGATGATAGAACGTTGACATACATCTAACAATGTGATTACCTCAATCTGCCCTTTGGCTTTATTATTTTAACTGGTTGGTATTGTACAGAAATTGTAAATTGATTGGCTAAAAGTCATTTTTGAGCGACAGTGAGTGTCACATGAAATCGATTATAAATTAAATTAAAATTCGCACAGTGCCCAGTTGGTGCCGTGTCCGGCTAAAAAGTTTTGAGGGCCTCGTCGGAAGTTGACGTGCATGGGGACTGGCCCATGAGCGGTGCTATTTTTGTGCTGCGCAACATTTTATTTTATCTGAAGCCCGATTGTACTTGACAGATAGCCCCCCATTGAAAAACTGTTGCCTAGCAACCGATTCTCGGTTGCCGCAGTAACCCAAATGGTTGCTACAACAAATGTAGCCGAAACTACGCGAAAGAAGGCCGAAGCATAGCAGAAACCTGACGTAACCATCGACCGCCCGTCTTCGGCCACCATTCGGCCACCCTTCGAGCGTCCTTCGGGTCTGCCATCGGCTAGCCTTCGCAACCGTTGTTTTGAACTGCCAAATCAAGTGTCAGTGTAAATATTTTCTATGCTATTTGTTTTTTTACTATTTTGGAATGACATTTTTAGGATAAGTATCATTGTAAGTAAGCTGAGAGCCTATGTCTCAAGCGCCCACACAGGCAGACCACACCAGTCAACCCGACAGCGACCCGTCATCGGAACTCTACGTTAAATGTGATCGTTGTTCCCAGCCGCGTTACTTTCGAGGTGCGCGAGGTCTAAAAATACATGTGGGGAAAACGCATAAAAATACCGTCCAAGTAAGTCCTTCGGCCCCCTCCCCGAACGCACCACAGTCCACCTCAACACCGTCAACCAGTGATGGAGTTACTCCGTTCTGGCAGAAACTGAGTACTCTAAGAGCCAACTACCCCCTGATTAAAAGGATTCCTCGGGGAGCTCGAATCTCAGTCGCCAGCTCCCTAAGCAAACGCATTAGGAGAGTAGTTAACGAGAACTCGAGGGATAGCTGGGAACAACTACTCACATTTTCGTACTGTACCCTTCATGCTCCAAAAAATGAGGCCAGCAGTAGCAGCTCCCTCACCCAAAAAATTAAAGACAACTGTTCGAACTCTCCTTCCGTACTACCTCCATTCGTTCCTCAAACTATAACTAAAAGGAAAACCTTTAATGTTATAAAAAAAATTGAAAGTAAAATTAGCGATGGTGATCTGAAAGGAGCTGCCCAGCTGCTCTTCTCCGATGACGAAGTCGCCCCCGACTCTGCAGAAACTCTATCAGCCCTACATAGTAAACACCCTCAGCCATCCGCTTCATTACACCTTCCCCTTCCCCCCCAGGCAGCTGACCCCATACCACAAGCCACACCGGAGGATGTCCTTGCAGCCATTATGTCATTCAAGAACGGCTCTGCCGGCGGCCTCGATGGCCTCACTCCCCAGCACTACAAAGATCTCTTGTGCGGAGCCACGGGAGACAGCGGCAGGGCCCTTCTGATGGATCTTACTGGCTTATGCAACATTATGCTAGCCGGAAAAGTACCCAACTGCATAACCAGCCTCCTTTATGGCGCAAACCTGTGCGCGCTTAAAAAGAAGGACGGTGGTATTCGGCCAATTGCAGTGGGCACGACAATCCGACGTATTGTGTCCAAAATCTGCTGCAAGTACATCCTACCACAACTGACATCAACCTTCCAACCTGTGCAGCTCGGTTTCGGTTCAAGAGGGGGCTGTGAGGCCGCCGTGCATGCGACCCGCACCCTCCTCCTGAACAATGGAGCCGAAGTGCTGTTGAAGGTTGATGTCAAGAATGCATTCAACTCCGTAGACCGAGGTACACTACTCACAGAAATCAAAACCAACATCCCACAGATTTACCCGTACCTTTGGCAGTGTTACAGCTCCCCCTCAACCCTTATACATAGACAACATACCCTACATTCAGCGGTCGGCTGCCAGCAGGGTGATCCGCTCGGACCTGCCATTTTTAGCCTCGCCATCCATCCCATTATATCCAAACTAAATTCTAAATTTAATGTTTGGTATCTGGACGACGGAACCTTTGGAGGCGACGTGTCGTCAGTACTGACCGACCTACAAACTTTAATCACGGAGTTCGCCTCCATCGGCCTCGAGCTAAATTTTTCTAAATGTGAAATTTTTATCCCCCAATCAACTGACCCCGCAAAAAAATCTGAAATTATTTCTAAATTTAATGTTTTGGCCCCCAATATAACCACGGTCGATGAACAATGCCTCAGACTTTTAGGAGCCCCCATCTTTGGCAGTGCTGTCCCCACCTTTTTATCGGACCAAATGTCTAAATTTAACCGTTCATCGAACCGGCTTCACCAAATCAATTCACACATGGCTCTTTTTATCATCCGCTTCTGCCTCTTCGTACCAAAATTCACATACATTCTCCGGTGCTCTCCCATCTGGCAACATAATGATCTTCTAATGTCTTTAGACAAAATGATACAAAATTGCCTTACTGAAATTCTAAATTGCAACATTAAAGGGAGAGCCTGGACCCAGGCGTCCCTTCCGATCCGCCTCGGCGGCCTGGGCATCCGCAAAATTTCAAGTGTTTCTTTGCCTGCGTTTTTGTCATCGGTCCACAGTACGCTCAACCTCTTCGGGAGAATCATCAACCCGTCACTGGGTTCCGTAGAGGTGGCTTACTTGGCCGAGGCCAAACTCGCTTGGTCAATGGCATGCCCGAGCGTGCAACCGGTTGCTCCTCAGTCCCAGAGACAGTGGGATGAGCCGCTCTGCCTCCAGATCCAGCGTGATCTTTTAACGACTGCTGAGAACGAGACGGAACGCGCTCGCCTCCTCGCTGTCTCTGAGAAAGAGTCAGGCTACTGGTTGCAGGCAATACCCTCCCCAAACCTGGGCACCCTACTAGGCAACTCATTCCTTTCAATTTTAGTTGGTCTCCGTCTGGGCGTTCGGACAACTAAGGCTCACCGCTGCCAATGCGGCGAGGCCGTCGACGAACTCGGCCACCACGGACTCTCCTGCTCCAAGAGCGCTGGCCGCTTGTCGCGCCACGCAACATTGAACGACGTCATCCGTCGGGCTCTGGTAACCGCCAACATACCCGCGATTTTAGAGCCAAAAGGGTTATTCCGGAGCGATGGGAAGAGGCCCGATGGATTGACGCTCGTTCCATGGAAATTGGGGAGGTCGCTGGTCTGGGACGCTACCTGTGTAGATACACTGGCACCGTCCCACGTCCATGCGACCTCATCCAATGCGGGTGCGGCGGCGGCCACCGCGGAAAACCTCAAGCGGCGCTTATATGTGGCCCTCGGCGAGGGTTACATATTTGCACCGTTTGGGGTTGAGACATTGGGTCCGTGGGGGCCAGAGGCGCGCCGATTATTTAAAGAATTATCGGCGCGCCTAATCGAGGCCTCGGGTGACCAGAGGGCTGGCAGCTACCTAGGCCAGCGAATCAGTCTGGCCATACAAAGAGGCAACGCTGCCAGCCTCCTGGGCACCCTGCCACCAAGCGGCGGCAATTTAGAAGATATTTTTTATTTATAGTAGGTATAAGTTTTGTTTTTAATTCTTTAATTTTTCTTTAGGTTTAGGGTTATATTTGTACATGTATATATTCTGTTGTAAATAAACGAGTCTAAATACAGAAATTGTGTTGTATGTAATCCCGCTACTTATATTTTCATACAATTTGAGCCATAGTATAAAATAATGAATTGAATTGATAAAATAAAACATTACACTCTTGCAGCAGACTGCCCACTGCAACTGCAGGCTGCAGACTTTAAACCTTTACCAGGCCTTGAAGTACAAGCGTGTCTTAGGCTAGTTTCAGAGTCACGCTTACGCCGGCGCGGACGCTGGTGGTAAGCGACGCGGGCCACGAGCTAGGTGTTGCCTTGTACCGTTTCAATGTGAAAACTGACCCGCGATAGTAAATTTAGTGCGGTCAGTGTGACTCTGCAACCAGCCTTAAAAAGAAATTTATATAGATTTGCAACCATCTTGAACATCTTCTACGAAATGGTATTAACAAAAGTCAGAATCTTCCTGTTTGGCAAACATATTGAATTGAATTATTAATACAACTATTTATTCAACAAGAAATTGTTAGGAATGCAAGTCTTTACAGGAAGCTTTTTAAGGTATGCAAATTCGTTGGTTATAGGTAGAATACAATAACGATATTTATAAATCCAAACGACAAGACAACTCATCGGACAACTGGCAGAATAGCTCCCACATGGGAAAGTCTCATCCCACATCCTAATTCTGGTCATATTATAAAAAGAGACGAATGTTAAGTTAAGTATAAGATTGCATAACCTTACAACACACAAAATCTACAAAAAAAAAAATTTAATAAATAAATATCTTGGACAATGTCACACAAATTATCTAGTCACATTTAAAGTACCAGAATCTAGCCTGGACTTGTATTATGATGACTAGACAACGATATAGTATACATATATAGATACAAATATCCATGACTCGGGTACAAATATTCATATTCATCATACAAATATTTGTCCCTTACGGGATTCGAACCCGCGACCCTCGGCACAGCAGGCAGGTTCACTACCGACTGTGCTACCGGGCAGTCAATAAATTAATATAATTAATAATTTCATCCTAAAACACTGAAGTTACTGGTCAAGTGAATTCAAATGGCTGCCATAGTTGCTACTTTTGGTTTTAGAAGCGTGTTGTGAATAATGAATATGATGATCATAGAATCATATTTTAAGGGATTAATTTAAAGTTTTGTAGGATTGAAGAACGATTACTTCCCATACATTCGTTTACCTGTCAAAACTATTTTTTATTTAGTTTAAGTCTTATATATTAGATAATTACTCAAAGGTTGAAGTATTTAATAGTTAATATAGATAAAGAATTATACACGTTAATAGTTATTAAATTATTTGACAGGTAAACAAGTGGACATCCTTCTTTGGGTCAAAACCAGACTATGGTAAATAAATAACTATGTGGGAGACATATCTCCCTCAGCCTAGTAAAGGATTAACTACTCATAACTTTTTTGAATGACCTGATTCAGATGAAATAAAATCTTAATGTTAATCCAAACTAAGCCCTATGCTTTCATGAAAACCCCCATTCAAATCAGTTAAGTAGTTTTTAATTGATGTATGCACAAACCAACAGAAAAAAATTCAAGAGATGGTTTCAATGCATTCCAATCACCATGTTAGAGCAAAAACCATTTTTTTTTTTTTTTGGAAATAGTACATTACTGCAGCGGCCAGCAACAGAGGCATTGATGGACGAACGTGTAAATGTAGGCCGAGGCGAAGCCGAGGCACACATACGTAAGTCCATCAATGCCTAGTTGTGGCCAAGGCTTGTATAGTACTTTTCTCAAATATTGCGCAGAAATTAAAACAGTAAATTTTCTCAAATAATTCGCGGAAATTAAAACTCTTTTCTAAATCAATGACGAACAACGAACAACAATTTGTTTTTTTTTTTTCAATAAACCGCTTTCTATTTGCAAGCCAGTTCGAAATTTAAATAATATCTTTGATGAGTTACCTCCTTGGTCGCCATGTTTCGGAGAAAAAGATCGTTCCATTTTTAAATTACACGACAGATATGAGTTTACTATGTAATTTACTTGGCCCAGGGACGTTGTATCAAGAATGGACTCCTTTTTATTAAGACGAAATTTGTGCATCGGTTTTCTCTTTTTTACGTTATGAAATGCCATATAAATAAAGGGTTGGATAGACTTTTATCTATGCCACCTTTTGTGCCAATGAGACCGATTATCTATAGATACTTGTTTTAATTGTATATACGATACTAGTGTTGTTCCTGTGATACATATCGACAGCCTATCGATAGCGCCTAGCTACCTACCTACCTGTACCTGTATACCTATGGGCTTTAAGATTTAATTTACAGCCTGCCTAAAATGAAAGTGAAGAAAAGAGTAATTAATAATATAAAAAACTGGTCAAGTGCGAGTAGGCTACCCGCGCACCGAGGGTTCCGTAGCACACCACCACACAAAATACAACGTGTTAATGAATTAACGCAAAACTAGAAAGTAGTTTGTTTACAATCGAGAGCACAGTCGAATTATCATGGTTTCAACATAGGTAATTTTTTCCAAATATTAATTAATTTTTTTGCAAAATTTCAAATTATCTGAACCCGATGTCAACCCACCGCACGGACACACTCACCCTACTTACTACCAAAACAGGATTATAAAAATGTATGCATGAGTACGTTAGCGCTTTCTGTCAGTGCTGAAATGATAACAAATCATTTTCGCCTAAAAACTTAAAATGCTAATAACTTTAAATTTTAACTATCAAAATAATGAAATTATTGTTTCAATCTAATTATTTTGTTATAAATCAGTTTGGGTGTATGAGGTTTTGCGCTAATTTATTAACACGTTGTATAAACTTATAAAGACCGACTCACACTTGACCGGTTTTTATTATTTGTTGTTATACTTTACAGGGTGAAATTGATATCATTAGCATCCTTTTAAACTAAGAGTCTACCCATCAAACTGAACAACTTTCACTATGGGAGCAAACCTATCGGAGCAACAAAAAAATCTGCTGTTCCATACTAAACTGCAATGCCTACGCGACACAAAGGTATGCAACAGCTGGTTTTTTTTGCTCCGACTTTAATTACCGTTTCAAAGTTACATCCCTAGGTAGGATTGACGGACGGACGGACAACGTAGGCTTACGAATAGGGTCCCGTTTTCACCCTTTGGGTACGGAACCCTAATTACGTACTTCTATCAAGTACTTTACGCCAAAAACGTGAGAGTTACGATGAAACTAGCACTCTTTAATTTCTATTCTGTATGAGCAGAATTTATGTATAAATAAAATTTCATTTTATCTTTTATTTTATTAACTGATGAAACCATATTGTGATCTGTGGATGAAATCACCAGCTTACATTGAAATATTAACATCAAATTAGTTTGATGATGAAACCTGGATGATGCACTTTTTACATCTCCAAGGGACCGTAGCCGGAGGTAGACCGAGACCGTAGTATTGATTTCTTCCTGAAAACTCTTCTTAGATGTTGGCGGCTCAACCAATTCCGGTCTGGAAGGTCTAGGATGCCTAGGCACCGTCTGCAAAATAATAGCAATAAATTAATGTAGTGATAAAGTCGTAACAATAAGTCTACCAGAATCTCATGGTATAAAAAAAGTAAAAAAAATTGGATTTTCTCATGGTAATGTCAAACTGTCATCTGTCTAGTCAAAGTAGGCTCTTTACAAACTGCAACTTTTTGCCGCTGTATAAAAGCGCCTTTATCATTAACAGGCGTTTTTACCTATGCAGTATATGCACACGCACCTATTGATGCAGACGCGCGTGTGCATTGCGACAAAGACTGTCGATGAATGACTGGGGGTCTACTCCGGGATTCGAACTTCGCAATCGCGTGAACATTTTCATTCCAAATTCAACTCTATTACAATGAAGCGCGGACCGAAACAGTGGCGATATAGCGAACATCGAAAGTGCGGGTACAGGGGCTGATCAAACGACGACAAACGTATTCCGTCGAGGCTGTATCGCGTTTGCATCGATGATTTATCGCGTTTGTATCGTTTTTGCATCGATGCTGCATCGCGACTGAAGCGGTGCAGAAGCGATGCAAAAAGTCGCAGTGTGTAAAGAGCCCTAAGCCTAAGCCTGACTTGTTGTGAACTGTAATATTATGTGTGTGTTACTTATGCAAATAAATTGTTTATCTATCTATCTAAGCCCTAATTATACCCCAGTATTGCAATTCGTTTGTATTTCTATCATATTAGTCTATATTATATACAATGCGTATACAACGTGTTAATAAATTAGCGCAAAACCTCATACACCCCAACTGATTTATAACAAAATAATTAGATTGCAACAATAATTTAATAATTTTTATAGTTAAAATTTAAAGTTATTCGCATTTTAAGTTTTGAGTCATAAATGATTTGTTATCATTTCAGCACTGAAAGAAAGCGCTAACGTACTCATGGATACTTTTTTATAATCTTGTTTTGGTAGTAAGTAGGGTGAGTGTGCCCGTGCGGTGGGTTATCATCGGGTTCAGTAAATTTAAAATTTTGCAAAAAAATTATTTAATATTTTGAAAAAAATTACCTATGTTGAAACCATGATAATTCGATTCTGCTCTCGATTCTAAACAAACTACTTTCTAGTTTTGCGTTAATTCATTAACACGTTGTATAACATGCATATCACAATTTGGCCGAACTCCCGTACATCTTGCATGATGTCATTTGATTCCCTTATTTCCCATCAGTGCCGTGCTGTGATACGGCTCGGCTATATCACGTCTTTTATCTTGTTCGTTCGCGCGCAAACGAACGAGATAAAAGACGTGATAAACCCGTATCACGGCTATCGCGGGGTGTCGTGCTAACCATGCTGATTCTGGTACTTACATCGTGTGCAATTGTCGATAAGTCAGGTCAACACTAATGGCATAAACTAGAGTACATAAACTGTCAGTGCAAATGAACTTATGGTTTTAGTTTATAATTTCCGCAAATAAAACAAGCAGAAATGATACTCCACATTATGTAACACATTCACAATGAAAAAAGCTTTACTCTGAATGGATAATATTATGCATTTCCTAGGTCAAAACCTTAAAAACAGTAGTCGATTACTTACCGAAGGAAAGATATCCTAGGATTATTTTCTGGTAAAACCCCCATTCTACTCCTGCAACCAGTAGTCACACAATCCGTCGTGTATGAAGACACGCACTAGATAATTTGTTTCGTAATAAAAACCAAACTCGCGTAATAACATACAATGTAACTCCAAAGGCTTTGTGGCCCCAGTGGGTACCACGATAACTCGGAAGCTTACACTTTGGCGTTCAAGACGGTGACATTTATCAATGTTTGTCTTTTTTTTCACACGAAAAAATACCATAACCAAGAATGAGAGAAGTGGCCATTCCTTTTTACGTTTTAATAAAAAGGAGTCCATTCTTGATATTTGGTCCTAGACTTGGCCGCTAAACATGTCAGATATGGATTTTCATACAACATTGCCGGCCGCTGCGCGCATGTATTTGGCCAGTACTGCAATTTCGATTTATCTCGAAGAAGGTTGTCAAAATAATGTTCACATTTCCAAGCATGTATGAGAAAATTGATATTTATTACTTCAACAGCTTTAAAACATTCCCCCTTTTTCTAGTGATAAACCCAGCTAAGAGTTAGGGCTTCATAATGTTCTTCTTCTTATCGTGTGGGCAGAGCCCTGGTGTCAGAGTTTTTACAGACCGCCTTACGGCCTTTGACGTGGTTTTTATGTAATGACTACTACCACCAGAGGTAGTAGCCGGGACCAACGGCTTAACGTGCCATCCGAAGCACGGAATCATTTTTCTTTTCAGACAATCAGGTGATTCAGCCTGCAATGTCCTAACCAACTGGGGAAAAACGCACAAAGTGACATATCACTAGGTGTCCCCCGTGGGAGTTGAAAAGACAAAAGATGGACAATACAAACAACAAAATGGAAAGGCCCGGCTGGCCAAAGGAATGTTGGCAGGCCGAATAAACGATGGGCCGATGACATTGCAAAAGATAGCTGGAGAAAATTGGATGAGCACGGGCAAACACAGAGAGTTGTGGAAGAGGATGGAGGAGGCCTTTACCCAAAGTGGGGTCCATATCTCAAACAATAAAGAAAACTAATCAAACTAACGATCTAAAAAGTGAAGATACTAACAATACTAACAACATCTGAAATGTAAAAACAGCCATGATATGGAATGCAAATAAAGACTTTTTATTTGATTTATTTTTATTTATTATTATACGTGGGGCACACTGAAAGTTTCAGGACAATAAAAAGTGTATAGAAGTAGGAGGTTGGGAATACTTTTAATATTTTTAGAAGTGGCCTCCATTCCATTTTATGTATCGTCCCATTCAATGGAACCTCTGTGAGAAGTAGTGGACCCCCTCTGCTTTACTATGCAATTATTGAAATCGGTTAAATTATGGGGTATACATCTAGTACAAAGCCTACGCCTACGCCTTAATATTCGTGTAGGATCTTTTGCACTTGACTCATATCAATGCTGAAGCTTGCCTGAATCTGCTGGTAGGTCACTCTCTTATCAGCCTCTCTCATGAGCTGCACAGCATTGGCGTTTTCTTCAGTTGTCGCCGTTGAACGACATCTCCCAGGTAGATCATCACTGAGATTGCTCTGATCGTGCCTTAACTCATTTAACCAGTTGTAAACAAGTGTCAAGGGACAGGGCTTCATCATGAAATACCTATCGATGTTTATCATTAACTTTGTTATGGACTAGGACCAAGACGAAAATCGTAATAAATTGGGGAGAAAACACTTTTCCTTGCTAAATTTGTTTTGCCTCGCGACACACTCTTTTCAAATTGCCGCCAAATCGTTAAAACAAATGACAATCAAATAAAATTTTCGGCTATAGGTTGATAAAGAGTTTCTTATTCATAATTAAAATAAATTTTTCATTGGCATTATCACTAACTGGTCCGTTCCTGAAACTTTCAGTGTGCCCTACGTAAAACTAAATGCCTGTTTGTTCCAGCATCACGTAAAAACTACTTGACCGATTTTGATGAAACTTTTTGCATCTAAATGCTTATGATTAGTCTTATAAACGGGTATATATTATATTAGGCTACGATAACAGGAACCGGTGCGGCCTAAGTTGCGGAAAAAAAATCTAGTTTTTTATAAAACCCCATAATTTCATAGCCGTTAGCGACCCCTAAAACACTTTTAAAAATTACTGTAGATGTTTTTTAGAGAAACACAATCGTTTGAAATGTGGTCCCGTATAAAATTCGAATGTTGATGTTTTAAGAAGCACCCTAAGATAGGTGAAAAAATTAAAGAGGCAAGATTTTTCTAAAATACTAGATGATTTTTCTAAACTGACTTAATAGTTGGTTTCCAAAATTCAGATTCATTACGGATGCCATCAATAGATCCTATATTTCACATGCTGTCAAATACCCTATTATAATTTTTTAGTTTCTATTGGAGTTTTGTTCCATTGAACAAGACCTATCCAAAGACACATCAAAAGATTTTTTTTTACTAGCCTTTTTCATCCCACTGCTATGCTGGGCAAAGGCCTCACTTGATTTAATAAATAAATTGTTTCTTGCTTACTACCATATTTGTTTTTGTGTTACCGTTGTCTTCATGCTTAATTTTGATACAATGGGTGCATTAACCCTTCGTCTGTGTTTTTCATGGATCTGTGACTAAGACAATAACAATTTTTTTGTGTCTGGAATCCCCACAGACGAGAGGTTAATGAGTGATTAATTAAGGTGGGGCATACAGACAGACAGAACGGACGAAAGTACCTATAAGGGTTCCTTGTCTGATCCCTAAAAAATTATTCTACAAAAAAAAATAACTTTAAGGCTTTTGTAGTTTATTAGAGTAGCACTATTTTAATTTAGGCTTTCTTTATTGAGAAATCTTTACTATTGTGATGAGGTCACCACTGAATTGTAAACCCTAAACGCATAGCATTAGTTTAGAAGGACCCCATCATCTGTACCTACATATATAGAATCAAAACAAAATTCCACAAGACAGAATTTCAAAGCTTACACTTTATAGCAAGGTCAAAAATCGACCCAAATTCGATTCAACAAATCACTTAGGGAAGCACATTAGTTTCTCAACAGAAAAGAAATAATTTTGGTCAGTGTCATACATAAGAGGTGGTTTTTTTCAATGAATTTGTAGAATACCACATACAAGATATTTACACATCGAAGATAGGGACTAACCATCATCTTTTCCAGCTCGATGTCCTTCCATTTGTCCATAGTCACCGATCGAACGAAGGATAGATGGACCCCCAAACTGCGGTGTACCCCCGAGCATTCGAGGCAGATCCATATCCCGTAAGTGACTGACACCCACTGAGGATTCAGGGTACCACACTCGAAGCATTTCTAGACACAAATAAATAAAAAGTCAATGAAAACTTTCCGTCGATATCACGATATCACCATGATTTTTTTTTCACCCATACGGTTGTTATTTTACAAGAATAGGCACTTACGTGGTTCTCGTCCAAGGTTCGTATAGAATTCAATTTACGTTTGGTACGCGGTGATGCCATTTTAAATCTAAGGGAAAGTTGAAACCTCTCAGCGAATCTAATTTTATAGTTTTACAACTTCACAAAAGAAAGATTCGCGAAAAGAGCATCAGCAGAGCATCCAAGTGTCAGAATTTCATCATAGACAATCGTCCACTTGGCAACCATAGATTTTTTTTTTTTGGTTCAGTTAACTTTTCAAGGTAGAGATTAGGTAGGTACCTATATAATATCCCATACAACCGATGTCTTCAATAAATACCTACCTAATAAGAGTAATATAAGTACTACCCGTTTGCTTGGAGTTGGCCGTCGATGACCGTTATAAAATTTCGTCACAGGCACATTAACTGGTCCCGTCGACAAAAAATTATATAACAAGCAAATAAAAATTTAAAATTAAAAGCGATATTAGTGACCGGGACGGACGTGCCGTACGTGGTTGCGTTGCTAAAGGTTATAAAATTGCGTTTAATAGGGTCTCTTAGGGGTGCAGTACGGTGAAGCGGGAAGGGAGGGAGCGGCCAACTCGAAAAAGACGACTAGTACAAATATATTAGAAAAGAGAACCCACTCCGTAGACCCACTCATAGCAACCAGAGCAACATTATGCATAATCCACCTTATGTCAAATTGAAGGCTAGCTAGCGCCATCTATGTTTCTCCGGAAATAATTCTACCTATACTATACATACCTACCTACTTATAGATATAAGTATATCTCATACCGATAGATATTATTGTTTTGAATGCTAGTTTTCGTTCAATCCCGCACCGATCGAGTGAAATTCCAGTATCCTTACTATTCCTGTAATCTGTACATTGGTAAGAGAACAACAGAAACTCTAGAACATCACTAAATCGGCACGAAATTGAACGAAAACTACAAACAACACGCACATTACCTATGGAAGATAGGTAGCCATTTTTTGAATTTGTCAATTTGATATTGACATAGACAATAAATCTTTTTTTTTCATAGTTTTACGAAATATATACGATGGCAGCACATTCTATGCAAACCGAATCGGAAAAAGCAAAGAGTGGAAAAAGCCACGAAAAGGCTATTGCACGGCTATTGTCCTCCGCCTGATAAATACTCTCATTTATAGCAATTAAAACGTTGGTGTTCGACGTTTCTACGCTTCTTTGGACTTTTTGGAGGCAATCGAGAAACGCAGGAAACGCCGAGAAGCGTAGTAAATTAATATTTCTACGCAGAGAAGTCCACAGGAAAGAGGTGAACCGACCGCTTGCTGCACTACAAAAGAACGGAACACTTTTCCTGTTCACGACTCATACACCATCATATTTCACTGAACTGTATATTGTTCACTTGCACGACACTTTGTCAAAGAAAATATACACTACCGCGAAAAGAAGCGACACTCATGCATGTGTGCTCGTAAAACCGCTCGCGGCTATGTGTGCGGGTCGGGCGAGCGAGGGGGGGGTGCGCAGTATGCGAGCGGGTGGGAAAACATGTCATTGACCTTTTGAATTACATGGTTGCTCTTGCTTGCACGACTGCACGACTCGGCCGTTGAAATAGGTAAATATTTTCTTTGATTCTGCGAGCGAAGCGTGCGACGCCGACCAATATACATAGACCATACACTATATAGTTATATTTTAGTTTTAGGATAATTATGTTCAGTTTGCTTTATAATTGATTTATAATACCGAACATAAATAATATAATGACACAGGCTTAGATTAAAAACTGTTTACTATATCTATGGACACAGGTTAGTTCAGGGCAAAAATTTTGTATAGTAACTAGATTGTACACTACGGTGCTGGCACCGGGGCAAGTGAGATTACCTAAATCCTCGTGTGTCCCTTTCTAACTAGGGAGTCCATTCATTCTCAAATTTGACGGGATACCTAATATGCATTTATTCAAGCCTGTTTCTTACCATCTCGTTGAGGATTCAATATTATCTTTTTATTCTGAAAATGTTTTTAGGGGTAAACTCAGACTAATAAAAATATATATAAAATTAATTTTGAGTTTACCCGCGACTGTTCTCGTTCATCCGCAAAAATAATACAACGTGTTAATGAATTATCGCAAAACTAGAAAGTATTTTGTTTAGAATCGAGAATTGAATTATCTTGGTTTCGACATATGATTCTTTCTTCAAAATAAAATTTACTGAACACGATGTCAACCCACCGCACGGACACACATACCCTACTTACTAAAATGTATCCATGAGTAGGTTAGCGCTTTCATTCATTGCTGAAATGATAACATTTTTGCCTCAAAATTGGGTCGTTTTCGAGTCTTCACTTTGCGCGCGCTAGTAACATATATCTGCTTCTTTTTGGTATAGGTAATATTATTGCCTACATATCTAGTTTGTAAGAAATGATAAAATACCTTTGGAAATATGGACGGTATTGCGTTCGATTTCAAGAATTTCCGTGAAGTTGTAACATAATCTTCCACTTTGAAATGTTTCGAGCACACGAGTGATGTCTTGCTGGTTTTCCCAGGGACTACTGTCAACCATTTTTCTCTCAGCGTTTCATCCCTGGGAAATCTACAAGCAACACACATTTTGTGTTTAATACATAGGTCGCCAAAATGGTCAATGGTCACCCTAGTTAAGAAAAGTTTAGCGAAACAATAAAATATCTAACCTGTGGAAAGAAAACCCACAGCCAGGGTACATTTCATTTTTGCATCCAGTAACACAACAAAAATTGACCATTTCGAAGGTTTACAATGTTATTATCAGTTATCACAACAATTTAATTTGTTATTTTATGACTTTTCAAATTTCAAATATGTCCGCCATAATAATATTTTTTCATAACACCAAAGAGTTGCCATTAAAAAGTTTTGAAATAATACACTAAAGTTTTTGTCATAAATTGAACAAAATTAGTGTAAAACAAATAAAAATTATCAATACCTAATTATACTTTAAATTATGAATTTTCAAAACAAAAATATTTTTTTAATTTACATACATCTTTTGTTACAGTAAATTCTAAAGTGGTAGCTTAATAAGTTGGCAACACGTTAGAAAGAGACACACGAGTATTCTGGTTATCTCACATTTGCTTGGTTGTCAGCCTACAACAACATTGAAGGAAATTAATACTTATTACGTAAAATTAGAGTTTATTTTGCATTCTTCACGAAATTCGAGAGTTTGGTCCACCTATAGGATACTATATACAATGTTCTTGGTTCAGGGTTAGTTTAATTCCAAAGCACAGCACAAAAGAGTAGGTATACAATTAGAAGGAGAAGGTACTTAAAGAGGTAGTTACTTTTCTCAAATAAATAAATGAGAAAATTATATCGTAATTTGCAAGTATACGTAGCAAAACATTTTTTTTATTCAATACTATTGTAATACATAGTTACAAGAACGATTTTAATTATTCATTTTATCGTAAGTGACAAGGTATTCATTTTATCGTAAGTGACAAGGCGTGTATGACCGACGCTCAACTTACGATAAATTAAATATTCAACAATTTCATTGTAACCGACAAGTACTGACATGTACAAATGAACATGTTTTGCAACTTACGATAAAATTTTCTCAATTTAATAAAATCGTAAATATCTGTGCCTTAGCCGTCTGTGTAAAAATATGGATATCATAATCTAGAGATTACTAGAATAAACCATATTTGTCACTTACGAGGAACTTAGTTCTTACCCAGGAACTGTTTGTGTGAAGTTAAAAAGGACATTAAAAAATATACCTATAGCTTTTTGTTGTTAGTATAATCATAATCAGTGCTCCGTCACTCTTGTTTGACAGCTGCGAAAAGTACCTACAGCGTCGGCGCCAATTAGGTTTGTCAAAATATTTTTGGGAGGCCTAAAACGAAAACTATTTCGAGATAATTGTCTCAATAATTGTCGCGGGATATCACAATTTCTTGGTTGACATTCCACATATCCCCACCAAGCGCCTTTCTGAATCTTTTTTACCCGACTGCGCCAGAAGGAGGGTTATGTTTTTCGAGCGTATGTATGTATGTTTGTATGTCTATTTCTTTGGCACGGCCTACAGCCTAAGCGGCTCGATGGATTTTGACGTATGATGTGTCGTTAGATTTGTAAAAATCGTGAGAGTGACTTAAGCTATATTTTTTTATTATGGCATCTGGGAATTAAAAAAAAGAGGGGGAATAAATAATTTTTATTTGTAAAAATTTACAATATGGGTATCAAATGAAAGCTAGTAAACAGACGATTCCAAATATGTATACAACGTCTTAATGAATAAACTAAAAAGTACTTTGTTTAGAATCAAGAGCAGAATCGAATTATCATGGTTTCAAAACAGGTAATTTTTGACAAAATATTAATTTATTTGTTTTTAAAATTTTTAATTTACCGAACCCGATGTCAGACCACCTCAAAAGCACACTCACCTTACTAACTACCAATACTAGATTATTAAAATATATCCATGAGTACGGTAGGTAGCGCTTTCATTTATTGCTGAAATGACAACAAATCATTTTTGCCTCAAAACTTAAAATGCAAATAACTTTAAATTTTAACTATCAAAATAATGAAATTATTGTTTCAATCTAATTATTTTGTTATAAATCAGTTGGGTTCTATGAGGTTTTGCGTTAATTCATTAACACGTTGTATATTGTAGTACTTTTATGCTACCATTTCGACATAGGACTAAAAAGTATGAAATAAACCAAATTATTACGGAAAACAAAAAACCCGACTGCATAAAAAAACTGTTAGCTGAAAAGAGAAAAACAAGCTCTATAATCACTAATCAGCTATAACAACATTAATTAAATATAATTTGAATGTTATTAGGTAGGTATTGCAGGCGAGGACAAACCAAAGGAAGGTACCTAGGTATGTATTATACTTAATTCATCTTTGTCCCCGTTTGCGATACCTACCTAATAACATTCAAATTATATTTTACTTAATGTTGTTATAGCTGATTAGTGATTATAGAGCTTGTTTTTCTCTTTTCAGTTAACAGTTTTTTTATGCAGTCGGGTTTTTTGTTTTTCATAATTTATAATGCGCACAGCCAAGAAGTGGAATGCCTTGCCTGCGTCAGTATTTCCGAGCACTTACAACCCGAATTCCTTTAAAGTACGAGTGAATAGGCATCTTTTGGGTAAGTTCGCTACATCTTCGACCCCATCTTCGTCTTGAGGACTGGATTGAGGTCAAGAGCAAACCAATCAGTAATTAAAAAAAAATAAAAATATTTTCTATGTCAGAAATTTCAAAATGAAAAGATTACAGATATTTTTAATAAAATAAAGTCGTTTTTCGGTCCGACTAGTGACGTCATTCGTTGGACCTGTAAACTCCTAGGTAAAATAAAAATCAACTTAAAATAACTAACCATTAAGAAAAAAATATAAATATATTCAATATGTCAGAATTTGACATTTGATGTTGCCCTTTCTGTTTCCAGTTGTAAATAAGTAAATTTAAAAATGACGTACTTAATATAGGTAATATTTAATGACGATTTTACAAATGACTAAATACGAGTTATAAATTCTTTGCGACATCAATATGTATTAAATTCAACCTGATTATATTATTATCCAAATTATTGTCAAATTTTAAGGCATTATTCTAAACCTAGAAATCGATGAATGTAACACACAAACTATTTATTTTATTTTGAAACAATCGAATGAAAATTAATTACTTTAAATTTTAATGAATTGGAATTTACATACTACATGTTTATTCTAATCGTAACTTCTTACTCATTACTTCAAATTAAAATACATTTATCCCTTACGATGTGATTTTAACGTTTTATCGTGTCGCTTGTAAGAAACAATATTTTTGTAGGAATACCTACTCGATTCAAACGTAAGAGACAGCAGATTTTTTTTTGTTCTGAAAGGTTTGCTCACATAGTAAAAGTTGTTCAGTTTGATGGGTAGAGTATGTGGTTTAGAGGTTTAATGATACTTTTCCTTACACCCCGTATACACCACTAGTTTTAATTACTAACTACATTTTAAGGGTATTTTCATTCGAATATATAAAAAATCTTTCGTGCACCCCTACGCAGAAAATTTATTTCATAATTCTGTCTTCAGCGATTTAAGCTGTGAGCTATTTGTCGGTCAGTCAGCGGAACTGTTTTATAAGTATAGATGAATAAACAACTAAACGCAAAAGACAGCAATAAAATTTTATTTTGAGTGACAAATTCAGCGGGCAAAGCTCAGCTTACGATCTTCCTAAAAACGCTCGATAGAAGCGATGAATATGTTCCATACCTTCTATTGATTTTAATGTAAGTGCCTAAGCGTACAGTGAATTTGTTTAATCCGAGAAAAAAAATCGGAGTTCAGTGGTATTTTCAGGGGACTTACGACAAAATGTCCCTTACGACATTTGAAACGCAACTTGAGAGTTGTGCGCGTCGTATGCTGAATTTGTCGCTTACGATAAAAACATCAACAGTGGAAATTGCAAATGTCGTAAGGGACATTTTGTCGTAAGTCCCCTGAAAATACCACTGAACTTCGAATTTTTTTCTCTATCGATCTGTATTAAATCATGTTTTGATATCCCTTAAAATGAATGAGATACGAGGCCCATCATTTTGTAGTAAGTTAAACTTTATGTCGTATAAGCAAGGAAAATTTCAACCTTCTTGCCATAGATTTATATATTACTAGCGTAAGGATAGGCCCGTCAGAATATTTTACAAAAACCTTCTTCATAGAAACAAAAATTTGCGCCATCTGTCATAACTCGTATACGAACTATATCGTGTCATATATTTTCTTTGAGCGTTGTAGTGCTCTAATCGGTAGAGAGTACATATGTTCCTTGGCTCTAATAGAGCCAACGAACTGGGGACAATAGTCAAGCTCATAGGCCATGTCCTTACGCTAGTAATATATATGTCTTTGCTTCTTGCATATAAGTAAAAGTTTAGGTTCAAGCTCTAATGTAATTTTTTGAAACGTCTTAAGTCTTTATAGTTACCAGCTGTAATACACAAACTAATTAGAAAGAACTACCTGTAATACGTTGTAAGTAACCCACCTACAAAATAATTATATTCTTTACAACATAAATTCTGTTAAAATAATTTTAAACTTGAAATGAACATTATTAACAATTCTAATTACTTAGTGTCATCCCCAGAGTATTAGTACCTAAGTCTTTTATTATTTCCTTGCACCAGTGTAAATAAGGTTGTCTGGAAGAAATCGCTTTTTAGCGATAAGACCACCTTATTTGTAATTCTATATCTTTATTCAAATGTATATTCTGTTTTTTTCTGTTTCTGTTGTCTTGTTGTGTGTTGTCTCTGACTACCCCCTCGGGGAATATAGTCGTGAGCATATGCTTATGCTTATATTCTGTTTTGGTGTGCAATAAAGTATAATTGAATTGAATTGAATATTCGTTTTCCGCAAGTATCAACCCTATAGGTCACCGACGCGGGGGCTCACACGTACGAGGAGTGTCGTGGCTGTGACTTTGTTACGCAAAACAACACCGATTTTACGAACCAAAACTCTATAACTATAAACAATAAAAATTCGATGAAAATATGAGGACTCCAAACATAGATTTATATATTACTAGCGTAAGGATAGGCCCGTCAGAATATTTTACAGAAGCATTCTTCATAGAAACAAAAATTTGCGCCATCTGTCATAACTCGTATACGAACTATATCGTGTCATATATTTGTAGTGCTCTAAATTGTCATTTTTCCTTGCATTTTAGAGCCAACGAACTGGGGACAATAGTCAAGCTCATAGGCCATGTCCTTACGCTAGTAATATATATGTCTTTGACTCCAAACCATCTCCAAATTAGTAGCTTATCTATGTTAGAACATCAGCTCGGTATATTAAACTGTAGTCTTTGGTCGACATAGACAAAACAGAGCCCACAGATTCACTTCACAGCATGGCCCAAGAACATTGTATATAGTATCCTATAGGTGGACAAAACTCTCGAATTTCGTGGAGAATGCAAAATAAACTCTAATTTTACGTAATAAGTATTAATTTCCTTCAATGTTGTTGTAAACTGACAACCAAGCAAATGTGAGATAACCAGAATACCGGTGTGTCTCTTTCTAACGTGTTGCCAACTTATTAAGCTACCACTTTAGAATTTACTGTACAAAAGATGTATGTAAATTAAAAAAATATTTTTGTTTTTGAAAATGTATTATTTAAAGTATATTAAGTATTGATAATTTATGTTTGTTTTACACTAATTTTGTTCAATTTATCACAAAACAAATAAGGTAAGTACAATACAGTGTATTATTTCAAAACTTTTTAATGGCAATTTTTTTGGTGTTATGAAAAGTCATATAAAATAAAAAATTTAAAATTGTTGTGATAACATTGTAAACCTTCGAAATGGTTAATTTTTGTTGTGTCACTGAATGTAAAAATGAATATTACCCTGGCTGTGGGTTTTCTTTACGCAGGTTAGATATTTTATTATTTCGGAAAACTTTTCTTAACTAGGGTGACCAATTGACCATTCTAGCGACCTATGTAATAAACGCAAAATGTGTTTCCCAGGGATGAAACGCTGAGAGAAAAATGGTCGAAAGTAGTCCCTGGGAAAACCAGTAAGACGTCACTCGTGTGCTCGAAACATTGTGTCCGTATAGTTAGCTGCCTCACCAGCTCATTCGAAGGTTTTGACTAAGCCACGATTTAGTGCCCAATTAGTGCAATTTGGTGCCCAAAGCACAGATTTGGTGCTCATGTAGTTTAAAAGATATTTGGGTACCTTACTGAGGCTGCTAGATAGACGTCAAGCTAGCAGTCACACTTAGAAATACTGTTTAATATCGATGTGATTTATATGTCACGATTTAGTGCTCATTTAGTGATTCCTATATCCAAAACATGAATATTGATCCAATACAAGCCGAGATATGATAGTGCATTGTTGAGGCTGCTAACTAGACGTTTCTTCCAACGATGATTCCAATGAAACGGATGCACATTTGAAACAGATAAATACATAGCGATTTAGTGCTCGATTTGGTGACTCTTATGATATTTATGAAAAGTAGAATTTTCTTTCCCACTTCAAAATAGCATTGTATGTAGCTATGTAAACGCTTTTAAAAAAAAATCCTTTTCTACAAATACAATACTACCGACTGATCGAAACCATCGGCATTGTGAGGAAACCTGCATACGAGTTCTTCTCCTATTAATTGAGTGCATGCTACTCGTATTTCCTTTTTAACTTTATAACATGGTAGGTAAAAATTATTTGTTATCATTTCAGCAATTAATGAAAGCGCTAACCTACTGACGGATACATTGTAGTAAGTAGGGTATGTGTGCGCGTGCGGTGGGTTGACATCGGGTTCAGTAAATTTTAAATTTTACAAACAAATTATTTAATATTTTGAAACCATGACAATTCGATTCTAAACAAAATACTTTCTAGTTTTGCGATAATTCATTAATAACACGTATAATTTTTGCGGATGAACGAGAAAAGAGTCGCGGGTAAACTCTAGTTACTATTATATTTTTTTTGTAGTCTGAGCTTACCCCCAAAAACATTTTCAGAATAAAAAGATAATATTGAACCCTCAACGAGATGGTAAGAAACAGGCTTGAATAATAGTACATTACGATACGTGTGACCTAAGTAATCCATTATTGCACGGCGTGAATTATCGCCCGAGCGCAGCGAAGGCGATAAACGCCGTGTAATAATGGACCTACTTAGGTCACGAGTATCGTATACTATTTTATAGCTCGTGTGACCTAAACCCGCCAACTTTTTATTAATGTATTGATATTCTCTTTCATGTTGAACTTTTGGGCATAAAGGGGGTCCGGGGGCGAAACCCCCGGCGGGGTGGAGGGGCGGAGCCCCCCCGGGGGCACGGGTGGCGGAGCCCCCCGTAGGACACAACCACAACTTTAAAAGCTTCGTTCATATATCGCAACCACTATCAATAGGTAATACTAACCTCTAATCACATCTACCGTCACATCATCATCAGCCCCTACTCACCCACTAAGCACGTACGCACTAGATGGTGCACCCCCTAATCACCCCCACGAACTATGGGGTACACCTCCTAATCACCCCCACGAGCTAGGGGGTACACCCCCTAATCACCCCCACGAACTAGGGGGTACACCCCTAATCACCCCCCACGAGCTGGGGGTACACCCCCTAATCACCAGCCCGGGCCCTAGCCCCTAGGGTATACCCCCTAATCACCCCCACGAGCTAGGGGGTACACCCCCTACCCAACCCCACGAGATAGGGGGTACCACCCCCACGAGCTAGGAGTACACCCCTATTCACCTCCACAAGCTAGGGGGTGCACCCCCTAATCACCACTACACACCCCTTGCGCATTAGGGGGTGTACCCTCTTATCACCCCTATGCATCCCCAATCACCCTCTACGCACTAGGGGGCGCATCCCTTACTCGCACCCTACTACCAACATACTAATAAGGTGTGAGCAGGGGGTGCGGGTGTAAGTAGGGCGTACGTAGGGGTAAGTATAGGTACGATAAAATATAATTAAAGTAGGGGGTAACTTGGAGTCAGTTGGGGATTTCGCGATTTCAATGTTGGTCACATTGATTGAAAGCACATTTAAAAGTACCTTCTTTTGTTTATTATGCATCCGTGCAATAAAGTAGATTCATTTTCGAATGGTGTAATGTAATCCGTGTAGTAATGGACTACTTAGTAACGAAAAGCAGTGACCTAAGTGCGGGTTTAGGTCACGGAATGCTATAAAAGAACCTTCTTTTGTATATTATGCATCTGTGCAATAAAGTGGATTCATTTTCGAACGGTGTAATCCGTGTAATAATGGACTACTTAGGTAACGCAAAACCGTAACCTAAGTGCGGGTTTAGGTCACGGAGTGCTATAAATGCATATTACGTATCCCGTCAAATTTGAGAATGAATGGACTCCCTAGTTAGAAAGGGACACACAAGGATTTTGGTAATCTCACTTGCCCCGGTGCTAACACCGTAGTGTACAATCTAGTTAGTATACAACATTTTTGGCATGGCCATCTATCCGGTGCGTTCCGTTCCACAGATCCTGTACTTATATCCGTAACAATAGTTTTCGAGATTTTGTATTTTTTTTAACATTGGAAAAATGGCCACCCTGCCCTCAATTTTTAGATGTAGCTACTACAAATTTGTAAATTTTTTCATGAAAATACCTGTTACGCAATTCAGAATAATCTTGTCAGCGGACCCATTTCAAAAACAAACTATTATTTCCATACTTTTTACAGAAAACACTTTTTTCTGTCAGACTTCTGCGGTAACAATTTTTTCTATGTCAAATTTGAGACTACACCCTGTTTAAAAAATGTATGGCGGTAACCTGGCAAGTGATTTCAAAAGTTGGCCAGTTTAATCAAGTTTTCAAAATGACATCACACGGCACTTCCTTTTCTAAAAAGTTGTAATAATTTTTTTTCTCGTCGAACAACCCCATTTCAAAACAATGATTTCATACTAAAATTAATAAACTTGCAACGTGCCATGGGATTATTGGTTTCAAATCGGGTTGTTCTGCAAGAAAAAAAATATTACTACGTTTTTAGAAAAGGAAGTGCCAAGTGTGATAACATTTTGAAAATGTGATTAAATTGACCAACTTTTGAAATTACTTGACAGGTTACGCCATACATTTTTTATACAGGGTGTAGTCTCAAAGTTGATATAGAAAAAATTGTTACCGCAGAAGTCTGAGAGCCAAAAGTGTTTTCTGTAAAAAGTATGGAACTAATAGTTTGTTTTTGAATTGGTTCCGCTGACAAGATTATTCTGAATTGCGTAACAGGTATTTTTATGAAAAAATTTACTAATTTGTAGTAGCTAAATCTAAAAGCAGGGACTGAATTACCGAAAAATTAAGGTACAAACGGTTAACGGTATGACGTCATACCGATAAATTCTGGGTACCGGAAAATTTCAATACCGAAATAAATTACGGTACCGGAAAATAAAGGTACCTTAAAATACCGGTACATAACCTTTATAAATAAAGGTTTTCTTTGATAAATTGCCGCGCCGCGCTTCTACCATGCTTCAGTGCTTCTATTCGTTTCATTGCAGCAACAACGGCCAGCCGCGTTTTTTATACGTATTCCTTTATAAGATAAAGGTACGGTACCTTTACAGCATTACGGTACCTTTATGTTTTTACGGTAGTGGAAAAGAGTAAGATAACGGTACCGTTATGCCTTACCTTTATAGCTACCGTAATCGGTACCGTTACGTTTTTACGGTACTGGTACCGTGTACCGTACCGTAACCGCTTTCAGTCCCTTTCTAAAAGTTGAGCGCAGGGTGGCGATTTTCTTTAAGAATCTACTGAAAACAGCGCAATGCAAAAGTATATTTTATTTATCTGACAATCTGACATGACAAAACACACGGTTGCTAAGTTACACTAAGAACCATAAAGGAAGAGTCATGCGACCTTCTTAACATCCCCTCTATTTAAATAAAGGCTCCTGCCATATTGCATAGCTTCTGAAGCCGAGGTTTGAAGAGAGGCTTTGTAAGGAAGTCAGCCAGTTGATCGCTGGAGTCTACCTTCTCAACCGTCAGATCCATTTCTAGGACACACTGCCTCACAAAGAAATGTTTGAGCTTGATGTGCTTTGTCCTCTGGTGGGTCTCGTACGGTGGATCATGAGCCAACCTTAATGCAGATTCACTGTCTATGTACAGTGTTGGTATTTTTCTTTTACCTTCATTCTGCATAAATTTTATAATGCGAGTGAGCCATATAATTTCCCTTGCAGCCTCGCTAGCAGCTACAATTTCTGCTTTTGTAGAGGAAATGGCAACGGTAGATTGTCTTTTACTCTGCCACGCTATAGCGCCATTGGCGTAGAGACATATCATGCCGCTTGTTGAGCGACCAGTAGAGCTGTCACCTCCGTGATCAGCATCACTGTAGCACTTTAAACTCTGGAGTGCAGTGGAAGGCTTGTACATAATTCCATAGTTCATTGTGCCTTTAATATAGCGTAGGATTCTTTTCACTTTTCCTACATCTTCAGCTGTTGGCTTATCGAGTTTTCGGGACACTACTCCGACGGCAAACGCTATGTCTGGTCTTGTACCAACCATTAGGTAAGAGAGTGCACCAACTGCTTGTCGATATGGAAAGTTATGGACTTCATTGTTATTCTCTGGGAATATCACATCATCTTTTTTTTGTTTTTTTTTTTCCTGAACAGTTATAAACTCACCTATCTCCTGTTTGCGGCCTGACGTTGAGTTTTGGGACATCCTGTATATATTTATTAGTCTTGCCAAGTTATTGCCAGGCTGCGATTGCGAAGAACGTGGCGCCCGTGTGGCGCCCTTGTTATTTCTAAACTCTTAGATTAAAAACTTTTCGCTTACGCTGAAAGGAAAGATGTAGCCAAGAAATGAGAGAGCGAGATAGCCAGTTATGAAAACTTATGTAAACAAAAAGACAGAAATATTATTTTTGTTTCAGTCACCGTGGCCTGTTTTTAGGGTTCCGTACCCAAAGGGTGAAAACGGGTTGGCGTCAAACTTAGTGTGATTATAGATCATACTCCACAAAATAACAACAAATACTAAAAACCGGCCAAGTGTGAGTCGGTCTCGCACTTGACCGCTTTTATTTTGTTTGGCAATATGTCAAACCACTGTCAAACCTATGGAAGTTTGATGACATCTTGCCAAACAAATCGTCTTTTAGTAGGTATGTAAAAGTCACACTATTGCTGTTTCATGTGTGGCCACGTTATGATCGTGTTACTATATCTATGTTATTTATAGATATGTCTGTGCCATGGTTCTGTTTTTATTGGCAAAATCATCAATCCCTATCCATCAACCCAACACTTCAAGAAAAATAATTTGTTCATTCTACACTAGACAATAGGTACCTAACTATGCCAGCTTTCTGTTCTACACTACACGTCCACACCTTGCCTAGCTCGTCCTAAAATCTACCAAAAATGCCATTTCACTGTCCGCTGTTCACATATTTATTTTTTTATTTTATTCTGACAACACTACCAAAATAAAATAGACAGCGGAGTTTTTGGCGGGATTTGAACAGATACGTTTGGAGTCCTCATATTTCGTCGAATTTTTATTGTTTATAGTGAGTTTTGGTTCGTAAAATCGGTGTTGTTTTGCGTAACAAAGTGTCGTGCAAGTGAACAATATACAGTTCAGTGAAATATGATGGTGTAGGTCGTGAACAGGAAAAGTGTTCCGTTCTTTTATAGCGCGGCAAGCGGTCGGTTCACCTCTTTCCTGTGGACTTCTCTGCGTTTCCTGCGTTTCTCGATTGCCTCCAAAAACTCCAAAGAAGCGTTGAAACGTCGAACACCAACGTTTTATTTGCTATAAATGAGAAACAATAATTTGCTTAAAAAGACTGGCTCAAAAGGAAAGAAAATCCAGAGCCGTTAAAAACTTTCAAAAAAAAAAAAAAAAAAAATAGACAGCGGTGCAAAGAGTACTTTATCAGCGGTGCAGACAGGACGAAAACCGCTCGGCACATCATCATTCGTTTTTCGAGATTTACACAGTTCAAACAACTTATATGATATCTAGTAGTTTTATAATTTGAGAAGCAGTATAATAACTTTCATATAAACGGGTAAATACTTGTGCGAAGTGCTCCGTTCGTCCAAACGGGGACACTTGCATTCGGCATCCGGCTAACAAGCGCTCCGCGTCCGAATTGAAATGAAATAGTTTTGTTATGAAAGAAGATAAGATGAGTTCGAACACCGTAGAGGCAGAGTATATGGACATCGTGAACAGGAGCGCATGGCCAATAATTTACCAGGTAAGTAGGATAGAATATGACGCGATGAACCGAGTTGGTGCCACGCACAAGTAACCTGCCAGTAATTAGTCAGTTTACGCTGAATGCCTTCACGTCTAGAACTGTGGGTTGCTGTCACGCGTGGTAACTACTTGTTTACGCATTGTTTTTAACCGAGAACCGGGCTAGTAACTTTATTTGCTATTGGTAGAGTAGTGTAAAGTTTAATGCACAAACCTTTGTTTGGATCAACTTTACTTTGTGCCTGTCTAAAAGTTTGTTTGTGTGGGTTGACAAATTGTTTTCTTTTTTACAAGATATGAATGTTAAAACTAAAAATAGTGTAAACTTAAATTCTTCAGTACATTATAACTTTACCCATAAAATCAAACTTTACTGTGAAGGGGGCCAGGGTTGCCAGATGAACGAGGTTCCCCATAAAAATATGAGATTTGTGGCATTTAGTTCGAGGTCTGAGGATGCTGTCAGTCTCTTACAAAATATTTTGACTTCTAGGGAAATTGTACCACAATATTTCATTGCAGGTAATATTTGAAAGACTGGGAGTCATTGATCTCATAACAGAACAAGATACAGTCAGTGGTCCAAAAAAGGTAGATTCAAATGAGCTCATTAATTATGTGCATGAGCTCTTTCGGTCTTAGTACTACACCAACTCTCCGACTGTAAACATACCTAATACAACTAAGTTTAGCAATCAAATATGACGTATTATAGTATCACCGTACAGCATTCATACTTATTTTGTGTGGCTTATTAGTTGTCTCTGTTCTGGAGTGTGATTTTTGAATGTCACATGTTCAAATCAGCTGTAGAAAGATCTACATAGTAGCTTTGACATTTTCTACTATTGATTTGAACGTGTGACTTTCAAAAATACCACTCCTGTCATCGTCTGATAGATGAAATCTTGTTCCGTAGAAAGAGAAGGTACTAGAAGAAACATAGATATAGTAACTAGATGAAACCATACTGTGGCCGCACATGAAACAGCAATAGTGTGACTTTTTCATACAAAAAGACGGTTTGTTTGGCAAGATGTCATCAACATTCCATAGGTTTGACAATAGCTTGACATCTTGCCAAGCAAAAAAACCGGTCACGGTGACCGAAACAAAAAATAATATTTCTCTCTTTTTTGTTTACATAAGTTTTCATAACTAGCTATCTCGCTCTCTCATTTTTGGCTCCATCTTGCAGCGTAAGCGAAAAGTTTTTAATCTAAGAGAAGAAAGCATGTGTCTTGTCATATTCTCTCAATAAGAAATGCACATCGCAAATTCACTCTAGTTAAAAAAGGAGATAACCTTATTGCTGTCCTTATCGACGTGACCACTTTTATGTACTACGACCACCTGAGTCAAAAATGTCACATCATATAAATTGTATGGGATTTTTTGACTATCGCTGTCTCATACCCGGTTACAATGTCATTCTGTCTACCAGCATAAGCGAAAAATTCTTTATGTATGTCTTGTTCCTTTTTCAGAATGCCGTTTTAAAAATAAAATGTATTTCAAAGACATGTAAGAAGTATTTATACCTGGAATATAAGGTATATATTCCATTGATATGTATTACGCAAAAAGATAACAGAAAAAGGCTAGTGCTTTCAATCTCATTGCAAAAGTTTGAAAAGTATGTGTCAATTCAGACAAAAAATTGCTAAGATTTTATATCAGATTGTGCATCTTGTTCTTTTATAAGATCAATGTTTGTATATTACTAAATTGTAATCAAAAAAAGAGTTTTTATTTTATTTAGGTATTATTATTATGTGCATCTTGTTCTTTTATAAGATCAATGTTTGTATACTAAATAGTAATTAAAAAAAAAGAGTTTTTATTTTATTTAGGTATTATTATTATCTACTAGCTGTTGCCCGCGACTTCATCTGCGTTACACGGATAAAAAGTACCCTATGTCTTAATCCAGGCCATGGTCTATCTGTATGCCAAATTTCATCAAAATCTGTTCAGCGGTTTTTGCGTGAAAGCAGAACAAACATCCATCCATCCATATTTACAAACTTTCGCGTTTATTATATTAGTAGGATTTTGTAGAAGAATGATTTAATATTTGATTATATTATATTATATTATTATATTTGATTGTTAAATTATAGTTTGCTGGGATATTCCAGAGAAACCGACCATTGCTAATGTGTCATTCATAAAAGAAGCTGCTCTTGTATTTTATAACAATCCTAATTGTAATATTTTTATATGTGTAATTCTTAGTAATCTCTGTTTTTGTAAACTATTTAAATTAGTGTGTGAGGTTTGATATCGAAAGTATGAGATTTTTACCATGCTTTGTACGAGGAAAAATTTTCGAAGTCTGAGTCTTCTTTTTCTATGAAATCTGAGTCATAATACATACCTATGCCACACAGCCTATGCTACTGATCAAAGTACAGTCAAACTGTATTTTTTTATCTCCTTTATCTTTTGCAATATGTTGTTTTTAGGGTTCCGTACCCAAAGGGTGAAAACGGGGCCCTATTACTAAGCCTACGTTGTCCGTCCGTCCGTCCGTCCGTCCGTCTGTCCGTCTGTCCGTCCGTCCGTCCGTCCGTCTGTCTGTCCGTCTGTCCGTCTGTCCGTCTGTCCGTCTGTCCGTCCGTCTGTCCTACCTATTTAGGGCTGTAACTTTTGAACCGTAATAGCTAGATAGTTGAAATTTTCTCAGATTATGCGTTATTACGGTGGATTAGTTAACAAATAATAAAAATGGCAAAAAGTTAAAAATTAAGGGGGGTTCTCAACAAGAAACTAGTTTTTATCAACGTTTTTTCTTCACGCTGTATCGTAAAAACGGTAATACATACAAGCGTCAAACTTAGTGTGATTATAGAAAAAAACTCTACAGAATAACAACAAATACTAAAAACCGGTCAAGTGTGAGTCGGTCTTGCGCTAAAGGTCCCGGACGAAAAAAGTTTTTTTTCTAAGTTAATAATGTTGTGTTCTGTGGTGGTGTGGTACGGAACCCTCGGTGCGCGAGTAGCCCGACTCGCACTTGACCGCTTATATTTTATTTTCTTGGACTGTCAGCAAACCGTGTGACGTGTATTAATGTTGGCTTGCTTGGTATGCATCCAGCGATGCGTCCAAATTAAAGCATCTTAAGGAATGGTTATACTGCCAGTAGATTGTCCTGTGGTATCTTTTTCTTAAGTCAGCGGGTATGAGTCTCTTCCCTCATTAGACTTTGATTGAACTGATTAGCGGTTGATCCCCAGAGCTGTTTCACTATACTATAATAGCCGGCAACCAACTTGGCAATGGACATCTTATCAAAAACATTTAGAAGGTATCTGAGTACCTCAAAATGCTTCTCCCCAACTTAATCTGATCTCTGTGAGACACCACCCTTAAATTGTATCGAGGACCAAGTACGAATATAATGATAGGATTAAACGAACTTACCTGAAGTGAAGTTCTATCCTAATTATATGAAGTACTTGGTCCTCGATATATACGAGACGTTTTTCTTTTTCTTTTTTCATATATTTAAAGGACGCGGATACACGCAAGATAGCGAGTACTTTTAGAGTTATTTTTTAAAACTTTAAAATTAAATATCTCCGAAACATTACACCATAGGACAATTTTTTTTGCATAATAATGTAAGGTAATAATAGTCCTAAAATACCCACAACATTTGGTAAAAAGAGACGCCAATATTAAGGCTCCCTTTGGCCAAAGAAAGTTAAATAAGTTTTGGCCATTTCGCGAAATTATGGCAAATAAGTATAATGAACAATCGCACAACAATCTGCCAACGAATATGCTAAAATTCCAAGCCATTGACCAAGCCTTACTCAATATTTGACTCTACATTATCTCATATTATAACTTTTTGGAGCGATAGGCTTGTGGGTCTTGGCCTCTTGGCTACATTTTCTACATGGAATGTATGGGGATAGTACATGTAAAAATCGGCGGTTCCCTATGGGTTGGTAAATCGCCGAGTACATTGTATGGACATGTGGGTATTCCCACAAAATGTTTTTGATAAGATCCCGGAATCTGCAATAGTAACGGGAATTAAACTGATCGATTTTTGTAGGTTTTTAGGAATGTCAGTATGTTTAAAAACCCTAAAACAATACTATTTATTTCTAACTTTTTTTAATAAGATGATTAATAATTCATCGCAGACGCCCGCCCTCTCTAATGTTCCGATCACATTGGATGGATAAATTGAAACATAATAACTAACAATAACTTTTGCGTGGGGTTCACGCTGTTTCAACTTGCTATCAAAATTCATAGATAACTTGATATACATGTTACATCAATCAAATACTATTGTTCTCACTGAACAATAGTGCCGCTAACTACAGTGCAATTCCGAATTTTCAGCGAAACGGACGCATGGAAAAAAAACGCGGTTCAATACTTCATTATCCATTTATTTGAAGAATAGCTTGAAGGAGTTGCTTTCACGCCTGTTCTAGGCCCAGAGGAGTGTACGGACATGAAATTTACAATTCTTAATATATCTAATATTAAGAATTGATAAAATATTTATTCTTAATTTCTCGCACTATTTATTAATTACTAGAACATCGTAATTATTTTATTATAGAAGATAAATACAGATGTCAACATCCACAAGTTATAGTAACAGATGGCGCTACGGTCGCACTCGCAAATGTGCACGTAAGACAACTTGTGACGTCACATTGGTAACCCGTTAGCTGCTATACATAAGGTTCACAATCGTATGCAAGACATGAATCGCGCAAGAGAAATAACAGAGATCCGATATACAACGTGTTAATGAATTAACGCAAAACTAGAAAGTAGTTTGTTTAGAATCGAGAGCAGAATCGAATTATCATGGTTTCAACATAGGTAATTTTTTTCAAAATATAAAAAAATAATATTTAATAAAAATTTTAAATTTTCGGAACCCGATGTGAACCCACCGCACGTGCACACTCACCCTACTTACTACCAAAACAAGATTCTTAAAATGTATCCATGAGTTCGTTAGCGCTTTCATTCATTGCTGAAATGATAACAAATCATTTTAACCTCAAAACTTAAAATGCGATTAACTTTAAAGAGCTTCGAACATTTCAGTATGGAAGGTGGCATACCTACTTTCCGCCATTTTGAAAAAATCACGATTTTGCGGCCAGTCATGAAACATATGCCAATCAACAGGGAAAATTATTACAAACAGAAAATATACTTCGGTAAAATGACCTAAGTGGTATACTTTCGGAGATATAGGGGTTTGAAAATAAAAAAAAATAAAAACATTTTTTTCCGCTTAAATTGACTTTTTTGACCAGGAATAGATCGGCGAAGCTCAGGATCGATCAGGACTTAATATAATTATATAATATTATTATTATAAATAAGTTTTATTCATTTACTAAGATAAATAAAATACCTACCTACATATACAAGACAGCTACGAGCAAGATGGTTGTTGTAGCAGTGTTGCTAACCATTCCGAGAGGGATTTATATGTATTTACCTATGAATTAAATACTTGATCATCATCATCATCATCTCAGCCGATGGACGTCCACTGCTGGACATAGGCCTCCCGAAGAATCGTCATGTGGAGACTTGCTACAGATGTCAGCATCCACAAGTTATAGCAAAGATGCCAACAGATGGCGATACCGTCGCTCTCGGAAATATGGCCCATACAAAGACAACGTTCATCGTAAATACGTAACTCGTAACCTACTACACATAAGGTTCACAATCGAATGCGAGACATAAATCGCGCAAGAGAAATAATCACAGAGATTCGATATATATACCTACAAGGCCCAACTAAGAACTGTCAGAACTGAACAGACCACGGCCGGTCCCCAGGCATCACACCTAGCCTGGCGGAAGTACTTCCCTTTTCAATGGAGGAACATTCCTAGTAGCACCTCCATAGTCACACGAATCGGTCCTGCGCTGCCCTTATCCAACGGGTTCCCGCCGCCTTCACCAGGTCGTCGGTCCACCTTTTGCGGGAGGCTACCCACACTGCGCTTTCCGGTACGCGATCGCAACTCAAAAACTCTTTGGCTCCATCTACCATATGGTTCTGCGAGCAATGTGCCCCGCTCATTGCCACTTTATTTTCGCAATTCTTTGGGCTATGTCGGCTGCTCTGGTTCTTCTGCGGATCTCTTCATTTCTGATTCGATCTCGCAGGGAAACTCCGAACATAGCCCTCTCCATTGTCTTTTGGGTGACTTTCATCCTTTTTATGAGGCCTTGAGTGAGCGAGACGTCGGCTCAGTTCCGTATTTCATCACTGGCGATACACACTGGTCAAAGACTTTCGTCTTGAGACACTGCGGTATTTGGGACGTGAAGAGACTACGTAGCTTTTGCAACGCTGCCTTGCCGAGTCGGATTCGACAGGTTGACCTCTTTCTCGAAATTGTACCTATCTAATTGGATAGTTTCGTCCCAGGTAAACATAATCGTCATTAACTTCAAGCGCAGAGAGGGTAAACCATAGACATTTTACATGATGTCCATGTTCATTTTCATTTTGTCCGTAGGCTAAGAATACTATCATCCCATTTCTTCCTCTGAGTGTCGTATAAGGCGACTATGGGATCCACCAAAATATGGGTAGTAGCATCCTCTGAGTACATCCTCTGACATACATTCAATCCAACTGCGATCGCCAACCCGCCTGCCAAGTGTGGCCAGGGCCAACACAACCAAAACCAGGTTCCCATTCCCTGGCGGCCCTGCTATTCCTGGCTACGGTAGCGGCCAAGGTAACGGCGAGGCAGGGTGGCATCTCCGGCAGAGATCCGGCTACCACAAGACCACAACCGACTACAGCTGCACCTGGTAATATACATATAACACTCGTTCACTTCACAGCGGACCGACGAGTCGAGTGCTGAACTCGAGGAAAAACTGAGCAGGCCCTGTACCCGCACTTTCGATGTTCGCTATATCGCCACTTTTTCGGTCCGCACTTCATTGGAATAGAGTTGATATTGAAGCGAAAATGTACTCGCAATTGCGAAGTTCGAATCCCGGAGTAGACCCCCTGGATACGTTGTGATATCGTTGGATTATCTGAAGTCCGAAGAGAGGGAGAGACTCGTTAATCCTCGAATCCGGTAGCCTACTTTATTTCCGAGAGGGCGACCAAAACTCTCGGGCCCCAGAGTGCCGGGTTTATGTTGCACAAAACTCGTACAGTATTCGTTAAAGGTTTTACAGGTATACCTGTGCCTCGACATCAGATCAGAAATACGATGACGAGGTAGGGACTATGTATGGGGAGGATGTCTCTAGAGCCATGTATAGTTCCAAACACAATTCACTGAAAGTCATTGAACTTGCGTCCGAGACGGTTTGTAACGACTCTCGAAACAGCTTATACTTGTAGACATGCAGATTAAGAAGCGAAATGAGCCTTTAGGTCTTCAGCAGGACATTACTTATCGCTCTTTTTGAGGAAGGGCACCTCTGACTTCTGTTCCATGCCTGCGGCGTTTCTACCTCGAGTATGACGTACCTAAACGAAATACTTCTAAAGGATCGGTTTTCCACCCGCCTTGCGGAGCTCGGCCGTAATCCCGTCACCCAGCGCCTTATTTATTTATTTATTTAACAAATGTATTACATTGTATTACAGCCTTGTTGCTTATTTGCTGTTTGGGAGCCATATTAATCTCGTACAGGCCGACGTGCGGGATATCTTTGGTATAGTGCTGGGTCAGTCTAGATCTATGTTTGTTATGTAGATTTTTAGCGGGTCTCCGTGTTCTAGTGTATACTGTTCATAGAATTTCTCAACCTCTCTCAGAAGCTTACGCTTGGACGATACTGATCCTGCCATCTTCGGTCTTAAATTTTGCTAGCTGGCTTTGGCCAATAGACGGATTGCGTAGATTTTGGAGCTTTTGTTCCACTCTATAGCCTCCCTAATAATATAGGCTCGGTGATCATAAGTCACGGATTTTGAAATCTGCCTATTGTTCTGCCTAGCTTCCGACTTTAAAAGCGTTTAACACAGAAACATTTTTGAATATTTACCTCTTCGTCGACATGATGAAGTCTATCTCATTTCTTGTTCCGTTTGGGCTCATCCAGGTTCATTTGCTGTGCTCCCGCTTCATAAAGAAGGAGTTTTCATTACATCGAGTTCCTCCTCCATGAAGCCGTCCATTAGTTGGCCCCGTTAATTCCGTCGTCCAACATCAAAATAATTGTCCCACTTGCAGCTCTTCACCGTCATTTGCCCAGTTTTGCGTTGAAATCTCACATGACAACTTTACTGTGAAGTGTGTTTTGGAAATATACATGGCCCTAGAGATATGCTCCCTCATACATAATCCCTACTTCATAATCGTATTAATTTCTGATCTAATGTCGGGGCCAGGAATACCTATATAGCCTTTAACGAATAGTCGGACCGTTCGGTTATTTTGAGTGTAAGGTTACACCACCTTATTCGACACGTTTACGATCCCCTCCAAGTTATTCACAAGAGATTTTGTGGACCATATGCCCGGCTTCGTGCCGGGGCCCAGGACTTTAGGTCGCCCTCTCGGAAATAAAGCAGGCTTCCGGATTTCAGGATTATCAAGTCCTTTCCCTCTCTTCGGACTTCAGATAATCCAACGATATCCCAACGTATCCTGCTCAGTTTTTCCTCGAGTTCAGCGCGCAACTCGTCGGTCCGCTGTGAACGAGTGTTATATGTTTATTACCAGGTGCAGCTGTTGTCGGTTGTGATCTTGTGGTAGCCGGATCTCTGCCGGAGATTCTTCGCGCACCCTGCCTCGCCGTAACCTTGGCCGCTACTGTAGCCAGGAATAGCAGGGCCGCCAGGGAATGGGAACCTGGTTTTGATTGTGATGGCCCTGGCCACGCTTTGCTGGCGGGTTGGCGATCGCAGTTGGATTACATGTGTGTACTCAGAGGATGCTGCTACCCATCTTTTGGTGGATACCATAATCGCCTTATACGACACTCAGAGGAAGATATGGGATGATGCTATTCTTAGCCTACGGACAAAATGATAATGAACATGGACGATCATGTAGAATGTCTATGGCGTCCCTCTCTGCGCTTGAAGTTGTTGACGATAATGTTTACCTGGTACAAAACTATTCAATTAGGTAGGTACAATTTCGAGAAAAAGGTCAACCTGTCGAATCCGACTCGGCAAGGCAGCGTTGTAAAGCTACGTAGTCTCTTCAGTCTTCACGTCCCAAATACCGCAGTGTCCCAAGATGTAATACGGAAATGAGCCGTCGTCGCTCACTCAAAGCTTCATAAAAGGTTGAAAATTACCGAAAAGGCAATGGGCTATGTAACTATGTTCGGAGTTTCCCTGCGAGATGAGCTGAAGCCAAGGATTGAAGACTGGCGCATGTCGGCACTGGTATTTAAACCCGACCGAGTCAAATGGGCTATAAACAGCTTCAAACCATTTATTTAAAACTGGGGGAGAGGATGAAATCTTCCCTGCTCTCCTACAACAGGAAGAGAGATCATCCAACCACTGGTAGTTAAAATCTTTAGAACGAAATTTGCTTGGGGATACTTACCAGAGAAATGGACTAAGGTTAGGGTTACCTTTATCCCCAATGAATAAATCGCAACTGGGGATAAAGATAAATCGCAACCCAAATCTTATAGACCAATTAGTCTAACCTCTTTCCTACTAAAAACCATGGAAAAGGTAATAAACCTGCATATTAGGGAGACCTACCTCAAGGGTAGGCCCCAGACAACATGCGTACCAGAAAGGGAAATCCACAGAAAGTGCACTGCTAGAACTGGTTGATAGAGTGGAAAAAGCTCTCGATGATCAGGAGATTGCACTCTGTGCCTTTCTGGACATAGAGGGTGCATTCGACAACACCTCTACTGAAATCATACTAAAATGTATGGACGATCGAAATGTCGACTCCACTACGAAAAAGTGGATCGAGGCAATGTTAACCTCAAGAACAGTCAGGACCACACTTCTAGGTAAAACCCTAGAGGTCAAGGTATCCAAAGGCTGTCCGCAGGGGGGAGTGCTCTCACCACTGGCCTGGTCGGTGGTGGTGGACTGCCTCCTGTGGGACCTCAACAACGCCTATCTAGATACTCAACGGTATGCTGATGACCTGGACCCTGGTAGTGATAATTGTGGGCCCATGTCCCAGCACTATATCCAGTCTCATGCAAACAGCACTACTCAAGATAGAAAGTTGGTGCAAAGACTTCGGTCTTTCAGTCAATGCCGATAAAACGGTTATATTGCCCTTCACAAGAAGGCGAAAATTAGAGCGTCTCAGACCACCTATACTCTTCAACAAATCTATACCGTTTTCCAAAGAGGTTAAATATTTAGGAGTAATTCTGGACCAAAAACTCACTTGGAACCAACACCTGGACCACATTGTGCGAAAGGCAAAAATAGGACTAGGGACATGCTGTCGCTTAACGGGCTCCAGATGGGGCCTGAAACCAAGTTCGGTTATGTGGATCTACACTGCGATAGTGAGGCCTATGGTATCCTACTGCAGTGTAGCTTGGCATAAGAAAACCAAACAAGCAAAGTGTGTAAGCACCCTAAACAGCCTACAAGGATTAGTTTGCAGAATAGCAACGGGGGCAATGAAATCGACACCCACGGCTGCTATGGAGGCGATATTAGGCTTGCCTCCACTACACATCCATGTGCAGAAAGAGGCAAAAATTGCAATGCAACGAGCCTTGAAACGAGGAGACCCCAAATGGAGGTCCTCTGTTATGAGAAGGTTACACGAAACTCTCATAACAATCCCGATCATGTGTATGCCAAAGGACACCATGAACAAAGAGTATAACTTTAACAGGTTATACAGGGTAATCCTACCCCAAAGAGAGGACTGGAACGGGAATACCCCACAATCCTTCGGTGCTGGAGACGTTGTCTGGTTTACAGACGGCTCCAGGAAGGACAACCGTGCTGGAGCAGGAGTATGTGGTGGCAATCCCAAGATTAAAAAGGCGATTCATCTTGGCCAGCATGCCACAGTATTCCAGACAGAAATGTACGCTATCATAGATTGCGTACATGAGAATCTACAAAGATACCTAAAGGGGAAACATATTATTATTTTATCAGATAGCCAGCCGGCTCTGAAAGCGCTAGGATCTGATGAAATAGAGTCAAAACTAACACCGGAATGTGTCCAAGCCCTAAACCAGCTAGGTTCGACAAATTCTGTCACCCTAGGCTGGGTGCCTGGACACTGCGGTATTGATGGAAATGAGGCTGCTGATGAGCTGGCACGAAGAGGGGCGGAGGAAGACGCAATAGGCCAAACACCTCTAGACGTGTGCTGAAGGAATGGGCCGTGAACCAAAGCCGTAAGCTCTGGTCGGATACACCAGGACTGAGGCACGCAAAAGAACTTGTGACCGGCTTCTCAAACAGACTTACCTCAGATGCCATCAATTCAAACCGCAACGACTTAAGGCTCTTAGTGCGAGCCTTAACAGGACACTGCAAGTTAAACAAGCATCTACACAGAATGGGGCTTGTAGATTCACCCACCTGCAGATTCTGCTGTGAAGCAGAGGAAACGCCCATACACCTCCTCTGCGAATGCGAAGTGCTCATTCACAGCAGGAGTCGCCATCTAGGTGGATACGTAATAACACCTACTGACATTAGGGACCTCCCCTCCAAAAGCATAACACGGTTCATGAAGTCCGTGGGCCTAGGAAACGACCTTTAGGTCTAGGGTGATAGCTACAATAGATCTATTCAGGTCGCAGTAGCTATTGGTCACTGACCAAGCCCTTACAACCAAAATAATAATAAAAAAATAAAAAAATTCCCTGCGAGATCGAATCGGAAATGAAGAGAGATCAGCGCAGCAGAATCCGCTGAAGAACCAGAGCAGCTAACATAACCCAAAGAATAGCTAAACTAAAGTGGAAATGGGCGGGGCACATTGCTCGAAGAACTGATATGGCCGGTGGGGCCGAAGAGCTCTTGAGTGGCAATCGCGTACTGGAAAGCGCAGCGTGGGTAGCCCCCCGCAAAAAGTGGACCGACGACCTGGTGACGGCGGCGGGAACACGCTGGATAAGGGCAGCGCCGGACCGATCGTTGTGACGATCCTTAGGGAGGCCTATGTCCAGCAGTGGACGTCCATCGGCTGAGATGGTGATGATGATGATGATGACGATGATGATCAAATATTTAATATATAGGTAAATACATATAAATCCCTCTCGGAATGGTTAGCAACACTGCTACTACAACCGTCTTGCTCATAGCTCTCTTACATGTAGATAGGTATTTTATTTAGTAAATGAATAAAACTTATTTATAAGAATAATATTATATAATTATATTAAATCCTGATCGATCCTGAGCTTTGCCGATCTATTCCTGATCAAAAAAGCCAATTTGGGCGGAAAAAAATGTTTTAATTTTTTATTATTTTCAAACCCCTATATCTCCGAAAGTATACCACTTAGGTCATTTTACCAAAGTATATTTTCTGTTTGTAATAATTTTCCCTGTCGATTGGCATATGTTTCATGACTGGCCGCAAAATCGTGATTTTTTCAAAATGGCGGACAGTAGGTATGCCACTAAGGCAGGTTGCTCTTTTAACTATCAAAGTAATGAAATTATTGTTTCAATCTAATTATTTTGTTATAAATCGGTTGGGGTGTATGAGGATTTGCGCTAATTTATTAACACGTTGTATACAGGGTGTAACAAAACACCCTAGTAATACTTAAGGGGGTGCTTCAGACCATCAATCTGAACAACTGTCACTATGGGGCCAACGTCGAGAAAAAATTTAAAAAATCTGCCGTCGTTTGAGTCGAGACGATACTGCAGTTTTGTATGAAAGAGCGGATTTTTTTTTCGCGATGTCGATTTTGGCTCCACAGTGAAAGTTGTTCAGTTTGATGGTCTGAAAAACCCCCTTAAGTATTAATAGGGTGTTTTGTTACACCCTGTATACAAGGTCCAACTAAGAACTGTTGGACCACGGCCGGTCCCCGGACTTCTCACATAGCCTGGTGGAAGACCTTCCCTTTTCAATGGAGGAACATTCCCAGTAGCACCTCCTTAAGAGGGCTATCACAGTTCAGTGGCGCCCTCATCACATTAAAAAAGATTTCTCAATAAAGAAAGCCTAAATTAAAAAAGTGCTCAACATCTAAACTACAAAAGCCTTCAAGCTATTTTCATAGAATACTTTTATAGGCTTTTTAAAGGTCTAAAGAGAAAAAAAGGGTTTTAAACGGATTTTCAACCGGCTCTTCTATTGCAATTAATGTTTCATCAGCATCACGCTTGTTTTTGTAATCGGTGGGTAAAAATTATAGAATGAATTAAATAGTTGTATCCAAATTCTGTTCTTACGTGCCGAGCGGGGAGCGAGTCGCTGCGGGGCCGAGGAATGAAGCGGGGAGGTGGGCACTCAGCCTATTGAACAAATCGTGGAATCCTCTAAAACTATCTCGCCACTCCACTCGTCCGAGCGCTCGGCCGAGTACTCATCAAAAGTGTTCATAAGAATCGAGCACTCGGCCGAAAGTACTGTCTCACTACTGTACTCGTTACGTGTGATCAAGCCATTACGATGCGCCAAAGTGTAGGTACTTTATCTCGGTACCGAGTGATGGAGATCTGACTCAACCTTCCCTTCTTCTTAAATCATACATTGTTTTGATTCCAAGCGGAAGCTACAAGGCTAAATTGCCTGAAGAAAGCCCTGGCTGCGTGCGTCCTTGTGTTCTCACGTTATCACACAAGTTCTTCATCCACGTTACCACACCTTGAACACTTAGAATAGTCTTAGTCGTTATGGAGATATTTTAAGGAAAAGCTGCACTTTTAGATGGAAGCAAGCCGCTTTGCACAGTGATAGTAGGGACCAAAATAAGCGATTTGACCCGCAGCAGCGCAACTTTCATCCCTTAGGATAATAGATGGCGCCACTTCATTAAAAAAAACTTTGAAAAATTCTACAAGCCGAACGGCTTCACCGATTTCTATTATTAATGTGTCAATCGAAGAATATTTATTAGTTTATGATAAAAAAAATAAAAAATAAAAATATCTATAATGGCTGCAAAAAGCCATGCATTTTTGTAAATTTTTTAAAGTTATTTTTCCGTTTCTTCTTAATAACATTAAAAAAATTTATGAATTGGGTATATTTTTAATTATTCACATTGTTAATAAATCAATAACAAGTTTAATAAAAAAACTGCATGTCAATATCTTTAATAGTTTGGAAAATATTTAAGATTACATAAGCAGGTAAGGCGCGCCCCAGTCTTAGTAATTATGCAAAAATTACTCAAATTACTAATGGAAGCAAGCCGCTTTGCACAGTGATAGAAGGGACTAAAATAAGCAATTTTACCCGCGGCAGCGAAACATTCATCGTTTAGGATCACAGATGGCGCCACATATTTTAACAAACTTCAAAAAATTATAGAAACTAAACGGCTACACCGATTTTAATTATTTAGGTGTCAAACGGTTCGAATTTTTATGTTTCAATTTAAAAAAAATAAATAATCAATTATTTGTAGAAATCGAAAGTGCAAAAATAATAAAATATATACAAAAAATAAAAAAATGTCATGTTTTCACTAAACTACGTTGAACAATGTATGACGTGTGTATTTTTATTTTAGACAGATCTATTTCGAATCTAGAAGTGAAAACTGTAGTCTGTGAAGTGAAAGTAGTTATGTAGATATTTCTAATTTCTGCCGATAAACGTCCACTGCTAGACATAGGCCCCCTCAAGGATCGCCAAAACAACTGGTTCTGCACTACTCTCATTCAAAAGGTCCCACTACCGTCACCGGATCGTCGGTTCACCTAATAGAAGCCTACCCACGGTACGTTTTCCGGTACGCGCGGTCGCCAGTCGAGAACTTTTCTGCCCCATCGGCATTGGCCAGCCGTTCTGCGAGCAATATGCCCAGCCCATTGCCACTTTAGTTAGCAATTCTTCGGGTTGTGTCGACTTCATTTCTGATTTGATTTCGGAGGGAAACTCCGAGCTGAGCCCTCTAGCCCATTGCACTTTGGTTGACTTGCAGCCTTCAAACTATGCCTTCATTTATTGAGTGACCACGTTACAGCATAATTTATTATTATTATAATATTAGTATAGCCAAGTATTGTAGTATGTGATTGGTAGTTGTGACGTATGAGTTTAGATTCCGGTACTTTAAATGTGACTAGATAATTTGTGTGACAATGTCCAAGATATTTATTTATAGCATTTCAAAATTTTACAGGTACTTACGTTTGATTCCCACAGACGCTTTTGCAGATTATTTTACACTGCAGGGTGCAAGGTTGGTCGACGGTCGGCAACTACAGCGTATTGTGTCCGTCGCAGCCTGATTTATAAGCACATTGTTCGGAGAATATTTTCAATTTAATAGTTCCCATCCCATGCCTATCTTTTTATGATGATGTAACAAGACCTCCTAAGGTAAGATGGACTCCACAATGGTCAAAAGTTGCAATTTGTCAGAATTATCCCTCTTCGACTAATACGCTTGTAAATCAGGCTGCGCACAATGCACTGACTATTGTATATTTTAACTACTGTGAAGTCCATCTACCTTAAGAGCTCTTGTTACATCCCTAAAAAGATAGACATGGGATGGGAACTATTAAACAGAAAATATTCTTCAACCAATTCGCTTATAAATCAGGCTGTGACGGACACAATGCGCTGTGGTTGCCGACGCATCGACCTAGCTTGCACCATGTCCTCTGTAGTGTAATAAAAATTCTGCAAGGGCGGCTGTGGAAATCATACGTAAGTAAATAGATATGATTTGAAATTATATAGAAATATAATATAATAAATTATGCTATTACATGGTCGCTCACTAAATTAAAGCCAAGTAATAATGTTGTAAGTCACCCAAAGGCAACGGAGATGGCTATATAGATTGTCCCTGCGAGATCGATTAAGAAATGAAGAGGTCCGTCCGCAAGAGAACCAGGGTAGCCGACAGCCCCACACAACCCGGAGAATTGCTAACTAAAGTAGGAATGGGCTTAGCACATTGCTCGACGTACGGATGGGCGATGGGGCTGAAGAGTTCTCGAGTGGCGACCGCGCAGTCGCGTACGGGAAAGCGTATCGTGGGTAGTCCACAAGGTGGACCGACGATCCGGTGAAAGTAGCGGGCACTCGTTGGATGAAGATAGTACAGGGCCGGTCCTGTTGTGGCGATCCTTGATTTCTGGACTTTTATCGGCAGAAATTAGAAATATCTACAAAACTACTAAGCCGATTTCGATGCAGTTTTCATCTTTAGATTCGAAATAGATCTATCTAAAATAAAAATACACACTTCATACATTGTTCAACGTAGTTTAGTGAAAACATTACATTTTATATTTTTTGTATATATTTTATTATTTTTGCACTTTCGATTACTACAAATAATTGATTATTTAATTTTTTTTAAATTGAAACATAAAAATTCGAACCGTTTGACACCTAAATAATTAAAATCGGTGTAGCCGTTTAGTTTCTATAATTTTTTGAAGTTTGTTAAAATATGTGGCGCCATCTGTGATCCTAAACGATGAATGTTTCGCTGCCGCGGGTAAAATTGCTTATTTTAGTCCCTTCTATCACTGTGCAAAGCGGCTTGCTTCCATTAGTAATTTGAGTAATTTTTGCATAATTACTAAGACTGGGGCGCGCCTTACCTGCTTATGTAATCTTAAATATTTTCCAAACTATTAAAGATATTGACATGCAGTTTATAATTAAAAATATACCCAATTCATACATTTTTTTAATGTTATTAAGAAGAAACGGAAAAATAATTTTAAAAAATGTACAAAAATGCATGGCTTTTTGCAGCCATTATAGATATTTTTATTTTTTATTTTTTCTATCATAAACTAATAAATATTCTTTCGATTGACACATTAATAATAGAAATCGGTGAAGCCGTTCGGCTTGTAGAATTTTTCAAAGTTTTTTTTAATGAAGTGGCGCCATCTATTATCCTAAGGGATGAAAGTTGCGCTGCTGCGGGTCAAATCGCTTATTTTGGTCCCTACTATCACTGTGCAAAGCGGCTTGCTTCCATCTAAAAGTGCAGCTTTGATTTCATAATTAGTATGACTAGAAGTCATTTCATACAAATGGGAAAAATTGACAATAAGTAAGTATGTGCGATACTGCGATAGTGAGAGCGAGACCGGTATAAACCATTACCAAAATTTTCCGCCACGCCAGTGCTCCATCGCTCGCGTTTTACAGCTGCTTTGGCAGGGAGTGCTCCTACTGTATGTAGTACTAAGATAGTATTTCTTATACTGTGGCGTTACTAACAGTGAACTTGTTTTATTCTTTACCAGAAAATCGGACGAGAATGCCGAGCGTACCCGTACACGTGCAACGAGGCGAAGAAGCCGCAGAACAAGCCGCTGAACCGCTACCGCGATGTGAACCCCTACGACCACAGCCGCATCATCCTGAGGCGCTCAGAAAGCGACTACATCAATGCTAACTTGGTCAAGGTAAGTCTTGTATAATGTGCTATGAGAAAGTACTACCATTAAACGAGTGGTTGCGCTCGGCGGTCGCGACAGGTCAATCGTGCGCGGGGAGCGGAGGCCGGGGGGACCATGTCCCAGTACTGACTCACCTGCGCGCGGTACCGACTTTGCCGGTGCCCCGTCCCCCGCACACCACACGAGCCGCCACCACCCGCCGCGACCGCTGAGCGGAACCACTACAGGGTGTTTGGGTAAACAGTTGCATTACTTTAAGGGGTGATTGTATGTATGTACAATGTATGTGCCTGTGAGCGTTATTTATTTATTGTACCCATGACTTTTCATACAAACGTTCAGTTCGATCAGCTGCTTGCATATTTAGTATGGATTTTTTTGCTAATTTCCTATAGGTTTCTTTGGGAAAGTTGTTCAGTATCATGGATGGGTACAATCACCCCTTAAAGTAGAGCAACTGCTTACTCTAACATCCTTATATGTATTTCGGTTATTTTAAAAGATATCTTAAACATTTAATGAAAATCACTGTAATGTTTAAGATATCAAACAGTTTTAAAAAAGAAATTAAAAAATATGTCATCGTCCCTATTACGCTATGGTACTACCTCTGCCGTCACAGAATAGTCATAGTCATAGTCATTTATTTTGTAAAATAATTTACATGTCAAGTGTACTCCTTAACTACTTAAGTATAATTATATTATACAGGGTTTTTATACAGGGTGTAAGCCTAAACACGTTACAATATTTCATATTTCATTTATTGCCATCACACAAGTACATACAATGTTAAATACAAAAAACATGCACTCATATAATACCCTGTAAGGGCACCGCAATAGGAATTATATTAATTACATTTCATTTCACTAAATTACATTACACTATATTACATTTCATTCCATTATGATACATCACATTCCATTAGAATACATTAAAATACAATAAAATAAAATACATTACTTACATCAAATTCAATATACATAATTGCAATAACTACAACAAATTAACATTATTATAAAATTTATTACATTTAATCATATACATTATAACAATTCTATTTACATAATTATGAGATTTTGGAGATAGCGATAGTGGTGATTTATAATTTAATATTTATTGTGAAGGATCGCAATTTATTGATTATTTTTGGTAATTTATTAGATTTTAGGTAGATTTACTATAATTTTTTAAACAATATATTTATCGTCTAAAAATTTATCTACCGAATAATAACATTTTTCCAATAGGATCTGTTTTAGTAGGTTGCGGAAGGAATTAAATTTGGATTCGCTTCGTAAAGTAGCAGGCAGTTTATTATATATTCTTATTGCGGAACAATAAGGACCGGTTTTGAATAACTTCAGTCTTGTGCGCGGTGAAGGTCGTTTTTTCGTCGCAAATTTCTATGGATTACTTCACTTTTTTCTGTAAATAGTCCTAGGTTCTTCTTTACAAACAGTATAGTTTCGAATATGTAATTACACGGGACTGTTAGTATTTTGTGTTGATAAAGTGAGGCTTGCAGCTATTTGGACATTTGGTTCCCGTTAGTATGCGAATGCATTTTTTCTGCATGACGAAGATATCATGAGCATCCGTACTATTCCCCATAATATTATGCCGTAACGAATCCACGCATTTGCGAACGCATAATATGCCGTTAATGCCGTGTTGAAGTCAGTATTTATTTTAAGGTTATAAAGTGCATATACAAAACTAGATAATTTACCTTTAATAGAGGAAATATGCTGTTTCCAGTTTAAATGAGTGTCTATTACAAGTCCTAGTAGCTTAGCATTTCTATATTTTGAGAAGTTTTAATGTGATTTAAGGTCAGGGGTTTACTTTGGTGTGGGTAAAATTGGATCAATTTTGTTTTATTTAGGTTTAATAATAGGTTATGGTCTGCTAGCCAATGCTTGATTAAATCTTAACTGTTTAAAATTGTGGAGTTATAATCGTCATTTTCTTTAAAATTAAATATCACAGATACGTCATCTGCGAATAGGACGGTTCGAGCATCAACACATTTTGGCAAATCGTTTATGTAAAGTAGGAACAATGTACGTACATCCCAAAACGCTATCTTGGTGGATGGAACTTTTTAAATGGTGAAAATCTGACCGTACTTCACGAAGTTCATTTTTTGAATCGTCTCGATATTCAATTTGTACGCACTGTAGACGGTTTTTTAAATAGGATTTAAACCACTCATATGGCAAACCTCTTATCCCCGATCCGTGTAATTTAGATAATAAAATGTCATACGAAACCCTGTCATAAGCTAGCAATAATCCTACAGTTCTGTATTTGTCATTTAAATTCAAATATTATTGATTTTTATTAATTAAACACGTTACAGCCATGTTATGCTATTTCGAATAAAATTAAACCCACACTCTTCCAAACCGGAGAATTGCGTTATCCAATTTCGCCACCGAGCCCACTAGCCAGAGAACGAAATTAAACACGTTACATACTTAAGGGTGCTTCAGACCATCAAACTGAACAACTTTTACTATCGAACCAAAACGTTAAATCCAAACAAAAACTGTTATTCCATAGAAAACGACAATAACTCGACCAAAATAAAACAGCAGATTTTTTTCGATTTCAAAGTTTGTCCCAATATGGTAAAAGAGCACCCGTAAGTATGTATTATGTAATGCATTTAAGTTTACACCTTGTATTATGTAATAGGTAATTGACTTATTTTCTAGAGTTTACGTGCTGTTTGTTGCCTCAAAAGAGTTCCATGCTTTCTATTTCCATGGACAGAACGTTGAAAAAAGTCTTTGTGTGTAGGTAGGCCCTAATAGCCCAGTCATTTTACGGTTTGAGCCGGGACTAATTACTAATTGCATTTTTTTTTCCGCTATAATATTGAAGAGCCAATTTGAGCTTAAAAATGTACCAAAATTAAAAAATAAATTACGTCAGCAACAGTTCCAATTTTAAAATATAGATATTATCTCGTTCTAAAAAACCTGATGATAAATTTTTTTTGGCACATTTTTAAGGCTTTACTGTCATACATACTTCAAACATGGTGTAAATATTTTTGTCTACTTATAAGGTTTTGAAAAATACATTCGTATTTTCTAACAAATACCTCATTTTTTAAATTTTAATGCCTATTTTATTAATCAAAAATAATGTATATTGTTAAATGTAATTCAAATGAGTGCATTGGTATTAATATTATTAATTTAAAAGCCTTCTAGAACACACAATTTTGATTTCTATGTTGCGTGGAATTTTTTTTTTTTAATATGGTTTAGGATAGTATTTTTGTCACTAAATGGTGCCGGTACAGTTTAAAAGTCCAATTAATAATTACTCCCTACCCCGCCTAACAAAACTCCGTAAAATGACTGGCCTATAAAACGGATATTGAAAACTACGGGTCACTAGTGACACGCGTGCCGTGCGTTATGAGTCGCCTTTGCTTTTGCTGCGTGTTTCCATGCAACCAAAACAGAGTAAGGTTGCGTTGAAAAAAATACAAAATTCCTATCTCTCTTCAATTTCCACAGCCAACACATCTAAACAATAGGGAACAATTCAAATGTATGCAACAGCAGATTTTTTTTGCTTTAATCGGTTTGCTGCCGTAGTTAAAGTTGTTCAGTTTGATGGGTAGACTCTTTGGTTTAAAAGGATGCCAATGATATAAATTTCACCCCATATAGGAAATGTTTTATTTTTGCCCAAATGATTTTCGCGATTTCAATGTTGGCTCTAGTGAAAGTTGTTCAGTGTGGTGGTCGTGGCACTCCGTTTAATATTGTGGAGTAAAATATAGACTTTTATCTTTGTAAATACTGTTCTGAATCTGATAATTAAATGCTAAATATTAAAACTGCCAACTATATTTTTTTGCGTGCAGTTGGATCATATTAGCGATCGATTGTTAATCTCTAAATGTTTTTGTTTGAGTTCGTGTGAGGTAGTCTCGGAGTCCGCGACGTAGCGGATAAAATTCAAGAAAATCGACTTATATGGTTTGGACATGTAAAAAGAAGACCACCTGATTATATAGGCAACAAAGCAATGGACTTTACCCTACCAGGTCAACGTAGGCAGGCCAAAACTCCGATGGTCTGATGTTGTAAAGAAGGAAATGGACAACTGCGAGCTCTCCGTCGGCGATGTTCAGGATAGAGCGAAGTGGAAGAAACAGACTAGGAAAGCAGACCCCGCTACCCAGCGGGACAGCCAGCAGCTAGGAAGATGATGATGATGATGATGTTAATCTCTAAATGTTTCTCGCTATGTTTAGGTCTCTCTTACATTTTAAGCTAACGCGTAGCTTATATCATGCATGACAGGTTCTACGAGAAAATGTTGTAGCTCGTAGCAGCTCCGAGCGCAGACTGTTATTGATACATGTCTACGAATGCATGATGGTACAGTAGCCAGATGACCTTGCATAGTCCATAGTAACTTAATAGTTAATTCATAATTTTTATCTCATCATCATCATCATCATCATCAGCCTATCATCGTCCACTGCTGAACATAGGCCTCTCCCAAGGCGCGCCACAAAACTCTATCCTCGGCCTTCCTCATCCAGTCGCTCTCCGCTACTTTTTTTAGGTCGTCTCTCCAGCGGGCAGCAGGGCGTCCGACACTACGCCTACCAGTTCGCGGTCTCCACTCTAGAACTCTGACACCCCACCGGTTGTCAGTTCTTCGGCAGATATGACCAGCCCATTGACACTTCAGCTTGCTAATTTTCTGAGCTATGTCAACCACTTTAGTTCTCTGACGTATCACTTCATTTCTAATGTGATCTCTCAGAGAAACACCGAGCATAGCTCTCTCCATAGCTCGCTGAGCGACCTTGAATTGATGAACTAGTCCTATCGTCAGGGTCCATGTTTCCGCACCATATGTCATTACTGGCAGGACGCACTGATTGAACACCCTCGTCTTGAGGCATTGTGGTATAGCCGAGGAGAATATATGACGGAGACGGAGAATATAGGACTAATTTTTATCTAATTATTTAAAATCTCCGTCCCAGTGAGAAGTTAAAAACTAGGTGAGTATAATGTAAATATACGAGGTGCAACAAAACACCTTTGTAATATTTAAAGGGGTGGTTTAGTTAATTAGACGACCATCAAACTTAAACACCTTTCACTACGGAGATAATGTCGAAAATAATATACAACGTGTTAATGAATAAGCGCAAAACTTCATACACCCCAAATGATTTATAACGAAATAATTGCATTTAAACAATAATTTCATTGTTTATTAATTAAAATTTTAAGTTATTCCCATTTTAAGTTTTCATGTAAAAATTATTTGTCAGTATTTCAGCAATGAATGAACGCGCTAGCGTGCTTATACATGTACATTTTAAGAATCTCGTTTTGGTAAAAGGTTGAGTTGAGTGACACAAACAAATTATTTATTATTTTGAAAAATGTTACATTTATTTATATTATTCTAAACAAACTATTTTTTAGTTTTGTGTTTGATCAATAACACGTTGTAGTAAATCATTTGTCCTATACATAACGTACTTGCGTAATACCGACTACTCCCAAATGAGGTTGAAATACGTCGTGAGGAAACCTGCATGCGTTGAAAAAGAAAATTCTTAAGAGAAGTCTACCAAGCTGTATTGATTGGGAACGCGTGGTGGACTAGCGCTCATATACCCTCCTCGTGGGTAGGCTAACGGCTTGCGCCATGCAATGGGACATATATGCATATGTCCCATTGTATGGCGCAAGCCGTAACAATCAGGCTGATGATGATGATTCAAAAGTTATTGATAGGGTTATGGACCTCGAACAAATGTCATAGAGGACCCTGGTCAGATTTGTTTGGCGGTGAAAAAAAATACAAAAATGCGATATCCAAGATGGCTACCATGGAAATTTCAAACGCCAATGCAGCTTTTAAGGGTTCCCCGAACCGACTGAAAATTTGTATCTGGGGGTTTTCGGGGCTGCTGATTAAGAATATGTAATCATTTTGTTTTTATCATCAATTTACATGTGGGTCGCCATACAAATTTCATAATTTTTGAAATGCTGTTACTTTCTCGGCCCCGTAGCCCTCAAAGGTTAAGTCTTATGACAAAAATGTATACTACTTGTTTTGTAGGAAATTTTGTCAGGTTTAATTTGTCCATACAAAATATTTCGATACGACTTTCAGATTTCGAGAAATACGAGAAAAACTGAAAAAAGTCACCCTTAGAGCCCCCCCCCCCCCCCCCCCCCCTTCCTCGAGCTCAACCCCCCCTCACCAGGACTTTTTTTTTCTTCAATATTACGTACCAAAGGAACGTTTAAAAAAGTTCCAAAAACCCACGGAAATTATTTCTTCTGATTTATCTAATTTTACTGGGTGCGTAATTTCCCGTGGAGCGGCACAAATAGCACAATTCAATCTCATACAATATTTCGGGTGATTTGCACCGTCCCATATTCTGAACACGCACTGTTACCTGACAAATTTATCACTTTCGCGCATTTGCTACGACGGAGTCGGCCCTCTCGTGGTCGGTTACAATGTGACGTAAGTCAACTATTACAGTTTATCAGGTGAGAAATATTAAATTCCAAATTCAAACACAACTGCAACAGGTACAATGGAGATGGAGACGCGTTCGCTAGAACGTTCTTCTTTCAGCTAAACTTATAAACTAGACTCAACTCAAAACCACGTCAATCTTATTATCTGTTCAATTTCATCTCTTCTGGCACCGAGATAAGACTGAACAATGCCCTATCTGGGAATCATAATTTCTTTTTTATTTAGGGTTATTGCATCATTTGAAAATAAAGCCATGAACAGTAAAGTTTTCGGTGGTCCTCTATTTTTATGGTTTGTCATTTGAATAATTTGAATGGAATATAGTGCGGTAGTACGAGATTAAGGTTGTGTTAAAGATATTGCAACTAATATTTTATTTATTAAATCTTTTACTTTCAAAGCATAACCAATAACTTAATAAAGGATAAGAAGTTTGCAATTCGAAAAAGCGCGCGAAATCGGGTCGAGTGGTAGTAACTATTAAGTAATCTGTGGCACAGGTAGGTGCGTACTGTGTCCAGTCGAATTGTTTTTCTTAAGACATTTTTGCGTAGTCATATCTCAATATTTTAGTACTGAGCGATACTAGAAGAAAAAACACGTATCGATTTTTTTTCATAAACAAACATTTTATTAAAATTTGGATGGTGATAAAAAATCTTCCTGTATAGCCTTATACAGGGTGGATTTTTGAGACGGGGCAGTAAGGGCAGCTACCTTAACCGTTGTAGCTACAGCGAAACGTTCTTAAGAGACTATCCTTAACTTTTTGAGACATTTTGAACTGCATTCACAGATTTTGAAAAAATGTACAGTCAGCTAGAAAATAGGCAATTTACACAAAAACTTTTTTTGATGCCAATCGATCCTGTTTCTTATAAGGATCAATAAACTCTAGCAGACCAACCGAGGTTTGAGTACTAGAAACGTCAGAAATCTCAAAAAACTTTTCCCATACATTTCGTAGGAAATGAGAGTCCAACTCGCTTTTATACTTAAAAAAACTCTTTACTATGGAAAGACTGGCCGCTAAAGTAAACAGGAGTGCGATTTTTGAAGTTCACACTTTCAAATAAGCAGTTCTTCTTCTTCTTATCGAGTGGGCAGAGCCCTGGTGTCAGAGTTTTTTCAGACCGCCTTATGGCCTCTGACGTGGTTTTTATGTAACGACTACTACCACCCGAGATAGTAGCCGGGACCAACGGCTTAACGTGCCATCCGAAGCACGGAATCATTTTTCTTTTCAGACAATCAGGTGATTCAGCCTGCAATGTCCTAACCAACTGGGGAAAAACGCACAAAGTGACATATCACTAGGTGTCCCCCGTGGGAATCGAACCCACGACCTCCGTGTCGAGAGCCAAAGCTCATAACCATTAGACCACGGAGGCAGTTTCAAAATTTCAAAATTATTATGGAGATTATGCATCATTCGATCATGATTTGAATCTCACGATTCAAAAATAGCACTTCTGGTCGAGAATAAACAAAAAGAATAAAAATTTTAACTTCGTATTTCGAACAAACCTACATGAACATAGAAAGAGTAGAAATTAAATGAGGGCGCCACTGTCGCTTTACACGGCAACACTACACTACGACCTAAACTATTTTGATACTTGCTGTATTTACTCCGAAAGTTTATGCAAAACGTTATCTATGTTTAGCTAAATTTGGCTCTGACAGCAGCTAAATTTTACACCCAATATATTTTAAATTTCGGCAACTACATGGCTAGCATGGCAGCGTGATATAGCGCTATCACACCTTCGCTCTCTTGCTATTTGCGCGCGAACGAACGAAATAAAAGGCATGATATAGCCATATCACGTGTAACATGCTACGCCTCCTGTATTCTAGTTCTAGAAGAAAATAATGAAAACGCATATTACTTTATATTGTACTTTTAAATTATTTGTTTTTGAATACGATGTTTACTATTTTCGTATTTTCGTAGATCTGATATTTTACATTCTTTCTATTTAAGATTTCTATTTCTAGGCATGGCAGTTTTTTTATCGATGCATTCCGGACAGAAAATTTTTGCGATATAAATGTTTTCCTGAAAACGATAAAAAAAAAGTAGATAATCGATAAAATATTAACTAGTCGCAGTGAAGATAAACTAAACATGCAGGAATGACATGCAAGGATCAAAATTATGCGGTCCACGCATACAATAACGTCAGTTTTATCAACAAACGATCATAACCCCAAACGAACCAAACTCGAAAGACAATGCCCTAAATGATTATTTTTCAGATGATAACTGACGATAATTGATATAATTACGCTGAAAACTATTGTTAAAAAGCAACATGAGAGTAAATAAATACCTACCATATCAGCAAATCGCTTGTAAACAACATCCAATCTATTCCAATTTTCCCCGCTTGATATGCCTCCAAACATAACAGAAAATAACGTAGTAAATTACTAAACTTGCACCACTTTTTGTTACTTTATCCATTAGTAATAATAATTAGGACAAATTCAAATATTTTACGGTAAATTTTTATTTGAAATGCATAAACATGCATTTGAAATTTTGATGATTGACAGTTTGACGTTTTCCATAATGTTGTCATGATAATGAAAAAGTTTAGTTCCGATTTATTTAATTTCTAGACTTTACGGTCGTACTGTAAGTATTTTATTTACCTTGAAAACTATGTTATCTTAGCTTTAAAAAATATGGTATGTATGGAATTTTAAATTTTTTATTTTTTTCGCTTATTTACGAGCAGGAGTGCGATTTTTGAATCGTGATATCCAAAATCATGATCGAATAATGCATAATCTCCATAGTAATTTTGAAATTTTATACTGCGTATTTGAACGTGTGAACTTCAAAAATCGCACTCCTGTTTACTTTAGCGGCCAGTCTTTCCATAGTAAAGAGCTTTGTTAAGTATAAAAGTGAGTTGGAGTCTCATTTCCTACGAAATGTATGGGAAAAGTTTTTTGAGATGTCTGACTTTTCTAGTACTCAAACCTCGGTTGGTCTGCTAGAGTTTATTGATCCTTATAAGAAACAGGATCGATTGGCATCAAAAAAAGTTTTTGTGTAAATTGCCTATTATCTAGCTGACTGTACATTTTTTTCAAAATCTGTGAATGCAGTTCAAAATGACTCAAAAAGTTAAGGATAGTCTCTTAAGAACGTTTCGCTGTAGCTACAACGGTTAAGGTACCTGCCCTTACTGCCCGTCTCAAAAATCCACCCTGTATACGTTCCACTGCAGGGCATAGATATAGTTATGAGATTAAAATAAAAAAAACCGGCCAAGTGCGAGTCGGACTCGCGCCCCGAGGCTTCCGTACTACCATCGCCGCTAAAGATGTTTTCACTTAAAAAAAACGGCCAGGTGTAGGATAGGTGTAGCAAAGGACAAATGGCAGGACAACGTCTGCCGGGTCAGCTAGTCTAAACCATCGTTTCTCAAAGTGGGCGATAACGTCCCCTTGTGGGCATTGGAGGCTTTCAGAGGGGCAGTAGAAGGTTCAGAGAAAATGAGGGGGCGTTTAGGCGGTCCAGGGGGGCGAGGGCAGATAAAAAAATATACTTAGTTTTTAAAAAGGCATTTTTATTTACATAATAAACGTGTTAATTTTATTTCGAAATTTCGATCTCGTTTCGCTCGTTCTAACTTTCTCTTTTAATAATCGATTACAAGAAAACTTAAATCAACAGAGTTCAGATTTCAACCAAGTTGTAGTGCTGAGAAATTTTTGGAGATGCTGAAAATTTTCGAGCTCGCTTCGCTCGCTGCGGGTGTCTGTTTCATTTATCTGTCTGCCTGTCGAATCGCTAAATTTTCTTGCTACAGCCGAGAAATTGTACTGAAATTTCGAGCTGGCTTCAGTTACTCCAAGTATCTATTTTAACTAGGTATCTTCCTGCACAATACCTCTATGTTCTGGACACAACGAGGAAATCGTATCGAAAAATTTGAAGCTCGCTTCGCTCGCTTGCTTCAGGTTCCCATTTCAGTTACGAAATTCTACTGAAGGGCGGATGCTAATGTTAATAAAAATACCTACAATGCGTTTTAATTGCTCACATTGAACGATATTCTTTAAACTCAGATCAGAATAAGAAAATACATAAAAATAATTCATGTGCCTATGGGTTCTTGGGCGGGGAAGATAATCGTTGCGGCCTCTGAATATTATTTGCCTTTGGACCTAACCTAACCTAACGACTGCCGAAACCCAAAATGACATGCTGCTATTTTTCGACAAGTACTCACGAATTTCAATCGAATTGGAAATAGACTGGAAATAGAGGAATAATCGAATAAACAGGACAGTCAACGACAAAGAAGCTCGCTCATCACAACCGCTCCCGAGCCACATGCATAGCATGTCGCTACGTGTGGCAACATGGAATATAAGAGGATGTGCATATTACGGCCGAAATATAATAGCGGCCGACATTAAACCCTTTTTTATAGGACTGACGATCTTATTTAATTAGGTAATTTCTTACACACGAATGAAGCAACCACCTCCATGTCAAGAATAAGCAATCAAATTCGGTGATTACTAGGTAATTGGCAGGAAGCTGAAAAAGGTTACTGTGTATTTGGCAACAAGCTTACTCCAACTTCCTAGGCGATTTCAACGCCGACACTGGGCTTACAAGACATCAAAGCAATACCGTCGGGATATTCTTCTAACTTATATTGTCCAGCAATATAATTTGAAAGTAAAATTACCTGGGACCGGCAACCTTGTAAGGTAAGGACAATGGAAACGATGACTACGGAACACTAAAACAAGCATTTAATGAAGCTATATAACAGTAAACCCTTATAACCACAAAGACGTCCAAAACAAATTCCAAGACCCAACAAGAAGAAAACTCAGACGACCCCAACTAGAATCACCGTGTGCGAACAAGAATCTAACCTGGTACAAACTTATACGATAATTTGAAAGAAGCCACTCAACAAACAACTCTACTCAACAACCCTAACAACATCATCATTCGTTAACACGTAGAAGAAGCCTACGGAAAATTGAATAAAATGGATTTCGGATTGTGGAAATTAGAAAAAGGCTGGATTTCAAAGATGAATACGACATAAAACCTAGCAATCTATAGCCAGAACAAGCACTGCACGCCACTATCGGATAGAAGATTAAACGAACAAAAGCAGTCACTACTCCTTCCCCCTCTAGTTTATTACACACCAAGTATAGTATCTATCTTCCACATACTGGCTTTACGATGACCTGTTTCGGGCTGGTTGCAACCTCCTTTCTCTCCTCATCCTGACTGCGAAAGCCCTACACTCCTGTCCTATCTACGTGGCTCACTGGTGCCTCGGGCAGAAGATAGATGTCTATATCGAGGGCGCAAGTGCAGCATCAGCTCGGAGGAGCAGCTCGTGTGAACATAATGATTGCGATGTAAACGATTAAAACGCGAATAGAGGTAAAGTTCCAAACCTAACTATAAGCTTGATTGCATGCATCGCAATATTGTGAGCTTGCGAGCATCTCTAGCGAGTAGCTGTGGCGCTGGCCCCCTCATATTGCTGTCGTCTTTGCGTCCTTGCAGCAGAATTGCTGGCTGGTGAGCCAGCTGAACGGAACGGAACGGAACTCAGATCAGAAATAGACCATATCCTATCATGAACATTTTTTTTTGCAATAGCTGTTTCAGACGTGGGTCAAGTGGTAAGAACAATGTAGAGTATTAGGGGGAGCTAGAAAAAAATTGTTTTTACCTGTCCCTGATTCCAAATCACAAATTTTTTTATTTTTTGTCTGTCTGTTTGTTTGTTTGTTTGGGTGTTTGTTTGTTCGAGTATCACGCAGAAACTACTGAACCGATTTTGATGAAACTTTTTTTGTTTGATAGCTTATCATCTGACTTAAAATCTGGTACATAATTTATGCGGACGAAGTCGCGGGTAAAAGCTCGTATAATATATTCTAGGTTCTTTGCAATCATAGTAACTTTAAAAAAAAATCTAATGTAAGATTTTGTAATCAGTACATCGCTTCAGAAGTGATCAAAATATCACTTCAAAAAACCGTCTGGTACAAAACACGATTTTCCAAAGATTTAAATTTTCTTATAAGGAATTTTTTATGTAAATTATTTTATCATGTGAATCACTTTTGAATTGCCAATGACCAGACTGCAGTGGAAGGAGAGGAAGGCAGAAGAAAAGATGAATGGATTGTAAATAAGACTAGCGCCCGCGACTTTGTCCGCGTGAAATTATTGCACCCTTACATAGTCCGTAGAATCTATACTATGTTTTCTACAGCGGTTTAGGCTGTGCGTTGTCTGTCAGTCAGTCAGTCTGTTTTTAGGGTTCCGTACCCAAAGGGTGAAAACAGGACCCTATTACTAAGCCTACGTTTTCCGTCCGTCCGTCTGTCCTACCTATTTAGGGCTGTAACTTTTGAACCGTAATAGCTAGATAGTTGAAATTTCTCAGATTATGCGTTATTACGGCGGATTTGTTAACAAATAATAAAAATGTCAAAAAGTAAAAAATTAAGGGGGGTTTTCGACAAGAAACTAGTTTTTCTCAACGTTTTTCTTCACGCTCTATCGTAAAAACGGTAATACACACAAGCGTCAAACTTAGTGTGATTTTAGAGCGAACTCTACAGAATAACAACAAATACTAAAAACCGGCTAAGTGTGAGTCGGTCTTGCGCTAAAGGTCCCGGACAAAAAAAGTTTTTTTTTCTAAGTTAATAATGTTGTGTTCTGTGGTGGTGTGGTACGGAACCCTCGGTGCGCGAGTAGCCCGACTCGCACTTGACCGCACTTGATAGGTGTGGGTAGGTACAATACCCTTAAATCTAATAATCTAAGTTACCTACTTGCCATTTGCGAGTCAACCTATTATAACGACCTAACGTATGTCACTACTGACAAGAGTTCAATTCTAATTTGTGCATGCGCTCCGGTGCATGTTATTCACAATGCAATGCTCGTTATACGACGGCCTTCTAAGCAATCTATACTTGTTAAGTTACAGTGGCATGTAGTGTAGTTTAAACAAAATACCTACGGTTATCTAGGTAGGAAGGCTGCCGATGTGAAGCTAACTACGTAGCGTAGCGTAGGTGACAGTAGATATACGTCCCGGATAGAAACTACATAGGTACTCCCTTAAAGACGAAAGTGAAGAAAACACAAAGAAGGCCCCACTTTTTTCGCTTATATCTCGAAATGAAATTCTCTACAACTTCAACTCAAAATACTGTTCCTCGAAATACTGTTACTCGTAATGTTACTCTTTCACGCTAAAACGGCTGAACGATGGCGATGAAACTTGGCATATAGATAGTTTATAGCCCAGAATAACACATAGGCTACATATTATTATATGTCCACGCAGACGGAGTCGCGGGCAAAAGCTAGTGCGATCATAAATTAAAAAAAAGTACAACGGTAACGACATAGTAACCATTTGCGAAAATTAGTTTTTTTTTTTTTTTTTTTTTCATAATGGGTTTGCGCTTGGCTTCAGCTCACCTGATGGAAAGTGTAGATGAAGCCGAGGATGTAGCGCGCTCGCCCAGAAAAAGCCTATTTACTCTTCTTTTAAAAATATCCTGATTGTATTTGCTTGGGAAAACAGACGCAGGGAGAGAGTTCCAAACCTTACCGGTTCTCATTATAAAAGAGGATGCGAACCTATTTGTGCGGATTGTTGGAATATCGACAACGTATGGATGCAGTCTCGCACTACGTCTTGTCGTACGATGATGGAAGGGGGATGGTGGAATCAGGTCATGTAACTCCTGGGCACATTCGCCAAAGTGTAGCCGATAGAATACCGACAGACAAGCGACCAATCGTCGGTGCTCCAGATCGTGTAACTTAGTCTCGACGAGTGCATCGTCATCGATGAGTCTCTTGGCTCGACGCTCAACTGAGTCCAGTGCGTCAAGTTGGTATTTCGCAGAGCCGTCCCAGAGGTGACTGCAGTACTCCATGCAAGATCGCACTTGGGCTTTGTAGAGAGTAAGAAGCTGTGCAGGCGAGAAGTATCGCTTAACCTTGTTCAAATGTTAATTAATCAAATGCAGACAAAAAGATTTCCTCCTCTCACGAGAGGTACAATGGGAGCACAAATAATCTGTAAATGGTTTTAATTGTTATTTTATTTATTTATTTGATTCAGGCATCAGTACAATATAAAATTATGATGATTATGATTATGACGATAACGTGACAGTATTTTCATAAAATCGAAAACCAATTCTGCTTGCTTATTAAATTAATTTACTAACAATAGACTTCCAAGACTGTAGACTGTACTAGATACGATAGCTGCAGCAGACGGTCCCAAGAAAAACTAAAATGACTTTTCACTTATTTAATAAAATAACCAAACTTTAGATTTATAAAGTAAAGTATAAAAATTAAGACTAAATACAGATGTGACCCGAACAATGTTAGTTTCAAAAGTGACGAAAATGTGGGGTGCGCGGAAGGCGCCACTGGGTTACACGCGCCGTTCGCCGTCGCGTTGGAAGCTGCCTCAGCAGTTTACCGTGGCCGCGTAGATTGGGGTCGCCGATGAGGCAAGAGTGCATCCGATGGAACCGTGTGCAAAGTTGTCCTGGCTCAGCTTTTCCCGTAGGGGCGTAGGGGATGATTACGTAACATACTCGTAACCTAACTATTATTGTACCTATTGTCTGGACGGTCGCCCTCAAAGATGACAAATACAATAGTTCAGAGCAAAGATGCAAAGATTTTGCGATACTTAGAATATTATGTACTTAGAATATCCTGTACGTGCTTAAAGTGGCCGTTTCTATTATATCGAGTCCATTTGAAACTTATGCTATACTATGTGCTTTGAACTTCTATTATTGTTCGCTGAAATACTAGTGACTCGTAGATGTATAGAATTTTCCAGACAAAAGCCTGCGACTATTTTAAATTCCATATTAATTATCAAAATAACATTTGGTCAACAAAAACATATCACTCTGGAACACTACCCTCTCAATAACATGTTTATAGCGTGTCATAAGTGGGTTAACGTGTTATTCTTCTTCATCTATAATTTTGATACACTAAGCTTAACTTATTAAGCGCTCTCACAGACGAGCGACACTTTGCGGTCGCCGGGTGTCGCGGAGGGTCGCGCCACCGTATAATGTATGAGCGCAACGCTCTGCGACCCACCGCGAGTCGCGACAGCAAAGTGTCGCTCGTCTGTAAGAGCCCTAAGAGTTTTTGTTGGACCTTTTCGTCGCTTTAATAGTCATCAATTCTTCTCCTGTATTCGAATAATCTTTGCCCGCAGATGGAGCGAGCGAATCGCAAGTACATCTTGACTCAAGGGCCGCTCGCGTTCACCGTGGGTCATTTCTGGCTCATGGTTTGGGAGCAAGACACCCGCGCTGTCCTGATGCTCAACAAAGTGATCGAGAAGAATGAGATCAAGTGCCACTGGTACTGGCCTCATGGCGAGGGAGAGTCGCACAAGATGATCCTCCCGGACGTTAAACTGGCAGTCGAGCAGATCAGCGAAGAGGACCGCAGTTACTATTCGACTAGAGTTTTCAAGTAAGTTCTTTTCCTATCTATCTATAACGTCACGCCTCTTTCCCAGTGGGGTAGGCAGAGAGCAGGGCGCGCCATCTACTACGATCCTTACATACCTCTTTCGCCTCATTCACGTCCATACATCTCTTCATACATGCCCGTCGGTTTTGAGTATCCTGTAACTCCCCTTTTTGTAGGACTCAACCATTTGGTCAGAGTACTTCCTACGAGGACGCCCTCTGCTGACACTTCGACTTACATTAGCACCATAGATCTCTTTCGTACATTTACTGTCACTCATCCTCTCTACACACAAGTGGCGGCAAGTCATATTTTTTTAAATTGCTTTTTTTGTTGCTTCGAGGTTGCTTCTGTTTTACTAAGTATTGCTACTCGTTACTAGATGTCGCATTGTAAACTCTAGCGGGAAGTAGCGTATTTAAATGCACCTTGAACCTTAACCTTAAGAAAGAAGTTCCGCTTTCGACCGCAAGATGCTTTTTGTCTCTCCACCCTCCCCGCACTGCTTGCTGCTGATGCTTTTTGTCCTTCACCCCCTTTGGTGGCTCCAACATTTTCTATAGACACAAGCCGATACGTCAGCTCTATCCAGGGGGAGCGTGTGAATTCTCTATGCCTTTGATAACGTTGGGTAGACTAGAAAACAACTCAAAAAAAAAAACATAACCCTCCTGGCACAATCACGTAATGAAGTTTTATCCGCTTAGGTTTTCCATTTGCAGAGAACCTAATGGTGTCGAACGCGAACCCACCGACAAGTCGCCGACACGACACAACATAAATAAAACTTTCTTCCCACGTATAGAATGTCTTTGCTTCCCACAATTAGGAAATGTTATGAACCAAACCGGTCATGTATAAAGTGTTTATTGATATAGTTTGTCAATAGATCAATTAATTTAAGCGCCGCTTGATATCGCATCTTCCATTACACTGTCAATCATTATGTGTTGGCCTTGCTCCGTTATTTATTGTAGCTACTTTTATACTTATACTAGCTTTTGCCCGCGACTTCGTACGCGTGGACATTTTATTTTTTCGTCCATTTTCCAATGTTTTTAATAGTTATTCTGCTATTCGGGACGGAGACAAATACAACAAACCAAAAATCATGAAAATCGGTCCAGCCGTTCTTGAGCTATAAGTGTTCGAACAAACCCGACTTTCTTTTATAGATTTATGAAATAAATGAATTATTTTCTGTCCTTACTAACGAAAACAATTTGTAAAATCATGTTATCTGAAAGTTTTTGATCTAATGAGCGTTTTTCTTTTTAACCCCTGAAGCAATAAGAGGGGTGCTATAAGTTTAAGGACTATTTATATCTGTCTTTGGTATTGTCCTTGCTCCCATATGGGTGGACCGATTACGTTGCTGTTTTCAAAGCTAATTTTTGCGAAAGTGTTTTTAGCTATTTTTCATGAAAATGGTTCAGTAATTTTCAAGATGCACTCCTAACAGACCTTTGAAGGTGTGAGATACACCTTCGAATTCACACCTAGACTCATCGAGTTTTGGAAATGTCTAGTAATAAAGCGGGGATTCCATATCTTCAGAGTCTGATGATGACCAGCTTCATATCTATAGTTTCGAAGGGATCTTCAAGCATCATCTCGGTCATAACTAAACGCCACGAGGTTAAGCTCAAATCTTTAGTAGCTTTGTGGCGATCCCATATAAATATAATAATAAATAATGCTCACAGGCACATTGTAATGATCCCAAGCAAGCCTTAGGCTTTTTGTTATATCCTCACTCTTCAGGGTCCGATGATGATCAGGATGTGATCAGGTCATAAAAGGTGGTTAATTAAAAATTATAATTTAATAAGTTCATTTTATAATTAATCAATGAAATAAAATGTCAAATTACAAAATTTCCAAAGGTAGAAAAAAAATATCTGGACCATTATTTACAGCTAGGCCATGACGAGTTGATAAAAACCGGCCAAACGCGTGTCGGACTCGCCCATGTAAAACATATTTCTACTTAGCTCAGATAACTTAATAGACCGAGATCCGACCGTAAAATTATGCACCTATTTCTTTGGTGAACGAAATGTGATTCTAGTGAATGTTCATGTTCACATAGGGGTTAATTTAAAGCCGCCAACTTGCCTAGAAAAACCCTAGTTTTTCCAGTACTTTAGATCAGTCTCCTTCCGATGGCACCTCATTTACTTCCCAAACAGATAGGTGGAAAAAGTTATAACAAAATTTGTCCACCTATCTGTTTGGGAAGTAAATGAGGTGCCATCGGAACGAGACTGATCTAAAGTACTGGAAAAACTAGGGTTGCCACCTTTCAAGCTGCCGCAACTCTAGGATTGCCAGATTCAAAAATGACTTCTTTGAACCTGGCAAACCCAGAGTTGCGGCAGACTGAGAGGTGGCAACCCTAGTTTTTCCATGTAGTTGACAACTGTTGTTGAGTAACGTACCAAATCGGGGTCCTAGGTTCGAATCCCTGGTTTGTGCCGTTGCTGTAGTACCTTACTTGGGACCATTACAATGTATGTTCCTGTGAGCGTTATTTATTATTTACAGTACATTTTACATTGACCAAGAATATTACAAGAGATTGATAAGTTATCGGACTATTAGCAAAGATTTGGTACATAGTTTATCTCTTTTAAGAGACTATTAAAAGTTTCTTACCAACACTTTTCATGGATCGCGAATTTTGTTTATGTGAAAACTGTGTTAGCCCCATTTTTTTCATATTAGCATACTTATTCAGAAAACTGTGGCACCAATAGATTTTGCTAAGTAGATATTCATGCTGCTACGTTCACCTATAAAACGAGGTGCCTGTACTTCTGGACTTCATTTATGGTAGGTTCTTCCTTCAAGCCGGCGGCTCGTTTAAATTCCTTCGCCATATCTTTGAATCTATCTATCTATCTATCTATAACGTCACGCCTCTTTCCCAGTGGGGTAGGCAGAGACCAGGGCGCGCCACTTACTACGATCTTTACATACGTCTTTTGCCTCATGCACATCCATACATCTCTTCATACATGCCCGTCGGTTTCGAGTACTCCGCACCTCCCCTTTTTGTAGGACGCAACTGATTTGATCAGCATACGTCCTACGAGGGCGCCCTCTGCCGACACTTCCACTGACATTAGCAACATATATCTCTTTCGTACATCTGCTGTCACTCATTCTTTCCACATGACCAAACCAACGAAGCATACCTTTCTCTATTCTTGTCACAACATCTTCTTTCAATTTACATCGATCTCTTATTACACAATTTCTCACTCTATCTCTCATCGTGACACCACACATACTTCGCAAGGAACGCATTTCAACAGCATTAATTTTACTTGCATGCTTCTTCTGCCATACCCAGCACTCACTGCCATACATAAGTGTAGGCACCAACACACCATTGTGTATAGCAAGTCGTGCCTTTTTGGACACTAACTGGCTAGCCACAATAGTATGCAGAGCACCGTTTACTTTGTTTCCCGCTGTTACTCGCCTATGCATATCACCCTCACATTTCCCATCTCTAGTAAACATGCATCCTAAATATACAAACTCATTCACTTGTTGCACTTTTTCGTTCCCAATCATTATACAACAATCAGTCACACATTCATCCCTCTCCATTACCATTACTTTAGTTTTATTCACATTCACTTTCATTCCTTTCTTCTTCAATGCTGTATTCATGAGAGTTACCATGTCTTGTAGCTCTCCCGCTGACGATGCAAGTATCACTTGATCATCAGCGTACAGGAGGCACTTGACTAGTAACTCTCCCATTCTTAAACCATTTTCGCATTCTTTTAGATCAGTCAGACAGCTATCCATATACAGGTTAAAAAGCCAAGGGGACGCAACACATATCTTTGAATATTACCTAAATAACAAGAATTGGCTATCTACTATTCAAAGATCTAAGTGAACTTTGTCAATGCAATGTGAGTGTTTTATTATCTTTTTTCTTCTGGAGCACAATGTTACGAAAATTCTGAGTTTTTAAACGAATTTATTTTATTTGTCGTGTATCGAATAGTTTACGTATTGTTGACATACGAAGAATTTCAAGTGTTAAAGCAAATAAGTGAGTGTATATTATGTGAAGTTGAACTTCGTATGTGAAGTTGAAAATTTATGAAAGTAATTGAAAGTTAACGTTTAATTGTACTTATTTAATTATTTTTATCGGTAACGTTTTTGTCTACATGATTATAATCACAATTAAAAAGTTTTAAAAGTGGCTTATTTATTTCTCTAAACATAAAATACGTTACTTATGTTATAAATAATGTTACTTTCATTACATTTAAAATGTTTTACTGTATTAAATCGTGTCTTTTTCCACTTGAAAGAAAAATTTACAAATAACGGATTCCAAAATCTATTAAAAATATTATATTTCTTATAAGTATTTTTAACTACATTTCATCGAGCAAAACCTCTTTTTGTTGTTGTATTCTTTCATGCTTATAGACTTATGTTTGCCGAGCGAATTCTATCATCTTGAATATAGTGCAGTTTACGAGTATCGTTAGAGTATCATACAATAATTGTCCGTGTGGTGTCGGCTAAAAATAGCACCACAACCATTTCCTCCCGTGGGTGTCGTAAAAGGCGACTAAGCGATCTACCGGAGGATGGGCAGCAGCATCCTCTGAGTACACATATTCAATCCAACTGTGATCACAAACCCGCCTGCCAATCGTGGCGACTATGGCATATCCCCCCATTTTGGGGGAGGCCTATGTTCAGCAGTGGGCGTCTATCGGCTGATATGATAATGATGATGATCACACAATAAGGGGGAAGGGAGTTCTCCACGCCGCTCAACTAATGAATTGATTGATTCTGGCAAATGCAGGTTGCATTTATGCTCAAAATGTTTTTAGGGTTCTGTACCCAAAGGGTGAAAACGGGAACCTATTACTAAGCCTACGTTGTCTGTCCGTCCGTCCGTCCGTCCGTCCGTCTGTCCTACCTTTTTAGGGCTGTAACCTTTGAACCGTAAGAGCTAGATAGTTGACATTTTCACAGAATGTGCCGTAATTGGGGAGTTGACTACATAAAATATATTTTAGTTTTAACTGCTCAGTAAATAAACCGTTTGAAAATAACGCTAAACTCACATTTTCAGTAATTCTGTTGCTTGAATACTATTTTTAATATCTGGATAAACTATAAAAAGTATCAAAACGACGACGAAAAACAATGACGTCACTCTCCAAATTTTAGTACAATATTTCATACAATGCACGCGTTTTGACGTTTGATAAAGAGTTGTTAATTTGACTAGTTGGAAACTCGCGGATTGCTAACAAATAATAAAAATGTCAAAAACGTAAAAATTAAGGGGGGTCTTCATACAAGGAACTCGTTTTTATCAACGATTTTTATTATTTATCTGCGAGTCAATTCTTACAGCAGGCTCAATTGTAAATTGAGTGCGCCAATGCGAATCAATGTTTTATGTTGACACCAGTTGGCATACCACGTTCAGCCACGTTGTAATTAAATATGAAGCTGTCACTGCCGTGCGTGTGACGCCCTGTGTGAGAGATAAACGCTACTAAATACGTTTAAGTTTAAATAGTGCTTGGTGCAAATCGACCTTAGAATAAAAAGCTCTCGTCTCCGCTCTGGTGATTACGTATTGGCCATTTTGTGTGTTGATGCTTTAATGCGAAATAAACATTATTTTAAACGAGCTTCTGCGAAAGTCTTTTTCACTGAATATACTGTACATGTATATTTTTCATCATTTTATTAGTTGTCTACGCTTACGAGCTTCATAAACATCATATCACTTTCTTTACGTCGTTATTTGTAAAATTTTATATGCATATGGTCACGACTATATTCCCCAAGGGGTATTCAGAGATATTCTGAAACTTCAGAACATCCACGTTTCACTAGTAGTACCGAAACTCTGTCCAGTGTGACGGGGAGTGAGCCCGTCGACAAATCGTGAGGAAACCTGCTTGCTTCAATTTCGAGGCATGTATTGTACACACGGCGACAGATCAACCTACCCATAGTTGAACTCTATGTTCATGGACATAAGGTCGAACTATGGGTAGGTTGATCTGTCGCCGTGTGTACCTTAATTTTATATAAAGCAGAATTTATTTTTAAACTACAAATATTTAAAAGAACTAACAGTTCAGTTCTTCTCCTGCTTCATTTTCAGCTCCAACACTGGATGATGCGAAATTGTAATATCCTTCGGTCCAAAAACTAGTGCCATGACATAAAATTAATAACTGCCGTGTTATCAGGCTCACCGACACTGATACGATGGAGAGTCGTGAAGTGATTCAGTTCCACTACACGACGTGGCCCGACTTCGGAGTGCCGTCGTCGCCCGTGGCCTTCCTGGAGTTCCTCGAGCAGGTGCGCGCGTCGGGCGCCCTCGAGCCGGCCGTGGGGCCCGCCGTCGTGCACTGCAGTGCGGGCATCGGCAGGTCCGGCACCTTCTGCCTGGTGGACTCGTGCCTCGTCATCGTAAGTACTTGATTCATTTCCTTTATAAGTCAGCGTGTCAGGGTGCTATTTTCAGTCTTTATAATTCGCATATGAAAATGGTATAACACTTTAGTTTTCTATCTTTTCGACCTCATAGTCGCGTCACGCGTGGACGTGGGACGGTGCCAGTGTATCTACACAGGTAGCGTCCTAGACCAGCAACATTTTTTTTATATGACACTATAACATTTCAGTGGTTTTGTGATTATTTTTCCCGAAAAATTAATAAGATAATTTGATAAAACCTTAAAGGACATAAAACACTTGGTTTTATCGAGTAGATTGACGAATTATTTTTGTTATTTTTTGAACCATTTTTTATGTCGTTTGCATAAGTGATTATAATTATTACTATAATATTACGTAACTTTACTTTCATGCATTGTAAGTTGTAACTTATAATAGGGAGACACGTTGCAAGTTTTGCGGCGAGAAGCTTTCGCATGGTGTTCGCGCGGTTTGCCTTGGAGCTTGCCACGAAGCTCCGCAATCTCTTCTCAACGGTGTTTTTGCTTTAAAACAATCCATGAGATTAGGATAGATAAACCCAGAAACTACTTGACACTGGCGTAAATGCAGTACTATGCGTTACCACTCGCGCAAGCAAGAGTCAATTAATTTATAAATAATAAGTATAATAACACTCCTTCTGGCGCAGTCGGGTACCTAAAAAAAACCTGTAATGGAATATATTCGTTTACAGATCGAGAAGGAAGGACAGGAGAGCGTAAACATCCAAGAAATACTCCTAGAGATGCGCAAGGATCGTATGGGGTTGATCCAGACCCCCGACCAGCTCAGGTTCTCTTACCAGGCTATCATCGAAGGTGCCAAGAGGCTTGACCCGTCATACGTGAGTGTACTACTTACTACTCAGTGCTTCCACTTTCAGAATTTAGTCTATTATAATAAACTTTATTTTATTCTTCTTTCACACAAGAAAACAATTTTGTAGGTACTTAAACTAAACAAGTTATAACTAGGAATTGCTATGGCATAGAGTACAAAATTACATTTTAGTGTTCCACTAGCTGATGTGTGAAAGACTATGGCCTATGGCTGGTTTGTTAAAACCTGTGGTACCGGGTCACCAGGCTCTCACCCCTCGGAGCTCGACTTGGAGCCATCCAATTTAAATGTTGATGTAAATAATGCAATCATTACAGAATACCTATAGAATAATATTATTAATAAGTTAAATTATAAGGCAGTGTTAGTTTTAGTTTCATTGTGCACTTATGTGTTAGAATAAGATAGTGTTATGTGTGTAGTGGTGAGTGTGTGTGTGTGTGTGTGGTGTGTGTGTGTGTGTGTGTTGTGTGGTGTATTAGTGCGTGTAGTTTATATATGTTGTGTGGTGTTAGCGCTAGCCCTACGAGTGTGTGAGATATTTGGTTCAATTACAACGTTTCTATCTAAGTAGGTAACAATACCTTTGTGTGTCATGAAAATATTCCTATGAGAAAACAAAGAGTAGCTCCTCAGTTTTTGTATATGAGAGAGTTTTGAGCCAGTTCGAGGTTGTACGTTTGCAAAGAATTTTAGGAAGTGAATGAATTGAGAGAATTGAATTAATGTTATTATACAAGTAGTATCCTAGGAAGCAGAAATACCTATGGGAGAATGTAGTGCGGAGAGTGGGAGGTGGACATATGATATCTTTTCTTCTCTTATCGGCAATTTCGGAGGGGTTGTAGGTTATTAGACCATGTTTTCTTAACACAGTGGCAAGGATGAACAGTTGGCGGACCGTGAGGACGTCACACAATTTAAACAGGTTTTCTGCGGGGTAGAGAAATGGAAGTGAATACCCCACTTTCAAAACAGCTCTTTGCGCCCTTTCCACTTTCAACAAGTGGGTTTAAGGAATTCCGCCCCAGGAAGAAATACAATACTCAATGATGGACTGGCACAAAGCAAAATAAACCATCTTTATGACATCGCGATCCGCCACATAACGAAGTGTTTTAAAAATGTATATCATTTTACGAAGCCTAGCAGTTAGTAATTCGATATGAGGCTGGAAGCTTAACGTATTGTCTACTTGTACACCAAGATACCTAATAGAGTCAGTATTCTGTAGCTTGGGACATGAGCAAGCATTAGTATATTGATGTCTTCTCGTCTGGAACTATAGGCAAAGCGAAAAAATTATAAAATGGGGTACTCGTAGATCAGCGGTCGTGCCCTAGTAAGTCGTAATACCAATTATTTCAACATTATTCGCATTTTTTATTAGTTTCTTTATTACAAACACTGTCAAAGAGCGATGATGACCGGCGCCACTAGTATACTTTAATTATTAATAATAAACATTGATAAAACGTACAATTAAAAATTTTTTTTTATTAGCGTCGGTGTCAAGCCTAGCCAAGAAATTACTGCAAGCTCCGTCTCGAATCGTACAGGCTTGACAGCGACTTCGATAAAACAAATTGATATTCTTATAGATAGATGCTAACGTAAAATTCATCGGCTGCAATATTATTTTTTACTTTTTGAGTTTTGAAGTCGGTTTAAATTTTGTTTTAAAAAGTTTTATTTCATAATTTTGACATTCATAATTATCATAAATAAACTGGAATTTTTCTAGAGATTTCAAAATGGAGTCTCTGCCGGGGCTTTTTCTAACTAGTTTAAATGTAGAGATAACATTACCCGCGCCTCCCTATATTCTCGATTCAACACAGATGCTAACTTAATCACTTACTCATTTCTATTAACAGATTGAAGAGAAGATGGACGAGAGTATTTACTCGTCGGTGGCGGAGGCGGAGGAGGAGGCACCCCCGCCCCCCCCTCCCCGCGCCGAGAGCCTCACTCGTCCCCCTGCCAGGCCGCTGCCCGCCATACCTGCTAGCGCTTCTATGGGTAAGTTTCGGTGCTGAGCATCTCATTGTCGCAAAGCCATCAATGGGCATAGCTGATCAATCCTTCCTCCGATGACTTCATTCTTCTGGACTTAATTCTATAGCTATCTAGCAATATCCTATTAGTATAATTTTATTGTAAAAATCGTTATTTTGCACATTCCTAGAGATTTGCCATCATTCATCATCATTTACCAATGCCATCTGTTGAGTTTGGAGAGAGAGGAAGAAAGTTAAACAGCGGTTGCACGTTCTCCCTTTAAAAGTGCACCTCTGCAATATCCGAGGACTGCACTCAAATCTCGTAGCAGTCCACCACCACCTAGAGACTGAAAAACCACAACTGCTGTTTCTCACCGAGACGCAGATCAGATGTCCGGCAGACGCGGCGTACCTCAGCTACCCTGGGTACTCTCTGGAGCATAGGTTCATTCCTCATGCCGGAGTCTGTGTGTACGCTCGCGATGACATCTGCATCAAGCGTCTCAAAAACCTTGAGGAGCCTTCTTTCTCAGTATTGTGGATACTGGTGGAGACGGGTGTTGAACAAATTGTTTACGCCTGTGTCTACCGTTCGCACAGTGGAGATCAGGAGACGACTAGGTTGTTCGACTATCTTGGAGAGGCGGCTGAGGAGGCTCAGCTAAGGTATCCTGTGGCGCAACTGACCCTTCTGGGTGACTTTAATGCTCACCATCAAGAATGGCTGTTCCCCTACCAGAAGACCGATCACGCTGGACGAGAGGCGCGCAAACTTGCACTATCGCTAGATCTCAGCCAGCTGGTCAATTGTGCCACACGGATACCTGACGTTGACTTTCACACGGCCAACTGCTTAGACCTTCTGTTGACAACTGATCCAGACAGATATTCTGTGTCGGTATGTGCCCCCTTAGGTACCTCCGACCACTGTCTGGTGAAAACTGTATCCGTATACTCCCCACCTGATCAGGGCCACTGTGGTAAGAGACGGGTGTGGCGATACAAGTCAGCAGATTGGGACGAGATGCGTCACTTCTTTGCTTCGTATCCTTGGCGGCAAACCTGCTTTTCTACAGAGGAATCGTCGAGCGCTGCGACCGCGGTTGCCGAAGTGATACGTCAAGGTATGGAATATTTTATTCCGTACTCTGACGTGTCAACCGGCGCCAAAGCTCGCCCATGGTTCAACGCTGACTGTTCTCGTGCTGAGGTGCAAAAACAGTCAGCGTATATGTCCTGGGCTGATGCTCGAAAGCGGAAAGCTCCGAACACCGAAAAACTGAAGAAAGCCTACAACAAAGCCGCCAAATCTTGCAAAAAGGTGTTGCGAAAGGCCCGGTTTGACCATATAGGTCGTATAGGGGCTAAGCTCGCCTCCTATCCAGCTGGCAGCAAAGCGTTTTGGTCGCTTGCCAAAGCGGTGGAAGCAAACTTCGGCCGTCCCTCCCTACCACCGCTAATAAAACCTGACGGATCGCTGGCTCACTCGGCGGAGGAGAAAGCAAATTTATTTGCTAATCTTTTTGCCGGGAATTCGCATCTGGAGAACTCAGATAAAACACCACCTACCATTCCTCGTACTGAATGCTCAATGGCATCAGTTCACATTCGCCACAAAGAGGTTTTTAAAATCCTACGTTCTCTAGACGTGAACAAGGCTAGCGGACCCGACGGAATCCCAGCGATTGTCCTACGCACCTGTGCTGCAGAGTTGTCTCCTGTTTTAACACGCCTGTATCGCCTCTCACTTAAGACTGCGGTAGTCCCAAAGTCATGGAAGCTTGCCAACGTGCAACCTGTGCCCAAAAAAGGCAGTCGTGCCGACCCTGTCAACTATAGACCAATATCAGTCACTTCCATACTCTGCAAGACTATGGAACGTGTACTTAACAACCGGCTCCTGGCATACCTTGAATATAACGATCTCCTCAGTGACCGCCAGTATGGGTTCCGCCCAGGACGGTCCACGGGGGATCTCCTTGTGTATGCCACACATCTGTGGAGTGAGGCTGTCGAGAGATACGGGGAGGCACTTGCCGTGTCACTTGACATATCCAAAGCCTTTGACAGGGTCTGGCATGCAAGCCTTATAAGCAAGCTTCCATCATATGGAATTCCGATTGACCTATGCGACTGGATAGCTGACTTCTTGAGTGAACGATGCATACGAGTAGTCATTGATGGATACTCATCGGATCAAATGGCTATTAATGCCGGTGTTCCTCAGGGGTCAGTTCTGTCAGCTACTTTATTTCTGCTGCATATAAACGACATGCTTGTGCCCGGAACCTTTGGGTATGCTGACGACAGCACTGTTTCTGACAGATATCTGTCCGGTGCAGGGGTCAAATTGGATGTTACTCAGTCTTGTCGAGAGGCCATGGTGCAGCGATTAAACTTGGCCCTTGAATTTGTGTCCGACTGGGGTGACGCTAATCGGGTCAGTTTCAACGCAAACAAAACACAGGCGTGCCTTTTCTCCACAAAACGGAGTCCCTTCGCTTTGACTCCGACTTTCCGAAATGTGTCCATACCGATAGCTGATCGCCTGGAGCTCCTGGGCATTAACATATCGTCCGATTTGAATTTCGGGCGGTATATTGAGTCCATGGCGAAAACCGCAGCGAAAAAACTGGGCGTCCTTTCGAAGGTCAGACGGTACTTCACTCCGGGACAGCTTCTACAACTTTATCAAGCACAAGTCCGATCGTGTATGGAGTACTGCTGCCATCTTTGGGACGGGTCTGCCCAATACCAGCTGGCCGCGTTGGACTCAATCGACAGACGTGCCAGGAAGCTCATAGGTGATCCAACCTCTGTGGCGAAGCTACAAAGTCTTGAGCATCGTCGCAAGGTAGCCTGTCTATCTGTTTTTTATAGGATACATTTCGGAGAGTGTGCGACGGAATTACACGATTTAATACCTCCGTCTCCCTTTCATCTGCGGGGGACGAGACGCAGGCTGGGTTTCCACCCTTATGTCGTTGACCTACCAGCAATTCGCACGAAGAAGTTTGCTTCTTCTTTTATAATGCGCACGGCTAAGGAGTGGAACGCACTGCCTGCGGACCTGTTCCCTGAGCAATACAACCTGGGCCTCTTCAAGGCAAGAGTGAATAGGCATCTTTCTAGGTAAGCATGCTACATCTTCGGCCTCATCATCACTCAACATCAGGTGAGATTGGGGTCAAATGTTTACCTATCGAACATAAAAAAAAAAAAAAAAAAAAAAAAAAAAAAAGTTTTTAGAGAAATAATAAGAAAAACGCTCATACCATATTTTTTTATTTGCCTATTTTATATGAAAGGGCCAAAAAAAATCTCGTTTTTCGACCCATGTTCTTTAGGGAAGGTTGTTTAGTTTCATTATTTGAATACACCCTTAAAATTTGTATGGTAATTATAAAAAAGGGATGCATATTTATCGTCATAGCCATATAGTGTTCAAAAAGCCGGCCATACCAGAATTTTCGCAAATAGTGAGATAAACAAATGATTTGTGTATGCAGGCACGCTGAACTACACCGCGGCGGCGGAGCGCGAGCGCGAGCGCGAGCTGTCGTCCAGCTCGGACGAGGGACCGCCCACCCCCCCCGCGCGCGAGTGCTCCTCCCCCGCCTCCTCCGCCGACGACGAGGACGACGAACCCACCTTCGCACCACCTGACAGGTTAGTACAGTACGACCAGCTAAATAATTCCGCTCGTCAATATTCGTTCGCGCAGAGCAGATCCGAGTCCCCGTCAAAACCCCAAGTCATTTAGTAATCAAAGGTTGCAAAGTCGGATAGCAGCGAAAAAGGCGCGAAAACAATTAGCCGATCGCGGCAAGGGATTGAAGGCGGCACATCCTGATTGGTCAATATATTTCGCACGCTATTAAAAATTTTCAACTGCGCAGGTACATCGGTAAGACTTATAAGGTGCCTTTCCATTGACGCGGCGATAGGCGGAGGCGCGCAGAAACGAGGAAATATTAATCAATCAGGATTGAATAAAATGTCGGCCGAGATATTGATTGGTTAATTTTTCGTCGTTTCTCCGCTCCGCTGCCTATCTCCGCGTCAATTGACAGGCAGCCTAAACATGGAACTGCTGTACCATTCACTATATATGTACTACGTATAGACAGGCCTCCGCACAGTATGTAATTTTCCCAAAGTTGCTGTCATCTTATTTTATGTGTCTTTTGGAAAGATGACATTCAATCAAAGCTTCTATTGAAACTCTTTTGTCTTACATAAATTAAAAAATATATATAATTCCGAAGCCCTGTGTTTGTAGCATCTGCTTTTTTTTTGGTAGAACTTATAACTTTTATTAACATTTTGGCACTGGAAAAAAATGCGACCATGTAGATTCACTTGTAAAAAAAATTACATAAGAAATTTCACGTATGTACACACGGCGACACATCGGGTTACGCGCCCTATATACCCATAACTACACTACGTACAAAACACAAAATAGTGCGGTAGAGAGCCTGCATAGACGCGGCTGCCGGCGCGGGCGCAGCGTGCCGTGAGACGAAACAACAACAACATACCGCACCCTTTCGCACGATTCGCAGCGTTCAACTTCTAATAGTTCAAAGTCCAAACAGGGTAACCTGACCTACCCATAGTTCGACCTTATGTCCATGAACATAGAGTTCAACTATGGGTAGGTTGATCTGTCGCCGTGTGTACAAGAGGGTAATAATATTTTTTTTATGGATTAATTGATGCTTCTAGCGGATATCTATCATACCATGAAACATCAACCAAAAAAACATAGAAAGCAGATAGTCTTTTTATGGTTTTTTTATGAACTTTTTTCGATTTATTAATTTCTCTTCTTCTTATCGTGTGGGCAGAGCCCTGCACTGGTAGCATGCCAACCCGCGATAGCCGTGATACGGCTTTATCACGTCTTTTATCTTGTTCTTTTGCGCGCGAACGAACGAGATAAAAGAAGTGATAAAGCCGTATCACGGCTATCGCGGGTGTGCATGCTACCAGTGCTGGTGTCAGAGTTTTTTCAGACGGCCTTACGGCTTCTGACGTGGCTTTTATGTAACGACTACTACCACCAGAGATAGTAGCCGGGACCAACGGCTTATCGTGCCATCCGAAGCACGGAATCATTTTTCTTTTCAGACAATTAGGTGATTCAAATGATTCCGTGCTAAAAACCACGTCAGAGGCCGTAAGGCGGTCTGAAAAAACTCTGACACCAGGGCTCTGCCCACACGATAAGAAAGAAGAACCTGCAATGTCCTAACCAACTGGGGAAAACTAATTAATTAATTTCTCGAAAGCTATGATAGATAAAGACAAAAGAGTTTCAATAGAAGCTTTGATTGACTATCATCTTTCCAAATGACACAAAATAAGATGACTGCAACATTGGGCATTGGGCAACGACGGCCGAGTGACGGAGCTCCGTCACTCGGCCGTCGTAAGGCCGGCAAACTTCTTAAGCAAGGCCTTGAATGGGCAGAAACAAAGTTTGTAGGCGAAAGCGCTACTGCGCAGGCTCCTCAAACTACTAACGCCCATACACCCTCCCTGAGTGTAGGCCTGTGCCCTGGGATGTATAATCATAGGCTGATGATGATGATTATCACTAGGTCGGCGGTGAAGGAAAACATAGTAAGGAAACCTGCATACCCTAAAATGAAAACGAAAATATACTATAAGTTCGGAGGTATGTGTAATTTATATGGGTGAGCTTAGGGCGAACACAGTAGACCAGCTATGGTCGCAGTGTTATACGAACCTTGCTTGCAGTAGCCCAGCTAACAATAATACTGGTTGCAAGAGGCCTCGCCTTCCGTGCAGGTGGCCATGGTGTGAACCCAGGTTGACTCATCACTTATGTACATTACATAACACCAATGGTTTTTCGGTGACAATTTTCGTGAAATGTGGACATTTGTATTATTTGTGTGCATATATACATGGTGTTAGGGTAAATAGTTGCATTATTTTAAGGGTTGATTGTACCCATGACACTGAACAACTTTCCCTAAGAAACCTATAGGAAATTCGCAATAAAACGTTCTTTTCATACAAAAGTTCGATCAGCTGATTGCAATTAGTATGGGAAGTTTATAGTAGTAGCATTTTTTTTTCGAATTTCCTATAGGTTTCTTAGGGAAAGTTTTTCACTATCATGGGTACAATCACCTCTTAAATTAATGCAACTGTTTACCCTAACACCCTGTAGAATATGGTATAGGTATTTGGAATATTCAAGCAGGCAGACCAAGAATGATGATGATGATGCTATTGCTTTTGCTGTTTTAACTTACACAAGGTGTAACATAACATCCTAGTAATATTTGAAGGGGTGGTTTAGACCAATCAAACTAAACAACTTTCAACATGAATAAACAGAAAAATAAAATAAAAACTGCCCTTTTATACAAAACCTCAGTCGTCATCAAAACTCGACTCAAATATGTGGGACAGCTGAGTTTCTCTTCTTCGCTGGTCTCCATAGTGAAAGTTGTTCAGTTTGATTTGTGTTTACAAAGTTTTAACAACCACAAGTGGCAGCTTGATAGGCTACAGATTAATATTTAGCTGACTATTATCGAAATATTTTATTGTTTAACATTTTGATGATAGCCTCTTAAAATGAGATACTGTAGAGGGACTGAGTGGAAGGTACCTACATTGAAAAGGGAAGATCTGCCACCAGGCTGGGTGTGAAGCCTGGGTACCGGCCGTGGTCCAACGGTACCTTGTATATGTGTTGTGGCTAAAAGCCGAAGTGCGTTTACACCTAGTTTTAACCGGCTACAACAAGGTGTAGCCGGTATGCTAGGTTAGGTTAGGTTTTAGTTACAGCTAGCTAAAACTAGGTGTAACCCCAATTCGGCTTTTAGCCGTAACGTATATTATGTATCGAATCTCTGTGAATATTTCGCTTGAGCGATTTATGTCTTGCATTCGATAGTGAACCTTAACCGAAGTAGGTTACGGGTTACGTATTTCACGTTAAAAGTCGTCTCGTTTGGTGCACATAGCGGCATCTGTTGGCTGCGCAGCTATAACTAACGCTGTTGTGGGTGTTGATATCTGTGGCAAGTCCCCACAATACTAAAATATGTTTTTATTCGACAGCGGCGACGCTCCGGACGCACTGCGGCGGCGCACTCGCAACCGCGACCTGGCCGAGCGCGTGACCGCCATGAAGCGACGCGCCCGCGACGCCGAGCGCTGGCACGCGCTCAAGAGGTCACTTTACAAACCCCTCACTATCACCTTCGGCTTCCTACTCGCCGGCATTGTCATCTACTCATATGTCAAACACTAGCAAGCATACAGAGACTCGCCTATACTCCCGTCATGCCCCTACCGCATGCAAGTTATCTTATTACATGGTGTAAATACTAAACTATCTTGCTCTTTGAGCTAATATAACCCTTGAAAATAAATATATTTTTGTTATAACTTTTTTACGAAAAAGCTGAGCTGTACTAGAAAATCGTTTAGACCATAAAGTTGTTTAGACTCCCAAAAAATTGGTTTCAGAAATTTCATTTTAAAAGGTTAATAAAAGTTGGTATACTTTTCACTGTCATAATTTTAATTTTACATCCTGTAATAAAAATTTTAAATTACCAAATCATTCTTCGAAACTTCATAGAAGCATTATTGTATTAATGTTCGATAAATTCAAGGTGTTTAATAATCATTTGGTAGTTAACTTTTGGCTGTGACTATGGAATATATGGCGAGATTTTGTTGTGACTCTTACTTTATGTTCTCTACGCTAGGTTCTGCTACGACAATCGATGTCTACATACTCATTTAAATATGTTATAAGGTGTTTCTCACAAAATAGATCAACAATAGTAACTTTAGGTAATAATTTTGCTCTTTTATCATGTTGGTTGTCATGGTTGTAGATCCTTCAAACAGTACAGTCCTTAAACCTTATGAATTCTTTTAGATTTTAACCCGACTGGCACCACGTTTTTAAAATATCATAGTTAAGGTAGTAACTTTTGTAAAAGTTAGTTTGAGAGACACTGAAATGCAGGACAACAATTAATTCTAAATTAGTTCAGAGGTTGACATAGCAGTATCTGTGTATATTAAATAAACCTCTATTTTTTCAATAAACTTATGTATGCAGTGTACGAATAGGATACTGTGACGTAGTACCTAGATCGCTATACGATTTAATTAATAAATTACGAGACGAGAGCAGTAGGCGGCCAAGGGCGACGGCGTATTTTTCAAATAAGCAATGCTTTGTTGGCAAACTTCGTAAGTCATGTTCATAACGACTTAAACGACTTTTTGTTTGAAGAAAGTCTTGTGTAGGTAAAATAAGGTTGTTCCGGGTGTTCACAGGAATCTAGGAACAAGGGTTAAGACATTTTGTAATACAGGGTGTTTGGTGCATCGTTGACCAAATTGAATTGGTGGAAAGGAGGGGTCTTTTGCTATCTCGCCACGCCCCCAAAAAAAATTCCCGCGTCATGGATTGTTTTAGGTGAATTTGTTTTGAGTTTTCTCAAAAAGTCAGTACCTATGCTTGTTTAAGCTTGAATAAAAAAAGATTGTAATTACAACCTCCAATTTTTTATTTATTTGATTGTCCAATATTGTACATCATCATCCATCATCAGCCTATCATCGTCCACTGCTGAACATAGGCCTCTCCCAAGGCGCGCCACAAAACTCTGTCCTCGGCCTTCCTCATCCAGTCGCTACCCGCTACTTTTTTTAGGTCGTCTCTCCAGCGGGCAGCAGGGCGTCCCGTACTACGCCTACCAGTTCGCGGTCTCCACTCTAGAACTGGTTGTCAGTTCTTCGGCAGATATGACCAGCCCATTGCCACTTGCCAGCCTGCTAATTTTCTGAGCTATGTCAACCACTTTAGTTCTCTGACGTATCACTTCATTTCTAATGTACGGTTCTACTGAAATTAAAATTACATCTTGTTCTTTTTTATTGACCTTAACTTTTTTTGGAAGAGGAAAAGTACAATTTTAAACTCAACTTTGAATTACAATAAAAAAAAAACTACAAGCGCTCGAGTTCTTCCGATTTTTTAAAACTTCTCTAGTCTATCCTCTTTCTAACAATATGCCAAATGCCATGAAATCCTTAGTTTTTTTTTAATAATTTTGCATGTCGGGGTGAGTTCAGCCGATTTTCGATATGCAGCAAAAAAAACTTAAAACAAACGCGTAGTAGGTCGAAATTGGATCTCCCTCTTGCGCAGTGAACTCTGATTGCCATCTCTTTCTTACATAGGGTTCTTACGGACTTAGGACTTAAAATAAAAAATAAAATCTTACTATTCAATAATTTATTTAAAAAAAAACGAAATTACAAGTTTTGCTTAACATTGCTATTATCCTCACATTTCGAGCACATTTCGAGCAAGATTTGTAATTTGGTTATTAAAATTTTATTTTTTATTTCAAGTCCTAGGTCCGCTAGAACCCTATGTAAGAAAGAGAAGGCATTCAGAGTTCACTGTGCAAGAGGGAGACGCAATTTCAACCTTCTACGCGTTTGTTTTAAGTTTTTTTCCTGCATATCGAATATCGGCCGAACGCGCCCAGACACGCAAAATTGTTAAATAAAATAAGTTAGAGGACGGATTTCATGGCATATCGTTAGAAAGTTTCGAAAAATCAGAAGAATTCGAGCGCTCTTAGTTTTTTTTTAAATTGTTATTCAAAGTTTAGTTCAAAATTTTAATTTTCCTCTTCCAAAAAAAGTTAAGGTCAATAAAAAAAAACTAGAGGTCGTATCAATGTAATTTTAATTTTGAAAGAACCGTACAACATCAGAAATTCAAATAAGGATATTTGGAGGTTATACACACCACTTTTCTTTTTATTCAAGCTTAAATGCTGACTTTCGGACTTTTATGAGAAAAACTTAAAAAAATTCACCGAACGCGATTTTTTTTAATAGAGCTTGTAGAGATAGTGGAAGACCCCTAGAAGACAGCGAAATGCTATCCACCAATTCAATTTGGCCAACGATGCACCAAACATCCTGTAGAGTTGATCAGTTACGTTTAACGGTACCGTGTTAGGGTCGATGTTTATGTAGTTAAATCGTTCCGTACTTTGTCTGCAATAATAATTACTACATGAGCGAGGTGCGGTTCGATGCGTGCCGAAATGCGGTTAATCCTTAGTAGCACTGTAGGGCCCTACGGCGGCGGCGGCCCGGCCCACGAACCTTCGAAGTTGAGACTGCATGGCTTGCTTACATAGTTTCATAAGTGGTCTTAAGTTGATCTATTTTCTGGCACCCACTGTATACCGTTATATATACCGTTGACAGTTGGTGTTTAGAATAACTACAAAGAACTGTGTAAAATGTTGTTTTTATATTCTAACCAAGATTTTAACGTAACTCTGTTATGAGGAACATTTTTTCTTGGATCCAGATTTACTTTTACACTGTCACATAAAAGATAAAATAAAAAAAACAATGTGAAAAATGCAATTATTTTAGAAAGGTGTTTATTTTGCTATTATGAAATTCAAAGTTGTGTAGTCATAAGGGCATATTGTTACTGTATGTATGTAGGTATTATAAGTCGATTTACTTAGTTTTTGAAGAATCTTGACAATCATCAGGGTAGTCCATACACATTACTAGAGTAATAGACGAACAAAGATCGGTTTGACGAGTGAATAGAGTTCATAAACAACTTGGAACCTTCTTGCGTATGACATGAGTGTTATAATTGAGTGATGTTAATTTATAAATAAGATTTGTAACTTTTAACTACTGAAACAGTTGAAAAGTTTTCCTGTGTCTAATATTTCTTGTACAATAATTACTACCTACCAGAGATTTTACGACCAGACCCTCTAGCATGATTTCTCTACTTGGGCGCGACTCGGCTTTTTGCCATACTACAAGTCGCGGCAAGCGCGGCTTTCGCTCTCCGAAAAGCGCGGGAACCGTTTATTTTGTATGCAGCGAAGGCGCGTCGCGCGCGTGTAGAGAAATCATGCTAGACCTGCAGGTTTCACGAAGGCGTTGCTTTTCGGTTTTACCTGGTAACAAAATTACGCTCGTTAATAAAAAATGTGTATGTTGTCGTAAATGGAAACAATGTTTTAGCTAACATTTACTGAAATAAACACTCAGAGTAGGCCTGTGCCCTGCAAAATAAGAATAAAATTATTTAAATATGTTTAGTGTACAAATGGTGAGGTTTTCTCAAAACTTAGTCAGGATTTACTACAACATAAATAAATAATTATCAGTCCAACTGGGCATCACACTCTGCATTTAATTATTTATAATTCTTTTGAATCATGATAGTGTATGAAATATTTTTATTTTTATCGTATTCGTTCTTTTTTCACAATATTCATTTATTTTTTTATTATATTTTTATTATGTACATGAATTGTCGAAGCTTTTTCTCATCGTAGATGAATTTTAGACACAATTCATTAAATCAAATCTACTGTTAAATAGGTCCAGACACCGAAATATCTATTTAACATAAATATTTAAATGATTTATATACTTCTCGTAGCGTTACAATAGTTTGAATGTAACTAATTATTATATTATATTATTGGCTCAATAATCATAATAAAGTCTACAATTTAATTTAAATGGGATTTTGGCAATTGATTTTATTACGTTACGGATAGGTCTTTCCTTGAACAACTTCTAGGTTTTCGTCCAGAATACACTCAGTAACAATTCACTTACAAACTTTGAGGGGAAAAGGTGCTAATTTACATTATTCACGCAATGTGCACTAACTAGCATATAATACGCCTCAAAACGATTACTTTTAAGTAATTAGATATCTAAGTGTTAAATTAAGGGGTAGAAAAAAAATTGAACATCGGTTTATTAATTTCAGGTTTAAATCGGAGGAAAAACCTCAAACCGAACCACGGCAAGACTGAGGAGATTAGGTAAATTTTAGAACAATTTTAATGTTACATGTAAAAGATAATAATTCAACATATCTTGATTAAAGTAGAATGACCCGAAGGCTAAGCGTGACCGGGCCCACGAACTATTGCGGACACTCTCCAACTATGTATTGGTATTATATTATCGATGTTTCTTATATGTGTAATGTTTTTTATGGATTCGATGTTAGTTTAATAACCGTAAGATGTAGTCGTAACGGTCCGCCATCGTCCGTCCTGCTTACAGACGCTGTGTCCACATTTTTCGAATGATATTTTTACAGAAACTAAAACATAATTTTTGATACAAATAACGTACTGTCTTTAATATAATTCGAAAGCCAACGATTGTGTTTTCAAAAGACAACTTCAAATTGTTTTCTATTTTCCTAGCATCTATGCTATATCATTCACAATAAAAGCACTAATTAAAACATGTTTTTAATTTAATGTTAGCTGAAATAACGGCACTATAAGAATACAATTCGGATCCTATTTTAACTATACTCCAAGTAAACTATTTTAAATTATTGTTATTTCCCACGTCGCGTCGCTCTGTACGGATCACCCGCAACCCGCAAGACATTATAATTATAAACTCTTAGTTATTTCACTTGCTATAACGAATGAGGTATAAGACTAGATATTTTACGCTCTCACGCTATAGGCGTGAGTGGGACAGCTATATTACAGCCCCAACTTTGCTTAACACTTTAGTGTATATAAATGTTAACTAAGCTACTTCTACTTTAAGTGTTAGGATATGCGACCCTTGTTTACGAGCGGGAAGTCAATGATGTTCAAATAACTAGAGTCAAGACTAGGGCTAAAGCTAAAGCATAGTGTAATTAAACTAGTGGTTGCGCTCGGCGGCGGTCGCGACAGGACAGTCGTGCGCGGTGAGCGGGGCCCGGGGACAGCGTGTCCCGGTACCGAGTCACCTGCGCGCGGTACCGACTCTGTCGGTGGTCCGTCTTCCGCACACCGCGAAAGCATAGACCCGCCGCCGCGACCGCTAAGCGCTACCAATATAATAATTATTATTACGCTATGACTATAGCTCAGGCAATGCTGGACTGCTTCTATAAGTACCTCTCACGCCGACGCATTCTGTACTAAACATTCTAATGTGAACTTTATGACAATCGAGTGAGGTGTAACTTGATAGAAGTTTGAACATTGTGTGAGACCAACTACATTCTCCATGCCTGCGGTCACTTTTTTACGTTATAGGTTGTGCGTCCAAGATAGCTTCGTGATTTTGACAGATTACTTATTTTACTTTCTGATAATGTTTGAGCCGTAAAAAATTTAATTTGATAATAAATATTAATTAATCTTGTATACTTTAGTGTATTAAAGTTTTGACGGCTTTAACATTTTCAAAAAGTAAAATAAAATCTCTAAAACCGCCCCAGCTGTCAAAATCACGAAGCTATCTAGAACGCACTATAGTATTTATAGGCGTTTGATGATTGTTGCAATCTATGTATATTTATTTATAGTTTTAAACTTTATATTAATTTCACTTTACAACTTTAGCGTAAACATACTGGTTTCTGATTATATTAGACTAGATGAACGAGGCGAACTTCGTACCGCCTTACAATCTTCCTGACACACACTTGGCCGTTTTTAAGCCTATGTTCATCACGGATAATTTAGCATTCTAATGGTGAAAGAATTATTCAGATCGGTCCAGTAGTTTCGGAGCCTATTCAATACAAACAAACAAAAAATCAAATCTTTCCTCTTTATAATATTGGTATAGGTTATTATTGAGGAATGGAACTTACAGCCTCTCTTACAAGATTATTTGGGAAGCGCTCTTGATGAACGCTGTATATTGGCTTTAATTTATAATATATGATTTTTTTTACATTCTGACTGCTCAGACAATTTAAGTCAATACTCTATCAGTTTTGAAAAATACGGTACTGGAAGTGGCCACCATTTACGATGACGGTGGAGAGGATGTTTTTTTATTCCCAGAGATTTGAAGTTTAGGGGTGAATAAACCAACACTAGACCAATTTGAGTCGAGAAATTTACTATAGTATATTCTTGCATTTCACACACCCTAATTAGTGGAGTCGATGGAGGTTTTCACCTCGGAATCCAATTACTTTGAGTAAACTTTTATGAAACCTTCCGCATTATGTTAGTTACGTTATAAACGAAAATGTTTACCCATTTTTTTTTGCCGCTCTCCATTATTCCGAGGGTTCCGTACCACCAAACATTACTAGTGTTTTTTAATAAGGACAGTATGGGTAAATCCACAACCACAGGAGATACAGGGATACTGTCTTAGGAACCCTTAGGTCTTTTTTTGTGAACATAATTTTGGCATAATAAGTTTTTGGTCAAGCTTGAGTTGTCCATAAATGTGAAAAAAATTTACAACTTTTTTTAATGCTGTTCGACCGAGTTTTATGTAAGGATCATTTCATAATATGGGAAGTTAAAAATCGGGACAGCATAAGTTGGTCAAATTTAATAAAATAATTTTTCATACAATTTAGCGCGAGCCCTACACACACTTGGCCAATTTTTAATATGTGTTGTTTTACTTTAAAGTATTTACTATAATCACACCAAGTTTGACGCTTGCATGTATTACCGTTTTAACGAGAGAGCAAAATAAAAAAGGTTGAAAAAATACGTTTCTTATTGGAGACGCTGTATCTTTTGAACCGTAATAGGTAGCCAGTTAAAATTTTCACAGAATATTAACAAATAATAAAAATGTCAAAAATTTAAAAATTAAGGGGGGGTTCTCAACAAGAAACTAGTTTTTATCGACGTTTTTTCTTCACGCTCTATCGTAAAAACGGTAATACATACAAGCGTCAAACTTAGTGTGATTATAGAGCATACTCTACAGAATAACAACAAATACTAAAAACCGGCCAAGTGTGAGTCGGTCTCGCGCTAAAGGTCCCGGACAAAAAACTTTTTCTAAGTTAATAATGTTGTGTTTTGTAGTGGTGTGGTACGGAACCCTCGGTGCGCGAGTAGCCCGACTCGCACTTGACCGCTTTTATTATTGTATAATATACATAAAATACTAACTTTGTGTTAGCGGTGTGCGCACCGAGGGTTCCGTACCACACCACTACAAAACACAACATTATTAACTTAGAAAAAAAAGTTTTTTGTCCGGGACCTTTAGCGCGAGACCGACTCACACTTGGCCGTTTTTAGTATTTGTTGTTATTCTGTAGAGTATGCTCTATAATCACACAAAGTTTGACGCTTGTATGTATTACCGTTTTTACGATAGATCGTGAAGAAAAAACGTCGATAAAAACTAGTTTCTTGTTGAGAACCCCCCCTTAATTTTTAACTTTTTGACATTTTTATTATTTGTTAACAAATCCGCCGTAATAACGCATAATCTGAGAAAATTTCAACTATCTAGCTATTACGGTTCAAAAGTTACAGCCCTAAATAGGTAGGACCGACGGACGGACGGACAGACGGACGGACGGACAACGTAGGCTTAGTAATAGGGTCCCGTTTTTACCCTTTGGGTACGGAACCCTAAAAACAAAAAGTAAAGCATTAGGGGGAGTCCCCGTGCACGTGTTTTTTTTCAACTTTTTTTATTTTGCTCTATCGTTATAACGGAAATACATACAAGGATCAAACTTCGTGTGATTATAGTGCATACTTCATAGTAAAACAACAAATAATAAAAATCGGCCAAGTGTGTGTCGGGCTTGCGCAAAATCGTATGAAAAAACATTTTATAACATTTGACCAACTTATGCTGTCCAAATTTGTTACTTCCCATACTAGGCATTCACTTCGAGTTGGCCGCTCCCTCCCTTCCCGCTTCCCCGCACCGCACCCCTAAGAGACCCTATTAACGCAATTTTATAACCTTTAGCAACGCAATCACGTACGGTACATCCGTCCCGGTCACTAATATCGCTTTTAATTTTAAATTTTTATTTGCTTGTTATATTATTTTTTGTCCACGGGACCAGTTAATGTGCCTGTGAGGAAATTTTGTAACGGTCATCGACGGCCAACTGGACGTGAACGGGTAGTACAATGAAATGATGCGTACATAAACATAAAACTGAGTCGATCAGCATAAAAAAAAAGTTGTAAATTTTTTTCATATTTTTGGACAACTCACGCTTGACCAAAAATTTATTATGCCAAAATTGTGTTCATAAAAAAAGACCACAGGGTTCCTAAGACATTTCCCTGTAGGTATCTCCTGTGGTTTTGGATTTCTTTCCCTGTACTGTCCTTGTTAAAAAACACTCTGTAAAGTTTGGTGGTACGGAACCCTCGGAATAATAGAGAGCGGCAAAAAAAATGGGTAAACATTTTCGTATATAATGTAACTAACATAATGCAGAAGGTTTCACAAAAGTTTACTCAAAGTAATTGGGTTCGGAGGTCATAGCGTTTTTAGCCCTCCATCGCCTCCACTAAATTCATATTGGAATGTGACACAAACACTTACTATTAACATTTCACTTGTGATTTGCAACAGTCAGCCTACGTTTTAGTTTAGGTAAATGAATTAATGTATTACTTCTATCCTACCTTTATCGGGGAAATCTTATAAATACATAGACTTACGACCTCGACTTACAAGTACGTTTCCAGAATTTCCGTGCATTCATTGAAAAAAAAAAAACAATGTAAAGAAATGACCGTAATCACTGTACTATACATATAAATAAATAAAGATATATTCATATTTCGGGGGGATAAATCCCATTTATCCCCCTTGGATACGTGCTTGTGGTCAGATACTTAGCTACAACTACCAATCACTTTCTAAGGTTGTAATTGTGGCACAGATTACCCCCAATAGCATTTTGTTCACTCCCGAAGTCACCATTTTTGGCGGTAGGTGCGGGTAGCGGGGCACGAAATGATGCAACGTGATTGGCCATTTCAAGGTCACACTACTTCTAGCTCGCTCACTCGCGTTGCTTATATCAGTGAAAAACCATAGATGTGTGGCGAGTGTCGGCGGCCCTGTATGCGGTATCTATTGGGGGTAATCTGTGAATTGCGGTAATGTTTATTTTTAGCAAAGAACAACATCTTATTATCACAAAAACATAAATCATATGCATAGTTACTAACCAATGTAGATTTTCTCTAAATGTGAACAAGTAAAATTTTATATTAACCGTGAAATATACCAACACTCGAAGCATTTTGAAAAAAAAAAGTTAACGAAAATAATTCTAAATTAGGAATAGTCTGTATAAAAATACTAAATAATAATTCTTAGTTTGCATGATTTTTACTGAATATGAATGTATCCTTCGAAAGAGATTCAAACACCCTGTTCGAGCATATTTTTTTAAATGAGGGCCTGAACGTGACTTATTTTGAAAATGTGTAATATTTTGTGTTATTTTTTATGGAAATCATTCCTATCCAATCCTGAAAATTGTGAGACCAGTCGTGAAATCGTGTCGGTTTTGTTACCTTACTCAAATTATTTAAATATCTACCCCTAAAATTTTAAGTTTTCACTATTTAATAGGGATGCAACGATTCGGCAATTACGATTACGCTTACGATTACGATACTAATCGTTATTTGGGTGAATCAACTTTTTGTTGTCGGATCGGGTCAATTTTGTGATCCAAAAAAATTATTAAATTAATTTTTTATTTCATATTATTCAGAAATAATTACTGACAAACTTCAGTATTTCAGTAAGGGGCACGAACTTAAAATGATTTTAATGCAATTTTTAGGTCTGAGTTTAGAACTTGAGCTTATACGGGGTCCCATGAGCAACTAGTATCCTATTATACAAAAATACGATTGATTACTTTATAAATCACTGTAAATTCAATATAAACATAGAGAATTATACTAAAAAACCTCGGATTCACGGAAATAAGAATCCTAGGAATAATGAATAAATTAAAACGTAGGGTCGTGAAAACCACCAGTAACAGTGCAATTGGCATATACGTGGATAATATCAAACAAAAATAAACTTCAATACAAAAATATTGTGAGAAACAGTAAAAACTCATCACTAAGGTAAGCCAGTGGACAGTGACTCAGGGGACATTTAACGGTAAAAATGAGTTTTTACCATGTTTTTTTTGGACAAATCTCTAAAATAAATGTTATTACAGCATATTAGACTACAGCTGCTATGTTTCATTCTTCATAATAGGTATTTAAAGTCAAAATGTTATCGAAAAACTGAGTCACCCAGCAGACATGTAATAATTACAATCTTTGCCTCTCTTTGAGCCGCAAACGAAATGACCGCCTAAAATGAAGTTCCCTGGATAGGCGGACTCGATTATGTGAGACACAGAACGCTTCCTTATTGGTAAGATGAACTGTGGTGAGATCCCACTTCAACCAAGTGGAATTATGCTAGGTTAGTCAGTGGACTTCAATATTACTCGTCTACCAAAGACACCAAATTACAAGACAATTATATAAAATCCAGTCAACTTCATAATATGTTTGAACGTTCTTTAAAAATTATAGACTTTATTCTTACTGCCAATGGCATAAAACTTCAAGAGATCGTATAATTTTTTATACAGCAGGGTGACATTCAAAGTCAACTCACTCTGGGGACAGTGAATATTTGCAGGGAAGCGCAAAATTGTCTGCTGGGTCACCAATAAAAAATCGAATAAACGAGAGATAATATTTGTACTGAACACTGGAGTTTACTGTTTAATCATCTAATGTATCGTTAGTGTTGTTAAAAGTTATTCAGATTCTCTAGTTTTAATAAAATAATGTATGAAACATTGGGGACGCTCATTTACAACAAAAAGTTGATTCACCCATTTATTACGATAACCGATGTATTACGATTAATTAAACAAATTTTGTTGAGATTATCCCCAGAATGAGTTCTCATAGTGTTTCTTTACATTCCAATGAAGAAAAAATCATTAAAAAAAACGTTTAAAAATTCCATGATTTTGTAACTTTTTCTACTAATTTGAGATCGAAGTCAAAGATTCACTTGGTCAGTATTCTAATTTTTCAATTTTCAATTTGCTTTGAAACACACAATATGGAACATGATTCTGCATAACCTCGTTAGTCAAGCGATAATAATATGTCGTCGGATTTACGTGGGAGATTAATCTTTTAAATGGATGAGATATCGCGAGACCGAGAATGTATTGTAATAAATACTTCAAACCGAAAATCAAATCAGACCCCAGGAAAATTTAAAATAAAATAATAAAATGAGAGTCAAATCTGACCAAAAACAAGTCAGATTTAATCATGATTTAGTTCGAAATGAGCTAAAATGGAATCGAGAGATCAGATTTTTCTAAATTTGCTTTACGGCTCTTGAATCTAGTTTTCAGGTCTGGTATTTGTCAACAAGTGCAATCCGATTGACGTTTTTAATTCGATTTAATAATCGTACGATTCTTACTACGGTGCATTGCATCGTTATTAATCGTGATTATTACGATTACAGATGCAAAACGATGCACCGCTTCGTAATCGTTGCATTCCTACTATTAATTTAGCTAGAATATGAACAGTATTAAATGATTCAATCATTTAAAAAACTCTTCATTATTGTTTTAGTAAAAAAAATTTGCTTGAACAAACCATTTTGGTCCCAACATTACAATAAAATATTAAATAAAACCAGTCAAGTGCGAGTCGGGCTACTCGCGCACCGAGGGTTCCGTACCACACCACCACAGAACAAAACATTATTAACTTAAAAAACTTTTTTTTGTATGGGACCTTTAGCGCAAGACCGACTCACACTTGGCTGGTTTTTAGTATTTGTTGTTATTCTGTAGAGTTTGCTCTATAATCACACTAAGTTTGACGCTTGTATGTATTACCGTTTTTACGATAGAGCGTGAAGAAAAAACGTTGATAAAAACTAGTTTCATGTTGAGAACCCCCCCTTAATTTTTAACTTTTTGTCATTTTTATTATTTGTTAACAAATCCGCCGTAATATCGCATAATCTGAGAAAATTTCAACCATCTAGCTATTACGGTTCAAAAGTTACAGCCCTAAATAGGTAGGACAGACGGAAGGACAGACGGACGGACGGACGGACGGACGGACGGACAACGTAGGCTTAGTAATAGGGTCCCGTTTTCACCCTTTGGGTACGGAACCCTAAAAAATATTTTCGATGTACCTACGTGTATTACAAAATGATAGACCATGTTTGATATGATTAAAACAGCCACAAATTAAACAAGAAAACTTTTAAATGAAATAAGAAAGAATTGCATGTGACTAAAAAGATGAAAATAAATTCCTGTGGTACCATATTATACCCCTATTAATTAATATTTTATAAGTTGCTGCCAAGCATTAATAACGAAGAAAGGAAACTAAAAATAGGAATTTTTAGTTTCCTAAAATTATACATAATACAAAAATATTATGTACACGCCTAGCTTTACATAACAGTGTCAGTTTTGTTACTTTGGCGGTCCGTCTATATGTTACCGCAACGACAGTAACAAAACCGAAGTAACATTATGTCTTAACTCTATATTCAACTATTTAAAAAAATATATTTTTGAGTAGGGTCACTAATAAAAACGATAAATTATTCCTTGATAATCATGCTAAACCATAAAATCTAAGATTGTAAAGATTATAGTAATATCATAGCGTAAATACAATAAAGTGGGCGCGCTTAGTGGCCGCGTTGGGTCTATGCTTGCGCGGAGTGCGGGGGGGTGAGGCATCGGACGTTGGGGTACAGCGCGCAGGTGAATCGGTACTGGGACCGCGCCGCCCGCCACGCGCACCCCCCGCACGATAGGCCTGTCGCGACCCGAGAGCGCCCTCACTATTAGTACCTATATTCACTTTGGTACTATAATAATGTAATATATGTATTGTACCAGTACCCACGGCGACACCTCGAGCTATACAAAACCAACATAACCTGGCCGCGCGACGTTATACGTTACACGACCTACGCGCGGCCAGCTTATTTTGGTTTTGAATAGCTTGGTGTATCGTCGTGCGTACATTGATAAAAAACCTCGGGACACTTTATTTTTATCCGTGGCAATTTGACCGACAGACGTTTTGAAAGATGGCATACGCGATAAAAGTACCTACATCAAGTTTTGTTAATGCGAAAAAAAGATCGTTATAAAATAGAAAAAAATATGTATACGGTCGAACTGAGAAACCTCCTCCTTTTTTGAAGTCGTTTAAAAAAAGAAGTAACAAACCTGAAATGTCCGGTCGTAGACAATTTAGGGGACACACTTTTATTGTAATTTAGACATGGAAAAGCATTCTTTAGGGTTTAAATTAGTAGATAATCGTTAAAATTAAGGTTCATTTTATCTAAAAAAAACAAGATTTGATGGCTAGTAAGAAAAAACTTGAGTAATTCTACGCTAAAGTTTCTGATATGTCGAGGGGACACCCCAAAACAGAGGGAGAAAATATTTTCTTCTAATAAATCTATTGAAGTTAACTGGGTAGAATTTGCGTTAAATTAATGTTTAAAAGGTATTTCATAGTTCTGTACCAAATAAATCTCTAAAAATGAGATATTTCAATCAAAAAAATATTGTTGAATGTGAGGCACACGTGAAAATTTGGGTTTTCCCCCATTAAAAAAAATATGCTCCACTACGAATGTAGTAGTCGAATGTACTATCATCAGTTTAAAATAATAACAATGTGCATGACCTCGCTCGCAAACGTGACGTCACTCAATCACACGAACTTTACTAGAGTCATTCAAATGATTGTTTCCTTTACAACTTTTGAAGTTATCCAATGGCCCTTCAAGGTCATGCACATTGTTATTTTAAACTGATAGTACAGCTTGGCCATAATTCACCGCCACTTTCTGTGCAATAACGTCAAACTTACACATAACGTACTGTTATACTGCAACCGTTTTCTATTCTTTTCGGTTAAACTGTATCTCGTTTTAATTCATCGGGAAACTTTCGACTTGGGGTAAATATTAATTAGATAGTTATTTCTTTAAATCATCATATTCTTTTCATGGGCGCACCTTCTTGTTCCATTGAAATTATTTACTTAAATCAGTACTAAATATAAACATTGCAGTTTCAATACTTAGTAGGGCCTTTGACATATCTTTCACATAAAATATGTCAAACGATCTATCAGATAAGCTATTAAGAACTTATCCAGAAGTGGTGAAACAGACCCAGTCTTAGGTTTACTGTAACATTTTCCGTTAGACAAATAAGAAAGCTCTCATCCTCTTCTGCTACTAGCCATGATTCTGTGGCACTTAGTAGTACAGTTAAGCGAACTCAATTCTTGTGTATATCTTGTTAGGGTAGCTTATTGAATATCAACAATTATAATCTTTGTAAAGTAACTTTGAAGATAATAATATTCTAGGTAGCTATTCTTTTAGACTTGCATACCATAAGAGTCTTGTAGAGTAGTCATCATTTGGTGGGAAGAGTCGATAGGCCAATATGACAAAACATCATTATAGAGATTGGCAAAATGGCTTGATCAAGCCTGGCATAGGTGTTGACATGTTCGTTTATTTAGGTTTTATAATTATTATGAACAATTTAAAGTTTCAAAATCATCAGGCTTCCATTAAGTCACTAATATTAAAGGTCTCTAACGATTTAAAAATTTAGATTAAGGCTATTAATGTATCTAATTTTAGTATGAATGGAGAATTTCTTTTAAACTATTTAGTAATCTATTTTTAAGAAAGGCCACTTTTCTTAGTTTTTCCCCCAACATGACTTATTTTTAAACAATTGAGCAGTAGAAAAATAAGTCATCTTCGACCAGCGATATCTATTTACGTGTGCTGACACTCCAGAAGCCTTAGCATGCTATACGTGATACGCCGTATCATGTCTTTTATCTCGTTCGTTCGCGCGCAAATAGAAAGAGAGCGAAGGTGTGATAACGCTGTATCACGGTGGCATGCTACCCATGCAGATGTGTTGTATACAACCATATTAGTAAGTTTGATTAATCTCGTTTTACACAATTTCTTTGTTGCCAGTCTTAAGGCGTCGGTGGCGCGATGCGTAGAGCCATGGAAACTCAATCTTGAGATCCAGGTTCGAATATGCACGGATGACATACCAGGAATCAATGAGTTTTTTTAACTTAAGTACGTAATACCGACTGCTCTCAAACGGTGAAGGAAAACATCGTGAGGAAGCCTGTATACGGTGAAGAAGAAATTCCGACGCGTATGTGAAGGCTACCAATCCGCATTTGGCACGCGTGGTGGCCTAACGCCCGTACAGCCTGAGGGTAGGCCTGTGACCTGAATTGGGACGTGTATTGGCTGTGATGATGATGACCAGTCTTAACGACCCAACATCTTTCTAAGGTACGAAAACATGAGCCAAGGTTATAAAAGAATAGAGTATGTACATCTTAATATGATTCTAATTAATACTGGTAACAAAAAAGTCCGTGCGGGTTACAGATCTCAATTGAAATAAGTTTTGGATCTCGACGATGTCGTTGTCTGAATCTCAATATAAAAACCTATCCATAAGTAAATATTCCTATGAAAGCCTTTCTTAATTTTTTGGTTTAAAATTAATCTTGCCGCGTACTTATGCAATTAGTTTTTTTTATTTTAGGACCTAACCTGCTGATCTAGATGATTTGCTTTTAACATATAATACTGTATAGATGACAATATTTGACGGCCCGATAGCACAGTCACTACATAGTATAAAACAAAGTCGCTTCTCACTGTCTATTGTCTGTCTGTCTGTCCCTATGTACCTATGCTTAGATCTTTAAAACTACGCAACGGATTTTGATGCGGTTTTTTTAAATAGATAGAGTGACTGACGCGCCCTTGCGAAGCCGGGGCGGGTCGCTGGTATAAATTAGTATAATATAAGAAAGAGTATCTCCGATAGCTCAGTCGGTAGTGAACATGCTTGCTGTGTCGAGGGTCGCGGGTTCGAATCCTGCAAGGGGCAAATATTTGTATATCATTGTCTATAATCATCATAATAAAAGTCCCCGTTAGATTCTGGTACTTTAAATGGGACTAAATAAAATGTACCTATGACAATGTCAAAGATATTTACAACCCGGGCGAATTAACTAGGCACCTGGCTGGCACGTGGCTCGGAATTTGACACCCCTCCTGCTACCCCTCCGCGGGACCCCGCCGTCGCCGTGCGAGGCCGAAGCATAGCATTTCAGTTACCGTTGCACGTGTCCCTGCGCTTTAGCATTTTCGAGTTATTCTTTACGAGTTTTCCGAGTTTTTTATTCCGAGCCACGTGCGAGGCAGGTGCCAAGTTAATTCGCCCGTGTTGTATTTCTTTATTTGACCAGTTCAAGTATTCTTCGCGTATATTCTCAATCGCAATAAAATATAAAGAAAAATTGAACTTTGTATCGTAGTGTTAATTTTACTGAATGCGATTGTTACGGTGCTGTAGTAATTATATAATAAAACCGGTCAAGTGCGAGTCGGGCTACTCGCGCATCGAGGGTTCCGTACCACACCACCACAGAACACAACATTATGAACTTAGAAAAAAAACTTTTTTGTCCGGGACCTTTAGCGCGAGACCGACTCACACTTGGCCGGTTTTTAGTATTTGTTGTTATTCTGTAGAGTTTGCTCTATAATCACACTATGTTTGACGTTTGTATGTATTACCGTTTTTACGATAGAGCGTGAAGAAAAAACGTTGATAAAAACTAGTTTCTTGTTGAGAACCCCCCTTAATTTTTAACTTATTGACATTTTTATTATTTGTTAACAAATCCGCCGTAATAACGCATAATCTGAGAAAATTTCAACTATCTAGCTATTACGCTTCAAAAGTTACAGCTCTAAATAGGTATGACAGACGGACGGACGGACGGATGGACAGACGGACAGACGGACGGACGGACAACGTAGGCTTAGTAATAGGGTCCCGTTTTCACCCTTTGGGTACGGAACCCTAAAAACGGCTTCCCCGGGCCATGTGACCTACAGCGAATCAAAATACACATTTTGTTATTTGTGATTGATGAATGTTGGACCATAAACCAATTTTCGACGATGTGAATATTAATTACTTATAGTAGAAGAAGTATACAGGGTGTAACATAAAATAGGACAGCTACTTAAAGGGGTGCTTTAGACCGTCAAACTGAACAACTTTCTCTATGGGACCGATATCGAAATCGCGAAAAAAAAATCTGCTGTCCCATACATTTCAGTCGAGTTATGCTTGCACTTTTGTATGGGACAGCTGATTTTTTTTTCGCGATTTCAGTGTTGGTCCCATAGTAAAAGTTGTTCAGTTTGATGGTCTAACTAAAGCACCCCTTTAAGTAACTGTCCTATTTTATTATACACCCTGTATAACAGGAGGGTTGGGATTTCATTGCTTTTGAGCTTTGCCATTCTTTTATCCGTTGTCCACTCTCCGCTCTATTTTGAACAATCATAGGATTGATCCGCGACCACGGCTATTATTATATTTCCTAAATCCGCGAGACAATTAAAAATAATATTTTGAGTACCTAATTATACAAATAATAAGGCTATTTATAATATTATTTGTAGTCCTGTGGTATGTTGTAATAGATACGCTTTACTTTACACTGTGCCGATGGTCTAGTGCTGACTGGAGCCTAAACAAAGCTTTCAATGGATCACAATTAATTCCCTTAAATATTAATTAAAAGTTTATTTCAGACTTGGTTCATTCCATCATTGTTATGATAACATTAGTTTCCATTTTAGAATCATTAATAATATTAGGATAGGTAATCAATAGTTTTACTCCCGTAGCAGGCATCAGCCCTACTCTCTTGTAGGGCATTGTCTTGAAGTCAATTAAATTATTTCGTGTTAATTGATAGGACCTCTGTGATGATCCCAGATTCGGTGCCACACTCGGGTTCTATACTTTAACATAGAAATTATTACATATTAATAATATCAATAAGTTTCATGTTGAGAGTGTTGGTGTACCTATTAACAACTGTCGTGATTGTAAAACTTTATTTCACGATGCGTTCCAAGTTACAGTTTAGACGACTAGGGCATTATATATCACACCGTCGATTTTACAACTTAAGTGACGCCGTGAAATATTACGTGTATCTCGTACTCCTACGTATTATAACGTAGGAAAACTTAGATTATCATAGGTATATAGATATGTTGGATGGCGACGGAGCTTACTTTCGTAATAAATAGCCGGCGTGATGAGGTCCTAAGTCATTCATTACCTACATTGATTCATTTAAAAATTATATTTTTTCAGTCCACAGGATTTTTCATGTTTACTACTATGCTATTTATCAATTAATATACTCTACTTTCTTGCCAATCTTTTAGTATACTTGTAGTATCTAATTCTACAATTGACAATAAAATTTTTATCACTCTCCCCAGTAAAGGTAAAATACACGTGTCCTTGTAAAGCTATTTATTCGGTGCGTGTGCATTGTGGTGATCAGTATAAATACAAAAGTATGTATGAAATGAATTTTATTAGGAACATTGTAACTAAAGTCTAGACAGTATTACCCTAACTTGCATTTTTAATTTAATTTTTTGTGAATTACTGTCTCAAATACTTTGGATTTTAGTCTAACTATTGCCTACCTACCGCAAAGAATAAATTAGTCTCAGCGCAGATGTGGCCGGCTTTTTTCTCAATAAAAGAATGAAAATAAAGCACAAGCACATACGCTGGCATCTGTAAATAGCATAACTGCATAACTAAGGTAATGTTTTTTTTAAAGTTGACATGAATTACCAAAGTATGGGTAGGTCATTCTTTCGCTAAATATTTTCATCTTTTTGATAAGAAAATATAATATTTTATAGGACAGTTATGATCATGATGCTTCATGGCTGTTGACTTTGAGAACTGCGTTAATGTGCTCTTATATGGCTGATGAAGCCTATCTTTTCTTAGTTAATAGACAATTTAATACCTATAAAGTAATGCCAATAAAAAATTCTAAAACCAAAATAAATGATTTTTTTTAAATTAAATTTTTGGTATCCGCCATTTATTATTAATGTGGTAATTTTATCACTCACATTTATACTAAAATATGGGGAAATTTTATTGGTTTTTCTTTGTTTCGTCCGCGTGGAGTTTGGAAAACCCCAAGTATCCTATGTTACTTCTAATACCTCCAAGAATATGTGTACAAAGTTTCATGATGATAGGTTTAGTAGTTTTCGCGTGAAAGCCCAACAAACAAACTTACATTCACATCCCTTTTATAATATTAGGGATGTGTGTGACAGACCTAACAGCACTAAGTATAAAATAAACATTTTCTTATCAAAAAGATGAATATATTTAGTGAAGATAATACCGGTGGACATAAGACGGGTAGACTTTTTAGACCTATATTTCCCGTTATGTCCTCACCCAAGAATATAACACCTTTACTCTAAATACAAGATCATCGGCTGCGTACACATGGCAGCGCCATATAGCACTATCGCCCCTTAGCTCTCTTTCTATTTTCGCGCGAAAGAACGAGATAAAAGGCGTGATATAATATAGCCCTATCTATCTGATACCTATTGAAAAGAAGGAATTTGAGACAGTGATAAAAATAATTTTTTACTCTATACTATTGTTGAATGGTTCATGTTTTTGTTTTTTAAATTGTATTTTAGTTTTAGACATGAAACTATACCTACCTACATAATTAATTCTAAATCAATTTATCAGGGTGTTATTCATTACTGAAAGGTGTAGAAAATCATCGGTTGAGTCAAAATTCTTATACTTAAGTATATGTAATATCAGTGATATAGCAGTGATAGGAATAGGTAGTGCCATTCAGGGTAATGTTGCGAATATTTGTGTGATGAATATTAATATTTGTATTCGATTCATGGGTGTTTGTATCTATACGGGGCGTGCTTAATATTCATCACACAAATGTTGCGAATATTTGTGTGATGAATATTAATATTTGTATTCGATTCATGGGTGTTTGTATCTACACGGGGCGTGCACCGTTCTTCTTCTTCTTATCGTGTGGGCAGAGCCCTGGTGTCAGAGTTTTTTCAGACCGCCTTACGGCCTCTGACGTGGTTTTTATGTAACGACTACTACCACCAGAGATAGTAGCCGGGACCAACGGCTTAACGTGCCATCCGAAGCACGGAATCATTTTTCTTTTCGGACAATCAGGTGATTCAGCCTGCTATGTCCTAACCAACTGGGGAAAAAGGCACAAAGTGACATATCACTAGGTGTCCCCCGTGGGAATCGAACCCACGACCTCCGTATCGAGAGCCAATGCTCTTAACCACTAGACCACGGAGGCAGTTTAATATACAATGCATAAAATTGAACGACTTTCATGGATACAAACACCCATGAATCGAATACAAATATTAATATTCATCACACAAATATTCGCAACATTACCCTGAATGGCACTACCTATTCCTATCACTGGTAATTATTAAATTAAATAAACCCGAAAATGAATTTTGTATCACTACTTATAAATACGATTTTTTTTATCTTTATTCTCCGAAGATTTTGTAAGTCTAGTTTTGTACTGTACCTACCTAAATAATTATGGTCTTCTTGGTACCTACTGTTATTTTGTTTAAATTTAGCACAGTTTTCAAGTAGGTAAGTAATGGATATTGTATGTATGTACAGTACCTACGTGTACTGAATGTAATCCTTTGTCACGAATATACACAATAAAAACAGTTTTCTTTTTTTTTTGCTTGTGTAGGTATTGGTACTGCTGCTCCGGTACCGTGAAACCCGCCAACTTAGCCCGCTTTTTTTAGATTTTTTTAATATTTCAGGAATACTATTTCTCTGAGCGCGTAGAAAACAGAACCATTGCATTGTTCGCAAGAACATTGTATATAGTATTCTACCGCCAATTTGACGTTTAGAAGTGACTTGTGTCGCTCTCACCTCTGTCATGTTACGCAGGCAGGTTTACCCAATATCAAAATGAAGGGTGTTTGGTGCATCGTTGGTCAAATTAAAATGGTGGATAGGAGGGGTCGTTGGCTATCTCGCCACGTCCCCAAAAAAATTCTCTCATCATAGATTTTTTTAGGTGAATTTTTTAGGGATTTTCTCAAAAAAACTCCGAAAGTCAGCATAAAAGATTGAATAAAGAAAAAAGTTGGAGGTACAAAAGCCAATTTTTTATTTTATTTAAATGAACAATGTTTTACGGTTCTACTAAAATTTAAATTACATGGATGCAACCTCTAGTTTTTTTTTTGAAAGAGGAAAAATAAAATATTAAACTCAACTTTGAATTACAATTTAAAAAAAACTAAAAGCGCTCGAGTTCTTCTGATTTTTTAAAAACTTCTCTAGTCTATCCTCTTTCTAAAGATATGCCATATGCTATGAAATCCGTCCTCTAACTTAGTTTATTTAATAATTTTGCGTGTCGGGATTCGTTTTGGCCGATATTCGATATGCAGGATATAAACTTAAAACACACGCGTAGTAGGTCGGAATTGGATCTTCCTTCTGCGCAGTGAACTCTGATTGCCATCTCTTCCTTACATAGGGTTCTAACTGACCTAGGACTTGAAATAAAAAATAAAATCTTAATAATCAAATTTTTATTAAAAAAAAACAAAATTATAAATCTTGCTCGAAATGTGCTCCCTAATAGAAAATGTTAAGCAAGATTAATAATTTTAATTTTTTTTAAAATAAAAATGTGATTATTAAGATTTTATTTTTTATTTCAAGTCCTAGGTCCGATAAAACCCTATGTAAGGAAGAGATGGCAATCAGAGTTCACTGCGCAGAAGGGAGATGCAATTCCGACCTACAACGCGTGTGTTTTAAGTTTATATCCTGCATATCGAATATCGGCCAAAACGAATCCCGACACGCAAAATTATTAAATAAACTAAGTTAGAGGACGGATTTCATAGCATATGGCATATCTTTAGAAAGAGGATAGACTAGAGAAGTTTTTAAAAAATCAGAAGAACTCGAGCGCTTTTAGTTTTTTTTAAATTGTAATTTAAAGTTGATTTTTTTTTTATACAATTTATCCTTTCGGAAATGCAATGGGAACTAGCCCTTACAGCATGGTCATAAGTTACATTTTTCCTTGTACTTAAAACTAACTTAACTAATCTTACACCTAAATATTGAAATGTGTGGGTGATACACACATTCCAAGTTCAAGATAAGTTTTACGCGAGGATCAATCCGAATCAAACGGGAGCGCCTTCTTTATTTCTTACTTTTACTATATTGTTCTTCATTGATGACACATTATTAAACTAATTCCACCACATTAACACAATAATAGCCACGAAAAACGAATCCAGAAAATTAAGAAACAAAGCCCGTCCTTATCCTCATGATTCCCGTGCAAAACCATCCTGATGACGATGGGATGATGGGATGATAGGATGACGATGAAATTGTGGATGATTTTGTAAGCTCGCGCGATGCCGCCAAAACCACCATGTACGAGTAAACTTTCACCAAAACTTTTGTTCTTTCTTCGTATGTATTTGAGATTCCTGTTATGTTGGTCGATCTACGCAACCGTTTGGTACACAATCCGCACGAAATTATGTCACAAATATAACTAAAAACCAACTTTTCACAAATATCAAATACAGACACAAACGAAAAAAATAAAGTTGAGTTTAATATTTTATTTTTCCTCTTTCAAAAAAAGTTAAGGTAAATAAAAAAAAAAAACTAGAGGTCGCATCCCTGTAATTTTAGTAGAACCGTAAAACAATGTACATTTAAATAAAAAAAAAAAATTGGCGTTTGTGCCTACAACTTTTTTTTTATTCAAGCTTTAATGCTGACTTTCGAACTTTTTTGAGAAAAACCCCTAAAAAATTCACCTAAAAAACTCTATGACGCGGGAATTTTTTTTGGGGTCGTGGCGAGATAGCCAACGACCCCTCCTATCCACCATTTCTATTTGGCCAACGAGGCACCAAACACCCCATAAAGATATTATACCTTACGGAATAGAGTAAGTGACATGAGTTGTCAAATGTAACCGTTTTTGGACGTTTTTTGGAGTCCTCGGCAGGGTAAAAATTCGATTTCTGTGTATAATTCTCAATCTAACGTGAAATGGTGAATAATTTAATGAAACAGTGTTAGTATATTTCACAAAATTATAGATTTCACTTTAGGTTCACGATTATTCACAGAAACCGAATTTTTACCAGGACTCCAAATCCCCAAATACGGTTCTATTGCCTCGCGTCACGTATCTCTTTCTATTATACAGGCATGCCGCTAGGTACATCTCGCTCTCTCAGCTGTCACCGTCTCTCTTACGTAGTATAATACCTTTATGAAACACCCTGTATAAGTGGACCAAACTCTTTCAATGTTGTTGTAGGCTGACAACCAAGCAAATGTTGCGCCTCGGAACACCAGTGTGTCTCTTTCTAACGTGTTGCCAACACCCTAGTTAGAAAGGGACATACAAGTGTTCTGGGAATCTTACTGGTCTCTTTGCCAGCACTACTACAGTGCTGCAAGGGCGGATCCAGGATTTCATATTGGGGGGGCACTCAGCCGACTCAGGCCACGTATTAAGATAAAAAAAATCAAGTTAGAGACACAGACCCGACGCTTGTATACATAGCAATAATTTTTTCTTAGGGAGACCAAGTCCAGGTTGAATGGTTGCAATAAAACGTATAATATAGAGCGAGCGAAGCGAGCTCGAGATTTTTTTTCTTTTTCAACATTCTCAAGTCGATGCAATATATTTTTTTCCAACTTGATTTTATTGCAATATCCATAATGACTGTGATAACTGTAATACGATCTTAAACCAAGAGCGAGCGAAGCGAGCTCGAGATTTCACTGAAATATAATGAGATGACTGCAATAAGATCTAAAACCAAGAGCGAGCGAAGCGAGCTAGAGATTTCACTGCAATATAATGAGAGGACTGCAATACGATCTAAAAACAAGAGCGAGCGAAGCGAACTCGACATTTCACTGGAATATAATGAGATGACTGCAATACGATCTAAAACCAAGAGCGAGCGAAACGATCTTGAGATTTCACTGCAATATAAATAAATAACGCTCACAGTCACATACATTGTAATGATCCCAAGAAAGCACTATTTATAGGCTGTTTATTATGGAAACCATACAACAACGGCACAAACATATAAACATCCATGACCGAACCGGGATTCGAACCCAGGACCCTGGTTTGGCAGTCCGGCGTGGTAACCATTACACCAACCGGGTCGTCAATATAATATAATAAGATAATACAATCTAAAACCAAGAGCGAGCGAAGCGAGCTCGAGATTTCACTGCAATATAGTGAGATGACTGCAAAACGATCTCAAACCAAGAGCGAGCGAAGCAAGCTCGAGATTTCATCACTGCAATATAGAGAGATGACTGTAATAAGATCTAAAACCAAGAGCGAGCGAAGCGAGCTCGAAATTTCATTGCAATATGATGAGATGACTGCAAAACGATCTTAAACCAAGAGCGAGCGAAGCAATTAATCCCGTCCGAGACTTAATTTTTCAATCTTTAATTTGATTCGAAATAGCACAACATGGCTGTAACATGTTTAAAATCAATAATATTTGAAACGAGCGAAGCAAGCTCGAAATTTCATCACTGCAATATAAAGAGATGACTGCAATAAGATCTAAAACCAAGAGCGAGCTAAGCGAGCTCGAGATTTCACCGCAATATAATGAGATAACTGCAATAAGATCTAAAATCAATAGCGAGCGGAGCGAGCTCGAGATTTCACTGCAATATACTTCATCTTGACTGTAATCTGTACGTGTACCTAGACAATAAAATAAATAGATATAATGAGATGACTGAAATGCAATCTGAAATCAGGAGCGAGCGAAGCGAGCACGGGATTTTTTTTGCAAAATTCTCAAGTCGATGTAATATTATTTTTCCATCTTGATTTTGGCGTCCCCCCTAAACCTGCAACCTGGGGGGCCCCGGCACAGATATTACAATACAAGTAGCCCCGTTTGCTGTTAAATCTTTAGGATTATATTATGTGTATTAATCCTAAAGATTTCTGACCACAGCCTTGTTTCAATTATTGTACCTACACAGGTACAATAATTAAAACAGGAGCATAGAGCGAGCGAAGCGAGCTCGACTTTTCTCCGCTTTACGAATTGGGTATAGACAGAGCTCAATCAATCTATGCCCTAGTGCCGTCATTACTCAGCCTCAAAATTCAATGCAATCCGCAGAGGTGCGTGGGGGGGGGGGGGGCCATGGCCCCCTGCCCCCCCCCCCCCCCCCTGGATCCGCCCTTGCAGTGCTGGCACAATCTTGTTACTGTATAACATTTTTGATTGTTCGTTATCGAAAGCCTAAGTCGAAAGCATAAACTGACAAAATATGCATTCTGATAGGTTTAGACGATGACAATTTAAACACTTTTGGCACTACAATTTTAAGGCATGCCGTAAAATTGTCGTGCCAAAAGTGTTTATACGGTGCTTTTTTCAGGCGCCGCAGAATTGGCGCCGCGAAATTGTCATCGTCTAAACTAGTGGAGTTCCTGAAGGTTTTTACTTCGGAACCCGTCAAAACTATTCAGATTTCGATTTAAAAAAAAATTTAATGAAGGTAATTTAAAATACTACAACCTTTGCAGTTTAAAAATTGACGTTTTTTTTTTCGTATAGAAATCTTTGAACCAGTGTAACTTTGAAACTATACAACATAACGGAAATCTGATAAACCACAGACAAAGATATTAGTTTCTGGATCGTGTTAAAAAAATCATTTTTATTTGGTTAATATTCAAAATAGAATCAAACTTTGTTTGTATGGAGCGCGCTCATCAAGGTTTATTCGTCAGCCAATCTCATTTAAATTTGCCTCAATGTAAAGAGAATGTCCTGTCCTTACATAAATTCGCAAGTTGTGAGGCATTTTTTTTCTTAAAATTTGTATTTTTTGGGTTACAACTTTTTACTTGACTGAGAGCGTCAATTTTCAAACTATAAAGGATGTAGTATTTTAGATTACAGACGTTTTAAAAAAATCATGAAAATCGGAGTAGTTTTGACCGGTTCCGAAACAATAGAACTTTTTAAGTACTCGGTTAAACCTACCTACCTACCATTCAACAGAAGCTGAGAAAATCGCTGTCAAAGACCCGGGCAAAGTTACCTTGACCTTCGTCCAACATTGCTCACCCTTAATATCTCGGAAACTATAATAGTACCAGAAGTGCGATTTTTGAAAATCATACGAGCGACTTTTCAGTAGAAAATGTCAAAATTACTATGGAGATTATGCATCTTTCTACTGCCAAACCGCTCGTATGATTTTCAAAAATCGCACTTCAGATCCCATCGTAAAATCATGCACCTATTCCTTAGGCGAACGAAATGTGATTCTAAAGTTTACACAGGGGTTCATACAATGCCACCGGGTTGCCTAACAAAATCTTTCCGCAAGTACGCGACAGGTCAGGTTATCCTGTTTGGACTTTGAACTGTTAGAAGTTGAACGCTGCGAATCGTGCGAAAGGGTGCGGTATGTTGTTGTTGTTTCGTCTCACAGCACGCTGCGCCCGCGCCGGCAGCCGCGTCTATGCAGGCCAGTGTTGCCAATGCAAATTTTTAGGCAGCCGTGTACATTAGGTAAAAAAGCCGTGTTTATAGGGAAGAAGACCAACGGTGGGCCGTGTCACTGCTTAAAAAAGGAAACACTTTTCAATATTAGCCAAAGGGTGCTGTTTTAAGGTTTTTAACGTTAATTAAACGTTTGCAAATTTTATCTATTTGTGTGGAAAACAATTTCATCTCATCTGTTTTTTGCTCACAGAGCAAGAAAGAGGAAGAAAACATACCGTAGACAACTTAAACAATGTTGGCATTCGGATTTGGATACAGTACACAGTCGAACCATACACTTATTTATAACAGTCTAATACTCTAAAAGTGTTTTTTTAATAAATAAATTAGTCAATTACCGTAGAATTGGCGAAAAGCCGTAGAATCTGCTACGGCCACAGGGTTGCAGCCGTAGGCCGTGGATTTTGTAATTTTTTGGCCTGAAAGCCGTAGAACACGGTAATTGCCGTAGCATTGGCAACACTGATGCAGGCTCTCTACCGCACTATTTTGTGTTTTGTACGTAGTGTAGTTATGGGTATATAGGGTGCGTAGCCTGATGGGTCGCCGTGTGTACCTTTACCATGATGATTTATGGTACCATATTTAACAAAATATGCACCCATCTGTTAGGACAGCAAATGAGGTGCCATCGGAAGGAGACCGATCCAAAAATCTGGAAAAACTAGGGTTGCCACCTCTCAGTCTGCCGCAACTCTAGGATTGCCAGGTTCAAAGATGTCATTTTTAACGAGAAATGCACCTATAAAGTAGGGACTTAATTTCTACACCAAATTAAAGCTATCGTCTTCCTCTAAAACCAAGAATCAAATAGTAATAATCCTTGGTCCTAGGTCTTCCTCGACACGGTGGACCAGGGCTGCCAGCACCTTTACCAGCAATTGCACATATCTGATAGGAAAGATTTAAAGAAATAAATGGGGTGCCATTGGACGGATACCGATCTAAAGAACTGGAAAAACTAGGGTTGTTACCTCTCAGTCCGCTGCAACTGTTCAAAAAAAACATTTTTCAGCGAAAGTGCACCTGCAAATTAAGGATTAATTTCTACACCAAATCGAAGCCATCGTCTTCTACCACACCACACTCTCGCCAGACCTGATCCACCATAGAAACTCTCGTTTTCTAATAATATGTACTATTGGCTATGTGCATGACACTAGCGCCACACTAGCGCGGCGGAGCGCATGAACTATGTCGGCCAGCCGTGAATTATCTACACTATTATAGTACAAAGGACTCTGTGTTTGTTCGAGGATACTGCCAACACTACTGGACCGATTTTGATAAAACTTTTTATATTTAAAAGCTTATTATTAGACTTAAAAACTAGCTTATATTTTATCCCGGTACGATGACAGGAGCGGATGCGGACGAAGCCACGGGCAAAATCTAAATTGTATCGGAATTCTTATACAAACTTTTACCTCCGTTTTAACACCTTAATACAACAATTCTTTTTTAAGTGGGCATCTAAATGCCAATAGAAACTTCCATGCCAATTTTTAAGTTTGTAGTATTGACAGGTTTGGAGATTTCGAGTTTAGTTAGTGTGTGGTTTTGCATAGATTCCAGCATATTTTCACTGCTTGGCCCGCAACAGATCAAATTTCTGCCACCCCGTGCGCTGCGATCGACTTGACAGTTCCCAACACCCACTTCGCACATAGCCAATAGGGCATACACTGAAATGCGTACCATACCTTCTACCAAGGAATATAATACTCCCTAGCCTTCTACGCTCGTCATATCGAACATTAAAATCGCAATTTCAAATATTATCGAAAAAAAAAATCGCAAACTAACGTCTAGTTCTGATTTTTTAATATGTTGTTAGCAAGTTGTTAGGACCACTACCAGTAGCGTATAACCAAGTATGCAGCTTCGAAAGACCAGTGCTAACTTTACAGCACTCGAAAAACCATCCCGTTTTTTGGTTTTTTGCTTACATCTCGAAGTCTATTAGTCGTATCGAAAAGTTTTGTTGTGTACAACTTAAACCTGACAAAAGAATATTGGCAGATTTGGACCCAGCCATTTTTTACGAAAACTAAAAGCCATCCAGGACGGCGGCGGGCGGTCATAATTATTATAAACAGAAAAACTTAAGGCATTTTTAAAAAAAACTTCTACATCTCCAGAAGTCCGGTTTTAAAAGTAGAAATTACTAGTAAAATAGACAAATCGTCTAAAAAGCATTTGCAAAACGCAACCACGACAGCTATTTTCATCTTAATTATCACTGAGGTATTTTTGGTCGTTACGGAACGTATTTGGCTTGGTTGAACTGATAGTGTGTGTGATTTCGTTTTCTTCAATAATCATAATATGGTACGGTTATCGTGAATTTTCATTAAAATTAACACAATGAATGCGTAGAAGATTGAGTGGACTATCTCATAAGAAATATTATGAGTTTCATGCACTTGATACAAAAGGTATCATAAGATAAGGAGAAATACCTTTCCCCCAACTTCTACAGATTAGAAACAAAATTAACAAAAAAGTAAATTGATTGTAACCTGTAGAAGTTGGGGGAAAGGTATTTCTCCTTATGATACCTATTGTATCAAGTGTGTGAAACTCATAATCTTCCTTATAAGATAGTCCACTTCTACGCATTAATTCTGTTTATTTTAATGAAAATTCACGATAACCGTACAATATTATGATCAAAGATTTTTTTTGGTCTATACGAATCTTTGATTATGATAATGGAAGAAAACGAAATCACACACACTATCAGCACTGGTAGCATGCAGACCCGCGATAGCCGTGATATACGGCTTTATCACGTCTTTTATCTCGTTCGTTCACGCGCAAAAGAACGAGATAAAAGACGTGATAAAGCCGTATCACGGCTATCGCGGGTGTGCATGCTACCAGTGCAGTTCAACCAAGCTTCGCGTAGTGTATATTTTCTTTGACCAAGCCAAATGCGTTCCGAAACAACCAAAAAATACCTCAGTGATAATATTAGATGAAAATAGCTGTCGTGGTTGCGTTTTCCTACTGCTTTTTGGATGATTTGTCTATTTTACTAGTAATTTCTACTTTTGAATCCGGACTTCTAGAGATGTGGAAGTTTTTTTAAGAAATACCTTAATTTTTTCTGTTTATAAGAATTATGACCGCCGTCCTGAATAGCTTTTAGTTTTCGTAAAAATGTCTGGGTCCAAATCTGCCATCTTATTTGTATGGCGACCCTCATGAAAGTTGGAGATAAAAACAAAATGATTTCATATTCTTAATCAGCGACTCCTAAAACCCCCGGATACAAATTTTCAGTCGGTTCAGTGAACTTTTAAAAACTGTGTTGCCATTTGAAATTTCCATGGCAGCCATCTTGGATATTGCAATTATGGATTTTTTCATTACCAACCAAATCTGAACAGGGTCCTCTATGACATTTGTTTGAGGTTCATAACCCTATCCGTCATAGTTTCCGCGGGCCGTTGACCTCATCCATCGGGAGTCGAACTTTTGAGGAAGTCAAAGTTTTCCCTATACCTATAACCAAGGCATCCATGTGATGATCCCCAAGTGTCATTCTTGTACAGTAAGGGAAACCTGCACTGGTAGCATGCCAACCCGCGATAGCCGTGATACGGCTTTATCACGTCTTTTATCTCGTTCGTTCGCGCGCAAAAGAACGAGATAAAAGACGTGATAAAACCGTATCACGGATATCGCGGGTTAGCATGCTACCAGTGCTGGAGATCAAATTGGAGGTTGATCCCCACCACTTTCCATAGAGATAGTAGATAAATACCCGGAACAACTCGAGAAAGTGAACAATTATTGTTCACTTTCTCGGCCTGTAGCCCTCAAAGTCCTATGACAAAAATGCATATAACTTGTTTTGTAGGAAATTTTATCTGGTTTAATTTGTTCTTACAAAACTTTTCGATACGACTAATAGACTTCGAGATGTAAGCAAAAAACCAAAAAACGGGATAGTTTTTCGAGTGCTGCAAAATTAGACTAATGCTGCAAAGTTAGCACAGGTCTTACGAAGCTGCAAACTTGGATATACGCTACTGGTAGTGGTCCTAACAACATATTAAAAAATCAGAACTAGACCTTAGTTTGCGAATTTAGCTATTTTTTGTGTAAGATATGACTGGGGTATTCCTACTTTAGGTTAAATTAATTCTGAAGACGGATACCTATAGTTTACACTATGCCTATAGGCTATTGGTAAAGGTAGACCATTTCATACGTATTTATTAACACTCTTGTACAGCAAACAATGTTGATTTTTAGTAATGAAGAAAGTTAGTGATGAAGAAAATAATAGGAATATTTGAATGTTGTGATGTGAACGGTGTGAGCCTATGGTGTGATGTGAGCGGGATATCTAGCGTTCCGAATGAGCGTTTTTCTTTTCTTTTTTAATTTTAGTTCCTAAAAAACCAGTGTTGCCACCTTAGTTTTAGTAATATATAGGGCTAATAAAAAGGGCTAGATCTACTAGATAATACATAGGGCTGTTGAAGAAAATAAAAAGGGCTAGATCGGGCTCTTTGACTACTTATTCGGGCTAGATGGAGCACAAATTACCAAGAAAACACTTGCTGTAAAAAAAGGCTAAAAAACACCTTTACTAATGATTTCAATTATGTATTTATTGAATCACAATTATATTTTTCAAAATTAAACAGAATTTGAAGAAAAATTTTACCAATTTAATAGGTTCAAAAATTAAAAATATTAAGTATCTATTTATTTAACAAACTAAACCCAGATCGGCGCGGCGTAGAGATGCGCTATGGTGCCATAATCGAACAAATTATGACACAAATCGCCAAAGTTCGATGTTATTGCGATGTTAGCATGGTGCAAATTTCAGATTTTGGTGCAATATTTTTAAGAAAATGAAAAGCCTGAAAAGGGCTAGATTGCCCTTTCCGGGCTAAATCATTAAACAACGAGTTCACCTACAGTAAAAAGTGCTAGATCTAGCCCCAAAAGGGCTAAGGTGGCTACACTGTAAAAAACTCGACAGATGACCATAGAAATATTAATTTACTACGTAAAACCATATCTATGCAGATGACATGATTATCGCTCCATAGAGACGTAGGCCTGATCCTGTCAAAATCATGTCAAGACTGTGCCTGACTTTTTTTTAAAGGCCAAGGGATCGAGCCCATACAACAATGTCAGACATAAAAAGTTTCATATTATCGATTAAAATGATTCGTAAATAATAAAATATTAAATCAAAAGATGATTTGGCATCTTTTTGATCATCTTCTCCCTCTTTATTATTTTAAAGAAACACATTTTGAAATTTTTACTTTTATTAGCACAGACCGTAACGCCATCTATCGATCCACTAGAAAACCAAAAGAAAAACGCTCATTGGTAAGACGCTATCAGCGCTGTAAACGCGATAACGCAAATGGAACGTTTTAGCGCTGTAATATAATCGCTCGCAGCGCTGTTATTATGTCTCGGAACGCACTATTATCTGTCTGTCACAGTGTGACCACTTTAGTAGATTTCTACTTTTTTGGTAGATTTTGGGCAAAGAGAACGATAATTTAGTAGTGGGAATTTGTTTAGTAGATTTTGGTAGAAATTCGGTATTCGAAAATTTTACCAAAATTTCAAGGATTCAGGCAGAAAATTCAAAGCTAACCACAAATAGCTGAGAAAACGATTGTAGGGGGCTTTCCGGAACTTCTAGTAAAGCTTTAGTGGCATACAGCAAAATTGATCTTGTCGCCTAATGTTGTTTTTTACAAAAGAGGGTTTATAAGATGCAGAAAACTGTACCAAGATTAAATTTGCATAGGGATAACCAATTAATAATTATTTGGAAATTGAAGCATCCATGTTACAAAGTGATGAAAACCGATATTAAATATACAAAAATGAGAAAATTGCTTAAGCAATGATGAGCGTTTAGATAAAAATTATAATATTTTGATCAAAAACGTGTTTTTAACCATTTGGAATGACATAAATATTAGTTGGTAGAATTTGTAACAGGTCTTGGTAGATTTAGGTAGATTTCAGCAGTAATTTTAGTAGATTCTCTGAAAAAAAGTGGTCATGCTGGTCTGTCACTGTCTGTCATCATTGTCATTCTGATTCTGATGATTCTGATATTTGATTAGGATCAAGTCACAGACTAAGTAGAGATGCTAGATCAAGTTCATCAAGTACTCGTTGATTAGGATTTGTTTGACGGAAGAACTTGGGATCTTGGGATGAACGATGTTTGTAGTGGGAGCCTATTGTAAGTGTATCGTTTAAAATATCATATTCAGCTTGATAGTACTTCGCGTCAGTGGGTTCGTTACGTTATTCGATCATTACTGAGACGGCTTTCTACAGAGTCCCTAATGTTGTGATCCTCGTGCAAAATGAATAGTGTAAACCTCCCTGAAGATTGCGCCAAGCAGTGGGAAATTCTGCTCCTCCTGTTGTCTTCTGAAGAGAAGAAGATAGACAGGACAAATGACAGTGAGATTGATACCATGAACTACTTCTGTAACAACGAAGGAGTGAGGTATGTTTATGTTTCGTTTCTCCCACGAGTTGTCTCCTGTGCTGTGCTGTGCTGTGAACCAATCTACAGTTTTTATTATTTTACATGTTGTATTCTTGCTAAGAGCAAGGATCTCCTTTATTTTAGAATAAAGGAGATCCTTGCTCTTAGTATTTTTAGGGTTCCGTACCCACAGGGTTAAAACGGGACCCTATTACTAAGCCTATGTTGTCCGTCCGTCCGTCTGTCTGTCCGTCCATCTGTCCTACCTATTTAGGGCTGTAACTTTTGAACCGTAATAGCTAGATAGTTGAAATTTTCTCAGATTATGCTTTATTACGGCGGATTTGTTAACAAATAATAAAAATGTCAAAACATACAACATACATACAAGCGTCAAACTTAATGTGATTATAGAGCAAGCTCTACAGAATAACAACAAATACTAAAAACCGGCCAAGTGTGAGTCGGTCTTGCGCTAAAGGTCCCGGACAAAATAAGTTTTTTTTCTAAGTTAATAATTTTGTGTTCTGTGGTGGTGTGGTATGGAACCCTCGGTGCGTGAGTAGCCCGACTCGCACTTGACCGCTTTTATTGTCATATACAGGGTGGGCCTTAACTGTGTTTGCGGTTTGTTTCGTCTGTATTTTAAAAACCCGTTACCGTACGCGGGCGCGGGGTGTGTCGTTAGACACGCTAATTCGTGGAATTTTTTGTCGCCATAGCGCCGTTCACAGGAACGCATTCGATTTTACCAATGTAATGCTGGATCGTTTCGACAATTTTTCAACATAATTTTCAGTGACGAGGCAAAATTTTCATGTCCATGTCCATATGAACAAACAAAATTGCCGGTTTTGGTCTGGAACGAATCCCCAACAAAAGCACCAACGTCCTCTTCATAGCCCCAAAGTCATTGTGTGGGCTGCAATATCAGCTAGGGGAATTATTGGGCCCAATACTTCTTCGAAAATAAAAGAGGAGTTGCTGTGACGGTAAGAGCTGAGAATTATTGTCAGATGCTGCAAGATTTCTTAGTTCCAGCTCTAAGAGAATTTCAAGGCCACAATTCCAGGACCTGGTTTCAGCAGGATGGAGCCACCTGCCACACTGCCAGAGTATCGATAGATCAGTTAAGAGAGATGTTCCCTGGGAAACTCATCTCAAGAAGAAGAGACATTCAGTGGCCCCCACGGAGTCCAGATCTTACTCCCAATGATTATTTTTTGTAGTTTTTGTGTATACTTAAAATTAAGAGTACGAAGATAATCCGACAACAACAGAGCAGCTAAAACAAAAAATTGTGCGGGAAATTAACGCCGTTCCGAGAGCAACGTGTCGAAGTGAGTTTGAAAATTCACGAGCCAGACTCGAAGAATGTCAACAAGCTGGTGGAAGTCACTTAGACAACAAAATTGTAAAAAAGTCGATGACATCACAATTTCCATTTCTTCTAGTGTACTTATAAAAATATAAATTGAATATTTCTTTATTCAGTGATTATTTTTTTATTAAATATTCAAACTGGGCATACAGTTAAGGCCCACCCTGTATTTCAATTAGAAAACAGCCTGGATTTAGATACAATATAGTCAGGAAACCTTTCTTTTTATTTATTTACCGAAATGTTTGTGTAATTTCTTTTCATTGATGAATATTTTTCCAACTAATGGTAAAAGTTTAGTATCCTGCGGCACAAATTTTGTTGGGAAATGAGGAGAGAATATGATCCCCTTAGCCCTACCTAAGGGGTCAAAAAAAAATTAAAGGAGTATTTGGCTTTCATACAAAAAGTTTGTTGTGACCCACATTTAGGGGGAGGAGGTAAGGGGCTCCGTTTGGAGCATAGCCTTCTTATCTATATTGTGCACTCCGCTTAAATTGTGCTACACCTGGCTCTCCCCATCCCCTCTAAAAAACGGGGGGTTCCCTTCTTTGGTGGGTGGGATCACCCCCAGCCCATCCCCCCCTTAAATTTGTGCCGCAGGATACTAAACCCGACCCTTACGATACCCTTTGATTTAATCTATAAAATATATGTGAAATTAAAAATGAAACCTTCAAACAACCTTTGTTACAATTACTTCTTAATTAAATGCTTTTCCAGAAAAATTTTAGTCCAATGGTTACATCAAATGCAAGCCAGCTATGCTAAGAAAACCTCCGAAGACGACACGGCACGTAAATGTGACGAAGTGTCTTTGCTCTGGAGACAGAGAGGGAATGATAAGTTCAGAGCTAACATCGTAGAGGAGAGCTACAAGTGTTATTCTATGAGTGTCGTCTACGCACACCAGGACGGACCCATGTACCCTCTTGCTTTAGCGAACAGGTCCGCTGCTTTACTACGCATGAAGAGATTCAAGGTACATAATATTTCTAAGTAATCTGTATTTTTTTTTACCTTGGTTCATAATTTTGACTCGCTTCTGGCAATTTATCCTGGCTCAGAAAGTTGTCACTGCATAATCATCTTAACTTCATAGTGTGTTTCATAATTTAATTTGCTCGTCCAGAAGTCATCTCAAGACTTTCAAAGGATTTATGAGAAACAGTGGACTAACTAAGAGCTAAACCACACGATGCGGCGTCGTCGTTGAGTCGTTCTGCATACAAAAATCAGTGGTATGCCACACGGTACGTTGCGGAGGCGCCGCACGGGCTCGCCACCTGCCTGACAAGGCGGGGAGAAATAATAACAACACAAAAGATTCCATTAGGGCGAAGTATTGCTGGCTTGCCAGCCCCTATAATAAGATAAGAAGAGTTAAAAGAAATGTTATGCAGGAGCACTCGAAGAAAACATTTGAGACGCGCTACACTACCCTTGTGGCATCCTCCATGGCAAAATCATGTCGTTCGGTCGCAACTAATATTAAGAGTCGATACTACTTCAGCTCAGTGTTGCCACTTTACCTCTGGATCAAGTAGCTAAACCGTACCCAAAAAGTGGCTAGATACTGGAAATTTCACAGTCGCTAAAGTGGCTAAAATTGGCTGAACAAAGTAAAGTTAAAAAAGTAAATAAAAATGCTAAGACGCAGTTTATTTGGATCCATAATATTGATTTACAATCATCTATTCTATAAAATTATGCTCTTTTATAATTTTTTGAATAATAATATGGAATTTTGAGTAAATTATTGTAACCCATTCTATTACTATCTTGATGTTTTACAATGCTCATCGTAGAAAATAGCCTTTCGACTTCTACGTTTAGGTAATCGAAACTCAAAAACAATAAAAAACCCTCTAAGAACCCGTTAAAATGGTTAATTTTAGCTCAATAAATTGGTATTTATTAGTAAATAAATAAACAAAAAAAGTTGCTAGAATAAGTGGCTAAAATATTTAGCCACCAAAAATTTTTTTTGTAGCTGACAAGTTCGAAAATGTTGCTAAATCTAGCTAAGAAATGGCTAAAGTGGCAACACTGCTTCAGCTAAAATTCAAATTTCACCCCCACTTCCCCACGCCCCGCTCCGGTTCTCTATCCCGCTCGCACACAAGTCATCGCTGTCATAGATGTCAAGTAGCATATTTACGTCTTGCTTCACAATATTTATCGAAATGTTTATCTTTGGGGTAAACTACACTATATGGTCATCGGTCCGACAGGCACCAAGTCATAAAATTGTGGGCGTCCAAGCAGAAAGGGTCCAGTGGTCGGCATTTAGTTTCCGAGATATAAGCAGTTTTGTAAAGTTGGGTAAAAAATTGCATTTCGGGATTTTAATTGATTATTAATTAATGTTCAATTCTCTACAAGTTCATATAGTAAATTTTTTTTTACAAAATAAAATGTAGCCTATGGTAATCAGGGATAGTGTAGCTTTCTATCAGTGAAAGAATTTTACGAATCGGTTTGGTACTTCCAGAGATTACCTACATCCAAAAAACCCTCTTGAGCCCAGCTTTTCTGCACCCACAGGCATAGGGCAGTTAGGAATTAGCCCTAACTGCCCTTATTTTGAAGTGCTGTATCTCGGTAACTATCTAAACTATTATAAAACTGTAACAGAAGTGTGTCTGTACATTGAAGATATTTACAAAAAAATGATTACGATATGATTTTTAGATGTCCCGATTCCAAATCACCAATTTTTGGATTTTTTGTCTGTCTGTTTGTTTGTTTGTTTGTTTGTTTGTTTGTTTGTTTGTTTGTTCGTTTGTTTGTTTGTTTGTTTGGGTGTTTGTTTGTTCGAGTATCACGCAAAAACTACTGAACCGATTTTGATGAAACTTTTTTTGTTTGATAGCTTATCAATCTTATCATCTGAATTAAAATCTGGTATATAATTTATGCGGACGAAGTCGCGGGTAAAAGCTCGTACAGTATAAAAAGATGATTCAAAAATCAAACTGTAGCGCATTTAGTGCTCTTAATTCATCTAAAACATAATTTGACTCTAAAACCTAAGCTTTAGATTTTAAATAATGAAAACTGAAAAATCTTCGAAATTTTCGTTCTTTTATGGACATGGCAGAGCCCGCGGCAGCACCTCAAGGTCGAAAACTTGGATTTTTAATAAGGACCTATACCCGTATAACACGTGGATACCGGACCTTTTGCAAGGTAAAATGTTTACATTTACTAGGCTATGACTGGAGTAGTGATTCCATTCTCTTTGGACTGGAGCGGGGTGACGGGAGGCAGGGCGGTTCCGTGAAAAATGGATTCAATTTTCATGAATTCGGAAAATGTTGTTTAACGGAGAAAATAATGGTTATTTTCAAAATCGAAAACACATGGGATCTACATTATAGTTAGTTCAATTAGTATACGAAGATTCATGCTCTAATTTAAAGTAGTTTTTGAATATTTACGGTTTATTATACGATTTGGAGGTAACTTTGTGATCGTTTTCTATCGAGAAAATTATATGGAATCGTGTTTTCACCACACATAGGACCTAGCATTGGTCCTCAACTTCAACATATATTTAGTCTAAGACATATATGCATTACAAAGTGTATGATGTAGTACTTTTAAAATAACAAAGGATTAAGCTAAGCGATTTGAAGTATCATCGACTCTTAAAGTATTTTTATTTTATATACAGGTGTCCTAAAACTCAACGTCAAGCCGAAAACTTTTAAAAGATTTTATAAAAGAAGTATCAAGTGTAATACCATCTTGAAAACTCGAATGAATTGCGCCATAAATTTTTTATACAGTTTCTAATCCGTCAAAGAAAAAAATGTTACCACAGAAATCTGACAACAGATGTTTTCTTTCTGTGTGTTTTCTTGTTTATGTGTTTTCTTTCAAATTAAAATTAAAACACACTATGGACATGCATGCATGCTATCGAAATATGTTACCATAATTCTTTTTTCACACCACACGTTATTGTAACATAATGTAACATAATTTCCTACAAATACAACATAATGTAACATAATTTCCTACAGGAATGTCTCACTGATATATTTCTGGCGCTCGAGAGCGGGTACCCGTCAGAACAGCGTCACAAGCTGCTCCTCCGACGGGCCGACTGCCACATCGAGCTCAATGACAGGAACTGTGCCCGTGCTGCCCTTCAGGACGCCATCCAGCATGCTAACGCATTGAGTCTGTCCGCTACACATGCTTGTTAGTATGACAACTAATATCCTGTATTGTATTGTAAGAATGTCTTGTCACATCCAAAGCATCACGGAGTATTTTCAACCTACCTCTACTTAGATTTTATGAATACAACTATATTGATAGCAGTTATCATCATCAGCCTATTTACATCCCACTGCAGGGCACAGGCCTACCCTTATGTACCCGGGTGTATTTAGGGTGGGTGATATTAGTCCACCACGCGTGCCCAATGTGGATTGGTAGACTTCACATATGCATCAGAATTTCTTCTTCAGCATATTATGCAGGTTTCCTAATTATGTTTTCCTTTACTGTTTGAGAGCCGTCGGTAATACATACTTGAGGTACAAAAACTCATTAGTACATGGCATGTCGTCCATGCGTCCATACCTCTCTGCATCGCACAATCGATGTTCCTTTGCAGCAATCCATCCATTTGATAGCATTATCCGGGACCATTACTTAAAAATCATGCCCGATACTGAATCACAGGACTCACGTGACTGCTTCTATTGCAACCTAAACATATTATTGTACCTAATAGTAGGTAACTATAGTGTGCAACATTACAAATAGCATGTATTATAATTCTTAACTGTTAACAGCGGAGTTCGATAGACACATAAAATTATTGGAGAAGAAGCTAGAAGTGCAGGTAGAAGCGGTAACACCGGAACAAGAGGTGGTGCTCCCTGGCTGCTATATGGGGGACAACACAGAGTTCAGCGCTGCTTCCAATGCCATCGAACTTAGGTGAGCTTATAATTATTTAAGACGAGGTTTTGAACCGCGACTTCGTCCGTGTGGATTACCCCTTTAGGGGTCGATTTTCGAAAAATCCTTTCTTAGTGCACTCCTAAATCCTCTCTAGAATATATATTCCAAATTTAATGTTTCTATCTCCAGTGGTTTAGGCTGTGCGTTGTCTGGCAGTCAGTCACTGAACGCAAGGATTATTTCATAGTATTGGAAGTAAAAGATCGGGACAGTATAAGTTGGTCTTTAATAATTAGGGGGAGTAAACTCCATACACGTTTTTTTTTTCAACCTTTTTTATTTGAAATACATACAAGGGTCAAACTTCGTGTGATTATAGTGCATACTTCAAAGTAAAACAAAAAATTATTAAAATCGGCCAAGTGTGTGTCGGGCTCGCGCTAAATTGTATGACAAAACATTTTATTACATTTGACCGACTTAGGGTGCGAGCTGTGCGAGCCTTACTCCATGGTGCGAGCTGTGTAGCTGTGTTTTTTTAACCAATCAGGAGCTCGGGCGAGGCGCGGCCGATCTCGCCCGAGCTCCTGATTGGACAGGCAGCCTTATGCTGTCCAGATTTTTTACCTCCCATACAATGAAATGATCTGTACTTACATAAAACTGAGTCGATCAGCATAAAAAAAAGTTATAATATTTTTTCTTATTTTTGGACAACTCACGCTTAACCAAAAATTTATTATGCCAAACGAAACGATATTCTCCTTCAGCGTTTGTGAGCTGTCGGTATTACGTACATAAGCTTAAGAATAATTAATGAAGAAGTGTAAACTTCCGGTGCCAGATCGCTTCAAGGTCAAGATACTTCTTCCGATAATATACATAAAGTGGGGTTTGCAAGGGTAACTAAAGCCGCGCGATTTTTGCCGCGCGGCGAAAATCGTTTGTCTAAATGGCAATTCGGCTAGATCGCAAGTGACTAAAGCCGCAAGTGCCAAAGTTGGGTAGCATCCGACTTTGGCCGCGCGGTGACCGGCCGCATGCGGCTGGAGACTAAAATCGACCGTGAAAATGCTCAGTCGCAGGCGATCGCTTGCTCCAACTGCTGTGTCTCCGCTCAATGCCAGTACGCAGCGCGACTGTGTCGATCGACATATTGATGCAAAATGAACTAGTCACCCGCGATTTTTATCGACTCGTGTAAATGGTGTGGCGATTCGGCTCGGATAGGCGATGCGACTACTGACTTGCCACACGGCGAAAATCGAGCCGTGTAAACCCCGCATAACACACCTCTCCGTAACGTGCCACCGACTCTCTATATACTAGTACTTATAGAGTAAATATTGCAGACGAAGCGACACGGCCGGCAGGTACGTGGTGACGAAGGAGGCGACGCACCGCGGCGACGTGCTGTTCTCCGAGGAGCCGTACGCCTGGGTGACGCTGCCTTCGGACGAGGCCGTCTGCGAGGCCTGCTGCCGGCCCAGGGTCAACTGCGTGCCGTGAGTATAAACGATCAGTATTGTGAAAGGAGATCCGCTAGAAAAACAGTCCCCAAAAGCTCAAATAAACAACAATAGCACATTACTGCAGCGGCCAACAACAGAGGCTCGCCTCGGTCCACATTTACACGTTCGTCCATCAATGCTTAGTTGTGGCCAAGGCTTGTATAGTACTTTTCTCAAATAATGCGCGGAAATTAAAACAAGAAATTTTCTCAAATAATTCGCGGAAATTAAAACTCTTCAAAATGAATGACGAACAACGAACAACAATTTGTTATTTTTTCAACAAACAGCTTTCTATTTGCAAGCCAGTTCGAAATTTAAATAAAACCTTTGATGAGTTACCTCCTTGGTCGCCGAGTTTCGGAGTAAAAGATCGTTCCATTTTTAAATTACACGACAGATATGGATTTTCATACAACTTTTGCCAGCAAAACAACATTATTGGCTGTGTACCATTTATTTTCTCACTTGTATGTGTTAATTTTAGTAGCTGTAGTTGTCGGAAATAAATTACAAAAAAAAAAAAAAAGGATCAGAAAATTGAAGTGGTAGCGGGCGAATATAACTCTTAGAATTAATTGATAGCTGATTGTAAATATAGGTTTGTCAGTTCAGGGTGTTATTCACTCTTAATTAATGGTTAATTATTGATAATGATAATGATGATGCGTCATGGACGTGTTCGACTACAGCGACTGATAATGGCTGTTGACTTTGAGAGCATAGTGGATGTGCTACAAGCTCAGTCTCGCTTCAGTCGACTGATTGTCTGACGTGACCATCAGACTGCAGTCTGATTGTCACGTCAGACTGTCGAACATTATTAAAATATTTAAAAATCTTTCGGTCTGAGGGGCTTCAGTCCATTAGTCAGTGGGTTAGACGATCAGTTCGACATCAGTTTAACCAGGCTGATGCGTGACACCCGTCTTAGATGGCTGATGTAGCCTATCTTGGCATCAAAAGTGCGTACGCACAGGTTACATGCTAGTTTCCATACTGGGTAGCCGCACGCACATCATGGGTTTACAGGAGATATAAGAGATACATAAGATAAACTAGCCTATCATCATCATCTTATTTAAAACCTACGTTCTTGTCGGTGGAGTGTTCGCCAATCCTGTATCTTCTCCGCTCGTACGTTGAGTTCTTGATATGACACGACATCTACGTTTTCCATGTATTCCTTTACGTCTCTTCCCCTCTATTACACACTAGCCTATGGGATACCTAAAATACACGGGTCTATCTACACAAGACACAAGTCTACAGGACACATAAGATACACAAGTCTAAATGATACATAGGATACACTAGTCTACAAGATCACTGGTTTTTGTTAACAGTTGCGCGCAGTGTTCCCGCACAGTATACTGCGGGGAGCAGTGTCGCTCGCAGGCCCAGCACTCGTTCCACCGCTGGGAATGCGTGGGCGCACAGAGCAAGCTCTTCCCCACTATAGGCATCGCACACTTGGCTCTAAGGTATGTTTAGAATTATACGGCGAATTGTGTGAATTATAAGACTAAAAAATACCGTACAGGGCGCCCTCATCACACAATTCTTAATCAAGAAAACCTAAAATAATAATGTCCAACACCAACTTACTACAAAAGCCTACAAGCTATCTTTATACTATACTTTTAAACGATTTTTAGGTTTTTTTAGGTATAATCGGTTCAATTAAACAAACGAATTTTATGATAGGTTCAGACCATCAAACTAAACAACTTTTACTATGGGACGAAATATTAAATCGCGAAAAAAAAAACGCTTGTATCGAAAACGTCAATGGCGACTCGATCCGAAATCGAATGTATGGATGGGCTGTTTTTTTTCGCGAACTCAATGTTGGTCCCATAGTGAAAGTAGTACAGTTTGATGGTCTGTAGCTCCCCCAAAAGTATGTAACGCATTTAAGTTTACACCTTGTATACCATTTTTTAAGCCTAATCATAAGCTCTAAACACAAAAAGATTAATAACATTCAGTCCAGTAGTTTTTTCGTAATACTCAAAACAAACAAGACTTACAATTTGTAATAGCGTAGATTGTATATCTACACTAATATTATAAAGAGGAAAGATTTGTACCTATTTTTGTATGTTTGTAATGAATAGGCTCAAAAAGTACTGGGCCGATTTAAAAAATTCTTTCACCATTAGAATGCTGCATTCACCCTGAGTAACATAGGCTATATTTATTGCTAGAAAAGATTAGACGTCCACCCGTGCGAAGCCGGGACGGGCCGCTAGTATTGTATAATAATATTTATATACAGTAACATGTCGCCAAAAAGAGGTTTTTAAAATTCAGCGTTCTCTAGACGTGAACAAGGCTAGCGACCCGACGGAATTCCAGCCATTGTCCTACGCACCTGTGCTCCAGAGTTGTCTCCTGTTTTAACGCGCCTGTATCGCCTCTCACTTAAGACTGCGGTAGTCCCAAAGTCATGGAAGCTTGCCAACGTGCAACCCGTGCCCAAAAAAGGCAGTCGTGCCGACCCTGTCAACTATAGACCAATATCAGTCACTTCCATACTCTGCAAGACTATGGAACATGTACTTAACAATCGGCTCCTGGCATACCTTGAACATAACGATGTCCTCAGTGACCGTCAGTATGGGTTCCGCCCAGGACGGTCCATCTTCTTGTGTATGCCACTCGTCTGTGGAGCGAGGCTATCGAGAGATACGGGGAGGCACTTGCCGTGTCTCTTGACATTTCCAAAGCCTTTGACAGGGTCTGGCATGCAAGCCTTATAAGCAAGCTTCCATCATATGGAATTCCGATTGACCTATGCAACTGGATAGCTGACTTCTTGAGTGAACGATGCATACGAGTAGTCATTGATGGATACTCATCGGATCAAATGGCTATTAATGCCGGTTTTCCTCAGGGGTCAGTTCTGTCAGCTACTTTATTTCTGCTGCATATAAACGACATGCTTGTGCCCGGAACCTTTGGGTATGCTGACGACAGCACTGTTGCTGACAGATATCTGTCCGGTGCAGGGGTCAAATTGGACGTTACTCAGTCTTGTCGAGAGGCCATGGTGCAGCGAATAAACTTGGCCCTTGAATCTGTGTCCGACTGGGGTGACGCTAATCGGGTCAGTTTCAACGCTAACAAAACACAGGCGTGCCTTTTCTCCGCAAAACGGAGCCCCTTCGCTTTGACTCCGACTTTCCGAAATGTGTCCATACCGATAGCTGATCGCCTGGAGCCCTAGACAATTTAATAGTATGGACGCGTAACGCGTGTCATTCCCCTATTAAAATTTTCTGCCACTTTTTGCGGGGGGCGAGGTAACATGAAATCCGCAACTTTGGATATTATTCCCATAACTTTAGATTCTAATTTTGAATGTTAAATTTCATGAAAAGTAGTCTCGTGTGAACCCCAAACGTTCTAAGTTCAAAATTATTGTTTCGCAATTATAGGCTGTCTCCTTTAGTGATAAGGTATAAAATTGAGTGTAAATGCACAGGATCAATTAGTCTCATACCGTGGCAGAGGGGAAATGCTACCGCAAGGCCAGTCCTTACTATTAAATTGTCTAAGCCTGGAGCTCCTTGGCATTAACATATCGTTCGATTTGAATTTCGGGCGGTATATTGAGTCCATGGCGAAAACCGCAGCGAAAAAACTGGGCGTTCGAAGGTCAGACGGTACTACACACCGGGACAGCTTCTACAACTTTATCAAGCACAAGTCCGATCGTGTATGGAGTAATGCTGCCATCTCTGGGACGGGTCTGCCCAATATCAGTTGGCCGCGTTGGTTTCAATCGACAGTTTCAACCTCGGTGGCGAAGCTACAAAGTCTTGAGCATCGTCGCAAGGTGGCCTGTCTGTCTGTTTTTTATAGGATACATTTCGGAGACTGCGATGGAATTACACGATCTAATACCACCGTCTCCCTTTCATCTGCGGGGGACGAGACGCAGGCTGGGTTTCCACCCTTATGTCGTTGACCTACCAGCAATTCGCACGAAGAAGTTTGCTTCTTCTTTTATAATGCACACGGCATAGCACACGGCTAAGGAGTGGAACGCACTGCCTGCGGACCTGTTCCCTGAGCAATACAACCTGGGCCTCTTCAAGGCAAGAGTGAATAGGCATCTTTCTAGGTAAACATGCTACATCTTCGGCCTCATCATCACTCAACATCAGGTGAGATTGCGGTCAAATGTTTACCTACCAAACATAAAAAAAAAATTAAAAAAATGTTTTTCATTTCAATTTCCGTCGTCGTGCAGAGTGCTTCTCATAGCAGCCGCCGAGGGGTTCCCGGCGGTGCCACCCACCTCCGCCCCCGCCGCGCCGGCGCCCCACTCCGCCGCCGACCTCTTCCGGAGCTACTCGCATGTCGACGACATACTTATATACAGCACGGACACTTCACCCTTCTACAGGATGTTCAACCTCGTCACTAACTTCGATAAGATGAATAATACTGATTATATACAGTACGCTCTGGTAAGTGGTGTGTACACAGGCTGTTACAGATTAAAATAGTTGCAAAGAAAAGATTCCGACAAATAATCTGCTGTTGTATACAAAACTGCAATACAGTAGGTATTGTAAAACACATTGTACAGTAGGTTGTGCCTCAAACGTGTAGAACAGCAATTTCAAATATTCTTTCATTGTAAAGTTGTTCAGTTTGACAAGATGCAAAAGAATAAGTTTTATTCTCCTTTAAAGCCTATGGTAGGACGAAACACCTTAGAGGCATCCTTTTATTTTCCATGTTTCTAAATTTATACAATTTACCGAAACCAAAGACATAAGTACCTTAGTATTCTTGGATAATCTAGTGAAATCATCAATTGAATACACGATTGAAATTACTTCACTCGATATAAAATCGTCACAAAGATGACGTATTTTATTGTATTTTTAAACATTTTTCTCGTGTCAGTAAAACTTAAAATAATTTCACCATTAGTTTATCTAGTGAAATTATAAAAAAAACAACGGGTTGCACTCCGGGAGTGCCAGCAGAAGTGAAAACTTGAACATATAAAAGTACTATCATTTATGTGGTAAAATCATAGACATAAACTCTAGCGATAGACAAGCACGTTCAAACAAACAAGTTGTTCCAAAACTCTTTGGGAACATTAGTGCCATCTAGTTTACATAAAACAGAAACTACTATAATTTGGTCAAAGAGCATCACCGGCAAAGACAGATGCGACAGTTCATATTTATGTTGGGTATTTATACCTACTATCTAGGCATCCTCTACTACTTACGTGCAGAATTAGATAATTACTCATAACTTTTGATTGTGTGAACTGTGAACAGATTACTACGAAACAAACATTAAGATAATCAGTTAAAAAAGATACACAAAATTAAATTAAATAATACTATGCGAATGAAAAGAAAACTAGTAAGGAGACCACAGAGATGTAAATCTCGTTGCTAACCGCAACCCGGCACAGTGGATCCGTTCTGAAAAAAGACGGACTTAGGACCTAAAGTCGGAATTTCTCTTCTCCTTGACCGATAGTAGAGTAGTAATAGTAGTAGTAGTTCCCTTTTCTTTAATTACAAAAATGAAATCAGAAAAGTAAAAAAAAAAAGTACCTGTCATCTTGATTATTTCTGCCTAAAAATGACATTAAAATGTTTAATTTAGCAGCAGGTACACGAAAATATACAAAAAGTTTGGCAAAAACGTGCACTCTTTGCAAAATATGCGAAAAAAAAAAATGAAATTTTTGACACTTAATTTCTCGCTTCGCTGCAAGTGACTGCACTATTTTTTTTTTAGGGTCCAGTATTATTTGGTCTTTCATAAAACGTAAGCCAATCCCGTCCCGAATTGAACCAAGTCAAGAAATAAAATAAAAGGTGTTCTTCTCCATACAAAAAAAATGTATAATTTTTTTCTCATAAACCATGCATCCCATAGATTTTACTGAAAGAATAAAAGTTACTAGGATAGTTATTATCTCTTCTTTAAAAAAAAAATCAGCACGAAATTCCGACTTCAGGTCCTAAGTCCGTCTTTTTTCAGAACAGATCCACTGTGCCCGGTCGCGATCAATGAGAATTTAAAACGCTAAGTCGCGATGATGACTTTAGCTGTCAATAAATCTTTTTCATCTCGAGGTAAAAGGTATATCAAATAATTGTTTTCGCATTAATTTTTTTACCATGAACAAGTATAACAATATAATCTCAAGTATGAACGATCTTAGCGTCATTTTCAATTTCAATCCTCGTCTGGCCTCGCCTTAAGTTCATTATATTGTGACGTAGTGATTAGGTATATTCTCTTTGATATTGTGCATGTATTGTGCCTATTTTGTGCCCTCTGATTTAAGTCTCTTGATTCATCTATGATCATTAATACCCGTCTCTTTTCCTTAAATGTCGCTTTTTGGGTGCCGAAACGAGACAAAAAGTAATGGACTTACCCAATCTTGAGGAAATTAATAGACTTACCTATTTTCTAAAATTTAAATTAATAATTACATATCCTTATAATTTTACATACTTACCTTATATTCGAATAAAAGTATCCCGTAAAACAACTTTCAGGCGGTTTTTATAGTGATAACAAATTTAAATACATTAATATAAAATTAAAATGATTATTGAAAAAAATGACAGATTGGTATTCAGATTGGTTTGTCATTCCCATTAGCATAGAGTAAACTAACATCAATGCGGTTTGTACACCGCATTGCAGAGTAACATGCAGTTCCTACTGAACACCGTATCTAGTACTGGTACAGTACATTTATATTGTTGGGTAAAATACAAATACACTTACAATTTATTGCGCTATCGTACACAAACATGACAATTTATGCCGCTTAAACGAAACAGCAGGAAATTTTCGCCGCGCGGTAGAAAGAGAGGGGGCTTAAACGAAATAGCAGAAACAGGCATACATTTTCGCCGCGTGGTAGAAAGAGAGGGGGATATGTCTAACCAATTTTCGATCAGGTGACGTGACGTCACGGTCCTGAAGCGAGTTTTTTACCCATACTAAAAAGTGCACAACTCCGCTAATAGTATAAGAGATAAGTGTACTTTTTCTCCATTCATAACTCCAGTCGGTTTAGGAGTTACTGATGATTAACGGTCTGTAAAAAATTAACGATCAGCTGCACGGCTGATCGTATGTTATTGTTGTAGTATGCACTGTAGCTATGTGAACAGTACAAAAACTGTCAAGTTCTGTCAGTCGGTTTAGGAGATACAGCCAGTCAAAGTTCCGACCTTTGAACGGCTGTATCTCCTAAACCGACTGATCAACCATGTCAGTTTTTGTACTGTTCACATAGCTACAGTGCATACTACAACAATAACATAATATGATCAGTCTTGCAGCTGATCGTTAATTTTATACAGACCATTAATCATCAGTAACTCCTAAACCGACTGGACTTATCCATCCCCATCACAGAGAAGCTCTACACCCCATAAACACTGAATCAGCCCTGCTACTGATGGTTGCAAAAAGTACACTTATCTCTCGGAATATAAAGAAGTTTTCACTTCAAAAATAAATAAAAAGTACTTTTGTGAACTCTTTTTAATCGAAAATGGCACGCGCACGCACTTTTCGGAGGGCTGGGCAACCGCGTTTCTCATAGAAAATATTCGTCAGAACCTATGGCCCCTTAAGCTGCTTGCAAACTAAAAAAAATATTAAACTGGCCACTTAACTAAGAAATAAAAGAACATAGCAAAAAATAAACGAACGAAACCATGTTTATTTTCAGACGGCAACTTTGCTAACTCTCTACCTAGAAACATTTACGGCTTTTTTCGAGTACCTGCCGTCTAGGATTCCTTACGCGATGTGCGGCGCGCAGCTGCGCCTGTTCGCCGCGGCGGTCATATTGCGCAGCCTGGGCCAGCTCGTGTGCAACGGCCACGCGGCTCTCAGTCTCTCCACAGTCGAGGAGGATGATGGAAGGAATGGTAAGACACTCGGGTCCTGTTTCAACACTTTCTTGATAGCATATCTGACAGGTCATTTGACAAATATTTCATACGAAATATGTCAAATGGTCTGTCAGATAAGCTGACAAGAACTTATCCAGAAATGGTGAGAGAGGCCCTAAGTTCCTTTATTTACAGTTCTTAATACATTACGTCGTGTTTTTTTGTGTTTATTTTATTATATTTTTTACGGATGGTAGACATAATTTTTTTAAGTCAATTTTATTGCAGTCAGGATAGGTTTATTGGTAAATTATTGGATCTTTCATTCACGGTTTCAAAGTTGCTTCAATATTAAAATTTATTTAGTTTAACCATTCTAAACATTGGCACAGCCCGGACACTGCATACAAAAATTTGAAATTGACAAGATGACGTCAGCACATGCGAAACCAAAGAAATTGAACCTTAAGGCGGTTGCAGAGGGGTCAATTTTATACAAAACTTTGACGCACAATACGCGTAGACGGTATTAATATAATTAACTTTCTATATATAGAAAATAGTTTAGAAAATCTAGTTGTCGCGTATCAAATAACATTTGCAATTTATAATATACCTAATTACGAAGATAGAAAGCTTTGAAATTTTTCATACAAAATTTTTAAAGCTTTATATCTTCGTAATTATATTATAAATTGCAAATGTTATTTAATACGCGACATCTAGATTTTCTAAACTATTTTTCCTCATATAAAATATTACTTTTACTAATTCCGTCTACGCGTATTGTGCGTCAAACGTTTGTATGGACTGAAACCACCTTAAGTCTTCTTCGTAGGAAACGAGTAACCAGTGCGCAGTGACCAGAGGGCGATAGAGGTAAAAAGTTGGTGGGAGGAAGGGAGTGTCCGTACTGTAACTATTGATATATACTCTTTCTTATACTGTGACATTGGTTTGATATGCAAAATAACCGTGATGCGTATGTAATTTGTTGGTAAAGGTCGTACGCTGACAGAGCGGGAGGTGCGGCGAGCTACGGCCATCTACCCGTCGGCCGCCATGATGAACCATTCCTGCGACCCCAACATCATAAACACGTGAGTACCGTACACTACCGCGGGCTGGGATTGTCTGATCAGACCATCGGAACGTATTCATTCGGTACAAGTCAGATGCTTATGTAAATTTTTTGTGAACTAAGTCGTTTCAGAGCTAATAGAGTCAACGCTGGAATCAAACTGATTTGGAGGAAGGACCTGGACATGTATTTTGAGATCAAATCAAATGTATACAGTGCGCTCCTTAACAATAAACAATAAGTTTTCATAAGTATACAATGGGGAACTTGCACCAAAATTATAATGAGATATTATCTTAATAATTCAATAGTAATAGTTGTGAATAGAACATTACTGAAAGATTTATTCTGAAGTTTTAATTTTTTACGAAATATTTCAATTATAAGTTACATGGAACGGAACGTAATTTAAAACACCAGTCAGCGCAAAGTGACGTCATTCCTTAAGCCAGGTTGTCAACACAGGTTGTCAATTAGTAGTTAGTTAGAAGAGTACAGTAACATAATATGTTGGTGTACTCTTCTAATTTGTAATGAGCTTCACGCGTTATGAATAATTACGTCACGTCATGGCTGTGGACGTTTTGGCGCGGAATTTGAAAAGTCAATTTTTGATTTGCAATAAATGAATGATTTGTGCATATTTTACCATTTTTGTTTTTGGTATATTTAAGTAAGCCTTGAATCTTTATGATAACCTTAAAATATAAAACTGTGCAAGTTCCCCATTTAGTGTAGGGGCCAGGACAAGAAAAAAAAAATCTCGTATGTAAGTTCTGTATATACCTACAACAGGTATGGCTGTGTTCGGGGTACTCTCTGGATCACGAAACTGCTTGTTGTATAATTCAAAAGTGGTGGAGGGGGTAGCAGTGACGTCATAAAGATGGCCGCCGACGGTTTTAGTTTTTCTTCAATTGTAGCGCACCTATGTGGTCAATCTGGTTGTGCGAAGTGTCATTTGAAAGCTTATTAAATTTACTTTAATCATTTCATAGACACCTAAAGTGAAAAAAATTTATTTACCGAAATATTTTGAATTTAATGCATTTTTTGCTACCTACCAGCAATCATTCCACCAGTTTTCTCGGAAACGGATAACTATATTGTGATTATAGCTATTACATAAAACATACAGAATTTTATAAGCTATCTTATAACTTGAATTGTATAAAAATACAACTTCAAACGACTGAGCTGTGTCAAATTTACTGGTGCACTGTAACTATGAGTCCAAGAATGCGTCGGTCTGCGGCGGGGCGGAAGGACTGCAAATAAAATTATTACTTATAGATTATTATATAATTAGGGTTTCCATTGTAATATGGCTTAGAAAAATATACAATTTTATATTATTTACTTGCACATGCGTTTACATAAACTATAGAATTAGATGTACGGGGATGTAAACTTAAATGCGTAATATATTTAAGGGGGTTCTTTAGACCATAAAACTGAACAACTTTTACAATGGGATCAACTTAGAAATGACGAGAAAAATAATCCGCAGTTTCATACATTTTGGTCGAGAAGGGATTGACATATTCTATGGAACATCCCATTTTATTTCACTATTTCTTTGTTGGCTCCAAGGTGATAGTGGTTCAGCTTTATGGTCTGAATTGAAGTAGAAGTTCCCCATTTGATGTATGTAATGTAAAGTATTTAATTTCACACTGTGTCACAGAATAGGTTTCTTTATAGTTCTTCATAACAAGGATGAAGCTGCCTTGGAAAAGTGAATAAAAAAATGAGAAATCCAAAACAAATTAACAGGTTTATAAATATTTATTGTTATAAAAAAACAATTGTTAGTTGCAAGAAGGTTGCAAGCATGCGAAGTAGGTAGAGTGATTCATCAACATCACCAAAATTATACTGATTTAAGCATAGGTCTCCCCGATATGGCATTTTTCATCTCGCACTGCAGCAGCCTGTTCTTTTAACAAAATAAATGGTTGTCGTTGTTATCGGTGACAACTTTTCGTTTTCCAATGTCCAACCATGGTTTGTAGGTGGTCGACATCTGCAGTGGCCCAAATGCATATTTGGTAATTTGCTCTTTTTATAAGTATGTTGTTTAAGAGCTTCTTCTGACGGTGGAAGATTATCCATGTTACCAATATTTAAAAAAATCTGCTCTAAGATTGTCCATATTGTCAACCGTGTACAATTTGGGTTTCTTATGACAGTAAAGAGCCATAGTAAACTTCTCGCCCTTTTGCTGTAGATCTTCTGTTAGGTCAACTACCGATCCAAAACTTTCCAGAAGCTCGCAATTTTCTTTAAAGACTTTCCACGTGCCATTCTTTGAAAAACCTAACAATGAGCTTGTGTTGTCGCATCCTGTAAGAGCGTGGTACACCAATAAATCCTGCTAGTAAATCAAATTGCAATGAATTTATTTCACAATACGTGATATACAAATCTTGAGGGAGATATAAGTAGAATTATGTTAAACAGCAGAGACACTGACGTTTTACTGTTGCTCATTCATTTCTTCGACAATTTACCAGCAAACGTCTGGATTCAATGTGGAATGAGCGCGAGTAAACCAAAATACGTTTCAGTCCATAAAATTGTTCAAGCTGTCGGACCAGAACGACACTGTTTATTGGCGTACCACGCTCTTACATGATGCGACAACAACAGCACATTGTTAGGTTTTTCAAAGAAAAGCACGTGGAAAGTCTTCACAGAAAATTACGATCTTCTGGAATGATTTGGATCGGTGGTTGACCTTACAGAAGATCTAGGTAAAAAGGCGAGAAATTTATTATGACGCTTTACTGTCATAAGAAACCTAAATTGTACACGGTTGACAATATGGACAATCTTAGAGCAGATTTTTTTTAAATAGGTATTTGTAACGTGGATAATCCATATAAAAAGAGCAAATCGCCAAATATACGTTTGGGCCACTGCAGATGTGGCAATTCAAAATGTACCACCACCTACAAACCATGGTTGGACATTGGAAAACGAAAAGTTGTCACCGATCACAACGTTAACCATGTTTTTCGTTAAAAGATTTATAATTAAAATCTTACCAATGCAAAACAGGCTACCGCAGTGCGAGATGCGGCTGTGTCAATAAAAATCAAAAATGCATCCCATTCGGGGAGAAGGTATGTTAAACCAGTATAATTTTGGTGATGTTGATGAATCACTATACCTAGTTTTACTTTGCATGCTTGCAACCTTCTTGCATCTAACAACTGTTTTTTTTTCTAACAATAAATATTTATAAACCTGTTGAATTGTTTTGGATTTCTCATTTTTTTATTCACTTTTCCAAGCACCTTCATCCTTGTTATGAAGAACTATAAAGGAACCTATTCTGTGACAGAGTGTGAAATTAAATACTTTACATTACATACATCAAATGGGGAACTTCTACTTCAATTCAGACCATAAAGCTGAACCACTATCACCTTGGAGCCAACAAAGAAATAGTGAAATAAAATGGGATGTTCCATAGAATATGTCAATCCCTTCTCGACCAAAATGTATGAAACTGCGGATTATTTTTCTCGTCATTTCTATGTTGACCCCATTGTAAAAGTTGTTCAGTTTTATGGTCTAAAGTACCCCCTTAAATATATTACGCATTTAAGTTTACACCCCCGTACATCTAATTCTATAGTTTATGTAAACGCATGTGCAAGTAAATAATATAAAATTGTATATTTTTCTAAGCCATATTACAATGGAAACCCTAATTATATATTAATCTATAAGTAATAATTTTATTTGCAGTCCTTCCGCCCCGCCGCAGACCGACGCATTCTTGGACTCATAGTTACAGTGCACCTAAGATGTTTTTATATGTAGATGCGTTGTCCTTGCTCCAAAATGGCAACAAAAAAGCAAGGTAATTGCCCGGCTTTTACATAGTTACCCGCCGTATAGTGTACGGGCTACACGTCACTTTATCGCGCCATTTTAAAGTGCAGTGATGTTAGCGTATGACGCGTCTATTTGTATAACGTCATTGCAGTGCACCAGTAAATTTGACACAGCTCAGTCGTTTGAAGTTGTATTTTTATACAATTCAAGTTATAAGATAGCTTATAAAATTCTGTATGTTTTATGTAATAGCTATAATCACAATATAGTTATCCGTTTCCGAGAAAACTGGAGGAATGATTGCTGGTAGGTAGCAAAAAATGCATTAAATTCAAAATATTTCAGTAAATACAAATTTTCCACTTTAGGTGTCTATGAAATGATTAAAGTAAATTTAATAAGCTTTCAAATGACACCTCGCACAACCAGATTGACCTCATAGGTGCGCTACAATTGAAGAAAAACTAAAACCATCGGCGGCCATCTTTATGACGTCACTGCTACCCCCTCCACCACTTTTGAATTATACAACAAGCAGTTTCGTGATCCTGAAAGTACCCCGAACACAGCCATACCTGTTGTAGGTATATACAGAACTTACATACGAGATTTGGTTTAGAGACGACTTTTTTGCGGGTGGCCGATAGTCTAATTAAAACAAAGTGAATGAGTGTGTGGGTTTGTGTGTATTTGTTTTCATAGTCGTCCAGAAGTTCACAAAGTTCGTTGTGAGCGTTAGGCTATCTGGACCAAGCCGGCGATTCAATTTTTAGCTATGCACGATTTAGTAAATATCTAGTACTATGTGGTACTTACCATCTAATATTTAGTTGCTCGCTACAAACGGAGAAAAATAGAAAAACAGTGGTCCAGTCATCCTGGCGGTCAGGTTGTCTGGGCCATTTTTTTACCTAGTCCTCCTACCTTTTTTATTTTTACACGATGATTTAGTACCTAATAAGTACAGGCACATATATTTTTTCCAGATTCCTTAGAAGCACCAAAAAAAGAAGCATCTGAAAATCAACGTCATGAGAGATAATTATTTAACTTTAAACAACACTAAGTATTAATACGTCTTAGGTACTAAAGATCTTACCTTCAGATATTTAGTACCTCGCTGTAATCCGAGAAAAAGAATAAAAAAAGTGGTCCAGTCATCCTGATGATCAGGTTATCTGGACCATTTCTTTTGACAATGTTCTAGACTTCCTACCTTAGTCCAATAGTGAAAGTTGTTCAGTTTGATGGTCGAAACAACCCCCTTAAAAGTTTTAAAGTTTATTTTCAGTTTTGTAACACCTTGTATAAGGTTATATCAAATTAGTTGCCGAAAATGAACCAGGGCATTTGTTGATGATATGTCTATAATTAGTATTGATGATTATAAAAATTATTATTCTTCAATCAAATATTACTAACTCACACGCACACACTGTATCGTAGGTACAGTCGGCCGCAATAAGTTGTATACACTTTTGTTCTACGTCGTAGTACTAAAGTGTATATAACTTACTAGAGGACCGCGGCGAACTTCGTGCCGCCTTTGAATCTTCCCGACACACACTTGGCCGTTTTTTTAGCCTATGTTCTTACGGATAATGTAGCATTCTAATGGTGAAAGAATTATTCAGATCGTTCCAGTAGTTTCGGAGTCTATTCATTACATACAAACAATCAAACAAACAAAAAATCAAATCTTTCCTCTTCTAGATATAGATTGCGGCCGACTGTACGTAAGGAAGGTTGCCGACGCCGCCACCGGCGTCGCCCCAGTCGTTTCGTGCGTATGTGTTTGTAATGGTTGTTATTACAAATAATAAATATTATCAACGATATTGTACTTAGTAACAGATACCAAATGCGTTTGTTTACTTTCACCAACTGATTAGAATTAAAAGAAAGGCTAGATCACTGTTTTTTATAATTTTTCTCGGATTACAGTGAGGTACTAAATATCTGAATTCAAGCACGATTTAGTACCTAATACGTATTCATCATCATCATCATCATCATCTCAGCCGATGGACGTCCACTGCTGGACATAGGCCTCCCCCAAGGATCGCCATAGCGACCGGTCCTGCGCTGCCCTCATCCAACGTTTTCCCGCCGCCTATACGTATACGTAATACGTATTAAAACGTAGTATTGCTTAAAGTTCAAATATATGCTACCATTTTTTTGGTGCTTCTAATGAATCTGGAAAAAATATATAGGGTCTTTCTTAATATGCTGATACATTTTTAAAGGAGGTGATCAGACCGTCAAACTGAACAACTTTCTCTATGGCACCAAGTGGCACCAACAGCGAAATAGCGAAAAAAAAAAAATCTGCTCGTCCATACAAAACTGCAAACCTAATCGAGCCAAATGTATGGGATAGCTGACTTTTTTCACGTTTTCGATGTTGGTCCCATAGAGAAAGGTGTTCAGTTTGATGGTTTGATCATCCTCTTAAAAAAGTGTCAGTATATTAAGAAGGACCCTGTATGTAGCGGTACAGATTAGGTACTAAATTGTCATGGAAAAATAAAAAAGGTAGGAAAATTAGAACTTGGTCAAACGAAATGTTCCAGACAACGTGACCATCAGTATGACTGGACCACTGTTTTTCTATTTTTCTCCGTTTGTAGCGAGGTACTAAATATTTGATGATAAGGACCAAATAGTACTAAATAGGTACTAAATCATAGTTTAAAAATCGAATCGCAGGCTTGGTCCAGACAACCTGACGCTGACACTCTGTTGTATATCCGGGGATGTAGAAAACGCGGAAAGAGACTCCCAAACTTAGATTGAGTCTCGATAATTTGTGTGACAAAATCCAAGTAATCTAAACTATTATAAAACTGTAACAGAAGTGTACATTGAAGATATTTACAAAAAAAGATTACGATATGGTTTCTAGATGTCCCTGATTCCAAATCACCAATTTTTGAATTTTTTGTGTCTGTTTGTTTGTTTATTTGTTTGTTTGTTTGGGTGTTTGTTTGTTCGAGTATCACGCAAAAACTATTGAACCGATTATGATGTTTTTTTTTTGTTTGATAGCTTATCATCTGACTTAAAATCTGGTATATAATTTATGCGGACGAAGTCGCGGGTAAAAGCTCGTAATTATAATATAAGTGTTGTTATCGGCAGGTTCCACAATAGGCGGCTGATAATCCGCTGCTCGCGCGAGCTGGCCGCCGGGCGCGAGGTAGTCAACTGCTACGGGCCGCACAAGGCGCGCGAGCCCACGGCCCAGCGCCGCGCCCAGCTGCGCGCCCAGTACATGTTCAACTGCGCCTGCGACGCCTGCACCGACAACGAGAGGAGGGACTTCGTGGTGAGTGACTAGCCTGACGTCTAACAATACCTAATCAACATTCATGTAACTGTTAATTAAAGCTATGCTATTCAATAATGTAGTAAAGCGTATGCGTGTGTGTGTGTATGTGTGTGTGTGGGTGTGTGTGTGTGTGTGTATGTGTAGTTTTCAATTGAATTTAATATATTATTATATTATAACACTTTATTGTCTGCCTGCTGTGCCGAGAGTCGCGGGTTCGAATCCCGTATTTGACAAATATTTGTATGATGAATATGAATATTTGTACACGAGTCATGGATGTTTGTATCTATATATGTATTCTATATCGTTGTCTAGTCATCGTAATACAAGTCCAGGCTAGATTCTGGTACTTTAAATGTGACTAGATAATTTGTGTGACATTGTCCAAGATATTTATTTTATTTTTATTTATTGTACACACAAACAGATTGATACAGACAGTAGAAAAGACATGTACAAAGGGCGAGCTTATCTCTTAAGAGATTTCTTCCAGCAGACCCGCAACAGTGAAAAGTATTAAAAGAGAGGCAGACATAATGTGTACATACAATTAGTAAATAAAATAATATTGAGCAAAAACGGAACAAAAACAAAAATGATAATAAAAGAATTAACTTATATTTTTTATAATAAATAGATTTCTTTTTATTTCTCACAAATGAGAACCTTTTATGTTCTGCCGTGTCCGTGTTCGAGAGAGACAGAGAAACTTTTCGTTAGAGCCGACGCACACCTGGCGAAGGCGATAATGGTTCGGCAGAGAAAAATGATCAACGCTGCGCTTCGCCAGGTGTGTGCCGGCCCATATGCGTGCAGTGAGAAAAAAGCATTGCGTACCTGTGTGGTTCTCATACATAAACAGCCATAATGTGTTAGTATATCTAAAAAAAATATATTTTAGTTTAGTACACATAACAAATGGAAGCTACTTTCTCATCAATCTTTAGGGTTCCGTACCCAAAGGGTGAAAACGGGACCCTATTACTAAGCCTACGTTGTCCGTCCGTCCGTCCGTCTGTCCGTCCGTTTGTCCTACCTATTTAGGGCTGTAACTTTTGAACCGTAATAGCTAAATAGTTGAAATTTTCTCAGATTATGCGTTATTACGGCGGATTTGTTAAAAAATAATAAAAATGGTTCACCCTATTGTCGCATAACTTTTTTTCGCATAATTTTGTAATGCATGATCACTATAGGCATTTATGACTAATGGCATAAACTCACTACATACATTCATAACGCATAGTCTTCTATTGCAGATCAATCGTATTGCATAGAGTTTATATTCAGAAGTATCGTATGACATAATGGGGAACACAAAAGGGTCAAAATATTACTAAAAAATACACTTAAAATCTTAGCGTAGATCATGTACATTACATTAGTTTTTATTTCACTTCAATACATGCAGTATTTCCGAAGTTATGACAACGAGAAGTTTAAGCGCTTTTTTAAAATTTCCGAGTTTACGCGCGCTCACGCTTTGACGTCACACCCCCGCTCAGCCCGCGACCGCGACACAGCGCGGCGCTCGGTCCGGTGCATTTTGTTTCGTTTGTTCATCAAAAATTCGTTTAATTTCGTTTATACCTAATAGTGTGCTTGTATTTCAAGGAAATAATACTTTTACATTAATTTTATAACCGATTACACTAAAGTAAACCGTGTGGTGTGTAGAGTGGATGAAGATTTTCAAAAAGGTCAGTCGGACAATCTGCCAAGAGTGGATAGTTTGATGGTGGCACAATATTTTATGAAGAATAAGGATTTTACGGCTGCCGAAATAGTTATAATTAATAATAATTTCTTGGACAATGTCACACAAATTATCTAGTCACATTTAAAGTACCAGAATCTAGCCTGGACTTGTATTATGATGACTGGACAACGATATAGAATACATATATACAGGGTGAAATTGATATAATTGGCATCCTTTTAAACTAAGAGTCTACCCATCAAACTGAACAACTTTCACTATGGGAGCAAACCAATCGGAGCAACTAAAAAATCTGCTGTCCCATACTAAACTGCAATGCCTACTCGACTCAAATGTACCTATGCAACAGCTGATTTTTTTTGCTTTGATCGGTTTGCTCCCATAGTAAAAGTTGTTCAGTTTGATGGGTAGACTCTTAGTTTAAAAGGATGCCAATGATATCAATTTCACCCTGTAGATACAAACATCCATGACTCGGGTACAAATATTCATATTCATCATACAAATATACCCTTACGGGATTCGAACCCGCGACCCTCGGCACAGCAGGCAGGTTCACTACCGACTGTGCTACCGGGCTGTCAAATTCGCGGAATAAAGATGAAAAGGTGTGTATGTTTTATGTAAGCATTACCTACTGTCGGGTAGGTATTTGTTCAAGCTTAAACCTTCCTTAAAGTGTGTCGTGTGTGTTTTATTTAGGACCTACATTATAGACAACGATTTAAAAAATCTAGGTAGGTATTCGCAATCGCAATCCACATCTTGCTCGTACGAGGTTGTTGTTGTTGATGATTATTTGAGTTTTATTAGTTTAAAAACATCGAAATGGTCTTCACAGCAGTGCGCTTTAGTTTTAGGCCCTATCGCATCTACTCTTTTTATGGCCGTCATCCACTTCTTTCTCATTTTTGGGTCCTCAGGCACATAAAAAAAGAGTTTATCGGGTGTTTTCACAGTTGAATTTTAAATTAAATTATTAAAAATATATTTATTACACAAAAACACGTATGGTTACATTGTGACTCGTTGGACCTCAACACGGCACTGGGCCAGTTCTAGAGATACCAACGCCTTCCCAGGATTACAGTTTGGTGAGCTACGGTTAGCATGTTTGTTACGTTACAGGTAAGTTTAGCATAATATTTTTATAAGTAAGTAAGATTAACATGGTATTTATAAGTAGGTTTAGCTTAGTAGCTAGGTATAAGTGTTCTGTGTGGGTATATTATATGTGAATATATATATATGTTTGTGTGTGTGTGTGTGTGTGGGGTGTGTGTCTGTGTGTGAGTGTGTGTGTGGGGGGTGTGTGTATGTGTGTGAGTGTGAAACACTGAGGCACAATACAATACTTTTTTTCCATTTTCACTGAAGAGAACTCCATGTTTACTGCACAGCAGCGAGCGTACGAGAGCGCGACTGACGAATGACCGGGGGTGTGACGTCATCGGCTAGTGGGCGCCCGCCCGCGTTTTTAAAAACCTTCGTCCGGAAATACGCAATTTGATCGTTAATATCTCAGCCATTTTTGAAGATATAAAAAAAGTAAAAACACAGTTTTTTTCGTAATTTTTTGAAGATTTATTTGACATGTAAAGTGAAAAACGTTTGTCAGACCCATTGCCTTTTCGCAGAGTATTGTTACGGTTTTCCCTATTTGTTGCATAACTTTTTTCGCATAATTTATAAAGGTATAAAGGACTTATGGCTAGGGATCGGATATTTTCCTGCAAAAATAACAAATGAATAAAAATAAGCAGTGTTAATTATACCAAGTGTACCCTGTGTCAAGTTAGCAGTCTAAATTAGCGCTCAAATTGTAACCCAACCAAATTAAGAAATACTGGATACGAATAAGACTAGGTACTTCGGTAGCAGGTAATCTTTTTCGTATTCACATCCACGACTTCTTAACATATGCCTAACCTAAACCTAACCTTAACCTTACCTAAACCTGACCTAAACCAACCTAAACCTAACTTAAACCTTACCTTAACCTAACCTTAAGAGGGCTATGTGATGAGGGCGCCACTGGACTAGTGGCGCCCTCATTACATTAAAAAAGATTTCTCAATAAAGAAAGCCTAAATTAAAAAGTAATCAATACGAACACTACAAAAGCCTTCAAGCTATTTTCATAGAAGACTTTTATAGGTTTTTTAAAGGTCTAAACATACAAATTAGAAAAAAAGAAAAAAACGGCCGCTTTTGTTTTTATTCACAATTCACACTATAAAAGTATTGTATAACAATGGCTTGAAGGCTTTAGTAGTGTTCGTGTTGATTACTTTTTTAAATTAAAAAAGTAATCAACACGAACACTACTAAAGCCTTCAAGCGCTTAGGCTTTCTTTATTGAGAAATCATTTTTAATGTGATGAGGGCGCCACTGGACTGCGATAGCCCTCTTAACCTAACCTAAACCTGACCTAAACCAACCTAAATCTAACCTAAACCTAACCTAAACCTAACCTTAACCTAACCTAAGCCTGACCTAAACCAACCTAACCCTAACCTAAACCTAACCTGTACCAACCTAAACCTAACCTAAACCTAACCGAAACCTAACCTAAACCAAACCTAAACCTAACCTAAACCTAACCTAAATCTAACCTAAACCTAACCTATTATTTTAAAAGCACTAGTTTGTATTTCTCAGACAGCGCAGCCCTCCTGCACCCCTCAACATGCAAACATGCAAGCAAGCAAGCAAACATGCAAGCAAGCATGCAGCAAGCAAGCATGCAAGCAGCATGCAAGCAAGCATGTTGATGCTCCGCTCGCTTCGCTCGCTCCGCTAAGCGTGATATATGTTCTAATCTAACCTAACCTACAATTTTAAAAGCACCAATTTGTTTTTCTCAGGCAGGGGGCTTCCGCCCCCCGAACACCCCACCGCGGGGGGCCCGGCCCCCCTGCACCCCCCAACATGCAAACAAGCAAGCAAACAAACATGCAAGCAAGCATGCAGCTAGCCAGCAAGCATGCAGCAAGCCAGCAAGCATGCAGCAAGCAAGCAAGCATGCAGCATGCAAGCAAGCATGCAGCATGCGAGCAAGCATGCAGCATGCAAGCAAGCATGTTGATGCTCCGCTCGCTTCGCTCGCTCCGCTAAACGTGATACATGTTCTAACCTAACCTACAATTTTAAGAGCACCCATTTGTTTTTCTCAGGCAGGGGGCTTTCGCCCCCCGCACCCCCCTCGCGGGGGGCCCAGCCCCCCTGCACCCCCCAACATGCAAACAAGCAAGCAAACATGCAAGCAAGCATGCAGCATGCAAGCAAGCATGTTGATGCTAAGCGTGATACATGTTCCAACCTACATTTTTAAAAGCACCAATTTGTTTTTCTCAGGAAGAGGGCTTCCGCCCCCCGCACACCCTTCGCGGGGGGCTCTGCCCCCTGCACCCCCCCACCATGCGAACAAGCAAGCGAGCATGCATGCATCCACAAACATGATCATTATGCTAAGTAAAATTATTCGAAACCGCCCTAATGTCACAAGATCATTATGCTAAGCAAAATTATTCGAAATAAAATTCGTATTCGTAGTATTATGTTATATTAAATTCGCATAAATTAATATTCTGCCACCTAGTTGTTATAACGAATATAGCTTTCTGCATTGTTAATATTCGTCTAAGAAAAATTATGACAAGTATGTTATGCTATACGAAAACTTTTAGTTGGCAATGTTGTTTTAAAAAATGCTGATACCCTACTATCCTGTAATTAGTCCGTAAGTTTTCCTAAAATGAATAAAATAATAAAATAAAAATAAATACACGTTTCGGACAATAAACAGTATGCCAGATAGAGGGCACCCTTAATAATGTTGTGTACTGTGGTGATGTGGTACGGAACCCTCCCTCGGTGCGCGAGTAGCCCAACTCGCACTTGACCGGTTTTATTTTCAACGATGTTAGAGTGAGCCGTTGGTTTTGTTTGCAGCTGTTGTTCACGGCGTACGCGTGTCAGTCGTGCAAGGGCCCCGTCACGTGGAGCGGTCGCAAGCCGCACTGCCAGCAGTGCCGCGCCGAGTTCCAGCTCGACAGGGCGCAGGCCGTCATCGACCGCGCCCTCGACCTGCTGGCGCAAGGTTATTACTTATCTAAACTATTATAAAACTGTAACAGAAGTGTGTCTGTACATTGAAGATATTTACAAAAAAAAGATTACGATATGGTTTTTAGATGTCCCTGATTCCAAATCAACAATTTTAGGATTTTTTGTCCGTCTGTTTGTTTGTTTGTTCGAGCATCACGCAAAAGCTACTGAACCGATTTTGATGAAACTTTTTTGTTTGATAGCTTATGATCTGACTTAAAATCTGGTATATAATTTATGCGGACGAAGTCGCGGGTAAATGCTCGTTAGGTTATAAATTAATTTTACTGTCATCTTATAGTTAAGCCATACCTTTTAGGACACTTAGCTGTTATTTCATACAAATGGGTTCATTCTTAGGCGCCGTTCTCCTATTGTCATCGCTCGCGCGATCATACTTGCGTCCAACGGAAATTATCGTGCGACCGTGCGTTTAAACATACTTAAATCTGCGGAATGTCCTGTTGAAGGTCGTGCGATCATGCGATGCGATCGAATTGTTCTATCTCTATTCAGATATAAGTATGTTTACGGTCGCACGATCATTTTCGTCGGACGCACGCATGATGGCGCGAGGGATGGCAATAGGACGGCGCCTAATACTGTGGTTTTAGGGCCTTTTTTGGGTTCTATCGCATGCATATATTATCTTTTGACACATCGAATGTAGTCAGGCATGTATGCAAAATGCGTGCTGCCAGCATGCGCGCCCTGACCGTGACTGAAAAAAGAAACATACAATGGTGTGATATTTTTTTCATATTTCGTCCACCTACTTGCAAGCGCAGTCAAGTCACTACAACACAAGTCTAGATTTGGACCATCTTTAGGTATCCAAATTGACTAATAATCCTGTGCGACAATGTCCAAGCTAGATATAACATTTTGGCAGCGGAGCGGGCGCCGAGCGTTGAGCAGAGATGCGAGCGTGCGCACGCGGCGCTGCGGCTGAAGCAGCAAGTGTGGCACCGGCACCACACCTCCCTGCGCGCCGCCGCCGACCGCCTCGCCAGGCTCTACGCCGATGTCGGTACGCTCCTCACACACACGCACGCACACACACACACGCACACACACACACACCCACCCACACTCACACACACGCACCGGCACCACATCTCCCTGCACGCCGCCGCCGACCGCCTCGCTCATTATTTCACAATGTGCCTAATAGAAAGTCGAGCGGATTGATGAGACCAACCTATTTGTCGATATTTCCAGTTAAACACTTCGCCACATCATTATATGGCTGGGAATATCGGAAAGTAGTTGCATTTCACGCCGCTAGTGGCGCTGTATCCGCGCTGTCGACTTTGTTTAAATAATATAACCTACATAAACAACATAAAAATAATGTCGGCCGTCTAACGTACCGCTGAGAGGCCAAAATTCGTGGGGCAAGGAGCGTCCATACTGTACGTATTCTTATACTGAGACAAACTGTATACTATTAGGCTATTACCTATTCTGTGACTGAGAGTCAGTTGAGATGACGCATGCGCTGCTCCGGTGTTGTGCCTGGATCCCGTGCTAGCGCGATCTGTGTGCGATAACCTTTAAACTTTTGTTACCCTGTTTTGTCCCACTGCTAGGCAAAGTTCTCCCCCAAACTCATCCTTTCTTCGTTTCTTTTAAACTTTAACATAAGTAAAAATAGTTTCTACAACGATACCCACTGCTGCAACCTTTTTTTTTTTAAATATGTTTGAGGGCAGCACTGGAAGCTAAACATTTTATAAATGAAACTTTGAAGCCAGCTTGGCGGAATACTATATACCGAAACCGAATTCCTTCATTACCGAATGAAATCTCTTGCAGCTGGGTTGCACAGGCTATAATTGCTTACGTTTTTTCATCATTACACTATTTGATATGGGTATAAATGTTTGTTCTTCGCAGGTGAATTCAGTAAAAGCGTGGAACTAATCAAACAGAACATACAAAGTCTCGAATATCAATTCGGATCTTTCAGCGTAGAGGTTCGTATTAATATTATTATATTCTATGATTTGTACTTGGGACAGGCGGCGTCAATTTTACTGAAAATTATTTGATTGCGAGCAGGTGGCCCACGAGCTGAGGAAACTTTCCGAAGTGATGCTCGAGAGAATCATCAATTCACCACAGAATCCAGATTACAGGTGTGTATTATTTTGTATGATTTCAACGTTTACTAATATTCTTTTAATTTATAACTGTTTTACTTCTGTGATTAAAAAACACTGACGTAGATATAAATAAATATCTTGGACAATGTCACACAAATTATCTAGTCAAATTTAAAGTACCAGAATCTAGCCTGGACTTGTATGATGACTAGTCAACGATGTAGAATACAATATTGTTACGAGCGACGGGTTCCGGGATTGGAGTGAAACGCTAAGTCCAATTTTACAGAGTTTATTTGGGATACACTTACAAACGGTCCACCTCGCAGAGGTTCCCCTACACGGTTCACTTCACCGGGTCCTCCTCGCAGGGATTCCCCGTGCACCACTTACTGTCACTGTTTACAGTCCACTACGTCACTACTGTGACGACACGACACGAGTCACGGCTACGACGTCACGACGTACGACACTATGACGTCACGCACTACACTGGCCCTATGACGTCACGTACTACACCGACACTATGACGTGACGCACTACACTGACACTTGTCTACTCACTGTTCCACTTAGCACTTTTCTCTTCACTAGTACTTTTCCACTTTTACTTTTCTTCCTTTTGTTTCGCACTGTTCTCTGTTAAACCAAGAACTGCCGCCAGTCCAAATTCGCCGCCTTTTTATACCCCGAAGAACCTTCCGGAATTCCCGAATTCCGACGTTCATTTCGTTATTCCTTTGTTTTCTTCCAGATATTTCTAACCCCGCCTTCTTTTCTCGAAACCGATCGAAGACACGCCTACCTTTCTGGTTCCTTTCAAATATTCGTAATTTCGCCTCCTTTCTCGAAGTTCCTAGACACGTTCACCTTTTTGTCCCTTTTTAAATATTCCTTCTCTCTCTTCCTTCCAGAACATTTCTAAAATACTAAAATCTAGAAATATTTTTGGCGCGGATCGGATTCGAACCGTCACCCCCAGCATGGGAGTCGGAACCTTACACCGTAAGACCACGGCGATTGTTAATACACCCTCCGAATTTTTGAATGCCTTCTTACGTCTAACGTTTGACAGCGTTCGTGACAATATAATAATATAGATTCATACACAGATACATAATAATTAGAAACATCTATGAATCGGGTATGACTACGAGTACCTTTAAGATAGTAACTATTAAATAATCTGTGCTTTAGGCAATGATATAATTACACATAACAGATAATATCTTGTATTTTGCGTGATGCCATCTATCTATGCTGATATAACGTTAGCTTATTTATTTTAAAGAGTATCTGGTACTCTAATTTTGGCCTTCCCGCAGTAATTCTGAAGGAAGGTGGTGGTAAGTTTGTAAGCTTTTGTAAAATTTTACCTTTATTGTGACTCAGGGACTGGTGTCTCGAGACTCACAAAATAATAAAGAAAGCGGTTCAGCTCATGGAGTTAAACTACGGGGAGTGGGAGCCGCTGGTGAAGCGGCTGCGCGAGCAGCAGGCGCTAGTGGCCTCCCTCCTCGCCGACAGCCGGACGCCCGAGTCGGCGGACTGCGTTCACCACAACCTGCACTATAACCTTAAGATATGAGCAATAACTGCGGTGCCATTTCGACGTACAGTGAGAAAAAAGTCGCTGTGATACATATAGTGTTACTGCTTAGCTGCGTTAGTCATTTTTTGCCTACGTTTGTCAGTAGAAACAATAAACTTACATATGTATCGCAGCCAAATTGTAGAATTCGCCTCATTACATTATTAACGACTAGACATTTAAAAAAAAACTGCCTTTTTGTATTACGGCGGATCAAAGTTTTGTCGGAATGTTAGTCACTTTTCACACGTTCCGGTTGCCGGGTAGCCGGCGCAGGGCTGCGTTCAGAACCTACACCCTATGTGCACCCAGAGTGCACCCCGAGCGCAACTTTTCGCACTAAACGCCGTTCAGAGCCTCGGTGAAAGACGTTCTCCCATAGAGCGAGGTGAAAAAACAACCGCACCCAAACGTCCTGAACGCAGCCCTGGGTACCCGGCGCCGAAGTGTATGGCCATGTACGTTAGCTTTCACACGGTCGTACCGGCGCAATTTACCCGGCGCCGGTTATCCGGCAACCGGAACGTGTGAAAAGGGACTAATAGGACTGATCGAACGTCTGCCGTAGTGCATCATTGCATCGCTTTCTACAATACGATTAAATTAGCGGGTCACGAATCGCTGCTTTGTCAGTTTTAGTTTACCGACAGTAGGGTACTGCCTACAATAACAACGAAGGCGTTGAATATAGAAATTGTGTCAGTGAAAAGTATAAATATCAGATACATATTGACGGTATCAAAAACGTGTCAAATACGGGTAAAACAGCTATTTTAAGGATAAATGGTAACATGATCACCTTTCAATGAAACTTGATTAAAATCCGGCTAATTGCCGATCCGCCGTAATACAAAACGGCTGTTCTTTTAAACAGCTAGCCGTTGGCTATGTGGCGAATTCTGCAATTTGGCTGCGACATACACATTTTCTTATAAAACGAAATAATATTAAAAGCAAAGACTTAAATAAAGGTAGGCCTTAAATATAGTAGTTAAGTAGTCAAATAGCTTCTCACATACATTTATCCGCACGCGGCAAAAATTTTATTTGGATTTGAACTCGGAAGTTAAACGACAGTGGATTTTATGGTATTTAGGAAACGAAATGCGTAAGGTTTAACATAATAACAAAAACTTTATTTGCAGGCTAAAAACATACAATTTAAAAAAACAGAATAGAGTAGAGAGATGAATAATTTGCACTAGTTGGTTAGTTCTATGGACGGTTACGCACTAAAGCTGTAATTATGTGTTGTTCAAAAGGATAGAACTAATAAAATAGCAGCGCAGCATACTTGTAGGTAAGTCAAAGAGTGGCGTGCGTCTATATGGATTGAACTATCTTCTATCGTATATTCTACAGCGATGAAGACATTTATCAAGAAAGCTTTAAAAAAAATTGCTTTAATTTATTCAAAAGACATTGTTCTTAAAAATATTTTAGCTCTGTGATAGGCAGCTTAGACTTGGCTATTTTTATTACAATTGTACAACTTTTATTAGGTACGAGCTTTTACCCGCGACTTCGTCCGCATACATTATATACCAGATTTTAAGTCAGATGATAAGCTATCAAACAAAAAAGTTTCATCAAAATCGGTTCAGTAGTTTTTGCGTGATACTCGAACAAACAAACACCCAAACAAACAAACAAACAGACAGACAAAAAATTCAAAAATTGGTGATTTGGAATCAGGGACAGGTAAAAACCATGTCGTAATTTTTTTTTGTAAATGTCTTCAATGTAGACACATTTCTTTTACAGTTTTATAATAGTTTAGATTTATACAAACAACAACATTGTAAACATGGCGGGGCTATTGGCTATGTGCACGACACTAGCGCCACACTACCGAGGCGTACTGACGGAACTTTTTCGGGCAGCCGTGAATTATTTACACTATTATAGTAGCGTAAAAGTCGGTGTTTGTTCGAGGATTCTGCCAAAACTACTGGACCGAATTTGATAAAACTTTTTATATTTAAAAGCTTATTATTAGTCTTAAAAGCTAGCTTATATTTTATTCCGGTACGATGACGGGAGCGGATGCGGACGAAGCCAAGGACAAAATCTAATTTGTATCGGAATTCCCATACAAACTTTTACCTCAGTTTTAACACCTTTGGGGGGTTAAAATACGACAAGCCTTTTTTAAGTGAGCCAATTTTTAGATTTTTTTTTTTTTTTTTTTTAAAGATGCCAATAGAAACTTTCATGCCAAATTTTGAGTTTGTAGTATTGATAGTTTTGGAGATTTCGTTTTAAGTTAGTGTGCTGATTTGCATAGATTCAAGCAAATCTGTCACAGCTTCGCCGTCAGTAGTACAAATTTCTGCCACGGCGTGCGCTGCATTCGACTTGACAGTTTCCAACACCCACTTCGCACATAGCCAATACAATAAAAAAAAGTAGTAAGTAAGTAGTACTAACTTCAAAGAAAGTTTTTGTAATTATTGTCTGTTTGTTTGTTTACCTACGCATCACTTAAAAACGAATAAACCAATAATGATGATGAGGTTTATATAAAAGCCTTGGATAAGTTATACAGGGTGTTTGGTGCATCGTTGGCCAAATTGAATTGGTGGATAGGAGGGGTCTTTTGCTATCTCGCCACGCACCCGAAAAAAATTCCCGCGTCATGGATTTTTTTAGGTGAATTTTTTAGGAGTTTTCTCAAAAAAGTCCGAAAGTCAGTATTTAAACTTGAATAAAAAAAAATTTGTAGGAACAACACCCAAATTTTTTTTTATTTGAATGTCCAATATTGTACGGTTCTATTGAAATTTAAATTACATTGATGCGACCTCTAGTTTTTTTTTATTCACCTTTACTTTTTTGGAAGAGGAAAAGTAAAATTTTGAACTCAACTTTGAATTACAATTAAAAAAAAAACTAAAAGCACTCGACTTCTCCAGATTTTTTAAAAACTTCTCTAGTCTATCCTCTTTCTAACAATATGCCATATGCCATGAAATCCGTCCTCTAAATTAGTTTATTTAATAATTTTGCGTGTCGGGGTGCGTTCGACCGATATTCGATACGGACTTAGGAATTGAAATAAAAAATAAAATCTTAATAATTATATTTTTATTTAAAAAAAATCATACTTGTTTTATTCAAGGTTAAATGCTGACTTTCGGAATTTTTTGAGAAAACTCCTAAAAAATTGACCTAAAAAAATCCATGACGCGCGATTTTTTTTCGGGTGCGTGGCGAGATAGCAAAAGACCCCTCCTATCCACCAATTTAATTTGGCCAACGATGCACCAAACACCCTGTATGTCATATACTTCAAATCAGCAGTAGAAAATGTCATAATTATTATGGAGTTTATGTGCGGCCACGTTATGGTTTCATCTACTTTCAATAATGGCACTCCTCTCTCTGTCTAATTCACGGGCGCCGCCGCTATTATAAAATAATTTTAAATCAAAGCTGTACTTCATGTTTAACAAGACAAACATCATGAGCAATTTTATAATTAATTATTAAGTATTATTTGTTTTTACAGTTGTAAACAACATATATTGATTGCATTCTCAAAATAGAATGACTTTGTTCAAAGCGATGCCATCCACTTTTAATTATAATTTTGCTACAGCTTTAAAAAAATATACTGTTATAGTACCTAGTAATTTTTAACATTTTATATAAATACTGTAACTTGTATATATACAGTTAGTTTGTATTCAAATAGATACCTACTTGCAATTAATATTATGATCCATGAGTGCGAGTGAGACTTCTAGCTTAAATCCATGTTCTCAGGTATTCAGTTGGGTTGAGTGTGTGGGGGTGACTCATGTATAAGCCGTAGCATTATGCGCGAGATGCTTACAGCTTTATCATGCGTTTTATCTCGTTCGTTCGCGTGCAAATAGAAAGGGAGCGAAGGCGCGATATCGCTGTATGACGCTGCCATACTACGGCTGCTGGATACTGATGTGCCGAGCCGAACTTTCTTATTATTATTAGGATTCTTTAGTACCTACTCGTTAAAAAAATTAGAATCAGAACTCGAGTCACGGACTCGAATTGATTACTCGGACTCAGCACAGAATAGGTACCACTTAATTTTAATACTTATATAGATGGGTTGTATTTCTCATAATATGGTTTTTCGACAATTTTCACCTGTCCTTGTCCTACCGGCTATAAAGAACCGAAAATTTCAATTTTACTGTTAGCCTGGGTTGGATACTATGCATCCGAATACTTTCTTTTATTAGCATACTCGAGTACCTATGCGATGCGAGTACCTACCAATAAGGTATTTGAATCAGTACTCGAGTACAAACTGACTCATCACTACACTAACTGGATTAGTTGTTGACAACATGTAGGTACTCGTATTATATGTATGTATTGATCTCAGCTCCGATTTCGTTGCCGCGAACATCTACACGCACGCTGTTGTGCAACGTTCTCAAACAAGTCTAGCGTAATCTAGCAACGTGGCGATGTTTTGCAACGTTGTCAAACTAGTTGAGCGTCATGTTATCATCATAATCTCAGCCAATGGACGTCCACACTGCTGGACATAGGCCTCCCCCAAGGATCGCAATAACGACCGGTCCTTCGCTGCCCTCATCCAACAGGTTCCCGCCGCCTTCACCAGGTCGTCTGTCCACCTTGCGCCTACCCACGCTGCGCTTTCCGGTACGCGCTCGCCACTCGAGAACACTTCGGCCCCATCGGCCATCAGTTCTGCGAGCAATGTGCCCCGCCCACTGCCACTTTAGTTTAGCAATTCTTTGGCTATGTCAGCTACTCTGGTTCTTCTGCGGATCTCTTCATTTCTGATTCGATCTCGTAGAGAAACTTCGAGCATAGCCCTCTTCATTGCCCTTTGGGTGACTTTTAGCCTTTTTATGAGGATGATTGTAACACACTCTGGTCGAATACTTTCGTTTTAAGACACTGCGTTATTTGGGACGTGAAGATGGGTACTACGTAGCTTTCTGAACGCGCTGCCCAGCGGAGTTGGACCTACGAGTACCTAACTGGATAGTATGTCCCAAGTAAACAAAATCGTCAACAACTTCGAGCGCAGAGTTTCCGATCATTAAAGGAGTGGTTACAACATGGACATTTGATATGATCTTTGTCTTGTCCATGTTCATTTTCAGACCAACTTGTTGGGAGCGTCATGTATTGCGCCTGAATCGTTACCTACCGAATACACGGCTAAGATATGTAAGTGCAAAAGAAGCTACATGATGCCATGAGATCCCATAATCTCTGATCGAAAACAGCCTCCAAATACATGAAAATATTATAAGAAGTCGGAAAAAAGGAATGTTTTTTATAGCCTTTGGTCCGTTTCAGTCAGTTCCAAGGAATATACTACTCTCTACTCAGTTCAGCGCAGGTTTCGACGATTTCCAGCCTCCCGAAAAAAATTTTTTTACTCCGGGACGTTTATCGCGAGACCGACTTACACTTGGCCGGTTTTTATTATTTGTTGTTATTTTGTAAAGTTTGCTCTATAATCACACTAAGTTTGACGCTTGTATCCGTTTTTACGATAGATAGAGCATGAAGAAAAAACATTGATAAAAACTAGTTTCTTGTTGAGAACCCCCCTTCATTTTTAACTCTAAGAAATTTTTATTATTTGTTAACGAATCCGCCGTAACAACGCACATTCTGTGAAAATTTCAACTATCTAGCTCTTACGGTTCAAAAGTTACAGTCCTAAATAGGTCGGACAGACGGACAGACGGACGGACGGACAACGTAGGCTTAGTAATAGCGTCCCGTTTTCACCATTTCAGCCTTTTTAGGTACGGAACCCTAAAAAGGCTGAAAGTCACCCAAAGGGCAATGGAGAGGGCTATGCTCGGAGTTTACCTGCGAGATCGAATCAGAAATGAAGAGATCCGCAGAAGAACCAGAGTAATTGACATAGCCCAAAGAATTTCTAAACTTAAGTGGCAGTGGGCGGGGCACATTGCTCGCAGAACCGATGGCCGGTGGGGCCGAAAAGTTCTCGAGTGGCAACCGCATACCGGAAAGCGCAGCGTGGGTAGGCCCCCACACGGTGGACCGACGACCTGGTGAAGGCGGCGGGAAAACGTTGGATGAGGGCAGCGCAGGTCGCAGGACCGGTCGTTATGGTACAGCCATGACACTGCGTGTACGTGAAAGATCTCGCTCCGGTGACCTTGGGCCGGCGCGAGTATGCGATAGGGTCGATACCTTCCGAAAACGAAAAATACATAATATTATTTATCACCTAGGTAGGTTACTTAGATACATACAGGGTGGCCTTGGTTGGCAGTTGACATTCAAACGTAAAATTTAGGTCCGGTATGTCGTGGGGTATCCGAATCACCCCCATGTATGTTCCGCGATTTTTTATAGTTTTCGAGTTATGATGATTTTTCCGATTTTTTGAGGAAACTCGACATGACCGGCTTAAACAACTTCTAAAAAAAAAGTGTAAGACTTTTTAGAGATTCTTTTTTTGCAATCATGAATTGTGCCTTTATTCATAACATCATCAGCATCGTAACTTTGATAAAAGTTATGAAAATATTGGTCTAAAGTTAAAAATTTGCGATCCGTGAATTATGACTTAATTTTCAACTTTAAATTAAAACTCTAAACAGGTATCCTTATGATTTTTTAGCCAATCCAAAAAATGCGGCCAACTCTCAGCTTTCATAATCATAAATAAAAAGTAGTACTTAAGAGGGCTAATTTGGCTAGAATTGATCTTCAAAGACAACAAGGTGATAAATTCTTAAATTTAAAAATATTTTTTTTTGCCATAACTACCACGCCCAAGGCTAAATAATGATTAAAAAATGCTGGAAACCTATCGTGTTGGTGGAATAAGGAATGTTTTAAGTAAAAAGTAGATAACCTAACCTAACATGAACTAACCTAACCTAACCTAGGAGGAGGGAGCCGACAGCCGGGTGCCACCACTGCGACGGCTGTCTCGACGAGACGGCGCAGCACGTGCTGCAGGAGTGCCCTGCGTGGGCGGGAGAGCGCAGTGAGCTCTCCCAGGTAGTTTCAGACCTCTCGCTGCCGGCCATGGTTCGCGCTATGGTTGACAGTGAGGCGTCTTGGCGCGCGGTTCTCTCCTTCTGTGAGGCAGTAATGCTCCAGAAGGAGACGGCGGAGAGGGAGAGGGAGTCGACTTCTGAACTCCCGATCCGCCAAAGACGCACGAGGCGCAGACGGGCTGCGTTTGCTCGCGGTCTGCCTCCCCCGTAATTTTTGAGTCTCTGGGCGTCGGGCTGGGGGGTCCGGCGTTCGATCATAGGGACTCGAGGTGGTTGTGTGCGTGTTCCCACGCACCACCTAAAGGCCTGTAGGCTTGTCAAGGCCAACAGAGATGAGACCTGGTAAGGTCGGTCGCTGCGCCGTAGAGTGTGGAAGATTCCTCACGGGCCCTCAGGCTCTACGGCAATATGCGATGAGGTGGAACACGGTGGGGTTTTAGCCGGTAAGAGTCCGGCATAACCCGTCGCCGTTTCGGTTTCCAGCATTCTTTAATCATTATTTAGCCTTAGGCGTGGTAGATATGGCAAAAAAATAATAAAAAAATTTAAGAATTTTCCGCCTTGTTGTCTTTGAAGATCAATTCTAGCCAAATTAGCCCTCTTAAGTACTACTTTTTATTTATGATTATGAAAGCTGAGAGTTGGGCGCATTTTTGGGATTGGCTAAAAAATCATAAGGTCACCTGCTTAGAGTTTTAATTTAAAGTTGAAAATTTAGTCATAATTCACGGATCGCAAATTTTTAACTTTAGACCAATATTTTCATTTACGATGCTGATGATGTTATGAATAAAGGCACAATTCATGAAGATTAAGTTTCAAAAAAAGAATCTGTAAAAAGTCTTACACTTTTTTTTTTAGAAGTTGTTTAAGCCGGTCATGTCGAGTTTCCTCAAAAAATCGGAAAAATCATCATAACTCGAAAACTATAAAAAATCGCGGAACATACATGGGGGTGATTCGGATACCCCACGACATACCGGACCTAAATTTTACGTTTGAACGTCAACTCCCCGGCCACCCTGTATATTATATGTATCTACCTACCTAGGTGATATTTTATTCACGTAACGTAAATTATATGTATTATCATTGCAGTTAGTATTGTAGTGTCAATTTCACATCATGCTCGATACCCATAATATACTTAGGTAGGTAGGTAGCAAATGTAACAATCAATTATTATAATCCAAATCAGGTACCTAGGTCGTGTATTTTTTAAAATCGAGGTTGTAGGTGGTAGGTGGGTATTATCGGGAAAAAAGTACCTAGGGGGCGTGATCAATCATCAAAATTAAAATACATACATTTTGAATTAACTGTTTTAAAGGACGTTAAGTATGAATAGGCAGGTAGGAAACACAACAATAAACTATCGACGACCCGGTTGGTGTAATGGTTACCACGCCGGACTGCCAAACCAGGGTCCTGGGTTCGAATCCCGGTTCGGTCATGGATGTTTATATGTTTGTGCCGTTGTTGTATGGTTTCCATAATAAACAGCCTATAAATAGTGCATTCTTGGGATCATTACAATGTATGTGCCTGTGAGCGTTATTTATTTATTTATTTATTATTTAAACTCGACATGACATGTTTCCGCACGTGACAATAAAGTCGCGTACCTACTCGCGTCGTCCACTGAGTCGAGCGAGCGAGAATATCCTTGGGATTCGGCCGTCATTGACATGACGTCCCACCACCTCGCAACCCGCGTTCCTACCCGCGCTCGCCCCCGACCCGCACACATAGCCGCGAGTGCTTTTACGAGCACACATGCATGAGTGTCGCTTCTTTTCGCGTAGTGTATATTTTCTTTGGTTATGGCGATCCTTGTGGGAGGCCTGTGTCCAGCAGTGGACGTCCATCGGCTGAGATGATGATGATGATGACTCAGTTCCGTTTCATAGGTCAAATTCAGCTGAAATAAATTTTCACAATGGCAGATTCGGAAGAAAAGAGGTAGTTTTTCTAGTATCATAGAAGATATTTAAATAAGTACTTATTTATTAATTTGGGTACTAAAAAAATATACAACATTCTGTAATTTTACAAAGATTATGTTATGTAGGAACTGAAATATAATTAATAATTATGTACACCACTAGTTCTTAATCACAAAATTGTTTTTGTGTGTATTCAGCAATAAAACTAAACAAATAAAAAATCGGCTTTTCCTCATTTCAGATGTTCCTTAGGCCTTAGGGAAAGTTGTTTAGTTTCATTGTCGGAATATACCCATAAAAATGTGATAATAATTAATAATTAGCGGTGTACTTATATTGAGTTATGTATGATAATTATGAAATAATAAATCGAACTCTTATCTTAAATCTTTTTTTAGCTCTCATTTTGTTATCTCTACCATGAACAATGCAGGGTGGAAAGTTGAGATGGGGCACAAAGGGACCAGAAGCATAATAGCTACAAGAAAACATTCCTAAGAGACCCTAACTTTAGGAATATTTTAGTTCTGCATTCACAGATTTTGAAAAAAAAAACATTAATCGAGAAAAACTGTCACAAAACTTTTTTTTATCCCTTTCGGTCATCTTACTGATAAGGAACATAAATCCAGTAGCGTAGCGAGAGGGGGAGGGGCAGGGGGCTTTAATAGGAGCGGCAAATTCGGGAAAAATATAGATGATTGAGCTCTGTCTATAATCAATTCGTAGGGCAGAGAAAAGTCGAGCTCGCTTCGCTCGCTCTAAGTTTCTTTTTTAATTACTGTACCTACCATAGGTACCTACACAATAATCCTTAAGAGTTCTGACTTTTGAGTTCTGACCACAGCTAAGACGTGCTGCTAAAAATTTCAAGCTTGCTTAGCTGGATCCATAGCTTTACTTAGGTTACTTTGCACATGTTTTGTGTGTAAAAAAAGCTCTGGCTCCAACCGATTCGTATTGAGGAGAAAGTTTATTTATGCATGGATAAACTAAAAGATGTCTGGCCGCAGTGCAAAAAAATTTCGAGCTCGCTTCGCTCGCTCCGTAATTTTTATTTTTTGTATAAGGGGGCGGCAAAATTGGTATGTGCCCCGGGCGGCAGAAACCCACGCTACGCCACTGCATAAATCTCTATGGAGTCAAACGAGGTCGAGGTATTAGAACTCGCAGAAAACGCAAAATTTAATACTCATACATTTAGTAGGGAAATAACAAAATCATTCACAAGATTTTCTAAACACTACAAATTTTTATGGGTGGTTGAGACCATGAAACTGAACAACTTGTATTATGGGAGCAAACTTGAAATAGCAAAAAAAAAGATCTGCCGTCCCATACTAAATTGCAATTAAATGTATCAAACAGCTGATTTATCTCAACTTTCCATCCTGTATACAGGCTGTAAACTTAAATGCGTTACGCGTTACATACTTAAGAGGTGCTCCTGACTAGACCATCAAAATGAACAACTGACCATCAAACTGATGCCCCGGGCGGCACTATAATTTGGAAAAAAAATTGTATGTATATTGATTGAACTCTATCTATAACCGATTTGTAGAGCGAAGAAAAATCGAGCTCACTTCGCCCGCTCTAAGACGTAATTTCAAAGATTTCTATCCTCTGTTATATCGTGGTGTTAAAAATGTCGAGCTCGCTTCGCTAGCTTTTACCACAGGTCCGGCACTTCAAACAACGTTTTAGATTTGACATGATGATGTTCGCACATGCGCACTTCTCGCAAGTTGTGCATGACATAAGTGTAGGGTTGACTTACCACGCATCATTATATATTTAGTTACTTTTTATAGTTCATTCTGTTATTCTTCTTCTTTATCGTGTGGGCAGAGCCCTGGTGTCAGACGTTTTTCAGACCGCCATACGGCCTCTGACGTGGTTTTTATGTAACGACTACTACCACCAGAGATAGTAGCCGGGACCAACAGCTTAATGTGCCATCCGAAGCACGGAATCATTTTTCTTTTCGGACAATCAGGTGATTCAGCCTGCAATGTCCTAACCAACTGGGGAAAAACGCACAAAGTGACATATTACTAGGTGTCCCCCGTGGGAATCGAACCCACGACCTCCGTGTCGAGAGTCAATGCTCTTAACCATTAGACCACGGAGGCAGGTTCTGTTATTAAAAATAGTATTTAAGCTAAAGAATCACTGAAAATGTGAATTTAGCCTTATTTTCCAGCGTTTATTTTTAATGAGAGGATAAAAATAAAATATATTTTACTAGCGGCCCGTCCCGGCTTCGCACGGGTGGACGTCTAATCTTTTCTAGCAATAAATATAGCCTATGTTACTCAGGGTGAATGCAGCTTTCTAATGGTGAAAGAATTTTTTAAATCGGCCCAGTACTTTTTGAGCCTATTCATTACAAACATACAAACATACAAAAATAGGTACAAATCTTTCCTCTTTATAATATTATAGATAGATAGATAGATGTAGTCAAATCCAACGAGTGCGCGCGGCTGACTGCATTCCCTTGCTCGGCTTCCCTCAAGTTACCACAGAGAGTGTGAGGGGAGGTGGGGTATCTGAAGTCAGAGGGGGGCGGAGAGTGGCCGTTCTGTATGTAGAACTATATACTATTACCTATTCTGTGCTTTTACCCAATGACATATTGCTTTTACCTTATATGCACATGTTTGTACCAAAAGAGCTCTGGCTACAACAGATTCGTTTTGGCAATAAGTCAAGCTCCCTCCCTTTAAAATATTTTGGTATGGATGAGCCAAGATATTCCTGAACGCAACCCGAGTAGTTGTGCTAAAAAAATTGTAGGTGCTCTAAATGTAGAAAAAAGGAGGCGGGGGCAAATCAAGTGAGTGCGATGCCGATGGAGCGCGGGGGCTCCCGCGACCTTAAACTTTTTGTCTGGACCTCGTTAACATACTTGCCGACCCCTGGTCTGCACAACTTCATTTTTTAAACGTGTAAGTGATTGGAACATATTTGTAACGCTTTTAATTTTACACCCGGTAGGATGTTATTGATGTCCAAGACCCTGTTCAATACAAGTCGAATTATTTGTCAAAAACCGAAACAATTGTCGCATTGTCACGAAAGGGCTGTTCACTAAAGACGACAAATAAGTCAGACAGCGACATAATTGTCTTGGTAAAGTTGTCACATTTGTCGACCGTGTTTAAGGCTGCACCGAGCCTAACCGATTGTGCTGCGTCCAATCGTATTTTTTAAATTTCTTAAAAATTAAACAATATTTCCAAGAAGTCGGTTAAAAAACAAGAATGTCACATTGTAGTCTTTACTGATTTTCAATATATCGGATCATTGTGGATTTGTTTTTATAATGTTTGTTTTTATAACTTTTTCCACCTGTCTGTTAGGGAAGTAGATTAGGTGCCTTTGGAAGGAGATTGATCTAAAGTACCGGAAAAACTAGGGTTGCCACCTCTCAATCTGCCGCAAGTATAGGATTGCCAGGATCAAAGAAGTAATTTTTTAACCTGGCAACCCTATTAGTTGCGGCAGATTGAGAGGTGGCAACCCTAGTTTTTCCAGTAACTCAACTTGGCGGCGTTGAATTAACCCCTACGTAAACATATACTAGAATCACAATTTCGATCGCCTATGAAATAGGTGCATAATTTTACGGTCGGATCTCGGTCTAAATTGTCGCCTGTCATTGTCGCGTTTATTGAACAGGGCCCAGCTGGTGATTTCGTATGGACGGCTTCTTTAGGGCTGTGTGGGAACACATACCTAACTGCGAATTCGCATCGCATCGCAAATATCTGCGAGCACCGCTGTCGAGCGCTACGACTGAAAATCATACATAAGTCATCGTAATAACTAATAAGAATCGAGCGCACGCAGATATTTGCGATGCGAATTCGCAGTTATGTGTGGGAGGGGAGCATTAACAATCCCCGGCTAATATCGTTATTTTGAGTAGATCACTTCGGCATCCTCTCATCGATACGTTTTCAGACTGCGACACCAGTTTTGCGAAAATCAAAATGGCCTGAAAGACCCTAAGCTAGGACGATTTCTAGACCCAAAGCTTGAATGAACCCTAATCCACTAATCTACAAACCCGTTTGAATTGATAATATTCGAATATTGATTAAACTTATACAACGTAAACCTATTGTAACTTTAAGAAGTAAGTATAGTCCCCATATTAGTAGAATTATGTATTTAAAATGTTGAAGAATTAAATATTTTGTATCTCTTATGGTAAGTCTATAAAATTGAACGGTTTGTCAATATAATTTAAGAAAATAAAAAAATCTACTAAATTATTCATGATTTTAATTTCGTTGTTCCGATAGTTTAGTTAGATCATCAAACTGAATTATGAAGCCAAAATCGAAATCGTGAAAAAAACCGGCCAAGTACGAGTCGGGACTTAAATATATACTGGGCTGGTATTAGGTACAAGAAAAACCGGCATTACGGATAGAGGGGCCGGTATTAGAGCCATAGTAGGGTCATATCGATGGTCTAGAAGACAAACGTGCTAAGTGCAAAATTTTGATATTTTAACATTTTAATGCCAAATGTATTAAATGAGCATGCTCTACCGTTTAAACTTACCCAAATGCCGTAATTCCGTCTCTTTCAGTCGAATCAGTATGTGCCATAAAGATATTATACCTTACGCAAAGACATATACAGGGTCCTTCTTAATATGCTGACACTTTTTTAAGGCGATGACCAGACCATGAAACTGAACAACTTTCTCTATGGAATCAACATCGAAATCGCGAAAAAAAAAACAGCTGTCCCATACGTTTGGCTCCGAGTAGGTTTGCAGTTTTGTATGGAAGTGATGATTTTTTTTTCGCGATTTCGATGTTGGTCCCTTAGAGAAAGTTGTTCAGTTTGACGGTCTGATCATCCCCTTAAAAAAGTGTCAGCATATTAAGAAGGACCCTATATACTAATAAATCTATGACCTTACGGAATAGAGTAAGTGACATGAGTTGTCAAATGAAACCGTTTTTGGACGTTTTTTGGAGTCCTCGGCAGGGTAAAAATTCGATTTCTGTGTATTAATTCTCAATGTAACGTGAAATGGTGAATAATTTAATGAAACAGTGTTAGTATATTTTACAAAATTATCTACGATTTCACTTTAGGTTCACGATTATTGACAGAAACTGAATTTTTACCAGGACTCCAAATCCCCAAAAACGGTTCTATTGCCTCGCGTCACGTATCTCTTTCTATTATACAGGCATGCCGCTAGGTACATCTCGCTCTCTCAGCTGTCACCGTCTCTCTTACGTAGTATAATACCTTTATGGTATGTGCACATTTATAGCAAGTGACATCAAGTTCAAGTTGAAGCCAAGAAAGATAACGAATATTATTTACTACCTTGAAGAACAACAAATAATGCTAAATAGATTTAGAACATATGACTTATTGTTTGTGTACAAAAGTAGTAAGTGATGGTTTTTTTCATGATTTTGATAATGTTTATGTAAAAATAAATAAAGATAAATACCCAACCTAAGCGTAGGCAGTATATACACGATTCCTAAGCACGCTTTTGAGTTATAGCATATTGAACTTTTAAAGTAATAAAAACGACTCTCCTGAACAATTGCAAAATCTGTAATTAGCATGTTTGTCTTCTAGACCATCGATATATGATAAATTTCGATATAGATTACATTTCTTAGATAAATATTCTATCGATCAAACCATTCACTTACTCATATTGAGCTATAGTTAGAGCAGTACGATTTTCTGAAATTGAAATTTGCACTAAAGGGCCGGTATTCGGGGCATCCACCCTATATTTTGTAATGCTGTTATGCCCATCTGCTATTCCGAAATATACCTACACGAATTTTGTGTACTGGTCGTGTATGGTTTGGATGGTCGAGGTGAGCGAACGGATTACAAACTCGACAATGCCAGTTACACCTAATTATAATAAAGAGTTCATGAAGATTATGCATAAAATAGTAAGATGGATTTGTGTTATGTGTAAGAATGGGATAATCTAACTTAACAATTAAAAAATGTATAAAACTTGACTTTTCAATGATTGATTTTATATCGAATCACATAATAAATGTTTTACGAAAAGAATGTGTTAACAAGTTTCAACTATGGAGCGGAAAATTAAATAAAAAATTATGTGGTACTTCAATCAAATAAATAAAATGGTTTTATTAATTACGAGCTTTTAACCGCGACTTCGTCCGCACAAACACCAGATTTTAATTCAAATTATAAGCTTACAAACAAAAAAGTTTCTTCAAAATCGGTTCAGTAGTTTTTGCGTAATGCTCGAACAAACATACAAACAAGCTGAAAAAAAAACCATTTTTTTTTATTTAGAATCAATGACACCTAAAAACCATTAAAGTAACTTTTTCTTCTTCTGTTACAGTTTTATAATAGCTAAGACTTAAGATACGGTAAAACTGAGCGAAAAAAAAATCTATTCCATACTAAACTGGAATGTCTTTTCACACAAGTGTGTAACAGCTTATTTTGTTTTTACGATTACAGATTTGCTCCCATAATTATATTCGTAAACATTCTATGCTACGTAATATATGAAGAAAACAACAAAATAAAATGTTACTAATTGCATTATGTAATTGTTCATAATCGAGGGTGCCTGCCGCATGTATTCCAATTCATACACGATTAGTGCGCACTGCGTACTAGCTCAGTATATTACGGAACCAGTCTTTGGCGTAGAACATTAGGCACTATACTCGATTATTGCGTACTGCTGATGTATAGTTTGGAAGACATCCATGCGAAACTCGTATTCCAAACTATACTCGATTAGTTTCACACCCTTGCGTTCTGGCCTTGTATACAACGGAAATACGCCTCGTCGCTAAGTGGCTCTTATTACACCGCTTTTAGGTACATAATGCAGCTTATAGAACACGCGTGTGAAAATGACGAAAATGATTGCATTATTTTTTACTATTAGTACATTACTGCAGAGGCCAGCAACAGAGTAGTACTTTTCTCAAATAATGCGCGGAAACAACGATATCAATGATGCGCGGAAATGAACACAGTAAATTTTCTCGCGGAAATTAAAACTCTTTTCAAAATCAATGACGAAAAACGAACAAGAATTTTTTTTTCTTCAATAAACAGCTTTCTATTTGCAAGCCAGTTCGAAATTTAAATAAAACCTTTGATGAGTTACCACCTCCTTGGTTGCCATGTTTCGGAGTACAAATTCGTTCCATTTTTAAATTACACGACAGATATGAGTTTAGTATGTAATTTATTTGGCCGCTAAACACGACAGATATGGATTTTCATACAAACATTGCCGGCCGCTGCGCGCATGTATTTGGCCAGTACAGCAATTTCGATTTATCTTGAAGAAGGTTGTCAAAATAATGCTCACATTTCCAAGCATGTTTGAGAAATAGTACATTACTGCAGCGGCCAGCAACAGAGGCATTGATGGACGAACGTGTAAATGTGGGCCGAGGCGAAGCCGAGGCACACATACGTAAGTCCATCAATGCCTAGTTGTGGCCAAGGCTTGTATAGTACTTTTCTCAAAAAATGCGCGGAAACTAAAACAGTAAATTTTCTCAAATAATTCGCGGAAATTAAAACTCTTTTCAAAATCAATGACGAACAACGAACAACAATTTGTTTTTTTTTTCATGAAACAGCTTTCTATTTGCAAGCCCGTTCGAAATTTAAATAAAACCTTTGATGAGTTACCTCCTTGGTCGCCATGTTTCGGAGAAAAAGATCGTACCATTTTTAAATTACACGACAGATATGAGTTTACTATGTAATTTATTTGGCCGCTAAACGCGACAGATATGGATTTTAATACAAACATTGCCGGCCGCTGCGCGCATGTATTTGGCCAGTACAGCAATTTCGATTTATCTCGAAGAAGGTTGTCAAAATAATGCTCACATTTCCAAGCATGTTTGAGAAAAAGTAGTTTGCTTTTAAATCTCAGCAAAGTGTTTTTATGTAAAAAAAAACTTTTTTCTCAAACATGCTTGGAAATGTGAGCATTATTTTGACAACCTTCTTCGAGATAAATTGAAGTTGCAGTACTGGCCAAATACATGCGCGCAGCGGCCGGCAATGTTGTATGAAAATCCATATTCCATATCTGTCGTGTTTAGCGGCCAAATAAATTACATAGTAAACTCATATCTGTCGTGTAATTTAAAAATGGAACGATCTTTTTCTCCGAAACATGGCGACCAAGGAGGTAACTCATCAAAGGTTTTATTTAAATTTCGAACTGGCTTGCAAATAGAAAGCTGTATATTGAAGAAAAAAAAATTCTTGTTCGTTGTTCGTCATTGATTTTGAAAAGAGTTTTAATTTCCGCGAGAAAATTTACTGTGTTCATTTCCGCGCATTATTTGAGAAAAGTACTATACAAGCCTTGGCCACAACTAGGCATTGATGGACTTACGTATGTGTGCCTCGGCTTCGCCTCGGCCCACATTTACACGTTCGTCCATCAATGCCTCTGTTGCTGGCCGCTGCAGTAATGTACTATTTCTGAATAAATTAGAGTTGAACAAGGGTTGAACCTCATCTGACAGCACGGAATCGCATTTGTTCTCTGTGTGCTGCCGCGTGCTAGAGCATGCCGTCGCGTTTCCGTGCTGTCGCATGCGACAGCGCGCGATCGCGTGCGGCCGGACGCGACCGCGCGCGTTCGCGAGCTACCGCGCGCTGTCGCATTCTTTCAACATCCGATTTGAATACAGTTGAACGACAAACAGAAGTACAAGTACCATATTTTCGTCGCTCGGCTGATTTCATCATTTATCAAACTGCGAGATGGATAGGACCGCGGCGTGCATTATTTTCGTACAAGTTTTGAGGACTAAGGGTCAGCGCACACCCAGCGTAAAACTGTTCGAGCATGCGCGAGCAGTTTTCATTGATTCAATTGATAATGAACTCTATTCCCATTGAAATAAAGTTGAAAATAGCTTGCAAGTGATTAAATCCCTTCAGCGTCTGTTCGAGTATGCTCGCGTATGCTCCTCGCGGCGACGGGAGCAGTCGCGAGCATGCTCGCGCATGCTCGAGCATGTTCGAGCATACGCCCGTGTCGATGCTTGCGATCCGTCGTAAGTGTTGCCGCCTCGGCCGGTTTCGGACTAAATCTAGCATATTTTTTAACTACTTTAGCCTGAAAATGGTAATTTACTACAGATAATATTATATAATAATCGAACTCTTTTTGAAAATACAGAGAAAATCTAAAAGGTCGAAGCAGATTTAGTAGGTTTTCAAATTGTTCATATTCCATTTTATAGTACCTAGCCATAAAATAACTGTCCCTAGAACTTTAAACCGTAGCACAGCACAGGGCGTAGTATTTCCCAAATATAAGTACATCTTTCTTGCCTCTTTTCATCTTATTGATATGCTCTTCTTGCTCCTCTTCCTTTGCTAGTAACCCAATAATTACCAAATCCCAGTCTACCATACTTTAAAATTGTTGTTATTGCACGTCTTTACTATAAAATATTGTAAACACAACGCAAAATTCACTACGTCAACTGTAGCAACACGGGAGCATCCGCGAAACTGTTCGAACACGCGCGAGCATGCTCCGCCGCTGCCGCCGGCGGATTTTGCCGCTAGGTGTGCGCGACTGCAAAGAACATGCTCGAGGATGCGCGAGCAGTTCTACGCTGGGTGTGCGCTGACCCTAAGTGGAGCATGTAGGTTAAAATATTATTATCGTTGTATACAACGTGTTAATGAATTAGCGCAAAATATCATACACCCCAAGTACCCCAACTGATTTATAACAAAATAATTAGATGGAAACAATAATTTCATTATTTTGATAGTTACAATTTAAAGTTATTCGCATTTTAAGTTTTGAGGCAGAAATGATTTGTTATCATTTCAGCAATTAATGAAAGCGATAACGTACTCATGGATACATTTTAATAATCTTGTTTTGGTAGTAAGTAGGGCGAGTGTGCCCGTGCTGTCAGATGTGGGTCAATCATTTTGTTACATCCTGTGTATAGTCACGTTACGCCCGTATGTGCCGAGTTGTAAAATAAAATTACATTTTATAAATTTTTAAACTCATTTATTCAATCGAATTACGATTTTCAAGTGGCAACATACATTAGGTGTCTAGTGAGACTTTTATACACTTGGAGATATTACTAAACTATACAGTACAACAATATAAAGGTCATTTATACACAAAAATGCGTTAAAGCAGACTTAGCCACTAGACGTATCTTGATGCCATAACTTTACCTTGGGTTGCATTCCAATTGATGTTATTGTAGTCCAATTATCTATGTAGGCTTTATGTAGGTACACACGGCGACAGATCAACCTAACTACCCATAGTTGAACTCTATGCTCATGGACATAAGGTCGAACTATGGGTAGGTTGATCTGTCGCCGTGTGTACATTGCATTCTAATTCCTTGGCAAAACTATGTAATTACATAACATTTTCAACCGCGTCCTTTGTGAAAAGTATGTTTTTAACGTTTAAGATTTGTCGTTCGCCAGAAATTTTATTATATACTCACCGGCACATCTAACCCTTCTCATATGACACTGTAAAATAACCGAAATTTCACATTATTCATATATTTTATGTTAAATAAAATATTTCACACTTGATTAATGATACATTTATTTTCGAAAAGGTTCGCCTAATTTAATATTGTAGCTACCAAGAATTAAATTACAAAAATGCATCTTGAAGAAATTGAGAAAATGTAAGTGGGCGGTTAGATGTGTCGGTGAGTGTATTTCTAGTTACCGGTCTCGTTACAGATTCGGTAGCTTATCCTTCCTAAGATACTAAAAATATAAATAAATCTACACATATAAAATTAATCCTTATTTTCGTTGGTCACAACATCACTCGAGAACGGCTGGACCGATAGCGATGAAACTTTGGTGGCTATTGTGCACATGCCAAGGAAGGTTTATAAAAAAAACGGCCAAGTGTGTCTCGGAAAAAACCGATTCTGAGGCGGTACGAAGTTCGCTGGGTCAGCTAGTCAATAAATATCTTGGACATTGTCACATGGGCTCAAAACAGATTTTGTCCCAGACTGGGACACACTGGGGTTCTGATGCCAAAGGTTTTATTTAAATTGGACCATAGTAAAAATACGCTTTCTTTTCTTATCTAAGATTTAGCTTATCCATGACTCAGGTAAGACCGGTAACAAACAATTTAAATAAATTTCGGTTAGCGACACATCTACAGTTGTGATTATGAATATTATGATTCACCTGAATACTATTAAATTACTACTAGACATAAATTATTCTAATTGGAACAGCATTTCGACTTAATACCGTAAAATAATTCATATTATCGTGCGAGACAAAACATTAACCTATACTACGACCGCAACACGTATCTCCATAGAAACATTTATAGTATAGTACTGTAGCCACGGGACATTCTAATTAGTAATTACCACAAAGGATGTGTGTGCACTGAGAGATCACCTCTTGAATTCGGAAATACACATGAAAAAGTCTATTTTGATCTGTCTTATAGCTTTGTATGGCAACTTTAGACAGTCTTACCGTATTGGTATTGAACTTAGGTGAAGAACATGACAGCATAGAAAAAAAAAACGGCAACCCCAAAATTTAAGGCATTTTTTTTTAGTTACTGCGGGTTGTGATCTTTAATACTTGGGTTTTTATATTAGTCATGTCGTACCTTACAACAATATCTAAACGGCAATCGGTAACCTTTTAGGTAATTAGAATGTCCCATGGCTACAGTACTATCAGGAAATAAAAATGGGTTACTTTGCTAATAAAATCACCTTGTTATTAAGTCCCTAAACTACTTCCAACGAGTAGGACCGCTTGAGTTTGGTTGTCTAATTATTATATTATAATGATAACTATAATATATAATCCATGGTTAAAATTATGTACAATCTCGTACATTACACGAACCGTAAGCTTAAAACAGATACGATACAGCTAAAACATGTAAAACAATATTTGCAAGCCGATATTAAATTCGAAGGACTATAAAAGAAAAAGGCAATGACTTTTTCAGGCTTAAACACAGTAAGCCTATAGCGTAAATACAATAAAGTGGGTGCGCTTAGTGGCTGCGTTGGGTCTATGCTTGCGCGGAGTGCGGGGGGGCTCGCGTGGTGTGCGGAGGGGTGAGGCATCGGCCGTTGGGGTACAGCGCGCAGGTGGATCGGTACTGGGACCGCGCCCCCCGCCACCCACACCCCCCGCACGATAGACCTGTCGCGACCTGAGAGCGCCCTCACTATTAGTATTATTCACTTTGGTAAGCCACTTCCCCAGACCCCCGAAGTACTATTTCGCTTTTTATCCTACAATTTCCAAGAGTTGCATTTTTTATACGATATTAAAATGTCATCCTTTTCTTTTGTCGACACCGTAATGTTTAAGTTAGTTTATTGCCGTCTTGGATGACCTGCATTTAGATTAGCTACTCGATTTGGAAGAACTTTGATAGCTGTGCGATCCTATTCTAGTTTAGTAACTACAAGTAGCGAGGATTAAAATACAAAATGCATGCGATCTGAAATGATTCCCTAACACATAGTGTACAGTACAGAAATAAAACATGTAGTACACTCAGCGGGACCCCCTGTCCTAGAACGATGCGAGTATGTCTGGGATTTAGTTTCGAATTTGTTCTATCGAATCCAATGAGAGTTAAAATTAGTTCCGTCAAATTGGAAGAATTGTATTAGTGTAATTGGTTTGAAAAACCTCCACTCGGCGGGACCCTTTTTTACTATGCTACTGAGGAGGAACCCAAGAGTTATATCAATCTCTTCCCTATGATTAGTTCTTCTTATTATTAGTGCTAACTCTTGTTTTGTTTTAAGAATAATAAAACAAAATTCAAAGAATCCCACTCGTTTTTTATTTACAGTATATACAATTAGTAACATATTAGGTACTTATCTTGGTTGAAAACAAGTATTTATAGCTATAATTACATTTTTACTGAGTGGAAGTTTTTTTCGGACCATGTAATTTTGAAATTATATACGCTAGAACCAAAGATTTTTGTTGGTCTATACGACAAAAAAAATCTTTGGCTAGAACACTGTTTTCACTTAAAACGTAATAAGTAGAACTAGATCTTGACACCCATTTGGAGTTCCTGTGTCTTATAAATAAAAAGTGTCCTGCTGGCTGTAGGTTTTTTCAAACCAATGCCCTTCTTCCAATTTGCCGGACCTTTAAATCTGATTGGTTTCGATAGAACAAATTCGGAACTAAATCCCAGACATACTCGCATCGTTCTAGGACACGGGGTCCCGCTGAGTGTAGGCACATATAATTTAATGTACAATTGTGACAACTTCAACAAACAAAAGAGACCTGAATTTGTACACCTTATGCATGTAGTACACTCCTAAGACAGCGCATGTGGAAATTATTTAGGCGACGTTCTTGCTTTGCATGCGACGTCCAGGTTTCAGCACCGTACAAGAGTGTGCTCAACACGCATGCTTGGCGGCAGGCATTGTCGCTCCCGAATCGGCTTATACAGCCATGAACGTCGGCGTCGGTGCCTTAACCATACAGACGCTGTTTGAAACATCTATTTAGATGAAAAAGGCCCATGATTGATTGATTGATGCATGTAGTACTCATTCTAATACTGTTCCTCACTTAATCGAGACCTTCCATTTAAAGACACGAGTGGAAAAATAACTAAACGTCAAAACAACCAGGTTCTTCGCCGGTATGCGAGCTTAGATGAAAGTAAAATATTAATTTACTTTCACTAATTATGCGAGAATGTAATTTTCTTACAAAAGTATTAACACTTTGAGTAAGCTCTCTGCTCTTTCACATTATTTCTGTGACAAAGTATTAACCTAAATCATTCTCCAAAATATAAAACTGGTTGTTTGGTCACAAAGAAGTACTAATTAAAAGCTTCAAAGTACAAAGTACAGTGAATACTTAAATAACAATGTTGTTATATTATCAATAATAACTATGTGGCCATAGACCTTACGGTTACCCTTGTGAATCAACTATACAATTTATAATAATTATACTACATGATTTATCTAACTATATTATCAGTAACTAGGAATTAAAAACAATTATGTTACGATAATTAAATTACTTCATTTAGGATGTTACGACTTATTCCAAATGTTTCTGTAATATATTATTATGATTGTTGGTATTTACATGTATTAATTAGCGCAACCATTTATTCTGATTCCAAGTGTAGGAACACATTTGCCGAATTTACGCGGCGGAAAAAATATCTGTCACTCGGCCGTAAGTACCGAGGTAATTACCTACATTTTGGCGCATCGCTTGCTTGGTTTCTGCCACTCGCGCCAGCAATACCGCTATGGCAAGCTTCACTAGGTCAATTGTTGCGTGTACCGTCTGACAATAGGTAATAAAAGCGTGAGAATTTATAGTTTTCTAAGGAAGCGATGTATCTGTTACGAAGTAACTAGTAATTGGTGATATTTCACGCGTAATTTCGATAGGTGTGCTCCTACACCCGTACTAATAACATAATTTTTTTAATAGTGCAAATAAAACTACATTTATAGCATACTTTGCATTCGAGTGCACGACACCGTTAAAAATTACAATATCTAGTAAATGAACAAATGGATAATAACTGTAAATTGAAGCCAACGTACTATACTTCCGTTCTGATAATATGATTGTGTACATTGGCTTTCTACTTATTGTATAGCTACTTTCGATGTTGTTAACTAAGATTCGTACTCTTGCAGGTGACTGTTCTATTAATATAGTTATAATTATGGACTCACAACAGTTATTTACGTCCACAGTACAAAAAAGATGAAGCAATGGGGAGCACACGCATTGTTCTGTTCGCCCGAAATATTTTATAATTAATACGGCTACCGCTGGCCAAGAGGGAGCGCCTAGAGGCGAAGACTAGACTATTGACAATATCTAAGGTATCTTTATTCAGCTTGTTTTAAATGTATTGGTTGGAAACAGCTGCCTCACGACCCAGTGGCGCCAATTAGTGCGTATAACCTCTTTTTTTACTTCATCCCAATACATGTCTACAAAGCTTTATATACAATAACGTTGTTTAAAATTTTAATTTACTATGTACATTTACTATCTCTAAATATAGGTCTTGGGTCCATATTACACAAGCGATTTTTGGGTGGAGACGATGACGGATCGACCTTTGCGATATCGCCGCAATATTTCCGAGATCAATCAGTGTCGGTCGGCGGCGGAATCGCGGCGATAACGCTTAGTAAAAATCGCAGCGATTCAGTTGCGACATCGCCTACGCTCAAAAATCGCTGGTGTGGTAGGTCTCTTACTGAAAAGTCGATAACTACTGATAGGTTCTATCTCTCATAAAAATATAAGAAAAAAACATTTAATTCGTACGATCGACAATCGAAGATGCTTTTACACACCATTTATACTATTTAAAGGATTGCCAAAGTTAAAGTTACGCTATTGACGGAGAACGAAATAAATTATTAATAGCTTTTTTCTTCAATTTAATACGCTTATATCGGTCTTTGCGCGTATAATATATGTAGGTATAACTGAACCAGACTTTACTAGCGGAATAGACGAGGAAAACGTGTACACGGGAAGGACTTAATTATGGCACAAACGCAAGTGCGAAAGAGACAGCGAAACGTACTTCAATGCCTACTGCTAGCATGCCACACACGACAGAACCGTCACTGCTAGCATGCCACACACGACAAAACCGTCACTTTCACATACGCAAAGTAACTAAGACAGCGATAACACGACGCTGCGAAATCTACGCGTTGCACCATTAGGAATATTTCCAAGGTACAGTCGTGTTTAATATGTATCCAGTTTGTATCTTGTAGCTTATTATTATACATAGAGATGTCACAAATAAGTTGGTTATGAACTTATGACTTGCGGTTCTCTTTTACGTCTAAGAGAAACTGGTGCTTAAATCTGGTTGAAGAAGTAGCTCCATTTAAAAGTTATGTTACGCGAGTCTCAAAAAAAGATCCAAGATGTAGAAGTCCATGTACAACGCATTAGTTAAAACGAATTCGTTAAGAGATATTTACTCATGTACTTGTATCTATGACCGCATATAGCTGGAAACCGTTATAAAGTCCGCAAAACGCGCTTAAATGCGTTTGGTCAGGGGGATTGACTGTGTTAACCATTCATGCTAAGATCTGCTATTGCCAATGCAGATTATAAAAAAAATTGCTGCAAATCAGCTTGCATTACACAGTCTGCGTCTTATAAAGTAGAACAGAATCTCCAGTTCCCAGTATCGTGTTTATTGCAAGCGATTGTACATTGAACGAACGGATAACTTTAATAAGCATGTTATTTAAATAGACACATGGCGTGAATAATGTATAATATTATACAATCTTTTAATATTATAATTATCTCAAGCAAGTCAATTTCCTGCATATTTTCTTAAAGTATTTTATGTCAGTAACTGCATCGACTCGGAGTTGTTGACCGTACTAGCTTTGAACTGAGCATTTATACATATAACTTCACAAGTACATTAATTTTAACACTTTTTCCTTAAACCGTTTGTAATTTCAATGCCCAGTAATCTCTCTGAATAACCTATAAGATAGTCTTTGTGACTTTGAAAGTTATTTTAAATGTGATATATAATATAATGATATTATTGTATATAAAATATTTTTTCAACCAGACCGTATTTAGGTATAAAATTTAGATAGCCGACGTTCCGGCTTTTAATTACTATTGTAACGTTTATCGACAAGTATTAACATTTAACCTTAGGCTAGACTGTAACAACCGAACTGTCGCACTTTGTAGGTGTCACGCCGACGCGACGTGAAGGCCGCGCGGTAACGCGGAGACTCCTCGTGACGTTGCGTTTCAAGCGACGACTCGAAGCGTTTAGACAATACTGAGAACAAAGTTTCCATTGCTGGTGGTATCTTCCTCTTCAATTTCCTCCTCTTCCTCCTGTAATATATGTAATGTTTGACAGTTCAGAACTCAAACGATTTCAATATTATGATGCGATTAATAAACAGGCCTCCTCCAGCATGATTTCTCTACTTGCGCGCATCACGGCTTTTCCATAATACATGTGGCTGTAGTTCGGCTTTTGCTCTCTGAAAAGCGCGGGCAGAGGTTCTTTTGTAATCATGCTAGAGGTGCTGGTTGGAGAGTCTGGGCTGGTAACAGTAACACCAGTCGGGTCGACAAGTAAATAAATAACACTTACGTCGAAACCAAAGCATGTATCTACATCTTTTTCAAGCTTGATGTTCTTCTCCAACTCCTTCTGTTTAACTTGTTCTGCAGACAAACCCTTCTCTCGCCTATTATCTATAATATCATGTTCCTCTTCTTCTTCCTCTTCTTCTGTAAGTGTATGAATACATATTTAATTAAAAGTTTGGAAAAAAGTTTACTGTTACAGGTATGAAATTAAAATCATTCGTCGAATCGTTAGGGACTGATCTACCAACTATGAATTTGATTACAGAAAGGTTAAACACATTTTAGTTTAGGTAAAAAATAGTTTCCAAACTGCACCACGCGCGTTAATTTTTAATTTTTTGTCATTTTTATTCACATTGTGAATTTTTAATTTTGTGTCATTTTTATTCACCTTGTAAATTTTTAATTTTGTGTCATTTTTATTTGATAGCAAATCCGCCGTAATAAAATTTTTTGTGAAAATTTTAACTATCTAGCTATTGCGGTTCAAATAAATAGGTAGAACAGACGGACGGATGGACGGACAACGTAGGCTTAGTAATAGAGTCCCGTTTTCACCCTTTGCAAAGGGTGAAAACGGCACCCAAACGGTCCGGCGGTGAACCCAAAGCTTTGGGTACGGAACCCTAAAAAAGAATGTGTTACAGTTGTCGATTCCATACCCACGGATGTAGGTTTTCATGTTTAACTGATGTCGTGATTGCAATCAATAAGAGATACTAACCGAGTTCGTCCTCCTCCATGAAGTCTGGCGCGACCACGGCGACCTGCTGCTCCGTGCCGTCCTCCAGCTGGATGACCTCGAGCACCACGTACTGCTGGCCGTCCCCGTCGGCCACCGTGACCAGCTCGCCCCGCTTCAACTCCCCTTTCGTCATGCCCAGCTTTACGACGTCAGCTGTCTCCTCGTCCGAGTCATCGCCTAGCATCTGTAATGTCATCTTCGATTTCAACTAGTGATGCTTGCTCTGTATATGTACTGTCAGGAAACACTGAAAATTTAACACAATGGCTATTTGTGTCACAATCAATTATCATTAGTATAACATTTCATGGCGGTGCACGTAACGTAGGGGCGCAGCGAGGATAATATAAACCGAGCTTCGTTCGCACCGGCTCCTGTCATCGAAGTGTAAACAAAAAAATATTTCATCAAGATCGGTAGTAGTTTTTGCGTGATGCTCGAACAAACAAACATTCGGAACAAAAATCGGTAATTTTGAGTTTTTAGTGTAGTACGGGGAGATGGGCGCGGGCGGCGAACGGACTCTCTCTGGCAGTTTTTTTCTTTCATTATCATCAGTCGATATGCGTCTCAGTGAGGGCATAGAGCTAGCTTCAAGGAGAGTATGGGCGTTAGTCCACCATGCGTGCCCAATTTGGATTGACATATACATCAGAATTTGTTAGCCTATGCAAGTTTCCTCACGATATTGTCCCTCAACGGTTGAGAGCAGTTAATATTATGTACATTTTATCGATACCGCTGCGCTGCGGCCGTCCGATTATACGAAAAATCATGATACATTCACAGTACAGAAGATAAAGTTTTTGTCAGTGCAGAAACTTTCACTATGCCAACATCGAAAGCGCAAAAGAATTATTAGCCCATGGAAATCGTACGAAAAAAGAGGGGTTACCCTACATCAAATGAGGTAGTACAATTTTTTTATATGTTGGTAGTGAGGACATGGTAATGACAAATCCAAGTTTTCCACCTCGAAAGCCCTTCGGATCATTGTTAAATACTTGAAAATCCAGGACTTTTTTCAGTTTTTCGCTTATTTCTCGGAATCTATAAGTCATATCAAAAAGTTTTGTAGAAACTAATTAAACCTGGTAATATTTTCTACAAAACAAGTGGTATGCACTTTTGTCATAGGACTTAACCTTTAGAGGGCTACAGGGCAGAGAAAGTAACTGTATTTCAATAATTATGAAATTTGCATGTCGGCCCTCATGAAAGATAAAGATAAAAAGAAAATGATTTTATATTCTTAATCAGCGACTCCTAAAACCCCAAGGATAAAAATTTTACTATACGTTGGACCCACACTGTGAATAATTATTCGGGTATCTACTCTGCTATGGAAAGAGGGGATCTTCTATGGAGAGTGGAGATACCTCCGGTTGATCTCCTGTTTTCCCCCCCACGGTACAAAGATGACATTTGGGGATCATAATAAAGATGCCCTGGTGATACAGGGAAAACTTGGACTTCCTCGGAAGATCGAGTCCTGACGGATGATGTCAACGGCCCGCGGAAACTATGACAGATAGGGTTATGGGCCTTGAACAATATCAAAGAGGACCTCGGTCAGATTTAGTTGGCGGTAAAAAAATATCCAAAATATCGAAATCCAAGATGGCTGCCATGAAAAATTCAAACGCCAAAGCAGCTTTTAAAGGTTCACTGAACTGACGGAAAATTTGTATCCGGAGGTTTTAGGGGTCGCTGATTAAGAATATGAAATCAATCAAAAAGAAAATTTAATTTAATTTATCCAATAAAGATAAATTAAATTAAATTTTCTTTTTATCTTATCTTTCATGAGGGTCGCCATACAAATTTCATAATTTTTGAAATGCAGTTACATTCTCTGCCCTGTAGCCCTCAAATGTTAAGTCCTATGACAAAAGTGCATACCACTTGTTTTGTAGAAAATATTACCAGGTTTAATTAGTTTCTACAAAACTTTTTGATATGACTTATAGATTCCGAGAAATAGGCGAAAAACTGAAAAAAGTCCTGGATTTTCAAGTATTTAACAATGATCCGAAGGGCTTTCGAGGTGGAAAACTTGGATTTGTCATTACCATGTCCTCACTACCAACATATAAAAAAACCAGAACTACCTCATTTGATGTAGGGTAAAATGTACCAATTCCGTGGATAGCCCATGGAATTGGTACATTTTACATCAGCTGTTCCATACAAAACTGCGGTACCACATCTAATGAAACTCACTTCAGTAGCAAGGCATAGGGCCTTGCTAGCATTTGCTTAGCATTTATTTATTTTTCTCAAAATGCTTGGAAATGTGAGCATTATTTTGACAACCTTCTTCGAGATAAATCGAAATTGCTGTACTAGCCAAATACATGCGCGTAGCGGCCGGCAAAAGTTGTATGAAAATCCATATCTGTCGTGTTTAGCCGCCAAGCAGAGCCGCCAAGTAAATTATGCTACGGTTCAAAATGCGCAAATATGCGCTATCGGTAGAGATAGCACGCACACAATCGGTTCATAATGCGCGAATGTGCGGATACGTTTGCTGTCTGACGTCATCAGTGACGTCATTAACTTGCGCTTACGCCGCACACAAAAAATAGGTAGTGCAGCATATGCACGTCAAATTGACAGCTGGTTCAAATTGTGCAAATTGTTTAGCAGTGTATTCGTACTTACTAATTTGGACCGACCGGTAAAGCGTGTGCATAGCGTTTGCACTATTGGCATAATTTGAACCGTAGCAATAGTAAACTCAATGACATCATTATACCACAGTATAAGAATGAGTATCTATTACTAACTTTGATCTAAGAGTAAACTCATATCTGTCGTGTAATTTAAAAATGGAACGATCTTTTTCTCCGAAACATTTCAACCAAGGAGGTAACTCATCAAAGGTTTTATTTAAATTTCGAGCTGGCTTGCAAATAGTAAGCTGTTTATTGAAAAAAAAAAACAAATTGTTGTTCGTTGTTCGTCATTGATTTTGATAAAAAGAGTTTTAATTTTCGCGAATTATTTGAGAAAATTTACTGTTTTAATTTCCGCGCATTATTTGAGAAAAGCACTATGCAAGCCTTGGCCACAACTAGGCATTGATGGACGAACGTGTAAATGTGGGCCGAGGCGAAGCCGAGGCACACATACGTAAGTCTGTTGCTGGCCGCTGCAGTAATGTACTACCCGTTCACGTCCAGTTGGCCGTCGATGACCGTTACAAAATTTCCTCACAGGCACATTAACTGGTCCCGTCGACAAAAAATAATATAACAAGCAAATAAAAATTTAAAATTAAAAACGATATTAGTGACCGGGACGGACGTACCGTACGTAATTTCGTTGCTAAAGGTTATAAAATTGCGTTTAATATGGTCTCTTAGGGGTGCGGTGCGGGGAAGCGGGAAGGGAGGGAGCGGCCAACTCGAAGTGAATGACTAGTACTATAGCATCAGGAATTTAGACGTAATAAATACGTTATTACGGACTTTTGTTCATTAAAACACTACCTAAGAAACCTTATCGCTTAGTCGCCTTTTACGACACCCATGCACAGGATGGTCTCCATTCTAAGCTAGAACGGAAGCCAATTAAAAGACATAATTAGTTTATCAGCATATTGCAAACGACGTAGAATATTGAATGAGTTTCATCGAAGTCACTCTTTATTATCATTATAGACGTATCATTTTTATTTTATTTTTATTACTGATGGGTTTGCTCTTGACCTCAATCCAGTCCTTAGGACAAAGATGGGGTCGAAGATGTAGCTAAGCCAGAAGAAGCCTATTCACTCGTACTTTAAAGGAATTTGGGGTTTAAGCGCTCGGAAATACTGACGCAGGCAGGGCATTCAACTAAAGGGCTGTGCGCATTATAAAATAATTCATTGCACATTTATAAAATGTTTGCATTATAATTATGAACATTATAAAAGAGTTTCAGGTAAAATGTATTGTTGCCTATGAATAAATGAAATGAGTAGTATCAAGGCACGATGTCCTCACGAATGACGCAATTACAATAAGTTACAGTCGTTCAGAGGTTTTTATATGCTACTTATATCTGCAAAACGTAATAATTATAATTGTAATTATTCTTTGTAAATATAAGCATGTAAGATGGTAAGTATGTTACTTTTTAATACAGTTGCTCAAAAAGTGGCGTATTGCAGGGACGTATAGCGTTCGGGATGTGGGCTATTACGTGGCTGTTACATACTCGTACTTTTTTTTTACCTTTCCCGAACTCGTGCGTTCTCTTTCCCAACTGTCAAAATAATGTCTATTAAAAAGAAAAACAAACCATGAAGTTTTTACTAAAAAAATTCATAGAAGTTTTTATGATTCATGCAAATACGTATATTTCTAAAAAGAAGCTACGAATTTGTTTCAATATCAGATTTAATGATTTGATTGAATGAGTTTGGTTAGGTTTCATTTCATTTCATCTCATTAAAGGGGTACGAACATTTTTATATGGAGCCTGGGATACCAAAACCTTTTTTAATTTTTTTTCTAATTTTTATATTTTCGCGCGGCCAACCTTAAGAATTTGCATATCGATAGAACATGTCATTATAAACATACTTTCTTATATGGTAAAATCTCCTAGCCAGCTGTTTTAAGCCAGATATTTGACTTTAAAAGTTTAAATTTTTCAAGACTCCTAGGGGCTTTATTTCTCATCTGTTCGAGATGAGACTTGGTATTTGCATAGTAGAGGTGTAAATCTGTAGTTACCTACTTTCGGGGTTGGAACATATCTGCGATACCTTTTTTTTCGAATTTTTATCATTTCGCGTGGCCAACATTAAGACTTCGCATATCGATAGAACACGTCATTACAAACATACTTTCTTATTTGGCAAAATCTCATAGCCTGCTGTTTTAAGCTAGATATTCGACTTTAAAAGTTTTACTTTTCAAGACTCCTAGGGGCTTTATTTCTTACCTGATCGAGATGAAACTTGGTGTTTGCATAGTGAGGTGTAAATCTGTAGTTACCTACTAAGAATTTATGAAATAAATTATCCTAAAAATTAAAATCATTAGATTATAAAATAGATAAGAAATAAAATACGACAAAACTGGAAGTTGTATAAAAAACAAAAGCGGGGAGGGAGAAACTGCAGGGCGTGGGCAAAGCATATATAAAAATAATAGTAAGCGCGCTTCTAAGAAACCGCGCGACACGCCGGCGATGCGGCAAGATGGTGGCCATGCTAAGGGTTGTTACAATAACGTTCAGGAAATGGAATAAAATATAAGACAATGAATATGAAATAAGTTTAATCATTTAATATTATATTAATTGGTAGTGATCCTAATATCAACCTAGGTATTTATTTTCGTTATGAATAGAGATCAGATAATCCGATGTTTATAAATATGCAGCCGGTGAAGTTTAGGTAAACCTACACCACTCTGTCAACTCTGACAGCATTTCATAAGTTGACAAAAGTGTCAGAGTTGTTCAAATGTCCAAGTTCTACGATAGTTTAGCAATCCCGAGACCTAAGAACGGTCTTAGGATTGTTACATAAAATCAATTAATTGAGGTATCTGCATTATTCTTTTGAAAAATTAACTTTAAGTAAATATGCATCCGAATATCCGATCTCTAGTTATGGACTATTATTTAAGTTTTTGATTCGAAGTTTTAGAAGAAAACACATTATTTTTCAATTAATGACACGTATTATGTAAAAAAACAATTGAGTAGTGCCGTAGCTTACCAATTTATAGTAATTCTTGTAATTTAAAGCGGTATCTCCAGTAAAAATAACACAGTTTCAAATCGTGTCAAAAATGCTTTAAACCACTTTAGTTCCAGCAAATCTTTATTTTTTTACGATACGAGCTTTTACCCGCGACTTCGTCCGCATAAATTATATACCAGATTTTAAGTCAGATGTTACGCTACCAAGCAAAAAAAGTTTCATCAAAATCGGTTTAGTAGTTTTTGCGTGATACTCGAACAAACAAACACCCAAACAAACAAACAAACTAAATTCTTTTTTCAAAAATTTACAGTTTTATAATAGTCAAGATGGAATCACAGCCGTACACAATGCCATAATTATATATTCCGTGACAATACAAACAATTCGAACTATTGTAGTACGTGTGCGCTCCCGAGTATAACATTTGACACCAAGAAAACAACTTGACCAAGTCAAATCAGTTGGCCAAGATTTTAAGTCAGATGATAAGCTATCAAACAAAAAAGTTTCATGAAAATCGGTTCAGTAGTTTTTGCGTGATACTCGAACAAACAAACACCCGAACAAACAAACAAACAGACAGACAAAAAATCCAAAAATTTGTGATTTGGAATCAGGGAAGCCTAAAAACCATGTCGTCATTTTTTTTTTGTAATTATTTTCAATGTACAGACACACTTCTGTTACAGTTTTATAATAGTTTAGATGCATCCGATTATCTGATCTCTATTCATAGCAAAAATAAATACCTAGGTAGATATTAGGATCACTACCAATTAATAAAATATTAAATGATTAAACTTATTTCATATTGATTGTCTTATATCTTATTTCCGGCCATGGCCGCCATCTTGCAAACACCAAGTTTCATCTCGAACAGATGGGAAAAAAAGCCCCTAGGAGTGTTGAAAAATTAAAACTTTTAAAATCAAATATCTAGCTTAAAACAGCAGGCTAGGAGATTTTGCCAAATAAGAAAGTATGTTCGTAATGACGTATTCTATCGATATCCAAAATCTTAATGTTGGCCAAGCGAAATGATAAAAATTCGAAAAAAATAGATGTCGCAGATATGCTCCAACCCCGAAAGTAGGTAACTACAGATTTAAACCTCTACTATGCAAACACCAGGTCTCATCTCGATCAGGTAAGAAATAAAGCCCCTAGGAGTTTTGAAAAATTAAAACTTTTAAAGTCGAATATCTAGCTTACAGCAGGCTAGGAGATTTTGCCAAATAAGAAAGTATTTTTGTAATGACGTGTTCTATCGATATACAAAGTCTTAAGATTGGCCGCGCGAAATAATAAAAAATTAGAAAAAAAATTTTGGTACCCCTTTCATTTTCATTTCATATCAATAAAAAAAAAATTCTACTGAAGACTTGGCTGTATGGGCATAGTTCCCTTTGCCTACCAGAATGGGTGATGAAAAAAAAACTCTGCTTATATCCTCTAGTACGTGTTGTTCCGTATCCGTCCATACCCCGTCGTCTGTGTAGTCCCAGATCCGGCCAAAGCTGACTACTCAGATTTTACACAATTACAATACACGAGCTTTTACCCGCGACTTCGTCCGCATAAATTATATACCAGATTTTAAGTCAGATGATAAGCTATCAAACAAAAAAAGTTTCATCAAAATCGGTTCAGTAGTTTTTGCGTGATACTCGAACAAACAAACATCCAAACAAACAGACAGACAAAAAATCTAAAAATTAGTGATATGGAATCGGGGACACCTAAAAACCATATCGTTACTTTTTTTTTGTTAATATCTTCAATGTACAGACACACTCTTGTTACAGTTTTATAATAGTTTAGATATCACCTGGAAATAATGTCTGTTATTGCTTGAAATCGTTTCAATAAATTTCAATCTACCATTCATTCAATATTCCTTCATTCATAAAAGGATCGTTCATTCACAAAACTCTTTTCTGAATTTTTACGGCAACGCGCCATCTTGCCACAGACGACGGGTGCAGATTGTGCGCGGCTTACACGTACCAGAGGATATTCTACGGTTGACGCTATTTTTCAGAAATTTTCTTTGCGAGTTTAGTTGTTTGATTGCTTAATTTTTTCGCAACTGTATTAAAAATAGTCGTTCAGTACACGTGCGGAACCGTCATTGCAACTTGTTCCGACTGTCATCCCTCGCCTTCGGCTGCGCCTCGGCTCGGGTAGACATTTGTCGGAACTCTTTGCAATGACAGCGTTTCCACTCTCGTAATGAAATATACTATTTTAATATAATATCAATGTTATGTCAAGCGCTAAACAAACATACTAAAATTGCATTTAGCTTAAGATAAAATCGCATAGCAGCAGTACAACATAACAATGAGTGTAATAGGAAAACTATGAATATATTCAGTGCAAGAGCAATGCGAAGATTCAAATCTTGACACCTTGGAAATGACTGCCTTTGTCTGTTCTTTGTGTAACAACGTTTATTTATTACAGCTGTTAACCACGACTTCGACTCCGTGGAATCATAATCTCATTGCATATTTTGAATTCGGAATTTAGCTTAGGAACAAATCATATCAAAATATGTGCAAATATTAGATATTAGCAATACAATTTTAATTGAATCATTTATATCTGGATAATAATTGGGGTGCAAGCAAAGAGCCTCCCCAAGTGACGAAACCTGAGTCGTCCGGCGCACCCTTGATAGAACCATTTCTGAATAGCTAATCTTTACACTACAGCATGAGTGCTTTTCATGCAATACAAATTACTCACGCTGACACGAAATAAGAAGATCCCTGGATTATCCATAGTTCAATCTGATATAGTAGTTAGTTATTATCTAGATTTAAGAAAAAAAAAATCGCTCAAAGCAATTAAATCATATTTCGCAGTGCATATATAGATCACAAGCATTTAGTTTTCGCAAGCTATTTAATTAATGATAGTAAAAGTTTATGTATATTTATCACCGACAACTTACAAACATGTTATAAAGTTATATCGAGAATTAATCTGTCCAGTCAGAATTCGATAACGATGTTTCTTTCTTTAAAGGCCGGGTTAGTTTTGTTCATACATCTTTGAGTGAAGAGCACAGCCAAATAAAAATACATTTGCTGGTCTATATTTATATGATTGATGCAGAGTTCTAAAATAACATTGTGTCAAAACAATACATTTCATAACAAGGTGTACATAAGCGTTTATATTTTTTCTACAATAACTCGACAAATCGATAATCGACTGAGCGTCGGTGGTGCGTTGCGGAGCGGTATGGCCACTCAATCATGAGGGTCCAGGTTCGAATCCGCAGACTACATGCCATGTATCAATGACTTTTTCTTATGTACGTATTACCGACTGCTCTCAAACGGTGAAGGAAAATATCGTAAGAAAATCAGCATGCGTTGAAGAAATCCTGATGCGTATGTTAAGTCTACCAATCCGCATTGGGCACGCGTGGTGGACCAACACCTATAATACATCCTCGAAGCTAGGTCTGTGCCATAAAGTGGGACGTACGCAGGGTGTTAAATTAAATGCGTTACTACTACGATATTTATTACGCGATTTCAAAGTTGGTCTCACAGTGAAAGTTGTTCAGTTTGATGGTCTGAAGCACCCTGTTCGATTTAAGTTTACACTCTGTATATTTAGGCTGATGATGATGGACTCGACAAACAAAAATGTTGAATCAATCAAGTTACCTTCACGTCCCCATCGACGTATTTAACCTTCCGCTGGCGGCCGATCTTCAGAGCCAGCGCGCGCTCCTGGTGGCCGGAGTCCGGGTCGTGGACCGCGAGGTGCCGGATCAGGTTGCCTTTGCGCGCGAACGTCCGGTTACACTCGCGGCACGTGTGGGTTTTCTCCTTCGGCGGCTTCGGTACGTAGTCCGGGTTGTGGTAGAGGTTCTGATGACGGCGGAGTAGTTGCTTCTGTCTGATAATGATAACAGATTGTTCGAGTTAGTGCCGTATTTGAAGACAACGTATTAAAAAAAATGCCGTGTTACTCCGTTGCAAGTAACCATGCCTGCCGTGCAGGGGGCAATGGTTAGATTCCCGTCTAGGCCGACACAAAAAGCATAGGGCTTTCTTTAGATGAACATTTATTTCATTTCATCGCAATCAGATCATTCAATCAAAAGTTATGAGTGTTTATAGTCAGTGGTCTGGTCGTACGAAGTCGCGGGCGCCGCTAGTACGTAATAAATCCTACTAATATTATAAACGCGAAAGTTTGTAAGTATGGGTGAGTATGGATGGATGGATGTTTGTTCCGCTTTCACGCAAAATCTGCTGAACGGATTTTGATGAAATTTGGCATACAGATAGACCACGGCCTGGATTAACACATAGGGTACTTTTTATCCGGGTAACGCAGACGAAGTCGCGGGCAACAGCTAGTAGTAATATATACCTGAAGGACTGATCGCAGAGATCGCAGGCGAAGGGCTTCTCGTCGGTGTGTTTGAGCATGTGAGACTTGAGGTGACGCAGTGTCGTGGACGCGTACGGGCACAACTCGCATTTGAAGCACTTCTCACCCTCGTGCGTCTGTCAATTTATACAATTACATAATAATTATTACAATGTTTAGTGATCTACATCCGATATAAACAATAACAAGTGTAAATAAATATTATATAACCGAATATGCTACTGCTAAAGCGTGTGTGTGCTGAAACATCGTAGAGTATGGCGGTTCGTAGTCTCTGCCTGCCCCCATGGAATAATGTCGTGCTTATGTATGTATGCTACTGCTAAATTAGTACGACAAGGATTAAACCATACTCGCGAGTGGATATAAATGGTCTCACTTTAAATCAAGATAAAAACTGCCCTGTACCTACACACATACAACTCACGACCATAATCCCTTTCGCGGTAATCAGAAACATTGATGGACAAAAACTAATGGATCAGAAACCCGGGCAAGTGCAGCCAAGTCCGAGTCGATTATATGTATTGCCGTTTTTACGATAGAGCGAGAAGAAAAACATTTTTTATAAATGATCCAGGCCAGTCCAGTCTCGGACAATGATAGCTCTATAGTCAATTAGTTACATGTGTGAGTAGGTATGACAGCTACATTGCGCGAATCCGGTTACCTTGTTGTGTATCTTGCAGGAGTAGCGGTCGGGGAAGGACTTGCCGCATCGCTTGCACTTCAGCGGCTTGTCGGAGGTGTGCAGCTTCTGCACGTGAATACGGAGGTCGGTCTTACGGCCGCACTTCGCCGGGCACAGCTCGCACGCGTACACCGGCTTCTCCGACACTAACGTTATACAATTACATTTGTTAGCTAAACGTAGCTACGTCTCTACTATTTAAATTTATAATTATACGTTATGTTTTGGGTCGGCTATTGCACTAACTATGTATGTGAATGATTAATAATTCGTCCAAAAAAGTTGTAATTAGAATTAATCTGGCTGTTGTTTACTTTGAATCATCGTTATAATTCAAACGTTGAGTATCTTTTTATGATTTACGACTAACGACAAATCAAAGAATTTTTTAAAATCTACACTAAAGAAATCGGATTATTATGTACGTCTCATTATTAAATAATAACAAGTTTGTAGTAGTGAATCTGTTAAAAGTACAATGTCGAATATAAGATGTAACAAAACACCATAGTAACGTTTTAAAGGGGTGCTTTAGATTAGACCCTCAAACTAAAAAATTTCACTATGGATCTAACATGACAAAAATTAACAATATCTGTTGTTTCATGCAAAACTGCAGTACCCTACACTCAAATGTCCCATTCATCCATCCACAGCAGATATTTTAATTTTTCCTCGATGTCGGCTTCATAGTTAAAGTTGTTCATTTTAATAACCTAAACCACCTCTTTAAATATTACGAGATTGTTCTACACCCTGTATAAACAGTATTCATACTGACCGTTGTGTATAAGTTTGTGGGCCTTCAGTGAGTTTGACTGTGTGAAGCACATGTTGCAGTGCTCGCACTTGTAGGGCTTCTCGCCTGTGTGCGTCCGGAGGTGCCGCTTCAGCTTGAACGTGTCCGGCGACGCGTACGTGCAGTGCGGACACTGCAAACAACGCCAACATATACATCTTCATCCTTATCTACATGTCCCGAAGGTTCAAATTGACCCGTAGATATCGCGCGAAACGTGGTTGCAATAACACGCAATCCAATTCTATTTAGTTGAGAAAACAGCTATGCATAACCAATTAGCCAGCTACAAAAATGGCCAACGTGTTGATTGCAACCCGCATTCCGTGCGGGATTCGCGTCCGTTTGAAAGCCCGTTGAGACTGTGGGAACGCGGGAAGATGACCGCCGCGCCGCTCTCATAGGCCCATGGCGCATGTTCGCGTCAACAGGTAGCCGACATAAAACGTCAATAAAGCGCAGAGTGCATGCGCTGCTGGCGTGACGCACGCAGTTACCAGGGAGACGAGCCGAGACTAAAATGAACCTAGGAATTCTAGGTAGACGCTCAGGCCCAGGCTTTTGATAAATCAATAACTTGTTGCGTCGCAGTTGATGCACTGATTAAGTTATATGCGACGGACGTAATAAAGTTAATAAACACAATCAGTAATATTACATGTTACGTTTAAAGTATATTTAGAAATGACCAGTTTTCGCTGTAAAATATAATTTTCCCAACCAAAATGCCCTCTTAAATAAAATATGCCTCTTAAGTATTATAATTGAAAATGTCTTATACCTAAACATATGTCTGTCTTCTTTCATACTGTTAGCAAAGATACAATTAATTGAACTTTCCCATAATATACCTACATTTTCGTTGAATATTTCTTCTTTCTATTGAAACTCAATCATTTATAATTTTACGCCGACTACTTTCTAATCTATTATTTTGTTACAAGCCATTTACAAACTAATCAGATCTCTTGTTAGTACTAAACGCCGCAAAATTATTATCTCGAGACCACTACGTCGCTCGCAACGTCGATGAGAAAGGATGCGTACGGCGCACAGTGGTCCCGCGTTCATACTACAGCGGTCGAAAATATAAATGTTTCAATAAAATTGAAATAGATGTTTAAATTGGTTTTATAATTGCATCTTATGTTCTAAAATCAATGACAAACGCTATTTTGGCAGTGAACTCTTCTTTTTTTGAGGCAAACTTTGGAGACTGGTGATGTAGGGATCGGATGTTAATAGAAATCGATTCAGTAAGTCGCTGTTGCTTGTAATCCTTGAGTTCTTTCTGGTATTATGTTGTCTGAAGTATTTTAAGTCTTAGTTTTTTGCTTCCGCAGCTTCTGATGACAGCTCTCCTATAGAAAGAATACCATAATCTGTTACCTCAGAACAGTGAATAAGAATGTTATTCACTGAAGTAGGAAGATTATATCAAAGATATTCAGCTACTAGATGCTTGGCAGTTTCTGTGGCATATTCTTCGTTATTAATGTTACACCCAGACGACAAGACTTGTAATACTACAGAACATATCTGTTTAGACCTGCAATTTTCGCTGATATTTGATGATTTAAAAAAAAATCCTTATTGTGTTTTCGTCATTGGAAGAACAACTACCTCTAATTTGAGGCTGGTACGCAATATGACCCATTTTCTATCTTTTTTTTTTTGCTGAATGAGTTCCTCCTTTCAGACATTGATTTTTTTCTACCGGAGTCCCTATATGCCATTTTTAACATCTAATCCATAGGTTCTCAAACTTATTTCGCCCACCGCCCACTTTAAGCAAAATTTTTTTTCTAGCGCCCCCCAAATTGTTTTTACCAATTGTTGAACGTCGGAAACAGCTATTGCATTTTTTTTAATGTGTATCGTAGGATATATTATATTTCTGAGTTTAAAGAATATCGTATTGGCTATGTGCGAAGTGGGTGTCGGGAACTGTCAAGTCGATCGCAGCGCACGCCGTGGCAGAAATTTGTACTACTGACGGCGAAGCTGTGTCAGATTTGCTTGAATCTATGAAAATCAGCAAACTAACTTAACACGAAATCTCCAAAACTGTCAATACTACAAACTTAAAATTTGGCATGGAAGTTTATGCTCACTTAAAAAAGGCTTGTCGCATTTTAACCCCCCAAAGGTGTTAAAACTGAGGTAAAAGTTTATATGGGAATTCCGATACTAATTAGATTTTGTCCGTGGCTTCGTCCGCATCCGCTCCCGTCATCGTACCGGAATAAAATATAAGCTAGCTTTTAAGATTAATAATAAGCTTTTAAATATAAAAAGTTTTATCAAATTCGGTCCAGTAGTTTTGGCAGAATCCTTGAACAAACACAAACTTTTACAGTACTATAATATTGTAAATAATTCACGGCTGCCCGAAAAAGTTGTGTCAGTACGCCGCGCTAGTGTGGCGCTAGTGTCGTGCACATAGCCAATAGAATAGAGCAATAAAAACGCACGGGTAGTTTTATTAGCATTAGCATCCACCCTTCAGTTGAATTTCGTAACTGAAATAAGAACCTGATGCAAGCGAGCGAAGAGAGCTTCAAATTTTTCGATACGGTTTCCTAGCTGTATCCAGAACATGGAGGTATTGCGCAGGAAGATACCTAGTTGAAATAGATATTTGAAGGGACCGAAGCGAGCTCGAAATTTCAGTACAATTTCTTAGCTGTAACTAGAACATTTTTAGCGATTGCACAGGCAGACGGTGAAATGAAACAGTACCCGCGAAAATTTTCAGCAATACCAATTTCTCAGCACTACAACTTGGTAAAAGTTCGTCCTTTTTAAAACAATATTTTTTTTTTATCCTCGCCCCTCTAGACCGCTTAAATGCCCCCTAATTTTCTCTGATCCGTCTACTGCCCCCCTGAAAGCCTCCAATGCCCACAAGGGGGCGTTATCGCCCACTTTGAGAAAGGGTGACTAATCGATAGGACACGTAAAAAAAATTAAAAAAAAAACGTGTCCAAGAGTATAAAAGAGAAGTCTATATTCATAAAATTCCTCATATATAGGTTTTTTGAGACACTTTTCAAGGGTATTCATTCTTGTAGGGATTGCGCCGCATAAAAAACAACAATATGAAGACCTTTATTATAAAGTCCCTTGGTACTCTTGGGTAAATTTGTTGCACTCATATTGACGACCCGGTTGGTGTAATGGTTGCCACGCAGGACTGCCAAACCAGGGTCCTGGGTTCGAATCCCGGTTCGGTCATGGATGTTATATGTTTGTGCCGTTGTTGTATGACTCCCATAATAAAAAGCCTAAGGCTTACCTTGGGATCATTACAATGTACATGTGCCTGTGAGCGTTATTTATTTATTTTATTTATTTATTGTAAGACACACCTTTAGCTACACAATGATATCCGAAATGTCACGGGCTACGACGGGCAACTAAACTAAAAGACTATGTTTATGCATAAACATTTTTCAATTTTATTTTTAGAAGGTGTACTTCGAAGACCTGTAGTTTTTAAATAAAGAATATTTACGATGTTTAATCACTACAGAAATAAATAACGTAACCTCTTCTTAAATCCCCATGATTCACAATATCCACTTCTAAACACAATTATTGCAATCACCTTGCAAACGGAGCAGTAAATTGCGACTTTTCAATAACGGAAAATGTGTGCGGAATCGCTGACTTACGATGCAAATAAATGAATGATTTTGTTAAAAAACATGGGGGAATTTTTATATTTTCTAAAACTATGGGTTTTTAACTACCTTTTCGTGAAAACAAAATTGGAATTAAAGATAACCGATTTTTTGAATTTTGACCTCTAGCGGGACCGCTTTGCGGCGTCCCATACTAATTGTGCTTTTTGTATGGACAAACCGTCAATTAATGTGTCGTAACTTATATTTACAAATACACGTTTCTACGTGAAAATAGGCACTATGTACAACTATAAAAAACCGGTCAAGTGCGAGATCACCGGTAAATCAGTTGTCCCATACATTGGGCTCGAGTAGGTTTTCAGTTCTGTATGGAAGAGCTGATTTTTTTTCGCGATTTCGGTGTTGGTAATATGGAATATGAATGGCATAGAGAAAATTGTTCAATTTGTTGGTCTGATCATCCCCTTAAAAAAGGGTCAGCATATTAAGAGATTTATTATAATAGTCTAAAATTAAATCATCAAGAGATTCAGAAATTGATTTTGCATATATCTGGATTTTGTTTACTTTCCTGGTATTCGAAATGAAAAGCAGAGCAGCTCGGGTGAAAGTCACCCATTTCACACTGGAACTATGGCGCCCCTCACAATCTCGTGTGAAATGGGTGAGTTACATCATTTGGTTAACAATCTACTATTCCTGGTCGTAGGTACAGTTTGGTAAGGTCACCTGATAGGGTCGTTCCCCGGTGTGGCAGCGCACGTGGCGGCGCAGCTTGGAGAGCTCCACGGACGCGTAGTCGCACTCCGAGCAGCGGTGCGGTTTCTCGTGCGTGTGCTTGTACCGCACGTGCCGGACTAGCTCGCCTGTCACATTAATAACTTGTTGTAGCCTGTACGATGTCACTGCAGACCTTAGACTAATTATATCCGGACCGGCCTTGCGGTAGCATTTCCCCTCTGCCACGGTATTAGATCAATTAATCTTGCGCATTTACAGCCAATTTTATACCTTATCACTAAACGAGACAGCCTATAACAGCGAAACAATAATTTTGAACTTAGAACGTTTGGGGTTTACACGAGACTACTTTTCATGATTTTGAACATTCAAAATTAGAATCGAAAGTCATAGGGAATAAAATCCAAAGTTGCAGATAACATGTTACCTCGCCCCCCCGCAAAAAGTGGCAGAAAGTTTGTTAGTAGAATGACACGTGGTTACGCGTCCCGATATAATTAGTCTAAGCTGCAGACTGCAGAGCAAAGGCCTCTCACGAATAATGGTGAGCGGGATTGGGCCATACTGGAGGCAAGACCCTTAAAAATATATTTGGTATAGCAAAGTATCTGACCACCTACCCCGAATGGGATTGTGGATATTTTCAAAAATTATTAGCCAGCCCCTCTGGCATGATTCTTCTACACTCGCGCGACGCGCCTTTACTGTATATAAAATAACCTGTTCCCGCGCTTTTCAGAGCGCAAGTAGTACGGAAAAAAAACGGAGTCGTGCGGAAGTAGAGAAATCGTCCTAGGGGATTTAGCAGGGCTATCCATAAGAAATAAAGCCGTGTTATGTCAAGTACAAAAGCCTATGCCTAAAAATGGCGCCTTTTTTCTTTTTTTAGCAAGGCCATCAATCAAACTTGAATATTATAAGAATAAAGCTAAAAACAACACTTGTTATTACAAATATCTCGGAACTCAGTCCGAACTGAGATATAAAGGCTTGAAGTGTACGTAATGGTAATATTTTCGACTTCAAGCCTTTATATCTCCTTCCGGACTGAGTTAACTTATTAACATATACATGTTAATAAGTTTTGTTTGTTACTTTATTCTGAAATAAAATATTCAAGTTTGGTTGCTGGCCGCGCATAAAACAACGGCGAAAAATAAGGTGCCAACCTTACATACAAAACCCGCATTGTCTTTTGTTCACTCATGAAATGCAGCTTGTATACTTATCGGCTATACCCGTGTGTTCCTCTTATTTTCAAGATAAACGGTATCTTATTTATGTAGCTCTAAGGGTCGATGCACACCGGAAGAGCATTTGCTCGAAGCGGCAATCTTATCACTAGTGAATAAACGTAAATTATTTGCACGTCGCAAACGCGGCGTCGCGCTGCCCGTAAGCAAATGGTCTTCGATGCTCTTTTGGTGTGAATCGACCTTAAGTCAATCGATCAAGTGCAGTATCTCTGCCAGCATGCCAACCCCAAGAAACATAGAAATATGCCTCTGTCTTTGTGATAAAGTTTTCTAGTTTTGTCGTGCTTGGCACGCTATTAAAGCCAAACTCAAGCCTAATATACTTATATTATTTAACCGCGACTTCGTCCGTATGAAATTAGAATCCTTTAAAAGTGCACCCCTACATCTACTTTAGCGGTTCAGGTTGTGCGTTGTCTATCAGTGAGTCATGGAACTGGTTTATAAGTTATAATGTACTAGCGTTAACCCGCGACTTCGTCCGCACAAATTATATACCAGATTTTAAGTCAGATCATAAGCTATCAAACAAAAAAAGTTTCATCAAAATTGGTTCCGTAGTTTTCGCGTGATGCTCGTTCAAACACACAAAGCAAAAAAATTCTTTTTTTAAATTACAGATTTATAATAGTAGAGATTAAACAAACCGGAGGTAGTGAACGGGCTGTTGCAGTACTTGCAGACGTGCGGCTTGACTCCGTTGTGCATGTTCACGTGGTTCTGCAGCGACGCGATGGTCTTGAAGCCGCGCTCACACACCCCGCACTTGTGTGGCCGGTCCTCCGAGTGAGACTTCATGTGCCGCAGCAGCAGATACCTGCTCATTACATGATACCTTCAAATCTACAGGGTGTAACAAAACACCCTAGTATTACTTATTATTATTTGTGGTTGGGCTATTGCAAGCAAGGGTCGTTGTAACACTGAGACCAGCGCTGGTCCTTTTGTGTTCGCCCCAAGCTCACCCATATTTACGCATACCTCCGAACTTATGGTATTTTATTTTCATTCTCGGGAATGCAGGTTTCCTCACGATGTTTTCCTTCACCGCCGTAATAGTATATAGTTCTACATACAGAACGGCCACTCCCCGCCCCCCTCTGACTTCAGATACCCCACCTCCCCTCATACTCTCTGTGGTAACGTGAGGGAAGCCGAGCAAGGGAATGCAGTCAGGCGCGCGCACCCGTTGGATTTGACTACATAAAATATATTTTATTTTTCTCCTCATAATAAAAATAAACGTTGGAAAATAACGCTAAATTCACATTTTCTGTGATTCTTTAGCTTAAAAACTATTTTTAATAACAGAATGAACTATAAAAAGTAACAAAATGTATAATGTAGTTCATACGATGCGTGTTAAGTCAACCCTACACATATGTCATGCACAATTTTCGCAAAGTGCGCATGTGCGAACGTCATCATGTCAAATCTAAAACGTTGTTTGAAGTGCCGGACCTGTGCTCAGGACTGAGGCGCTAGCTCTCTTCCGTATGAGCTATCATCGCTCTTAGTAATACTTAAGGAGTTGCTTCAGACCACCACACTGAACAAGTTTCATAATGGAGCCAACATCGAAATCGCAAATAAAAAAACATTACTTCACTGCTTCATACAAAACTGATTTCGAACTTATCGCCATAATGAAAGTTGTTCAGTTTGTACCCCTTTAAGTATTACCAGGGTTTAGGGGGGTAGGGTTTCAGCCTGTAGAGTAAAGGAGATAAGAAAGAGTGATATTATATAGATAATATCACTTACATATAACTTCCCGAGGTACGCTTCTTAGTATAGACTAAGAAGCGTACCTCGGGAAGTTTAAAATTCCGTCTCTTAGACGGCGCTGACTCCTTGCCCGCGAGTAGAGGAATTGCCAATATACGCTAAGAAATGTTGATTAGTCTTCCAATATTATGAACCAAACCAACTAAGTAAGAGAAGTAGCTTAGGTAACTAAGCAGAGCAGAGTAGTAGATCCGAAATGATGCTCATAACGACATCAAGCAAACTAGAATGTAATAAATTCCGGTGTACACAGCTTAGTAAGGAGAATACCACTCTTTAGTTAATCTATGATATTATGCATTATTAATTAATTTTAATTTTATCGCTTTCATCATCAATCTACAACAAGTCCGCTGCTGGACTATTGCTGCTGCATACAATGTTGTAATACAAACCCAATTACCATTTCGAGCCTTGCCAGAATCTTTCGGTAATATATTTAGCATATTATGCTCACGACTATATTCCCCGAGGGGGTAGTCAGAGATATTCTGAAACCTCAGAACATCCGCTTCACTAGTAGTACCGAAACTCTGTCCAGTGTGTGACAGGGAGTGAGCACGGCGCCACTTGTAATAGACAGAGGGTACAATGCACACGCCTCGAAATTGAAGCATGCAGGTTTCCTGTGTCCGTATAGTTAGCAGCCTCACCAACTCATTCGAAGGTTTTGACTAAGCCACGATTTAGTGCCCAATTAGTGCAATTTGGTGCCCAAAGCACAGATTTGGTGCTCATGTAGTTTAAAAGATATTTGGGTACCTTACTGAGGCTGCTAGATAGACGTCAAGCTAGCAGTCGCATTTTGAAATACTGTTTGTATCGATGTGATTTATATGTCACGATTTAGTGATTCCTATATCCAAAATTTCATTAATATTGATCCAATACAAGCCGAGATATGATAGTACATTGTTGAGGCTGCTAACTAGACGTTTCTTCCAACGATGATTCCAATGAAACGGATGCACATTTGAAACAGATAAATACATAGCGATTTAGTGCTCGATTTGGTGACTCTTATGATATTTATGAAAAGTAGAATTTTCTTTCCTATTTCCCAAAATAATTACGTAAACTTCTACATACTAATCGTAATTTAGGTCTGACGAAACCGTTGATCAAATTTAGACTTTATTCAACTGTGATAGGGTTTAAAATTGTTTTTAATTTTATGGTTAGTACTGCCAAGCAAAAAAGTTAAATGACATTAAATTTTTATAACAGTGACAATACTCACTCTCTTATGTATGTATTGAGTGACTCAATTTGAGTCCAGGAGTGCGATTTTTGAATCTCATTCGCTGAGTTTAGCAGTTAAAAATGTCTAAATTATTGTGGAGATATGCATTTTTCTACTGCTGATTTGACTTTCAAAAATCATACTTCAGGAGTGCTATTTTTGAAAGTCAAATCAGCAGTAGAAAGATGCTTATCTCCATAGTAATTTTGACATTTTCAACTGCTGAACTCAGCGAATGAGATTCAAAAATCGCACTCCAGGAGTCTATTATTCTTCTCTACTATTTGACTATTACTGTATTAATTGACTAGCCCCAAATCATTTGTGTCAAGCTTGTGTCAAGTAATGAGGATTTTTGCCGACAGATAAGGTAATTTTTGCAAACTACGTCCTTATTTTACTTTACGATTACTATTACCCTCCTTCTAGCGCAGTCGGGTAAAAACTGAATGTTTATTAGAAAAACTAAATGAAACTAGGAGAATAATGAACAGATTTATTATAAGTGAATAAATCACACACAGATTTTTGACTTTTCTTATTGAAATGCCCTGCCAATAACTGCCTCTCTGTGGTCTAATGGTTAAGAGCACCGGGCTCTCGACACGGAGGTCGTGGGTTCGATTCCCACGGGGGACACCTCCTGATATGTCACTGTGTGCGAATTTCCCCAGTTGGTAAGGATATTACAGGCTAAATCACCAGATTGTCTGAAAAGAAAGATGATTCCGTGCTTCGGATGGCACGTTAAGCCGTTGGTCCCTGCTACTATCTCTTGTGGTAGTAGCCGTTACATAGTTTTTTTTTTGTTTTTGCTACCAAAATCTACCAGAAATTACCAAAAACTAGGTACCAGAAGAAACAAAAATTTCCAAAATCTACAAAAAGAACCAAAAACAACCAAAATCTATAAAAAATCTAGGAAAAACGTTCCAAATCTATCATAAAGAACCAAAATGTACTGAAATTTAAAATTTGTATTTTATTTTGTTCCGTGAGCGTAACATTGTACACGTCTGACCACTTGACGTGCGCTTCCCGCTCCGCTGACGCTGCCTTCCCGCGTCATGGTCGCGTTGGTTTGGGCGACTTGGCGGTACGCCGTAAGATTACATGGGCAGCGACCGCCGCGCGGTAGACGCTCCCGCTTCCCAGTCGCTTTAGTCGTGCGGGTCTGAACACCCCATTAGTCTTCTTCTTATCACGTGGGCAGAGCCCTGATGTCAAAGTTTTTTCAGACCGCCTGACGTGGTTTTTATGTAATGACTACTACCACCAGAGATAGTAGCAGGGACGAACGGCTTAACGCGCCATCCGAAGAACGGAATAATTTTTCTTTTCAGACAATCAGGTGACTCAGCCTGCAATTTCCTAATCAACTGGGGAAAAATGCACAAAGTGACATATCACTAGGTGTCCCCTGTGGTAATCGAACCCACGACCTCCGTGTCGAAAGCCCAATATTCTTAACCATTAGACCACGGAGGCAGTTAGTTAATTTATAGTATAAATAATACAATGTGGAACTGTAGACGAGGATAAGAAGTTATAACTTATAAACTTATAATGCACTAATTTGTATCAAGCAATTAGTTCTTCATTGTATGTAATAAAAAGACACGTTTTCGCATCTCCGTAACTCACGTAAACAATCCGCCAGCCCCGCCATCTCTCGGTATAACTATGAACTACTTGCGCGAGCGCAAGCGCTAGCTCATGGTAGTAGTTCCGAGAAATGAAAATTTTTGTGCACGGTTGTACCGAAAATCGTTGTATGTAGAAGTTTACGTAATTATTTTGGGAAATAGGAAAGAAAATTCTACTTTTCATAAATATCATAAGAGTCACCAAATCGAGCACTAAATAGCTATGTATTTATCTGTTTCAAATGTGCATCCGTTTCATTGGAATCATCGTTGGAATAAACGTCTAGTTAGCAGCCTCAACAATGTACTATCATATCTCGGCTTGTATTGGATCAATATTAATGAAATTTTGGATATAGGAATCACTAAATGAGCACTAAATCGTGACATATAAATCACATCGATACAAACAGTATTTCAAAATGCGACTGCTAGCTTGACGTCTATCTAGCAGCCTCAGTAAGGTACCCAAATATCTTTTAAACTACATGAGCACCAAATTTGTGCTTTGGGCACCAAATTGCACTAATTGGGCACTAAATCGTGGCTTAGTCAAAACCTTCGAATGAGCTGGTGAGGCTGCTAACTATACGGACACGTTGGCCTTGCGATGTTTTCCATCACCGAAAAGAGTAGTGTTACAAATTGTACATAAATAAAAAAACTCATTGGTACGAGTCGGCCTGGACGCGGATCGAACCATAGCATCACGCACGGCCGGCAAGGTTACTCGCCCCTGGACCACTGCTACCTTTTTTTAGTAAAATACTCTAAAAAGTTATTAGTTAAATATTTTAATGCTCATATCATAATAGATTTAAATGAGATAACAATACTAGTTCAGTAAATCTGTTTGGAAAATGATACCCTGCCTTACAAAAGGTCGGGTATCCGGGATTTTTGGATATGTTATACAGGTAGAGGTCCTTAATAAAAATACAAGTTTTCGACCTTGGGGTCCTGCCGCGGGCTCTGGTGTGACCATAAAACATCGAAAATTTTGAGACATTTTCAGTAAAACTTAAACGTTGGGTTTTAGAGCAAACTTGTTTACTAAAGCTTTAAAGAAGACCAAATCCGCTACAATTTGATAGTTGAATCATCTTTATATACTGAATAGTTCCCAAGATACAACACCTCAAAGTATGGAGAGGTATGACTAATTCCTTACTATTTTTTTTTTTTAAATTAAATATGTTATTAACTTTAGGTTTCACTGTGAAGGTGTTCAGAAGAAGTATAAATAATGCGCTACAATATGTTTTTTGAACCATAAGATGCGACACTTGTAAATTTTCAGCAAATGTCAATTGATAAACAAATACTTAGATATCGAAAAGAATATTTTTTTTTTACAAATAAAATGTAGCCTATGGTAATCAGGGATAGTGTAGCTTTCTATCAGTGAAAGAATTTTACGAATCGGTTCGGTATTTCCAGAGATTACCTACATACAAAAAACCCTCTTGAGCCCAGCTTTTCTGCACCCACAGGCATAGGGCAGTTAGGAATTAGCCCTAACTGCCCTTATTTTGAAGTGCTGTATCTCGGTAACTATACAGTATAAAAAGATGATTCAAAAACCTAACTGTAGCGCATTTAGTGCTCTTAATTCCTCTAAAACATAATATGACTCTAAAACCTAAGCTTTAGATTTTAAATAATGAAAACTGAAAAATCTTCGAAATTTTCGTTCTTTTATGGACATGGCAGAGCCCGCGGCAGCTCCTCAAGGTCAAAAACTTGGATTTTTATTAAGGACCTATACCCGTATAACATATAAAAAAATCGTGGATACCGGACCTTTTGCAAGGTAAAATGTTTACATTTACTAGGCTATACTAGATGATTATCTAAATGACCAATACCAATGCGTTTGAGTGTTACTAGCTTCAATACTATATTAGTAGTCAGTACATTATATTATACAGGGTTTACACTGAAAAACATTTAATATTAGACCAACTTTTTAATCACAAAAAAAAAAACAGCTGTTCCATAGAAAATATCAATAGCTAGCTGCTATTGATATTTTCTATGGAACAGCTGCTTTTTTTTAGCGATTTTGATTTTGTCTTTATAGTGAAACTAGTTCAGTTGGATAGTCTGAAGCACCCTGTTGGATATGAAACACATATAATTTTTCAGCGTGTATAGGGCAGGGCCTGTATGTATAGTATATGCGTGAAAGTGGCAGATAATAAGTGTTATTGCAATAACTTACCGCCTGTGGCTCGTGTAGGAGCAGAAGTTGCAGGTGAAGTGGGGGCGCATGTACTTGCCGCGCTTCACCGGCGCCTGCTTCGCCTTGCTGACGACCGGCTCCGCGTCCTCGTCGTCGCTGCCCTCCTCCCCGCCCCCGCCCCCGCCGCCGCCCTCCTCCTCCTCCTCTTCAAATGTGTATACATCATCGTTACCTTTTTCAGCCTGTGCCACATAGTAATACAACCATTTTTAATTTGTCTTGTACGCAGAAATAATTAAGTTAGTAAAGTAATGTATTAATTAGTGTATCAGCGGCCGTAGTATGGTAGCATGATATAGCACTGTCGCGCCTTAGCTCTCTTTCTATTCGCGCACGAACGAACGAGATAAATACCGTGATATAGCTTTATCGCGCGCTTCATACTACCATAGTGTAATAAAATTAATAGTGGTGAAGTTCAGCGAAGGCGACGGGGGACGGGCGTACTTTAATTAAATTCGCCGTTAGGCAGGCAGGCACGGACGCGCTCCTCCCGGCCCCCGCACACCCCGCACGATTGTCTTTTCGCGACCGCTGAGCTTCACCACTATTAGCTTTTATTACACTATGATACTACGGCCGCTGCGCTGGAACTACATGCATGACACCTCGACAAGAAGACAATTTGATATTTTGAATATTTTAACATAATTATACAGGGTGTTACATAATTAACAAAAAAAAAATTAATCCTTCATATAAGTTTATAAGTCAACGAGCTTTTACCCGCGACTTCGTCCGCATAAATTATATACCAGATTTTAAGTCAGATGATAAGCTATCAAACAAAAAAAATTTCATTAAAATCGGTTCAGTAGTTTTTGCGTGATACTCGAACAAACAAACACCCAAACAAACAAACAAACGAACAAACAAACAAACAGACAGACAAAAAGTCCAAAAATTTGTTATTTGGAATCAGGGATGCCTAAAAACCATATCGTAATCTTTTTTTTGTAAATATCTTCAATGTACAGACACACTTCTGTTACAGTTTTATAATAGTTTAGATTATTAAAAAATCCCAACTCTAGTTGAGGTCTGAATCATTTTTTCGAAAGGGTAGTGTTTGTAAGTCATGGTAGTAGGTGGTGGTGGTTGTTACCATAGGCAACTTATGGTAAAATGATCGATGATGAATGATCTACGTAAGTAAATTTTCAGTGATCTAAATAATACTTTGTGTGGTGAATATGGTAATTTCACAAGACAAAGCACATTGCTGGTTCTCCGTGTCGTATGCAGATTTTTATTTCGGTTTGACAGTTTATTGTGGATGCAAAGTATGATGCGGTTCAGTTCTGATGTGTATGTTGCTGATTCGAATTTTCTGTATATTTGCTTTTAATGGTTGGTAAACATTATAATATTCAGCCTGGATAAGACTTACCTTTATGTCAATATTAACGACAGGCTTATTCTCCTCTTGGACCACAAGGACGTAGCTCACTTCACCTTGACCATTCTCTGATGGAACCAGGGTCACTGTCTGGTAGCTGCCTTCATTGTCTACCATCATAGGATCAGCTTCTTGAATGGCCTGACAATTGCAAAATTACATCAGTTGGCTTCTTAATTTTTCTATAAAGAAACAAGAAAGGAGACTCCAGTTCTTTTTTTACAAAAACCACAAGTCGTATTGGTCATAATTAATTCAAACAGATTAAATAATCCATATTTTTTAGAAGAGCCAATTCATAAGTAGTATTGTTTATAATTTGACAACCACAACCATTGATCAGATCACCGAACATGATAACTCAATATTTGTTGATCATAATGGAACATTCAGTCTAGTAGTTTCAACAGTACCACTGTAGGTGCCCTTCATTTCATTTTCTTCACTTCTCATAATAATTATGTCAAGTTTTTTTGTTAGGGGCTGTTTAAACAGAAGTGACGTGGCGCGGACATTTCGCGGGCGGAGTGCGGCAATATAAACCTTATAGTACGTATCATAGAGTCGTTTGGAGAATGGAGAATGTTCATAGATTTTTATTTTTAGCTTATCGTATTCTGCACAAAAAATAAAAAATATGCGTGAAAAAATTATTTAGATACGTCAATTAGTTTCCGAGATATGGAATTTTGAAAATGGGTGTGCGGTCCGAGATTCGGCCGGCTAGCGCTCGTTGCGTGTGACATCACGTTCTGAACCGTACTTCCGCAGCGCGCTTTCGTTTTGAATTACTCGAAGATTAGGCCACTATTATTTAGGATTTTGTATCGAAAGGGTGCCTACGGGACCCTATTCATATTCCGACGCTGTCCGTTTGTCCCTCAGTCCGTCCGTTCATCCGTCCCTCCGTCTGCATGTCCTAGGCTATAAAGGGCTGTATCTTTTGAACTATAAAAGAAATACGTTGGTTGTTAGGGGACCCCTTTAATTTTTAACTTCTTGTTTTTTTATTAATTGTCAACAAATCCGCCATAATAAAGTGTATTCAGTGAAAATTTCAACTGTCTAGCTATTACGGTTGTTATGTATGGCTCCTACCAATACCTACACCGTCAGCTCAATAAGACTTGCAGCCGCTGTGGAAGTGCGCGAGGCATGTCACACGACGTGACCGCTGACCTCATTATTAATTTTAGTATTTTAAAATCTAAGTGTTGTCACTTTTCGGCCCAGCGTACCTAACTTCGGTCGCATCCAAATTCCTAGTTTTAAGACTTTTATTGTTAAATGTAAATATAATTTAGTACCAATCTCTTCTCGTCTTCATTTCACCTCCACTGTAGCCACCCACTATAATTGGCGCAGTCTTGGAGTTGTAGAGTCAGTTCGCGGTTCATCAAATTTGTTCCTGCTGCTCATCGTCGTATCGCACGACTAATCTACAATATTACCTACGAGAGGCTGGCTATGCAGAGGTGAAGAGGATCCCTATCCAGACATTGATAGAACAAGGTTCCAAGACAAAGAAGAGATCTAGATTTATAATATTTTGTAAGTACGCATACCCTATTGGTTGCCAAGTTCCTTTCTTAACTCCTTTTTTTTTTATCCTCTATGTAAAATAAGTCCCCCTTAGTTAAACAATTTTTTATTAGTAATTCTACACGGCTGTCTTCCACTTTAGAATATGCAAACAAATTTCTCACGTTAATCCATATAATGGTTTCATGAGTCTGAGCACCAAATAAAATTTTTCTACTTTTGCACTAGTTAGAATTCATTATGTGCCCATGTATAGAATTTTTTTTCTTAAATCAGGTCCTTTTCGCAACAAACTTTAAATCTCTCCCTAAATCTAATAATTATTTACAGGTTTAAAATCCCACCCTAATTTAACACAAAACTTAAATTCTTAGTAATTTAACCCGCCCGAAGCCCACCCATGAGCGGTATGTATGTACCTATAAGTCATTCGGTAGTACGTACACTGCACCCAACCAGATGTGAATTTCAAACATTATGGTAACCTAAATCCATACTATAGGCCCCAAGAAAAATGATATTTCATTCTTTTTTTGCACCCCTCAATGTTGGTTAGTTCAGGGTTAGTTTGACAATAATTTCTAGTACCTAGTTAATTTCTTTTTTTTGAGAACAATAGCCCACCCCTCATAGATGTAAGAGGTTTAACGATTACAATATTTAGTAAAATATCCCACCCCTCTAAAAAATAGTTATTTAAATAAATAGCCCACCCCTCAAAGTTGGTTAGTTAGTTAGTACGTACCTCACTCTTCGTAGTTGATTAGAGTTCCGAATAGAATTTTAGTAAAATAGCCCCCCCAAAGATGGTTATTTAGATAAATACCCCCTTGATAAGAATTTCTAGTAAAATGGCCCACCCCCTCAAAGTTGGTTCGAGTTTTGATTAACATTTTAAGTAAGTAAAATATCGCACCCCCTCAAACATGGTTATTCAAATAAATATCCCACCCCTCAAAGGTAGTTAGAGTTTCGACTATTTCTAGTAGTAAAGTAAAATTGCCCACCCCGCAACTATGGTTAGACTTAGACTTTTGATCAAAATTTTTAGTCATTTCTATAATTATTGGTTTTAATTTCGATATAGATAATTGTACCTAATTACTAATTTAAAACGATTCATATTAAATAATGATAGTCATTACCTACTGGAATCCAATTCAAGCGCATGTAGGTATTCAATAAGCAGACTATGCAGTTTACTTATACAATGACGCTATGCGATGTACCTACTTAGTATTACAATTGCGCACTCAGCACTTTATTTTATCAGACAAAATTTTAGAAAATCTAAGAATATTATAAAAAGCTCTTTCAAACGTCATTAAATTGACGGTTGCTAATAACGAGCAAATACGTATCAGATACTTATCGTATACGCTCATCTTTCCTAATTTTTCACCTTTTTGTGTGAAAAAGCTCAAGATGTAGCAAGCGAAAGATATACATTAGAAAAAATTAGGTATACCTATCTATCACTATGTTGTTCATAAAATTAAAGCTTTTCTGGATCAGGAGAAATAATTAATTTGGATACTTATTAGAAATTATAACATTATAAGTATAGATACATAGTACTTAGATCCCTTCTTAATTTTCTATTCCTATAGACTACATAATTTCCTACAACTAACAAACATAATTATACTTTCCCCTTCCTTACCCGTTTATGGCATCCAACTCCCAGGAATACGTGTAAAGAGGCTGAATGCCCGAAGTACCTATACTTACGGAAACGAAGTAAAATTTAACAACAGTCGATCTCACAAAAATACCTACAGAACATTCAAGAACAATTATTAGTCTGAAGATTGGATATCAGATTCTGAAAATCGCAACGTGACTACATAGTAATATATCGAATCATACACCTACAGAAGATCATGGACCATACCTACCTAATAAAACCCAATACAAAATTCAAGGAATACCAATCGAGTTAACTACCTAATATTCCACGGTCAAAATGTACAGAGAAATATTACGATAATGAAGTTCAATTTGTAATTAGCAATGCAAGATATCCGATTACAATTGAATCCGTCTACTTCCTTGTACAGTATTACATTACAGAGTACATTTGTACTGATCGTTACCTATTTTATACGCCAAAGAAAGGCACACAAACTGAATTTAAAGAATCCGGACGCGACATTTGCAGTAGACGTCAGCAAATAGTCGCTCATCTTCGGGAGGGAGATGTTATGTATGGCTCCTACCAATACCTACACCGTCAGCTCAATAGACTTGCAGCCGCTGTGGAAGTGCGCGAGGCATGTCACACGACGTGACCGCTGACCTCATTATTAATTTTAGTATTTTAAAATCTAAGTAGTGTCACTTTTCGGCCCAGCGTACCTAACTTCGGTCGCATCCAAATTCCTAGTTTAAGACTTTTATTGTTAAATGTAAATATAATTTAGTACCAATCTCTTCTCGTCTTCATTTCACCTCCACTGTAGCCACCCACTATAATTCGGTTCAAAAGATACAGCCCTTTATAGTTTTTTCAACGTTTTTTGCTTTAGCTGTATCGTAAAAACGGTAAATACAAACAAGCGTCAAACTTGGTGTGATTATAGTGCATACTATAAAGTAAAACAACAAATCATAAAAACCGGCCAAGTGTGTTTCTGATTCGCGCTAAGGATCCTGGAAAAACGTAATTTACGACTCGATAGATCGTGACGTCACACGCTCTTAGCGGGATAGCGCAGAGTGCTCAAAATTTACGGCAGTTATAAATGCTTGTAAAATCAAAACTACTGGGTCTTTTTGAATGAAACAAAAACTAGTGTACAGCCCGACCAGAAAGAGTAGAAATTAAATGAGGGCGCTACTGTCGCTTTACACGGCAACACTACACTACGACCTAAACTATTTTGATACTTGCTGTATTTACTCCGAAAGTTTATGCAAAACGTTATCTATGTTTAGCTAAATTTGGCTCTGACAGCAGCTAAATTTTACACCCAATATACATTTTAAATTTCGTTACCTACATGGCTAGCATGGCAGCGTGATATAGCGCTATCACACCTTCGCTCTCTTTCTATTTGCGCGCGAACGAACGAAATAAAAGGCATGATATAGCCATATCACGTGTAACATGCTACGTACGCCTCCTGTATTCTAGTTCTAGAAGAAAATAATGAAAACGCATATTACTTTATATTGTACTTTCAAATTATTTGTTTTTGAATACGATGTTTACTATTTTCGTATTTTCGTAGATCTGATATTTACATTCCTTCTATTTAAGATTTCTATTTATAGGCATGGCAGTTTTTTTATCGATTGCAGACACGGACGGAAAAATTTTGCGATATAAATGTTTTCCTGAAAACGATAAAAAAAAAGTAGGTAATCGATAAAATATTAACTAGTCGCAGTGGACATAAACTAAACATGCAGGAATTACATGCAAGGATCAAAATTATGCGGTCCACGCATACAATAACGTCAGTTTTATCAACAAACGATCATAACCCCAAACGAACCAAACTCGAAAGAAAATGCCCTAAATGATTATTTTTCAGATGATAACTGACGATATTGATATAATTACGCTGAAAACTATTGTTAAAAAGCAACATGAGAGTAAATAAATACCTACCATATCAGCAAATCGCTTGTAAACAACATCCAATCTATTCCAATTTTCCCCGCTTGATATACCTCCAAACATAACAGAAAATAACGTAGTAAATTACTAAACTTGCACCACTTTTTGTTACTTTATCCATTAGTAATAATAATTAGGACAAATTCAAATATTTTACGGTAAATTTTTATTTGAAATGCATAAAACTGCATTTGAATTTTGGTGATTGACAGTTTGACGTTTTCCATAATGTTGTCATGATAATGAAAAAGTTTAGTTCCGATTTATTTAATTTCTAGACTTTACGGTCGTACTGTACTTGTATTCACATAAGCTCTATTGTGAAAAAGTTTCGATCGATTTTGCAGACCCATGAACATTCTCTATTACGCCCGCGCCTCCAGGCGACGTCGCCTGGTGGCGGGGGCGCGATTTTTCTTTACGTCAAAAAACGACGCTATGCTACATAATATAAGATTTATATTGGTGTGTTACTTTGACTACCCGCCACCGCCACGCGTCTCTTCTGTATAAACCCTATCTCGGATATTTTTTATTTAATTAATAAAATAATGTCGTTTTTTGGTGAAGTCACTCGCAGAACTGTAAACTCCTTGGTAAACTTAAAATCAACTTAAAATAACAGGCCGTTAAGAAAAAAAATATGTTCACAATGTCTGAATTTGACAGTTTCTGTTTCCAGCTAAGATCAAGGACATCTTTATTCTATAGTTTTCCAGCATCTAGTTAAAAAAAAGGATGTTCTCAGTTTGACCTGTATGTTTGTCCGTGATTATGTCACGTTTGGCTGAACCGTTTCATACTTTTTAGTGATAGTTACTTCATTTACTTTAGGTTTTGGGCTAATTACTAGTTTGTTCATAGTTAGTTAGGTAGTTTCTCCATTTATTTTAGTCATAGGTTTTTTTATTTAGTGATAAGTGTTGGACTAGTACTGGTATCAGTCTGTAATCATGACTTTGACATACCTACTACTATACGGTGTGCCTATGGGCAACCTTCGTTTTCCTACCTAGGCCTATGGGCCTAGGTAGGCCTAGGTAGGAAAACGAAGGTTGCTTTAAGGAAGAGTCGCGCAAGAGAGGATGAAAATTCCGACGGAAAAAAAAGTACCTAACCCAAAACCTAGAGTAAATGAAGTACCAGGTCTAAAAATAGAAGAAGTTGTCTCTACCAAATTCCTCGGTGTTTACATTGATAAGGCTCTTACATGGAAAACACATATAGAACAGTTATGCTCGAAACTGTCTAAATCCTCATATGCTCTGTATAGACTTGCACAGATTGTAAACACAGAAACAGTCCTGACAGCATATCATGGTTTGGTTGCTTCAGTCTTAAGATATGGGATAATTTTTTGGGGCAATTCAACTGACAAAGATAAAGCTTTCAAAGCCCAAAAGAGATGCATCAGGGCAATGTTTGGGCTAGATATGACTGACAGCTGTAGACCATATTTTATCAAACATAAACTACTGACAATGGCATCACTCTACATATTCGAAGTAGCAGTATTTGTAAAAATGAATTCTGAACTATATCAGCAAGTAGGAGTCGTGAATAAGCGCAATCTGCGTGATAAAACTAGCCTATGTTTGCGTCATGCAAAAACTGCAATGATGTCAAAGAGCGTTTTTGCAATGGCCCCTAAAGTATTCAATAAAATACCAAGTGAATTAAGATCTCTTAATACAAATTTATTCAAATTAAAATTGAACAAAATATTAATTGAAAAATGTTACTATACAATTCAAGATTTCTTTAATGACGTAATTTAATTGGGTAAATATATTATACAGTAAATTCATTTTCTTTTGTACTATTTTTATTTGACATCATATACAATTACGTTACACTGACATTTAAAAAAAATTGTATTTGGCAGGATTTTATTTCTTTGACTTTACTTGTATAATTTTATTTTTTTTTTTGTTTGACATTACTGTAATTTTTGCTTTTTTTTTTTTTGTTTTGTTTTAATTTATGATGACCACTGGCATCCCTAACATTATATAAATAATAATTTGTAAGCCGTAAGGTAAGACATGTAGGACTTAAAAATTATTGTAACAACTGCCTGTAACTACTCATGTCTGACAAATAAATGCATCTTTATCTTTATCTTTATCTTTACCTAACACTAAAAAGTATGAAATAAAATAAAGAAACCAGATAATTTTTATTTCTTTTTTTACTTTAAAAACCGAAACAAAAATTATAACAATTAAATTTTTATCTTTTTAAATAAAAGGGAAAATCCTTCAAAAAAACCGACCCACTGAAAAGCACAAAATAATGTTTATAGTATACGCCTCCCTATCCTTATCCAGTCCCTATCCCGTCTCTATTCCTACCCCGTAAAGCAAATTTCTGCCAAAAACTAATTAATACCTAATAATAAGATAAGAAAATTAATAATTATCTGGGTGGGTATTTACTTAGTTTTTGAAGTCAGTGCCATACTGAAAAAGCTTTTTTTTTTCATTCACTAAGCAGAAAGCTGTCATTTTGCACAATCACAATTGATATCCTAGTTTAGATTTAAAAAATGAAAAGGAAAGAAAACTTAGATTTCTAATATTAGCTGAGCATGGAGCATGTCGATTTACTTTTGATGAAAAAAGCATTTACACACATAAATGCTTATATTTTGTGACAAATAAGAATATTATAATGTACACACCTCAACATCATTCTCGGTGACATTGGTGGGCAGCGAAACGAGGTTCTGGTTGTCCCCGGCCGGTTGGTAGTAGTAACGACCTTCTTCATCCACAAAGTACGTCACTCCGGCATCATTCTCTTCTTCCGCATTGTTTACCGCTGGAAGGAGAAACATATTTTGTATTACTTCATAATCATAATCACAAAACACTAGAGAATAGGAAAAATATAAGAATGGCAATGTTAATTTAAATAATAATGTTATATATTATCATTTTTAGGTTTCACCACTTTTGAATAAGTTCTCGTTAGCTTATCTGACAGCTCAAATAAGCTATCAAGAACTCATACAGAAGTGGTGACACAGGCCGCATTTTAATTTTTAGTATACATTTGCTCAGAGTAATTTAATGAAAGTTATTGTCGATTAACTCAATAATATTATGTCTATTTCTATCTTAAAAAATATTATTATTCTGATATTGATGTAATTTATGCTGTATATTATAGTTACTTCATAGAATAATAAGTGATCTTACCAATAACTGTGGTTTGTTCTGCCTGCTGCTGCAGGGTGTTGAGGTATGACTGGAGTATACCTTTGTTCTTAGCCGTAGACTTTTTATCTGGAGGCGGCATTGCTGGAATATTTTTGTTGTTGCCATTAACATTATAAAGTTATTTTGGGATATGGGCAGGAGAGTAATGATAATTTCATTTCAAAAATTCAATTCATTTTATAAATATCTAGTCCCATTTACAGTTGCCGGCAAACTTCTTGAGCAAAGCTTTGGCTGTGGAGAATAAAAATTTGTATGTGACACCACTAACGTGAATTACCCTCAGCCGCGCCTGTTTTTCAAAATTGTTGCCTATCCAGCACAGACTAGTATAATGAGTAGACATATAGACACAAATCTATGACTCAGGTACAAAATATTAGTATTCATCATACAAATATTTGTGCCTTGCAGGATTCAAACCCGCAACCCTCGGCACAGCAGGCAAGTACACTACAGACTGAACCTTCGGGCTGTCGAATATCATCATTGTCATAGTCAAAGACATATATTATTTTCATTTTATTTTAAGTCATTATTTGTAGTTTCTTTAGTTCTCTAAAAGCAAATATGAACACTTCCTTTTGTGTGTGATAAATTAATAATGACAGAAAATTCAATCTACTAGTCATTCACTTCGAGTTGGCCGCTACCTCCCTTCCCGCTTCCCCGCACCGCACCCCTAAGAGACCCTAATAAACGCAATTTTATAACCTTTAGCAAAGCAACCACGTACGGCACATCCGTCCCGGTCACTAATATCGCTTTTAATTTTAAATTTTTATTTGCCTTTTATATTATTTTTTGTCGACGGGACCAATTAATGTGACTGTGAGGAAATTTTGTAACGGTCATCGACGGCCAACTGGTCGTGAACGGGTAGTATAATCTGATAATATCAATGTAATAAAAACATAAGATGACACTATGACCGAACATTAGGTTATTGCGTTTTATCAGTAAGTACACAGATTGATTGGGACTTGTGAAAGTATAGAAGGTTCCCTATAGGGAACCTGAACCCCTGGGGGGGAATATAACACTAAAGTGTAGTAGGTACTATTATATTATAGTGACTTCCATAGCTTCGGCTTGTGGCTAAGCTCCCTAGCTGAGCCACAAGCACAAGAAGCTGAGAAGTATGGAAGATAATTATGTTTACCTCGATAACATCAAGTAGACAAATTTTAGTAAATTTTTTATCTAATAATTTCAGCAGCAGGTGGGGTGAAAGTAGAGAGTTACGTTATATTTCCACTATTCCTTAGAAAATATTATTTTTCATGAAGCGCACGCATCAAACAGAATAATATTATCACCAAAGATTTTTTTATCACGTCAAAGGTAACCAAATTGTCCGCCATTTTATGGCAGCGCAATGCAACGTTATTCAACTATGTCTCACGCATTTTCACAAATAACACAATTGTATAAATTGAAAATAAACAACAAAATAATTATCAAGAAATTACCGCCACAATCTGAAAGCTATAATAGCTATAGAAATCACAGACGGCGCTGTCGTCAACGCCAAATTGATAGAAGATGATCTACGAAACTTCACGGTTTTGAAAGATTTCCTAAGTTATTTCACACTTTATCCGACCACATTTGAACTAATAAGAAAGGAAAATCGATAAATTAGCCGTAAACAGGTAAATTATTGAAAATAACACTGAAATTTGTACCTGAAAACCTGGTAGAGCTTCTAAAATCTCTCAACGAGGGCGTTTCAATCAATTTCGTGCGATAGTGACGCCAAAATGGCGGACGGGAGAACTAGAAACAGTGTTGCCAATGCTTATTTTTAGGCGGCCGAGTACATTAGGTAAAAAAGCCGTGTTTATATGGAAAAAGACCAACGGTGGGCCGTGTCACTGCTTAAGAAAGGAAACACTTTTCAATATTAGCCAAATGGTGCAGTTTTAAGGTTTTTAACGTTAATTAAACGTTTGCAAATTTTATCTACTTGTGTGGAAAACAATTTCATCTCATCTGTTTTTTGCTCACAGAGCAAGAAAGAGGAACAAAACCCAGCCAACATACCGTAGACAACATAGTTGCAATATTTGCATTCGGATTCGGAATTGGATACAGTACACAGTCGAACCATACACTTATTTATAACAGTCTAATACTCTAAAAGTGAATTTATCATAAATAAATTAGTCAATTACCGTAGAATTTGCGAAAACCCGTAGAATCTGCTACGGCTATAGGGTTGCAGCCGTAGGCCGTGGATTTTGTAATTTTTTGGCCTGAAAGCCGTAGAACACGGTAATTGCCGTAGCATTGGCAACACTGACTAGAAAATTTTCGAGGTCAAGGTGTTGCAAGACTAGAATAAACCGGAATGTCTAGTAGTTTTTCTTTTTTTCTTTTTTCAAATGTGTTTTATGGCTCTGGATACTTATCCTTTAAAGCCATATCTACGTTTCCTTCTTCAAATGAGGGATTTTCCAGACAAAAAAAAAACTAGTTCATAATTTCTCGATAGATGGTGTTGAACAGAGAGGGGTCGATTAGGTATGAGCAAATATAATTATGAATATTATTAATAAAAAGACGCAGTACAAACCCTTTGATAATATTGTCGGTTTATTATTAACAATCTTGGTGTGTATCTTGGTATATCACGCTATCGTGGGTTGGCATACTAGCCCCGCAGATAGTTTAACCATAATCTACAAAAACAAGGTCTTCTATTCCCCGAGTGACACAAGCTTACGTCAGAAAAAAATGGCCGCTAAACATGGTAAAACGGTATGACGACGTAGGCTTGTGTCAGTCACGCGGTCAGTCACGTGATCGGAAGAGAATACCAGGCGCAGTATATTATTGTACCATGTAAGAAACCAACAACAATAAGAAAGGGTTTGTTTGTACACACGGCGACACATCAAGCTAAGCAAAACCAAAATAAGGTGGTCGCGCGACGTTATACGTTATTCACCCTGCGCGCGGTCAGCTTATATTGGTCATATAAGCTGACCGCTGACAAAGATAAAATATAGGGGTAGATAAATAATATAAAGCAAGACATAGAAACGCTACTTGACATCCATTCACACTTATGACAACCGCCCATTAGAATAATTGAAATGTCAATAGTAAACAGATATCGTCTTGAACCATTTTGTCACCAGACCTTCAGCTGGAAGACTCCGCTATTTCCTTACGTTAAGAACGAATTTTGCTTGAATTTGCTTAAAAAGTTGCCTAATAATTTCCAACTGTTCCACTGTTCTGTTATTAGGCAAAATAGGGTCGGAAATATTCTTAACGAGCAGATAAATGTATCCTCATCACCGTTATTAAGAATTTTCCAACCAAACGCCCGAGGTCAGTCACAACAAACGGCCATTACAAACTTTCACCAACCGATAGGTGGGGGGCGCAGTCAAACGGGTATAAATAGGTGACAGACGGCGCGCACAGGTCACTCGGTGTCGGACGCTCGGCGGAGTAACAACTCTGTATCGAACGTTCGTCGGTCTAACTCCTGAGGATGCTCCTTGGTGGAGCGAAACACGTGTAGAGTAGAAATTATTTGGTAAGCAGGTTGTATTTTATTACGTAATACAACTTTGTCTACTAGGTATTTAGAGGCGGAGGTCTTGATACAATCGTGTCATCTACCTATTAGTCATGGATTTCCGCAAAGTAACGCCTGATTCAATTAGTTTGATATTGGGTAGACCAGCATGGGTAGCATGTCAACCCGCGATAGCCGTGATACGGCTTTATCACATCTTTTATCTCGTTCGTTTGCGCGGGAACGAGATAAAAGACGTGATAAAGCCGTATCACGGCTATCGCGGGTTGGCATGCTAGCATGCTACCAGTGCTGGTCATACCTAATCGACCCCTCTCTTGTCAACGCCATCTATCGAGAAATTTGAAACTAACTTTTTACTTTTTTTTGCTTTTGGAAAATCCCTCATTCTTTATTTTGATGGTGGATGAGGATGATAGATGACGATGAATTTTAAGCCTCGAAACGTTGGTGTTCGACGTTTTGACGCTTCTTTGTAGTTTTTGGAGACAATCGAAAGACGCAGGAATCGCAGAAGTCCACAGGAAAGAGGTGAACCGACCGCTTTGCCGCGCTAAAAATGACGGAACACTTTTCCTGCTTACGCCCATACACAATCATATTTTACTGAACTGTATATTGTTCACTTGCACGACACTTTGTTACGCAAAAAAACACCGATTTTACGAACCAAAACTCACTTCACTATAAACAATAAAAATTCGATGAAATATGAGGACTCCAAACGTAGCTGTTCAAATCCCGCCAAAAACTCAATGTCTAGTAATTTTAACTATGAGTACTACTCGTTCACGTCCAGTTGGCAGTCTATGACCGTTACAAAATTTCCTCACAGGCACATTAACTGGTCCCGTCGACAAAAAATAATATAACTAGCAAATAAAAATTTAAAATTAAAAGCGATATTAGTGACCGAGACGGACGTACCGTACGTGATTGCGTTGCTAAAGGTTATAAAATTGCGTTTAATAGGGTCTCTTAGGGGTGCGGTGCGGGGAAGCGGGAAGGGAGGTAGCGGCCAACTCGAAGTGAATGCCTAGTAGGTACTACGGTCTAAGTATACAGGGTGTTTGGAAGAAACCGCCTCTGTGTGAAACCGCCTCTGTGTGGCCTGGCCTCTTTAAAAATCTATTTGTAGGACTGCAAGACGGACTACTGTGAATGGGCCCCTTAAAGGGGCTTAAATATCGGATCGTGAATGGTGTTGCAGTCCTACAAAGCGTCCGATGACCTTGGGCAATATGTATGAGTAGTCCTACTTGCAGGATAGTGTGTGGCCTCGTAGTCCTGCATGTAGGACTACTGTGAATGGACCCCTTAAAGGGGCCCATTCACAGTAGTCCGTCTTGCAGTCCTACACCAATATCGGATCGTGAATGGTGTTGCAGTCCTACAAAGCGTCCGATGACCTTGGGCAAAATGTATGAGTAGTCCTACTTGCAGGATAGTGTGTGGCCTCGTAGTCCTGCATGTAGGACTACTGTGAATGGGCCCCTTAAGTCTACGGGCGGGACGCCCAGTCCTGCCAATGTAAATTTCTTGATTCCCCGCTTAAGTAGGCTCAATTCCCCGATTTCCAATCATACATTTCCCGAAAATTCCCCGACACTAATATTCAAGAAATAAAGGATTTTTTCATGCAAAATGTAGTTAAATGTTTCACAAAATTGGCTTATCAACTTCTTTGTCTTCTAATTTTTATCAAAAAATCTACTTAAATATTTAGAATACAGTGAGTTTTATTTATTATTTATATTTTTCCCACACTTTCGATCTAAGGATAGTCCTAATCGGTTCAAATTTTCACAATTCCTCTTCTTAAGAAATCCTTTGTTCGACATTTATTACAAATAGTAGATTCCCCGAAATTCCCCGATTTGAATAATTCCCCGCGCTCTCCCCGCAAGCACCCCTCATTCCCCGAAAATCGGGGAAATTCCCCGGAATTGGCAGCACTGGGGACGCCTCTATTTATTTTTTTATAATCTCTGTAACGGCTCTGGATTCATGTCTTTTCTCTTCCGAGTAGGATTGCCAGGCTACGAATAAGAATAACTTCGTAGTTGCCAGGCTCTGTTGCCAGGCGTCCGGCAGCCGGACATGTTTTGTTATTTACAGTCCTGTCCGGTCAAATAGGTAGGGAGTGATACACCAAACAATTTTTTTATAACTCAAATAAAGATTAACTAATTTATATGGGACTAGCGGCCCGTCCCGGCTTCGCACGGGTGGACGTCTAATCTTTTCTAGCAATAAATATAGCCTATGTTACTCAGGGTGAATGCAGCTTTCTAATGGTGAAAGAATTTTTTAAATCGGCCCAGTACTTTTTGAGCCTATTCATTACAAACATACAAACATACAAAAATAGGTACAAATCTTTCCTCTTTATAATATTAGTGTAGATATTGTTTAAAGTTTTGTGTATATATTTGATCTTACTTTATGAAACACACAGTTTGATACTAGATCCTTTATTCATAAATTTGTTATGTTTTCTTGGTGATAAAGTGACATAGGTAAATTCGTGATAGGGTATGTTAATTTCGTGATAGTGGATAGGTAATATCGTGATAGACCAAATTCATAGGATTTCGAAATAATAAATAATGAAATAGGTAATACAAAAAATCCTTTTTAGGAACAGAACGTCATACGTTAATCATAGAGTAAAACGCCTTTTTAGAAATATTCTAAATAACCACCTGCTTATGAATCTTATGTTTCTGCACAGTCATAACATTTTAATATAGTTATAAGTCATCTTAATCAGGAGCAATGTCGGTCGACATTCAGAATACATTGAGTTGCCTACTAGAGCCGACACCCAGAAGACTACATATTTTTGTAACACTTACGTACTTAGCATGTGCCGGGCGCGTACTGCACCGCGACGCCCCCAGTGCGCACTCCGCACTGCTGATCTTGGTGCACAGATTTAGTTCGCGTTGTCTGTTTTATTCTAATTATTCAATGTCAGAATATGCTATTTCATAATATACAGGGTGTTAGGGTAAACAGTTGCACTACTTTAAGGGCTGATTGTACCCTTGATACTGAACAACTTTCCCAAAGAAAACTATCAGAAATTAACAAAAAAAAATGAGTTTCCATACTAAATGCAATCAGTTGAACTGCCTCCGTGGTCTAATGGTTAAGAGCATTGGCTCTCGACACGGAGGTCGTGGGTTCGATTCCCACGGGGGACACCTAGTGATATGTCACTTTGTGCGTTTTTCCCCAGTTGGTTAGGACATTGCAGGCTGAATCACCTGATTGTCTGAAAAGAAAAATGATTCCGTGCTTCGGATGGCACGTTAAGCCGTTGGTCCCGGCTACTATCTCTGGTAGTAGTAGTCGTTACATAAAAACCACGTCAGAGGCCGAAAGGCGGTCTGAAAAAACTCTGACACCAGGGCTCTGCCCACACGATAAGAAGAAGTTGATCGACCGTTTGTATGAAAAGTTTTTTTTTTGCGAATATGCTATACGGTTCTTAGGGAAAGTTATTCAGTATAATGGGTACAATCACCCCTTAAAGTAATGCAACTGTTTACCCTAACACCCTGTATACAACAAATCCAAACATATCATTTTTTCTCAACTTCTTTCCTGATTTTTTATTTTCTTGTTTCTTTTCTAGCTTTATTCTCTTCTTCTGTGTAGGTTCTTCAACTTTCGGTTCTTCTCTTGGCTTAGATGGGCCAGTGAAGTTGGTAAATAGTTAATGTCATGATAAAAAAAACTACGTCATTCAGGCATAGCATAGACTAAAATACAAGATTAAAGATGTATATAAGTCCATACAATCAAAATAGCCCCTAAAATTTTACTTTAAGATGATTAAAATTAATTGACAAAATACCTCAACCAAATCACAAAAAAATTTGCAAAATCACTTAAAATATTGTACACCTTTTTTTTTTTTTTTTTTTACGTAGCCTGTTCAGTGTCCCACTGCTGGGCAAAGGCCTCCCCTTTTACTCTCCAATCCTCTCTGTTGTGTGCAACCACTGGCCAACTCTCCAAGAAGGCATCCAAGTTGTCTCTCCACCTTTTTCTGGGTCTACCTCGACGACGGCGGCCATCCTGGGGAACCCAGTCTGTGGTGATTTTGGCCCATCTTTCCGAATCCATGCGACTGACATGTCCGGCCCAGTCCCACTTCAGCTGAGCTGTTGTACACCTAACACAAGGATATTTTAATGAAAAATTCTTGAAATCCAATGCACAATTTACGTCAATCTGTTCGTAAAACATTTAGCTATCAGTTTAATACCACATTCTGTAATATATTACTTATTTACTAATTAAAACTTCATTTCATTGTCTACCGCCGTCATTTGTCACAGCTGATTGCGATTTCGCCCCTCGTTCTGAGAAAAAAACTCATAGCAAGCTTGTTTCAGAAGCTACTGAGCTGAGAATCATACTACTATCTCAAGCACACTTTAATGCATGTACATACGCGGTTTTGAATCAATCCCTTTACAGGAAAGGCCACGGCAGACGTTTAAAAAATTATCACGAAATTACCTATATCGCGAAATAACCTCCCCTTACCCTACCTATTCTATTTTATCTATCGAAATGGTAGCAAGGAATATAATACTCCCTAGACGAGACGCCTCTGTTTATTTTTTTAGTAATCTCTTTGACGGCTCTGGATTCATGTCCTTTCTCTCCCGAGTAGGACTGCCAGGCTTCTGCCAGGCAGCTGCCAGGCGTCCGGCAGCCGGACATGTTTGGTTATTTACATTCCTGAAGTGCGATTTTTGAAAATCATACGAGCGATTTGGCAGTAGAAAATGTCAAAATTACTATGGAGATTATGCATCTGTCTACTGCCAAGTCGCTCGTATGATTTTCAAAAATCGCACTTCAGTCCGGTCAAATATTTTATCTATCGAAATGGTATCGAGTAGTAACGACCCAGGCCATGTATTAGTCCAGCAAGGGTAGCACGCCAACCCGCGATAGCCGTGATACGGCTTTATATTATTAAGTCTTTTATCTCGTTCATTTGCGCGCGAACGAACGAGATAAAAGACGTGATATAGCCGTATAACGGCTATCGCGAGTTGACCATATCTTGAAAACTACTGAACCAATTTTGATGAAACTTGCACTGTTCCCTAAGTTGTAGGTAACTATTATTTTATCTGTGGTTGTAGTAAATGTAACTTGTAAGTAAACAAAAAAGAATAGTCACAATCCGATAAAAAATTTCGGAGAAATGCGTGGATAAACGTACATACATAGGGGAAGATTGGGACCCTTCGTACAGTTTTCACAATATATTTTTTTTTCTTTTTACCGCGTTGATTAATACCTTTATGGAAATCATTTTGAAATAGCATATATATTTGGCTATTAGGGAAAAAATAGTATAAATGTGCATTTTAAAGGGTTATTGAATAAAAGTGATTTTCCTTTCATCCGGAACTCGTACGAATCTGCCTTTTTTTTCATGAAGCGCACGCACAAGGAATATAATACTCCCTAGGCGCACGCATCAAACAGAATAATATTATCACGTCAAAGGTAAACTAATTGTCCGCCATTTTAGGCAGCGCAATGCAACGTTATTCAACTATGTCTCACGCATTTTCACACATAACATAACACAATTGTACATAAATTTGTACTGTTGTTGTAATTGTACATGAAATAGAAAATACTTCCTACAGTTCACCTTTTGAAGGTGAACCACGGCACGGGTAGAAAATACTACCTATAGTACACCTTGGTCCACCTGGGTGGACCACGGGTAAAATAAAAATGTCTGCCCATGGTCAACCAGGTGAACCAAATTGGGTGTACCACGGGAAATTCCTGACCTAACCAAATACATACATACTTACATACATACATACATACACATACACACACATACACACACACACACACACACACACACACACAAAATATACGTCCCTTCCCACCCAACTACCTACGTACGTACGTACGCACGCACGCACATTTATGCATACATACAGGGTCCTTCTTAATATGCTGACACTTTTTTAAGGCGATGACCAGACCGTCAAACTGAACAACTTCCTCTATGGGACCAACATCGAAATCGCGAAAAAAAAAACAGTTGTCCCATACGTTTGGCTCCGAGTAGGTTTGCAGTTTTGTATGGAAGTGATGATTTTTTTTTCGCGATTTCGATGTTGGTCCCATAGAGGAAGTTGTTCAGTTTGACAGTCTGATCATACCCTTAAAAAAGTGTCAGCATATTAAGAAGGACCCTATATGCATACATACATACATGCATGCATACGTAGCAACCTACCTGCATACACCCCCCACCCGCCCACACCCCCACTACCCAAAATAACGTGAAAATGTAAATTAGATGAATCGTTACATTCGACGAAACGTTAGATTCGACGAAACGTTACATTCGACGAAACGTTACATTCGACGAAACGTGACATAGCGGAAACGTTACATAGACGAAACATTACTTATTTTATTTTATTTTATTTAATTTAATTTATTTAAGGACTGCCAACAAAGTATACACTATTACATTCTGAATACATTTTAACATAATTATTAAGTGTTACTTCCCTTACAGGCTGTCACAACATACATTGTAGCTTAAGTATACATATATGTTAAGTCATACCGCGACAGAAAAATGTGGGTACCTACACAAATCAGTTGATAGTTGCATTTGCACTTAGATATATCAATGTTACAAATTAATTGTTTACTTAAAGCACTGAACAACAATAGGTACTAAACATAAATATTGATATTAAATACAAATAAAAATATCGGAACCAAAATAACAATACACAATCTACAATCTACACATTATCAAAGGAGGCCAGGACAGTTTTTTTGAAGCTATTATGTGACTGAGAAAATATATCTAAATCAGGCAAAGCCTTGTACATAGCGTTGTATCGTTTCTGCAATCTATTTAGTGTTGAGTATTGCCTCAAGTTGGTTTTAGCAGAAGCTGCAACAAACGGCGTATACTTTGTGAAACGAGGGAATTTAAATGGCGCGTTAATCTTGATGCGGGATAATATGTGGGGACTATCGACATTAGAATTTATAATTTTATACAAGAACATTTGGTCCAATAATTCCCTTCTATGTTCTAGCTTGTTGAGTTTAAAGTATTTCAAGCGGTCCTCATAGTGTGGCAAAAGATCTGCAACGCCACAGCTATAACATAGATGCCATAGAAAACGCTTCTGGATTTGCTCCAGACGCTTTACATAGACATCGTAATTGGGGTTCCAGACAACACTGCAATATTCAAGGCCACTACGAACCAAGGCGTTATAAAGTGATATTTTGCATGATGGATTCTTAAAAGGTTTAAAGTTGCGCAGAACAAAACCAAGCATCTTGAGCCCCTTAGTCGCAATACTGTCGATATGTAAGTGAAACCGCAGTTTACTGTCAAGCAAGACTCCAAGGTCACGAATTGAGTCCACCGCCTTAAGAGTCTGACCGTCAAGTGTGTATCTGTGGCAAAGAGCGTTGGTGTTCCGGCTGAATTGGATGGAATAACACTTTGCAGCATTAGCAGACATAGCGTTGCACTCGCACCACGTTGCAAATCTATCGATGTCCTCTTGAAGCCTTACGCTATCCTCCGGCGAGTCAATAGATTTCATTATTTTTAGGTCGTCGGCGAAGAGAAAAAAGCTCGAGTGAATGAAACAAGACGATATGTCATTGATAAACACATTGAAAAATAAAGGGCCAAGGTGTGATCCCTGTGGGACACCAGATGTATTATAAAAAGGGCTAGAGGAAAAGCCTTTGACGACAACCCTCGAGGTTCTTTTGTGTAAGTAGGAATTGCACCAGTCAAGGAGGCTGCCAGTGATTCCCGACGCGGAAAGTTTTCCTATGAGTATCGAGTGAACCACCCTGTGAAATGCCTTACTAAAGTCAGTATACACGACATCTACAGGAGTACGGGAATCTACATTTTTCATTACTTCATCTAGAAACGAGACCAGGTTAGTACTTGTCGATTTATTTTTTAGGAAACCATGCTGATGCGGTGTTAATCTTGATTTTAAATGCCATGATAGCGAAGGCAAGAGAAGAGACTCAAACAGCTTGGCGAAGACTGACAGAATGGAGATTGGTCGGTAATTTTCAACACACCTTTTATCACCTGCCTTGAAGATTGGAACGATCAAGGACTCTTTCCATAGAGTAGGGAACTCGCCAGAATCGAAAGACTTGTTAAAAATTCGGGCTAAAGGCGTACAGAGTGTTTTAGCACAATTAACGGCAAAGACGGAAGGGACTCCATCCGAACCTGCACCCTTAGAAGTGTCGAGTCTCTTCAACGCTTTGGAAACCTCAGTTTTAGAGAAAAATACTGAGTTTAATACGATACCAGTATCAGCCAAATTATTCTCCTGAATCGTTGAATGTTGTTGACTGTTGTTGACTTCGTTGAATAGTGCGTAAGATGAAAGGTCAAAGGTGTTCGATGAAACATGTTTCGTTGAAACATGTTTAGATGTTACGTAGGTAACCCATCCATTTGCGACGGATAACATCACCCGCGTTCGCCTGCGGGGGAGGGGAAATGGTTTGCTAACGTGTTATGATAACATAAAACAGGGCGCAACGGACTCCGCTTTACACGTTTTGTTAGAAAATTGATGCTGCGGACCCGGCTTAATACATGCACATATCAAATTCGCTCTAGTTAAAAAAGGAGATCGCTACCTTATTGCTGTCCTTATCGGCGTAACCACTTTTTTGTACTATAACCATAAACATATTATACTTCCGAGTAGACTGAGGAACTCCTCAATATCGCATCACCGAAACCGAAATGTCAATATGTGCGAAATTGATACGTGTGTGAGTTCTAGTGATGTGACATTGACGTATTCGCGATTATCGATATCAAAACCATCGATATCAGATTATCGACTACTTAGTAGTCGATGTGATTTTGATACCGATAATCGCGATTACGTCAATGTCACATCAATAATTATAGTAGTCACTACTACTATTATATTTTTATATTATGAAGTCTAAATCGGCTAGGCTACAATCTATCTACCTACACTGTTATAAAACTGAAACTTAAGGGGCCATAGGTTCAGACGAATATTTTCTATGAAAAACGCGATTGCCCAGCACAGCCCAGCCCCACGAAAACTGCGTGCGTGTGCCGTTTTTTCGATTAAAAAGAATTAACAAAAGTACTTTTTACAGATTTTTTTATGATTTCACTAGATAAACCAATGGTGAATATGTGAATATAAATACTAAAAACTGGAAACTATTTTAAGTTCTTCTAAAAGGAGAATTTAAAAAAAAATACGAGTTTATAGTATTATATATATAATATATATAGAGTTTATAGTATTATATATATATTATATATATAATTATATATATAGTTTATGTAATTTTTAAAGATTCAGTGTTCTGTTCAAATTATAATCAAAAAGATCTCGTCTGTTATTTTGTTAGTTCTTAAATAGAGTACGAATATAATTTACTTAACTTTGCTTTTTTATTTATTACATTATGTGGTCGTATTTACTCACTTTGTACTAAACAACGACAAGTGGACCTTTTTACTAAACTTTGTATCAATTCTTTGTTTAGATCGTAACTTTTTATTTTATAAAGTTTCACATTTAATTATATGTGGATTTCATGCAGAATATCTTAATCTACATTAATAAATCAAAATCTATGTAACAAATAAGTAGAAGTGTTTTTTATCGAACTTTAAAAATGTTTTTTCTCAAAACAAGCTTTTTCAGAGTTTCAACTACAAATGTCAGATAAAAAAAAACTATGCCAGTTTTTGAAAATTTTATTAATCAATATTATCAATTGACTATTCTAGATTCCGAATCTAGTCTTAACTCTATACCCCACTACTGAACCCTTTATGATTGGACGCCCACATATAACGAATAAACACCTACCAACACCGGGACAAATTCAGTAGGTATAGATCCTTTCTATTAAAGACGCCGATCGGTGATTTCGTGGCACGAAACAGTTTTCTTTGAAATCTCGACTGCATACCATATATTTGTTTTAGGCTCCTAGCGTATTCTATTTGACATTCGTACCCATTTTTTGTATCGTTATTGCATTTGCAGGAAATCTGGAAGTTACGAAGTTACCCAGTCAATAATATTAAGCATTACTTTGGCCCGGTCGCACAGTGCATAAGTGCGCAGTGTAATATCGGACCCTAAAATCAGACGTGGTCCATTTTTTGCTAGAAATATAGTTAATAACATTTTGAATACAAGATTGAAACTCCCGATTGTCTGCGATTTATAGTTTGAGAGACAAAAAAAATCTGAAAATCGCCTACTTTTTATGCCGGATATCAGAAAATAAAAAAAATTAAAATATCTAAACCTGTTACTGCTTTGCTGCATATACATGTCGAAAGATCTTTAATTTACACGTGTTTTAAGAATAGTTTGAGACTCGTGCAGGTCGTAGAAATTTAAATATTAATTATTTAATATTTTTCTTCTTTATTTTTTTCACTGAAGTCAACCATATCGGGTAAAAAAAACTAGCAACCAATTCCATGGACTCTCTAATATAATATTATAGATTTAAAGTTTGGGTTAGAGTTGTCACTTTTAATTCCTCAGAAAATATCCGGAAATCAGTAATATTTCTTAAAGGACTTTTCGCTTTTATTAAATTCGGATTTCCAATATGGAATCGGGAGTTTCACTATTGTGTTCAAATTGTATTTATTAACTATCTATTTCTGGCAAAAAATGGGCCACGTTCGATTTTAGGGTCCGATATTACACTGTGCAATGTAACAAAATATCGCTAAATTATTATACTTATTTTATGTGTCGAAAGAGAGGAATAATGATTTTTGATAAATCTGTCAATCTGTCAGTATGTATCATGGGTTATGGACATGCTAAATAGTAATGTTATAATGTCGCAATTAGTAAAACCATTCCGTCAAAATCGGCGTGTAAGAATTTTTCGGACAGAGATTTTCTGGCAATATTTGGCCAGGCTAAATCCGCCTTTCAATAAGTTAAAAAAAATAGCAGAAAATCTCACGTGACATGAACGGAGGGAGTTAGGTGGTCGATTAGAAAAATAAATTTCAAAACTATCGACATATCGATTAGATTTTGGACAATCTCTATGCGAAACGGTTTCTTTTTCACGTACACAATATTTTTTTATCTTACACATAATTATTTGAAATGATATATTATTTAGAAAATAGGACGTTTACTGCATATAATGAATGTATTACGAAATAATTTTAAGAATAAAATATATGAGAAAAAGTGTTGTGAAAGTAGTACTGTACTAATCCTATTTACCTTTGTAACGTCTCTTTATTTGGGTTTTTGGTGGAATTTACACTGCACTCCATTACAGAACATGATACCATAATGTTTTTTTTATATTCGTCTTATAAAACACAAAATGAATTTAAAGAAAATCAATAAAATAACGAGAGATAATTTGTTGACAGGATACCGACGGAGACCAGATTGTTTCAAAATGGTTTTATGGCAATTATATTATAATCTCTTTCGCACACGTAGCTTTTTTCATTATGATCGGAATCTCATTCACACACTTACTAGGTCTACTACGGAAGGTAGTATAATAATGTCTATGACTATAACCCAGTAAAATTAGATAAATCAGAAGAAATAATTTCCGGAGTTTTGAAACTTTTTTTAAACGTTCCTTTGGTACGCAATATTGATGAAAAAAAAAAGTCCTGGTGAGGGGGGGTGAGCTCGAGGAAGGGGGGGGCTCTAAAGGTGACTCTTTTCAGTTTTTCGCTTTTTTCTTGAAATCTAAAAGTCGTATCGAAATACTTTGTATGAACGAATTATACCTAACAAAATTTCCTACAAAACAAGTGGTATGCATTTTTGTCATAGGACTTAACCTTTGAGGGCTACGGGGTCGAGAATGTAACGGCATTTCAAAAATTATGAAATTTGTATGGCGACCCTCATGAAAGTTGAAGATAAAAACAAAATGATTTCATATTCTTAATCAGCAGCCCCAAAAACTCCCAGATACAAATTTTCAGTGGGTTCGGGGAACCCTTAAAAGCTGCATTGGCGTTTGAAATTTCCATGGTAGCCATCTTGGATATCGCAATTTTGGATTTTTTTCACCGCCAACCAAATCTGACCAGGGTCCTCTATGACATTTGTTCGAGGTCCATAACCCTATCTGTCATAGTTTCCGCGGGCCGTTGACCTCATCCATCAGGAGTCGACCTTCCGAGGAAGTCAAAGTTTTCCCTGTATCACCAAGGCATCCATATGATGATCCCCAAATGTCATCCTTGTGCCGTAAGGGGAACCCGGAGATAAATTGGAGGTATCTGGTTGACCCCCCCTCCCCCCCCCCCCCCACATAGATATTAGATAAATACCCGTATAATTGTTCACCGGGTTTCCCCCATTCAACGTATAGTAAAATGATTTTAGGGATCATCATAAAGATGCCCTGGCGATAAAAAAAATATTTCGACTTCCTCAGAAGGTCGACTTCTGACGGATGAGGTCAACGGCCCGCGGAAACTATGACAGATAGGTATATGAACCTTGAACAATTGTCATAGAGGACCTTGGTCAGATTTGGTTGGCGGTGAAAAAAATCCAAAATTGACGAGCGACACTTTGCTGTCGCGGTTCGCGACAGGAAAGTGTCGCTCGTCTGCGCGGTGGGTCGCAGAGCGCCGCGCTCATACATTTTACGGTACGGACCCTCCGCGACACCCGGCGACCGTAAAGTGTCGCTCGTCTGTGAGAGCGCTAAGCGAAAAATTCTTCGTCTATAATTACGACTTCGCGAGGAGTTGTTTAAAAAAAAACAAAGGTTTAATTCTCTGTTTTTATTCTTGATAAAAAACTGAAATTAGGACAATATCAACATTTAGATACTTAAATAAAGGTTGGTAGGTTACGTAATTTCAGGACAAGTCTAGAGACGAACAGCTGCAATATGACATTCTTGGTTTTTAGGGCTCCCACACATAACTGCGAATTGGCATCGCATCGCAAATATCTGCAAGCGCTCGATGACTTATTACGATGATTTTTCAGCGTTGCGCTCGCAGTGCGATGCGAATAGTCAAGAAATTAAAAATATACGATTGTGGGCTAGAGACTTTTGTATCATGTTTTGTGTCGTTATGTTTTGTGTTCTATTCACTACCTGTGGTTCAATTTTAATCTCTTTACTTAAAAAACTCCATGCTTCAATATACCATTAGTATATTTTATAAAAATTGAGACGGGCAGCATGGTGTGAATTTTTTTTTACTTCTGCCATTAAAATTAAAAAGAAGAAAACATGTTTTCTTTTATACGCTTTTAATTGAAACAAAATCTGCAAATTGCAGCAGTTATTTTTTTTACTGCAAAAGTCGCCAGTGTTAGACTCATAAAGTTATTATAATGGTTAGACTATTATGCGTGTAGTAGGTAAGTACTTAGATTAAAAACTTTTCGCTTACGCAACACAAACTTAGTACAAACTTTTTTATTTAAGAAATCATTGACAAACAAAGAATGTTGTTTTTATTCCGAAAAGTTTTTAATCTAAGTTTTTATTGTATTTAGAATTTATCTTGCTAACTCAAAATCACATATATTTATACGATTAACAATTTGATGTAGTTTAAATTATTTACACATAGATTATCCAAATTTTAAATGGTTTTAGGATCGGATGTAGGTAGGATAAGGAGTACCTATTGGAGAATCGTATATCTAACTAGATTTTACCCGCGACTTTGTACCAGATTAGTTTTTGTTAGATTTGTTAGATCATAAGCTTTCAAACCAAAAAAGTTTCATCAAAATCAGTTCAGTAGTTTTTGCGTGATGCTGATACAAACAAACTGAAACACAAAAATTCTAAAAAAGGTTGATAATTATGTAGTCCTGAAAACCATAATACATCGTAATCTTTTTCATGTAATCTTCAATGTACAGACACACTTCTGTTACAGTTTTATAATACTTATAGTTAAGAAATAATGTCAAGTAAGGATATAATAAGGTACGAGCTTTTACAATCTAACTTCTGGACAATAAGGCCTACATTCCATTAATTTAACGTAGGTATAGTACCTAATAACTTTAGGTTTAGTTACATTGACACTGATCTGTAAGAAGGTAAAAAAAAAAAAATTTGCAATATTGTAACCTACATTATTGCAAAATTTTACGGGATATTGTGCGTCGAGTTTTTTATTTATGAATATATTAAAATTAAAGGCTAATGTTGTCTCCAAGGTTTAATTATGGCATAATTACTTTGTGTGTGTTTGGAAATAATACCTACTTAAATAAAAAAATGGGATAAGATAGGGCACAAAGGGCAGCTACCAGAAGCATAACAGCTACAAAAAAAAACGTTCTTAGGAGACTAACCTTAACTTTTGGAGCATTTCACTTCTGCATTCACAGATTTTGAAAAAAATGTACAGTCATCGAGAAAACTGCAATTTTCACAAAACTTTTTTTTCATCTCATTCGGTCCTCTTACTGATAAGGAACAAAAGTCTTCATGGGGTCAACCGAGGTCGAGGTACTAGAACTCTCAGAAAATGCAAAATTGAATTCCCATACATTTTAGTAGGGACATACATAACCAAATCACATATAGTGATGATTTTGTTAACCCTTCAAATTTTCAGGGGTTATTCAGACCATCAAACTAAACAACTTTTACTACGGGAGAAAACATGAAATCGCAAAAAAAAATCTGCTGTTCCTTAGTAAATTGCAAGGACAAGACAAAATTTTTGTTTTTGCGATTTCATGTTCGCTCTCATAGTAAAAGTTGTTCAGTTTGATAGTCTGAACCTACTGGCTGTCCATGCACCTACCTACTTAGGTACTTCTAAACAAAATTACTGACAAAATGATACTTTCGTTAAACACATATCATATAGGTCTAACTTACTAACTCATTTTAAGTTTAATATCGTATTTTGGCACAAGCAGAGTTTTAATACAACCTACATTTTATATTACTATAGAAAAAGAAACAAAACTTAGAGACCCTAAGTAGATACCTATTTATGTACATAGACAACTTAAAACTTATACAGATAATTAAGTACAAAAATTTAACTCAAAAGCGTCTTAACCATAGAACAAAGTGTTTATAACGATAAATTATTTAACAAAAGGCAATAGCAATCATCGTATGATTATAATTAAGTATAGGTATTTGAGCACTGAGCAATAACGTGTTAAGCGTGAGATTTGTTCACGCTGAATTAAAAAAAACCTACGTGAAACAAATGACTCGCTAAAATTATACATACTAATTAATTACAACAAACGTCTGGGTCATATTTAATCAATAAACGTGACAATTGTAACTTACAGTGACAATTCAGTAGGCCTCGCATGCCACCCCCGAGAAAATGATAAACATCGAGATGCGCCTCCATCTTTATTATTTTACGTATGCCAGGACGTTTTTCTCGTTTAAATGCTTTGTCGTGGGTGGCATGCTAGCCGTGCTGGAACATAAGCTGGCCACGCAACGTTATACATTATACTCTATGTGTCGCCGTGTGTACCTACGTTCAATTGTCATTGCAAATTACATTTGTCACGTTTATTAAAATGGGGCCCTGGTTACGTCACGGGGCATCACTGTGACTTTGACTGATCAATCAAGGGATTTCTTACTTTGATTCATTCAATATTTAATTCATTAAAATAGCTAATAATAAAATTTATAAGGTACTTTCTCTAATACATATGCTGGAGCTTTTCATTTAACTTTCTATTCAATTCAGAGCTATGAGCCCTCATCACTTTTATTAACTACCTCAAAAGCATTTTACATACGCATAGGAAGTTAAATGTACAAGAAAGAGTTTATGTATAAATGAAAACACAGTACAATGGCACGGAATACCTACCAATTACAATACATAAGAAACAAACTCAAAGACATTACTCAAATAAGTATAACACGTGACCAAAAATAGATTAACGATAATGTAGACGATAATAAACAAAGTCAAAAAAAGACACATCGCATTGCGTTCAGCAACTAAGCAGGGCCCATAGATATATTATACCTACAGAACGCAGGGCCCTATTTAAAATACGTGACAATTTATTGTAATTTACAGCAATGTACACTGAATTGTCATTGTCATTGTTGAGTACTGTCATGTTTGTTAAAGGGGCCCTGATATTATGACAACGCCGCGCCGCGGTATACAACAATAGTATAGAGTTCGCAAAGAGGCAAAATAATTATGTGCAAGCAAGTTTACTCTCCTAGTTGTGCAATGGGATATGTCTTGCCTTACCAGTAGCTATCACAACTCAGTGTGGCCCGCCACCGATACCACCTCTCCCTCCTACGATTACAAAACAACATTCATTACATTACAACACCAATTCAAAAACAATTTAATAGTTAGTTTACTTTGGAATGAAGCATCAGTCTCCACTTTATAAATGGATAAGATTAGTATTTAAATAAATTATAAAACAAACCTTAAATAAAAGTCTGAGAAACTAATAGAACATCAATAGACAACACAGCGGTTGAAGCATTTCAGGACGCGCTCTTAGGCTGCTTTTCTTAAGCAGGTTGAGGTCTCCTTGTGTGAGTCCGCATATGCCTGGTGATCATATCTCGGCGGCAAGCGGCGTACGGGCAGGCTGGGCAGCGATAGGGCTTCTCGCCGGTATGAGTGCGCTGGTGCGTGGCCAGGTGGTCCGACCGCGAGAACACCTGCCCGCAAGACGAGCAGGAGTAGGGCTTCACACCGCTGTGCAAACGAGCGTGACGCGTCAGCATGTCTGACCTGGCGAACCGCCGCCGGCACACCTCGCACTCGTACGCCCTCGCCGACTCAGGAGTTCTATTCCTATGACGTGACGCTACGTGTTTCGCTAGTCGATCGTGTAGTGAGAAAGTCTGTCCACAGGAGTTGCAGGCGTATTCTGGTCGGGTTTCCTTCGCCGCCTGAGGTTCTGCCTTCACGGACAGGTCGAGAGGCGCATCCTCCGGCGGTTTCTGCTCGCAGGAGTCGAACATAAGCCAGCGTGGAGGATAGTGGTTGTTATTGCGGAGTTGAACAGCCAGTCTATCGAGCAGGCGTGAGAGACGGCGCCTCTTGTGTAGGTGTCGGGGGCTGGGAGGTGTAACGGTGTCCGCCATGCTACCCGAATAGGCGCTGCTTCCTGGCCCATTTTCCACCTCCAGTGGCGCATCCCAACCTGCGCAATTAAAATTTTTTTTTTTAGTGATCTTAGTACGCTGTTTTAAATTCTTATTTACTAATGGAACAAAAATTGCTGTTGAAACTCTGAAATATAAAAGAAGTTCTTTTTAGGGTTCCGTAGCTAAACAAGAAACTCTTATAGTTTCGTCCAAATCAGTCTATCTGTCTGGAGATGGGGCATCTCAATTAATTAGGTACCTACTTTACTCTCTCTTTTTTTGTACAATTTGGTATAAATACAAAAGTTATAATAATCAAAAAACAGATAGGGAAAAACATTTTGTGGATGTTTTGAGTCTTAAGAATATCTTAGACTGAATGCTGTAGCGCAATTCGTATAGGATTTTTTTAAATAATTATAATTTAAATGCTTTTTGAACAAGTAAGGTTTTCACTTTTGTACAATGTATTGGACAAGGACAGAGTAAGAAAAGAATAGTTAAACAGTCATTATAATTTCATTACTACTAATGGCTACGGTATCCTATCATGGGTGTGTCCGACACGCTCGTGGCCATTTTTTTTACGCAGAGTCTGAGCTGCTAGTCACAAACAACGAAATCGACGAATCACCTAGGGTACTTGTACCTACGTGTTGTGCGAAAACAAAATCAATAGGTAGTAGCAATAGGCCTAGCAGCAAAAAATATGCAACTGGGGTGTTAACTTAAACAATTTTTTGTATCTCTTCGTTTCTTGTAGGTACTAACAGAAAATTCTATTGTTGAACCTACTATTGAACTAAGCATTAAAGAGGTTTTTTTTCATAATAACAAATGGAAATAATAGCCCTTTATATGTTTTTTCGGAGGCAGGTGTTTTTTTTTTTTGCTAGTTATTTATCTGGTGAGATTGCAAAACATGGGTAAACAACGATAATACATTGCACCTTTGGCGCATCTGTCTTCAACTCCTTATTAGAGTTATGGGCGAATCTTATCCCTCTTCGCTCATTGGTAAAGTGTGGAAATATTTTGGACCAATCACAGATGGGTTTGTGGCAGAATAAAAGGATCCCCTAAGGATTTGGGATGTAGGTACTGGCTGTGGGATGTTCTTTTTAGAATTGTTTGGTTTGTAAATATAGAGGCGGTACGAAATATTATGTCACAGGGAAGGGTCGTTAGTGGAACTAGTTTGGATGAAAAGGCTTAGACTGGTTTTTTGCTTCCCAAATTCAAATGAGAACAATTTGAGACGTTACTATGTAGTATTATAGGTATTTTGTTTTAGGTAAGTCGGTTTTCTTTGAACCAAGATTTGTATCGTTCTATTTTTTTAAGCAAATGGAATTCGAATGCCTCCTCAATAAATGCTGACGGTTTTTACGGGGATGATCAGACCATCAAAGTGAACAACTTTCTCTATAGGGCCAAGGAAGAAATGGTGAAATAAAAAAATTTGCTGTCCCATACAAAACTGTAATCCTACTTCGTATGGCAAATTTTTTTTTTCGCCTTTTCAGTAATGGTCCCATAGACACAATTTTACAGTTTGATGGTCTGGTCATATCTTAAAAACCGTCAGTGCCTTTACTTTGGACCCCGCATAAAGGGTCTTCACGTAACTGCACACACAAAAGACAATGCGGGTTTTGTATGGAAGGTTGGTGCTTTATTTTTGCCGTTGTTTTCGGCGCGGCCATCAACCAAACCTGAATATTTTAGTTCAGAATAAAGTAACAAATAAAACTTATTATTACATGTAGTTGATAATATATTTATTACGTTTACTTCAAGCTTTTATACAGGGTGAAATTGATATCATTAGCATCCTTTTAAACTAAGTCTACCCATCAAACTGAACAACTTTCACTATGGGAGCAAACCGATCGGAGCAAAGAAATAATCAGCTGTTCCATAATAAACTGCAATGCCTACTCGACTCAAATGTATGCAACAGCTGTTTTTTTGCTGCGATCGGTTTGCTCCCATAGTGAAAGTTGTTCAGTTTGATGGGTAGACTCTTAGTTTAAAAGGATGCTTATGATATCAATTTCACCCTGTATATCTCCGTTGGGACTGAGTTTAGAGATATACTTTTGTCCTACAGGTTTTATTTGCATTTTTATTTTGAACTATTTAATATTCAAGTTTGATTGATGGCGGCGCTAAAAAAATTGTCGAAAAGAAGAAAGGCGGCATTTTTAGGCATTCTCTTTTAAGGCTGTAGTAAAAAAAATGTACAGAGGGGAAGGCTTTAATTGCAAATAAGTATAAAAAAAAAAAGTATATACAGGTTATGGCAGAAAGGTGTGCTAAAATTATTTAAAACTTGGTAAGTACTTCAGATTATCACTTATAACGTCTAAACCGTGCATACTACGCAAAAGTCATTTACCTATTAGACTTTTAAAGACGATATAATTTTCTGCAATAAAAGTGCAGTTGTAGCTCTGTTAATCTAATAAAACCCGAGATAAAGCACTTCAAACATTGACAATTTTTCCTAAAAAGTTTGAAAATGTAGAGTTGTCCCACAAAACCTATCACCAGGTGCAGATATGGCTAAGTGTAGAGAAAGAGCCCACCGACTGTGGGTGTATATGGAGCCAGCAGGGGCTGACACCGGTGACCTCAACAAAGGAACCAGTGCCGCTAACCCTGCTGAAATTCCTGTCATGCAGGTGCTAGAAAGGGTGCGGAGGAGGGAGAGCAGGGCTGAATCAGATCTAGTGGTAAAGGGTCGTCGACGTCGTCTTCTTCATCCGAATTCGCCCTGGTTAAAGGAGGGGTATTTAGGCAGGGCTTCCCCTGATTAATTTTGGAGACAGCAGAGCTTTTCAGCCCTGCGCTCTGGTAGGAGCATACGTTTTCCTCCCCGCGCCCTTTCTGGCACCTGCATGATATGAATTTCAGCAAGGTTAGTAGCGCTGGTTCTTTGGTTGAGGTCACCGGTTTCGGCCCCTTCTGGCTCCATGTCGACCCCCAGTTGGTGGGCTCTTTCTCTGCCCCCAACTACTTCTGCACCTGGTCGTAGGTTCTGTAGGACAACTCAACAATTTCGAACTAGGTAGGTATGTAGGGAAAATGATCAATGTTTGAAGTCCTGTATCTCTGGTTCTATTAGACTTACAGAGCTAAAGTTTCAGTTAAATTGTAGAAAATAAACTTTAAAAGTGTTCTGAATGACTTTTGAGTAGGATGCACTGCTAAGAAGTTATAAACCGAAACCCTGAAAAATTCCCGAAAATTTCGAGGTTTTCCGAGCACCACACCATAAGCACAGGTCTTTCGAAGGTGCAAACTTTGTTTTACATTATCCTAAAAACACCCCAAAAAATCAGTAACGAGCAATTTATTGCGACCTAACGCGATTTTCTGGCGAGATGGTCATCCGTAAAAAAAACGTGAATTTTGACAGTTCAACCCCGATAAAACTGGAAAGAACTGTAAATTCATGTAAATTGAGATTTATTCTATAGAAATCTTGATTCGTAAATTAAATGTAATAGGTAGGTATGATGTAGAAACAAATAAACAGCTGGTTTTACTTTTCTAACAATGTATCCGTAACAATACAATATTTGAGTTTAATGACAAGTTGGTAAGAAAAATTAGAATGTTGTACCTACCTAACAGTTGTAATAGTTATAATTTATACAGGGTGTAAGGAAAAGTATCATTACCCTTTAAAGTTTAAAGTTTAAACACCCACCAAACAGAAAAACTTTGACTATGGGAATTAACATGTCGAAACCATAGAGTAAGAAGAGATGGCATATCGGCTTGTTTCTATAGAAAATGTTGTCGCCAACAAAGGGGGTGAAAAACGGGTGAGGGGAAGGGTTAACATTTAAATACGCTACTTCCCGCTATTATGACGTCAGGCCCAGTTGAGTATCTGTGCACAGTTCGATACAACATCTCTTCCCCAGGGGAGCGCGTTATTTTCTCTATGGTCGAAACAAAAAAACAACTGCTGTTCTATACTAAACTGCAATGCCTACTTGACTCAAACAGCAGATTTTTTTGTTATTGCAGGTTTGTTACCATAGTAAAAGTTGTTCAGTTTGATGGTTAGAGTATGTGGTTAAAATGTTAATGAAACTTTTTCTTACACCCTGTATACTACACTGCTCATATAGGTTACGCAGGCATTTACAAAATACTATTTAGTGTTTCCTTCAACTAAAGAAGTTTGGCGGAAGGCCATATAATGTGAGACCCAGACATATAGGTCCCATACATGAATAAAACTTAGTAATACGTGTAGAGTGAAACAAAACTAACAAAAAAGGAAATTGGTTGTAATCTGTAGAAGTTGGGGGAAAGGTATTTCTCCTTATGATACCTTTTGTATCAAGTGTGTGAAACTCATAATCTTTCTTATTAGATAGCCCACTCAATCTTCTACGCATTCATTGTGTTTGTTTTAATGAAAATTCACGATAACCGTACAATAATATGATAATGGAATCAAACGAAATCACACACACTATCAGTTCAATAAAGCCAAATACGTTCCGTAACGTCCAAAAACTACCTCAGTGATAATATTAGATGAAAATAGCTGTCATGGTTGCGTTTTGCTACTGCTTTTTGGATGATTTGTCTATTTCACTAGTAATTTCTACTTTTGAACCCGGACTACCCCCCCTACCTATCTTTGACTATCCCCTCGGGGAATATAGTCGTGAGCATATACTACTACTACTATACTTGAACCCGGACTTCTAGAAATGAGGAAGTTTTTTTAAAAAATGCCTTAATTATTTCTATTTATAATTATTATGACCGCCGTCCTGAAGGACTTTTAGTTTTCGTAAAAATGGCTGGGTCCAAATTCGCCAATGTTCTTTCTTTAGTCACGAAACTTAGTGACTAAAAATTGTCTATAAATTTCGTTTTTTTCGCGATTTTATTTTCCCCACCGATTTCTATTTGATTAGTATTGTTCATATTTAATAAGTAGGTAAGTTTCTAAATATCCTACATATTTATCTGGGAAATACAAATGTATTAGAATAAAGCAACGAACATTTTTAAAGTAACTACCTAAGTACTACAATACCTAACATATAAATATACAATACGATAAATCAAACCAGTAAGGTTTTCTGTAAGAAGGCTTAATTAAGAAAACAAATATTATGTACCTACTTAACTGTTTTATAGTTTTATATAATACACGAGCTTTTACCCGCGACTTCGTCCGCATAAATTATATACCAGATTTTAAGTTAGATCATAAGCTATGAAACAAATAAAGTTTCATCAAAATCGGTTCATTAGTTTTTGCGTGACACAAACAAACAAACAAACAGATGGACAAAAAGTAAAAAAAAAATTGATTTGGAATCAGGGAAGCCTAAAAACCATATCGTAATATTTTTTTTGTAAATATCTTCAATTTACAGACATCAGACACACCTTCTGTTACAGTTTTATAATAGTTTTATTAGGTACAATTATTATAAAAATATAGTTTCCTGAGAAACTAAACCAGATCGCAACTACAAAATAGGACTGTGCGGAACCCTTTGAAGATCGTACTGGTATTTACCTATCGCACTCTACGTATTGGTAATATTGGTATATACATTACAGTGGTGCCTGTCCACGGAAACAACTTTATGTTTAAATAGTTGAACATGTTGTTGAAAGCTTTCAGATCGAATACTTGCGCTACTCGGTAAATTGAATTTAAGTGTGTTAAATTAATTATGTAGACATTTGCTAACGCCAATCATTTCACGCCGAAAATCAGGGATGTTATTAACTTATATAACTTTTGACAACAATTTCACATAGAGCACTATCGTCTTCAAACGCGCCACCTGTCTTTGTCCTGTTTATTTTACGTTTTCTAGGTACACACACCTAACTGCAGTGAACTGTAACTGTATAAGTGTAATAATAGATTAACAACATACATATTTGTCGAGGTTCCAGCAATGTTCCGCTGTGATACACAACATCTATCCAAAAGCGTCCACACAGTTTGTCTTTTTATTGCAGAACGGCAAGAGTATCAGAGTTGCACTATGGTTTAGCTTTAGCACGAACATGGAGCTGTGAGGTGCGTGCAGTGAACGGGTACGGAAGGTCGGCGGGTCGGGCGTGCGACCGTCGACCGGTCTACCGACTACCGCCCCCGCACCTTGCATGGAAACATTGCACGTTCACACACTCACTTGTGCGCGCACGCAGCGTACATTGCGTTGCGAGCGACGCGGGCGACTGACACGCGCCGCGCCCGGCCGCCCCGGGGCGAAGAGACAGCGCCGAGCCGCCCGCGCCGCCTACCTCTGCTCCTCTAACCGTACACCCTAACAACAGCTTGAACTGCACCACATAAAGTTTAATATCGCTTAACAACAGTTATGCATCCTCAGCACTTGCAGATCAGCAGAAATGCATCCACGCGCAAGGCTTGCTACTTACGTGCCATGTGTCTGCAATATTAAATTTTAGACTGGTAAGTATGTTGGTTTTTAGTGAAAAATAGTTTGTAACTATAAGGTTTGCGTACGTAATATACCAACCAACCATATATCAACGCTAAGGTACTTATACCTACGTTTATTTCAGAATGCTGCTTATGTATTGTGAAGGTTTCATTAACGATTAGTTCTGTAATAAGCTGATTATTATGTCTATCTATCTCACTAATATTATAAATGCGAAAGTTTGTGACGATGTTTGTATGTTTGTGGCGCAATCACGCATAAACGGCTGAACGGATTTGAATGTAATTTGGCACGCAGATAGAATATGGTCTGGATTAACACATAGGATACTTTTTCAAGGTCCACGCAGACGGAGTCGCAGGCAACAGCTAGTACTATATAAATCGGCGCAGTCGCATTGAGAAACCTACATCTTTATTAGTGGTATCTATTCTTCAACCACTTTAGTCTACTGTGCTTCAAGCTTCACACAAATGACCAGACATTATTGCAGAAGTATTGGAAGCAATTAGAAAATGTGATGCACTTGTAGGTATCTTAGATTAAGCTTTTTTCTGCGACTACAGGTAGGTATTCACAATTAATCAATTATTAAATTGTTGTTTTTAGCCCTGTTATTTTTTTTTTCATAGAAAAGACATCAACGAGACCGTTTTTTTCAGAAGTATTTAATTTTAACCACAACGGAGCATGACGGAACTCTGGGTTCTTGATTTTAACAACAATTCGAAATTAGCGTCATAAACCGCGGTTTAATTAAAAAACTGGCGTACGAATCTTGCTTCGGAGTCAATAAAACAAAAAGGTATTTTAGAAATTCACTCTGAAATACGAGTAGAAATTGGGAAACAAAGTGGTAGAACGTAGTAAAACGGCAAAGTGTATTATGCTATTTATAACACGTTTTGCAAATACAACCAAACTCTTTTCAAAATCAATGACGAACAATGAACAACAATTTGTTATTTTTTTCAATAAACAGCTTTAAAAAAAAACATTCAAAATTTTGCAATCCAGTTCGAAATTTAAATAAAACCTTTGATGAGTTACCTCCTTGGTCGCCATGTTTCGGAGAAAAAGATCGTTCCATTTTTAAATTACACGACAGATATGAGTTTACTATGTAATTTATTTGGCCGCTAAACACGACAGATATGGATTTTCATGGGATTTTCATACAACATTGCCGGCCGCTTATGTATTTGGCCAGTACAGCAATTTCGATTTATCTCGAAGAAGGTTGTCAAAATAATGCTCACATTTCCAAGCATGTTTGAGAAAACTAATATCTAGAACAAGCCTGAGCCATAATAGTTGAGTTAGGTTTTTGTTTATATCATTATCATAATAGAATCCTTTTGGAATTGTTGTTGTGTTGACATGTTAAACAAGTCCTCTGTAAAAAAGGTTACTATAAACTCCATAGATTTATATATTACTAGCGTAAATATATATGTCTTTGATAAACTCGATGATTATTTGAATGACCAAAATGTCTGGTCTTGACAATTTTACACTATGTAATGCAATATTGTATTTTAATTGTACTTTGTACATTTTGTTTTGTTTAAAAGATGTGTGTTGTAGAGTTTCTGGCCGCATCTTCTCTCAACGGAACACCTTCCGACGCGGTGGTAGAGTCAAAAAATGACGTCAAAAAGCTATCTATATGATATTATTTTGAATAAAAAAATTTGATTTTGAATTTTGAATTTGAATTGGTGGTCCTTTTTTTTGCTAAAATATCTTAGAGCGCGATTTTTGTAAGTCTTATTCCTCATCACCATCATAATTCGTATACGAAAGTGATGCCAAAGTCTATGCTTTTTTAAATAATTAATTAATTAATTAGTAATTAGGATGTGTGACTTCCAAAAATAGAACTCTATGGTACCTACATCCAACTACATGGTATCATCAATCATTACTGTTTTCCGACTATACCAAGAGATCCTTCCTCTGAGGACTATACCTACCTAGGACCTAGGTATTTATCATCTTTGACACAATCTCATCTAGGCGCGCACAGCCAGCATTTTGAATACAATTTCTACTGAGAATTGACTACTGAGAAGTGCAGAAAGGATTTTTCGAAAATCAACCTCTAAAAGGCAAGACTTCTAAAAGGGTGCAACAGGGTGTCGAAACCCACGCATAAATCAGGGATGGCACTAAAAATTACTTCAATTTGACTTCAACCATTGGCGCCTACCCAGTTTGATATCGAAACTAAAAAGAAAAAAAGCACGTCAAAGGCCGGTAAATGGAATAGTTTGAATGCAATTAGAATCGGGAAGAAGAAAAGAGGAAGTCAAGCGGAAAGGTGGGAGGACGACACGACGAGACCTACCCAACGGCTGCGAAAACAATGTAAATAAGATCGTCACCAAAGACTAAATTCTAGAGGAGGCTCACGACCGCCAAGGACAACCCTACTAACTCAACTGTTGCTAATGTTAGTGTTGCCGATCTATCGATACCTAGTTTTCATTTTCATCTGAACAAAAGCCATACTATCTCGATAGCTCAGGACGTAACGTATTGACGGAACGTAGTAAAACTATCGATATTCTTACTATAAGTCGGCTATCGACAGACTATCGATATCGGCAACATTAAGCTGATGTTGGCTGGTTAGCTAGTAAGTTTTTATAAAAGATATTTCGTTTAGGTGTCTAATCTAAACAGAATACTATGAAGGTAGAATCCGATGTAAAACGATTAAATTTACTTAATTTATAGAATAACAAGCAAGGAGAAAATAATGGATTCAATCATCAAATCTATAAATGTCATTCAGTGTGATAATAAAATTATACCTGTATATAAAACAGAACAATGACATAAAATTGAGATAAATAACTCTTAATTTTAGTTATCGATTAATATTGTTTATATTCATCGATAAACTTACGACGTTCCTATTTGGTTTGGTAGTATGGTACGTACCATACCTACCTACCCATACCAAACCAAATAGGAACGTCGTAAGTTTATCGATGAATATAAACAATATTAATCGATAAATATATTTGGTTTGGTATGGGTAGGTAGGTATGGTACGTACCATACTACCAAACCAAATAGGAACGTCTTTACTAGTTGCTAAATAATGTTATAGCATGCAGTAGGAATACTAGCAAGTTTCATTTTTAGACAATGACTGTTCAATTGTATACAGGGCCCTTCTTAAATATGTTGACACTTTTTTAAGAGGATGATTAGACCGTCAAACTGAACAACTTTCTCTACGGCACTAATATCGAAATCGCGAAAAAAAAAACTGCTGTCCCATACATTTGGCTCGAGTAGGTTTGTAGTTTTTGTATGGATGAGCAGATTTTTTATTTGCTCGATTTCATTGTTGGTGCCATAGAGAAAGTTTTTCAGTTTGACGGTCTGATCATCCCCTTAAAAAATTGTCAGTATATTAAGAAGGACCCTATATAGAACAGTTGAGAACAAAGGTTTTTTTGTAAAAAAATTTAATCAACTAGACAAAGTTTTTTTTTTTGGTCTATACAGACCAAAAAAAATAATTAGATACTTCGTTAAAAAATTGGCTTACGTGATAAATTAATCCTTTGAATCACTGATTTGCCATCTAACACCGCGTTCATTTTTAAAAATTAATTAACAAATAAAAACACACTCTCTAACTTTACTTAAAAAAAACTATAGTTAAACAAAAAAATAAAAAATAAAAGTATTTGGAGATGTCGCGCGCGCGAGCTCCACTGGCCGAATGAAGTACCGTTAGACAAAATCAGAGCTAGGGTGAAAAAAATAATAATTTGTACTTTTATGCCTGGGTAATGAAATGAAGGTTACCTTAAGAAGGGTCCGAACTTAGTAACGCAGATGTAGGGGTCGCGTGGGAAATGGGGGTGGGCCCTGCCTACAGCTGCTGTGTCTTCCCACTGCCCTGCGAGATCGCTCGACGATGCGATTAGTGTCTTCAATCAACGTCTGCATTCAGTCACGGAATATATAAGAGATTCAGTAAAACTTTAATTTCACACTCTCAAAATCATTATCGAAAAATATAGACAATACCTATAGGTATGCCAGGTCGAATAATACATTAGCCCTTTAATACACTGTTTACCTATATGCCACTTTTGAATATGAATTAAGTGACAAGACTTGTCAGACGTCCTAATTCAAAATTACTGCTGATTTGACCTTCAAAAATAATACTTCAGGAGTGCGATTTTTGAAATTCAAATCAGCAGTACAGCACAGCGAATGATTTTCATAAATCGCACTCCTGAACCTTGTCAAAATTCACTATAGTTGGTCCCATAGAGAAAGTTGTTCAGTTTGACGGTCTGATCATCCTCTTAAAAAAGTGTCAGCATATTAAGAAGGACCCTGTATAGTTTGACGTCTATGTCGGTCTGTCTGTTTGCCTGTCGTTCTGTCCGTCTGTCTGTCTGTGGCATCGTAACTCCCCAACAGGTGGACCGATTTCGAATTTCGATGCAGTTTTTGAAGTGAAAACTTCTTTAGCGGCGTTGTGCACTTTTTTGGAATGGATAAAAAACTAGTAAAAAATTTTAAACTCGCCTCAGGACCGTGACGTCACCCTGATCCTGATCGAAAATTGGTCAGACATATCCCCTCTCTTTCTACCGCGCGGCGAAAATGTATGCCTGTTCCTGTTCTTTCGTTCAAGCTACCTCTCTTTCCACCGCGCGGCGAAAATGTATGCCTGTTCCTGCTGTTTCATTTAAGCAGCATAAATTGTCATGTTTGTGTTCGATAGCGCAATTAATAAATATTGTATTTTACCACATATAATAAATGATAGTACTTTTATATGTTCAAGTTTTCACTTCTGCCGGCACTCCCGGAGTGCAACCCGTTGTTTTTAGGGTTCCGTACCCAAAGGGTGAAAACGGGACCCTATTACTAAGCCTACGTTGTCCGTCCGTTCGTCCGTCCGTCTGTCCGTCTGTCCGTCCGTCCGTCCGTCTGTCCTACCTATTTAGGGCTGTAACTTTTGAACCGTAATAGCTAGATAGTTGAAATTTTCTCAGATTATGCGTTATTGCGGCGGATTTGTTAACAAATAATAAAAATGGCAGAAAGTTAAAAATGAAGGGGGGTTTTCAACAAGAAACTAGTTTTTATCAATGTTTTTTCTTCACGCTCTATAGTAAAAACGGTAATACATACAAGCGTCAAACTTAGTGTGATTATAGAGCATACTCTACAGAATAACAACAAATACTAAAAACCAGCCAAGTGTGAGTCGGTCTCGCGCTAAAGGCCCTGGACGAAAAAAGTTTTTTTTGTGTGTACCTCTAACTTTAATTAAAAATTATGAATACTTAACATTAAATTAGTAAATTAAAAAAAATCTAAACAAACATTTAAATAAAACCGGTCAAGTGCGAGTCGGGCTACTCGCGCACCGAGGGTTCCGTACCACACCACCACAAAACACAACATTATTAACTTAGAAAAAAATACTTTTTTTGTCCAGGACCTTTAGCGCGAGACCGACTCTTACTTGGCCAGTTTTTAGTATTTGTTGTTATTCTGTAGAGTTTTCTCTATAATCACACTAAGTTTGACGCTTGTATGTATTACCGTTTTTACTATAGAGCGTGAAGAAAAAACATTGATAAAAACTAGTTTCTTGTTGAAAACCCCCCCTTCATTTTTAACTTTCTGCAATTTTTATTATTTGTTAACAAATCCGCCGCAATAATGCATAATCTGAAAACATTTCAACTATGTAGCTATTACGGTTCAAAAGTTACAGCCCTAAATAGGTAGGACAGACGGACGGACGGACTTAAATAAACCCTTTTATTTATTTTATTAGTAATAGGGTCCCGTTTTCACCCTTTGGGTACGGAACCCTAAAAGTACTTTAAAAATAATTCGGTCAAACTAAAATATTGTTCACATCAAAAATAATAGTTAGGTAGGGGACCGAATTATTTTTTACATTTTAAATGTTTCTTTTTGGTTCACCGTTTTTGGGCGGAAATTTAGTTAGAACAAAAAGATATTAACTTAACTTACCTAATGTGAAGAATGAAAACTTTTCATTGTTTTCCTTAAAATGACATTCAAGTCGGGTTTTATCGGTCGGTCTGGTGCAGCATTCAGCCTACTCCTAAACTTATTTTTCGTGTAGGCACTAGGCGCAAGCTGAAGCCTCGCATCTACAGGCTGAAATTGATATCATTAGCATCCTTTTAAACTAAGAGTCTACCCATCAAACTAAACAACTTTTACTATGAGAGCAAACCAATCGGAGCAAAAATAAAATCAGCTGTTGCATACATTTGAGTAGAGTGGGCACTGCAGTTTAGTGTGAAACAGCTGATTTTACTTTTGCTCTAATCGGTTTGCTCCCATAGTAAAAGTTGTTCATTTTGATGGGTAGACTCTTAGTTTAAAAGGATGCTAATGATATCAATTTCACCCTGTATAAGAAGTTGATACAAATGGGAGTAACGCCATGATGTGCCATGATGCCCATGATAGCCTTTTCAGCGATGCCCGGGTATCATTCGTTTTTCAGGCCAAGCCAAAATTGGCTCGTGTGAGTTACGAATAATAATGACTTCCATTTATAAAATTACCATACTTACATAGATATATAGGTATAATATATCTATGCATACTTACCTAAATAGTATATCAAAGGTGAAACAATTTACTATTCTAGCTGGACTATAGCAGGACTAGAAAAAAAGAAACATCAAATCTTGAATTTTCGCGGAAAAGAAAAACTTATTGGGATACAAATACAAATTCGGGTCTTTTGCAAGTCTTTTGGTGCTTTGGGACTTTTATCAGACAACAATAATTATCCAACGGAGAGCGCCAGAAGGAGGGTAATATCATAGTTATGCCACAGTATAAGAAAGAGTATCCTGTTATACTATGGTATTATTTTCTTATCATGTTTTACGCGGATATAACATATCGGTATATGGTTAACGAAGTTTTCACTGCATGCCAACGACATGTAAAATATTTGGGAATATTCTTGGTTTTTCTATCCACCTGTGTATTCAAATTGAAAAACTGTGAACATGAGAAAGTCCAAATAAAATCTCGGGGGGGGGGGGGGGGCGTATCAATCAAAAGTAAAACTGTACCGTTAACCATAACTTTAAGAGTACCGGTATTCAATGCAAACAATGACGTCAGGCCCCCCACGATAACTGTCTTTGAAGTTGAAGGGCTATTTTCTCACGGGGCCGGGGTGGCGATGCCGATGGCGTCGCGCGTCGTGGCACCTGGCATGTGTGGGGTGCGCACTACGCTTGTGCCGACCGGTACAAAGGTGCTACCTACTAATTGCAGCTCTGATGCAATCATAGAAATTTAGAATAGATCATCCCAATTCTACTCGTGGGTGTCGTACGAGGCGACAAATCGATTGAAGGTTCCTTGTGCAGTGTTTATGTGGGCGAAAGGCTAGCCATAGCCACCTCTCACCACTTTATAAAGTACTAGTGTTAACCCGCGACTTCGTCCGCACAAATTATATACCAGATTTTAAGTCAGATCATAAGCTATCAAATAGTTTTTGCGTGATGCACGTTCAAACAAACAAACACACAAACAAACAAACACACAAACAAACAAACAGACAGACAAAAAATCCAAAAATTGGGGATATGGAATCAGGGACACCTAAAAACTATATCGTAACTTTATTGTAAATATCTTCAATGTACAGACTTATGGTACAGACACACATCTGTTACAGTTTTATAATAGTTTAGATTTATTAATATAAAAATTTAAGTTTCAGGATGGAATGAAGTATTTATACTAATGTATAAATACTTCATTCCATCCTGAAACTTAAATTGTTAATTGTTAATTAATTGTTCATTGTGATTGATATAATTATGTACGGTGTACTTATTGGATTTATATCCCGCCGAATTGTATCAATGGGGTATGTGTAAGGTTGGCGTCGTTATCTACTGTCGCGACCACTGGTGAAAGTGGTATTTAGGCGAGGATACTAAAAGAAATAAATCTTACTATGGAGCACAATACAGGTTGGAATTTTTTGGAAGAGGCAGTAGGGCAGGTACCTTAACCGTTGTAGCTACAGGAAAACGTTCTTAGGAGACAGTCTTCAACTTTTTAAGACATTTAGACCTTAGACCTGGAGTGCGATTTATGAATCTCATTCGCAGAGTTCAGCAGTTGTACATGTCAAAATAACATATGCATCTTTCTAATTCTGATTTGACTTTCAAAAATCATACTTCAGGAGTGCGATTTTTGAAAGTCAAATCAGAAATAGAAAGATGCGTATCTCCGTAGTTATTTTGATATTTACAACGGCAGAGTTTCAAAAATCGCACTCCTGCACTGGTAACATGCACACCCGCGATAGCCGTGATACGGCTTTATCACGTCTTTTATCTCGTTCGTTCGCGCACAAAAGAACGAGATAAAAGACGTGATAAAGCCGTATCACGGCTATCACGGGTGTGCATGCTACCAGTGCTGCATTCACAGATATTGAATAAAATGTACTGTCAATTTACTCAAGCATTTTTTCTGATGCTAATCGATCCTGTTTCTTATAAGGATCAAAACACTCTATGAGGCTAACTAAGGTTAGAGAACTAGAAATGTCAGAAATTGCCAAAATTTTTCATTACATTTTGCATTGCAAAAATAATTTCATTTCGCAGGAAACGAAACTCCTACTAAACCCCAAAAGGTATCGAAATCAAGGTCAATGTATGTGAAACGTTTTTTGCGATTTTTGACATTTTGTGTACTCTGACCTGTTAGTCCATCAGAATTTTTTTATCCTTATCAGAAACAGGATCAATTTGGCATAAAAAAAAAGGTTTTGTGTAAATTGCCCATTTTCTTTCTGACAGTAAATTTTATTCAAAATCTGTAAATGCGGGTCTAAATGACTCAAAAAGTTAAGGATAGTCTTTTAGGGACGGTTTCATGTAGTTGAAATCCCAAAAAATCCATCCTGTACCTATATCTCAGCTCCGAGCTGTTATTAATCATACTTGTTTATTTGAGGTACTTAATGCTACAAAATTATAAGCAGCCACAGGTAAAAAACTGATGCCATTTGTCCATATAAAGTTACACAAACCCCTTTGAGTAAGTAGTACAAAGTTTTGTGACCACTTGGAATGGAAATGAATGAGGAGACGAGACGGAACATTTTCCAGCGGTCAAAAATGACCGCCAGGCCAGGGGTATGGAATCTAACACGCTACAAATTTACTTCGTTACCAACTTCGATCAACATGTTGATCGAAAGCAACCAACGAACAAATAAGTACGTCGTATTTTTTTCGTTAATTAATTTTTGATCACCGTTCTTATAGGAGTGTAGGGTAAGGGGAGGTATTTCCGTGATACACCAAACATTTTTTGTTATAACTCAAATAAGGATTAACTAATTTATATGGGATATTGTTTAAAGTTTTGTGCATATATTTTATCTTACTTTATGAAACACACACTTTGATACTAGATTCTTCACTCATAAATTTATAATCTTTTCTTGGTGATAAAGTGACATAGGTAAATTCGTGATAAGGTATGTCAATTTCGTGATAGTGGATAGGTAATATCGTGATAGACCAAACTCATAGGATTTCAACATAATAATTAATGAGAGAGGTTTTAAAAAAATTATATATATTCTAGATAAGATAACCATTTGCTTATGAATCTTAATGTATTTCTACACAATCATAAAATTGAATATAGTATAGGTCATCTTCATCAGGAGCAATGTACAAGCATTAATGAAACGGTCGACAGCGATAGTTTGGATTGGATTTGGATTTCAGAATACATTGAGTTACCTACTAGAGGCGACACCCAGAAGACTACATTTTTTGTAACACACGTTTAAGCTAATTGGCTCAACCTTACTTAGCATGTACCGGGCGCGTGCTGCACCGCGATGCCCCCAGTGCGCGCTCCGTACTGCTGATCGTAGTGGACAGATTTTTTTCGCTTTGTCTGTTCTATACCTATCCTAATTAATAAAAAAAAATAATTATGTCTGAATATGCTACTTCACAATATACAGGGTGTTAGGGTAAAAAGTTGCACTACTTTTACGGCTGGTTGTACCCATGATACTGAACAACTTTTTCAAAGAAACCTAAAAGAAATTAACCAAAAAAAAAAACGTTTCCATACTAAATGCAATCAGCTGATCGAACGTTTGTATGAAAAGATTTTTTTTTGCGAATTTACTATACGGTTCTTAGTGAAAGTTGTTCAGTATCATGGGTACAATCACCCCTTAAAGTAATGCAACTGTTTACCCTAACACCTTGTATACAACAAATCCAAACATATCATTTTTTCTCAATTTCTTTCCTGATTTTTTATTTTCTTTTTTCTTTTATAGCTTTATTCTCTTCTTCTGTGTAGGTTCTTCAACTTTCGGTTCTTCTCTTGGCTTAGATGAGCCAGTGAAGTTGGTAAATAGTTAATGTCATGATAAAAAAAACTACGTCATTCAGGCATAGCATAGACTAAAATACAAGATTAAAGATGTATATAAGTCCATACAATCAAAATAACCCCTAAAATTTTACTTTAAGATGATTAAAATTAATTGACAAAATACCTCGACAAAATCACAAAAAAAAAATTGCAAAATCACTTAAAATTTTGCACACCTAACACAAGGATATTTGAATGAAAAATTCTTGAAATCCAATGCACAATTTACGTCAATCTGTTCGTAAAACATTTAGCTATCAGTTTAATACCACATTCTGTAATATATTACTAATTTACTAATTAAAACTTCATTTCATTGTCTACCGTCGTCATTTGTCACAGATGATTGCGATTTTGCCCCTCGTTCTGAGAAAAAATCTCATAGCAAGCTTGTTTCAAAAGCTACTGAGCTGAGAATCATACTACTATCTCAAGCACACTTTAATGCATGTACATACGCGGTTTTGAAACAATCCCTTTACAGGAAAGGCCACGGCAGACGTTTTAAAAATTATCACGAAATTACCTATATCGCGATATAACCTCCCCTTACCCTACAGGCCCTGTACCCGGACTTTCGATGTTCGTTATATCGCCACTGTTTCGGTCCGTACTTCATTGTAATACAGTTTTTTTTATTTTTTTTTATTTATAATTAAATGGACTCTTGCTTGTGCGTTAGCACTTCATTTCCGCCAGTGTCAAGTATTTTATGGGAGAATCTATCCCAATCTCAGGGATTGTTTTTGGACAAGAACAAGGAGAGACTGAGGATTGCGGAGCCTCGTGGCAGGCAAAAACGTAGGTAGAGTCCCAGGTTTTCGAGTGACGTTCGTAACGTAACGTAACGTCGCATCGCGTCGTATTTTATCAAAAATATCTGTAGGTAATCCTTTCATTTTATAATATCTAACATAAAAATATTATTCTTGAGACAATTTTTTACCCTACCAATTACCTCGAAATTATTTTCGACACGACCCTAAAAAAAATTTACCTACCTACTGAATTCACTAAACCCGTAACAACACAAAATAAATGTTAATAATTAAACAACAAACTCGATTCTTTATTGTACCTTCACAAAAGGAGTGCAGCGATTTACCGTGCATATTTTAGTCACCAGGAATACCGTGGGAACTGAACTGAACCCCCGTACTTCGCGAATCGCCCTCCGCCTGCCAATATTTTAAATCCTAGATGCAGAGGGGACGAATTTCTCACGTATGCGCTTCTCCGCTAACACCTGCGTTCCTCCGCCCCTATACAGGTATAGTATTAAAATCTCGTTATTCATGCTATTATCCTACCTACACCATCGGCGTAAGAGTCTTCGAATGAGACTTCTCATGTGAAAAAATATACTGCAGTAAAAATTCGCCGTGATTAAAGTCATTTTGATTCTTATCACTTGGTTATAAGGGTTCCGAGTTCCGTTATAGATTTGACTTTAGAACATGAGCTTTTTCCTAGCTTTTACCAATTCTAACGAACATCGTCTTGAATTCTCTACCGTTAGCGCACTCCATACTCCATACAAGCGAAAATTAGGACGATAAAACCAAGAGTGCGATTTTTGAAACTCATTCGCTGAGTTCAGCAGTACAAAATGGCAAAATAACTATGGAGATATGCAAGTTTATACTGCTGATTTGACTTTCAAAAATCGCACTCCTGGAGTATGATTTTTTAATGTCGAATCAGCAGTAGAAAGATGCTTAGCTCCATAGTAATTTTGACATTTTCAACTGCTGAACTCAGCGAATGAGATTCAAAAATCGCACTCCTAGTCTATAATTTGTAAATTGTAAAATTATAAATTGTCTCTAAGTTATAAATGTATGAGTTTGATTTAATTTAAAATTAATTATCTTCTTTTTAGAGCATTTAAATAAAAGCGTTGTTTTTATACTATTACTTAATTTATTTTTTATTTTTGTTTATTGGTATGCTTCTCATTCTAGCAAACCGTTTCATTTGATATAGTAGATTGGCGAATCCACAAAAAGTATCTATGGTACAGACACACTTCTGTTACAGTTTTATAATAGTTTAGATAGTATAACATTTTCACTACTTGGTCTAACAACTAGACAGAAGACTTGGGGCTTGACTACAGAGACAGAAGGATAGTGTACCAACTTTACAAGGAACAGGAAACAGTAATAGAGGTGGGGGAGGAAAAAGGCACGGCAAAGATAAGACAAGGTGTACGGCAGAGATGTCCACTCTCCCCATTAATTTTTAATATATTCATAGAATTAGCAATAAGAAAAATATTAGATTCAGACAAAGGGGGTATCAAAAGTAACGGGGAAAAAATACATTTCATTAGGTTTGCCGATGACATTGCTGCTCTTGCAGAAGACACAGAACAATTAGAAAATCTATTGCAAATAATGGACACTGTCTTTAGAGAATTTGGGTTGAACATAAACATCGGTAAAACAAAAATAATGGTAACAGCAAAAAATGGACCAGTTAAAAGTACCGTCAAAATTAACAACACTCCAATAGAACAAGTAAATAAATTTAGGTATTTGGGTAGTCTGGTAGGGGTGCATCTGAAGTCATTTGTAATGACAAATGACTTCAGATGCACCCCAGACGTCGTTGCAAGGATTGCTATGGCAAAAAGAGCTTTCAACGACAAAAAACACCTTTTGAAAGCAAAAATATCGAGCAAAATCTGAAAACGCCTAATTAAAGTTTACTATCGCGGACTTTTCCGCCTGCCACCACTAGGCTCATTTTTGCTTGCATACTAAAAAATAAAAGCGCTGCCTAACCCCGCCCTATTGATGAATAGACTTCCAAACAATAAATTTTGCGCGAAATTATGCGATTTTTTTCTTAAGTGGTCAGGCAGAAAAGTCCCCGATAGTACATCTGGAGTATTGCACTGTACGGCAGCGAGACGTGGACATTGACTAAACGAGATCGAGATAGGCTGGAAGCTTTTGAGATGTGGTGTTGGAGGAGAATGGAGGGGATAAGTTGGACGGAACGAATAACAAATGAAGAGGTATTAAGAATGGTTAAAGAAAGGAGAAACATTTTGAAGACAATAGAAAACCGGAGGGGAAAGATGATCGGACACCTGATACGAAACGACAACTTCTTTAAAACCATACTGGAAGGGAAGATAGAGGGGAAGAGAGGCAGAGGAAGACCCAGACAGAGTTATCTAGCCCAAGTGAAGGAGAAGGTTGATGTCGTGTCGTATCAGGAACTCAAGACACTAGCTGAAAGTAGACAGGATTGGCGAGTACTCCACCGACAAGAGCGTAGCTCTTAAATAAGATGATGATGGTCTAACAAATGATTTGAAAGCGTCAACAAATGTCTCATATTCAGAGTTGACTTTGAACCGCTGTACTAAATGGATTTTTGTTAAATATATTTTAAGTGACCCAGGATAATTATCCTTTATAAAGCGTCAAAAAATAAATATCTATTATAACATAAAAATTAAAAAAGGTAGGTATGTACATGAATTTAAGCGGCAACACTGAATTCCGAATCAGGTTTATTCCGGATGTACCTTAGGTATGTGGAAGGCCGTAGTTGTTATACCTACATAATGTCGTGATCCACGCCAGGAACACTGAATATGAACTCTACTCTGTGCCCGAATGTTCTGACTAAAATTATCCCTACTTAATATTATAAATGTGAATGTAACTTTGTTTGTCGAAAACTTCGTGAAACTTTGTACATGTAACATATTCTTGGAGGTATTAGAAGTACGAGTAACATAGGATACTTGGGGGTTTTCCAAATTCCACGCGGGGGGGGGGGGGGGGGGGGGGTAAAGGGACAAAGAACGAAGGATTTGGCTTAGTATTAAAACTGGCTCTCGTTTTTGTTTCTTATACAGGGTGTAACAGAACACCCTAGTAATATTTAAATTAAAGGGATGGTTTAGATTCTAAGTAAATTAAGAAATAGCTGTCCCATACGTTTGAGACGAGTAGGCACTGACTTTTGTATAAAACATTACATACAAAATTACACACCACACATTACATTTCATCTGCCGTCGCTGTGCGAGGCCAGTAGCATAGCATCTCAGCTACCGTTGAAAGTATCCCTGCGCTTTAGCATTTTCGAGTTTCCGAGTTTTCCGAGTTTTTTATTCCGAGCCACGTGCGAGCCAGGTGTCAACTTAATTTGCCCGAGTTGTACTCATTTATTTTATCAAAAGTAGTGGTAAACCCTAAGGAACCCTATTTGATCAAATCGAATATCATTCACCTTTGGCAAAGAAAATATACACTACCGCGAACCTTTGGCAAAGAAAATATCCTTTGGTGCCTATAATATTCCTATGTGACGTTTTTTTCTTAGGTTGTAGGCAAATATTTGCAATTGTAGATTTGATAAGAAATTGTACTGTGTTCCGCTACGCTCCTTGTAGATATGGACGTATATGCAATTTCTGGGTGTTAATTTTTCGATTACTAAGGGTCGATTCACACAAAAAGACCCGTGAAGCGCATTTGCTCGCAGCGGCAATCTTATCAATTGCCCGGATCGCTCCAAATAAATTTAAACTTTATTCATTATTCACTATAGTGATAAGATTGCCGCGGCGAGCAAATGCGCTTCACTGCTCTTTTGGTGTGAATCGACCCTAACACAAATGTAGATACCACACAATCAACGATTTGAACTATTATGTAGTTATTACATTCTAGAACTAACACGACAAACAAAACGTCATAGCGAAATATTTGTTTCCGCTATGCAAACGTCGTGCGCCACATAGGTATACAGGGTGTACAATAAAATGGGACAGCCACTTAAAGGGGTGCTTCAGACCATCAAACTGAACAACTTTCTCTATGGGACCAATATCGAAATCGCGAAAAAAAAATCCGCTCTCCCATACAAAACTGCAAACATAACTCGACTGAAATGTATGGGACAGCAGATTTTTTTTTCGCGATTTCGATATTGGTCCCATAGAGAAAGTTGTTCAGTTTGATGGTCTGAAGCACCTCTTTAAGTAGCTGTCCTATTTTAATTTACACCCTGTATACAGGGTGAAATTGATATCATTAGCATCCTTTTAAACTAAGAGTCTACCCTTCAAACTGAACAACTTTTACTATGGGAGCAAACCGATCGGAACAACTAAAAAATCAGCCGTTGCATACATTTGGGTCGAGTAGGCACTGCAGTTTAGTATGGAACAGCTGATTTTTTAGTTGCTCCCATCGGTTTGCTCCCATAGTAAAAGTTGTTCAGTTTTATGGGTAGACTCTTAGTTTAAAAGGATTGACGACCCGGTTGGTGTAATGGTTACCACGCCGGACTGCCAAACCAGGGTCCTGGGTTCGAATCCCGGTTCGGTCATGGATGTTTATATGTTTGTGCCGTCGTTGTATGGTTTCCATAATAAACAGCCTATAAATAGTGCTTTCTTGGGATCATTACAATGTGCCTGTGAGCGTTAAAAAAAAAAAAAAAAATTTCACCATGTATATTATGAGAGTAGGCGGGACTAAGAAAGTGTGGCGATATCGCCTCAAAGAACAGGACAGCATTATGACGTGCAGTGTTATTTATTTTAGTATGTACTTAGGTACGAAGTACCTACCTAGACAATGAAGATTTGACATAAGACTGTATTTAGTTCTTTTATTTACCTATACCTATTATGACCGTACGTAAATATGACTAAAGTGAAGGTATAAATACGAATATAAGTGGGTAGATACAGTTAGCCAGAAAGAGTAGAAATTGATTGAGGGCGCCATTGGCCTCGATTCGGAGTGTACCACGACCAGAGCCGTGCGAAGGGGGGGCCGAAGGGGGCGCCCGCCCCGGGCGCCTTAACCAGGGGGGCGCCAAAATCGTGATGAAGCAGAGGCAAAAATTTTTAAAAGTGTTTAAATAAAATAATTCCGAGGCCGAATACCAGGAAATACGCTAAATAGTAGTTACCTACTAACTACACACCATTAAATAAATAAGTATCTAGATCTTTAGCTATCTACCATAACATTTTATCGACTCCCGAAACGCATTGTATGCACCGACCCATCTGAGTTGTGTCAAATATTTTATAGCCCTTATAACCGCCTTCACACGGCACGGCTTCCAGATGTTGAATTTGCCCGTAAGAAGTAAAAAGTAATTTCTTTTGTTTTGTCTTGCAAGTCGCTTTTAGTTTTTGCTGTGGTTTTTGCCTTGTCTGTCATTCATCATTATATGCGGTGACGGTGCCACTACTACCCTGCAGTTCTTTACTACAAATCAAACGGCCTTTGTTTGCTAGTAGTTATTTTAGTTTGTTGAATAAAATTATTGTAGTGCACTTTGTGCTTTTAAGAAAGTTAAAGTCTGAATCCTATCCAAAAACCCAATGCATAAAGTAACTAGTATCCGCATCCATATTGGTGAGTACCTACCACGTACCTATCCAGCGGGGCTAGTGCGCCAACCCGCGATAGCAAGATTTAACACATCCAATCCATCCATTCGACGGCCCGGTAGCACAGTTGGTAGTGAACCTGCCTGGTGTGCCGAGGGTCGCGGGTTCGAATCCCGTAAGGGACAAATATTTGTATGATGAATATGGATATTTGTACCCGAGTCATGGATGTTTCGTTGTCTAGTCATCATAATACAAGTCCAGAATCCCGTAAGGGACAAATATTTGTATGATGAATATGGATATTTGTACCCGAGTCATGGATGTTTCGTTGTCTAGTCATCATAATACAAGTCCAGGCTAGATTTAAATGTGACTAGATAATTTGTGTGACATTGTCCAAGATATTTATCCGTCGATCGTTCGCGTGCAAATAGAAAGAGAGCGGGAGCGTGATAGTGCTATATCAGGGTCTATATTATAATCCATAATTGAAAATACCTATATTGAAAACCCTTAACTACACCCAAAGAAATTCAGAATATTCAGAGGCACGAAAGAGCGGAGGCATCCAAAGGTGTATTTCCAAATTCTAATAGGGTATATAAATATAGCTGCTTTTATAAGGTATATAAATATACCTACTTTTTTTTGTGCAATCAATATTAGAATAAAACCTACTTCTAATAGTAAAAAAATTAAAGCTCGTTTCGCTCGCTTCAGGTTATTAATTTAAATTCTTCAATTTAACCGTAGGCAGCGCTTTTTTTACGTGATTTGAACTGTCCTCGCTAGAGCGAGGACAGAGAGAACTAGCTAGAGCTAGTTGGTATTATTACCACTGCACCTTCGTAAATATACCGAGTCTACAGACAGACAGTTTTCTGGCCACAGCCTAGACATATTGTGAAAAAATGTCGAGCTCGCTTCGCTCGCTCTAGATTCTCATTTCATTATGATACTACATACATAGACCGGAAGAGTTACAATCACAGCCAAGCCGTATTGTGGAAAAATGTCAAGCTCGCTCCGCTCGCTCTTGTTTGTATTTGCTTTTTTAGCACTGTATGCGTCCATAACATAGTAGTAAGGTAGCGGGGAGCGACTGGATGATATAGGCCGAGGACAGAGTCTTGTGGCGCGCCCTGGGGAGAGGCCTATGTTCAGAAGTGGATGGTGATAGGCTGATGATGATGCGTACGTGCTTAGTGTTAAAAATACAAATTAATAGAGTTCTAGTCTTAGACAAGTCATAGTGATGAGAAATTTCGAGCTCGCTTCATCACAGTTCTGTCGAATTTTCAGCTCGCTTTGCTTGAAAGATTTTGATGTAACTATGTAGTAGCAATACTGTCATGAAATAACTGAAGCACCCTAGTCGATATTTAATGCATAGGTATAATTTTACAATATTTGATATGAAATCAAAAACGACACTTGTTGGTTGTGTGAGTATATTAGGAATAGGATTGACATGGTTTTATGGGTCAGAAATTCAATTGGTTGACTGTACCTACACATTTTTACACGAATAGTTAAAATTATAAGTAAAATAGAAATTAATGAAGTACTTTAGAGCGATTCTCATTTCTCGAATCTCACAGAGAGTTAAATAGAAAACAAGATTTATACTTATAAGTATATGCTTAGGTAGGGCGTAGGTAGTAGGCTTAGTAGGACCTATATGCCTGATAGGTACGTTTGAGAACTAGGCCCTGGCGGAGCGTGTCATTTCTTTATGGACTGTTGGCAGTGACAAAGTGACAAAAAAATGGGGCGCCAAAATCAGACTTCGCCCCGGGCGCAGTTTTGTATTCGCACGGCTCTGACCACGACTAAACTAAACTAAATGTATTCCTGTCACTTTCTAAAATAAGATTAAGAAAAGAGACAGAAAACCAACAGCTGACTTTAGTGCTGTCAAAGTGACGTTAAACGCCCAAAAACGACTTAAATAAGATGGCGTACATTATGATGGCATCTTATTTTGCGCATTTAACGTCACTTTGACAGCACTAAAGTCAGCTGTTGGTTTTCTGTCTCTTTTCTTAATCTTATTTTAGAAAGTGACAGGAATACATTTAGTTTAGTTTAGTCGTGGTACACTCCGAATCGAGGCCAATTGTCGCTTTACATGACTAAACTAAACTAAACTAAACTATGACCTAAACTATTTTGATACTTGCTGTATTTTCTTCAAAAGTTTGTGCAAAACATCATTTATTTAGCTTTAGGCTGCACCGAGCCATTTGTGCTTCCCTCAGTCGTATTTTTTTCAAGTGAAAATTTCTTCAGCGACGTTGTGCACTTTTTGGGGTGGGTAACAAATGTTAAACTCGCGTCAGGACCGTAACGTCACGTGACTGATCGAAAATTCGTAAGACGAAATTCGTAAGACGTGACGTAAGATTTTGGGATGGGCAAAAAATTTTAAACTCGCGTCAGGTGTGTGATTTTTGAAACTCATTCGTTGAACTCAGCAGTTGTGAATGTCAATATTGTTGTGAAACACACGAATGCTGGTTTAACACTGTTTATTAAGACACCCTCACTTTACATGACATACAAATAATGTTTATAGTAAATGTACCTACATAACTATACTACATCTTTCCCCTCCAAAGGAAACAAAGTGAATCATGCACAAAACTACAACATTAACTAACCTATGACTATAGGTGTACTAATAAGTTATTTATCCAAAACATTATTTATAAACTATCATATATATTATATATGTTTTTAATCTTATGACAATATTTTGTAGTTTATGTTACTTTTATTTATCTTATTATACTTACTTTTCCATTTATAAAGAAAAATGTTTCTATTTTATTTAGCTTCAATTATGTACTTTAAATTTTAATATATAGATAGAAAAGAGCTTAAATGTGAAATATATTGTATGTGACTTTGTTAAGCACACACTTCCTTATCTTATAAATTTAGTGAAAATATTTTAATTAACCGTTTGCTGATGATTTAGCATCAAACCTGTGCCCTAGGTAAGTTATTTCAGTTACGCCAAATTTACATTTGTCTCGGTTAAATTTTATCCCAATGTCCATCGCGCGCCGCAATAGGCATTCCAGTCGTCGATCATGTTCATTTTTGTCGCACCCCCACACAATAATGTCGTCAATGAATGACTCAACACCATCTAAGTCCTCTAAGTGTTGTCGAAGTTTCGCATGAAACACTTCCGGTGCGCAATTAATGCCATACGGCAGACGTAGGAATTGATACCTACCAAAAGGTGTACTAAAAGTACAAAGGTCAGCACTCGCATCGTCGATCTGCACCATCCAGAAGCCGCAACGCGCGTCCAGCACGCTGAACACGGTGGCGCCGCGCAGCCGCGCCGCGAGCTCTGTCACGGTCGGCAGTGTATAGTGCGCGCGCCGCACCGCGCGGTTTAACGCTCCAGGGTCCATACATACACGAATGCTACCATCCTTTTTTATGACCGGTACTATTGAATTTACCCATTCGGTCGGGTGAGTTACCTTTCTTACTACACCGAGACTTTCCATTCGCGCTAACTCCTGTAGTAACTTATCTTTAATTCCTAACGGTATCTTCCTGGTAGGACAAACAACAGGCTGTACAGTTTTATCTATAACAACACTATATTTTCCGGGTAGTTTACCTAAACCTTTGAATAAATCTGAGTAGCGGTCAATGTTTATCACATTGATTCGGTTAATCAATCGCAAACAAATACAACCTTCCAATCCGAGTACATTTTGACAGTTCATATCCGCCACCACAAACGGTAAAACATATGTTTTTTTATTGTAGACTAAGGTTAAATCGATCGTACCTAAAACCGGTAGGGGGTTTCCAGTGAAAGAATGTACTCTTTTTGTGAATGGTTTTAGTTGTTTGATAGAAAAACCCAGGTTTAAATATTCAGTTTTTGAAATTACATTTATCATAGAACCAGTGTCTATTTTTAACAATAAGTTTTTACCTTGGCACATTATCGATTCGACCCACTCATTAGAAGATTTAATTAAACGTTTGTCCTCACCGATAATATCCACGTAGAAAAGCTCCTCGTCACTTTCTTCGTACGCACTTTCCTCGGAATTTACACTTAAATTCAACACCTCACGAAGTGCCTTTTTATGTACGCACACTCTCGAAAAATGACCTTTTTTTTTTTTTTTTTTTTTTTTTTTTTTTTTTTTTTTTTTTTTTTTTTTTCTTTTTTTTTTGCTGGTTTAACACTGTTTATTAAGTCACCCTCACTTTACATGACATACAAATAATGTTTATAGTAAATGTACCTACATAACTATACTACAAATATTACTATAACTTTAACTGCTGAGTTGACTTTCAAAAATCCTACTTCATGGGTGCGATTTTTGAAAGTCAAATCAGCAGTAGAAAGATGCATATCTCCATCGTAATTTTGACATTTACAACTAAACTGCTGAGCTCAGCGAATAGGTTTCAAAAATAGCACTCTAGGACCGTGACTTCACGTGACAATTCGTAAGACGTAAGATCTCTTAGTTTTCACTTCTGCCGGCACTCCCGGAGTGCAACCCGTTGTTTTTTTATTTCTTAGCAATTTTTAAACAATATTTCCAAAAAACCTATACGACTCCGTCACGACACCTTTACTACACCTATACGGCACCTATACGACTCCTATACGACACCTATACGACACCTAAACGACACCTTCACGACACCTATACGATGACTTTACGACACTTATATGACACTTAAATGACACCTATACGACACCTATACTACACCTTCACGACACCTATACGACACCTATACGACACCTATACGACTCCGTCACGACACCTTGACTACACCTACACGACACCTATACCACGACTTTACGACACTTATATGACACTTAAACGACACCTCTACGACACCTCTACGACACCTATACGACACCTATACGACACCTATACGACACCTATATGACACCTAAACGACAACTTTACGACACCTTCACGATACACCTATACGACGACTTTACGACACTTATATGACACTTAAACAACACCTCTACGACACCTTTACGACACCTATACGACACCTATATGACACCTAAACGACAACTTTACGACACCTTCACGATACACCTATACGACGACTTTACGACACTTATATGACACTTAAACAACACCTCTACGACACCTTTACGACACCTATACGACACCTTCACGACACCTATACGACGACTTTACGACACTTATATGACACTTAAACGACACCTCTTCGACACCTATACGACACCTATACGACACCTATACGACACCTATACGACACCTATACGACACCTATACGACACCTATACGACACCTATACGACACCTATACGACACCTATACGACACCTATACGACACCTATACGTCACCTATACGACACCTATACGACACCTATACGAAACCTATACGACACCTATACGACACCTATACGACGACTATACGACACCTTCACGATACCTTTACGACACCTATACGACACCAATACGACACCTATACGACACCTATACGACACCTAAACGACAACTATACGACACCTTCACGATACCTTTACGACACCTATGCGACACCAATACGACACCTATACAAAACCTCTACGACACCTTTACGAAACCTCTACGAAACCTATACGACACCTATACGACACCTATACGACACCTATACGACACCTATACGACACCTATACGACACCTATACGACACCTATACGACACCTATACGACACCTATGCGACTCCGTCACGACACCTTCACTACACCTATACGTCACCTATACGACACCTATACGACACCTATACGACACCTACACGACACCTATACGACACCTATACGACACCTATACGACACCTATACGACTCCGTCACGACACCTTCACGACACCTATACGTGGACTTTACGACACCTATATGACACTCAAACGACACCTCTACGACACCTATACTACACCTATACGACACCTATACGACTCCGTCACGACACCTGCACGACACCTTCACGATACCTATGCGACACCTATACGACACCTATACGACACCTATACGACACCTATACGACGACTTTACGACACTTATATGACACTTAAACGACACCTCTTCGACACCTATACGACACCTATACGACACCTATACGACACCTATACGACACCTATACGACACCTTCACGACACCTATACGTGGACTTTACGACACCTATATGACACTCAAACGACACCTCTACGACACCTATACCACACCTATACGTCACCTATTACGACACCTAAACGACACCTATACGACTCCGTCACGACACCTGCACGACACCTTCACGATACCTATGCGACACCTATACAACACCTATACGACACCAATACGACACCTATACAAAACCTCTACGACACCTATACGACACCTATACGACACCTATACGACACCTATACGACACCTATACGACACCTATACGACACCTATACGACACCTATACGACACCTATACGACACCTATGCGACTCCGTCACGACACCTCCACTACACCTTTACGTCACCTATACGACACCTATACGACACCTATACGACACCTACACGACACCTATACGACACCTATACGACACCTATACGACTCCGTCACGACACCTTCACGACACCTATACGTGGACTTTACGACACCTATATGACACTCAAACGACACCTCTACGACACCTATACTACACCTATACGACACCTATACGACTCCGTCACGACACCTGCACGACACCTTCACGATACCTATGCGACACCTATACGACACCTATACGACACCTATACGACACCTATACGACGACTTTACGACACTTATATGACACTTAAACGACACCTCTTCGACACCTATACGACACCTATACGACACCTATACGACACCTATACGACACCTATACGACACCTATACGACACCTATACGACACCTATACGACACCTTCACGACACCTATACCACACCTATACGTCACCTATACGACACCTATACGACACCTATACGACTCCGTCACGACACCTGCACGACACCTTCACGATACCTATGCGACACCTATACAACACCTATACGACACCAATACGACACCTATACAAAACCTCTACGACACCTATACGACACCTATACGACACCTATACGACACCTATACGACACCTATGCGACTCCGTCACGACACCTTCACTACACCTATACACCAATACGACACCTATACGACACCTATACGACACCTATATGAATATATGACACTTATATGACACTTAAACGACACCTCTTCGACACCTATACGACACCTATACGACACCTATACGACACCTATACGACACCTTCAGGACACCTATACGTGGACTTTACGACACCTATATGACACTTAAACGACACCTCTACGACACCTCTACGACACCTATACGTCACCTATACGACACCTATACGACACCTATACGAAACCTTCACGACACCTATACGTGGACTTTACGACACCTATATGACACTTAAACGACACCTCTACGACACCTATAAGACACCTATACGACACCTATATGACACCTTCACGACACCTATACGACACCTACACGACACCTATACGACACCTAAACGACACCTATACGACACCTATACGACACCTATACGACACCTTCACGACACCTATACGTGGACTTTACGACACCTATATGACACTTAAACGACACCTCTACGACACCTCTACGACACCTATACGTCACCTATACGACACCTATACGACACCTATACGAAACCTTCACGACACCTATACGTGGACTTTACGACACCTATATGACCCTTAAACGACACCTCTACGACACCTATAAGACACCTATACGACACCTATACGACACCTTCACGACACCTATACGTGGACTTTACGACACCTATATGACACTTAAACGACACCTATACGACACCTTCACGACACCTATACGTGGACTTTACGACACCTATATGACACTTAAACGACACCTCTACGACACCTCTACGACACCTATACGTCACCGATACGACACCTATACGACACCTATACGACACCTTCACGACACCTATACGTGGACTTTACGACACCTATATGACACTTAAACGACACCTCTACGACACCTTTACGACACCTATACGACACCTATACGACACCTATACGACACCTTCACGACACCTATACGTGGACTTTACGACACCTATATGACACTTAAACGACACCTCTACGACACCTCTACGACACCTATACGTCACCTATACGACACCTATACGACACCTATACGACACCTATTCGACACCTTTACGACACCTATACGATACCTATACGACACCTATACGACACCTATATGTATAGGTGTCGTATAGGTGTCGTATAGGTATCGTATAGGTGTCGTATAGGTGTCGAATAGGTGTCGTATAGGTGTAAAGGTATCGTGAAAGTGTCGTATAGTTGTTGTTTAGGTGTCGTGTAGGTGTCGTATAGGTTTCGTATAGGTTTCGTTTAAGTGTCATACAAGTGTCGTAAAGTCGTCGAATAGATGTCGTGAAGATGTCGTATAGGTGTCGTATAGGTGTCGCATAGGTATCGTGAAGGCCTACCTACACGACACCTATACCACGACTTTACGACACTTAAATGACACTTAAACAACACCTCTACGACACCTATACGACACCTTCACTACACCTATACGACGACTTTACGACACTTATATGACACTAAGGGTCAGCGCACACCCAGCGTAGAACTGCTCGCGCATGCTCGAGCATGTTCTTTGCAGTCGCGCACACCTAGCGGCAAAATCCGCCGGCGGCAGAGGCGAAATCCGCCGGCGGCAGCGGCGGATGCTCGAGCATGCGCGAGCATGCTCGCGCGTGTTCGAACAGTCTCGCGGATGCTCCCGTGTTGCTACAGTTGACAGTGAATTTTGCAGTTGTGTTTACAATATTTTAAAGTAAAGACGTGCGAAGAGTAATTTTAAAGTATGGTGGACTGGGATTTGGTAATTATTGGGTTACTAGCAGAGGAAGAGGAGCATGAAGAGCACATCAATAAAATGAAAAGAGGACGACACAAAATTGAAAGAAGAATATGGGCTGAAGCAACCTGGCAAGAAAGATGTACATTTGGGGAATACCACACCCTGTGCTACGGTTTAAAGTTCAAGGGACAGTTATTTTATGACTACTATAAAATGGAATATGAACAATTTGAAAACCTACTAAATCTGCTTCGACCTTTGAGATTTTCATTGTATTTTCAAAAAGAGTTAGATTATTATATATTTTCTGTACTAAATTGCCCTTTTCGGGCTAAAGTAGTTAAAAAATATGCTAGATTTAGTCCGAAACCGGCAGAGGTGGCAACACTTACGACGGATCGCAAGCATCGACACGGGCGTATGCTCGAACATGCTCGAGCATGCGCGAGCATGCGCGAGCATGCTCGCGACTGCTCGCGTCTCCGCGAGGAGCATACGCGAGCATACTCGAACAGACGCTGAAGGGATTTAATCACTTGCAAGCTATTTTCGACTTTATTTCAATGGGAATAGAGTTCATTATCAATTGAATCAATGAAATCTGCTCGCGCATGCTCGAACAGTTTTACGCTAGGTGTGCGCTGACCCTTAAACGACACCTCTTCGACACCTATACGACACCTATACGACACCTATACGACACCTATACAACACCTATACGACACCTATACGACACCTTCACGACACCTATACGTGGACTTTACGACACCTATAAATGACACTCAAACGAAACCTCTACGACACCTATACCACACCTATACGTCACCTATACGACACCTATACGACTCCGTCACGACACCTTATTATTATTATTATTATTTTATCTTGGACAATGTCACACAAATTATCTAGTCACATTGAAAGTACCAGAATCTAGCCTGGACTTGTATTATGATGACTAGACAACGATATAGAATACATCTATAGATACAAACATCCATGACTCGGGTACAAATATTCATATTCATCATACAAATATTTGTCCCTTACGGGATTCGAACCCGCGACCCTCGGCACAGCAGGCAGGTTCACTACCGACCGTGCTACCGGGCCGACCTTAACGACACCGTCACGACACCTATACGACAACTTTACGACACTTATATGACACTTAAACGACACCTCTTCGACACCTATACGACACCTATACGACACCTATACGACACCTAGACGACACCTATACGACACCTAAACGACACCTATACGACACCTATACGACACCTTCACGACACCTATACGACACCTATACGTCACCTATACGACACCAATACGACACCTATACGACTCCGTCACGACACCTGCACGACACCTTCACGATACCTATGCGACACCTATACGACACCTATACGAAACCTATACGACGACTTTACGACACTTATATGACACTTAAACGACACCTCTTCGACACCTATACGAAACCTCTACGAAACCTATACGACACCTATACGACACCTATACGACACCTATACGACACCTATACATGGACTTTACGACACCTATATGACACTTAAACGACACCTCTACGACACCTTTACCACATCTATACGTCACCTATACGACACCTAAACGACTCCGTCACGACACCTTCACGACACATTCACGATACCTATGCGACACCTAAACCAGACCTATACGACATCTTCACGACACCTATACGACGACTTTACGACACTTGTATGACACTTAAACGAAACCTATACGACACCTATACGACACCTATACGACACCTAAACGACAACTATACGACACTTAAACAACACCTTTACGACACCTATACGACACCAATACGACACCTATACGACACCTCTACGAAACCTATACGAAACCTATACGACACCTATACGACACCTATACGACACCTATACGACACCTATACGACACCTATATGACACCAAAACGACAACTTTACGACACCTTCACGATACACCTAAACGACGACTTTACGACACTTATATGACACTTAAACGACACCTCTACGACACCTATACGACACCTATACGACCCTTTTGAGCGAAGTACCTAAAATGCACGATGCCACTGCTGCGTAACTACCTAAAACGCGAGATACCTGAAATCCACGATGCCTAAAAACTAAATTTGCCTACAATGCACTTTGACAACAATGTTTAATGCCTAAGAATCGAAATGCCTAAAATGAAGATTGCCTGCACAAGGTATGGTCGGCCAAATAATTGGTTTACCACTTTTGACAACACTTCCCATGTACACACGGCGATAGATCAACCTACCCATAGTTGAACTCTATGTTCATGGACATAAGATCGAACTATGGATAGGTTGATCTGTCGCCGTGTGTACTACATAATGAATAGGTAATAATAGTTACACTATAGAAGCGAAACTCTCACGACAGACGCGTTCAAGGTCACGTCAATGTCATGTTGGTTTAACCAACTAGTCAGTCAGGGCCCAGGGCTTGCATCTCTGGCAAAAGTTAATCTGACAAACGATTAAATGGGTTAGTGACGTCCATTGGGGGATCATTAGGGGTCCATTAGGGTTCATTAGGGGTCCATTAGGCATCCATTAGGGGGCCATTAGGAGACAATTATGGGTGAATTAGGGGTCCATTAGAGGTCCATTAGGGGTCCATTAGGGATCCATTAGAAGTAAATTATGGGTCCATTGGGTGTTCATTGGGGGTACATTAGGTATAAGTTCGGTAAGTTTGGTGCACGTAGTAGATCGTTGGGGCACGTAGTAGATGGTTGGGGCAGCTAGGGGCAAGTCGAGGCAGTTTGAGACAAAGTTGGGTCATGTTGGGGCAAAGATAGGCCAATGTTGGGGCAAAACTGGGGCAGAGTAAGGCCAACGTTGTGCAAAGTTAGGCCAACGTTGGGAAAAGTTGGGGCAAAGTTGGGGCATGTTGGGGCAAAGTTAGGCCTATGTTGGGCAAAGTTGAAGCATGCTGGGGGCAAAGATGGGGCAGTTGGGGCAAAGCTTGGGAAAGTCCGGCCAACGTAGGGCAAAGTTCGAGATATGTTAGGCCAACATTGGCCAAATTCGGAGCTTGTTGGGGCTATGTTGGGCCAACGTTGGGCAAAGTTGGGGCATGATAGGGAAAAGCTAGGCCAACGTTGGGCAATTTGGGTCTAAGTTAGGCCAACGTTGGGCAAGTTGGGGCAAAGTTGGGAAATTGGAGCAAAGTTGGGGCATGTTGGGGCAGTTTGGGCCAGTTGGGGCAAAGTTGAGCAAAGTTAGGCCATGATGTAAAAAAGTGGCATTATGCTTTGTAGGCATTTAACTAGCACCGGCATTATACTTTGTAGGCATTTTGCTTCGTAGACATTAAAACTTTTTAGACATTGACTTTAGGTATTTTGCTTCATAGGCATGGTGCATTTTAGGTACTTCGCTCAAAAGGGGATGGACTTACGTATGTGTGCCTCGGCTTCGCCTCGGCCCACATTTACACGTTCGTCCATCAATGCCTCTGTTGCTGGCCGCTGCAGTAATGTACTATTTTAAAAATAATGTAGGTATGTACCTACTTAATTGCCTACTTAAATTATATTAATTCTTCGATTTAGGTATTAAGATCTTTGCGTGTTTTAAATAGGTTTAGGTAGTGTTTTGTTCTTGATTTCTTCAATTTATTACTTAAGATCCTTGCATATTTTTAATAGTATAGTAAGTGTTTATATGCTTTCTTAATATAATAAAAAAATTTACGAAAATAATACTATGCGAAGCTTAGATAATGATAAAAATTGACTTATCGCCGATTGACCTCGCGGCGGCTGTGTACAGTGTATATGTTTCATAGACATATAGCTAGGTAGCTACGGCCCAGAGCGACGTGCGCCAGGATCGAAGTCGTAACGGTCGTCACAGACACGCGCTATAATATGTTGCTGTACTCTTCTTACGCACGCCAAATTACATAAGCGCGTCTCTTTCCTACGTGTGAGTGAGAGGACCCGATATCAATTTGCGTGCGTTAGAAGAGTACAGCAACATATTATAGCGGCCGTGTGTGTTGACCTTAACGGTCGTCACAGACACGCGCTATAATATGTTGCTGTACTCTTCTTACGCACGCCAAATTATATAAGCACGTCTCTTTCCTACGTGTGAGTGAGAGGAACCGATATCAATTTGCGTGCGTTAGAAGAGTACAGCAACATATTATAGCGGCCGTGTGTGTTGACCTTAACGGTCGTCACAGACACGCGCTATAATATGTTGCTGTACTCTTCTTACGCACGCCAAATTACATAAGCGCGTCTCTTTCCTACGTGTGAGTGAGAGGAACCGATATCAATTTGCGTGCGTTAGAAGAGTACAGCAACATATTATAATATACAGCGCAGTACAGTGCAGTATAGCGCTATACTGCGCTATAGAGTACGGTATAGCGCGGTAAAGCGCAGTACCGCGCTATAGAGCGCAGTATAGCGCTATAACGCGTGTGCATCAAGATGGCAGGATCAAAATCATCGATTGAAAATTTGGTATAACGGTGGGCACCTGTCTCATACATTTAGGTCGAGTAGGTAGAACAGCAGTTTTGTATGGAATAACAGTTTATTTTTGTATTTTCGATTTTGGTCTCGCATAAAGTTTGTCAGTTCGATAGTCCAATCAACCCCTTAAAATCCGTCTGCTAGTGTTGGGCGTAATTTAATTAAATTACGTAATTGGAATTACTGAATTAATTGTTGATTCAATTACATTAATTTAGTAATTAAATTTACACAATTACATTTACAAGGGTCACAGATAATACATACTGATGCGGAAACCTGGAGTGGGGTAGGTGTCCAAGTGTCCACCGTCTGTAGGTCCGCGTGGATTGAATCCGATGACAGATTTGAGAAAACCAGCCGCCATTTTGAACTTTACAGTTTTTGGACAGATTGTTACCAAAATCCATTAGGTACCAAACATCCACCCTACACCCACCACATTGACAAATATACTCCACATACAACCCAAGACCCACCACCAAACATCAAATGGCTAACGCAATCATTCTTCACTTTCAACATAATTATTATACATTATAATCATAACCAAAAAAAGTTATTAAGTAATTGCAATTAATCAAAATTACAATTGTAATTATTAATACAACTACTTTTCAACAATTCGGTGTGTCATGTTTTTTTTGGAGGGCTAAATCGAAAACCATGTCGAGATAATTGTCTCAATAATTGATGAGACAAATAAATACTGTTGAATTTAATTTAATTAATAACAATATTTTCTATTTCAGACATATCAAATAAAGACCAAATTGACATACCGAAAGTTAATTGAAGTTTATTAATTCTAATAAACTTAATTAACTTCAATTAAGAAAAATAAAAGCTAATAAGTCATCATCTTAAGAAAGGTAAATTAGAAAAAAAAAATCTAATAAATTAATTATTAGTTAATTATTTTTTGCCCAACACTGGTACCTGAACTACCTAACATACTATGTTACTGATAAAAGAAATACATTTTGAATCGAAGACGGGATACCGCCGTCTTGATGCTCACAATCTATTCAATGAACTGACTCTACGCCCTAGTGATGTGCCGATACAGGTTGGACTCGAGTGCGGATTCGAATACCTTATACCATACCTAAGTACTCTCTCACTCGAAAATGTGAAATATAGTATTCGGATTCACAATACTCTGATTCGAGTACTTACAGTTAGCACTTACCTACATAAAATACCTCTTTAATTTCTCATCTCTTGCCGAAAAACGACTATATTAAGTAAGAGTGGCTGTATGGTTAAATGGGTTACCTACATCATTTATGGGGTGCTTCAGACCATTAAACTGTACAACTTTTACTATGGTACTAACTTTGAAATCGCGAAAAAAATAATCCTACATTTTGTTCGATTAGGTATTGGCATTTTCTATGAATGACATTTGCTGTTTTTCGCGATTTCTTTGTTGGCTCCATAGAGAAAGTTGCTCAATTTGATGGTTGCTCAGAATGGACTCGAATACGAGTAGGTACCAAATCGAGTTCGTGACTCGAGTACTAGGTACCAATTTGATTCTAATTTCAATGAGTACCTACCAAAGAAATAAGAAAATTTTTATCGAATAAATTAATATTAATATCCGATTACTAAAATAGTCGTCTCGGCACATCACTAGTACTACAATGTTGGCGAGCCCGGCGGCGAGCACAAGGGGCTCGGCCACGCCGCACGCACACCCGCCACCGTAGAGTCAACTCCACCATATGGAAGACCACTTCTTGATACTATTAAAAAAAAAATCTAGAGCAAAAGCAAGTACTTTGTTTAGCAACGTAGTCTATTTATCATTTTAGATAGATATTAAAATTTAACTTAAATAAACATTTAAAACATAATTGATCTTATTTTAATTCGTAAATCAATGATTTTATTTAAGGGCCTATGTCGAAAAATAATTTAAGCGAAACAGGCTTGGGATAGCTTATATTACGGCCTGATGCGAGAAAAAGAGATGGGGCGCCGCGCGCGCCTGAAACGAATCGAGGGCCAAACCAAACTTTATTTAATTGTGATTGTACTATTTATGTTATTTCAATTCTGCTCTAATCAAAATTTAGAAAATATCAATCTCTTTCTTTTAAATAAAGTCTCGTGTTTCTATTATTCACTGTTTAGCAGTTCCAAGCGTTTATAGATAAAAACGGAGGCTACTTTGGCTTGTTTTTCTATCGAGAAAATGTGTCTTAATCGTGTTTTGGCTCTAATCAAAACTTCAATTATATGTTCAATTTACACACATCCGAAAATCATACTCCTACTGTTAGTACTTCATGATATATGAAGCTTTGAAGAATACAATTTTTTTCACATAGCCCCTTAAGTCTGTTTTTTGTGCTCGAGCGTCACGCGAAAACAACTGGACCAATATAATGCATGGTGTAAATTTAAATGTCACATCATCACAGTCAGTACATTTGTCGTACATCAGTACATTTGTATTGTACATCGTCACATGTCAGTACATTTGTCAAACAGAGTAAGTACTTCAGACCATCAAACTGAACAACTTTCACTATTTTGGTTCCATAGTAAACATTGGTTAATTGTATAACGTGTACTATGTACCAATACAAAGGTAGCAAATAATAAACAATTTACTTTGCCAAACAAAATACTTACAAAAAAAATTACAAGTATCAAGATCGATAATTTTGCCGTTTGTGTCTGTGTGCGTGAGTGCGGTAGCTAGCTTGCGCGTTAAATTTATACAGGCTGTTCACTTAAATGCGTTATGTATGGGTTCATGGGTTGGGATGAAAATCAAACCAGGAGGTTTGATTCCTTTTATCTGATCGTATGCCGCCAATGAACGCGAAGGTACCCGCACCAAAACTGGTTCGAGTGAAAGGTCTACCTATCTTAAAAATTTACAATGAAAAAGACCCTACTTAGTTGTTTGATTTGATTTCCCAATAAAGACAAAAATTTAAAAAATATACCGGAAGATTTTTTTACCGTTCCGAAACTTTAAGGGGTGGTTCAGACCATCAAACTGAACAACTTTTATTTTAGGATCAAACCTGCAATCGCAATGAAAACATCGGCTGTTCCATACTAAACTGCAAAGCCTCCTAGACTCAAATGTATGAGACAGCCGATTTTTTTTTGCTTCATTTGGTTGTTGAGACACTAATAACTCATATAAACCTTTGTTGTTTAAAATTATAATAATAAACTGTTAAGTAATATTAGTCCACCTATTCAATAAATATGTTGATTAATTAAATAAATCAGGATGGTTGTAGAACATCCTGTATCTATGCGACGTAATATAACAAGCAGTATAGCGCAGTATAGCGCTATACTGCGCTATACTGCCCGGTATCTTTCAGATGGCAATAGCCTCCTCTCACTCACACAAGAATGAGACGTGCCCATGTAATGTTTCGTGTGTTAGAAGAGTTCAACCTCGGCGGTATCGCGCTATACTGCGCTCTATAGCGCAGTATAGCGCTATACTGCGCTTTAACGTACTCTAGAGCGCAGTATAGCGCTATACTGCGCTGTATATTATAGCGTCCGTCTGTGAAGGTCAACACACACGGCCGCTATAATATGTTGCTGTACTCTTCTAACGCACGCAAATTGATATCGGTTCCTCTCACTCACACGTAGGAAAGAGACGCGCTTATGTAATTTGGCGTGCGTAAGAAGAGTACAGCAACATATTATAGCGCGTGTCTGTGACGACCGTTAAGGTCAACACACACGGCCGCTATAATATGTTGCTGTACTCTTCTAACGCACGCAAATTGATATCGGTTCCTCTCACTCACACGTAGGAAAGAGACGCGCTTATGTAATTTGGCGTGCGTAAGAAGAGTACAGCAACATATTATAGCGCGTGTCTGTGACGACCGTTAGGCGGTGTCCTATTGCCATCGCACGCGCGATGGTGCGATGCGATGTGATCGTACTGATGGGTAATTCTCCGAAATTTTACAAATCGTTGAAATTTTTCCATAGAAAAATTTGAAAATTTGAAAAATTTCGGAGAATTACCCATCAGTCCGATCACATCGCATCGCACCATCGCGCGTGCGATGGCAATAGGACACCGCCTTACGACCTAGGCAGTGTCCTATTGCCATCGCACGCGCGATGGTGCGATGCGATCTCATCGCGCGATGAAACCGATCGCGCGATCAAAAAACGTGTGTCCTAATTTGGTGCGATGCGATCGATGCGATCGATCACCCTCCCTTGCTTCGTGTACCTGCACTCAGCGGGACCCCGTGTCCTAGAACGATGCGAGTATGTATGGGATTTAGTTCCGAATTTGTTCTATCGAATTCAATTAGAAATAAAAAAAAACTTAATTTATTAATTAAACTAAAATTATTAATTAAAACAGTAATAGACAGATATCTCGACAACGGTTCATGATAGAAAAAGTTTGTCTGAAAAACAATTGTAGACAATGTTATGTTTTACAAGTTTTGTAATAACTTTGTTCACGATTTGATACATACGAAAAGAGATATTTGCAAAAACGAATTAATTAAAATAGTAATAGACGTATAGATATAGATAATAGACGTATCGTATAGATATCTCGAAAATTATTGATAATAGGAATAGTATGTGTAGCATAAAATTGTAGACAATGTTATGTACTACAAGTTTTGTTATAACTTTGCTCACGATTTGATGCATACGAAACGAGATATTTGCAAAAAATTATTAATTAAAATAGTAATAGACAGATATCTCGACAACGGTTGATGATAGAAAAAGTTTGTCTGAAAAACAATTGTAGACAATGTTATGTTTTACAAGTTTTGTAATAACATGGCACTTTCGACGCATGTATCGTACCTACTGTCCATTACAAGTGGCGACGGGCTCACTCCCCGTCACACTGGACAGAGTTTCGGTACTACTAGTGAAACGTGGATGTTCTGAAGTTTCAGAATATCTCTGACTACCCCCTCGGGGAATATAGTCGTGAGCATATGCTTATGCTTATGCTGTAATAACATTGTTCACGATTTGAAACTTGATATTTGCAAAAACGAATTAATTAAAATAGTAATAGACAGATATCTCGAAAATTTTTGATGATAGGAATAGTTTGTGTAGCATACAATTGTAGATAATGTTATGAACTACAAGTTTTGTTATAACTTTGTTCACGATTTGATGCATACGAAACGAGATATTTGCAAAAAATTTTAATTAAAATAGTAATAGACAGATATCTCGACAACGGTTCATGATAGAAAAAGTTTGTCTGAAAAACAATTGTAGACAATATTATGTTTTACATGTTTTGTAATAACTTTGTTCACGATTTGAAGCCTACGAAAAGAGATATTTGCAAAAACGAATAAATTAAAATAGTAATAGACAGATATCTAGAAAATTGTTGATGATAGAAAAAGTTTCTTAAAAATACAATTACAGACAATGTTATGTTCTACAAGTTTTTTAATAACTTTGTTCACGATTTGATGCATACGAAAAGAGATATTTGCAAAAACGAATTAATTAAAATAGTAATAGACAGATATCTCGACAACGGTTGATGATAGAAAAAGTTTCTTTGAGATACAATTATTGACAATGTTATGTTCTACATGTATTGTTTTAACTTTGTTCACGATTTGATGCATACGAAAAGAGATATTTGCAAAAACGAATTAATTAAAATAGTAATAGACAGATATCTCGAAAATTGTTGATGATAGGAAAAGTTTGTGCAGCATACAATTGTAGATAATCTTATGTTCTACAAGTTTTGTTATAACTTTGTTCACGATTTGATGCATACGAAAAGAGATATTTGCAAAAACGAATTAATTAAAATAGTAATAGACAGATATCTCGACAACGGTTGATGATAGAAAAAGTTTCTTGAAGATACAATTATAGACAATGTTATGTTCTACATGTTTTGTTTTAACTTTGTTCACGATTTGATGCATACGAAAAGAGATATTTACAAAAACGATTTAATTAAAATAGTAATAGACAGATATCTCGACAACGGTTGATGATAGAAAAAGTTTCTTGAAGATACAATTATAGACAATGTTATGTTCTACATGTTTTGTTTTAACTTTGTTCACGATTTGATGCATATGAAAAGAGATATTTGCAAAAACGAATTAATTAAATAGTAATAGACAGATATCTCGAAATTTTTTGATGATAGGAATAGTTTGTGTAGCATACAATTGTAGATAATGTTATGTACTACAAGTTTTGTTTTAACTTTGTTCACGATTTCATCCATACGAAACGAGATATTTGCAAAAAATAATTAATTAAAATAGTAATAGACAGATATCTCGACAACGGTTCATGATAGAAAAAGATTTTGAAAAATAAAATTGTAGATAATATTATGTTCTACAAGTTTTGTAACAACTTTGTTCACGATTTGATGCATACGAAACGAGATATTTGCAAAAAATTATTAATTAAAATAGTAAAAGACAGATATCTCGACAACGGTTCATGATAGAAAAAGTTTGTATGAAAAACAATTGTAGACAATATTATGTTTTACAAGTTTTGTAATAACTTTGTTCACGATTTGATACATACGAAAAGAGATATTTGCAAAAACGAATTAATTAAAATAGTAATAGACAGATATCTCGAAAATTATTGATAATAGGAATAGTATGTGTAGCATACAATTGTAGACAATGTTATGTACTACAAGTTTTGTTACAACTTTGCTCACGATTTGATGCATACGAAACAAGATATTTGCAAAAACGAATTAATTAAAATAGTAATAGACCGATATCTCAACAACGGTTGATGTTAGAAAAAGTTTCTTACAGATACAATTGTAGACAATGTTATGTTCTACAAGTTTTGTAATAACTTTATTCACGATTTGATGCATACGAAACGAGATATTTGCAAAAAATTATTAATAAAAATAGTAATAGACAGATATCTCGACAACGGTTGATGATAGAAAAAGTTTCTTTAAGATACAATTATTGACAATGTTATGTTCTACATGTATTGTTTTAACTTTGTTCACGATTTGATGCATACGAAAAGAGATATTTGCAAAAACGAATTAATTAAAATAGTAATAGACAGATATCTCGAAAATTGTTGATGATAGGAAAAGTTTGTGCAGCATACAATTGTAGATAATATTATGTTCTACAAGTTTTGTTATAACTTTGTTCACGATTTGATGCATACGAAAAGAGATATTTGCAAAAACGAATTAATTAAATAGTAATAGACAGATATCTCGAAAATTTTTGATGATAGGAATAGTTTGTGTAGCATACAATTGTAGATAATCTTATTTTCTACAAGTATTGTTGTAACTTTGTTCACGATTTGATGCATACGAAAAGAGATATTTGCAAAAACGAATTAATTAAAATAGTAATAGACAGATATCTCGACAACGGTTGATGATAGAAAAAGTTTCTTGAAGATACAATTATAGACAATGTTATGTTCTACATGTTTTGTTTTAACTTTGTTCACGATTTGATGCATACGAAAAGAGATATTTGCAAAAACGATTTAATTAAAATAGTAATAGACAGATATCTCGACAACGGTTGATGATAGAAAAAGTTTCTTGAAGATACAATTATAGACAATGTTATGTTCTACATGTTTTGTTTTAACTTTGTTCACGATTTGATGCATATGAAAAGAGATATTTGCAAAAACGAATTAATTAAATAGTAATAGACAGATATCTCGAAATTTTTTGATGATAGGAATAGTTTGTGTAGCATACAATTGTAGATAATGTTATGTACTACAAGTTTTGTTTTAACTTTGTTCACGATTTCATCCATACGAAACGAGATATTTGCAAAAAATAATTAATTAAAATAGTAATAGACAGATATCTCGACAACGGTTCATGATAGAAAAAGTTTTTGAAAAATAAAATTGTAGATAATGTTATGTTCTACAAGTTTTGTAACAACTTTGTTCACGATTTGATGCATACGAAACGAGATATTTGCAAAAAATTATTAATTAAAATAGTAAAAGACAGATATCTCGACAACGGTTCATGATAGAAAAAGTTTGTCTGAAAAACAATTGTAGACAATGTTATGTTTTACAAGTTTTGTAATAACTTTGTTCACGATTTGATACATACGAAAAGAGATATTTGCAAAAACGAATTAATTAAAATAGTAATAGACAGATATCTCGAAAATTATTGATAATAGGAATAGTATGTGTAGCATACAATTGTAGACAATGTTATGTACTACAAGTTTTGTTACAACTTTGCTCACGATTTGATGCATACGAAACAAGATATTTGCAAAAACGAATTAATTAAAATAGTAATAGACCGATATCTCAACAACGGTTGATGTTAGAAAAAGTTTCTTACAGATACAATTGTAGACAATGTTATGTTCTACAAGTTTTGTAATAACTTTATTCACGATTTGATGCATACGAAACGAGATATTTGCAAAAAATTATTAATTAAAATAGTAATAGACAGATATCTCGACCCCTTTTGAGCGAAGTACCTAAAATGCACCATGCCTATGAAGCAAAATACCTAAAGTCAATGTCTAAAAAGTTTTAATGTCTACGAAGCAAAATGCCTACAAAGTATAATGCCGGTGCTAGTTAAATGCCTACAAAGCATAATGCCACTTTTTTACATCATGGCCTAACTTTGCTCAACTTTGCCCCAACTGGCCCAAACTGCCCCAACATGCCCCAACTTTGCTCCAATTTCCCAACTTTGCCCCAACTTGCCCAACGTTGGCCTAACTTAGACCCAAATTGCCCAACGTTGGCCTAGCTTTTCCCTATCATGCCCCAACTTTGCCCAACGTTGGCCCAACATAGCCCCAACAAGCTCCGAATTTGGCCAATGTTGGCCTAACATATCTCGAACTTTGCCCTACGTTGGCCGGACTTTCCCAAGCTTTGCCCCAACTGCCCCATCTTTGCCCCCAGCATGCTTCAACTTTGCCCAACATAGGCCTAACTTTGCCCCAACATGCCCCAACTTTGCCCCAACTTTTCCCAACGTTGGCCTAACTTTGCACAACGTTGGCCTTACTCTGCCCCAGTTTTGCCCCAACATTGGCCTATCTTTGCCCCAACATGACCCAACTTTGTCTCAAACTGCCTCGACTTGCCCCTAGCTGCCCCAACCATCTACTACGTGCCCCAACGATCTACTACGTGCACCAAACTTACCGAACTTATACCTAATGTACCCCCAATGAACACCCAATGGACCCATAATTTACTTCTAATGGATCCCTAATGGACCCCTAATGGACCTCTAATGGACCCCTAATTCACCCATAATTGTCTCCTAATGGCCCCCTAATGGATGCCTAATGGACCCCTAATGAACCCTAATGGACCCCTAATGATCCCCCAATGGACGTCACTAACCCATTTAATCGTTTGTCAGATTAACTTTTGCCAGAGATGCAAGCCCTGGGCCCTGACTGACTAGTTGGTTAAACCAACATGACATTGACGTGACCTTGAACGCGTCTGTCGTGAGAGTTTCGCTTCTATAGTGTAACTATTATTACCTATTCATTATGTAGTACACACGGCGACAGATCAACCTATCCATAGTTCGATCTTATGTCCATGAACATAGAGTTCAACTATGGGTAGGTTGATCTATCGCCGTGTGTACATGGGAAGTGTTGTCAAAAGTGGTAAACCAATTATTTGGCCGACCATACCTTGTGCAGGCAATCTTCATTTTAGGCATTTCGATTCTTAGGCATTAAACATTGTTGTCAAAGTGCATTGTAGGCAAATTTAGTTTTTAGGCATCGTGGATTTCAGGTATCTCGCGTTTTAGGTAGTTACGCAGCAGTGGCATCGTGCATTTTAGGTACTTCGCTCAAAAGGGATCTCGACAACGGTTGATGATAGAAAAAGTTTGTCCATGATACAATTGTAGACAAGAAATGTTCTACTTATGTTCTTACTTGTACAACAGTGGTTGATTATTTTAATAAAACAACTTGAGTTTAATTATTAAGGCCAAAGGTTTTATTTCTCACCTTTATCAAACTTCGATAAAACAAAATATTAATTTATAACACTCCGTGACCTAAACCCGCACTTAGGTCACGGTTTTGCGTTACCTAAGTAGTCCATTATTACACGGATTACACCGTTCGAAAATGAATCTACTTTATTGCACAGATGCATAATAAACAAAAGAAGGTACTTTTATAGCATTCCGTGACCTAAACCCGCACTTAGGTCACGGTTTTTCGTTACTAAGTAGTCCATTAATACACGAATTACATTACACCATTCGAAAATACTTTATTGCACAGATGCATAAATAATAAACAAAAGAAGGTACTTTTAAATGTGCTTTCAATCAATGTGACCAACATTGAAATCGCGAAATCCCCTACTGACTCCAACTTACCCCCTACTTTAATTATATTTGATCGTACCTATACTTACCCCTACGTACGCCCTACTTATACCCGCACCCCCTAATCACACCTTATTAGTATGTTGGTTGGTAGTAGGGTGCGAGTAAGGGATGCGCCCCCTAGTCCGTAGGGGGTGCTTGGGGATGCATAGGGGTGCACCCCCTAATGCGTAAGGGGTGTGTAGTGGTGATTAGGGGGTGCACCCCCTAGCTCGCGGGGGTGATTAGGGGTGTACCCCCTAGCTCGTTGGGGTGATTATGGTACATACCTCCTAGCCCGTACTGGTGATTAGGGGGTTTACCCCCTAGGTCGTGGAGGTGAATAGGGGTGTACCCCCTAGTTCGTGGGGGTGATTAGGGGTGTACCCCCTAGCTCGTTGGGGTGATTAGGGGGTATACCCCCTAGCTCGTGCTGCTGATTAGGGGGTGTACCCCCTAGCTCGTGGGGGTGATTAGGGGGTGTACCCCTAGCTCGTGTTGGTGATTAGGGGGTGTACCCCCTAGCTCGTGCTGATGATTAGGGGGTGTACCCCCTAGCTCGTGGGGGTGATTAGGGGGTGTACCCCCTAGTTCGTGGGGGTAATTAGGGGTACGTGCGTAGGGGGTGAGTAGGGGCTGATGATGATGTGACGGTAGATGTGATTACGTGCCACCTAGTGCGTACGTGCGTAGGGGGTGAGTAGGGGCTGATGATGATGTGACGGTAGATGTGATTAGAGGTGAGTATCTATTGATTGTGGTTGCGATATATGAACGAAGATTTTAAAGTCATGGTTGTGGCCTACGGGGGGCTCCGCCCCCCGTGCCCCCGGGGGGGCTCCGCCCCTCCAGGTCCCCCTTTCTGCCCTTTTCGTTAGTATACGTTTTCGTAGAATTAAAAACTTCAACATGAAAGAGAATGTCAATACATTACACACACACACACACACACACACACAAAAGTTGGCGGGTTTAGGTCACACGAGCTATAAAATAGTATACGATACTCGTGACCTAAGTAAGTCCATTATTACACGGCGTTATAGATTCGAACGTAAAAGTCAAACTGAAATATTATTTTTAACTTTTTTACTTTGAAGTCGGTTTTTATTTTTTTTTGTTATTGAAACTCGAATTCTAGTCGTAAAGACCAAAAAAAATCTTTGCCTATGCCATTCTCCCATTTTGACGGAACACATTTTATTTCTAATTGGATTCGATAGAACAAATTCTAATCAAATTAAAGATTGAAAAATTCAGTCTCGAGCGGGACTTGAACCCGCACCCTTCCAAACCGGGGAAGTGCGTTATCCAATGGCTGTAATATGTTTGAAATCAATAATATTTGAAATTAGAACAAATTCTATAGAACAAGTTCTAGGACACGGGGTCCCGCTGAGTGTAGGTACACCCTAGCCTCGTCGCGCTCCTCGGTCGCGCGATCCAATACTGATTCCTATGTTTGATCGCACGATCGCACGATCGTGCGTCGAAAATAGAACAATTCGATCGCATCGCATGATCGCGCGATCGAAATTAGGACAGTCAGTACTGATTCCTATGTTTGATCGCACGATCGCACGATCATTTTCATCGGACGGACGCATGATCGCGCGTGCGATGGCAATAGGACAGCGCCTTAGGCATTTGCCGACTGCGGCCTGCGAGGCCGCGTTTCTTGTTTTATACAATGCTCGAGCGTCCATAGTAAAAATGTATGGAGATATTATAACCGATGTTTGCTAATTTTTTTGGGGCTTATAAATACGTAATTTAAAAAAAAGAGCAATGTCACATTGTACTTACAACATTGAATTTACTAGTTCATATCTTTGTTTGCCGAAAAGTTGTGATTTATGGCCTAGATCGTTAAATCCCTGAAGCACCTTTTTCAAAATTCGGAGAATGTTACAAGCTGACCACATCCCTTGGGAAACTATGTGCATATATTTTATAATTAGAAATTCATTGATAGACCCAGCATCTTTAAAGCCCCACACCGTGTTTTGCACGATTTCGCGCGATGCCCCCTTAAGGGCATTCACAGTAGTCCGTCTTGCAGTCCAATATCGGATCGTGAATGGTGTTGCAGTCCTACAAGGCGTCCGATGACCTTGTGCAGGATGCGTCTCGAGTTCTGCAAAGCCTAAAAGCTCCGCCCACCGCTTGTAGTCAGTCCTACGTGAAGGATTGTCAATGGCTAGCCGTTCTCCGTGCCAACATGTCCTGGGAAAACCCAAAATCGTTTGCTATTGAGGTGGCTAAACAAGCAAAAAAAAAAAAAAAAAAAAAAAAAAAACTTTATTTCTTGAATACACATACATAGGAAAGACCAAAGAAAAGACCCACAAAACCGTTTCCACGGTTTGTCTGTGGGATCAAGAGTCTCAAATTCTCAATACAATATTTTATAATTTTTTTATAAATTTTATAACATAAAACAAAACTTAGGGTGACTTAGGTACATAATACTAAATATCTATTTATTGAATGGAGTTGAGCAGATGAATTTTAAATAATCTACCGAACCTACGCTTATTTTCCTCAGTTCTTAAAGAGGGCGGCATTTCATTATACAATGATGGTAACTTACGTTTTAGTAACCTTCCTCCAAAGTAATTGTTGACTCTTTCGGTTTGATATTTACCTTGTACTTGTGCTCTGGTGCCAATTAAAACGGTGGTGATTCCATTCTCTTTGGTGCCAATGCTATGGTCAATATGCGATCTATGCTCATGGTTGCTGTGGTTGTTATATGCTAGTAAATATTTATGCTTAAGGCCCACAGGAAGTACTTTGCAGATTTTGAATAACATCCGGTAATTTTCTTTACATTTATTTTTAGTCTTTTTATCAACAATAAGTTTAAAAAATCTGATTTGGATTGATTCTATTTTGTCAATGTGTGTTTTGAATGTGAGGCCATAGCAATCAAGAGCATACCCAATTATTGATTCAACTAATGATACATATAAGCATTTTAATAAATCTTTTGGTACTTTGTATTGTAGCTGATAAAATTTACTTAACAATGTTCTTAATTTATTAATTAAATAATCGATATGTTTTGTCCAACCAAAATTTTCATCTATTTGCATTCCTAGATATGTTACTACTGGTGTCTACTGGCTACTGGCTACTGACTACTGGCAAATATAAAACCACTGCTACTACTGGCTACTGGCAAATATAAAACCTCTAAACCTAGAGCCGACTGAATAAGTACAGAGACGTGGGAGAAAGTCAAGGAGAGAAGGACCCTCAAAGAAGAGGGTCCACGCTCTGACAAAAACAGATACCGCTACCTAACGCAGAATTTCACAGCACCGTCCAGAGACTCTGCAGAAAAGACGGAAACGCCTACATCGACGGGATATGCAGCGAGTGCTAAGTAATAGAAAAGCTCTCAAACGGCTCACACGCGCGATAATATGTAGAAAGTAAAAATTCTCGCTCAAGAATTTAAACCTAAGCTCTGGAGTGCGATTTTTGAAAATCATACGAGCGACTTGACATTCGCCTACGAATTGAGATTTTCATTCCGAGTGGTTACGTTTTTCTCTATTTTTGAAATCGTTCGGATGTGCCAAAACCGTTTCGATTCACACAGAAGTGCGATTTTTGAAAATCATACGAGTGAATTGGCAGTAGAAAGATGCATAATCTCCATAGTAATTTTGACATTTTCTACTGCCAAGTCGCTCGTATGATTTTCAAAAATTGCACTTCAGAAAACGTTTCAATTGAACGAACGAACGAACGAATGAATGGTTTCATAGTAACATTTCAAATCGGACTTTACCGCCAAAATTATTAACCCAGTAAAATTAGATAAATCAGAAGAAATAATTTCCGGAGTTTTGGAACTTTTTTTAAACGTTCCTTTGGTACGTAATATTGAAGAAAAAAAAAAGTCCTGGTGAGGGGGGGGGTGAGCTCGAGGAAGGGGGGGGCTCTAAAGGTGACTTTTTTCAGTTTTTCGCTTATTTCTTGAAATCTAAAAGTCGTATCGAAATACTTTGTATGGACAAATTAAACCTAACAAAATTTCCTACAAAACAAGTAGTATGCATTTTTGTCATAAAACTTATCCTTTGAGGGCTACGGGGCCAAGAAAGTAACGGCATTTCAAAAATTATGAAATTTGTATGGCGACCCTCATGAAAGTTGAAGATAAAAACAAAATGATTTCATATTCTTAATCAGCAGCCCCGAAAACCCCCAGATACAAATTTTCAGTCGGTTCGGGGAACCCTTAAAAGCTGCATTGGCGTTTGAAATTTCCATGGTAGTCATCTTGGATATCGCAATTTTGGATTTTTTTCACCGCCAACCAAATCTGACCAGGGTCCTCTATGACATTTGTTCGAGGTCCATCATCCTATCTGTCATAGTTTCCGCGGGCCGTTGACCTCATCCATCAGGAGTCAACCTTCCGAGGAAGTCAAAGTTTTCCCTGTATCACCAAGGCATCCATATGATGATCCCCAAATGTCATCCTTGTACCGTAAGGGGAACCCGGAGATCAATTGGAGGTATCTGGTTGATCCCCCCTCCCCCCACTCCCAACATAGATATTAGATAAATACCCGTATAATTGTTCACCGGGTTTCTCCCATTCAACGTATAGTAAAATAATTTTAGGGATCATCATAAGGATGCCCTGGCGATAAAAATAATTATTCGACTTCCTCAGAAGGTCGACTCCTGACGGATGAGGTCAACGGCCCGCGGAAACTATGATAGATAGGGTTATGGACCTTGAACAATTGTCATAGAGGACCTTGGTCAGATTTGGTTGGCGGTGAAAAAAATCCAAAATTGCGATATCCAAGATGGCTGCCATGGAAATTTCAAAAGCCAATGCAGCTCTTAAGGGTTCCCCGAACCGACTGGAAATTTGTATCTGGGGGTTTTCCGGGCTGCTGATTAAGAATATGAAATCATTTTGTTGTTATCTTCAACTTTCATGAGGGTCGCCATACAAATTTCATAATTTTTGAAATGCTGTTACTTTCTTGGCCCCGTAGCCCTCAAAGGGTAAGTCCTATGGCAAAAATGCATACTACTTGTTTTGTAGGAAATTTTGTCAGGTTTAATTTTTCCATAGAAAACATTTCGATACGACTTGCAGATTTCGAGAAATAAGCGAAAAACTGAACTTTTTTCTTCAATATTACGTACCAAAGGAACGTTTAAAAAAAGTTTTAGAACTCCGGAAATTACTTCTCCTGATTGGTATATTTCAGCTTAATTTTACTGGGTTATATGGGTTAACGGAACGTAGAAAAAAAGTTAAATCTGTTGACGTCTGACAACATTACAAACGTCAAACATTCGAGTGGTAGAATTGGATACGAGTGGTTCGGAGCACTCGTTGCAAGTGATAGAAAGTTGAATTCAAAAATGGCAAATCATCTATTTTACGTCATTTTCTACTACTCGTTTTGAACGTCTGATATTGAAAAATCGCACTTGCGATTTTTGAAAATCATACGAGCGGTTTGGCAGTAGAAAGATGCATAATCTCCATAGTAATTTTGACATTTTCTACTGCCAAGTCGCTCGTATGATTTTACTTCAAGGTAAAGAGATTATAATATCCCATACAACCGATGTCTTCAATAAATACTCTCATTTATAGCAATTAAAACGTTGGTGTTCGACGTTTTAACACTTCTTTGAAGTTTTTGGAGGCAATCGAGAAACGCAGGAAACGCAGAGAAGCGAAGTAAATTAATATTTATACGCAGACAAGTCCACAGGAAAGAGGTGAACCGACCGCTTGCCGCGCTACAAAAGAACGAAACACTTTTCCTGTTCACGACCCATACACCACCATATTTCACTGAACTGTATATTTTTCACTTGCACGACACTTTGTTACTCACTATAAACCTGCTATAAACAATAAAAATTCGATGAAATATGAGGACTCCAAACGTAGCTGTCCAAATCCCGCCAAAAACTCCCCAACCTACACGTTTTGAAACGGACTCCAAAATGTCAATGTCTAATCAAAGTGACAGTGACATTAGAAATGGTTGCTTCCATTCTGTCTGATCCTGCCGTATGTTATTGATTTTTGAAGAAACAACTAGGAACCCTATGATAATCTCAGTTTTGTCACAGTGTTTATCGAGATTTCAGACAGATCGGTTGCATTCTCTCGGGAAAAGGAAGATTTAAACCTGTGATTTATTGGTGATCCGTTCAAAATGTCTTGTAAAATACAGGAGGCTCTCGAACACTGTCGATCGGCAGAGAAGGCGTAAGTTCAATTCTGTCCTAACAAAGTTATTGTTGTTATGAAACATATAAAGTTGAAAATGGAAGCGTTGTTTATAAGGGTTCCATACACGTCGCACAGGGTACCAACAGGACCTTATTCATAAGCCTACGTCATCGGTCCGTCCGTCCGTCTGTCTGTCCTACATAAAAAGAGCTGTATCTTTTGAACTAAAATAATTAAACGGCTGAAATTTTTACAGAATATGTGTTATTAACACAATTAGTACCGGGAGACCTAAGGCTTCTTCCCCTCAATGGTATTGCCTCCTTCATTGACCATGTGTTTGAAGGGTGAAGTAAGCAAAAAGTATTGGGGCTAACACAAAAGATCCCACTGGGTCGAAGTGTTGCTGGCTTGCCAGCCCCCACAATAAGATAAGATAAGAACACAATTAGTAAAAAAAACAAAGAGTAAAAAAAAAATTAAGGGGCGTCCCCATAGATATAGTAACTAGATGAAACCATACCGTGGCCGCACATGAAACAGCAATAGTGTGACTTTTCCATACTAAAAGTCGGTTTGTTTGGCAAAATGTCATCAACATTCCATAGGTTTGACAATGGTTTGACATCTTGCCAAACAAAAAAACTGGCCACAGTGACCAAAACAAAAAATAATGTTTCTGTCTTTTTTGATTACATAAGTTTTTATAACTGGCTATCCCGCTCTCTCATTTCTTGGCTCCATCTTTCAGCGTAAGCGAAAAGTTATTAATCTAAGGGCGTCCCCATGCAAGAATCATGTTTTTTTTTTAAGTTTTTTAATTTTGCTCCACCATAGAACAGTAATACATACTACCATAGATATATTATAGGGTAGATAAATATTATGAAGCAAGACATAACAACACTACTTGCCATCTATTCACACTTATAACAACCGCCCATTAGAATAAGTGAAATGTCAATAGTAAACAGATACCGTCTTGAACCATTTTGTCACCAGACCTCCAGCTGGAAGACTCCGCTATTTCCTTACATTAAGAACGACTTTTGCTTGAATTTGCTTAAAAAGTGGTGCCATTTGTGTAACTGATATTGCCGGTCTTTAGTTTATACGTCTATGCATACTACAGTCAAACTTGCTATGAAGTGCGTATAGTATGCAACAGCATACTAAGGTAAAACAACAAGTAAAACATTTTTAAATTGAGGGAATTGGTTATAAGGCTTTGTAAGTAAAAAATCAAGAAAATAAAGCAAACTAAAGAAGAAAATAAAGAAACTATTAATTTTTTTTATTAAGTAGTATGCAACATTACCTGCAGTAAGTCAATTATTCTTGAAATTCATTTTTACAAATTCGACAACTGACTTTGACATTACCAATGAATTAATTAATTCATAGTTTATTCCCGTTCCATAAGTTAAATCAAAATTCTTTATCAAATTATGATTTGCAGTTTAATTGAAAATTAATTTTTTTAGGTTAAAAATGACAATCATGCGCTGGAAGCCGGACTACGACAGTGCTGCAGACGAGTACTCACAGGCAGGTTAGTGTATTATCTATAATATTTTTTAGAATTTTGTGATACTGACCGGACTGACTCATTGAGGTCAAGAGCAGTCAATCAGATCAGTAATAGTAAAAAAAAAACTGACCACAAAACCAACCAACTACCTATGATAGTTAATATGTATAATTGTAATGAAACGTCCTGAAATCCCTCGTAAAAAAGGTCTCAATGAATAACTCAATGTTCCTGCATCTTGCATCATGTAAAATGCGACACTTCTTTGCTTCCTATCCTTGGCGGCAAACCTGCTTTTCTTCAGGGGAATCGTCGAGCGCTGCGACCGCGGTTGCCGAAGTGATACGTCAGGGTATGGAATATTTTATTCCGTACTCTGACGTGTCAACCGGCGCCAAAGCTCGCCCATGGTTCAATGCTGACTGTTCTCGTGCTGAGGTGCAGAAACAGTCAGCGTATATGTCCTGGGTTGATGCTCGAAAGCAGAAAGCTCCGAACACCGAAAAACTGAAGAAAGCCTACAACAAAGCCGCCAAATCTTGCAAAAAGGTGTTGCGAAAAGCCCGGTTCGACCATATAGGTCGTATAGGGGCTAAGCTTGCCTCCTATCCAGCTGGCAGCAAAGCGTTTTGGTCACTTGCCAAAGCGGTGGAAGCAAACTTCGGCCATCCCTCCCTGCCACCGCTAATAAAACCTGATGGATCGCTAGCTCACTCGGCGGAGGAGAAAGCAAATTTATTTGCTAATCTTTTTGCCGGGAATTCGCATCTGGAGAACTCCGATAAAACACCACCTACCATTCCTCGTACTGAATGCTCAATGACATCAGTTCACATTCGCCAAAAAGAGGTTCTTAAAATCCTGTGTTCTCTAGACGTGAACAAGGCTAGCGGACCCGACGGAATACCAGCGATTGTCCTACGCACCTGCGCTCCAGAGTTGTCTCCTGTTTTAACGCGCCTGTATCGCCTCTCACTTAAGACTGCGGTAGTCCCAAGGTCATGGAAGCTTGCCAACGTGCAACCCGTGCCCAAAAAAGGCAGTCGTGCCAACCCTGTCAACTATAGACCAATATCAGTCACTTCCATACTCTGCAAGACTATGGAACGTGTACTTAACAACCGGCTCCTGGCATACCTGGAACATAACGACCTCCTCAGTGACCGTCAGTATGGGTTCCGCCCAGGACGGTCCACGGGGGATCTTCTTGTGTATGCCACTCATCTGTGGAGCGAAGCTGTCGAGAGATACGGGGAGGCACTTGCCGTGTCTCTTGACATATCCAAAGCCTTTGACAGGGTCTGGCATGCAAGCCTTATAAGCAAGCTTCCATCATATGGAATTCCGATTGACCTATGCAACTGGATAGCTGACTTCTTGAGAGAATGATCCATACGAGTAGTTATTGATGGATACTCATCGGCATACAGCCATTTGACCATTTGAGCCAGCGACAGAACTGACCCCTGAGGAACACCGGTTCCTCAGGGGTCAGTTCTGTCAGCCACTTTATTTCTGCTGCATATAAACGACATGCTTGTGCCCGGAACCTTTGGGTATGCTGACGACAGCACTGTTGCTGACAGATATCTGTCCGGTGCAGGGGTCAAATTGGACGTTACTCAGTCTTATCGAAAGGCCATGGTGCAGCGAATAAACTTGGCCCTTGAATCTGTGTCCGACTGGGGTGATACTAATCGGGTCAGTTTCAACGCAAGCAAAACACAGGCGTGCCTTTTCTCCACAAAACGGAGTCCCTTCGCTTTGACTCCGGCTTTCCGAAATGTGTCCATACCGATAGCTGATCGCCTGGAGCTCCTTGGCATTAACATATCGTCCGATCTGAATTTCGGGTACATTGAGTCCATGGCGAAAACCGCAGCGAAAAAACTGGGCGTCCTCTCGAAGGTCAGACGGTACTTCACTCCGGGACAGCTTCTACAACTTTATCAAGCACAAGTCCGATCATGTATGTATCATGGAGTACTGCTGCCATCTCTGGGACGGGTCTGCCCAATACCAGCTGACCGCGCTGGACTCAATCGACAGGCGTGCCAGGAAGCTCATAGGTGATCCAACCTCTGTGGCGAAGCTACAAAGTCTTGAGCATCGTCGCAAGGTAGCCTGTCTATCTGTTTTTTATAGGATACATTTCGGAGAGTGTGCGACGGAATTACACGATTTAATACCTCCGTCTCCCTTTCATCTGCGGGGGACGAGACGCAGGCTGGGTTTCCACCCTTATGTCGTTGACCTACCAGCAATTCACACGAAGAAGTTTGCTTCTTCTTTTATAATGCGCACGGCTAAGGAGTGGAACGCACTACCTGCGGACCTGTTCCCTGAGCAATACAACCTGGGCCTCTTCAAGGCAAGAGTGAAAAGGCATCTTTCTAGGTAAGCATGCTACATCTTCGGCCTCATCATCACTCAACATCAGGTGAGATTGGGGTCAAATGTTTACCTATCGAATATAAAAAAAAAAATAAAAAAAAAAAATAGAAACATCAACCGTTTAAAGTAATGATTTAAAAAATACTATTAAGTTTGATTCAAAGCCTCCCCCTACCTAATCATTCTCTCAATGTTTTAAACAGTAGAGTGATGTGTGCTCAGGGATAATGTTTGAAAAATAAATATTCTTTAATGCATGTTGTGGGTTGAAATTAAAAACATCCTCCTTGGCAGTTACCAGTAGCATAAACTGACACCACAATTGACACGCTAGAATGTATGTTTTCGAAACAAAGATAATATAATCTCAGGACGAAGGATAAAAACTTTTTTTGAATAGATGGGTGTCAAAGCGTTTTATTTAAGAAAAAGTCATTGTACTGCACGTAGCTTCTTTGACGTAGCTAAAGCTATTGCTGCCCTAGACTCCGTTTCGCATTAGTGCTGACGTCATCTTGTCAATTTCTGTTTTTTGTGTAAGCAGTATCCGGGGTGTGGTATGGTAGTTGTCACTCACAGGCACACATTGTAATACTCCCAAGCAAGTACTATAGCTTGTTGAACAAACATATAACACCCATGACCGAACCGCGGTTTGAACCCGACCCTGGTTCGGCAGTCCGGCGTTTTAACCATTACCCAACAGGGTCGTCACTTTGGCGCATATGCTTGTGAAATGTCAATAAAAGTACTAAATATTTAAATATTCTAATGAATTAAATAAAATGGTACTTACATGCGTAAATAAAATAATATCATATCAGAAATTCATAAATGACACGCTATGTATATATCCGAACTCGATTTGTGAAAAAAGAAAGGCACAGACACGAAATAATTTACTCACTGTTTGCTGTTGTTTTGTTTCTGTATTATTTGTTACTAATTGTGATACGCAACGAAAATGCCAAAAAATAAGTAGGTATACGCTGTCTGGTCTGAATATAAATAAATAAATAATAAATAATAAATATAAATAATCTTACATTCTATTTCTTCTATTCTATTTTAATATTTATTTATCTCTGACATCCAGAATGGTTCTGCTTATTCAATTATGCCAGTCTGCCCTTTGGCAAAAGCCTCCCCTAGAATTCGCCATAACCCTTTGTCCATTGCCTTTCTCCTCCATGTTGCGCCAGCCATTTCCTTAATTTCATCTTCCCATCTCTTTCTCTGTCTTCCCTTTCTCCTTTTTCCGTCGCGAGGTCTGGTACCGAGCGTCTGGTCTGAATAAGGCATAAAAAAAAAATTGTAGTATACTTTTAGTCAAACTAAGAATCAGCTCAGCACGGATAATTATTGAAGAAAATAAATAATTATCTTGATAGGTAATTTGGAATCCAACCAAAAACATATTTTTTACACTTATCTAATTCTATATTAGTGTAATCTAGATTTCAGATCAAAGTTTTGTTGATCACTTTCATATGGTCAAATATGTTCTATCTTTCAGTTCCTAATAAATTATCTAATAAGATTTTTAAGAATCCTGACTTGCTGACTTCGAGTTGATTTTGATTTGACTTGGAAATAGGGGGATTTGACTTTTCATTTACTTGAATCTAATTCTGCTTTTTAAAACTTTAATTATTGAAAAATGTCATAGGTTTTGACTTGACCTTACTTTTGCTAATAGGTTTTAAGTCCTTATTTCAAGATATATCTTTGACTTGATTTCGAATTAGGGTTTGAAGGGATAATCATCAAGAAATTTCTACAATAATTATCTACACCGATAAAAATATGAATTTGATCAAAGACCTAAAATTCACAAACAAATCAATGCTTTGGAAATACTTTGACTTGAATTTGTCTAGACTTCAAGGACTTGATTTGACTTTGACCGGGCTTTGACGTTTTCTACTTAGCTTACCTAACTTTGAATTTTCTTCGACTTGACTTCGAATCTTTTTTGACTTGTCTTTGATGTTATTCAATAAGTTTATAGTCAAGTCAATAACAGTTATTGACTTGACTATTATACTGTGAGTTTAATTTGGCTTGACTGTTACTTAATATTGCACCTAACTGGACCTGACTTGGACCTAACATTCATCAAAAGCCATCTCTCTGCATTTCACCTGCTCAATAAGTTGGATTATTAATATCCGACTCAAGTCCTTTCCGGATATCCTATTCAGCTGTTCCTGACTCAGCTCAAAGTTTCGGGTTCGATTTCTACCTTGGTCAGATATTTTCTTTGCATGTTATCATAGGAACAATGAATAAATGAATATAAATATTTTATACTACATCTCTGTTTGGGTGTTTGGTAGATTTTGTTAGTCTGAATTGTTTTCAGCTCAATGTTTCCGGATAGGGCGGGAGCTGGGCAAATCAAAGGAATGCCATCTGAAGGCCTCTGAGTTCTATAAAAAGAACCGATCCTTCTTCCATGCTGCTAAGGCTCTTGAGAATGCCATGATTGTTTGCAAGGCAACAGCATCTCCTGATGAGGTAAATTAAATAACTATTTAATAAGGTATCATAATAAAATATGTTAAGGGTGTTGTGGAGTATCCTTTTCTAGCATATAAATTAATTAAGTTCCGTTTTGTTACTAAATAAGAGTAAAAAGAAAACAATTTCAATTTTTATTTGATGGAAGTCGGCTATGGAAAAGAATATGACTAAATAATATAACAATTATTCCTATGATAGGTTCTCGCATACAGTCAATCTCTTTCAAGTGTAAATAATAGTTAAAAAAATAACATTTAAAGATTTTGTTTCCTGCAGCTGTATACCCTAGCCACCGATGCTGCCTGCTTGTACCAACAGCACGGTTCGGGAGATTCTGGAGCGAATGTTTTGGACAAGGGTGCCAAAATACTAGAGGAAAACTCACCCGAATTGGCAGTTAAGCTTTTCCAGCAAGCAGCTGATGTGTCTGCGGTGAGTGTTTTTGAGATGTGTAGTTTGACGGTATCTTGATTAGAACTATTATAATTTTATATAATACAAGGAAGGATCCAGTTTATAATCACGTTTTTTTTTTTATTGAAATGAAATAAAAAGAAATGTACTTTACTTTTTTACCTTACTGCGCCAGAAGGAGGGTTATGTTTTTCGAGCGTATGTACCTATGTATGTTTGTATGTCTATTTCTTTGGAACGCTCGCGCCCTACAGCCTAAGCGGCTTAGTGGGTCGCGTTAGATTCGTAAAAATCGTGAGAGTGACATAAGGCCATATTATTTTTTTATGGCGTCGGCGAATTAAAAACAAAGAGGGCGAACAAAACATTTTTTTTGTAAAAAATATTACCTACCTATATTGTTATACAAAGAAGGAATGAACACTTAAGTTATGGTTATCTATACTTGTAAACCAGTTCCGTGAAAGACAGACAACGAACAGCCAAAACCGTTGAAGATAGAAAGATGAAAGAAGGATGTCCACTTTAGACCTGTCAAATAATTTGACAACTATTAATCGTTATAACAAAATGATATTGTTCAAAAAATCGCTTATTTTTAGTTATTTCAAAAATAGCAACTCAAATAAGATAATGTAGTGTGGAAAAATTAAAATGATTATCAAAAAATAGCCACTTGATTACAATTGTTCTGCATTTGAATGCAGCCATTATGAACATTCTTTCTTTTTTTCGTTCCGTTACAAGCAAACACGATGTCGCTCTGAAGTTGTTTTCACATCGCTTGTTGCTTTTATATACAATTTCCGACAATTTCTCTGACAATTTCACTATAAACTAACTGCGCGAAACGGAACTTATACGATTAATCAATAAGGACCAAATTATACCTACTCAACGTGCCGAATTATTATGCGTCCGCGTTTGTACGCTCGAAATTGTATGAATTTCTATGCAACGAATTCAATCGCTGCCGTTCGTAGGGCGCGCGCCGCGCCGTGACGCGACGCTCGCACGCAAGATCATTATTAGTCTTGCCTAACTATCGATAATTTCGATTGAATTTAAAACAATTGATACTATATCGACAGTATTAAGATGCAATAGAGTTATGAATAGTATCAATTTGTCATAAAGTAAGTTGATACTATCGATAGCATTATTATGTTTCAAGGTCACAATAGTATCGATCCTTCTTTCACTATTGTTTGGCAACTAATAGGTATAAGCTTAGGTATAAGTTACATTTCAGTGCATGGGAAGTGGTCGTTCTTCTTTATTCTACGGAGGATTTAGGGGTGCACTAAGAAATTTTTTGATATTCTATTTTCCCGCGGATGAAAGCTAGTAACGCATAAACTGCTGAACGGATTTGGATGAAATTTGGCATGCAGGTAGAATATGTTTTGGGTTAACATAGGATACTTTTTATTCCACGCAGACGAAGTTGGGGGCAACAGCTAGTGATATTTTTTTACTAAAGCTATCTTGTTTCTAAATACCTACTCTGAAAATAACTGTGACAAATGAAGGTAACATTCTATGATAAAATGTTGGCATTGTCTAAATTATGGTCTAAAAAAACAAGGTCTTCTATTCCCAGAGTGACACAAGCCTACGTCACAAAAAAATGGACGCTAAACATGTTAAAAGGACGTAGACTTGTGTCAGTCACGTGATCGGAAGAGAGTACCAGGCGCAGTATATTATTCTACCATGGTCTAAATAGATTATTTTTTTCTAGTGCGAGAGTAGCCAACACCAGGGGGCCGAGTATATCAGCAAGGCTTCAAGGATTTTAGTAAAACTTGGCAGGCAAGTATTTGATACAAACTGTTAGTATAGTATTATAATTCGAACTCAAACTCAAAACAATGTAAGTATGTCAAGTTTTTTTTGGTCTCTATTTTATTTTTTCTATGAATAGGAGACGTCATTTTAATTTCAAGAAACGATTTCTTTTTTGCTGTTCATCAAGTTTATCAGACAATCCCTATGCCAGCTTCCTGAGTTTATCAATACAAATTTAATTTTTAACTGTAATTGGCAAAAGTGGCCGCGAAAAAATCATTCGAACTCAATGGAAAAAACGGTTGCTGAATTTAAAAAAATATAAATCACCGGCCTTCTCTTTCTAACTCTATGCTAGAAAGTGGAAACAGAAACGGCAACATCAAATGTCAAATTCTGATTACATTTTTTTTCTTGATAGCCAGTTATCTTAAGTTGATTTTGTATGCTATGTCCCAGGTCCCTATGTTTTGCTTTAATTAAACAATATACTGTAAGAACTAGGGTCCTTCGAAAATGACCAATTTTACCGCACGTTTTCAGACATCAAGCAAACAAAGACGAATATAATACAAAAAAGCAATACATACAGACATAGCCAAAGTTTTCTCATATTATTCTTGAAAGAATTATTAAAAAAATTGGTTTAGTTTTGGAAGAGGAAACAGGGGAATACGAAATGCTGATTTCGTCGATTTTATGTAGATAAAAAGGCTCTATGTAAAGGAAATAATCATCATATCAATAATCAATAATTATTTGAATGACTCAAGTGAAGTTCGTGTGATTGAGTGACGTCACATTTGCAGGCGAGGTCATGCACATTGTTATTTTAAACTGATAGTAATCTCCTTTACATTTCAGCTCGTCTGTCTACCCTCTTATTAGGCTTCTGACGTGGCTTAAGGATCGCCATCTGACGGAATTATAACCAATTGATTAAATGTACCTACCCGCAATATGAGCATGTACATGTACACAGTGGAAAAGCGTCGGTGGAAAGTTGAGATGGGGCACAAAGGGCAGCTACCAGAAGCATTATAGCTACAAGAAAACGTTCTTAGGAGACTAACCCTATCTTTTGGAATATTTTACTTCTGCATTCGCAGATTTTGAAATAATGTATAGTCATCTAGAAAAACTGCAATTTCAACAAAAGTTTTTTTTTATTCCATTCGATCCTCTTACTTGACCGGATTTATTTGTGTTTACGATCGCATATTGTTGTGTTGGTACAGGTATGACGAGGCCGTGGACAGTATACGTCGCGAGATTGGGTTCCACCAAGAAGCTAGCAACACCGGCGCCGTTGGACGCCTCACTGTCGCCATTGTGCTCGTGCAACTCGCCAGGGGGGACGCCGTCGCTGCCGAGAAAGCATACAAAGTAAGCACGTTCACTAGGAGACCAAAGTTCCATCAAATCTCTTCCTTTGACCTTTGTGTGTTCTAAGTAAAAATAATGAAGATAAACTTTTTAGAGATGAGAATGTGAAAGAAAGGAATTTTTTAAATGTCAATAACAATTCACTATGGAGCTAACATCGAAATCGGTAAAAATAAATATTTGCTGTCCATACATTTTTACATTTGGGTCGAGTACCCTGGCCATTGACGTTTTCTATGGAACAGCGAACAGTAGGTTTATTTTCGCGTTTTAGATGTTGGCGCCTTATTGAAAGTTGTTCAATTTGATGGTCTTCTTTGGTTTGGGGTTCTTAAGACCATCAATTTTCACTTCAAAAATTTCTTTAAAATTCATATTAAAAATAACTATTTGTTTCACTACTCTAAGGCTTTTTGTGTACAAGTGCGTAAGCGCAGGTAGTAAGTACATAATAACAAGTACTTAGGTTTTAGGAGGACATATTGAAGTGTCCATGGTGTGGTAAAAAGTAACTTCAATGACATAAAAAATTAAAAATAGTTTAAAAAATAAATAACATGATCAAATTAAAGATTAAAAATTTTAGTCTCGAGTTGGATAACGCAATTCCCCGGTTTGGAAGAGTGCGGGTTCAAGTCCCGCCGGAGACTTAATTTTTCAATCTTTAATTTGATTCGAAATAGCACAACATGGCTGTAACAAGTTTAAAATCAATAATATTTGAAATAATATGATCTCTCCAGGAGTGGGGCAACAACTGCGAGGTAGCAGAAATGCAAACCATCGAGCAACTTCTTCAAGCGTACGATGAGGAAGACAAAGACGCCGCTAAGCGCGCTCTTTCTTCCCCTTTCATAAGGAGCATGGACGTCGAGTACGCTCGCCTGGCCGGCACGATCGCCCTGCCGGAGGGCTTGGAGCCCATGCCGAGGTCCACTGTCCGCGAAAACGCCGCCCCTTCATATGTGAGCGCTGCTGCGGTGCGTATTGTCTTTATTTACCTTCTGACATTGACATGAGATATTGACATAAACGTCCATTTGTCTTACATTTATCGCACGCTGTTGTTACATCATCAATCTTTGGTCGAATTCGGCCGTAGAATGCTAAGATTGCTAAGTTAATTATTGAGAGTAGACAACTAGTCAAACGCGCGCTTTGTATGAATATACTAATAATAATGACGTCATCAACATTTCATCTAAACTATTATAAAACTGTAACAGAAGTGTGTCTGTACATTGAAGATATTAACAAAAAAGGAGTTACCTACGATAATATGGTTTCTATGTGTCCCTGATTCCATATCACCAATTTTTTGATTATTTGTCTGTCTGTTTGTTTGTGTGTTTGTTTGTTTGAACGAGCATCACGCAAAAACTACTGAACCGATTTTTTGTTTGATAGCTTATAATCTGACTTAAAATCTGGGATATAATTTGTGCGGGCGAAATCGCGGGTTAACACTATCTAAACTATTATAAAACTGTAACAGAAGTGTGCCTGTACATTGAAGATATTTACAATAAAAAAATTACGACATGGTTTTTACCTGTCCCTGATTCCAAATCACCAATTTTTGGATTTTTTGTCTGTCTGTTTGTTTGTTTGTTTGGGTGTTTGTTTGTTCGAGTATCACGCAAAAACTACTGAACCGACTTTGATGAAACTTTTTTTGTTTGATAGCTTATCATCTGACTTAAAATCTGGTATATAATTTATGCGGACGAAGTCGCGGGTAAAAGCTCGTTACTTATAAAAGTAATGAAATTTTGAGGAGTTCATCCTATTAAAAATAATATTTAAGCTAAAGAATAATTGAAAAGCTAACGTTTTTTACTAAGAAGATAAAACAAAAATAATAATAATAATATTCACGTAACTATAGCGTGCCATGGGTGACACCGCCAGCGCGCAGCCATCTCCGCCAGAGGATGAAGCAGATGAGTCTCCTTACGAGACAGTCGATTACGGCAATCAAGCGGCCAAGGATCAAGACGAAGCCTCCTCCAGCGGCCTGTGTTAAACAGTAAATATCTTCCCTTACTTCTGCACCGAAGTGTTAATACTTACATAATTTTATGTTATGTTTTGGAATTAAATATTGACTAGGATTTAAATTAAAAATTTCGCTGCCCACATTTCTGTTCCCCGATTACCATAACTTTGTATGCGAAACTTAAACTTCCTTGCCGTGTGATTTAGGGACAAGCGCCGCATCAAAATTATAAATTCGATCGATCTAATACATTTTTCGTAATAAATAAACCACCTTGCCACTATTTAGGCTTATATGTATACGCCTTGTAATTAAATTTTACACAATACATCGAATTTTAATACTTACATAAAAGGAATGTGGCAAAAGAGTAAAAATATATTAATCACACTTATTTTGATTTTTGGGTGAAATAAATTCAACCTAAACTAATCACTTAGATCCTTTGATTTTAAAGTACCTCTACATTTTTATTAGTAAGTATTACTTGGGAGGCCTTTGCCCAGCAGTGGGAGGAAATAGGCTAGAAAAAAAAATTACTTTTTATTAAGTTGCAGTCTCTTAAAAATTACTTCAGTCGAAACGATCGTTTGGACAGTGGGTGCTTTAGATAAAATTAGGGGAATTGAGTACCTAATACTTTTAGCTTGTGATCCACACTTTATAAGTTAACCACTGCATTTTGACTTTTAAAGGCTTAGATAGACGTTCATCTATGTTAAAAGGGCATAAATAACGGAACACTGACATCATAATTATTATGGTTCGTTCCGTAATGTACGTACGTACTTACCTACTTGAAGTTAGGCGTAAAATTATTAATAAGTACTTAAAGCATTCCTAAATAAAATGTATGTCCCATTTAGTAACCTCAACGCTCTGCTCAGTGCTCGCTCCATCTGTTGGATTAAAAAATTTGAAAGAACAGAAATCTTATCTCTATCTAATCGATGTTTACATACATCCGCGTGTTAGTTAAGAATAATCATAAATAAAAATATTTACTTATCGAGGCGTCTCTAAATACCTATGTCACATTTTGTTATTTTAGCTTTTGTTTATTATTTTGTGTTAATCTACACTGGCCTGCAAAACTAAGTATCACACTTTAGTTAGACGGCAATTTGAAAAGGAGTGTTTTTATTTATAAATAAAGTTTTTTTCAGGCATTCCTTAAAATAAGATCGACTAAAACAAATAAAAAAATCGTATTGTTTTGTTTCGAAAATACATCTTGTGCACTTTAAAGGTTATTGCAATTTTAAAAGTGTGGTACACACGGCGACACATTAGGTTACGCACCCTATATACCCATAACTACACTACGTAGAAAACACGAAATAGTGTGGTAGAGAGCCTGCATAGACGCGGCTGCCGGAGCGGGCGCAGCGTGCTGTGTGACGAAACAACAACAACATACCGCACCCTCTCGCACGATTCGCAGCGTTCAACTTCTAATAGTACAAGTCCAAACAGGGTAACCTGACCTGTCGCCGTGTGTACTAAGTTTTGAAGGCCAGTGAAGTTATCTACGTTATCTACTGCCTGTTTTTATTTACTACATTATTATTATTTAAATGAATACGTATAATTTTATTACGATTATTACAAGTATACTTGATTGGATTAATAATCGTTTTCTGTTTTTATTTTTTTTTAACTTTTGACTCAGGTTAGCTCAATTTATAGGTTTTAGGAATATAAATAATTTTCATCAGACTGCGTATGCCAGTGGATGGAATAAAGAGTTTCTCGTGAAATGCATATAACTTTGTAAATTGTCGAATTGTTATAATCCACCATAGTCGGGATAATTTTTTTATAGTAAGTTGTTATTGTTTAAATAATTTTGTATGTACTGCGTACAGTGTATACAAATAGTGGGTATGTAAGTATTTACAAATATTTTTTGCCTCTTTTAAATTTGGTATAGAAGAAGATGTATTAAAAATCTACTTATTTATTAATTATTTATGGTAATATTAGAGAATAAAGTTCTATCGCATATGAGTTAAGAAGTTAGGTATAGGTACCTAATGTTTCGTATAATTTTATTTTACACTAACCATAATGGGCAACATTATTGAAAAATATAAAAATAGGTAAAAAAAAATGAGAGATGCGTAATTTTTCGATTTCATTTTTGATCATATTTATATTTTTAATTTAACTTTGAAATTTTGAAAATGTTGGGTTCATGGCTGTATTGATGAAACTTTTTTGTTTGATAGCTTATGATCTGACTTAAAATCTAGTATATAATTTGTGCGGTCGAAGTCGCGGGTTAACTCTAGTATATTATAAACCAGCAAAATATAGCCCGGCTCAGCGTTGGCAGCGTCTTAAGTCACCGTTATGTACTTACTCGTACATATCTTGGTCTGTTGACATTTAAAAATATCTAAGTCAATAGAAAAAGCAGCCAGGCAAAGGAATCCATCTCATTCATCCTTACTTTGCATTTTTCAAATAACTCAAGATTATAGTGGGTAGAAAAATCGGATAATTTGTATATAAGCTTTGAATCACATTGGCCTCGATTCGGAGTGTACCACGACTTAACTAAACTAAATTTACTCCTGTCACTTTCTATAATAAGATTAAGAAAAGAGACAGAAAACCAACAGCTGACTTTAGTGCTGTCAAAGTGACGTTAAACGCCCCTAAAACGCTTTAAATAAGATGGCGTACATTAGGGTACATATCAGAATCCCGAAACTCATAATACCTTAATTTAAAATACCTTAGACCAAAATACCCGAATTCAAAATACCTTAAACTTGAAATACCTTAAATTCAAAATACCAAAAGCTTATAATACCGAATGTTTAAATGACCCGAACCCAAAAGACCTTATTTCAAAATACAAATGCCTAAAATAACTTATTTTAAATAGTCAAAATTTAAAACATTCCAGTGTAAGTTTAGTATCGTAACACCATTTACGTTTAAGTTCAATGTTTTGTTACCTATTTTAACGCTTTGTCAAGTTTTATAGACATATTATTCCCATAAATTTTAGTCTGGTAGGTAGGAACAGCAGTTTTGTATGGGACAGCATATTTTTTCGCGTTTCCTTTGTTCAGGTTGATGGTCGGAGTTCACCGTTTCAGCATATGCTAGGCTACTACCTGTATGTATAAATTAATGTATCTATGTATGTAGGTAGGCAGGTAGGTATGTATACAGGTCCAATTTAATATGCTGACGGTTTTTAGGGGATGATCAGATAATGAAATTTTTCTATGGGATGGGACCGACATTGAAATTGCGAAAAAGAACATCAGCTGTCCCATATTATTTGGGTGTAAAAGGATTGCAGTTTTGTATGAACAGTTGATTTCTTTTTGCGGGTTAGGTGATGGTGCCATAGAGAGAGTTGTTCAGTTTGATAGTCTGAGCATCCCCTTAAAAAACCTTCAGCATATTGAGAAGGACCATACAGTTTATTCTTAATATGCTGACACTTTTTTAAGGGGATGATCAGACCGTGAAAGTGAACAACTTTCTCCATGGCACCAACAACATCGAAATCGCGAAAAAAAACAGCTGTCCCACACATTTGGCTCGAGTAGGTTTGCAGTTTTGTATGGGAGAGCTGATTTTTTTTTCGCTATTTCGATTTTGGTGCAATGGAGAAAGTTGTTTAAAGGATAATGATACTTTTCCTTACACCTAAGGTTTCTTTTGACCTAAGTTCCTTCTTTGTCTGAATACACCCTTAAAATTTTGTTAGAAATTAAATATTCGTGTTTTGTTATACCTACTTACCTAATTAATTATCGATTGCCGATATGAGTACCTAAGAGGATGAGGAGAGAGGATGTAGGTATATACAGGAGGGTGAAATTGATATCATTAGCATTCTTTTAAACTAAGAGTGTACCCATCAAACTGAACAACCCTTTCACCCCCTCACAACGCGTGTTAATAAATTAGCGCAAAACCTCATACACCCCAACTGATTTATAACAAAATAATTAGATTGAAACAATAATTTCATTATTTTGATACTTAAAATTTAAAGTTATTTACATTTTAAGTTTTGAGGCAAAAATGGTTTATCTTTTCAGCACTGAAAGAAAGCGCTAACGTACTCATGGATACATTTTTATAATCTTGTTTTGGTAGTAAGTGGGGTGAGTGTGCCCGTGTGGTGGGTTGACATCGGGTTCAGAAATTTTTAAATTTTGCAAACAAATTGTTTAATAAATTTTGAAAAAAATTATCTATGTTGAAACCATGATTATTCGATTCTGCTCTCGATTCTAAACAAACTACTTTCTAGTTTTGCGTTAATTCATTAACACGTTGTAGAAGCAAAGTTTAGTATAGAACAGCTGTTTTTTTTATTAAAGCTCCGATCGGTTTGCTCCCATAGTAAAAGTTGTTCATTTTTCAAGTTGCTAATGATTGTTGACACGGTTTTTTGCGGTTGGTAAACTAATTACTCATTATATTAGAAGCCGATATAACGGCAAAAATATGTTTGTCTTTTAAACCTTGTTTAAACCCGGAGTGCGATTTTTGAATATCACATGGTCAAATCAGCTGTAGAAAATGTAAAAATTACAATTAAATAGAGATTATGCATCTTTCTACTGCTGATTTGAACGTGTGATGTTCAAAAATCGCACTCCAGAAGCCGTAGCATGCTACACGTGATACGGCTGTATCACGTCTTTTATCTCGTTCGTTCGCGCGCAAATACAAATAGAACGAAGGTGTGATAGCGCTGTATCACGGTGGCATGCTACCCATGCAGATCGTATGTAGTATCTTATTTCTGTAGGTACCATACCTACGCAGACGGCAGTGGAGATGGATTAGAACGGCTCGTTGGCTTAAGTGTTGGACTCTGATCTGAGGGATATGGGTTCGAATATCTGTGTTATGGGCACACGCATTTTTATGATGAATACGAAAACGTGTGTATGCATGTATGTATGCGTATGTATGTAGGTAGGTATGTGTGTCATACAACGTGTTAATGAATAAGCACAAAACCTCACACAATCCAACTGATTTATTATCAAATAATTGCATTGGAATAATAATTTCATTATTTAATTCATTTCAAAAAGAAAAGAAAGATATTCTGATTTTAATTTTTCATGCAAAAATGATTTTTTATTGTTTCAGCAATGAACTATTACAATAAGAATCTTGTTTTGGTAGTAAGTACCTAAGTAGGTAGGGTGAGTGTAAACGTGCGGTAGGTTCACATCACGTTTAGTATATTTTAAATTATACAAACAAATTATTTATTTTTTGAACAAATAAAATAAATAAATAACGCTCACAGGCATACATTGTAATGATCCCAAAGTAAGCCTTAGGCTTTTTGTTATGGGAATCATACAACAACGGCACAAATATGTAACATCCATGTCCGAACCGTTACTGAAATGTTTCCTACTCGAATGTGGAAACCTTAAGAGGATAGACCAGTACGGTTTTTTCCATACAAACGTATTCCCCTGTTTTCTCCCTGGATATTATTATTTGCTCTAGTGTTATCACTAGAGCAAATATTTTTTTACCACACAATCTATGTCACCTCTGCCATGACCCTATGTTTTGCTTTTTTGCATTAATTAATTACAGTAAGAACTAGGGACCTTCGACCTTCTGCAATTTTACCGCCTGTTTTCAGACACCCAGTAAACAAATTTAACGAATATAAACAAAAAAATCAAAACATACAGACATAGCCCAAGTCTGTGTCATATTATTTTTGAAAGAATTATTAAAATCGGTTTAGTTTTGGAGGAGAACACAGGGGACTAAGAAATGCAAAAGTTTATTTCAGAATTTTCAGTGGTGAATTCATTAGGTCGACTCAGATATCAGTTAAACATGCAAAGGGTATATCGATATGAAGCGAATTTTTTAATCGCCGATGATTTGCTTTCAATTTTTGAGAAGATCTATTATGTAGTTCCGAAGCGCTTCGTCAGATCTTCACCAAATTAAAATGGAACCATCTCGAGGGTAAATCCTTCGAAACTAAATAAGAATCATCCAAATCGATCAAGAAATGCCGAAGTTATTACGATTTGCGAAGGTTCCCCTCGATTACTCTGGGATGCCATCATCAGATCCTGGTTTCCTTATCATGGTACCACCGTTGGGATATCTCCTTTCCAACAAAAAAAAAATCATCATAATCGGTTCATAAACGACGAAGTTATCCGCGAACACACATAAAAAAAATATATACGGTCGAATTGATAAACCTCCTCTTTTTTTGAAGTCGGTTAAAAAGTTAACTATGCCAAAAAACAATCATACAAAAAGATCTAGTTCCTAAGAGCCCGTTTCTCTGTATCTAATATAAGTTTCGGATTGCATACTGTCATAGTATGAAGTCGGTAAAAAAATGCTCTGTATACTATTCGTATTTGGTATTTTAAGTTAAGGTATTTTAAGTTAAGGTATTTTAAACATTTGACATAATAAGCATTTGGTATTTTAAATTTCGGGATTTCGGGGTAAGGTAAACTGGGCTAAGGTATTATGAATGTTTTGGTATTATGAATTCGGGTATTTTGGTCTAAGGTATTTTAAATTAAGGTATTATGAGTTTCGGGATTCTGATATGTACCCGTACATTATGATGGCATCTTATTTTGCGCATTTAACGTCACTTTGACAGCACTAAAGTCAGCTGTTGGTTTTCTGTCTCTTTTCTTAATCTTATTTTAGAAAGTGACAGGAATACATTTAGTTTAGTTTAGTCGTGGTACACTCCGAATCGAGGCCATTATCTCCAAATGGATTAAACCTGACAAACTTAGAAAAAATCTAACCTGATAATTTCTAATTTTATTATAAGCGTAATGTTGTCCATTGTACAGTAGATAACTGTTGCCGGAAGGACCTGTTAACGGAAGAGCAATCAAAGATCAGGGTCTCAATTGCGCAATTTTATACGGTTTTGGTTTGGTTTTGGTTTAGTTTTGGTTTAAATCTAAAACTAAATCTCAAAAATCTAAAATCTGGTTTAGCTGAAGTAAAAAAGCTATCGCAATATTTTTTTCTGAACGGTTAAATCGCACAATACAGAAAATTCGATCGAACGGACATCAAACGTTACGCCAACTTATCTTCCGAAATAAATCTAAATCGTTACCGTTAATATAATTTGCGCGATACGAATTGTGCATAACGTAACGTTTTTGGTTGTGGTTTTGTTTTGGTAGTATCGTTCAAACTTAGGGCGATTGAGGCCCTGCTTATGTAAGCTTTGTTATTCAATTCAGTATATTGTATTTAATGTCAATTAAGCTTTTATGTTATTTAATGTATAGGTACATTGAATTTAGCTTTTATGTACCTACCTGATTTTAAACTAAGCCATATGCAAACGAAGCTTGAGTCAACTTGTGTTATGGAGCTCTAATACTATATTGAAAAGTGTTTAAATATTCATTCATATTTTATCAATAGGTAATAAACGTAATACGTTGTATCGATTGTTATTTATTACAGATTGTCAGAGAAATATTAGGTGTTAGAATAAAAAATGCTCTTATTTCAATGTGTTTACATTTCAGAGATGAATGAGGCGTTTTTCAACACTAGTAAGAAGCTGCCCATACAACCATTTGTTACCAGTTCGGTCGACGTGTAGTAATGTTACAACATTGTGTAGCACAATGTAGTAACATCGACCGAACTGGTAACAAATGCTACCAGGAAACTGGCATAGGTATTTGTTATGGTGGCTTCGGTGGGTGGCTATATCAAAATTCGAGAAAATCTTGTCACATTGCAGGTAAAACAGGGTCGATGGTTTGTCTCATTGACCAAGAATTTTTTTTTGCTTACCCCAGGAAGCTAGAAATAGGTAATGTCAATCAAAAATACCTATCTGAACACCTAGAACATCAAATATATATATCAACGCAGTCAGGGTGATCATAATCATCTGAGCAGTTTAGGAAAAAAGATCTCACCGCCTGGCTGTTTACAGCCAAGTTTTCAACCTTGAAGTGCTGCCATCTCCATAAAACAACGAAAATTTTGACGTTTTTTTCAGTTTTTATTTAATAAAATCTAAGTAAAGTTATGTTCTAGAGGAATTAATAATTTGATTTTTTAATCATCTTTGTATACTGTATAGTTACCGAGATACGACACTTTAAAATAAGGGTAGTTAGAACGAATTCCTAACTAAAAACCCTCTTGAAGTAAAGGTTAAATCTCATTTAACCTTTTCAGCGCCAAAGTCTGATATATCAGACGTTTAAGTTTCGTGCCCTCGCCGCAAAAGTCTGATATATCAGACAAAAAAATTGTTGAAAAATCCTTTTATTTTTATCACAAATAAACTTATCAACGTACGTATAATGTTTTCCAGATAGTGACAAATTTTGGGTTGTGGCGTGTGATGAGCGTTTTCTAAATAAATCCGTGGCGTGGAATGAGTTAATCTACTGCATTTATTATGCGCTGCCACGTCGTTTAATAAACAAGGTCTTTCATGTGTCCCCAGACATAAAAATTACATAGGGTCAAGTAGGGGCTTCTTGTAGACCATGGATTGGTCGTCCTCTACCAATCCATCTATTCGAATAAGTCGCAAGTCGTGCCAGCAACGTAACCATTTGAGGGATTGGTAGAGGAGGGCCCGACTTGTCCCCATGTAATTTGTATGTCTGGGGACACAATGAAAGACCTTGTTTACTTATATCAAACCCCAGTAAAAGACGTAGAAAGCTTAAGGCAGGGCATAATAAATGCAGCGGAGGTAATGAGATTTTACTTTTACTTCAAGAGTAACTAAAAGTGAACTAAGAAATTGCTTGCGTGTAGGTACTATCAGTTTAAAATAACAATGTGCATGACCTTGAAGGGCCATTGGATAACTTCACTCGGTTGACAAAGGAATGTAGACTCTATGCAAAGGAAACAACCATTTGAATGACTCGAGTGAAGTTCGTGTGATTGAGTGACGTCACATTTGCGAGCGAGGTCATGCACATTGTTATTTTAAACTGATAGTATGTGTTCGGAACCGAGGAGCTCACTCTGAGTAAGATGTGTAGATTTAAATTAATAAATAATGCTATCTAAAGAACTTTCGTTAATTTTTTTCCAAAAGAATGTTCCTCTACGTATCATGTAGTATCCTACTCAAATCAATCAAATCTAAGTAAAAAACTTTTTTTGTCATTGTAATTCCCTTTATTACTAGAACATACAAAACGAAGAATTTATTTCAGTAAAACGGTAAAACGCACACTTTTTGTCATACAATTTTTTGAGATAAAACGCATGATTTCAAGACTTTCAAATTTTTTTCAAAAATTAATCGTCGTTGTTATTGATTTATTTTGAACTGCTCAGTATGATCGGACATTGATTTATGAAAAAATCTCGGAAAAAAGTGTAAGCTATGTATTAAAATTCAAATCAACGCCATATAAATGGACGACCTGGTTGGTGTAATGGTTACCACGCCGGACTGTCAAACTAGGATCCTGGGTTCGAATCCCGGTTCGGTCATGGATGTTATATGTTTGTGCCGTTGTTGTATGATTCCCATAACAAAAAGCCTGAGGCTTACTTGGGATCATTACAACGTATGTGCCTGTGAGCCTTATCTTAAATTCCAAATATCTCGAAAACTATTCATTTCCGACCCCACATATGCGGTTCACATAATTGCATTTTTAGTCTGCCCTTTAACGTCCTGTAGGCCTCGCATGCCACCCCCGAGAAAACGATAAAAATCTAAATGTGCCTCCATCTTGATTATTTTACATATGCCGAAAAGAGCGCGCATGACGGTTTTCTCGTTTAAACGCTTTGTCGTGGGTGGCATGCTAGCCGTGCTGAAAGGAATACGTCGAATTACAAGTAAACCTGTAGACAATACCAGCTTCCTGGTTATGTGTAAAGAAATTATTGAAAATTAGAACTGCTTAGAAATATTTGACCACCTTGTTTGCTATGAGATATCTGATAGTGACTGAACATTTTTAAGATTGTAAGGGTCAGCGCACACCCAGCGTAGAACTGCTCGCGCATGCTCGAGCATGTTCTTTGCAGTCGCGCACACCTAGCGGCAAAATCCGCCGGCGGCAGCGGCGGAGCATGCTCGCGCGTGTTCGAACAGTCTCGCGGATGCTCCCGTGTTGCTACAGTTGACGTAGTGAATTTTGCCGTTGTGTTTACAATATTTTATAGTAAAGACGTGCGATAACAACAATTTTAAAGTATGGTAGACTGGGATTTGGTAATTATTGGGTTACTAGCAAAGGAAGAGGAGCAAGAAGAGCACATCAGTAAGATGAAAAGAGGCATGAAAGATGTACTTATATTTGGGAAATACTACGCCCTGTGCTGTGTTACGGTTTAAAGTTCTAGGGACAGTTATTTCATGTACTATAAAATGGAATATGAACAATTTGAAAACCTACTAAATCTGCTTCGACCTTTGAGATTTTCTTTGTATTTTCAAAAAGAGTTAGATTATTATATATTTTCTGTACTAAATTGCCCTTTTCGGGTTAAAGTAGTTAAAAAATATGCTAGATTTAGTCCGAAACCGGCCGAGGTGGCAACACTTACGACGGATCGCAAGCATCGACACGGGCGTATGCTCGAACATGCTCGAGCATGCGCGAGCATGCTCGCGACTGCTCGCGTCGCCACGAGGGGCATACGCGAGCATACTCGAACAGACGCTGAAGGGATTTAATCACTTGCAAGCTATTTTCGACTTTATTTCAATGGGAATAGAGTTCATTATCAATTGAATCAATGAAATCTGCTCGCGCATGCTCGAACAGTTTTACGCTAGGTGTGCGCTGACCCTAAGTGTTTACACGTTCGTCCATCAATGCCTCTGTTGCTGGCCGCTGCAGTAATGTACTATTTCTTAACTGTAGACTGTTTACGTCATGTTTTCGGAAAAGCACGTCATAACTCCCAAATTCCCAATTCACCCAAGCCCTTAAGACCATATAGGTACTTAACTAAACTTTTCTGCCACGTAGTAATTATAGTACAATCACCAGCAGATATATCGTAGCAAACAAGGTCCAGTGTGACGGGCTCACTCCCCGTCACACTGGACAGAGTTTCGGTACTACTAGTGAAACGTGGATGTTCTGAAGTTTCAGAATATCTCTGACTACCCCCTCGGGGAATATAGTCGTGAGCATATGCTTATACAAGGTGGTCAAATATTTCTAAGCAATTCAAATTTTCAATAATTTCTTTACTCATAATAACCAATCAAAAATATAGGAACGCCAGGAACATCAAATATATCTACGCAGTCAAGGTGGTCATAAACATCTGAACAGTTTCAGAAAAAAACCTTACTCCATTGTTTTATATTTTAATTTTAAATAACAATGTAAAGAAATAATTGAAAATTCACTGTTCAAATATTTATGACAAAATACAGGTTTAGATATAACGAGCTTTTACCCGCGACTTCGTCCGCATAAATTATATACCAGATTTTAAGTCAGATGATAAGCTATCAAACAAAAAAAGTTTCATCAAAATCGGTTCAGTAGTTTTTGCGTGATACTCGAACAAACAAACACCCAAACAAACATACAAACGAACAAACAAACAGACAGACAAAAAATCCAAAAATTGGTGATTTGGAATCAGGGACAGGTAAAAACCAAGTCGTAATTTTTTTTTGTAAATATCTTCAATGTACAGACATATTTCTGTTACAGTTTTATAATATTTTAGATTGGTAACATTTACTGTAAAGAATTTAATGAAAATTAGCACTGTTCAGAAATATTTGGACACCTTGTATGCTACGATATATCTGATGGCGACTGTACATACTCTGTGCTGCCACTTTTTGCGGGAGACGAGGTAGCATGCAAGGAACATATGTACTCTCTAAATCCGCAACTGTATAAAATGGTTTATTCCACTTTAATCACCTGGGTGATCATAGGCGACTCATATGTGTACTATGATCAACTGACGAAATGATCACCCAGGTGATTAAAATCCACTCAACCTTGTACGTAAATGCACATGGTCAATTGACCACATGACTTGGCAGAGGGGAATGGTAAAGCAAGGCTGATCTCTAGTTATACAGGGTGTAACAAAACACCCTAGTACTTAAAGGGTGCTTCAGACCATCAAACTGAAAATCTTTCACCATGGAGACAACTTCAAAACGGTGAAATAAAAGTCGGCTGTTTCACCGCCTCGACTCAAATTTATGGGATAGCAGATTTTTTTAATTTTTTCCCGTCATTGGCTCCATAGTGAAAGTTGTTCAGTTTGATGGTCTGAAGCTACTCCTTAAGTAGTACTAGGGTGTTTTGTTACACCCTGACCCCTGTATGGTCTAAGCCCAAGCCCAAAAGAGACATGACACTCGTGTGAATTCTCTATGGACATGACATTGAATATGAAAAACAACATGTAGGTACAAATGTTTTGAATTTCGAATGTTCTGAAAATAATAAAATCAATAAATTATTTACTTTATGTTTTATTTAATTTAGATTTACACTACTTTAATATTAATTAGTACTTTAATACTTAGCACTACATTTTTAAACCCACTATTTTTACATAAAATCATTCTCAGGCTCCTTGGAAACATACAGGGTGTAACAAAACACCCTAGTAATACTTAAGGGGGTGCTTCAGACCATCAAACTGAACAACTTTCACTATGGGGCCAACATCGAGAAAAAATAAAATAAATCTGATGTCCCATACAAAACTGCAGTACCGACTCGTCTAAAATGTATGGGATAGCAGATTTTTTTTATTTTTTCTCGATGTTGGCCCCATAGTGAAAGTTGTTCAGTTTGATGGTCTGAAGCACCCCCTTAAGTATTACTAGGGTGTTTTGTTACACCCTGTATATTATATTTAGCCATGGATTCTAATAGGTAATACCTACCTCAGATAAAAAATAATAACAAAATACCTGTAGTAATTTTCAATGTTACCTATACAGGGTATAATTGACAGCCTAGCAAATACTGAAACTGTGAACTCAGACCGTCAAACTGAACAACTTTCACTATGGAATGAAGCCTACTTCAGGAAACGCGAAAAAAATATCAGCTGTCCCATACATTTTAGTCGGGTAGGTGGTAGGTACAGCAGTTTTGTATGGGACAGCTGATTTTTTTTCGCGTTTCCTGAGGTAGGCTAGGTAGACTTGCAACGCTACTCCAATATTTCATCATATGGTTCTATCGGATGAATGATGGTTCTGCCAAGCTAATATAGAGGATCTCAATACCAAACGGGACCGACTCAAAGCCCAACCATCTGAGGCTATACAATATAATTATAAAAACGGCACGCTAAATGCCATATGTGGACATACTTTGGCTATATTTGCCACATCCGGGCACGACAGCGAAGCCCATTATGCCAGCAGCAGCCCCGTAGCTGAATCAGCAAGGAAGATATCATTATCAAGCTAAGAGTAAGTAAAAGCATCAATGAAATAGTTCATAGTGTAGTCTCATATGGTAAGTAGGGTATTTGTCAACCTAGTCAAGTCAGCAGCTCTTTATCGAATGTCAAAACATTTTTTTGTATGAACATTGTGCTAAAATCATGACATCATATTACTCATACTTTCTATAGTTTATCCTGTTATTAAAAATAGTATTCAAGCTTAAAAATGACAAAAAATTTCAGTTTAGCATTATTTTCAAGTATTTTTAAAATAAAATAGATTTTATATAGGCGAATACCCTATTCTGCATTAATTGCATCTTAGGTTATGTTATAAATAAGAGTACTTACTTAAAACAGATATTATGTAAAAAGTTTAAAACTAAAATTGTCTTAAAAGTAAAAACATTCACATAGGCATTTGATACTCCTCATTTAATATGAAGCCCTTCAATATTTAGTCTAATTTATTTGCATATAAAATTCGCTTGGCATTTTTTTAGCTACCAAATTTATTAAATTAAAGGATTTCCGTTTAAAAACTAAATACAATCATAATAAGTTTGGACAGCACAACAATGCATAAAAAATTTCAAATTCTTGTTATGACGAAATAAAATATGTTTCATTTGAGCCACTTATTTGACTGTCAGTAAACACCTAATACAATTTAGGTGTCAATAGTTAACATTAAAACTATAATCTAAGATTTTTATGACTTAACGTAAAAGGAAGGTATGTAAGGGGCAACCATTGGAGGGACTGATGAAGTTGCTTCGGGAGCTGGTTCCTTCTCCTTATTATTTTTAGTTTTTCTGAACTGAAAGCCGTTCTTTCTGAGAATCTTACGAAGAGTTTCACGAGAACCTTTAAAGTTGATTTCTTCTTTTAATATCTGTAGTAACTTATTGATCGTAGGCACCTCTTTTTTAAACGCATAGAACTCGTGAATCTTTCTTCGTATTACTTGTAAGTCATACTCGTCCACTTCTATTTTTCCTTTTGTCCGTACCCTTTTCTTTGGTGTCTTTTTTAATGTTTCGGGATCTAGCAATCCTTGTTCCACTAGACGAGCTTCTTTGACGATGTTCAGAACTGTGCGTTCGGATACACCTGAAACACTCGGATTGTAAAGAAATGTTTCATAATTTCCACTGAATGCAAATGTTTACAGAAAAACAGAAGCCTCGGATTTTAAAAGAGAAACTGTACTATTTATTTATCAATATGTAACTTAATTTTAATTTCCATTAAGTATAAAAATAACAGAACATTCAACGTAATCTTGTGGAAAAGAAAGGAAACTAAAGAACAAAAACAAACTAAATAATAAAAATGAATTTGAGAAAAAGGTAAATGAGCTTGATGCTGGGAGCTCAGCCTGCAGATGTAATGCCGATCGTAGATTCATCGACTACAGGTCAACACTCAACAAAACTGCTGCCGTGGGAGGGTGCCAAGGCTGGTCTGCCTCTTTGGATGGCGATGCTAATGCGCAGTCCGAGAGACGGTTGTCCTAGGGACAATGTTCCCAGCGGTTGTCTATAAGGCTTTGGCAGATCTTAGTTTGTGAAAAAAAATTTGTACCTGTCGCTGCAGAGACTCTGACGTACACTTTACTGAGCGGAATTATCGGCACCTGCATGCGTTTCTCTTCATCCATAAACTCTTTTACTTTTAATATAATCTCGCGGACCTCACTTGTAATATTCTTCGGCATTTTGTAGTTTTTTTGATTTACAAACAAAACATAGGAATAGGTCATCAATGGCCGCCCTATTCAGTGTTGCCAGGCGAATCTTGTCAAAAGCAAGTCAAAAGTAACCGGAAGTCTTGGAAATAGATAAAAAAATGTAACCTTTTGGTGTGAAAAGCATAGAAATATTAATTTACTACGTAAAACCTGGAATGCGGTCTTCTCGGAATTTTGTGAAGAGAGGGATAATGACTGCTGGACGCGGTGTCCTTATCCTTAGTAGGGTGACAATGCGATTATGCTTTTAGGACTTTTATTATATTATCACCATTTGTGTAGTCGTTTTGCTTTGCTACAGAAAATGTGTACCTATACCTAACCTATTTACGCTACTTTGACATCAAACTAGCGTACTATGGTAAAAAAATTAATATTTCCTAAACTTCATTTCGTTAAAGGCACTATTTTTATCTGACCTAGGCACTAATTACTAAGCAATATTAAGGAAATATTTATTGACATTAAAATAATCCTGAAACCGGAGCATGTTGCGCGTGTAAATAGTTAGAAGAGAGCAAAGACGTGATAGTACTAGGTGCTAGGCTGCCATACCTTTTGGATCACCTGTATGTGACTAAAAAGGTTCACAATACCAGAATTTTCTATGGAGTAGGTACCTTAAAGTCCGCCACACACATACGGAATTGCATTTTTGTCCAAGTGGAATCAGAGATTAGCAGCCGGCGTTGTCGAAATTTACTCATAGATATAATATCAAATACAGGATCGCGCTGTGCCAAATTATCTTTCTCTCGGTTTAATCAAAAATAATCCATAGCCCAAACACATAAAAACTATTTGGCACGCATAAAGTTGACCATGCTAGAAGAAGAAGGCATGAGTTGCACCCGGTGTCCCATTCTACAGTGTACTGGTGTTGCCATATGTATATGTTATGTTTTCAGCCGAATTGGTAAGATCAAATGAAGCAAAAATGTATCAAATCTTTTTAAATTATTTATGTGTTGCAAAGCCGTGGTAGTAAAAAAGAAAAAAATTGACAACCCAATCTGCCATATTATTTGAAATTGTCGCTAGCCGTCAAATTAATTTTTATTATTTTTTATCCACATTTTGCTTAATTTATTTGCTTAATCGACGGCTGCAAAAGCGAATATTTTCCAGATTGTGGCTTATCGTTTCAAAGGTTTGTATTTTTAATATGTTTTAGTCTTGAAAATATTAAATTAGTTAGGGTAACAACAAACATAGAAGGTAAGCATCGGACGCAAAAAACATTTTAGTTGAATTAAAATCCAATCCTTCATATACCTACATTTTTCTGTAAAGGGTTTGTGATTTGATTAACGGTGGTTCTTAGATAGGTGTTGTTACGGTGTTCATTTGCCAGGGGGCGCTGCAGTAAATATTTTTCTTTCGTCAAAATGAGTTTTTGCGCATTTACACCGAAACGGCTTGACATAAGGTCAAGCCTTGATTTTTTTACCGTTTCGAAACTTTCAGGGGTGGTTTAGACCATCAAACTGAACAAGTTTTACTATGGGAGCAAATCTGAAATCGTAAAAAGAAAATCATAGTAAAAGTTACTCAAGTTGATGGTCTGAACCCCCTAAAAGTTTCGGAACGGTTAAAAAAAAACAGAAGTGCGATTTTTGAACATCATACGAGTGACTCGGCAGTAGAAAATGACAAAATTACTATGGAGATTATGCATCTTTCTACTGCCGATTCGCTCGTATGATGTTCAAAAATCGCACTTCAGGGTGTTCGCGTTAGGTCCGCCACACACATACGGAATTGCAATCCGGAATTCTAAATCAGGATTGTGATTTTGTACAGGATTTGACAGCTGTGCAATTCCGAATGCAATTGTGGAGGGGGGAAATCCATACGAAATCGTAATCCTGATTCAGGATTCCGGATTGCAATTCCGTATGTGTGTGGCGGACCTTAAGGTTCCATAGAAAATTCTGGTATTGTGAACCTTTTTAGTCACATATAGGTGATCCAAAAGGTATGGTAGGCTGCCATACCTTTTGGATCACCTAGTACTATCACGTCTTTGCTCTCTTCTATCTATTTACACGCGCATCATGCTCCGGTTTCAGGATTATTTTAATGTCAATAAATAGTTCCTTAATAGTGCCTAGTAATTAGTGCCTAGGTCAGATAAAAATAGTGCCTTTAACGAAATGAAGTTTACGAAATATTTATTTTTTTACCATAGTACGCTAGTTTGATATCAAAGTAGCATAAATAGGTTAGGTATAGGTACACATTTTCTGTAGCAAAGCAAAACGACTACACAAATAGTGAAAATATAATAAAAGTCCTAAAAGCATAATCTCATTGTCACCCTACTAAGGATAGGGACACAGCGTCCAGGCTGCTTTATCCCGCTCTGCACAATATTCCGAGAAGACCGCATTCCAGGTTTTACGTAGTAAATTAATATTTCTATGCTGTAGTGTACAGCAATAAAGAGTAGTTAATGCGGAAAGCGCCGGTAGCGCCATCTATCGGCTGGTGCGGTCTGTGGTCAATATCTATCGTTCATTCGCTCGGTATTCGTGCACCGACCGCCGTGCTGTGCGGACGTGCGCTAGTCACATTACTAGTGAAGACTATATCTGTGTTTCATTATATACATCAACCTCAACCAACCCTTAGTAGAAAAGTGTATTCTACATTGGCGACGACGGGATTCGAAATTCACGTGAGTAAAGTGTTTATCAGTTTGTTGAGGGTTGAAAATTAAAAAATACAAACGGTGCCAACGAAATAAAATCCACCAGTTAAGGACACCCAGTTAAGGAAGCTAAGCGAGTTATTTAAACACAATCGAAGACGGTTTCTACTGGCGTTGCTTTATTTGTTGCCTAAAAAGTTACACAGTGTTAAAATATATTTCAAAAGAAAAGTAAAAATAGTTTTGTCCCGATTTTAAATCGTTTATTTGGAATTATCTTAATTATCTGGTTTCTGCTAGCATTGCTTTGTTTTTGCCTTTGCCTAGTGATAAAAATATATTTCAAAAGAAAAGAAAAAATAGTTTTTTGTCCCGATTTTAAATCGTTTATTTGGAATTATCTACATACTGTGTTTCTTTTCCCACATGTCGACCATCGAATGCTTGAGGAAAGAGGAGAGACCAGACAGGAGGAAGGTGTGGGACAACACGGGACGGCGCGGCGCCTAGGATGAACAAATGTACGCCAGCGCCAGCTGTGGACATCAATCTTTAAGGTCACGTAATCATTCCTTATTACTTTAAACGATTGAAAGAATTTATTCAAGTCCGTAGCTCCAGGCTCACTGCCCGTCACACGTGACTAGACGGAGTTCCGGTGCTGGTGGGGCAAGGGTGTTCTGGGGTTTCTGAGTCTCTGACTGCTCCTCGGGGAGTGTACTCGTGAGCATATACTAATGCATGCTTGTAGTCCGTCATTATGCCCTAATGGGTATCCAAAATACGCGCATTAACCTCTCGTATGCCGGAAAAGCCAGACACAATAGAAATAAATGGTTTTCATCATGCTGATGCGCGTTCCTGCATACCAAAGGTTAAGAATAGTGTCTTGATTCGAGACAAACAGGATTAGGTAACCAAGATATGCCAAGTGAGTTTATTCCAATGGTTTTTTATACTTATATTGACACATTGTCATTTTTAAGTAATTGTCTTACTTCGTAGTTGTGATGGTCTCTTATAAAAGTTACTTATTACCATTATGCGTACCGAACATTCTACGTATAGAACATTCGGCGTAACCGATGTTCGGCGTAACGAACATTCGACGCCACGAACATTCGGCAAACGAACTTTCGGCGTAACGAACATTCGGTGTAACGAACATTCGGCGTAACGAACATTCGGCGTCACGAACATTTGACGTAACGAACGTTCTGAGTAACGTACATTCGACTTAACGAACATTCGGCGTAACGAACATTTGGCGTAACGAACATTCTGATGTCACAAAAATTAAGTTGTAATCCAAAGTTTTACGTTTTGAACGTTTTACTTATTGGACATTCTCAGTGTAGGTATGCGAGAACAATAATAATATACAACACTTTCGGAGCTTATTTGGTGGTACTAGTTCATGAAAATATTTCAATTCAAACATCAATAGTACCAACATAATTTCCGATCATCATCATCATCCGATTTGTTACCGGAACTTGTTTGACGTATTCTATACTTTATAGAACTTCAATTCAGTAACCTTACGTTGATCTTATCTTTGCAACATTGTTGTTAATGTCATAATTATGGATATAATTACTCCAGGTGAAACTAATTAGTTTCTTTGGCTATTTGAGCAAGGAATTTTATATTTTAAGGATCAATGTAAATTCAGACAATTATTTACAAAAATTATTAGAAAATGATTAGGTGATTTCTTATTAAATTTAGTATTTCTGGAAATACCTACTCACATTTTAACAAGAAACACTTCATCTCAGTTGAGAGAAGATTAATAACTATATCATATTCAAGCATCATAACATTCATGACCAAACCGATAATACTGGTTAACAATTTTGTTCGCAGATTGTATGTTCCTAGATGTCACAGAAAAACCAGCCTTCAACAGGACGACTGCTAAGGCGCCGATTGAACCATACCTTCTTGCTTTAGTGCTTAATAAAGAGAAAAAGTCTCCAATTAATAGCTAAGAGGTTTGAAATGGTCAGGGTGATTACTCTCATATTGTCAGCTTGTAGCTGGTTAATGGTTAGTGCTTTGCCATGTACAACAAACAGTTACAAACAGTACAGTTGGTCATTCAATTGACATTGGCAACTTTTAGCTGGTCATTCAATTGACATTAGAAACTTGTAGCAGGTCATTCAATTGACATTAGCATCTTTCAGCTGGTCATTCAATTGACATAGGCAGCTTTTAGCTGATCATTCAATTGACATTAGAAACTTTTAGCTGGTAATTCAATTGACATTAGCATCTTTCAGCTGGTCATTTAATTGACATTAGCAACTTGTAGCTGGTTATTCAGTCATTCAATTGACATAGGCCGCTTTTAGCTGGTTATTCAATTGACATTAGAAACTTGTAGCTGGTCATTCAATTGACATTAGCATCTTTCAGCGGGTCATTTAATTGACATTAGCATCTTTCAGCTGGTCATTTAATTGACATTAGCAACTTGTAGCTGGTCATTCAATTGACATTAGCAACCTTCAGCTGTTCATTTAATTGACATTAGCAACTTGTAGCTGGTCATTCAATTGACATTTGCAACTTTTAGCTGGGCATCAAATGCTATCAAATTTACTATCAGCAGCTTGTAGTTGGTCATTCAGATGACAAGTCAAATAAATAAAATAATTATTAGCAACTTTCAGCTGGTCATTCAATTGAAAAAAAAAACTGTTATTTCATTATCAGCACCTTGTAGTTGGTCATTCAAATGACAAGTCAAATAAATTATTATAAGCAGCTCGTAGTTGGTCATTCAGATGACAAGTCAAATAAGTAATTATTAGCAGCTTGTAGTTGGTCATTCCATTGACATTAATATAAGGAATTAATGACTTATTGCTCTTTCTTCTTTGCATAGATAAAATCTGTATCTTACCTAATCACTGCAGGCACTGCACTGTTAATTTATTCATTTGTATGTGTTAAAGTATACTACACTGTACTTGAACCAAATCGGTTAGTTATAAATTCATAATATTTTAAATAAAGAATATAATTTCAGTGCAAGCAAGTCAAAAAACAAAATGATTTGCAGTTCTGTAATAATATTACGCCACGCAATTAAGTTGAAACAACAGTTGCACTTAATTCATGTACATTGTAATTAAAAATAGCATTATTTTTTTTAAAGCCTACCAAATGATATAACTGTATGTTTCGTAAAAGGAAAACATTATTAGTGTTTAAATAATAAGTAAGTAACTAATGTTTCAGATACATACCTAAGTATACCTTACATTAGACAATATTTTCATGAGTTTCATGACGTTACATGTAACTAACAACTAATTGCTAAATTGGTTATAGTTTATTTTATTGTTATTGTTATAGAAATGTATGTATGTATAAGGCGGTGTCCTATTGCCATCGCACGCGCGATGGTGCGATGCGATATGATCGTACTGATGGGTAATTCTCCGAAATTTTTCAAATTTTCAAATTTTTCTATGGAAAAATTTCAACGATTTGTAAAATTTCGGAGAATTACCCATCAGTACGATCACATCGCATCGCACCATCGCGCGTGCGATGGCAATAGGACACCGCCTAAGGGAAATTAATTATAATAACTTATTCACGGTTGAACGGCAGGAAATACTATGCCAATTTATAAAATTTATTTGGAATACTGCTTTAGTGACTGAATACTTATGTATAGCAGACAAAATAACTCATAGGGTAGACCACCATCAGACCCTTTGCTAAAACAATATTCGTGAGTACCAAGATAGCGGAATCAAATCTCAAGTTTCTAGTCTAGCATACTGTTGTAGTAGGCTAGACTTCTTTTTATTTTTGGTTTGGACGGAATGACTTACCAAATGGTGAGAGAATGACAAGCTTTTCAACCACAAAAATTTATTCCAATATTAGGAACAATCGAAGCATAGCATACCTAATGGGGTAGAACTTTTTACAGACAAAAGGGGAAATAGATGAATAAGACAGGGCGTTGGCTGAAATTGTGCTCGTGGCATAGAGCCCTAAATGAGAGCGACAGTAATGTGTGGACTCTGATTTTTTACTTGCCCGTAACATTAAATTGTGACTGCGTATTAAATTGCGAATCTTTTGAGTAATTGCAACACCGTCAAAGATCAGCATTAAAGTGGATCAAAGAACATTTAATTAAATTATTACGATTATTATTTTATTTAGGTATCAGCATTTTATCTGTATAGGTTGAGTAAAATAGTATCTATTTATTAAACGGGTCCATTAAATTGAAACTGCTGATTTCTCAAAACTAGTCTAGTCGACTAACTAAAGGTAACTACTGTACATAGCTGGTAACGAAAGCGACCTAGTGTACCTTACTTAATATTGTTGTCAGTCAGCGTTATATCAGCATTCATGAAACTGTAAAATTATATGGGTTATAGGACATGCAACTATGAAGTTGTTAGCGAAAGCTAAAATATCATGCAACAATAAAATGATATGGGTTACAGAGCCATGCAACTATCAACTTGTTAGCAAAAGCTAAAGGGTCATGCAAATAAAATAGCTGTGAGCGCTTAATTGCAATGGCTGGCACCCGCCAGAATATTTTGAGTGCATAAGTGTATGTGCTTATCACAGATTCACTCTTTTGTCCTTACCTCCTTAATTTGATAAAACGGAAATGGATACGATCTTGAAGCAGTGACTTTGACTAGTAGTTAGCCAAAATAAATAAATAAGAGATAATAAAGATCTATGGAACGTTATTTTTGTAGGTTTACTTACACCTATCAATAGAAAAATATTTTTACAGGGAAGGGATAGTATAGAACAGAAGTAACAATAACTGAAATGTGTTAATGTAATGAGATTGTAATTTCCATAAACATTGTTTATCGTTGAATTTGGTGTTTGACAATTTCAGATCAATATTTGATAAATATCTATTTTCTGTAAACAAATTAGTCTCAATAAGTTATTCGTAATTTGTTTAATGTAATAGCACTGATAACAGTCAACACTGTATTGTAAATAAGATTTAAGAGATTAGCTAAACTGTGGAGTTTCTTGCGCCGCTTCTTCTCCACGGGCTATACCTTCCGAAGCGGTGGTAGATTCGAGTAAACGTAAAAAATAAATTAAAACAAGAAAGGGATGTAGTGTACAGCAATAAAGAGTAGTTAATGCGGAAAGCGCCGGTAGCGCCATCTATCGGCTGGTGCGGTCTGTGGTCAATATCTATCGTTCATTCGCTCGGTATTCGTGCACCGACCGCCGTGCTGTGCGGACGTGCGCTAGTCACATTACTAGTGAAGACTATATCTGTGTTTCATTATATACATCAACCTCAACCAACCCTTAGTAGAAATGTGTATTCTACATATGCCTTTAGGTCTGTCACACACATACGGAATTGCAATCCGGAATTCCGAATCAGGATTAGGCTCTTTTTCCACTACTCCGGTCCGGCACACGATAATTTCCAATCCGATTTAGAAATCTATTACACTACTATACTCGCTTTTCCACTACCCCGGTATCCGGTTGTTATCGATCCGGTAATTTGCCAAACCGTTGGTCTTTTATCGTCCGAAGTGACAGACGTACAAAAACAATGCATGCTTTTGCATTACCTGTCCGGTCCGGCTATTTCCAGTTAGATAAAAACTATGCGGCTATATGGAATTGCGGAGCTGTCAAATCGTATACAAAATCACAATCCTGATTCGGAATTCGGGATTGCAATTCTGTCTGTGTATGGCAATGGCAGACCTTAAACACTGCCACTTTTTGCAGCACTTCTGAAACGCCATACAGCCACGAAGAAAAACGTTCGTATAATAAAATTCAGCTATAAAATTATATGCCTTTTCTTATAAACATTAATTTCATGAGATTCTGGTCGACCTATACCTACATTAGTACGAGCGAGCAAAACGTGTTTTTAGGAGTAACAGTTGCACTTACCTACTACCACTGTTGCAAACTCTTTGGTTTTATATTATTTATTTTACTTTTTCTTTTTATATTTTTGAAATGTTTTTAAAAGCTTTTGTTTTTTCACTGAATTTGTGATTGTCAGAGCCTCTTTGGTCAGAGCGAGCAGTGTACGAGTTAAAGTTTGCTTTTTATTTGTTAAATAAACCCAGTTAATCATCATTATATTATTCTCATTTCATCATCATACAGTCCACATTCACGTTCGTCACAACCACAGTATAAGAAAGAGTATCTACTATCAGTTTAAAATAACAATGTGCATGACCTCGCTCGCAAATGTGACGTCACTCAATCACACGAACTTCACTTGAGTCATTCAAATGATTGTTTCCTTTGCATAGAGTCTACATTCCTTTATCAACCGAGTGAACTTATCCAACGGTCCTTCAAGGTCATGCACATTGTTATTTTAAACTGACAGTATTACTAAATACAGTACGGACACTCCCTTCCTCCCACTAACTTTTTACCTCACTCCCTCTATCGCCCTTTGGTTATCTACGAAGAAGACTTGAGGTTCAATTTCGTTGGTTTCGCATGTGCTGACGTCATCTTGTCAATTTCAAATTTTTGTTCTGGTCTCTGGGCTGTGCTACTACTTTATCGTTACGAACGTTTTGCATTATAAAACATTGCATAAAAATTTTAAAAAGCGTACCGTTTCATGGAAAAATATTAATTTTAAAACTGATTATACATATCCTACATATTCCGAAAAATCACCTAAATGTAACCTTCTGAATCGTGTAACCTAAAAGTAACCTGACAGAGCTAAAAATCACATAAAAGGTTACAAAAGTAACCTTCTGGCAACACTGGCCCTGTTTTTTTTTGTATAGGTCGACCCGTAGACAGGGTCGCAGAATATCATAAAATGAAAAAAAGTAAAAAATATATAGATTTTCACAAGTTTTTCACATGGCTATCTCAAACTGTCATCAAGTTAGGCCCTTTAAAAACTGCAACTTTATGCGGCGATAAAAACGCGCGTTTCTAATGGGTGCATATTTAAGATCACTTGAACGCCCAAATCATCTGGCCGAACATTTTTATCTTGTTTATAAGAAAAGGCATACAATTTTATAGCTGAATTTTATTACCGACTTTTTTCATCGTGGCTGCAGGGCGATTCAGAAGTGCTGCAAAAAGTCGCAGTGTTTAAAGGACCCTAATCCAATTACCCCAGTGTTGCTTACTCTAAAATTTGATTTCCTCATTTTTCATGAGATTCTGGTCGACCTATAATTGTTTTACGGCTCTAGCTATTAAGGCCAGGCCACACAGAGGCGGTTTTGCGGGAAACCGCAAATATCTCCGGACCTGGGCGGATTTCTGTGTGGTAGGGTACATACAAACTCGAACATTACCACCACACCACACCATACACAACAAAACACACAGAAAACCGAGATTCCGGAGATATTCGCTTCCCGCAGAACCGCCTCCGGCCCGCTTTCCCGCAAAACCTCCTCTGTGTGGCCTGGCCTTTAAGAAAGCCTTCTGAGCCAGTCGTTTTTATTTCATTTAAAAATTGTATAGTACCTACCTATAGAAGGTTTCCAGAAAACCGTTCTTTTTCTGCATCTCTACAATTTGTATTGTATAGAGTATTGGAGATGAAATGGTATAGATACTTGAATATTTTTCTATTTACCTACTAAAAGTTCTTGAGTTGTCACTGGAATTCTCTCTTTTACTTCTTCTAAGTGATTTATGCATAGTTATAGGAAGTACTAGGTACGTTTGCAAGACGTTGAAAATGTTCCCTCGTACGAAAGCAAGAAAAATCCATAGAGATAGGAAGTACTAGAAAAATCTCCAGGATCTGATGACAAATAGGGAAAACAAATTTTAGAGTAAGCAACACTGGGGTCATTAGATTTACACACTGCGACTTTTTGCAGCGCAGAAGTGCTGTAAAAAGTATCGAATGAGTCGCGATGCAGCATCGATGCAAACGCGATAAAGCATAGATGCAAACGCGATATAGCTACGATGCAAAACTTTCGCAATATTTGATCAGTTATTCGTCGACAGCCTTTGCCACAATGCACACGCGCGTGTGCATCAATTAAATAATAACAAACATGTTGTAGGTACACACGGCGACACATCAAGTTACCCAAAACCAAAATAAGCTGGCCGCGCGACGTTATACTTTGCTATGCCGTCGCGCGGCCAGCTTATTTTGGTTTTGGGTAGCTTGATGTGTCGCCGTGTGTACATTACTACAATCATGCGTTTGAATCGATAGTAGCGATTCAGTCACGCGATGGATAAACGCGCGTTTTTGTCGCTTGAAAAAGGCTCAGTCTGTACAGAGCCTACTATGGCGACAGTAGAGCCGAATCCTAAAGTTACGTATGACAGCTCAACCACACCTTGTTACGTCGTCATCTTTTCGAATCAAAATTCAATAATACCATTATATCTCCCTAATTAATTACAAATAAAAGATAAGTATACATTATCATAACTCTAAACTAAAAAAATTGTTTCCTAATATTAATATCATTTGAAATGCACGTGTTGAAATCAGCGTAAGCGAAAAATTCTTCGTCTATGGTTGAAATGCTAGAAATCATCACTAGTAATGCCAAATTGACATACGTCATACGTACCTAACTTTAGGATTCGGCTCTACTCCTATATACAATGTTCTTGTGAAAGATATAGTAAAGTTTTTAATCTAAGATTCACAGACTATCATATGTTAGCGTTTTAAATTTTGTTTAAATTCTCTTTGATCATAATCAAGGAATATGAATATAAGGATTATAACCATATATAACCATAGAGAAAATAACGCGCTCCCCTGGAATATAACCATCGCGTTATTTTCTCTATGAATATAACTAGGGAGCAAAGAGTACTTTATCTAGGGAGTATTATATTCCTTGATATAACCACGATATAACTCAATATAACTACTCTCTACATCATAATTCCTTGAGGAAATTTCTCTGAAAATTTGACTAAAATGTTCCATGAATCTTATTATGAGCATTCATGTTCTATACTCAAAGAAAAGGATGTTTTGTACGCTGATATCAAAAACTCTTGGAACGCTGGCATTAAACGTTGGTGGTACAATATGTTTCTTTTGTCGTACAATGATGAAAGATGTAGAATTTACTACACGAGTTCTCACGCAATGCGGTTGGAGAGGAAGAGGCAGTATCGGCATCATCGGAGCCGTATTCACCCGTTGAGTAAATTCAGGTATTCTTTGATACCATTATTTGGGTACATAAGAGCACCTTCAGTGTCCTTTTTAGGATTTATCACCGCACGCAATGCGGTTCGAGATCAAGAGACAGTATTGTAGGTATCACCGTCATCGCAGCCGCATTCACCCGTTGCGTTGAGACGAGTAGATTCAGATTTCAGATAGGTAGGTAAGTACCATATACAATAAGAGCACCGAGAACTTTATTACTAATGCCCGCTGCATACAAACGAAGTTTGGTCGTAGTTTCAATACTAACCAATTAAAGTCAATGATTTTTTTGAGAAACAATCTACAAACTAATCTCTATATATGCTTCTAATGAGTCCGATTTTTGTTCTTGGCAGGTAGTTTTTTTGTTCTTCGAAGTTTTTGGTAGGTTTTGGTAAACTAGCAAAATCTTTTAAAAAATCTGCCAAAAGAGCCAAAAATAACCCAAAGCAACAGAATATAACAAAAATTACCAAAATCTACCAAAAACTACATAAAAAACCGAAAACCAAAGGAAAAAACCTAACAAAAACCAAACAACTAGCTTGCCTACTAGAAACTACTAAACAGTACCAAAACTACTAAAAAAACTACCAAATACTACCAAACAGTACCTACAAAAGTTAGACTCCAATCAAATACTATATGAAATCATAACCACAATAATAGTTAAAAAAGTGTTTCTTCAATAACTATTCATCATCATGAACAAATAAAGTTGGTTTGGAGGTCTAGGTTCCCGCTTCGCGTCCCGTCCGGCGTCCCGTGTCCCGCGTCGCAGACACCCGGGTTTGAACGCAACTTTAACAAGGCGTGAGTGAGGTAGAAACTAGCCCCGTTGGTACCTACCAGCGGGGCTAGTACGCCAACCCGCGATAGCCGTGTATCACGTCTTTTATCTAGTTTGTTCGCGAACAAACGAGCGAGATAAAAGATGTGATATAGCCGTATCACGGCTATCGCGGGTTGGCGTACTAGCTAGGCAGATAGCCTACTGCTGATTCACTATTATGAATTTTCGACGCTTCTTGTTCGGATACGCGATAAAATCATTTAGCATTTATTGACTTATTATTAAGACAGACTGCGGGTAGTTTGGAATTAATGCTTCGATCCAGTGCCATGCGCTACGATGGATTTCGCTCTAACAATTATTGCTGTAGCGTACCACTCAAAAAGTTGACCGTTCATGCCTATTGTTCATGTGCGCTCATCCTCTTCATTCTAGAACTCGGACTCCCCATCGGTTCTATGTTCTTCGGCAGATATCACCAGCAGGGCCGGATTAAGCCATATAGAGGCCCCTAGGCAATGCCAGCCTCGGGGCCCCCTTGGGATGGATTTGTCTCTGTGGCCCCAAGGGCTAGAACAGGCTAGGTGGTTGCAATTCTCTGCCCTTTTGTAACGACAAGCTGTTTTTTTTTCGCGATTTCGATAATGGTCCCATTATCCCATATAGAGAAAGTTGTTCTTGTTCAGGTTGATGGTCTGATTATCTCCTTAAATTAGTTAGAGCAAATTTTGATAGACCTTATAATTCCGTTTGTATTACGTTGATTGTATAGCTCATGGCAAAATAGAGCTGATTTGTTTGTGAGAAAAAAGCATGAGCGAGTAGAAAGAGCTTTATATTATTGAGCTTTATTTGTTCATGATGATGAATAGTTATTAGTTATTAAACAGGATATAATAATTCGGTTCCAGCGAGAGCTCTAGAGCGAGAATTTAGGAGCGGCAAATAAACAACAAAAATGAGCTCGAAAGAACTTTGGAGAATTTGGACCCAGCCATTTTTACGAAAACTAAAAGCCCTTCAGGACGGCGGTCATAATTATTATAAGCAGAAAAAATTAGGGCATTTTTTAAAAAAACTTCCTCATCTCTAGAAGTCCGGGTTCAAAAGTAGAAATTACTAGTAAAATAGACAAATCGTTCAAAAAGCAGTAGCAAAACGCAACCATGACAGCTATTTTCATCTAATGTTATCACTGAGGTAGTTTTTGGACGTTACGGAACGTATTTGGCTTTATTGAACTGGAGTGGGATTTTTGAAAATCATACGAGCGACTTGACATTCGCCTACGAATTGAGATTTTCATTCCGAGTGGTTACGTTTTTCTCTATTTTTGAAATCGTTCGGATGTGCAATAACCGTTTCGTTTCAGACAGAAAACGTTTCAGTTGAACGAACGAACGAATGAATGGTTTCATAGTAACATTTCAAATCGGACTTTACCGCCAAAATTACGGGATAACGGAACGTAGAAACAAAGTGAAATCAGAAGTGCGATTTTTGAAAATCATACGAGTGACTTGGCAGTAGAAAATGTAAAAATTACTATGGAGATTATGCATCTTTCTACTGCGAAGTCGCTCGTATGATTTTCAAAAATCGCACTTCTGTTGACGTCTGACAACATTACAAACGTCAATCATTCGAGTGGTAGAATTGGATACGAGTGGTTCGGAGCACTCGTTGCAAGTGATAGAAAGTGGAATTCAAAAATGGCAAATCATCGATTTTACGTCATTTTCTACTACTCACTTTGAACGTATGATCAGACGTATGATATTCAAAAATCGCACTCCTGATAGTGCGTGTGATTTCGTTTGATTCCATTATCATAATATTGTACCGTTATCGTGAATTTTCATTAAAACAAACACAATGAATGCGTAGAAGATTGAGTGGGCTATCTAATAAGAAAGATTATGAGTTTCACACACTTGATACAAAAGGTATCATAAGGAGAAATACCTACCTTTCCCCCAACTTCTACAGATTACAACTAATTTCCTTTTTTGTTAGTTTTGTTTCACTCTACACGTATTACTAAGTTTCATTCATGTATGGGACCTATATGTCTGGGTCTCACATTATGTGGCCTTCCGCCAAACTTCTTTTGCAATAAGTACCTATACATTTTTAATACCTTTTTTATGTCTATCACACGGTCAGTTGCAGAAACGCTCATTAGAGTTAATCCTCCATTAAATCTCTTGCTAGCTTTTACTAAGTCAACAAGAGATTTAATGGAGGATTAACTTTAATGAGCGTTTCTGCAACTGAATGTTAGACTTTTAAATAATTCTGTTTAATTTTGGGGTGGACCTAAATCTTCGAGATTTCACTTATTTTTCTCTCCGGCTGCGGGGCCCCTGGGCGTCGCTGGGCCCATAGGTAGCTGCCTACTTTGCCTCTATGGTTAATCCGGCACTGATTACCAGCTCATGGCCACTTCACTTTGAGTCCGAATTCTAGAATTGAGACCACGAACTCGAACTGGCAGACGTAGTGTGCCAAACGCAGGACCGACGATCTGAGAAAGGTAGCCGAGAGCGACTGGATGAGGAAAACCGAGGATAGAGTTTAGTCAAGAACCTTGGAACAGGCCTATATTCAGCAGTGGACTACGATAGGCTGATGTCGATAATAACAACTCATCCTCTTCGGTGGACGATAACTTCTCTCGTTTCTTTCCTTTCCGCTCACCATCTGAAGGTGAAACAATTCTCAATGTGACTAAATAGTTATTTTTTTCCAGCAACTTCTGGAACGCATTGATCCTGACCGTTGTTATGGTGAACAGAGTGATTTTTCATCACAACACATCCATCAGCTTCTTCCAGCCGCCCATGATAATTTACTTTGTCGCTGCCGTACTTGAGTTTATTTTACTGTTAGATGTTATCATAATCAACTTCAAAACGGGTTACATAGACGAAGAGGCCCGCCGTGTTGTGTTGAATGCCAGACGAGGGCGTATCCGCTACGTCTCGACTAAATTGTTTCTCTATATGATCTCCGCCATGCCTCTACAGTCCATTATGCTTTTACGATACGGAATGTATATTAAATGTACAAGATGTAAAGCGAACAGATTCGTATCGGTTATTAAACTAATGGGTGTTTTCAGCCTATACCGCGTGTTTGAAGCTTCGAAATACTGGAGCAGGGAGCGTGATACTTTCAAAGCCACGTACTTCTTTAAATTTCTTCGAATCTGTGTCCTTGCTTATGTCTTTATGCTACAATTATTAAATGCTAAAGAAGCGGTTAGTATACTAGTTATGATCGAAACCAATGAAATCGATGAACAGTCTCACTTTGCCTTAATGATGCAGACCAGGTACTGGTTCAACCCACCTTCTGATTTGACTTATCTCGCTATAGAAATGTCTTATATATCCAAATCCGTTTTTCTTTTCGGTTACGGACTGAAGCCGAATGTATACTATATAGACGTTCTGTTAGGTTTGATTATGTTTTTATGTGCCAACGTGTTCTATATGTGGGGTTTAATAGAATGTTACGCCGTCATAAACCGTCTGAACTACAATGAGGACCAGATGAATATACACCGAGACCGGAGCATGAATGTGATGCGATGTCGAAGACTATCTAATAAGATCAGCGCCAAGCTGGATAAATATTATGACTTCAACATGATAAAATTAGTGCTAATAGAGAAGCAGAACGATTTGTATCACTTTCTGCCATCTGCTCAACGGAGGGAGATAAAATTGATGAGCTACGGTCGATTCGTCAAAAGGATTCCGTATTTCTCGGAGTGGCCTGCTAAAATAATTGATGGAATCGTCTTGCTGATAAAGCAAGAAATTTTTTTGGAACACGATATTGTGGCTGATGTTAGTATACGAATTTTTTTTCGGTATTCTTTTAGTACATATTTTTATTGTTCAATATTTTTAACCGACGAAAAAGGAGGCGGTTATCAATTCGACACGTATGTTTTTTTTTGTATGTTTGTGACGTGATTACTCCGATAATTATGAATTGATTTTGATGATTCTTTTTTGTTTGGTAGGTTGTCGTCAGAGGTAGTCCCATTTTAATTTGGTGAAGATCTGGTGAAGGGCTTCGGAGATAGGCAATGGATCTCTTCAAAAATGTATAGCATAGGTATCATCGGCGATTGAAATAAATGTTTCGTGTTTATGTGCCCCTTGTATGTAACGGATATGTCGACCCAAAACATTCAAATACTTAAATTTTTATTTACAAACAATTTAAACCGACTTTAAAACTAAAAAAACCGGCCAAGAAGAGAAGTTCATTATTTTTTAGATCTTAAACGGCTATATTTTTTGAAATAGAGGTGGGCCGTGGGGACAGCAATTTCTCGGATTTAATCGATTTGTTAAACAAAGTTTTTATAAAAAAATTTAAAAGTGTTTTCAGTTGATACCCCACAATATAGGGTAGAATTTTTTTTTTATTTTTTTTTCTTACTACCCATATTGTCCCCCAATATAAAAATTTAAATTTGTTTATTTGTTTATTTATTTATTTATTGAGAAAAAAACCAACAGCGTATTAAACATTGTTACAATAAATTCTTAAAATAACTGGTAAGGCCAATGATAGGTTTCCCTTTTTTTATACAAAGTTGTTTGTGGCGAAGTGATGCCAAAAATTACAAAAGGAACCAAGAAAAAGAAAAATAGCTATTTTAACTTAACAATAAAATTATGCTCTTTCCAAGTTTTTTCTTTTTACCTATTATGTATTACGTAGTATAATATAAAGTATGCGAGTGCGTAATTAAAGTAGCATTAGTCTAATTATAGATAGTTATAGATATTATTTATTATAGATAATTGTAGTAAGTAATGTAAATAAGCAAATAGATAATTAAATTACTGTAAGATATATGGATTTTTTTTTTTTTTTTTTTTTTTTTTTTTTACGTAGCCTGTTCTGTGTCCCACTGCTGGGCAAAGGCCTCCCCTTTCACTCTCCAATCCTCTCTGTTGTGTGCAAATTCTGGCCAACTCTCCAGAAAGGCATCCATATTGTCTCTCCACCTTTTTCTGGGTCTGCCTCGACGCCGGCGACCATCCTGGGGAACCCAGTCTGTGGTGATTTTGGCCCATCTTTCCGAATCCATGCGACAGACATGTCCGGCCCAGTCCCACTTCAGCTGAGCTGTCTTGCGCCCCACGTCCGCTATGCCAGTTCTGGAGCGCAGTTCTGTGTTTCTAACTCGATCAGTTAGTCTTACACCTAAAATACTACGCTCCATCGCTCTTTGGCAGATCTTGAGGCTGGATTTTTGATTTTCAGTCAAAGACCAGGTTTGAGCACCGTAGGTTAGGATGGGCAGGATGCACATATCGACGAGTTTTCGCTTTAGTGTTAAGGGAAGGGTGCCCTTCATTAGCTCCTTCATGGACCAGTAGCTCTTCCAGGCGTTTTGGATGCGTCTTTCAACCTCCTTATCCTGCCTATTCTCAAAAGAGACTATCTGGCCCAGGTAGATGTATTCGTCGACGTACTGTATTACCTGCCCATCTACCTTGACCCTGCGTTTGGTGCTGTTTGTCATAACCTGAGTCTTTGACATGTTCATCGTCAATCCTACCTCAAGACTCGCCGCGCTAAGCTCCTGTAGCATGGTTTCAAGCTCGTTTGCAGAAGTGGAAAACAAAACAATATCGTCCGCGAAACGGAGGTTTGTTAGTTTCTTGTTACCGACGTCGATACCTTTATTCTGCCATGATGATTCGAGTACCCGGAATACCTCCTGAAGAGTGGATGTAAACAACTTAGGTGATAGGGGATCACCCTGTTTAACGCCTCTATCTATTTTAAATGAGGGACCGCAACTGTGCAGTTTAATGTTAGCTGTGCTCTTGTTGTAAATCAGCTGAATAAGGTCTACGTAAGTAGGTTCTAGATTCTGGTTTGTAAGTGCTGTAAAAATCGAGCTATGTGTGATGAGCTTTTGACAGCATCACACATAGCTCACACAAGATATATGGATACACAGATAAAAATTAAAATATACTAGATACATGTATGTATAAGTAGATACAGTTGGTAGTAAATATATATAATTCTGGATATTGTGTGTTGGAAGTTTAGTGTGTGGTAGGTTTGTTATATTAATGCTGAATAATGTAGTGTTATTGTCGTTCCCAAATTAATTTCGTTACTTGTTTTTTTAGTGCTAATTTCGAATGCGTAAATAAGTCAATGTCACTGAAGAGTTCAGTGTGTGTACGAGGTAGTCTCGCGAGGACAGAGTTAGCGGCGTAGTTAGTGTGGCGAAGCGGCGTGTGCAGCAGCGGCGTGTGGCGGGTGCGGCGCACCGGAGCGCAGTACGACACGCCCGCCACCAGCTCGGGGCAGTCCACGCGGCTTCGGACTATGTCGTGCAGAAGACTTAAGTCTAGTACTTCGCGCCTCTCCTCTAGTGTCAGAAGACCGAATTTGCGACAGTTCTCTATGTAATCGGTTCGAGGCTGGCGTGCGCGATATGAAAGGTGTTTGATGAATTTCTTTTGTATTCGTTCTAAACGATTCTTATAAATATCGTATTGAGGTGACCAGATCGGACTTGCATATTCTAAAAGACTCCTAACGTAAGCGAAATAAACAGACTTTATTGCAGCTATGTCTTTAAAGGGTTTACATGAGCGTAAAACGAAGCCAAGATTTCTAAAAGCCTTTTCACTGGTTAGATTAACATGATTCGACATAATTAATTTGTGATCTAGATGAACCCCTAAATCGCGAATGACATTAGTTCTTTCTATTATGGAATTATTAAAATTGTAATTATATATTAGGGGCTTCGTTTTACGAGAAAAACTTATGCATTGACATTTTTTAACATTAACCGTTATTTTATTATCTGTGTAGTATTGGTATAAATTATTTAATTCGGACTGCATAATAATACAATCGTTTACGCAATTAATTTTATAGTATATTTTTTTATCATCTGCGTATAATAAATGTTTAGTTCTTGTGAGACAGTTAGATATATCGTATATGTAAGAATTGTAAAATAATGGGCCTAAATGCGAGCCTTGTGGTACACCAGTAGGTATGTCTATAAAATCAGATCTGTATCCACCCAGCGTGACGGCCTGAGAACGATTCGTAAGATATGATTGAATCCATCTTAACAAGTCGCCGTGTATTCCTAAAGATTGGAGCTTATTAAGCAGGATGATGTGATCCACACGATCGAAAGCTTTTTCAAAATCAGTGTAGATCACATCAACCTGCCCGCCCCGGTCCATATTAGATAGAACAAACTCTGTAAAGCAAGCTAAATTGGTTAAAGTTGAACGATTCTTAAGAAATCCGTGCTGATTATTTGAAATACCTTTAGAGAGAACTGGATATATTGAGTTATAAATTATTTTTTCAAAAACTTTACTTATGGTATTTAAAATTGAGATGCCTCTATAGTTCTCTATCTTAGTTCTGGAGCCCTTCTTGTGTAAAGGAATGATGTGGGCTGTTTTCCAAATTTTGGGAAACACACCTTCTTTCAAGGAGAGATTGAAAATAGTAGCAATAGGAGAAGCTAAAGTGTCAGCGCACATGCGCCAAAATATAGGAGGTATGCCGTCACTGCCGGCACCTTTAGATACATCTAGAGAACGTAATGACTTTTTTACAACTTCAGTGCTAATATGTATTGTGGCTACCGAATCATTACTATCATCAATTTTACTAGGTAGGTTAAAACCATCAGAAGGTACTCCAAAGACTGTTTCAAAAAAGCCATTAAACGCGTCACAGATCTCCTTACCATCTGAGTAGTGTGCATCACCCAGAGATAACTTTTTTGGATAGTTCGAGCCACCACGCAGGGTTTTTATATATGACCAGAACATTTTGGGTTTGAACTTTATGTTACTTTCAATACTGTAACTATACATCTCGAAACAATTTTTTTGCACTCTATGCTGTCTGTCACGTAAGAGAGAAAACTCGTCATAATCCAAATTGTTACCGAATTTCTTCCATCGCGCATGTGCTCTCGCCTTTTCCTTGATTATTTTGATAAGCGCACTGCTGTACCACACAGGGTATGTGCGCGCGCCATGCGTCTTGACTAAGGGAATGAATTTCAAAATAGCGTCATTGATTATCCTATACAACATAGTAACGGCTTCCGCCAATGAGCCTCCTTCCTGGCTCTGCGTTCAGCCGAGTCGAGTGCGTCAAGTTGATACTTGGCTGAGCCATCCCACAGGTGGCAGCAGTACTCCATACATGATCGAACCTAAGCTTTATACAACATTAAGAGCTGTCCAGGAGTTTAGTACCGCTTCACCTTGTTTAAGATACCCAGCTTTTTGGCCGCATTTTGAGCCTTAGACTCGATGTCAGCACCGAAGTTGAGTTTCGTGGTCAACCTCATGCCCAGAAGCCCAAGACAGTCGGAAACAGGGACAGATGTACCCCGGATAGTAGGAGTCAGATTAAACGGACTCCTTTTTGCGGTGAACATACAAGCCTGTGTTTTGGTGGCGTTGAAGTTGACTAAATTATTGTCACCCCACTGGGAGACAAAACTTAAAGTCAAGTTTGTCCGCTCCACCATAGCCTCCCTCTGCGAACGTATTTCATCCCCGCTGGCCCTTGCGCCGGATACATATCTCTCCGTGACAGTACTGTCATCTGCATACCCAACAATACCTGACACAAGGAGGTCATTGATGTGTAGCAGGAAAAGTGTCGCGGAGAGAACAGACCCTTGAGAAACCCCAGCATCAATTGCCATAAGGTCTGAAGAGCAGCTGTCATTGACAACTCTAATCGACCGTTCTCTCAAGAAATCAGATATCCAGCTGCAAAGATCAGCGGGGATACCATAAGCAAGAAGCTTGCTCAGCAAACTAGCGTGCCATACCCTGTCAAAGGCCTTCAAGATGTCAAGTGATACGGTAAGTGCTTCACCGTGTTTCTCGATGGCCTCGCCCCTGCAGTGCGTGACATACACAAGAATATCCCCAGTCGATCGCCCCCGGCGGAAGCTATATTGGCGATCACTGAGTAGATCATTATCTTCTAGGTATGTCAGCAACTTACTGTTAACTATTCTTTCCATGACTTTACAGAGAATGGAAGTAATGGCGATAGGTCGGTAGTTGCAGGGGTCGGCACGACTGCCCTTCTTGGGTACCGATTGCACATTTGCAAGCTTCCAGGATTTTGGTACCGTTCTTGTTCTGAGAGAGAGAGGCGATACAGGCGTGTTAGACAAGGAGACAACTCAGGCGCACAATATCTCAGCACTCTTGCAGGTATTCCATCAAGACCACTGGCCTTATTCACATCTAGACAACGCAATGCTCTGAGGACCTCTTTTGTACGTATTGTGATCTCCGGCATCGAAGAATCACAACGGGGGATGGTTGGTGGCTGTTTAGCACCAGCGTTCAGACGTGAATTGCTCGCAAACAGAGAAGCAAATAAATTAGCTTTCTCAGTTACGGAGTGAGCCAGCGACCCATCAGGTTTCTGCATGGGAGGCAAAGTGGGACGGCAAAAATTGGATTCGACCGATTTTGAAAGGGACCAGAACTGTTTACTACGAATCGAGCCTTCTGGATCACCCGTTTGCAGGACTTGACGGCAGAAGTAAAGGCTCTATTTTTCGGCGCGAACCCTACGAGCTCTATCTTTGCGGTTGCGAGCTTGGAACCATGCTTGGTAGGCGGATTCCTTTTTAGCTTCAGCGCGAGCACAATCCGCATTGTACCAAGGTTGGGCTTTGTGACCGTGTGTGTCGGAGAATGGAATATAATATTCCATTCCCAGTACCAGGACCATTCCAATTACGTCCGCAACCGCATCAGCTGAACTGGCAGGGTCACTCGAAGAAAAACACACTTGCCGCCACGGGTAAGACGCAAAGAAGTGCCGCATCTCATCCCAATCTGCCGACCCGTACCGCCAGACTCGCCTCGTGCCCTTAGGGCTGTCATCGGGAGGAGAGCAGATCAACACGGATTTCACCAGACAGTGATCGGACGTTCCCAGTGGGGCAGAGATCGATACGGAGTGACTGTCTGGATCTGATGTCAGCAGAAGGTCCAAACAATTGGGCGTATGGCCATCAACATCCGGTACCCGCGTTGCTTGATCTGCCTCTGAGCAACACTGTACCGGGAAACTCATTTTGGAGGGTAGCGGGATCCGAAGCACGGTGACAGTTGTGGGCTAACCGCAGTTAGTAGGGGGCCCAAGTAGTATGCTAGCCACGTGTGAAAGGATGCCCTACGTGTGAGAGACGCCCGAACCCCGCCGCAATGGCCACCGGGTCCTCCCTTCCGGTCGCCAACTGGCACGGTGGAGCATTGTGTGGGGCAGCCTTTCACACGTGGCTAGCACACTACTTGGGCCCCCTACTAACTGCGGTCGGCCAACGACTGTCACCGTGCTTCGGATCCCGCTACCCTCCAATAGCCCAGTCATTTTACGGTTTGAGCCGGGACTAATTACTAATTGCATTTTTTTTTTCGCTATAATATTGAAGAGCCAATTTGAGCTTAAAAATGTACCAAAATAAAAATAAAAATACGTCAGCAACAGTTCCAATTTTAAAATATAGATATTATCTCGTTCTAAAAAACCTGATGTTATTTTTTTTTTGCACATGTGGTGATGGTTAAGGCTTTACCATCATACATACTTCAAACATGGTTTTTGTCTACTTAGAAGGTTTTGAAAAATAATTCGTATTTTCTAATAAATACCTCATTTTTTAAATTTTAATGCCTATTTTATTGATCAAAAATAATATATATTGTTAAATCTAATTCAAATGAGTGCATTGGTATTAATATTATTAATTAAAAAGCTTTTTTTTTAATATAGTTTAGGATAGTATTTTTGTCACTAAATGGTGCCAGTAACAGTTTAAAAGTCCAATTAATAATTACTCCCTACCCCGCCTTATAAAACTCCGTAAAATCACTGGCCTACAAAATGAGTTTCCCGGTACAGTGTTGCTCAGAGGCAAATCAAGCAACGCGAGTACCGGATGTTGATACGCCCAATTGTTTGGACCTTCTGCTGACATCAGATCCAGACAGTCACTCCGTATCGATCTCTGCCCCACTGGGAACGTCCGATCACTGTCTGGTGAAATCCGTGTTGATCTGCTCTCCTCCCGATGACAGCCCTAAGGGCACGAGGCAAGTCTGGCGATACGGGTCGGCAGATTGGGATGAGATGCGGCACTTCTTTGCGTCTTACCCGTGGCGGCAAGTGTGTTTTTCTTCGAGTGACCCTGCCAGTTCAGCTGATGCGGTTGCGGACGTAATTGGAATGGTACTGGTACTGGGAATGGAATATTATATTCCATTCTCCGACATCGCACTCGGTCACAAAGCCCAACCTTGGTACAATGCGGATTGTGCTCGCGCTGAAGCTAAAAAGGAATCCGCCTACCAAGCATGGTTCCAAGCTCGCGACCGCAAAGATAGAGCTCGTAGAGTTCGCGCCGAAAAATAGGGCCTTTAATTCTGCCGTCAAGTCCTGCAAACGGGTGATCCAGAAAGCTCGATTCGATCATGTCAGCCGCATTGGAGTCAGACTGGCATCCTACCCATCTCAAGTGCGATTTTTGAATCTCATTTGCTGAGTTCAGCAGTTGTAAATGTCAAAATAACTTTGCAGATATGCATCTTTCTAATTCTGATTTGACTTTCAAAAATCATACTTCAGGAGTGCGATTTTTGAAAGTCAAATCAGTAATAGAAAGATGCGTATCTCCGTAGTTATTTTGATATTTACAACGGCTGAACTCACCGAATGAGTTTCAAAAATCGCACTCCTGGTAGTAAACAGTTCTGGTCCCTTTCAAAATCGGTCGAATCCAATTTTTGCCGTCCCACTTTGCCTCCCATGCAGAAACCTGATGGGTCGCTGGCTCACTCCGCAACTGAGAAAGCTAATTTATTTGCTTCTCTGTTTGCGAGCAATTCACGTCTGGACGCTGGTGACAAACAGCCACCAACCATCCCTCGTTGTGATTCTTCGAAGCCGGAGATCACAATACGTACAAAAGAAGTCTAGATGTGAATAAGGCCAGTGGTCTTGATGGTATACCTGCAAGAGTGCTGAGATATTGTGCGCCTGAGTTGTCTCCTGTTCTAACACGCCTGTATCGCCTCTCTCTCTCAGAACAAGAACGGTACCAAAATCCTGGAAGCTTGCAAATGTGCAATCGGTACCCAAGAAGGGCAGTGTTGCCGACCCCTGCAACTACCGACCTATCGCCATTACTTCCATTCTCTGTAAAGTCATGGAAAGAATACTTAACAGTAAGTTGCTGACATACCTAGAAGATAATGATCTACTCAGTGATCGCCAATATAGCTTCCGCCGGGGGCGATCGATTGGGGATATTCTTGTGTATGTCACGCACTGCAGGGGCGAGGCCATCGAGAAACACGGTGAAGCACTTACCGTATCACTTGACATCTTGAAGGCCTTTGACAGGGTATGGCACTCTAGTTTGCTGAGCAAGCTTCTTGCTTATGGTATCCCCGCTGATCTTTGCAGCTGGATATCTAATTTCTTGAGAGAACGGTCGATTATATTATTATTCTCTTCAGACCTTATGGCAATTGATGCTGGGGTTCCTCAAGGGTCTGTTCTCTCCGCGACACTTTTCCTGCTACACATCAATGACCTCCTTGTGTCAGGTATTGTTGGGTATGCAGATGACAGTACTGTCACGGAGAGATATGTATCCGGCGCAAGGGCCAGCGGGGATAAAATACGTTCGCAGAGGGAGGCCATGGTGGAGCGGACAAACTTGACTTTAAGTTTTGTCTCGCAGTGGGGTGACAATAATTTAGTCAACTTCAACGCCACCAAAACACAGGCTTGTATGTTCACCGCAAAAAGGAGTCCGTTTAATCTGACTCCTACTATCCGGGGTACATCTGTCCTTGTTTCCGACTGTCTTGGGCTTCTGGGCATGAGGTTGACCACGAAACTCAACTTCGGTGCTGACATCGAGTCTAAGGCTCAAAATGCGGCCAAAAAGCTGGGTATCTTAAACAAGGTGAAGCGGTACTAAACTCCTGGACAGCTCTTAATGTTGTATAAAGCTCAGGTTCGATCATGTATGGAGTACTGCTGCCACCTGTGGGATGGCTCAGCCAAGTATCAACTTGACGCACTCGACTCGGCTGAACGCAGAGCCAGGAAGGAGGCTCATTGGCGAGAGTAAGCTGGTGGAGACCAAGCTTTACAGCCTAGCCCACCGCCGCAGAAGTGGCCTGCTGTCGAATCCGACTCGGCAAGGCAACGTTGGAAAGCTACGTAGTCTCTTCACGTCCAAAATACCGCAGTGTCTCAAGATGAATTACGGAACTGAGACGTCGGTCGTCGCTCTCTCAAGGCTTCATAAAAAGGTTGAAAGTCATCCAAAAGGCAATGGGCTATGTTCGGAGTATCCCGGCAAGATCGAATCGAAAATGAAGAGATCCGCTGAGACATACCCCAAAGAATTGCTAAACTATAGTGGCAATGGGCGGGGCACATTGCTCGCAGAACCGATGTGGCCGAAGAGCCGTTGAGTGGCGATCCCGTACCGGAAAGCGCAGCGTGGGTAGCTCCCGCATCCCGCACCCCGGGTAATAGCAGTGGGTAGGTTGGGCACCAAAAGGTGGACCAATGACCTGATGAAGGCGGCGGGAACCCGTTCGATTAGGACACCGGCAAGACCGGTCGTTGTGACGATCCTTGGGGAGGACTATGTCCAGCAGTGTGACGGCCATCGGCTGAGATGATGATGATGATGATGATCAAGTATTTAATACATAGGTAAATACATATAAATCCCTCTCGGAATAGTTAGCAACACTGCTACAACAACCGTCTTGCTCGAGTAGCTGTCTTGCATGTAGATAGGTATTTTATTTATCATAGTAAATGAATAAAACTTATTTATAATAATAATATTATGTAATTATACTATGTCCTGATCGATACTGAGCTTTGCTGATCTATTCCTGATCAAAAAAGTCAATTTGGGTGGAAAAAAATGTTTTTATTTTTTATTAATTTCAAACCCCTATATCTCCGAAAGTATACCACTTAGGTCATTTTACCAAAGTATATTTTCTGTTTGTAATCATTTTCCCTGTCGATTGGCATATGTTTCATCAGTGGCCGCAAAATCGTGATTTTTTCAAAATGGCGGAAAGTAGGTATGCCACCTTCCATACTGAAATGTTCGAAGCTCTTTGGTTTCTATCTAAACGTAAACTAGTCACAAGATCGTATGCTATAGAAAGAGTAATTTTATTTACGTATTTTAATTTTGCGTAGAAGATTTGCAACACGTTCGCTCGCAACGAGTGTGAGAGTATAACTAAAATTTAGCTTTTTTTACGTCATTTATGATATTGGACCAGCAATTGCTCTATCTGTACCGAGTTTCAACTTCCTATGTCTTACGGTCTCTGAGAAAAATGCCTGTGACAGACGGACAGACAGACATCGAGCTGATTCCATAAGTGTTCCATTTTGCCAATTTTGGTACGGAACACTAATAAGGTAACCAGCGTCTTTTAAATTGTTATCTATAAGAACATTAATTTCTTTTATTGGAGTCGGTGTCAAGCTATATTGTAAAGCCCAAAAATAACTCTAAAATCGCGAATCGTACCGGCTTAATTGACAGCGACTTCAATAAAAGAATTTAATTTTCTTAGAGATAAGAATTTAAAAGACGCTGGTTCTAATTTTAGTTATTTTTTAGTTTTGAAGTAGGTTTTAATTTTTTGTTAAAATTTTTCATTATTTTAACTAGCATAATTCCATATAGGTGCAGCGGTTTGTGTTTACAGTCAATAGCTTGTTGCTAGATTAGATTAGGTACTTATACAGGGTGTTAGGGTAAACAGTTACATTACTTTAAGGGGTGATTGTACCCATGATACTCAACAACTTTCTCTAAGAAACGTATAGGAAATGAGCAGACATTTTTTTTCTTTATATACTAAACGTTCGGTTATCTGATTGCATTTAGTATGGAAAGTCAAATTATTTTTTGCGTTTTTTCTTTACATTTCTTAGGGTTAGACGTTCAGTGTCATGGGTACAATTACCCCTTAAAGTAATGCAACTGTTTACCCTAACACCCTCTGAAGCCGTCTAGTTCGTTCGCGTTCAAATAGAAAGAGCACTGTATCACGGTGGCATGCTACCCATGCTGTTCTGTATAACGTCAGGGATAGCGCTATAGGACGTACATTACTACCTATTGAAAATACCGCGCATATATCTGCCAAAAAGTACTCAAAGGACAATCGCCACTCTCCCTTGAAAAAATACCTTAAAATGTATAGAAGTTTTGACTGAAGTCAAATGTGTAATAAATTAAGGAGTTTTATAAAAACGACTCACATAGTATAATTTATTTTTATTTAACGAGTTATTTAATCATTTATTATTAATAAATTATAAAAAAGCAGCAACCCCAAAATGGCTGTCAATGTTGTTTAGTAGGAGGTGTTGCAAGCACAATGTTTTTTTTATATAAAAATGATAAAAACTAATAAATCATTATAAAATAAATTAATGCCTGCAGTTAGTTTCTAGTGTTCCATAGTCCATAATAAAAATAGAAGTACGGTTATACATTTTTTGGTATTATGTGCCGAATGTCCTTTAACGCCTGCCACACACATACGGAATTTCGATTCGGAATGCAAATCCTGCATAGAATCACGCGTTAGATAAAGTCTATAGGGATTCCGAGAAAAGGGTTCGGGGCTTGTGAAGTATTTTCCTGTGCCCCTTCTGTCCAGTTCGTCGGCATTCTCGTTCCCTTCTATGTCTGAGTGTCCCGGCACCCACTGTAGCACAAGCTGATTGTTATTGCCTAGGACGTTCAGCTGTGACACGCAGTCCTGTACTTTAGACTTAATGATCGCTAGCAAGGTCGTTTGGCTATCGGAATTAATTGTGATATGTTGGTGTTGGTTGACGTTATGATTGCTACGCAAGTTTATTTCAGCGCAGGCTGGGATAGCGTAGACCTCCGCCTGGAATATGGAGGCGAAATTGCCAAAATGTTGAGTCTTGGTTTTTCGCCACATATTCGGGTGCGCGCCAATGTCATTGCCTTTCTGACCCATCTGTGTACCAAGTTAGGCAGTTGCCTTTGACATTTGGCTTTCAAGCCAGTCGGCAGTCCTCCCTTGAAGGAAATATAACTATATAGTTCTTGGTGAAGTTGTAACTGGCGTCATGATGTCCGTGATCATCTTTAGCACTGGGAGGCATTTTCGTGCAGGCTAATTAGACACTTCGACTGCCAGTTACGATTCTTGTTTGGGTTAACTCTAAGTATATGCATGCTTTTGCTTCCCTATGTGCAAAGATGTGCAGCGGTTGGAGGTTGAGTAGTGCATTTAGAGCTTTCCAAGGGCAGTAAGACGTGGCGCCTGTTATGATTAGGCCTGCAGTCCTTTGTACTCTATTGAGTTTGTCAATTGTGAATTTTTGGAGGGTCTTTTATATCAGACAGCGAAAAATTTTTGGTACACCGTTAATAGAAGTAGCATGTATAGCATGCATGCGTGCAGTCCTCATGCTTTTCTATAGGTTCTCTTTATTTTGACTACAACAACAGGTACCTAACTTGCATACGTAGATTCGTACTAGTAAATTTTAATACATTTTCATAATGCATTTTACCTTTCTGTTCAGATGTGGACCCAAGGAGAGGGGCTGTTAATCCTCCAGGTGGGCATGATGGCTGTGTACTCGGCTGAGGGAGAGGAAATGGGCCACCTTATAGACGGTGACTACTTTGGAGAACTCACTCTCATCACCAATAGAGAAATTAGGACTTCGGCCGTGATCGCAATCACACCTTGCTCGGTAAGACATTTGATTTTATTCAACAGAACCACAGTGCAAAAAACATAGAATGATAGACGATTATGGGGTGGTAATTTAGCGGATAGTGTGTGTTCGTGCGTTAACGTGGGTAGCACAGAGCCGGTAATCGTAGCACAGACGTCATCGTGGCGTCACCGACGACCTCGCTCTTCCCGCACGTGCCCGTCATTCCCCGATTATGGGGTGGTAATTTAGCGGATAGTGTGTGTTCGTGCGTTAACGTGGGTAGCACAGAGCCAGTAATCGTAGCACAGAAGTCATCGTGGCGTCACCAACGACCTCGCTCTTCCCGCAAGTGCCCGTCATTCCCCGGAAATCGGGGAAACTCCCCGGAATCGGCAGCACTGCTCATAGTTTAGTAAGTATCCATGGAACATTCCCATATCTATCATATTTAAACAATTTTCATGACCGCAGGTTCTGTTCCTGTCAAAATACGCATTCAGGGAGTACATGAAAGATTATCCTGAACTGTTTCTTGCCATGAGAAGGCAGCTGCGTGAGAAATACACTGGTACCGGTAATGTTACGATTTCTCCCGAGAGAGCAGAAGATATTATGGTCCTCATGAAAGAACAAATGCAACAGCAACAAAACAGGGCTTGAGGCTAGGCTGGGCGGTTCTCAAATTGTAATTCAGTACCACCTACATTATTAGAATTTTTTTCTATTTGTGTATTGTGTTCACTGTCCATTTAATAGGCCCGTCATTTTCAGAGTTTTGTTAGGTGGGGTAGGGAGTAATTATTAATTGGACTTTTAAACTGTAACCGGCACCATTTTTTTTGTGACAAAAATACTATCATAAACCATATTTAAAAAAAATTTGCTAAGTAACATAGAAATCAAAATTGTGTGTCCCAGAAGGCTTTTAATTAAACTATGTAGAATTTGAACACCTAGGTTTTTATTTTTTTTTATGTGTGATTGGCTGATTGGTAAACTTTTGACCCCAATCTCACCTGATGTTGAGTGATGATGAGGCCGAAGATGTAGCATGCTTACCTAGAAAGATGCCTATTCACTCTCGCCTTGAAGAGGCCCAGGTTGTATTGCTCAGGGAACAGGTCCGCAGGCAGGGCATTCCACTCCTTAGCCGTGCGCATTATAAAAGAAGAAGCAAAATTCTTCGTGCGAATTGCTGGTAGGTCAACGACATATTAGGTGATCAGGCTTTAGGTGATTTAGGACGACAAAAATATCACCCACGTGATATCACCTAGGTGATCATAGTGGATTAATTCTTTTAAATTAATAATATTAATACTAATGCACTCATTTGAATTAGATTTAACAATATACTTACATTATTTTTGATCAGTAAAATAGGCATTAAAATTTAAAAAATGAGGTATTTATTTTTATTTTTTTTATTTTTTATTGAATAAAGAAATTTACAAAACACAACAAGGACAAAAACCCGTCCCACGAAAACCTGTAAGGGTTTATCTGGGGAAGGGGCGTTAACATTCGCGGACCAATTAGGTATTTCTACTTTTACATAGGTATGTTATTACTTATTACATAGGTATGTTTCGTTAATTAATGTTACATTTAGTTATGAATTTTAGGTAAGTCAAATTAACTTTTTAGGTAGGTATGATACACATAAAGGATGACTCGTATTAGAAAATACGAATGTATTTTTCAAAACCTTCTAAGTAGACAAAAATATTTACACCATGTTTAAAGTATGTATGATGGTAAAGCCCTAAATATGAGCAAAAAAAAAATTATCATAAGGTTTTTTAGAACGAGATAATATCTATATTTTAAAATTGGAACTGTTGCTAACGTAATTTTTTTTAAATTTTGGTACATTCTTAAAGTCAAATTGGCTCTTCAATATTATAGCGAAAAAAAATTCAATTAGTAATTAGTCCCGGCTCAAACCGTAAAATGACTGGGCTATAAAGCAAAGACATTCAATATATTACTAGCTAGTATTATGTTAAATCTCTTTGATTTAAAATAACAATGGGCTCAATATAGAGGGAAGCCAGAGGGAAGCAACCTAATAGATAAGAATTAAAATTTTCTTTTTGCTGTCCGAGAATACCTACATATTAGGATAAAGGGGTGGGTTAGATAGACCGTCCAACTGAACAACTTTCACTATTAGTGTTTCATAGAGTAGATACCTTCTTATTGTAAAATTTTTTCGACTTGTAAGTGAAAGTTCAGTTTGATGGTCTAAAGTTTAGACCATGGTTTAGACTCTAAACCACCCTTTAAATATTAATACGGTAAATAAATAATTAATACACCTAGTTTAGTTACACCTTGTATAATGAAATCATCTCTGTTCCCTCAGATCACTCCTTTAAGGGAAAAGCCAAACGAGCGTAATTTTGTGAGTGGTGAGGCGCGTATTTTGAGTCCGTTTCATATAAAGGTTGAGGTCATAGACAATGCATTCCCGGATTTTATATGAAACGGACTCAAAATACGCGACTCACAACTCACAAAATTACGCTCGTTGGGTTTCACCCTTAGAGCGCTTACAGACGAGCGACAGTTGTCTGCGACAGCTCGCGACAGGGTCGCGCGACCGTGACGTAGGTATAGTCTGAGAGCACAAGTCTTGTTCTTGAGAGATTTCAGTTTGAAGAAAACGGAGGCTAAAAAATATTATGGTTGATATTTCGGGTTTTTATAAGATTTTCGTAGATTTTGGTTTCTTTAGATAATAGATAATCCAGAATTGATTATCTTCATCATCAAGTCCATAAAACATTACAGACTGGTAAAAATAGGGCAATTATAATATACATTATATAGTTAATTAGTTATGATATAATACTTAACACAACACTAATAATTATAACACATAATATTATACACATAAATATTTATAAATACGTATACAGGGTGTAACAAAACACCCTAGTAATACTTAAGGGGGTGCTTCAGACCATCAAACTGAACAACTTCCTCTATGGGACCAACATCGAAATCGCGAAAAAAAAATCATCACTTCCATACAAAACTGCAAACCTACTTGGAGCCAAACGTATGGGACAACTGTTTTTTTTTTTTCGCGATTTCGATGTTGATTCCATAGAGAAAGTTGTTCAGTTTTATAGTCTGGTCATCGCCTTAAAAAAGTGTCAGCATATTAAGAAGGACCCTGTCTATAGGATGTTACAAACTATTGGATATGGAGGTCTATCTCTCAGACCGTCGCGCGACGGTCGCGCGACCCTGTCGCGAGCTGTCGCAGACAACTATAAATAAATAAATAAATATCTTGGACAATGTCACACAAAATACGCGACTCAAAATACGCGACTCACAACTCACAAAATTACGCTCGTTGGGTTTCACCCTTAGAGCGCTTACAGACGAGCGACAGTTGTCTGCGACAGCTCGCGACAGGGTCGCGCGACCGTGACGTAGGTATAGTCTGAGAGCACAAGTCTTGTTCTTGAGAGATTTCAGTTTGAAGAAAACGGAGGCTAAAAAATATTATGGTTGATATTTCGGGTTTTTATAAGATTTTCGTAGATTTTGGTTTCTTTAGATAATAGATAATCCAGAATTGATTATCTTCATCATCAAGTCCATAAAACATTACAGACTGGTAAAAATAGGGCAATTATAATATACATTATATAGTTAATTAGTTATGATATAATACTTAACACAACACTAATAATTATAACACATAATATTATACACATAAATATTTATAAATACGTATACAGGGTGTAACAAAACACCCTAGTAATACTTAAGGGGGTGCTTCAGACCATCAAACTGAACAACTTCCTCTATGGGACCAACATCGAAATCGCGAAAAAAAAATCATCACTTCCATACAAAACTGCAAACCTACTTGGAGCCAAACGTATGGGACAACTGTTTTTTTTTTTTTCGCGATTTCGATGTTGATTCCATAGAGAAAGTTGTTCAGTTTTATAGTCTGGTCATCGCCTTAAAAAAGTGTCAGCATATTAAGAAGGACCCTGTCTATAGGATGTTACAAACTATTGGATATGGAGGTCTATCTCTCAGACCGTCGCGCGACGGTCGCGCGACCCTGTCGCGAGCTGTCGCAGACAACTATAAATAAATAAATAAATATCTTGGACAATGTCACACAAATTATCTAGTCACATTTAAAGTACCAGAATCTAGCCTGGACTAGACAACGATATAGAATACATATATAAATACAAACATCCATGACTCGGGTACAAATATTCATATTCATCATACAAATATTTGTCCCTTACGGGATTCGAACCCGCGACCCTCGGCACAGCAGGCAGGTTCACTACCGACTGTGCTACCGGGCCGTCTAACTGTCGCTGGTCTGTAAGAGCCCTTAGTGTCAAAAATATTTTCTGGAACTTATTTTATAGGTCTTATGGACGGTGGAGTTAGACAATTGATAGTTGCGTTTTGTATCTACATTTAAGTCATGTGAGTAGGCCGACATGGCATGGGGGTAGTGTGACTTAAGTTATTTGAATAAAGTTATTGTTTATCAAATATATTTTTTTCTTTTCTTTGAACATAAAATTAAACCTTATATTGGAAAAGGTGGCATGCGGAGTGGACACGGAGCATGGCGGGTAAACAGGGTGGGGTGTGGTGTGTGTGTGTGCCTAAAAAAAATTTGCCTAATAATGATATTGGCGGCGCTGTCGTAGCCATAAACTTCCTTTTCCTTAGTCTGAGCCATAAACTATGAAGTCTTGCAATACTGTTAGGCCTTTTAGAAGGCGCTGTGGTAGCCCTTGCAATAGGTACTGTATATAGCCCTAAACAACACCATACTGACTATTCTAAAAACTGTAATAGTTCCTACAACAGAAACGAACCCTTTAAAAGAAGTTGTTGGTCCGAGAATTAATATAAGATTCTCGAACCAACAACTTCTTCTTAAAATAACATAGCCTTATTATAACAGACCGGATGTGCAACAAATGCAACAACACCAACAACAATTACTATATATGACCCGACCCGCTTGCCCAGTGAAGGGAGCACACGTATTATGGGCAACCGATTAATTAAAAATTAAAACAGTATTTCTATATACGTTAATTTCACGTAATATCTTATTGCGTATTTCGGTCAGGCTTGGTTGCTAAACACAATAAACATATGTTTGGTCTGCGCTTGCGTGCGGCGACGAAAAATTAGTCCTTAGAGATCCGCAACCGAATGGTTCGTCCTGATTTAAAGGAAAGATTAGATGATGAAAAAGAAGAGAGAAGATTCCCCTGACGATTCACGTCTTCAGGGGAATCTTCTCGCTTCTTTCTGGAGAGGATGGCTATCATTATTCGGACCCCGGATATTGCAGCCCAGCTGCTAACAACCAGCGCTGGGCCGCCTGGGAACAATAGCAATTATAATCTTATTGGGTACTGCGGCGCCCGCCCGCGACTTAATTTAAATACCTACCTACTCATAACTTTTGATTGAATAAACCGATTGCTATGAAATGAAGCCTTAATGTTAATCCAAACTAGCCCTATGTTTTTGTGGAAACCGCTGTGGTTTATAATGATGCGTGCACAAAGAAACAGATAAACAGACAACCATTCAAAGAAAATAAACAAACAAACAACCTCTTACCCTAAACCTAAACGCGTACACGTTCTCCGTTCCGTCATGGGTAAAATATATGCATGGGGGGGCGTCCAATTTATATTTTTGCCATAGTCTAAAGAAACAAGGTCTTCTATTCCCAGAGTGACACAAGCCTACGTCACAAAAAAAAATGGTCGCTAAACATGGTACAAGGGTATAATGACGAAGGCTTGTGTCAGTCATGTGGTCAGTCACGTGATCGGAAGAGAATACCAGACGCAGTATATTATTGTACCATGATTTTTGCAAATATTACATACAGGCAGAGTTTACAATTATGTTTAGAAGATAGATAAATAGCGAATACCTCCATCATTTTAAACGAAGAGTCTGCCGATCAAACTGAACAACATTTTCTAAGGGTCAAACCAATAGTAGCAAAAAAAATCAGTTGTTTCATGCATTTGGAACAGCAGATTTTTTTATTGCTGCGTTCGGTTTCCTCCCATAGTAAAAGTTGTTCAGTTTGATGGGTAGACTCTTAGTTTAAAAGGATGCCTATGATTTCAAGATTTATGATGATGCGGAATACTGACAACGTTCTTAGATACACACTTGCCGATGTCGTTTTTAAGTTTAGCAAGCGATATAGATACTTTTTTAAATTCGTCTTCATGGCCGGAATTGAGTAATTTTATTCTCAGTAAAATCACAGATTATTTAATAGTTACTACCGTAAGTAAAATTACTTACTATAAACAAATGTTTACAATTATAATTCAACAGTAAACTTAGCGTGTAAGAAATTATTTGGAAAAGAAGTTTGGCGGACAGCCATGTAGGTAGGTACTTTGAGATGGTCCCGTATATAAATGAAACTTAGTAATACGTGTAGAGTGAAAATAAATAACGCGAAAAGTACCTACTAAACAAAAAACTGCACCATAACAATTTCTGTTAGTTTTTTTCCGAATTCCAATATTAATAGGTATAAGAGTCGCCTATGATTTGATCATCCAACGAAAAATGTATCTATGTACATTTCTATAGGACACTGCTATCGAATGTAATTATTGTAAAAACTTATACAACAGGATTTTTGTCGCTTTCCAAATTTTGGTCCTGTACGAGTAATCAAAGTTTAGATCCACCATAAACATTTCTGCGAACTGTACCTTCACCACAGTGCAAGCGTTCGGGCATGGCATAAAGCACTTTGAAATTCTAATCACTGCCGAAATAGGTGTAAAATAAACACTACATTATAGATTTCTACAATTGTATATGCAGCTGGCAGTTTGCATTTGCATGAAAGCGCATTCGTCGCATTCATTATTTTTGCATTGATTATTTAAAAGTAGGAAGCCTTTGCCCTTTTTTTTATAAAAATGGGTTTGCTTGCCTTTGACCTCAGCAGGACAAAGATGGGGTCGAAGGTGTAGCGAGCTAACCCAGAAGAAGCCCATTCACTCGTGTTTAGGAATTTGGGTTGTAAGCGCCCGGATATACTGACGGAGCACAGGCAAGGCATTCCACTCCTTGGCTGTGCGCATTATAAAAGAATCTTAAAGGCACTTAGTGCGGATAAGTGGGATGTCAACCAAGAAGGGGTGTGGGCTCGTGTAGCTCTTGGGCACACTCACTGAAGTACAATCTGACCGAAAAGCAGGCTACTCTGCGGCGGTGGGCTAGGCTATGAAGCTTGGTCTCCGCCAGTTTACTGTCGCCAATGAGCCTCCTGGCTCTGCATTCAACCGACTCGAGTACGGCAAGTTGATAATTGGCTGAGCCATCCCACAGGTGTCAGCAATACTTCATACAAGGTCGGACCTGAGCTTTATACAACATTAAGATCTGTCCAGGACTGAAGTACCGCTTCACCTTATTTAAGATGCCTTGCTTTTTGGCCGCAGTTTGAACCTTAGACTCGATGTCAGCGCCGAAGTTGAGTTTCATGGTCAACCTCATACCCAGACGCTCGAGAAGAGGGACAGATGTACCCCGGAAAGTAGGAGTCTGATTAAACGAACTCCTTTTGGCGGTGAACAGACAAGCCTGTGCTTTGGTGGCGTTGAAGTTCACTAGATTATTGTCACTCCCTGGGAGACAAGACTTAAAGTCAAGTTTGTCCGCTCTACCATGGCCAACTCCCTCTGCCAACGTATTTCATCCCCGCTGGCCCCAGCGCCGGATATAAACCTCATACACCCCAACTGATTTATAACAAAATAATTAGATTGAAGCAATAATTTCATTATTTTGATAGTTAAAATTTAAAGTTACCTATTCACATTTTAAGTTTTGAGGCAAAAATGATTTGTTATCATTTCAGCACTGAAAGAAAGCGCTAACGTACTCATGGATACATTTTTATAATCTTGTTTTGGTAGTAAGTAGGGCGAGTGTGCCCGTGCGTTGGGTTGACATCGGGTTCAGATATTTTCAAAGACATATATAATATAAATCTATGGAAATTTTTAAATATCGGAAACAAATTATTTAATATTTTGAAAAAAAAAAAATACCTATGTTGAAACCATGATAATTCGATTCTGCTCTCGATTCTAAACAAACTACTTTCTAGTTTTGCGTTAATTCATTAACACGTTGTAATCTCTCTGTGATAGTACTGTCATCTGCATTCCCAATAATACCCGACACATGGAGGTCATTGATGTGTAGCAGGAAAAGTGATGTGTAGGAGAACAGCAGCATCAATTGCCATGAGGTCAGAGGAGAAGTTGTCAATGACAACTTTGATCGACCGTTCACACTAAAATCAGAGATCAGCGGGGATGCCATAAGCAGGAAGCTTGCTCTGCCCTGTAGTGGAAGAAAAAAAAGTTAGTTTGGTAGATGTAGCCATATATCTACCAAACTAACTTTTTTTTATTTAGCCTATTCTATCTTACTGCTGGGCAAAGGACTCCCCCTTAATCCTCCATGCATCCCTGTCTTGCGCCAGCTCCATTCATTCTTCGTTCTAGGTCTCTAGTTCGTGTCTCGATCTCTTGGGTCGACCATGACGATGACGTCCATTCTCCGGGATCCAAGGTGTTAAAGTTTTTGCCCATCTTTCCGGGTGTAATCGATAAACATGAATTACTTACTTATTTAAAAGTATTCATCATCATCAGCCTATCATCGTCTAACTGCTGGACATAGGCCTCTCCCAAAAGTATTATGATGGAGAAAAAGTCGAAGAAAAAGTGAAGACCATAAATAGGACTAACAGGACCACACGCTAAGTGATAGATACTATTAGATACATACCTACAGCGACACTACATAGCCGTAGGTATTCAATCGAATATGAAATGCTACTCCTGATAAACTATTCGTCCAAATGTTCTAGATAGTCCCATACGATTCCTTTTCATGTGAAATGACACCATCGATAGGATGAGAGTAAAATATGAGTAGGCTACATCTGACTATCGGTGAATAAAATCAGTTTGTTGAATAAGGAATGTGGGAAAAAAGCTTAAGTACTTATCTCCTAATACCCTCACATAAAGTGTAAGGAAGTGAGTTAGGTAAACGCAGCGTGTCGCAAGAAAAAACATTTTTCCTTAACGCAACTCGTACGCAGCTGACGTCACAGTGCTTCTTATTGCCATTCGCGACGCACGCGATGCCTTTCTTCAAACGAGGAGAACACAACCGTGTGCATACGGTGACAAAAGTGCTCTATATTATTGTTACATAAGCCTGTAAATAACTGTCATGTATACAGGACAGACGTATTTTCTTGTCAACTTATAATGTGATCAAATTGCTTTGTGTAGCGTATCGTTGCGTTGCTTGTCATATTTTCTTTACAAATTGATCTTGATTGATCAAATGATCACTCAGAAAGTGATCGTGAATCGTGCTTCATATTGAAATAGTAGATTATACACCGAGGGCAGGAAAGTAAGAAAGGTTTCAGATCATGTGATCTCAGGCTTTCCTATTTACTGGCCGCGGTTAGTACACTATGTATTTTTGTCCCCGACGGCGGCGGAAAGCGGCTACTTCGTTTAGGGCAGCGGGACGAAAGTAGATGCTTTCTGCCTGGAGGGGTGAAATTTTTTTTCACCATTCTTAGAATACTGTAATTAATTTGGGAACGTTACGATGATCTGATTTATACAGAAAATTTAGTGAAAGCCTAATGGTAGGTTTAGAAGATGACAATTTTGCGCCGCCAATTCTGCGGCGCCTAAAATTAGCACCATATAAACACTTTTGGCACGACAATTTTACGCCGTGCCTTAAAATTGTTGTGCCTTAAAGTGTTTACACGGTGTTAATTTTAGGCGCCGCAGAATTGGCGCCTAGAAATTATCATCGTATAAACGGTCCATACCATCTTTTTTACTACACTAAAAACAGATATCATAACCCTGACCAAAAATGTATTCAGTATCAGAAGTGGGAGCGTTTCGTTTCTCTGCAATCTGAATATAATTATCTATTAGATAGCTTCAAGCAATTTTCGTAACAACTGTACTCATAGCAAGTGGTCATTTCTCCGCCCCATGTCGCAACTTGTTGGTACACTTCTGAGAATTTTAATGAAATTAAAGCAAAAATAAAAACTGCTTGGCATGCCAGCCACATACGACCGCACGGTAGTTGAATCTCCGAAAAACTAGGTCTGATTACAGCCCACATGGCCCAGTTTAGACGTTTTGACATTAACATAATCGATAGCATGATTTTGTAATCGTTTTCGAAGGATCGTATATTTCTAGAATATAAGACATTAGTGTGTTATGGTTTATTAGTGCAATAAATTACGTAGGTAACGAAAAATAACAATAAAATATAACTAACTTACTAAAATACAACTAGCTTAAAAAATATTTCTAATTTATTAATGCTCTGGCTGCATTGCCTCGCTAGATGGCCAGCGACATCCTTTTGACAAGTTATAAGCTACCTAACCCAGACCGGCGCTGGCGCGGTCAAGAAAAACAAAAAACCAGAATGCATTAAAAAAAAAACTGTTAACTGAAGAGAAGAAAACAAGCTCTATAATCACTAATCAGGTGCCCCCTTCGAGCTTATCCGGGACGTCCGGAGGACCTGACGCACCTGACACCTGAGGCCCTCCGATGGCTTCAGACGCTGAATGTGGACTTATGAACTTTATGCCTACAAATGAAATTCGCCATACGAATAAATAAATAACTAATCAGATATAACAACTTTGTTTGGGCAATTTGAATGTTATTAGGTAGGTATTGCAGGCGGGGACAAACCAATAATAGGTAGGTGTTTTATAATTCTCCTTTGTCGTTTGCAATACCTACCTAATGTAATAACATTCAATAGTAGATTGTTAACCAAAGGATGAAAGTCACCCATTTCCCACGAGATGTTTGGCGCCCCGAACGAACGTGAGGGGCGCCCATAATTCGAGTGTGAAATGGCTGACTTTCACCCGAGTTAAACACTCTGCTTTTCATCACGATTACGAAGAAATCAAACAAAAACCAGATAACTAATGCACAATCTATTTCTGAATCGCTATTCGCTCGATGAATTCATGTTAGGCTGCGTTTCAAAAAGTTTGAAAATCACTCGGGTGCCAATACGAAAGTAAAAAAAAAAACATACGAAGATTGTGGATGCTAGAGTGAGACAGATATACTTCCCTAGTGATTTTTACACGTTTTGAAACGGATCTGAAAAAGCAACATGTCGCTTTTCCTCTCCTTTTCTCCCTTTTTTCCTTTTGACTTTTTTTAAACCAGCCTGTTTTTTTTACAAATGCATATAATTTATACAAAAGTCTCGAAATGTTACTAAATTAGGTAATTTACTGAATTCAAATATTTTTGATCATAATAATTATAAATAAAACCGGTCAAGTGCGAGTCGGGCTATTCGCGCACCGAGAGGGTTCCGTACCACACCACCACAGAACACAACAATATTAACATAGAAAAAAAACTGTTTTTGTCCGGGACCTTTAGCGCGAGACCGACTCACCGATTTGTTGTTATTCTGTAGAGTTTTCTCTATAATCACACTAAATTTGACACTTAGTATGTATTACCGTTTAATTTTACGATAGGATAGAGCGTGAAGAAAAAAAGAAACCCCCTTAATTTTTAACTTTTTGACTTTTTTATTATTTGTTAACAAATCCACCGTAATAACGCATAATCTGAGAAAATTTCAACTATCTAGCTATTACGGTTCAAAAGTTACAGCCCTAAATAGGTAGGACAGACGGACGGACGGACGGACGGACAACGTAGGCTTAGTAATAGGGCCCCGTTTTCACCCTTTGGGTAAGGAACCCTAAAAAATTGTTAATTGATTGCATTAAGAACTTACCTAATAGAATTTTAATATAATGTTATCGAAGTGTGGGTGTATATAGGTTTCTGCCTTTGCTCAGTACTTCGACGTAGATTTTTTTTGTTTTTTTTATTTTATATTTAGGTACTGGTCAGACATCTTTTGGTTTATAAATGCTTGTAAAAACAGAAATTTAGAGCGAGCGAAGCGAGCTTTTCTCCTAAATACGAATCAGTTGGAGTTGGAGCCAGAGCTTTTTGCGTACAAAATATGTGCAAAGTAAGTAAAAGCTACTCGTAATTTTTAGCACCACGTCTTAGCTGTGGTTAGAACTCTTTTGATTATGTGCTACATTATGTGTAGGTAGGTACAATAAAACAGAAACTTTAGCGAGCTCGACTTTTCTCTGATCTACGAATTGGTTATAGACAGAGCTCAATCAATCTATATTTTTCCCAAATTTGACGCCCGTAGTATAGTGCCGCAAACTGATAATAATGAGCCAATTAGTGACAACGCTAGTCGAGCAACAAATACGCGTATTTGTCTAGTTAGTATATCGTCGCAGCACACACGCATGAGGAGTCGGACTTGTGAACACTTTGGAGGCGCGGGTCATGTTATTGTAGGTGTAGGAGATATCTACCTTCGTTCAATGATAGCAATCACTCGCAAAAATACGCTTTAATGGAGTTGAACTCCAAAATTCCAAGAGCTACTAGTGTAGCGTGTCTGCCCGTTTGCACCGGTAGTTTAAGTAATCGCTACTGCTTGATTACTGTATTGGGACAAATAGATAGCGGTTTTTAATACAACCTGTCACTTCTAGTCATTGACTATTTGATATTAAGATTAGTTACAACATACTCACCTACATATTACCAATAGGTAAGCCAATAGCTATAACCAATGTGTAATATTTAACTGTTAAATAAATAATGATATCTGAAGTGCGATTACATTTACCAGACCGGAACAGGTAAGTAATGTCTGAAAAATTTAATAGTGCGTCCTGGAAGCTGGCATAGTATATTGTAGTTGAATGCGTCCAAGATAGCTTGGTGATTTAGACAGGCGGTTTAGAGATTTCATTTAACTTTTTAAAGTTGTTTCAGCCGTCAAAGCTTTTATAATACATTTAATAAAACCGGTCAAGTGCGAGTCGGGATTCTCGCGCACCGAGGGTTCCGTACCAACTACCACACCACCACAGAACACAACATTACTAACGTAGAAAAAAAAATTTTTTTGTCCGGGACCTTTAGCGCGAGACCGACACATACTTGGCCGGTTTTTAGTATTTGTTATTATTCTGTAGAGTTTGCTCTATAATCACACTAAGTTTGACGCTTGTATGTATTACCGTTTTTACGATAGAGCGTGAAGAAAAAACGTTGATAAAAACTAGTTTTTTCTTGAGAACCCCCCTTAATTTATAACTTTTTGACATTTTTATTATTTGTTAACAAATCCGCCGTAATAACGCATAATCTGAGAAAATTTCAATTATCTAGCTATTACGATTCAAAAGTTACTGCCCTAAATAGGTAGGAGTAGGACAGACGGACGGACAACGTAGGCAACGTAGGGTCCCGTTTTCACCCTTTGGGTAAGGAACCCTAAAAAATTGTTAATTGATTGCATTTAGAACTTACCTAATACCTATGGCATGATCAAGTAATTGTTTTGTGTATAAGTTCGTTTGGGGAAAGTTTAGTCAGCATCATGAGTACAATCATCCATTAAAATGTATGTATGTTGTATGTTGTATTTATACAAACACCCTGTTAACAACAACTAATCAATCATATTTTTACTAAGTTTACAAACATGTTAGGTAAGTATAGATTTTATAGGCGCGTCACTGAAATGTACCCAAAACTAGATTTAAGAATTAATTAGTAATTAGGTAATTAGGCTGTAGATCTTAGGTAGGCCGTGACAAAGAAATAAGACATACAAATACATACGCTCGAAAATAATAGGTAACCGTCCTTCTGAAGTGCGATTTTTGAAAATCATACGAGCGACTTGGCAGTGGAAAGATGCATAATCTCCATAGTAATTTTGACACTTTCTACTGCCAAGTCGCTCGTATGATTTTTAAAAATCGCACTTCTGGCCCTGTCGGGTAAAAAGAGAGTTTACCTTTGAGGGATTAATTATATTATGTTTATTGAGGCCCTTTTTATACCGATGCTAAAGAAATGTTTTCTAGTTATTAAGATTATCATGGAGTCACGTTGCAGGTTTTGCCGCGATCAGTTGTCGTTCGCGCGGTTCGCGTTTGAGCCTGCTACGAGGAACCGCAAACTCTTCTCAGCTGCTTTTTTGCTTAAATAGTTCCTCCCACAAACTACTTGACACTGGCGGAAATGCAGTGCTAACAAGATTCAAGATTATCAAGACGACCCGACTGACTGACCTTCATACTATTCTGTGACACGCGTAAGTTTATGGTGACACTACAGTCATAAGGGTCGTCCACAAATTACGTAACGCACAGTTATCGAATTTTCGGTGACTCATGAGCTCAAGTTCAAGATAAGATGACATTAACGAATGCTAAAGATCGTGGCCTAATAAAAAATTACGTAATTATAGCTTATTTCTTAGTATAATAATTAGGTATGATTTAGATTAACCAAGACAAAATAATATAAGCAGGTCAAATCGAAAGTTGCAGCAGAATCAGGTTGAAGCTGCATGCATTCTGTGTTTCGCAACTTATTAATGTTGGATGTTCCGTACACTTATTGAAGTTTACCTACCTACTTAAGGTGATTTCATACCGAGACTTTATTACATTTTAAACTTAGTTAAAGTTGCCGATTGACTTTCACCCTATCGGCTACGAGTAGGTTTAAGGTGGCTCTGGCGAGCTACCCCTTAATTAACATCTTCTATGCTCTAACTTACTTTAATACGTTTCCGATTATATAGTTTGCAAGAAGGTAACATAATAAAGTTATAACTATATACTATACATAGAGTAAGAAGAGATGGCATATCGGCTTGTTTCTATAGAAAATGTTGTCGCCAACAAAGGGGGTGAAAAGGGGGTGAGGGGAAGGGTTAACATTTAAATACGCTACTTCCCGCTATTATGACGTCAGGCCCAGTTGAGTATCTGTGCACAGTTCGATACAACATCTCTTCCCCAGGGGAGCGCGTTATTTTCTCTATGATACTATAGGCATGTTTCAAGTAATATTTGGTTTCTGTGCTCGTCATATCCAGCAGAATCTCTAACAACACCATAATCAATTTGATACCGATTGATTCGGGTGGTTACACAATAAGACCCCAGGGTAAGATCGGCGTGCTCGTAACACTACCTACTGGCTGTCCGGTAAAGGAAAACAACTTGAGGAAACAGATGAAGGAATTATCCCAGCCAATATGGACTATGTTTTACTACGAAAGCGGTCAGGTACGCAGGACACTGAAGTTCATAGTTATGTGCAATTAACAATTAAACACACAATGCAGTCTCTCGTAATCCTATGTAATGAAACGGGAAACCGATACGTTTAGAGGTGGGGTCTGATGCAGTCGCTATTCACACAGCACAGAATATCTACCAGATAATATATTAGATATTTTGTAGACATTTGTGCTGTTGGGGTATAACCGGCAGCCACATAGTGTAGGCACCAGAAATGTTAACTATGCCTGAAGGAATTAGTCGCCTCTTAGGTCTGGGTTGGTGCTATTCGAAGCGGCACACCAGAGTTCCCTCATCTCTACTGAACTACCACCCACCACCCACCCATACTCACCACGAGAAGTAGGTATTGCCTGACGTTTGCATTGAATTGCATTCGTTGCATTACTTTATGGGTGATTGAACTCATGATACTGAACGACTTTCCCAAAAGAAAAAGGGCCCCAAAAATTTTGCACTTTTCATACAAACTTTCGATTAGCTAATTGTATCTTCGCAACAGACAAGCGGGACGTAAACTGAACATCACGTGGCAAGGGGTGCCAACTGCTCACAACAATTTCCCTAAGTACCTCGGAATCACTCTAGACAGGTCGCTCACTTTTCGCAAGAACTGTGAAAATGTCAAAAAGAAGATACACTCTCGCAATAACATCCTACAGCGCCTTACTACCACCAAGTGGGGAGCTTCGCCGCGGGTCTTGAGGACGTCTGGACTAGCACTCGCGTTCTCCGTTGGAGAATACGCGTGCCCGGTATGGGGTCGATCTGCCCACGCCAAGCTGGTGGATACGGCACTAAATGAAACGTGCCGGATTATAACTGGTTGCTTGAAACCGACTCCGGTACAGTTGCTTTATCCACTGGCTGGCATAGCGCCCCCAGATGTCCGCAGGGCTGTGGCGGGCTCCTCAGAGAGAGCCAAAATGGTGGACGAAACACGACATCCCATGCACGGCTTCATCCCTGCGCCGCAAAGGCTGCCAAGCCGACGCAGCTTTATGAAGTGTGTCGACCCACCGAATACTGGCCCAGCGCAAGCGAGGTGTACTCTTTGGAGACAAAAAGTGGCCCTCCCAACTCCATTTGTGCCGCCGTCTGAGACCCTACCGCCTGGACATGACTTGCCTTGGGCGACCTGGAAGTCCTTAAACCGACTTCGAACCCAGGTCGGTCGCAGCAAGGACAACATGGCCAGGTGGGGATTCTCGGATGCGCAAAATGTGTCTTGCTTGTGTGGAGCTCCACAAACGATGGCCCATCTGACATTGTGCCCTGCGTGCCCTAACACCTGCACGCAGGAGGAGCTCATGACCGCTAGCGACGGTGCAGTATCGGTTGCCAAATTCTGGCAAAGTACTATTTAGCGACTTTGTTGTGTTGAAGTCGACACGATAAGCAAGCAAGCTAATTGTATTTAGTATGGAAACTCCAAAATGTTTATTGCTAGTTTACTTTATATTCTTACTTGGGGGAAGTTGTTCAGTGTCATTATTGATACAATCACTCCTTAAAGTAATGCAAATGTTTACCCTTACACCCTGTTTTTGCTGATGAGAAAAATCTTGTGTTTAGACTATACTGCCTTCTCCAATCGAGTTACAATATGTTCTGCAGTAAAGGGATAATTTACTAAAGTAGTGACTCGAAAAGTTCACCACAGGCACATGGAAATTTATTTGAATAATATTCTGATCAATTTGTACCTATCTATTCCTTCCAAATTCTTTCAAATATTACTCATTATACGGAGTGTAAACTTAAATCGTTGAATACTAAAATATGTTCAATACAATACAAATACAAAACATCTATACATAATAATAATAATTTATAATTATTGTTTTAAAACACTGACAGCTCAAAAATACAATGTGTAGGTAATTAATGTAATAAATAGTTTCGCAAAGCAATTTCTGTCGCAGTTAACTAACCGTTATGCATTTTCCTACTTATACAATATTTATTATCAACTAGTCATTTCCAGCGACTTCGTCTGCCTGGAATTTTATGTCTATGTCCTTCCTTCGGATTCTCTATAAGTACAAAATTTAATCAAAATCGGTTCAGCCGTGTTTAGCCGTGAAAACATTTATAATTATAACAGACAGAGAGATTTTCTCATTTATAATTATGACATAACAGAACGGATGGAAGACGTTAGGTATTTTAACTTACCTGATTAATGCTAAAACCAATGGTTACGTATGGTTATTATATTAAAATCAACTAAAAAATAAAGAAGAAAAAAATACTTCATTTTATTCTGTGTTATTACCTTTTTATTCTGTTTTTGGCGTGCAAATAAAGAATATTTATGTTATTTCTGTTATGTTAATTTTCACCATTAAAGGCACATTAAACCAAAGCATCATTCATCTAAACTATTATAAAACTGTAACAGAAGTGTGTCTGTACATTGAACATATTTACAAAAAAAAGATTACGATATGATTTTTAGATGTCTCTGATTACAAATCACCAATTTTTGAATTTTTTGTCTGTCTGTCTGTTTGTTTGTTTGTTTGTTTGTTTGTTTGTTTGTTTGTTCGTTTGTTTGTTTGTTTGTTTGTTTGTTTGTTTGGGTGTATGTTTGTTCTAGTATCACGCAAAAACTACTGAACCGATTTTGATGAAACTTTTTTTGTTTGATAGCTTATCATCTGACTTAAAATCTGGTATATAATTTATGCGGACGAAGTCGCGGGAAAAAGCTCGTTTTATATAAAGAAATGACGGAGGCAAAATATTTCAAAAACAACTTTCTAGAATAAGTTTTTTTTTTAATATTAGACGTAAGACGCAAACCAAGACTTCACACTGCTTTTTACACCCCTATTTTTAATTAGGTACTAGAAAAATTTTAAGGGTGTATTCAGATAATGAAACTACACAACATTCCCTAACGATAATGGGTAAAAAAATCCTTGCCTCTACCCTTAGAAAATCAATCGACTGATCCGTAATTTTGGAAGGTCCAAATCTTTTTCTCGTTTTTCGACGTATTATCCTTAGGGAAACTTATTGAAAACGTCCTTAAAAAATACCCAGAAATAAAAAAAATTTGAGAGTATAATCATTATTATAATATAAAATTCTTTGAATAAACAAACACATAGTAGGGAATCTATTTACACTACAATCTACAGGGTGAAATTGATATCATTAGCATCCTTTTAGACTAAGAGTCTACCCATCACACTGAACAACTTTTACTATGGTAGCAAACCGATCAGAGCAAAAAAATAATCAGCTGTTGCATACATTTGAGTCGAGTAGGCATTGCAGTTTAGTATGGAACAGCTGACTTTTTTCGCTCCGATCGGTTTGCTCCCATAGTGAAAGTTGTTCAGTTTGATGGGTAGACTCTTAGTTTAAAAGGATGCTAATGATTTCAATTTCACCCTGTATAATGGCTGACATAACTTTAGAAGTTAGAAGCTCCAAAAAAAAAGAATAAAAGAAACAATCTATAAATTGGAAGGTAGGTAGGTACATAGTACCTACTTTTAATGTTTTCGTTATCGGTTATAAAACACGTGGTTCCCGGTTATAGGTACATTCTTAATGTTCTTGTATTTAAATGTTGTATAATTGTGTATTTTATTGGATTATTTAAATGTTAAATATTATAACTCTATTCTGTACTACTTTCAACTTACGCTCCGCATAACACATATTTACAGAGAAAATACAATTTACAATAAAATTCGCTGTGCATTTCTTAATTACTCATTAAAATATGTAAATAAGATATAAAAAATAAAAGAACATTTAATTTAGCTAGCGTGTGTAACAGGTGAAATCATTAAACCTTATACTTACGTAATAAGTATCATATTAGAGTGTGTTCCCTTTCATACTGTAAAGATAAAGCGGAATTGTTAAAAAAAAGAAACAAGTCAGAATAAACACGTTGTTATAGCACACATGTGTATTGTTAAGTAATTAATAAGGTACTTCTTTGGAGGAGCCACTTCCGCATTTTGTGGAGACCACTATAAAACACAGTTTTTTGAGAAATAAAATAAATTGCAATTTCTCGATACATATTGTTAAGTACCACAAGGCCGTGTTTACCACACACGACAGCCACAGTGTGTAAGGAAAGAGCCTCCCGAGGTGACGAAACCTGAGTTCGTCTGGCGCACCCTTTACAGTACAGCCTCGATCTTAGACAATTTATATTGGACTCACCTAGCGGTAGCATTTCCCCTCTGCCACGGTATAAGAACAATTGATCTTGTGCATTTACACCCAATTTTATACCTTATCACTAAACGAGACAGCCTATAATAGCGAAACAATAATTTTGAACTTAGAACGTTTGGGGTTCACAAGGGACTACTTTTCATGATTTTTAACATTCAAAATTAGAATCTAAACTTATGGGGAATAAAATCCAAAGTTGCGGATTTCATGTTACCTCGCCCCCCGCAAAAAGTGGCAGAAATGTTTCTTAGTAGAATGACACGCATAACTCGTCCCTATTAAATTGTCTATGGCCTCGGTACGACTATTGTTGAATGGCAAATCTTTCCACTCTGTTTCCACTAAAGCGCGAGTGATTGTCACGCCATTCAACTCATACTGACACGAAAAGAGAAAGAGACCACCCACGACAAAACAAGAAAAATATAGATGTGCCTCTGCCTTTATTACTTAAATGAGCGCGTATGACGGTTTTCTCGTTTTCTCGTATGGCATGTTAGCCCTACTGGTGTGATGATGACTCTTTTTTAGAAAGATCTATCAACTTAACCGTAGCAGTTGGTCCATTATCTCTGGTGGTAGTACTTCAGAGTAAGGCGGTCTGAAAAAACACTGAAACCTGGGTTACACGATAAGAAGAAGTTTAAAATGCACTAAAATATAACAGATATTTAGAGCTACATTTCCTAAATACTTAGTAAAACTTATCTTTTTACATTTTATAATTTATTTATTAAGTTTGATTATATTTTCAATATACTAACTAATTAAAGTCAATGAATTTTTTTAAACACTATCTAGTACCTAACTATAATCTCTGTGCTTTCGTTAAAATGTATAGAGTTACAAAAACCTACAGGTGCCTCAAAGATTTCCATGCAGATCTTAAATTAATCTTTAACGGAAAGGAAATCTGACACAGACACTGAGCACAGAGATTATTTCTAGATTGAGTTAAAAAAATTCATTGACTTTAATTAGTTAGTATTAAAAATATAATCAAACTTCGTTTGTAAGGAGCGCGATACAAAGACTATATCCTCTTAAAAGGTTTTCGAAATATCAACCTCATCTAGTGATTGATATCAACTAGTGGCGATAATTAATTGCTCTATGAACAAACCATGATAGACATAATGTGAATAAATTCTCATGTCGACTGCTTTGTGAGAAAACACTTATAATTTAGTATGTGCATAATGTGATGTGTGTGCGCTGAACAGTGAACACATGAATGCACTGTTTCATCCTTATCTTCCTGATTAAGATGGAACAGGAGACCGACACGCCGACAGCCACTGCGACCCGCGACTGCAACCGACTCCAGATAAAATGTTAGGGTCAGCGCACACCTAGCGTAAAACTGTTCGAGCATGCGCGAGCAGATTTCATTGATTCAATTGATAGTGAACTCTATTCCCATTGAAATAAAGTCGAAAATAGCTTGTAAGTGATTAAATCCCTTCAGCGTCTGTTCGAGTATGCTCGCGTATGCTCCTCTCGGCGACGCGAGCAGTCGCGAGCATGCTCGCGCATGCTCGAGCATGTTCGAGCATACGCCCGTGTCGATGCTTGCGATCCGTCGTAAGTGTTGCCACCTCTGCCGGTTTCGGACTAAATCTAGCATATTTTTTAACTACTTTAGCCCGAAAAGGGCAATTTAGTACAGAAAATATATAATAATCTAACTCTTTTTGAAAATACAATGAAAATCTCAAAGGTCGAAGCAGATTTAGTAGGTTTTCAAATTGTTCATATTCCATTTTATAGTAGTCATAAAATAACTGTCCCTTGAACTTTAAACCGTAGCACAGGGTGTGGTATTCCCCAAATGTACATCTTTCTTGCCAGGTTGCTTCAGCCCATATTCTTCTTTCAATTTTGTGTCGTCCTCTTTTCATTTTATTGATGTGCTCTTCTTGCTCCTCTTCCTCTGCTAGTAACCCAATAATTACCAAATCCCAGTCCACCATACTTTAAAATTACTCTTCGCACGTCTTTACTTTAAAATATTGTAAACACAACTGCAAAATTCACTGTCAACTGTAGCAACACGGGAGCATCCGCGAGACTGTTCGAACACGCGCGAGCATGCTCGCGCATGCTCGAGCATCCGCCGCTGCCGCCGGCGGATTTCGCCTCTGCCGCCGGCGGATTTTGCCGCTAGGTGTGCGCGACTGCAAAGAACATGCTCGAGCATGCGCGAGCAGATTTACGCTGGGTGTGCGCTGACCCTTATGTGTACAACCCGCGCGAATTATCTTGACACCTGGCTCGAACGACGTTGGTGTAAACAATAACAAATAACAGCAAAAGAATAACTCGAAAATTCTAAAGCGCAGGGCTACGTGCAATGGTAACTGAGATGCATCGCTACTGGCCCCGCTTTAGAATTTTCGAGTTATTATTTTGTTTTCATTTGATAGGCATGCACTGAAGTTTTGTATGAAACAGCTGTTTTTTTCGACATTTGTTGTTTAGTTTGATGGTCTAAACTCTAAAACACCCCTTTAAATATGGCTGTTTTTTTACACCTTGTGGGAATACAGGGTGAAAATGAAAACCTAAATGTTTAATATAGGTACCTAATTTAGAGGGTGCTTCAGATCATCAAACTGAATAATTTTATCACTATCGCAACATCAAAATCGCGAAAAATCCTGTTGTTGCTCCAACGTCAATTGCTGTACGACCCAAATGTATGGAACAGCAGATTACGTCATGTATTACAATTATGCACGTATGCTGCTTGATTGGTGTTTTTGGGGTGTGGATGAGGGCTGTAATCTAGATGACATAATCAAGAGCGGCTTTCTTACTTTTAACATTGTGTAAGGCTTTGGCGATGGAGCAATAATTGAGTCTGTTAATAATGGGGTCGATCATTTGTGACGTAGACGCATTTGATCAATTATAGAATTACGGGATATAAGTAGAGTAAAAAATATGTTAAGGGAAATATGCAAGAAAAATGTGTATTTTCACAGGACGGCGGCGACTATTCAAAATCATCATCAGCGTCATATTCCCATCTCCTTCACCCTGTGGTAGATCCAGCTTGGCCTACCAATATAATATTATTAAATCTTGGTAATATACTCTTTTTAATACTATGTCGTTACACAAATATTCTAGTCTTTTACCTAAATAATCGATAAAACGAAGCGAAATAAACGAGCGAAGAAACTTAGAAACATTTTATAGGCTTGCAATATAGAGACCTAATAATAGGTACCTACTTCGATTTTAAAAGGGCCTATATAGACGTGCGGCAGCACACACTAATGAAGCATTATATTAGGTACATATTATAAATGGTTTTATTATGACTTGTATGGGTTTTATTACACACTTTGAGCAGCGCCTTTTTTGTCCGTGAAATAAGCCTTTAAAACTTTCAGACAAACATTATGTAAATTGTTTTGACAAATCTTTTGACCTACGCTGCCGATCCTTTAGAAAACTCATTCTCGTCACCAATATAACATATTTTTGACATGAAAATTATTACTTACATTGGGTAAATTAATACACAACTAATTAGGCACTATTGTTAAAAATTTACGGATGTGGAGATCGACGAGCGACGTTGATGGAAAACACATTTCAATACACAAATAACTAACTCTTTTGTATTGAACTCACCAAATTGTTAATTAGCTGGCAATTGATATATCTCTACGACACTTCAAACCTACTAGAAGATTCCACTGAGAGCATAAACATTCCTTAGTTAGTTACCTCTAGAGAATCCAGATTTATTAGTGGCACCTTAATAGGTATATCGTACTAAGTCCTTACTAATAAGTACACAATCTCACACAACAACACTTATAAAATAGTATTACAGAATTTACGCGCGCTCGCCGGCGGTTCCACAAAAGTTTTACCCCACCAGCGGTAGCCCCACCAAGTTTAGATGTCAACTTTCTGCCTCAAACAGAAGCGTTTCGCGCACCTTTCTAATACGGTCGGGTTTAAACGGGATGAAGGTAGGGATGAACCAAGGGGCAAGATTATGCAATTCTTGGACTGGAGACTAGTGGTATATAAAGGTGCCGGGTCTGCAAAATCAGTAGAAAGCAAAGGCAGTCATAGCAGCCTAAGTGTATCAGTAAAGTCAGTCCAGCAATTTAAGCAAGATGTACGCCAAACTCGCTGTGAGTGAATACGAGTAATTAAGTAGTTAGTTAAATGTTGGCGAATGTTCGAACGAGCGGCGGCTGGAAGATCGATATTATATTCTCTGACATTAAAAAGTTCTTTTAAACTTAATCAAAGATATCGGATGATCGGATTTAAAACTGGTTTCTAAGTATTGATAGAAATTTTTCTAGTTTAAGTTTTTACAAGTTTTAATTTCTTCGCTCACTTAATATAGACTTTCTTGAATAAAGTCATATTTTATGATACTTACTGATATGTGTTTTCTGAAAAAATAACAATTTTTATTTCTCAGCTTGTCGCCCTTCTCGTTGCCGTCGTAGTAGCATCTCCGACTCCCGGTGGTGGCCATCATCAGTAAGTGATACCTTTTGATATTCATCGACCGCGAGGCCGAAAGCCCGAGCTACGCGTAGGAAGGAAACTCCGCGAAGCGTGCCCCGGAACCTGGGCCTCTACCCGCACATTCGAACTTCGCAATTGCGTGAACGTTTTCGTACCAATGTCAACTCTATTACAATGAAGTTCAGACCGAAACGGTCGCGATATATCGAACATAGAATGTCCGGGTACAGAGCCTGGTGGACCTGGCGGACCTGGTCTCCGGTGTCAATATTTTGATAATGTTTTTATTAATTTAGCAATATTTACAATATAGGTACATTAACAATGATCTAAATAACCTAAACTTATTAAACTAAGAAAAATTACTTATTAATTTAACAATATTTACAATATAGGTACATTAACAATGATCTAAATAACCTAAACTTATTAAACTACGAAAAATTAATATAATGTCTCTGGAAATGTTATCAGATTCAGAAATTAATTAGGTATTCCAGGATTACAGTAGTGAGTCGCCCCGATGATATCGCCACGTTTAAGAAACGTGGACACATTCAAAATGAATAATAAATAAAACCGGTCGAGTGCGAGTACTCGCGCACCGAGCGAGGGTTCCGTACCACACCACCACAGAACACAACATTATTAACATAGAAAAAAAACTTTTTTGTCCGGGACCTTTAGCGCAAGACCGACTCACACATGGCCGGTTTTTAGTATTTGTTGTTATTCTGTAGAGTTTTGCTCTATAATCACACTAAGTTTGACGCTTGTATGTATTACCGTTTTTACGATAGAGCGTGAAGAAAAAACGTTGATAAAAACTAGTTTCTTGTTGAAAACCCCCCTTAATTTGTAACTTCCTTACATTTTTATTATTTGTTAACAAATCCGCCGTAATAACGCATAATCTGTGAAAATTTCAACTATCTAGCTATTACGGTTCAAAAGTTACAGCCCTAAATATGTAGGACAGACGGACGGACGGACAGACGGACAGACGGACAGACGGACAGACGGACAGACGGACAGACGGACAGACGGACAGACGGACAGACGGACAGACGGACAGACGGACAGACGGACAGACGGACAGACGGACGTACGGACGGACGGACGGACGGATAACGTAGGCTTGGTAATAGTGTCCCGTTTTCACCCTTTGGGTACGGAACCCTAAAGAAGTGTTGGTCAGATGCGTTGATCTCTACTCTGTGAATAAGACGAAATATGTATGTCAGAATCGTAGCGTTTTGTGAGCCGTTATCTCGGGTCTCTGCCTTTCTCCGTTTTCAAAGCAGCATAAGATATGTTTATAATCATTATTGGTATTTATTTTATATTATACGGTTAACTAGGTATTTATTTTATACGGTTTGTCAAAATTTTTAAAGACTGTATCAATTTGTCTGTTGTTTCCGTAATAAATAAAATACCTACGGGATACATTTCACTTAGAAATTAAAGCATAAGAAATAAGAACATTATGTATGAATTCGATACGAGTAAACATACCTAATGGAACCTTTTAGAGGAAAAAATTAAGAAAACCGCTTAAAACAATTAATGCATTAAGAATTTTCAATTGTGTTACAAAGCCCACTGTTATACAAAATGAAGTTCAAATTTTCAATAAGACATTTTTTATTTTTTACTATTTTATTGAATAAAGAAATTTACAAAACACAACAAGGACAAAAACCCGTCCCACGAAAACCTGTATGGGTTTATCTGGGGAAGGGGCATACATGCTTCATTATAATTATAACTGATAATGACCTACAATCTCAATAATACTTAGTCTCTATAACAAGAATTTTCTTTTGTATATTGACTAAAAACCGGTAACACACATATTTTTAGACGGTACAATACTTTATAGTACCTACAAATTGATAACATATTAATTAGTTACATAATGCAGTCAAGGTCGATTGAAACACGGTTAAAAATGTATAAATAGCATGTTACGTTACATTACTACTGCAATTCAAGAAACCATCTAACGTGGCTCTTATTTCCTCACGTGTTAATACAAAAATGTCTTGATACACGGTATTTCGTAGAGTGTAACACCTACTTTAAAGGTTTTGAGAACGTCGTTTGTTTGAGACTGTGGAGAATGATTATTAATTATAATTACAAACACTTTTCTAATACTTCATTCATTATCATAATAGAGCAATCGTATTATCGAAATCGATTCGTTCGTTTAGATGGATATCGACATCTTTTGCGTGGGATACAGGCCCTGTACTCAGACTTTCGATTTTAGATATTTCGCCACCGTTTCGGTCCGCTCTTCATTGTGATAGAGTTGACATTGGAACGAAAACGTTCACGCAATTGCGAAGTTCGAATATGCGGGTAAAGGCCCAGACTATGATAAGATATATGAAATGCCAGTGATCAAATACAATTGGTATTGCTGTTAAAAATATTATTCTTGATTTATCAAAATTGACGGCTCTATAGAGAAAATTTTAGAATATTAAAGTAGTTTCTAATGAGTGTCGGATGGGACTTGAACCAGCAACCTGCGAAACCGGGGCTGTACTTTCGTCGAATTATACTACGAGCGAGCCTACTACGTCAGAGAACAAAATTCTTCAACTCGTACCTTTCGATTTGTTATACCTAATAGTCTTTGTGGTTCATAACCATAAGCCAAAAACTAAAATAATCTATCAGATAGACAAATAATTTTCGCTCTTACGCTGACTCTATCACCTCATCATGAGGCGTCTTTCCATTCCGATACATTAATAAATGGGCTACAAAGAACTTTGCCGAATTTGGACCCAGCCATTTTAACGAAAACTAAAAGCCCTTCAGGACGGCGGTCATAATTATTATAAGCAGAAAAAATTAAGGCATTTTTTAAAAAAACTTCCTCATCTCTAGAAGTCCGGGTTCAAAAGTAGAAATTACTAGTAAAATAGACAAATCATCCAAAAAGCAGTAACAAAACGCAACCATGACAGCTATTTTCATCTAATATTATCACTGAGGTAGTTTTTGGGCGTTACGGAACGTATTTGGCTTTATTGAACTGATAATGCGTGTGATTTCGTTTGATCCCATTATCATAATATTGTATACGGTTATCGTGAATTTTCATTAAAACAAACACAATGAATGCGTAGAAAATTTAATGGGCCACCTAATATGAAAGATTATGAGTTTCACATACTTGATACAAAAGGTATCATAAGGAGAAATACCTTTCCCCCCAACTTTACAGATTACAACCAATTTCCTTTTTTGTTAGTTTTGTTTCACTCTACACGTATTACTAAGTTTCATTCATGTATGGGACCTATATGTCTGGGTCTCACATTATATGGCCTTCCGCCAAACTTCTTTACGTTACTACAACTGCACGCTTATAGTGGTAGTTGTAGCAAAGTTTTTGATAATAGCAAAACGTTCGTGGTAATGTAAAAGAATATTGAGATAAATTTTCAACGTTGTCAGTTCGTTAGGTCACAATACCAATTATTTTCTTTAATCGTTAGTTACTTTGATAAATTCGTTCAGTTTTTTATTATCTTCTATTCAGTTTGTTTATGTTTTTTATAATAAATGTTTAATTTAAAATTTCAGATCAATCTTTCGATGTTCAATATACAAACTGAACAGCGTTCTTCAGAATGATAGCCTGATCATTCCCTTAAAAACAGTCAGTATATTAAGAAACACTCTATATTATATTTGAAAGAGATTTCACCTAGATTTCACCTTTTTTTTTTAAAGTGTTTCTCACGTTTACAATAGTAGGTCTAATTTTGGATATATTATGATTGGTATTATGTGACGTAGACCAGACAAATTGATGCTAATTATGTCAGATTACAATTCAAATTACAAAATAAGATGTGCTCTATAACACAGATTATTCAATAGTTACTAACGTAATCCATAATTTAAAACAATAGGTTATTGCGTTTTGCATTAATGGTCGACATACACTGCTTCCTTGCGACTGTCAAAAGTGGCCAGGGGGTAGACCCCCTGGCCAGGTAGACCAGGAAATTAGATTTTCGCATTTGCGTTAACGTTTTTGCTTCAATATCAACTGTATTCCTATGAAATTCGGACAGAAACGGTCACGATATATCGAAAATGTCCCTAGTCTCGACACGCAACAATTTGCCACCTGTGGCTGTCAACCCTACAGCCACTAGCAGCCGCGATTCAGGTCACATAAGCAACTGCTCCGCGTGGCCCGTGTGCTTTCGTCTTGCCTACGTTCAATGTTATGTGCTATGTCTTACAATAATTTTTTTATCCACTCCTATCTAACTACAGAATTTAGAAACTTTTTGTTTGCTTATCCATCGGGAATATTACAGAATACCTACTTAAAGTACGTACTTACCTATACATTATAATTTGGTTTTTGCGCACAATCATAATTACAGAGAATGCGGTTCTGGAATTATATAAGATTTAACTGTTATAATATTTCTTCAATTGTAAAAGAGAAATTACGTGTTCTTTCGTAAGCTTAGTATTGAAATAGCCTACTGTATTCATCGTATCTATACATACTAATACAATTTTAAACTTAGCGATGATGATGAGCATTGAAGATATAAGCAAAAAAAATTATTCGGGTTGGTATTCAGAATACGTAATGGAATAAGTAAATACATTAAGAACATTTTCAGAATTTTTGTCTGTTTGTTTGTGGAGGCGTCACTTTAAAACTGCTGAACCGATTTGATTGAGGTTTTGGATTAACATAATTATAGACTTTATTTCATCGCAGTTGGTTCATTCAATCAAAAGTTATAAACATTATTTTTAAAGTCAGTTAGTCAGTGGTCCGTGCGTACGTAGTCGCCGGCGCGGGGCGCCCCGCTGGTTGACTAATAAATACAGGGTGATAGGGTAAACAGTTGCATTACTTTAAGGGGTGATTGTACCCATGATACCTACTGAACAATTTTCCCTAAACAACATATAGGAAATTCGCAAATAAAATTTTCGACTTTTCATAGAAAAGTTCGATCACCTGGTTGCATTTAGTATGGGAAGTCCACATATTTTTTTTACGAATTTCCTATATGTTTCTTAGGGAAAGTCGTTCAGTATCATGGATACAATCACCCCTTAAAGTAATGCAACTGTTTACCCTAACACTCTGTATAGTCGTTAAACAAATGATACTGATTGATAAACCAGTTGATAAGCATCACTGTCTTCAACTAGATTAACTTTCTGCTAAAGCAGTCAGCCAATCCAGAAGTTTTCAAAGTATACCTAGTTGAACGATTATGTTCTCTATATTTTTCCCGAACAGAGAACAGACTGGCGGAACAAGAGTTTACATTTCAGATAACAATCTTTTAGATAACATTTATACAAAATGGTTATTTTTATGCTCTAAATGTTTATGTAAATGAACAATTAAATTATTGTAATTTCAATATATTACGGACCGGAAATAAAGAAATTGTAATTTTTACATTCTTGTTATATTTTAAAGTTTTATGTAATCTGTAGGTACCGGTGTTCAATAATTATTTTTGTAGAGAGTATTCATTGTACAATATTCAGCTTTGTACTGTATAACAGGTACTTATAGCTGCTTAGGTGCTTGGTAGCTGAATATTGTAATATTTACTTTCGGGTAATTTTGTAGTGCTAATTGGTGATTATCCTATAGCCGTTTTTTAAAACTCTTGATCAAACAGATCTTGAGGATTATTTTAGACCAAAGACTAGCCAAAGACCGTTCTATGATAGTGTGGTCTTATAACTCAAGAGTTCATGCAGGTATATTATGAAAAACAGTATATTATATTAATAGGCCTAGACATACAATGTCTGGATTAAGCGACCAGTGGTGTTTCTTAGTCTTGGACTAAAGTGCGTGAACAAGCTTATACAAGCTTAGGTAGATATTAATGTCAGATATTACGTCAAAGCACCGAGTTGTTACCTTTGCAGTGATTTCTCACTGCATCGAATTCTCTCTGCAGTGATTCTCTCTGCGGTGAGTCTCTCTGCAGTGAATCTCTTTACGGTGAGTGCTCTCTGTAGTGACTTTTTCTCTATAGAATACAGCCTTATGTATAGTCGGATTCAAATTAGAATTCGATGCAGTGAGAAATCACTGCAAAGGTAACAACTCAAAGCACGAGTCATCCGTTGATGTAAACAAAGCTTGGAAGCTTGTCACACGAACGATTTCATAAAGGTAGATCTGTCAACTAAGTCGATCTATCAATTATTCTTTATTAACCTGTGAAGCATCGCGATACACCTGCAAATCACAGGTACCGGTAGATAGCGATACCACACAAGCATCACGGAGGTTTCAGATATTTAAAAGTCTGACTATGAAAATAAAACACCACCATGTTGCAGAAAATCATTGGAACCACAGAACATTATAAGAGGGGTTAGAAATGCAAAGTATAGCGCTTTTGCTTCGAAGACTATCACCATTGTAGGTCCACCAGAGCAGGTTTTTTATTTTTCTGTTTAGTCTTTAGTTACATAATAGCAGAGGAAGACTTTTCGCCGAGATGATGATGATACTATCGATAAGAAAACATTCGTTTTAAAAACAAGAACAAACCAAAAGATTGGTTCACAATATACTTAGAACCCGATAGCTGCGTTGAAAGAGTCGGTGTGAAAAAGGTCTTAATGGTACAGGATACGCAAGCTCCCACGATTCCTCAGTTATCGATCAATCTTGACCGGTTGTTACGGAATTTTCTCGAATGCAAGTCAATGTGTATATCTCACTGCTTATATCACAATTTCATCACCGTTTTTAGATAGGCATTGCCAGGGCATTGCGGTGTTTACTGACGACGACTGTTTGAAAGATCTCAATAAAGATTCCTGTCTTTTTTTAAATTGAGACTTTAACACTGTATATAGCCTTCATTAATCCGTAGTGTTTTTTTTCGAAAGAATATAGAAAATTGTAATTTGCTTGCATGACATGAAACTTAAAAAGAGAAATTACTTACACATTGAACGAAAAAATCTAATTACTTAATCATTTTTCCTCTATATCGTCGGGAATTATTAATTTCCAAAAATCAAGCGTTCACATTGAAAGGTATTCAAGGATACTTTATATCGATACATATAATATGACACTAGACCTCAGATTCGCCAAGGCTAAGGCCTCAGGAGATCAAAAAGGCTAGTCAATAGATCCGACTGATATAGTATTTAATATTACAGTCGGTTACACCCTAGAGCCTGTAATCTTAGTTCCTCACCTCACTGAACAATGTAGTCCTTCAATAATTCATTTCCCCCACCGTAGGGATGCACCTACTACGATACGAAGTTGTATATAACTGCTTAATTTACAGCTTTTTTCTCTTTCCTGATGCTACTCCAACTCCAAGTATACCTACTGGGGGCGGGAAAAGGTTTTGTAAATGTCACGTTATTCCGACTAACACTCAGTTGCAGGAACGCTCATTAAAGTTAATCCTCCATTAAAACTATTGCTGTCACTTTTTGTCTTGTTGACGTAGTAAAAGCTAGCAAGAGCTTTAATGGAGGATTAACTCTAATAAGCGGAGTGTAAGAACTGCAATAATTAAAAAAAGTTTTTAAATAAGAAAACGTTACAGAAATACAGTATAATATTTTTTGTGATCTATGATTATAATGATTTGCTAGAGAAAACCGTATCACCGATTAGCACGACGTGTTCAGGCTGCGTTTCCACCAGAGATGTGCGAGGATGCGTAGCGAGGGATGTGCTTTTCAAGAACCAATAGAATCGCCACGCTCAGCACAGCTCTGGTGGAAACAGGCAGCGAGGTTTTTGTACGTACAAAACAAGCAAGCGATGTGCGCGAGGAATGTGTTGCGAGGTTTGCGACAGACGTGTTGCGAGGAATGTGTTACGAGGTTTCTATATACAGTACCAGCCAGTCCATAGACGCCCCCGCCGACACATTTCACAGCTTCGCAATGCATGCTCGCACGGCTCGCACTGCACATTTTATGCGTAATTTCACAGCTCCGCTACAAATCCTCGTACGACACATTTTCCTCGCAAAGCTTTGGTGGAAAACCCCACACATTTTCACAGCACAGCTAGACATCTTCGCACGACACATTTCCCTCGCACATCTCTGGTGGAAAAGCACCCTACGAAAAATTGGCGCGGGGGGTGCGAGGGACGCGGGCGGAGGTCACTAGCACCTAGCACCGAAAAATAGACGCGTGCTCTATTCCTTGCGAACGTTCGCATGTCACCATATAAACCTGGCCTTACACCAACCGGATTTTCAAGAAGTTAAAAATGGTGTACCTACTGTCCGTTTCTAAAGAATAAAATTAAAATTAAATCTCGAATCTCGAATGACGACATATTATAGCGGGCCAGGTGCAACGGTTCAGTAGTACGTAGCTAAATTACACCATACACTTTATGGGTATTACGTTGTATTGTATGTAACTTGTATGTTATACCGACATAACAAGCGTAACAAGATAACAACATGTTGGACAACATAACTACCTTAGTAAACCAAAAACGCAACATAATTTTATTCCGAACGTCAAGCTATTTGTCTGTCACTTAGTTCCAAAATACCTATTTCCTTCCAATTTCTTTGATTCTTTCGGAAAACTATAAATTTTCTCCCATTATTCTACTTACTAGAAAGTATATAATTTGTATGCAGACCATTCAGTTAGTTATGCCACGACCACGCAATGCGGTCGATTAGAGTTTTTGAAGGATTTGAATTGTATTTCGAATTTTGATTGTGTGTGAATTTTAAGAATACGCATTTTTATGATTTTGGTTGTTTATAATGTTATGTGGGGACTGAGAAAGTGTTCGTTTTTTATACGGTGTTTGTTAATTCAAAACATATTCTATATGTGCGGCATCCAAATTTGTTCAGTCGTTGCGCGATTGAGTCGCAAACATCCAAACATCGTCGTCACAAACTTTCAGATTTATAATATTAGTAGTATAGGGTAGCCACGACATTCGATAGATTCTTATTTCGTCAAATACTACATTCGTCAAGTCCTTGTCCTAACAAGGACTTGACGAAAGGATAATAGGATAGGATAGGATAGGATAGGATCCTAATAGGATCTCCATGTATAGGTACAAGTAGGTACATGCAGAATCCATAAAAGGGTAGGATTGTTATGTTTCAAAAACTTCTAGAACCATCCCCATATTTACTCATATTATACTTCCGTTAGGGAAGTTGGTGAAACCAGGATGGCGGTTTCTGGCATATTATACCTACCTACGAGTATATTCATATTGTCCAATGGTATACGGTAGTTTACTCGTATTGTTTTTTAAACAAAAGCTGTGAAATACATTTTAAGTTAAGACCTAATTTATCATGTTACGCCTTTGGCCATCATGAGCCATTATGTTGTAAAAATCGTTGCGCTCAAAATTAAACAGCAGAAATAGTTATTTGTTATGCAAGGCTGCAAAGTTGCTTTTTGGCGCGAGTACTTGTATTGAAACCAGAGCAAGCGAAGGAGTCTAGGATTGAACCACGAGCGAAGCGAGTGGTTCAAATATAGAATCCTGAGCGTCGCGAGGGTTTCAAAAGTACGAGACGCAGAATAACTTTGCTGCCGAGCGAGAACACACAACTTTTCACCTCACTACAGCGAGGAAAACTTCAATGCGCCAACCTCATTTTTAGAATAATCGCACTGGCCAGCAAGAAAATAGCATGAAAAAAAATCTGTTTAGGCCTTAGATTAAAAACAAGAACATTGTATATAGTATCCATTAAAAACTATTCGCGTTACTATATCTATGGTTTAGGCTGTTTTTCTCACGTTTTTCTTTATTGAATAGAAAGATTCGAATTTTAAAATGCACTTTTGCACTCTGACAAACAGAATCTTTCCGAGCATGTGAGGTGAAAAAGAAATTGTCCAATGATATACGGTAGTTTATTCATATTATTTTATAAACAAAAGCTGTAAAATACGTATTTATCATGTTCCGCCTTTGGCGATCATGTTGTAAAAATCGTTGCTCAAAAAATTTTACAGCCGAAAAAAAAGACTGTTGATTGACTTCTGAAAACCACAAAATAAAGGTCACATTCTATAGATAACCACAGAGTTTACTCGTGTCGGTAACTTCCTTCGCACCTTCAGAAGCGTGGTACACACGTTTGCACAACTGTTTTGTAATCAACGGCCTAAGACTTGCTTAACGGTAACGGTAATAATACTTTATAGAGGTATTATAGAAAACAGCGCCATTAGATCTGACCCAGTCTTACCAGTGCATTCATATCATACCTAGCGCTTAGTCTGCCGTACCAACGTTTTGATGGATGCATCGTATTTATTTATATTACTTATAATACATTATAAAAATTAACGCAACTACATAGATAGTTTTGTTGTGTAATTTAATGAATAAATCATAACATAGATGTAATCTAAACTATTATAAAACTGTAACAGAAGTGTGTCTGTACATTGAAGATATTTGCAAAAAAAAGATTACGATTATGATGTTTAGATGTCGCTGATTCCAAATCACCAATTTTTGGATTTTTTGTCTGTCTGTTTGTTTGTTTGTTTGTTTGTTTGTTTGTTCGTTTGTTTGTTTGTTTGTTTGTTTGGGTGTTTGTTTGTTCGAGTATCACGCAAAAACTACTGAACCGATTTTAATGAAACTTTTTTGTTTGATAGCTTATCATCTGACTTAAAATCTGGTATATAATTTATGCGGACGAAGTCGCGGGTAAAAGCTCGTACTTATATAAAATTAAGTAAATAGTTGTCAGAGTAAAAAAATTGAATAGTAATACTTACGATATAGAGACCTTTGTAGAGACCTAAAAAAATCACTTTTCAATCAGAATTATAAATTGAATCAACTGAAGAAGTACCTACGTCTTATTCTCATGACTAGAAGCGAATAACCCACAGACTAAGGACAGCGCACATCTAGTGGAGAATTGTTCGAGCCTTTCCCATTGCCTGTGCCATTGCTCAACGAAAAGTCGTCCTTATCATATTCAAATAGCGTGCGCCAGCAAACGCCGCCGCGCGCTAGGTAAAATTATAACTTAACACTTATTTACAATTCTATTTCAATTGCATAAGGGCGACATTTCATTGGACACTGGACATGGACAATGCTCGAGCAGTTTCCGCCAGATCTGTGCTGACCCTTAGGAACACAAGGCAATAACCTTAGAAGGTCATTAACAATAAAAAACAAACCATAAACATTAACTAACAAAGCCACACAAAACTCTAATCAGATATTTTGTCCACAGCAAACACGTCACGATCCACGTGCCATACAAAGTGCACACGGTCCACCACCACCACGTCTCCAAAGTGCATGTCCCCGTCCACGTACCGGTCGTTAAAGAAGTTCAGGTCATCAAGGAAGTGCCTGTTTACAAGCATGTCCCTGTGCCTGTAGTCAAACATGTTCCGGTGCCTGTCATCAAGAAAGTGGAGGTTGAAAAGAAGGTGTACGTGCCAATCCACCATCACGAGGAGAGCCACGGCTGGGAGAGCAAGGGCTGGGAAGGCGAGGCGCTGTCCCACGGCTGGAACTGATCGGTTTTATAATAAGCTTAGGTTAAGGTGAGTTCGCATCTGTCTTATCAATTTATTAATTGGTTAAATAAGTCTCGCGAAGCTAAAAAACTGGATGAGAAATTAGTGTCTGGAGAGGCCGATTTGTCAAATCTCACACTGGACCTAAAAATATGAAAGGACACTGGGCAAAAATGTATGGCCGCTGTTCCAAGACGCCCCCGCTATGAGACGGGTAGAGATAGTTAAAGGATACCAAAACGTACATAGCACCCAAGGGGCATCAAAATATTTTCGAGGAAAAGTAATATACTCTTGGACCACTTCTGCCCATTGTCCTTTAAGACACCTATTTCAAAAAAGGTAATCACCTCAAATTCATCACATCAGTTAATGATACATAAATGAGTTCATAATTATTATTTATGACAACATTTTTTATTGAATATTCTCATATTAATGAAGCACATAATATGTACGATCTATGCCTGCCTTACTTTGCACTTCGGTCACGAGTCTGCTGGTGCTGGAAGAAATTTCCTCAGAGAAGCTGGCCCTTTGCTCTTGTTTATTAAGCTGTATTGTATTTTCATGTTAATTTAAATACCAAAGTAAAAAGGCATAACAATATAACAACTATCTATTAAAGTCATCAACACCATCAAAGCCCATTTGGGGGACAAGGTGTATTATTGATCGGCTGCACAGTGCAAATTAGCTCCTAGCCTTGTTGATTGAAGTATCCTTTAGCCAATACAGAAATTAATCTTCTACTCCAATATACGCCGAACAGCATTTAATTGACCCAAAATAATTCACAGAACATCCTTTATAATACCAGCATAGCAGCATTTAATACCACTGAATATTTCATTAAACAGCAATGATACCCATTCGGAGAATTTGATGAGACAGAATTCATAATTATTATGTTTGCTTTGGTGACATGATATCGGCGAAGTCTACAATACTTTCCTTTGTGACAAAAAATTAACTAATATTCATTCATTAGTTTTACCTGCATATCTCATAATCCAAGGGCTGAATTTCGAAAAAATCCATTCTTCACCTAAGAAGTGTAGAAACCAAGCACACCTGGAGAAGTGCAGCGCAGATCATTTTTCACAACCATACCAATTATCGACTTTCAAAATAGTAAATCAAATAACATCGAAAATCAATTTTCGCCTCAAGTCGCTTCGATGCTCTCAGGGTAGTCCCTGAGGAAAAAACATCGAAGATCAACTACTAGTGTAGTTGATCTTCGATGTTTTTTCAACGTAAGGAAAGGAGCAAAGTCGATAATGGTTTGACATTGATCACATTGAAAAATGCTCTGCGCTACGTTTCGCCAGGGGTGCGCCGGCGCCGGTTCTTTGTAGGTAGGTACGAAGTAAGATTATGATTGTCCTGTGATAGTCTACTTTTATTTGGACAAGCCTCCGTGTCAATAACTTAAACCCATTGGATGGTGGTTTGAATTGTCGAGGGCGTGCCTGAAGCTTGTAACTGAAAGTAAAACTTTAACTTTGTCCTCAGATTCGTATAAGTACAAACAACACATCGCATCATATCGTGATAATCGCCGAGGAGTGATCGTCCGTGACAGTCCATCAGTATTTTGAAGTTACCATAGTAATTATTGTAAACTTTGTAAATATCAGTAGGAGCCAAAGAAAAAAATAAACGATGTGTTAATTTTAAGTACGTTTTTGTCAATTCTACCTAACCTATAGTTTGATTTTGGAAAGTAATTCATTCCCATTGATCTCTTATAATAAAATGCTCTAAAATCTGTTTGGAAGGTCGCACATTTATTAAAATCACGATTTCGGCAATATTCGTAGCTTGTCACACCATAAAAAAGTTCTAACTGGTCATAATCATAATACAAAAAGCTTTATAATTTGTTTCAATCGGTCTTTAGCTATAACGGTTAAAGTACCTGCCCTGGCCCGTGTTCCGTTCGGATTTCAAAATACCATCAGGTTTTTTTATAACGAGATAATAGCTAAATTAAAAAAAAAACAAGACTTCCAAATTGAAAAAAAAACCCCGAGAGCAACAGACGCGAGCAAGGTGCTACAATTTCGTTTTTCTACAAGGGCTTACATTTACACAGATGCACCAGGTCCGCACGCACCGCGCGCACACACATATAAATTGCATGCTTCACTCATTTACGAGATTAAGGCCCACCACACACATCCGGAGTAATCCTGATTCGGAATTCAGTGTTGTCAACAATGGTTACAAAAAATACTAGAGTGCTGTTTAAAAAATGCCTAAAATAAAAATGTATGAAATGCCAATTGCATTTTTAGGTATTTATAGAAACGAAACAAACAATTTCTATACATGATAATTATTATCATGTGATGAGGTCATGACGTTACGATGATGATTTCAATTGTATTTCAATATTATGCAGCTACATATATCAAAAGACTATCAATAGTTTTAACATTAGACATAATTTGCATACAAAATGGCATGAACCATTATCACACAAGCGATTTTTAAGCGTAGGCGATTTCGCAACTATACCGCAACGACGTTGCAACTACACCGTCACGATACGGTATCGTTCCGTCAACGCCTACGCTCAAAAATAGCTTGTGTGAAAGTCTCTGAAAGCGGCAACACTTCATACGGAACTAATTCCGAATCAGGTTTATTCCGGATGTGTGTGGTGGGCCTATGTCCGTCTTTTTTTTAGGTCCATGTCTCGAGACGTCGGGAGACATGTCAAAAAACGATTCAAAAACGTCAAACCTTAGTATATATAGGCCTCACAGCAAAACAAATGATCTCATATGTTGTAAAAGCTACAACGCTCGTAAGCTGGGCTTTGTACACAGTGACGAGCCATCCTCTGTATAAGCCTATGAATCCTTCTTTCTTGAACGTTTTCGTCACACATTCAGTCAGGACCTTGCATTTGAATAGATGTTTCGATGTACTTGAGACGGTGTGCTCTTCACTTGATTGATGACTCTAAAATAATTATTTATAAAGTACAACTTGGCCATAAAGAATCGAAAAAAATTGAGGCCACTTTCATTGCGAGAAAGAAATAAAACCGGTCAAGTGCGAGTCGGGCTACTCGCGCACCGAGGGTTCCGTGCCACACCACCACAGAACACAACATTATTAAGTAACTAAGAAAAAAAATCTTTTTTTGTCCGGGACGTTTAGCGCAAGAACGACTCACTCTTGGCCGATTTTTAGTATTTGTTGTTATTCTGTAGAGTTTGTTCTATAATCACACTAAGTTTGACGCTTGTACGTATTACCGTTTTTACGATAGAGAGTGAAGAAAAAACGTTGATAAAAATTAGTTTCTTGTTGAGAAACCTCCTTAATTTTTAACTTTTTGACATTTTTATTATTTGTTAACAAATCCGCCGTAATAACGCATAATCTGAAAATTTCAATTTCAACTATCTAGCTATTACGGTTCAAAAGTTACAGCCCTAAATAGTCCGTCCGTCCGTCCGTCCGTCCGTCCGTCCGTCTGTCCTACGACAGACGGACGGACGGACAGACGGACAGACGGACGGACGGACGGACAACGTAGGCTTAGTAATAGGGTCCCGTTTTCACCCTTTGGGTACGGAACCCTAAACATCACGCATAACAAAACGCACGCATTAGCAAAACTTTCCTTTAAAATTTTCCATGACAAAATTTATAGATTCACTCCGCAGTCTGTCCTATTGTCGCGTCCGCGTCGTAGGAAATAAAATTATCTCCAAAAGTAAGTACCTACCTATTTGACGTAGAATTAATAAACCCAAAGGCTAGTGAAAAAGAAGAAGAAAGTTTAGTTCCATAACTTTAAATAGTTCATTTTCAAGAGGCTGGTTTTGGGATTGCTCCACCGACAAGAGTATACAAATATGATGATTATGACAGCTCAAAGCTTTGGATTAAACTAAAGTAAAACATACTTACTCCAATCTGCATTCTTCTTTTCGCAAGATCAAAAGGGTAAGTTACAGTTTTGGATATGAAACCAGCCATAGATCCAGCAACTGTGCTAGCGAAAATTAAGTTTTTGGCCTTCACTGGTGTACCCTCGGGACAAATTCCACCTTCGCAGTCGCGGTTTCCCAAGAATTTCATAATCTGCGGCTGAAACGATCTAAAGACACCAAAAGATATCCCCACTTGTGGCCCCATCTGAAAATTGTAGGCTAATTAAATCCGTGCACACGGCAATGCACAGACTTTTCTTTCTAGGTGCCACTAACATAATAGATGTAATTGAACTGCGCAGGCGCAGTTATAATTATATGTATACTTAATTAATATCAGTGGTTAAATCGTCCTAGACCTATACATACGACTGTATTTATAAAAAAGTTTAAATGGTGCGAATCTAAAGCCCCGTATTCATGGGAAACATTTGTTGAGCAACAAAGTTGAAATAACGTGTTGCGGAGTTGCTGTCAACATGTTGCTGGCAACACTGCGTGTTGCAGAGTTGACAGCATCATGTTGACAAGCTCTCGCCCGACAAGCGTAAACATCAGTTTAGCGACAATTGTTGACGTGTGTGGACGAGTTTGCAACAGTTTATAAACATGGCAGTAGTGTGGAGCAATGATAAAATAATGCAATTAATAGACACAACAACACTACCTCCTCGGGCAACATTTTAACGCAGACTGGCGTGTGGACAACCTGTATTGATTTAAACATAGTTGCTAGCAACATTCTCGCCGCTCACCAACAATGTTTAGCAACTGTTGCTAAACAAATGTTTACCATGAATACGGGGCTTAAAGCCTCGTATCAACTAGGCAACAATTGACGCGCAACACGTGACGGTCAACATGTCACCGTCACGTGTTGCGCGTCAATTGTTGCCTTTTTTATTCATAATGGGTTTGCGCTTGGCTTCAGCTCACCTGTTGGAAAGTGTAGATGAAGCCGAGGATGTAGCACGGTCACCCAGAAAAATTATGTCATCAGGCTTAATCATCGCATCATTAACCTATACAACGTGTTAATGAATTAACGCAAAACCTCATACACCCCAACTGATTTATGACGAAATAATTAGATTGCAACAATAATTTCATTATTTTGATAGTTAAAATTTAAAGTTATTCGCATTTTAAGTTTTGAGGCAAAAATGATTTATCATTTCAGCACTGAAAGAAAGCGCTAACGTACTCATGGATACATTTTTATAATCTTGTTTTGGTAGTAAGTAGGGTGAGTGTGCCCGTGCGGTGGGTTGTCATCGGGTTCAGTAAATTTAAAATTTTGCAAAAAAAAAAATTAATATTTTGAAAAAAATTACCTATGTTGAAACCATGATAATTCGATTCTGCTCTCGATTCTAAACAAACTACTTTCTAGTTTTGCGTTAATTCATTAACACGTTGTATACCTACGTCGCACTGCAGGGTACATGCCTACCCTCAAGGGTGATGATTGGTAGACTTTACATACGCATCCGAATTTCTTTTTGACCGTATGCAGTTTCCTCACGATCACAATGTTGTCCTTCACCGTTTGCGAGCTGTTGGTAGCACACGTAATAACGTATAAAAGTTAGAAAAAAATCATTGGCACGTATAGCATGTTGTCCGTGCGGATTTAAACACGTACCTTATCATGATTTTCCGCATGCCTTTTCGCAACGCGCTACCGACGACTATATACTAATGTAAAACACATCGAGCCTTTTCGGGAAGAACATCGTAAGCGCCCAAAATTTCAAAATGTGATTTTTAAGTAACCTCTAGAACAGATGTTTAAAAATTTGCAACTGTTAGTTAAAAACTATTCCTCTAAATAATATGATATATCACACAACATTTTTTAAAAATATCAAGTAAATACCATTCACGATGTATAAGATATAAATAGAAAAAACCTCGTCCTGTTAAAAAACTTAATTGTCGCTTACGATGTTCTTCCCAAAAAGGCTCGACATGTTCAGTTTGAAACAAAAGCTAAAACGAATGTAACAAAAATTGATTGCCCCTCGATTTTACCTTCAGAACTCTGTTAAAACAGGCAATGTTATTAACAATTAAGGGGGTACCGAGCCTCCAGGCTGCCCTCAATCGTATTTTTTAAATTTCTTAACAATTATACAACATTTCCAAAAAACAGGAAAGTGACATTGTAGTAATTGCTTATTTTCAATTTATCGGGTCACTATGTGTAAAATAGGTATAGCCAAAACAAAAGTGGTCACTTTTAACTTTTAACTACCTACTACAACGTGTTAATGAATTAACGCAAAACCTCATACACCCCAACTGATTTATAGCAAAATAATTCGATTGAAACAATAATTTAATTATTTTGATAGTTAAAATTTAAAGTTATTCGCATTTTAAGTTTTTAGGCAAAGATGTTTTGTTATCATTTCAGCAATGAATGAAAGCGCTAACGTACTCATGGATACATTTTAATAATCTTGTTTTGGTAGTAAGTAGGGTGAGTGTGCCCGTGCGGTGGGTTGACATCGGGTTCAGAAAATTTTAAATTTTGCAAACAAATTATTTAATATTTTGAAAAAAATTACCTATGTTGAAACCATTATAATTCGACTCTGCTCTCGATTCTAAACAAACTACTTTCTAGTTTTGCGTTAATTCATTAACACGTTGTATAATAGTATAATAGCTAAAAAAATACAACAAAGTAATCTATAATGTTTCGATAAATTGAAAACCAAAAATGACTACAAAGTGACATTCTTGTTTTATGGAAATTTGTACAACATTTCCACAATTGCTGAGAATTAAAAAAAATAAGATTGAGTTCAGATTGGAGGCTCAGTACCCTTTTTGAACACCAACCAACCTGCAGCCAAGATGCAGTGAGGCCCTCGAAGAAGCCTAATATCCCGCCAGACTTGTAAACAACCTTTGCCCCGTTCCACGTACCCCTATACTGATCCTTGGCCATAATCTGTCGGACCCTTATCACCTCCATTGGACTAACAATAGTGCAGCTACAGCATCCAGCCAATATTCCACAAAAAAAGTTCGCTTTTGCTCTGGAAATCAACAAATAAAACCGGTCAAGAGCGAGTCGGGCTACGCGCGCACCGATGGTTCCGTACCACACCACCACAGAACACAACATTATTATCTTAGAAAAAAAAAACGTTTTTTGTCCGGGACCATTAGCGCAAGACCGACTAATACTTAGCCGGTTTTTAGTATTTGTTGTTATTCTGCAGAGTTTGCTCTATAATCACACTAAGTTTGATGTTTGTATGTATTACCGTTTTTACGATAGAGCGTGAAGAATAACAATGATAAAAACTTGTTTCTTGTTGAGAACCCCCCTTTATTTTTAACTTTTTGACATTTTTATTCCGCAAAATCCTGCCACTACAAATCCGCCGTAATAACGCATAATCTGAAAAAATTTTAACTATCTAGCTATTACGGTTCAAAAGTTACAGCCCTAAATAGGTAGGACAGACGGAGCGACAGACGGACGGACGGACGGACAACGTAGGCTTAGTAATAGGGTCCCGTTTTCACCCTTTGGGTACGGAACCCTAATAAATGAAAAGCCTTATTGAACCGTTTATGCGAATCGATGTCTTCTTCTATTATTATTTCTGTTTTTGGTTTAATTAATTGAATCAGGCGTTACTTTGCGGAAATCCATGACTAATAGGTAGATGACACGATTGTATCAAGACCTCCGCCTCTAAATACCTAGTAGACAAAGTTGTACAGAGTTGACAACAACACCGTATCGAACGTTCGTCGGTCTAACTCCTGAGGATGCTCCTTGGTGGAGCGAAACACGTGTAGAGTAGAAATTATTTGGTAAGCAGGTTGTATTTTATCACGTAATACAACTTTGTCTACTAGGTATTTAGAGGCGGAGGTCTTGATACAATCGTGTCATCTACCTATTTGTTTTTGGTTTATTATTATCTGTCTGTCTTAATGCATGATGTTGATTCACTGTGCAGAAATTACAGAATAAATTGGTGCGAGGCATAAAGACATTCAAGTCGTTCATAACTCAAATGAGTATGAGTAAGGTTATATGGAGAAAAATTGTTTTTTTTTGTTGATTGGCCAGTAATAAAACTTATATAGGTTTAGGTGTCTTAAAACGAAAGTCTTCGATCAGTGTGTGTTGAAAGTGATGACATATGGAACAGAGACGTGGTCATTCACTCAAGGCCTCATTAAAAAGGCTGAAAGTCACCCAAAGGGCAATGGAGAGTGCTATGCTCGGAGTTTCCCTGCGAGATCGAATCAGAAATGAAGAGATCCGCCGAAGAACCAGAGTAACTGACATAGCCCAAAGAATTGCTAAACTTAAGTGGCAGTGGGCGGGGCACATTGCTCGCAGAACCGATGGCCGGTGGGGCCGAAAAGTTCTCGAGTGGCGACCGCGTACCGGAAAGCGCGTGGACCGACGACCTGGTGAAGGCGGCGGGAAAAAGTTGGATGAGGGCAGCGCAGGACCAGTCGTTATGTCCATCGGCTCGGCTGAGATGATGAGGTTTAGGTAGGTTTTAGAGGACCTTGATTGTCACGGAATATACAACGTGTTAATGAATTAGCGCAAAACCTCATACACCCCAACTGATTTATATCAAAATAATTAGATTGAAACAGTAATTTCATTATTTTGATAGTTAAAATTTAAAGTTATTCGCATTTTAAGTTTTGAGGCAAAAATGATTTGTTATCATTTCAGCACGAAAAGAAAGCGCTAACGTACTCATGGATACATTTTTATAATCTTGTTTTGGTGGTAAGAAGGGTGAGTGTGCCCGTGGGGTGGGTTGACATCCGGTTCAGAAAATTTTAAATTTTGCAAACAAATTATTTTATATTTTGAAAAAAATTACCTATGTTGAAACTATGATAATTCGATTCTGCTCTCGATTCTAAACAAACTACTTTCTAGTTTTGCGTTAATTCATTAACACGTTGTATATGTTATTGTGTACGGGTGTGATTCCACATCGTATAAAAAATAAGATTTGCTAGAAATAAAGTGGTTTGAAGCATTTTTAACGCGATTTAAAACTTTGTTGTATATACTGGAGATACCGCGTAATACTATAAATAGGTAAGCTAAGGTTCTACTATTGTTTTTGTACATAATACTTGTCAATAATTGAAAAATAATGTGTTTTCTTATAAAACTTGGAATTAAGGGGCTATGTGAAAAAAATTGGATTCTTCAAAGCTTCATATATCATGAAGTACCAACAGTAGGAGTATGAGTTTCGGATATGTGTAAATTGAACATATAATTGAAGTTTTGATTAGAGCCAAAACACGATTAAGACAAATTTTGTCGATAGAAAAACAAGCCAAAGTAGCCTCCATTTTTATCTATAAACGCTTGGAACTGCTAAACGGTGAATAATAGAAACACAAGACTTGATTTAAAAAAAAGAGATTGATATTTTCTAAATTTTGATTAGAGCAGAATTGAACTTACATAAATAGTACAATCACAATTAAATAAAGTTTGATTTGGAGCTCGATTCGATTCAGGCGCTCGCGCCGCCCCATCTCTTTCTCTCGCATCAGGCCGTAATATAAGCTATCCCACGCCTGTTTCGCAAAAATTATTTTTGGACATAGGCTCTTAAAAACGTAAATAATAGTTCATAACAAAAATAAAAACCTAGGTAGGTATTAGGATCACTATCAATTAATAAAATATTAAATGATTAGACTTATTTTATTTCATATAGATTGTCTTATATTTTATTTCATTTCCTCTGAACGTAATTGTAACAATCCTTAGGCTATTGAGCCTTGAGCGACGCTTCGCCTCTGCACAAGTGGGAATTGTCCCACTTGTGCAGAGGCGAAGCGTCGCGACGCGGCGTGAAGCGTCACGTTTTTCAACCGTTCTAAATTCATCTCTATTTATCTATTAATACGGTACGAATTTGTGTTGCGTAAATTTGAAAACGCTCAGCGACGCGCGTCTGCGCGCATTCGTCTTCGCCTGCAAGGGTCGCTCGGGTTCGCGCGTCACCGCGCGCAGAAATGCAAACATTCACGGTTCAATGGGGCGAATTATTTCGCGTCGCGTCGCTTCGACTCTGCGCCAGTGGGAATTGAGCCTTAGCATGTCCGCCATCTTGCCGCAACTCCGGCGTATCACGCGGTTTCATGGAAGCGCTCTTTCTTATATTGTATATATATAAAAAAAAAAAAATTGCCATTACCGAAAGCATTTGCAAAAACTTACCTGTGTTGTTTTTCGATATAAGGAGATTTCTGTACAAGTCGCGTAGTTAACTCGTATATGTAAAACTGAGAGCTTACTGCTAGTATTGTATGTATCTACAACAACATAATGAGGATCAGTAATGCTAAAGCAAGTTCCTTATACTACCCATTTATTCATTTAATTATTAGATTACTTTTTGAATTTTATAAATCGGTTCAGTAATTACAAAGTTATTCAATTTTAAATATATACTACCTACTCCATTCCCGAAAACGCAGACACGCATGCCGCATGACGTCACTGCAGTCTTAATAATCATCGTAACTGATTATAACGTACTTTTGCATCAAAAATGGAAAAAATAAAGGGAAAAGAGCATCTAAAGACCGCCTCTTGGGTCGCTGTTGAGTCTATCAGGCACTTGAAAAGCTTTTTAATTAATTTTGCTTACAAACATTATGAACAATTTTGACGATAACAAAATCATAGGTTCAAAGCTCATACGCTCATATCCTACCAATTAAATATTAGGTTAAGGGGCGTCCGCCCGGTTTTGAGGTAACTTCGTAACCATTTTATACATTAACTATGGCACTTTTTAAGCAGAAAACAAAACTGAACAATCTACAGGATATGAGAAGTGATGTGGTTTTTCTCGAAATCTATTTTAATTAATGAAACTGAAGAAAAACGACTCCAAAGTCACCTCTTTTTTCCAGTTGTAACCGTTTTACTCTTACATTGTTGATCAGAAGAATATGAAAATTTACAATATTCTTCACAATACAATATAAAATGATGTGGTTTTCTTATTTTTTTGAAAATTCATAAAAAATCATACAGGTTTTCAAAGAAAACGGAAAATTTTGACCGGAGCCGCGCAAATGAAGTGGGATCGCTAATTGCAAAAGTTTGCTTGTAAGAAAGAGAGCCTTACAGATGGGAGGAGTAGCCTTAATGGTTTAGAGAGCCACCAACACATTGTAGAGATACAGTAAACTAATGCAAAAAAGGTGGAAGAAGCACACCTGTATGTCACGGCCCACGGGTCACTCGAAATGAAATGTATGAAAGTGATGCAGTGCAACACAGATAAAGCCGAAGCACTGCTTATACAGGGTCCTTCTTAATATTATGCGGACACTTTTTTAAGGGGATGATCAGAACATCAAACTTAACAACTTTCTCTATGGCACTAATATCGAAATAGCGAAAAAAAATCAGCTGTTCCATACATTTGGCTCGAGTAGGTTTGCAGTTTTGTATGGAAGAGCTGATTTTTTTTTCGCGATTTCGATGTTGGTGCCATAGAGAAAGTTGTTTAGTTTGTGGGTCTGATCATCATTAAAAAAGTGTCAGCATATTAAGAAGGAAGGAACCTATATATATATAGCGCGCTACCGGTGTGCCTCTTCTATGTGTCTGGCGCCTAAAATGGGGGAAGATTTTAATAATTTTACCTGACCAAGAACGTGACCATGGTAGAAGGCCCTAAGCCCCTCGTCAACGTAAATCTTCTTACTGGTCTTCCAGAGAGCTCTCTTGCGAGCCAATACCTTCTTTTTCTGTAGCTGAGTCTTCAGTTTGATCACATCCAGGGGCTGAGTTACGAACCGTGTCATAACTCCTGAGATACAACCAGCTATTAGTTTCTGATTCGGTGTCATTGTTTCGTTTTCTGTGAAACCCACCATTGCCGTTGAAACATGGTGGCTGGACGGTTGGGCGGTTTCTGTAATTTACAAATGTTTACAAACGCTTGCGAATATTGACGAATCTGACCATTTCGACATTATAAGTCATAGAAACGAATCATAGAAACAATGTGTTACTGCGATTTTGATGGGGATGACAGTTTGATTGTTGTAACCAAGAAGCTTACATACCTACGTAATCTTCTTGGTTGTAACGATCGACAGAAGGAAATTCATTTTTTTCTGATTTTTTTACCACCGTAAGCGAAAAGTTTTTAATCTAAGACTACCAAGAACATTGTATACAAGGTCCTTCTTAATATTCTGACACTTTTTTAAGGGGATGATCAGACCATCATACTGAACAACTTTCTCTATGGGATCAACATCGAAATCGCGAAAAAAAATCTGTCGTCCCATACATTTGGCTCGAGTAGGTTTGCAGTTTTGTATGGGAAAGCAGTTTTTTTTTCGCGATTTCGATGTTGGTGCCATAGAGAAAGTTATTCAGTTTGACGGTCTGATCATCCTCTTAAAAAAGTGTCAGCATATTAATAAGGACCCGATATATACAGGTTGTCCGGTAAGTAATAAATAACCTTGCACCTGCTGATAGAGGACCTCAAAACCGTCCAGAAACTGGATTTTCATGTCCAGTTAAAGTTCCATGGTTTTCGAGATATTTGGACTTAAACATTTTTTATGAAATTTGGTACCTTTGTTACTCTTTTAACCACTATGACCACAAAAGAAGAGATTTTTACAGTCCATTTTTTGCAAAATATTCTATAAGAGTAGTGCTATCACACGTGCATGAGTAAGTTAGTATCAATTCGAGTAACAGCAAAAGAAGATCAGAAAAACAGATGAATCGCGCTCGAAATACGATGAATACGATGATGAAAATGTTTCTTTGGAGTGCAGTATCTTAAATGTAGTGATAATATTATCTTTGGTATATTATCCCTACTACTCTCCTCATTTGATGCGAGAAGATCACTCACAATTTTTTTTTCGAATTCACAATGCTTATTGTGAAGGAAGAATACCTGGTCGAGGTGTTGGCGGCTATGGTGAAGGAAGGCCTCAAAACTTAGAAAATGAAGACAGTGCTGGGTGAACTTTAAGCCGATTGTTCTACTTCCACGCGTGTTATAGCACAGAACACTGGGATCGGAAAGTCGACTGTCCACGAGATATTAAAAAAACATCTGCATTATCCGTATCACGTGACACGCGTTCAAACCCTGGAGTCTATGGACTATGCTCCAAGAGTCGATTTTTGCCGGATAATGCTACAATAAATGGAAGAACGCAACGGCCACGACTCTATTAAGGCTCCACCTTCCAACATATTTTCAAATCAATTACCGCCTTGTAAGTTTTAATTTTGAAAAGCTCGGATACTGCAAAAATTGCTCCAGTTCAGTTTGAATAGCAGTATCTTTAGAACATATTATTACCATGGAGCCTAGGGAGTAGGGACTATGCTCCAAGAGTCAATTTTTGCCGGATAATGCTACAAAAAATGGAAGAACGCAACGGCCACGACTCTATTAAGGCTTTACTCGACCTTCCAACAAATTGTCAAATGAATAGCTTCAGTTCAGTTTGAATAGCAGTATCTTTATTTTTAAACAAACAAATAGCATGTGCTATGCCATTTTAAAATCAGCACTAAATAGGGCATTTTTGGTAAAGTTGGCCACCCTGGTCGCCATACATTTTTTTTAGACCACACTTTCTCAAACTTAGGTGAAAATTCCAGGAAAAGTTTAATGTTGACTTTAAGATTTTTTTTTTAATAGAACAACCCTAGCTATACTAACTTACTCATGCACGTGTGATAGCACTACTCTTATAGAATATTTTGCAAAAAATGGACTGTAAAAATCTCTTCTTTTGTGGTCATAGTGGTTAAAAGAGTAAGGGTGTTACCAGACCAATCGATCGATCGTCGATCGACGGCATCGATCGATGGTTGAATGGATTAGTCGACGTCGATCGATAGTTTCTACCAGACCAATCGATCGATCGTTGGTCGATGCCATCGATCGATGGTAGAATGGATTTGTCGACGTCGTCGATCGATAGTTCCTACCAGATCAATCGATCGACTGTTGATTCTCTGTCCTCTTGTGAATACATTTTGAAAGAGACTGATGGAATATAGCCGGGGTTAATCGATCAACGTCGACCGATGCCGTCGACCGGCAATCGATCGATTGATTAGTCGAACGGTATCCGTCGATCAATTACAGCTACCAGACCAGTCGATCGACTTCGATCGACGTTGACGGATGCCGTCGAACGACGATCGATCGATTGGTCTGGTAACACCCTAACAAAGGTACCAAATTTCATAAAAAATGTTTAAGTCCAAATATCTCGAAAACCATGGAACTTTAACTGGACATGAAAATCCAGTTTCTGGACGGGTTTGAGGTCCTCTATCAGCCGGTGCAAGGTTATTTATTACTTACCGGACACCCTGTATAGTGTACTACTCAAGAAGTTTGAAATTCTGCCTACAGAGGTAGATATTTCAAACTTCTTGGTACTACTAGATAAAGAATCAAAGCTTTTTCTTTTTTTTTTGGTAAGTTCTTCCATCCATGAGAAATAGAAAGGCTAAGGGAACAGAGCCCATGCTGCCTCAATTCTTCAATAATAAATTCTGTGTTATTTCCTTAATAATAATTGTCAGTAATAATCCAGTAATAAGGCCTTAGCCAATTCTTCAATAGTAAATTCGGTGTTATTTCCTTAGTATATTAATTTCAGTCAGGTTTGTAATTCAAAGTCCTTAAATCTCTTCAATAGTAGATTTTATATAGTCGTATATAGCGTGATAAGTTTCTAGGTTTTTTAAAAGATCCTGTAAAGCGCGCGGTACATTCTGGACTTCTTTGTAAATGCTTATAAGCCGGTCTATTAAAAGTAATCGTTGGAGATGAAAGATATGATCTAGAGTTTGAGGTAACTCTGTGTCACAGTATGTGCATATGGGTGATGAAATAATGTTCATTCTGTGAAGATGTGCATTAAAACGTCCATGCCCTATCCTTAGGCGACATAAGGTAGTGTAGAATCTTTTATCTACGCATTGCGTTTTAGCATAGATCGTAGAAAGAGTAAGTGAAAAATTCTTCGTCGATGGTACAGCGTTTTAGAATCAGATTTTATTTACTACATCTGGCGATTTAGCCCTCGTTCGCACGGGCGTAATACTAACGCGCGATGGCCGATTTTCTATCGCCTTAAAATCCACTGGCCTGCAAAACTAAGTATCACACTTTTAAAATTGCAATAACTTTTTAAGTACACAAGATATACTTTCGAAATGAAAAGACTCGAATAACCCTCCTTCTGCCGCAGTCGGGTAAAAAGAGTTTAATTTATAAATAATAGTTACAAAAAAAGCTGATAACATTTGCTATAAAACGTTTTTTTATTTTACTTCTCTAACTATAGTTTAGAAAAAATTTTAATATTAAAATTGTAGTACTTATGGTGGACCAGAATCTCGATGAAAAATTAAAAATAGGGAAATCAAATTTTAGAGTAAGCAACACGTAATTAGATTAGAGCCAATGCGATTTGCAGCGCTGAAGTGCTGCAAAAAGCGTCGATTGAGTCGCGATGCAGCATCGATGCAAAAGCGGTACAGCCACCACGATGCAAAACTTTCGTAATATTTGATCAGTTATTTGTTGACAGCCTTTGCTACAATGCACATGCGCGTGTGCATCACTACAATCATGCGTTTGAATCGATACAAACGCCTATTAATTGCTAGTGTAGCGATTCAGTCATGCGATACACAAACGCGTGTTTTCGTCGCTGCATAAAAGCTCAGCCGTACAGGGCCTACTTTGACTAGACAGATGACATTTTGACATTACCACCTAGGGAATATTATATTCCTTGATGTGAAAATCTATATTTTTGACTTTTTTCATTTCATGAGATTCTGGTCTACCTATGCAGGTCAGCGTAGAACATTATGGACTTTACCTAAGAGTGTTTACATACGAGAGACACTTTGCTGTCGCCGTGGCCCGTGGGTCGCAGAGAGTCACGCGGCTGTCGTGCGACCGTCCCATGACCCTCTGCAACCACAAAGTGTCGCTCGTCTGTAAGAGCGCCAACCCGTTCACACACAAGCGATTTTTTTACGCGGCATAATTTTATTGAGCCCTGCCCGATTCTTGGCGCGACGCAATGTATGCGATGGCAAATACAACACACGGGATACCATTTTGACATTCATACGAGCGATTTTTCACCGCACGATCTGTTGTCAGTCGTCGTTCAACCAGGCCTATGACAGCTTAGTTCTGGTGTAGCCGTTGTGGCGCTGTTTCCCATCGTCCTCATTGGACGATGATCCATTGTATCATCGTCCAATGAGGACGAGATACAACGCCATATTGAACTTACAACAACAGCAGCCTCATGCCGTGTTGTTGCGTCAGAAGCTTATATCTTGTGATTTTCCTGGTATTTTAGCTTGAGTTTAGAATCCTTGAGAAGCCTCAATTCTTCTCCGTCGTATGACATAATAATATCGTTGAATAGTTTGTTCCTTGGTCAAATATCCCTATTTTTGCATCCTGGAATCAGTGTATACATACCTATAACTACAAGTTCTATACACATTAGTTTGACGACAGAACGCCACAACGGAAACAATGGAACTAAGTGCAAATTTCACTGTCGCATCTGTAGCTTGCTACATATCAGTAATCTGTGCGTTCAACTTGCACATGGTACGGACGCAGTGCAGGTCAACATACAATTCGATAATGAACGTCTGGCCACTGAACAAATAATCACTGATTATTTGTTCAGTGCGTCTGACTTTAGCCGTTGAAGAACGACCATTCTGTTCAACAAGTTGCTGCCAGAATACAGTAATAAAATATTAATGTAACGACAAATCTGTTCAACTGGTGGAATACAAGAAGTGCTATCACTTTAAAAATCATGATCGAATGATGCATAATCTTCATAGTAATTTTATATTTTCGGAACGTGTGACTTTCAAAAATCGCACTACTGGCTTACTGCTGGTTTCATGTTGGAATCTTGTCGTATAATTTTGGACCCAACAATATGCAGTAGTTCAGCAAAAGAACTGATTGATATTCTCATACATTCTCATATCGATGGCCCGCCGCCGTATTGACCCATAAGATATTTTTCTGAATGAAGAGGATGAATCCAGCATCCCTGCTATATTATTTTCGTTTTGTAATGTAATGTATCGCGTTTCGACGATGCTGCATCGCGACTCAATCGATGCTTTTTGCAGCACTTAAGCATTGCAAAAAATCGCAGTGTGGCCCTAATCTAATTACCCAAGTGTTGCTTACTCTAAAATTTGATTTCCCTATTTTTCATGAGATTCTGGTCCATATCATGAAAATTTTAACAAATAACCTCCTCCGATTTTTGTTTTTTCGTCGGTTAAAAAAAAAAGGAAATGCAACAATACTTTGCCTGGTTATAATTAATATGGTTCCCATTGTGATCCAAAAGTATAAAAATATTCCAAAATAAACACGTTTTTAAAATAGCAACACGTCACTTTTTAACAAAAATTTTACAACAAAAAGAACTAAAAAGAAACAAAAAGATCACTTTCAATAAGCTTTCACTTCCAAAATCTGCTTCCAAAAATGTTGCGCAAAACTAACGACACTTCACAGAATTCCAACCAGGAACTTCCCAAACAAAATAAGCGACAGTAACAATATTATGATGTTTCATGAACGCGAACGTTATCACCGACGTCACGTGTATTACGGAAAAGGGCGTCTTTTACATGTCCCATGATATTCTCTAAAGCCGAAGCAGAGCAGCTCATAACTGCAGAAAGAGACCACGCTGGTCAGGACAGCCTTGTACATGGTTATTCTGAACCCCCTAAATAGGCCTTTGAATCCCTCCCTCTGAACAGCTTCTTTCAGACACGATATCAGTTGGTTACATTTGAAAATCTCGTCAGCTTTCGATGCGGTGATAGGCACGTGGCTCTGGAATTAAAAGTAATAGTGATGTAGTACATACAAGAAAGTATTTCGGTCAGCCATGTTCAATAACGACGTCATGTTCTCGTTTTGTCCAAATCGGCTGAAGCATTTAGGCTGCCTGTTTATTTACGCGAGCTGGCTGGCGGCGGAGCTGAGAAAAGGAGTTTTATCAACTAATCAGGATTGCATAAAAGCCCCTCATTGGGGTATTTTCCTCATTACTACGCTCCGCCAGCCAGCTCGCGTTAATGGACAGGCAGCCTTAGGCTGTAGGTGGAACAGTATACCGGGTGAAATTGATATCATTAGCATCCTTCTAAGAGTCTACCCATCAAACTGAACAGCTTTTACTATGGAAGCAAACCTATCAGACCAAAAAAAGTCAGCTGTTCTATACTAAACTGACCTACTCGACCTAAATGTATGCAGCAGCTGACTATTTTTGTGCTCCGATCGGTTTGCTCCCATGAAAGTTGTTTAGTTTGATGGGTATAGACTCTTAGTTTAAAAGGATGCCAATGATATCAATTTCACCCTGTATACATACTTGCACCCAGTCAAGTTGCTCAAAATGTAATTAATTACTAATTATAAATTGCACTAGTACATTTTTTTACAATGTCACAAATAGTCACAATATTTTTATTTTGTGCACAATATCCTAAAACTAACTACAAAAGAACAAACAAAGCAAACAAACCTGACAACCATGTGGTCCAAAACCCCACCCCGGGTAGAGCCAAACGTACCCAGCAACTAGGCAATAAATTTTTTGGTAACATTTTGTTTTGATGGTTACAAAAACAATTTTGTAATTAGTAATTAATTACCTATATTTTGACCAGCGAACTCTTTACTTATTTATAGTTCGCTGATTTTGACCAATACTGCTTGCACTAAATATATTACCAACGAGCTTTTACCCGCGACTTCGTCCGCATAAATTATATACCAGATTTTAAGTCAGATGATAAGCTATCAAACAAAAAAAGTTTCATCAAAATCGGTTCAGTAGTTTTTGCGTGATACTCGAACAAACAAACACCCAAACAAACAAACAAACAAACAAATAAACAAACAAACAAACAAACAAACAGACTGACAAAAAATCCAAAAATTTGTGATTTGGAATCAGGGACAGGTAAAAACCATGTCGTAACTTTTTTTTTGTAAATATCTTCAATGTACAGACACACTTCTGTTACAGTTTTATAAGAGCGAGCGCAGACTTGAGACAAGACAGACTACCACTTTACTAAAGCTATGAAGCTGCGCACACTTGCAACAAAAAGTCTCATAGACTAAACTGTCTACGAGACACCGTGACGAATCTGACTAACGACTGTCGGCTTCCCTTGGAAAAGTATGTGAGCGCGCACACCAACGACAAAACTGTCTAGCGACGTACCCCTTGTAACCCCTCTGTTCCCAAGCTGTTGCTCGGGGTTTCCCGGACACTGCCTAGTGCCTACATAGGTAGGAGAGAAGTCACAGAAAGTGCAAGAACTATGGTTGTTTGCGGTACAAATGATGAACCGCGGGTAGATGGCGCGAGTGAAAAATTAAAATTTATATGAATAACTACGCTCGGCGACAAAAAATCGTCGACGATGTTCAAGACAGAGCGAAGTGGAAGAAACAGACTAGGAAAGCAGAACCCGCTACCCAGCGGGACAGCAGCTAGGAAGATGATGATGACGCTCGGCGACAAAAAATCGCACCTTTTGAAAATTCAACTTCAAACTACTATTAAACCTTTTCAAACCTACTTGGACAAATACTTTGAGGCACAAACCAAATAAATAAATAAGGCTCACAGGCACATACATTGTAATGGTCCCAAGTAAGCACTATAGGCTTTTTAATATGGAAACCATACAACAATGACAACGAGTTGCCGCATTTCAGAAGCTTTTGTTCTTAGCAGTATGGGAACAAACCTAATTTTGATTAAAATTAAAAATTAACGATTTAAATTTTAATCTAAAAAGTTGATTAAAAATTAATTAATTTTAATCGTTTTCGGATCAATTAAAAATTAAATAATCTTAATCAAAACCTTAATTTAATTGAAGATTAACGATTAAAGTCTTAGTGCATGGAATAGTGTGGATTGGTGGCTGTTTGGTGAGAGCTTGGAGGTTATTTGGTGTTTGGTGGTTATTTGGTGAATGTTTGGTGGTTATTTAAAGAGTGTTTGGTGAGCGTTTGATGGTTGATTGGTGAGTGTTTTTGGGTGTTAGGGACTAGTTATAGAAAGCACCCGAGGCGCGCGTCCTATGCGCGCTGCTTATCGAGCGCTCTATAAAATGGTATGAATGTCTATGCAACGGATTATAGAAAGCGTGTTCGCGCCCGAGGCGCTCATCGTACGCGCGCACGACGAGCGCCTCTGTTTATTTTTTGAATAATTTTATTAACGGCTCTGATTCCTGTCCTTTCTTTCCCGAGTAGGATTGCCAAGCGTCCGGCTTCAGACGGACATGTTTTGCTTTTTTCAGTCTTGTCCGGCCAAATGTTTATCTATCGAAATGGTATCGATATTATCGAGTAGTAATTAATAACAATGCACTCATTTTAATTAGATTTGTTATCTGGGGGTTTCTGCCATCTCCGAACACGAATCCGAAGTAAAAAATTCAGAAAAGTGGCTGCCATCTTGAACTTTTTGTTTTTAAACCGATTGCTTCCAAAATTTTTATCTGGAGGTTTCTGCCATTTCCGAACACGAATCTGAAGTCAGAAATTCAGAAAAGTGGCCGCCATCTTGAACTATTATGTTTTTTAACGGATTGCTTGTATCTTACAATGTACAGCTCTAAAGTTGCTTTACTTGCTACTGATTAGGCTAAATATTATTGCATGCTGTATTTCTTTATAAGTGGTTGTGCATTTAGCTTTAACTTGAACAGTATGTAACCTACCTACCTACCTTTGAATAATGTAACAATCGTTAAGAAATCAATAAATAAAATAAAAAATAAAAATAAAATAAATCTACGGAGATTCCGGAGTGAGATAATCTATTTTGAAAGCAGTCAGGTAAAAAACAAATAAGTTCAAGATGATCCACATCCTTCCATTTTTTTTATTTCTGATGTAGATCGCAGAAACCCCCGGATATCGATCTTGAAAGCAATCGCTTGAGAAAAAAAAGTTCAAGATTGCGCGCACTTTTCTGAATGTTGACTACAAATGTTGACATCAAATGGCTATTAATGCCGGTGTTCCTCAGGGGTCAGTTCTGTCAGCTACTTTATTTCTGCTGCATATAAACGACATGCTTGTGCCCGGAACCTTTGGGTATGCTGACGACAGCACTGTTTCTGACAGATATCTGTCCGGTGCAGGGGTCAAATTGGATGTTACTCAGTCTTGTCGAGAGGCCATGGTGCAGCGATTAAACTTGGCCCTTGAATTTGTGTCCGACTGGGGTGACGCTAATCGGGTCAGTTTCAACGCAAACAAAACACAGGCGTGCCTTTTCTCCACAAAACGGAGTCCCTTCGCTTTGACTCCGACTCTCCGAAATGTGTCCATACCGATAGCTGATCGCCTGGAGCTCCTGGGCATTAACATATCGTCCGATTTGAATTTCGGGCGGTATATTGAGTCCATGGCGAAAACCGCAGCGAAAAAACTGGGCGTCCTTTCGAAGGTCAGACGGTACTTCACTCCGGGACAGCTTCTACAACTTTATCAAGCACAAGTCCGATCGTGTATGGAGTACTGCTGCCATCTTTGGGACGGGTCTGCCCAATACCAGCTGGCCGCGTTGGACTCAATCGACAGGCGTGCCAGGAAGCTCATAGGTGATCCAACCTCTGTGGCGAAGCTACAAAGTCTTGAGCATCGTCGCAAGGTAGCCTGTCTATCTGTTTTTTATAGGATACATTTCGGAGAGTGTGCGACGGAATTACACGATTTAATACCTCCGTCTCCCTTTCATCTGCGGGGGACGAGACGCAGGCTGGGTTTCCACCCTTATGTCGTTGACCTACCAGCAATTGCACGAAGAAGTTTGCTTCTTCTTTTATAATGCGCACGGCTAAGGAGTGGAACGCACTGCCTGCGGACCTGTTCCCTGAGCAATACAACCTGGGCCTCTTCAAGGCAAGAGTGAATAGGCATCTTTCTAGGTAAGCATGCTACATCTTCGGCCTCATCATCACTCAACATCAGGTGAGATTGGGGTCAAATGTTTACCTATCGAACATAAAAAAAAAAAAAAAAAACAAATCCGTGTTCGGTGAGCACAGAAACCCCTACATATCAATTTTGAAAGCAATCCGAAGAAAAACAAAAAAGTTCAAGATGGCGGCCACTTTTCTGAATTTTGCACTTCGGATTCGTGTTCGGAGAGGGCAGAAGTCCCCAAATTCCGATTTTGGAAGCAGTAAGTTTAAAAACAAAAAAGTTTAAGATTGCAGCCACTTTTCGGAATTTTTGACTTCAGATTCATGTTCGGAGATGGCAGAAACCCTCAGATACCGATTTTGGAAGCATTTGGTTTAAAAACAAAAAAGTTCAAGATGGCGGCCACTTTTCTGAATTTTTGACTTCGGATTCGTGTTCGGAGATGGCAGAAACCCCCAGATATCTATTTTGGAAGCAGTTGGTTGAAAAACAAAAATGTTGAAGATGGCGGCCACTTTTCTGAATTTTTGACTTCGGATTCGTGTTCGGAGATGGCAGAAACCCCCAGATAACGATTTTGGAAGCAATCGTTTGAAAAACAAAAAGTTCAAGATGGCGGCCACTTTTCAGAATTTTTGACTTCGGATTCGTGTTCGAAGATGGCAGAAGCCCCCAAATACCGATTTTGGAACTTCGGATTTTCTAACTTCGGAATTCGGATTCGTGTTTGCAGATCGCAAAAATCATACATTTTTTTAATAGGTATATTTAAATTAGCAGTCGGTCAGAAACTACATTACTTATTTTACTTTTGCAGCAAATAATTTATTTACAATATTACAAAACAATTTTTCATTATTTTAATTGAAAATAGCAGTGCATTTTATGATTTATCTGCTGGCAACATTACGCACGTCACTGCGTCACCCGTGTATGCTCCTACGTGCGGTTTCAACTCCTTGCTTTTAAATGACGGACTGCCGTATGGCGCTCCGTCATGCGTCATCGTGTCGTGTGTGATCAGAATGGGTAGCATGACAACCCGCGATAGCCGTGATACGGCTTTATCACGTCTTTTATCTCGTTCATTCGCACGCAAACGAAAGAGATAAAAGACGTGATAAGGCCGTATCACGGCTATCGCGGGTTTTCATGCTACCCATGCAGGTAAATTATATACAAAACTTTGACGCACAATACGCGTAGACGGTAACTCTGTATATGTGGAAAAATAGTTTAGAAAATCTAGATTTCGCATCGCAACTAACATTTTAAAATAATATAATTACGAAGATATAATTAGCTTTAAACTTTTTAGCTAAAATTTTTCATACAAAATTTCTTTTTATTTTCTTTTTGTTTTGTATGTTTCAAACATTTTATTTTATTTTAATAGGTATATTTAATTTAATTAAAAAACAACATAGGTAGGTATAATAGGTAAAGAGCTTTTTTTTTATTAACTATGGGTTTGCTCTTGACCTCAATCCAGTCCTCAGGACGAAGATGGGGTCGTAGATGTAGCGAGCTTACCCAGAAGAAAGAGAAAACTTGAGTGAAAGAAGCAACACAGTTACACCGAGTATATTATCCGTTCCAAAGTTATATGAAAATGTGGACATCCTAACTCGTTTAACAAGCCTACGACCAGCGCCAAGGATTATTCTTAAGTTACGCGTCGTGCGTGACGTAGGCAAAACAGTTTTGTCTTACTTGGTGTGCGCCGCGTTTGAAACAAAACTGTTTCGATACAGTTTTGTCTGCGTGCGACGAATCTGTCTTATAGTGGGAGATCCGACCGTAAAATTATGCACCTATTTCTTAGGCGAACGAAATGTGATTCTAGTTTATGCTTACACAGAGGTTAATTTAACGCCACCAAGTTGCCTAGAAAAATCTTGCCGCAAGTATCTTTTCCATTATGATTTGTGGTATAACTTTTTCCACCTGTCTGCTAGGGAAGTAAATGAGATGCCATCGCAAGGACACCAGTCGAAAGAACTGGAAAAACTAGGGTTGCCACCTCTCAGTCTGCCGCAACTCTAGGGTTGCCCGGTTCAAAAATTACTACTTTGAACCTGGCAACCCTATAGTTGCGGCAGATTGAGAGGTGGCAACCCTAGTTTTTCCAGTACTTTAAATCAGTCTCCTTCCGATGGCACCTCATTTACGTCCCTAACAGATAGGTGGAAAAAGTTATACCACAAATCATAATGGAAAAGATACTTGCGGCAAGATTTTTCTAGGCAACTTGGTGGCGTTGAATTAATTCCTGTGTATAAGCATCACATTTCGTTCGCCTAAGAAATAGGTGCATAATTTTACGGTCGGATCTCGGACTATTACAACTGTTTTGTCTCTAGTCTGCGCTCGCTCTAATAGTTTAGATTGGGCTTCGTGGAGAAATAAAAAATATACAAGGTGTAACAAAACACCCTAGTAATACTTTAGGGGGTGCTTCAGACCATCAAACTGAACAACGTTCACTATGGAGCCAACATCGAAATCGAGAAAAAAAATCGGCTCTTTCATACAAAACTGCAGTACCGACCGCCTCGACTCAAATGTATGGGACGGCAGATTTTTTTAATTTTTTCTCGACGTTTTCTCCATAGTGAAAGTTGTTCAGATTGATGGTCTGTCTGAAGCACCCCCTTAAGAATTACTAACGTGTTTTGTTACAACCTGTATACACATAGGTTCATCCATAAATACGTAAACTCACGACACACTTGTCTCCCATAATATGTATAAAATACCACTAACACGACTTTTGGAGAGTATAGTTTTTCATATTTATTAAGGCTGCACCGAGCCTATTGTGCTGCCCCCAATCGTTTTTTTTATTCCCTTTCAATTTAAACAATATTTCCAAAAAAACAAGAATATTACATTGTAGTCATCGCTGGTTTTCAATTTATCGGGTCACTGCGGTTTTTTTTATAATGTTTATAAATAATATAGTCATCATCATCATCTCAGCCGACGGACGTCCACTGCTGGACATAGGCCTCCCCCAAGGATCGCCATAACGACCGGTCCTGCGCTGCCCTCATCCAACGTTTTCCCGCCACCTTCACCAGGTCGTCGGTCCACCGTGTGAGGGGCCTACCCACGCTGCGCTTTCCGGTACGCGGTCGCCACTCGAGAACTTTTCGGCCCCACCGGCCATCGGTTCTGCGAGCAATGTGCCCCGCCCACTGCCACTTAAGTTTAGCAACTCTTTGGGCTATGTCAGTTACCCTGGTTCTTCTGCGGATCTCTTCATTTCTGATTCGATCTCGCAGGGAAACTCCGAGCATAGCCCTCTCCATTGCCCTTTGGGTGACTTTCAGCCTTTTTATGAGGCCTTGAGTGAACGACCACGTCTCTGTTCCATATGTCATCACTGGCAACACACACTGATCGAAGACTTTCGTTTTAAGACACTGCGGTATTTGGGACGTGAAGATACTACGTAGCTTCCCGAACGCTGCCCAGCCGAGTTGGATTCGACGGTTGATCTCTTTCTCGAAGTTGGACTTACCTAACTGAATAGTTTGTCCCAGGTAAACATAATGGTCAACAACTTCGAGCGCAGAGTTTCCGATCATTACAGGAGTGGGTACAACATGGTCATTTGACATGATCTTCGTCTTGTCCATGTTCATTTTCAGACCAACTCGTTCGGAGGCTCTGCTGAGATCATCGAGCATTTGACTGAGCTCCTCCATAGTCTCCGCCATGATGACTATATCATCGGCAAACCGAAGGTGACTGATGTACTCGCCGTTTATGTTGATGCCTAGCCCTTTCCAGTCCAGAACCTTGAAAACATCTTCCAGTGCAGCGGTGAACAGTTTCGGAGATATAACGTCTCCCTGCCTCACGCCTCGCTGCAGTAGGATAGGTTTCGAGTTCTGGTCCTGTAGTCGGACTGACATAGTGGCGTTTTTGTACAAGCATTTCAGCACTTCGATGTACCGGTAGTCTACTTGGCAACGCTGAAGAGACTGCAGTACAGCCCAAGTCTCGATCGAATCAAAGGCTTTCTCGTAGTCCACGTACGCCAAGCAAAGGGGCAGGTTATACTCTTCAGTCTTCTGTATAACTTGCCGAAGCGTATGTATGTGGTCCACAGTGCTAAAGCCCTTTCGGAAACCGGCCTGTTCGGGAGGCTGGAAATCGTCAAACCTGCGCGCGAGACGGTTCGTAATGACTCTCGAAAACAGCTTGTAGACATGGCTAAGAAGGGAAATGGGCCTATAGTTCTTCAACAGGGCATTATCGCCCTTTTTGAAGAAGAGCACCACCAGACCTCTGTTCCATGCCTGCGGCGTTTTGCCCTCGAGTATGACGGAATCGAACAGCTTCTGAAGGGCCTTCAGGACCGGTTTTCCACCCGCCTTCAGAAGCTCGGCCGTAATCCCATCATCACCCGGCGCCTTGTTGTTCTTTAGCTGTTTGAGAGCCATACTAATCTCGTACAGGCTGACGTCCGGAATATCTTCTGTGTAGTGCCGGGTCAATCTAGCTCTTGGGTCGTTAGCCAGATCTGTAGCGGGTCTTCGTGTTGACGTGTATAACTGTCCATAGAACTTCTCAACCTTTCTCAGAAGCTCAGGCTTGGACGATACGATTCTGCCATCCTCAGTCTTCAGCTTTGATAGCTGGCTTTGCCCAATAGACAGATCCCTTGCGAAAACTTTGGAGCCTTTGTTCCGCTCTATAGCCTCCTTAATACGCTCGGTGTTAAACCGACGCAGGTCGCAAGTCACGGACTTTGAAATCTGCCTATTGAGCTGCCGGTATTTATTCGCATCATCTGAAGACTGCAGAATCATCTCGCGCCTTTCCTCCATGAGCTTAAGAGTAGGGTCTGAGATTTTCTTAGTTCTATTTGTACGACGGGTCTTAAAGAACTTGGACCCGACCGCATGGACAGTTTCCACAAACCCATCGCTGTAATCGTCCACGCTACTCCCCAGGCAATCAAAACGATTTTGGAGTTCGAGCTGAAAACTACAGGGGTTTTGGATCTGGATCGGTACTGGACGGAGCGTAGACTTCATCAGACGAGATCTTTCGAGCTTGATATTAAGATTCAATGTGCCTCTTACCATACGGTGATCGCTTCCGGTTTTAAACGCGTTTAACACAGAGACATCATTGAATATTTGCTTCTTCGTCGACATGATGAGGTCTATCTCATTTCTTGTACCGGTCGGGCTCAACCAGGTCCACTTTCTGTGCTCCCGCTTCTTAAAGAAGGAGTTCATCATATAGAGTCCCTCCTTCTCCATGAAGCCAGCCAGCAGTTGGCCCCGTTTGTTCCGTCGTCCATACCCAAATTTTCCCACTCGCATCTCTTCACCGTCTCGTTTGCCCAGTTTCGCGTTGAAGTCTCCCATGACCACCGTGAAGTGTGTTTTAGAACTATGCATGGCTCTAGAGATATCCTCATACATAGTTTCTACATCGTCGGCGTATTTCTCTTCTGAAGTCGGGGCGTATACCTGTATAACCTTCAACGAATACCGTTTGGTTATTCTGAGTATAAGGTACACCACCCTATTCGACACACTTTCGATCTTCTCCACGTTGTTCACAAGAGACTTATGGACCATTAGCCCGACACCGTGCTGGGACTTTAGTTCGCCCTCTCGGAAATAGAGCAGGTTACCAGATTTGAGGATTATCGAGTCCTCTCCCTCTCTTCGGACTTCAGATAATCCAACAATATCCCAACGTATCCTGCTCAGTTCCTCCTCGAGTATAGCGAGCGACTCGTCGGTCCGCAGTGAACGTGTGTTGAACGTTGCCAGGTGCAGCTGTTGTCGGTTGTGGTAGCCGGATCTCTTCCGGAGATTCTTCGCACCCCCTGCCCCGCCGTTACCTTGACCGCTACCGTAGCCAGGAATAGCGGGGCCGCCGGGGACTGGGGGCCGTGTTAAGGGCGTACTTGCCATGTTGGGGGGTTTTGCCATAATCGCCACGCTTGGCAGGCGGGTTGGCGATCGCAGTTCGGCTGGATGTGTGTACGCAGAGGATGCTGCTGCCCATCTTCTGGTAGGTCCCTTAGTCGCCTTTTACGACACCCACGGGTAGAAATGGGATGGTGCATTCTTAGCCGACACCACACGGGCTAATAATATAGTTGTAATCTTTTTTTTTTTTTTTTTTATTGTCAAACGTTTATTTACAACAGAATATATACATATAAAAATATAACCCTAAACCTAAAGAAAAATAAAAGAATTAAAAACAAACATTCTTGTTTTATAGAAATGTTGTGAGGGTAGAAAAAAAATACGATTGAGGGCAGCACAATAGGCTCGGTAGGCTCTTAAGGATTTATTTTCAAAAAAGCGAACTTACTTTTACTTGCAACCTTTTCTTTGCCATGTCAAGTGGATACGTCAAGGCCTTTGAAATGAATCCTGATGCGATAGCTGCGATCGAACTAGCAATCATCAAACTTTGTAGATCATTAGTATTACCCCTGGCGCGCATGCATATATCGTCACAGTCTCCTTGCAACTTTCTCAGAATTATATTTTGACAAAAGTTAAATACTCCAAAAGCAATGGCAGACGATGGACCGACCTGTAAGGAATATATTTAATTATTTTATTATCTGTACTTCTTCTGGTCTTGACTGAACTAGTCTCAAAATTTACCAACGAACGATGAAGCGCCGCATTTTATATATGTATAAAATGAACCGATTGGCTACAAATGCTAGAACATGTCAAAATACAGAACTGCACGCCTACTACCATTACTAACTGGCTAATCTTTCCACCACAGCATGAGTAATTGGGATGCGATGGGTCATGCTGACACGAAAGAAGAAGACTGCATGGATAGCACCCACGACAAAGCGACAAAACGAGAAAAACGTCAATGCGCGCCGTTTATGGCATATAACAAAGATCTTCATTTTTTCCTTCACATTGATAACAATGACTTTCGTGGATGTCTTTGAGAGTTACGCGGTCGCTATTATGCTGTTAATGTTCTTAATTATTAGGCCCGTAAAATTATACATTAAAATTGCAAAGCGTGATGTAGTTCTGTATTCTTGATATGTTGTTAGGACCAGTTAGGGTAGTGTAAATCCAAATTTGCAGCTTCGAAAAACCTGTGCTAACTTTGCAGCTCTCGAAAAACCATCTTGTTTTTTGGTTTTTTGCTGACATCTCGAGGTCTACAAGTCGCATCGAAAAGTTTTGTAGGTAAAAATTAAATCTGATAAAATTTCCTACAAAACAAGTAGTATGCATTTTTGTCATAGAACTTAACCTTTGAGGGCTACAGGGCCAAGAAAGTAACAGTATTTTAAAAAATTATGATATTTATATGGGGACCCTCATGAAAGTTGAAGATAATAACAAAATGATTCCATATTCTTAATCAGCGACCCCTAAAACCCTCAGATACAAATTTTCTGTCGGTTCGGTGAACCTTTAAAAGCTGCGTTGGCTTTTGAAATTTCCATGGCAGCCATCTTGGATATCGCAATTTAAATTTTTTTTCACCGACAACCAAATTTGACCAGGGTCCTCTATTACATTTGTTCGAGCTCCATAACCCTATCTGTCATAGTTTCCGCGGGCCGTTGACCTCATCCATCAGAAGTCGACCTTCCGCGGAAGTTAAAGTTTTCCCTGTATCACCAAGGCATTCATAATTATGATGATCCCCAAATGTAATTCTTGTACAATAAAGGAAACCTGGAGATCAATTTGGAGGTACCTGACCGATCCCCACAACTTTCCATACTTAGTAGATAAATACCCGGATAATTGTTCACATTCTCGGCCCTGTAGCCTTCAAAGGTTAAGTCCTATGAAAAAATTTGGTTTAATTTGTAGATACAAAACTTTTCGATACGACTGATAGACTTCGAGGTATAAGCAAAAAACCAAAAAACGGGGTAGTTTTTCGAGTGCTGCAAAGTTAGCACAGGTCTTTCGAAGCTGCAAACTTGGGAGTAGACTTCCCTAACTGGTCCTAACAACATATAAAAAATGCAGAACTACATTACGCTTTGTAATTTTACCCTGATTTTATGAACAATTTTACTGTATAATAAGTGTTGATAACTATTTCGACGTGTTAAGAGGTTGTACTTCAATTCTTAATATTTCGGCAGCAGTGTTACAAATGCCATGATTACGGGATCATTGATGTAGCTACAGGTAGGTACCACATTAGGATCCAGTTCCTCATCAAAGATCACATTGATATTGTTTGTAAATTAACAAACCATAAGCATCGATGCGGTCCAGCCTTCAGTGAATGCTAGAAGTCCTCCGGATCTATACACTGTTCTGGCGCCTCTTATGAGGCCTTTGTATTGTTCTTTTGTTAGCATCTGCCTCACTTTTATCACATCCAGAGGATTGATGATGGTGCAGCTGCAACAGCCCGCTATCAGGCCGCAGACGAAGCTTGTCGAATATCTGGAATACTCTAAAAACTTGTATTCCCTTCTGTTAAAGAAGATATACAGAAAATTAGGCATTGTTATTTTCATAACGGCAGGAAAAGACACTATGGTAATATCTATCTATAATGTCACGCCTCTTTCCCAGTTGGGTACGCCGAGACCAGGGCTGCCATCTACTGCGATCCTTTCATACATCTTTTGCCTCATGCACATCCATACATCTCTTTACACATGCCCGTCGGTTTCGAGTAGGTACTCCGCACTAATATTTGAGAACAAAAATATGGAACATTAGTAAACAAAGGGCTCTGTGTACTTTCGCATGTAGAAGGTCGACCTTACTTTTACCGAATTTTAAATGATGTAATAATTAAAAAAAAACTATTAACTGAAAAGAGAAAAACAAGCTCTATAATCACTAATCAGCTATAACAACACTAAGCAAAATATAGGAACTATAAAAAGGGCGATCACAAAGGACCAGCGATGGTCTACGTGGCACAGGCTTAGCAAGCCTGTCAAGGCCCAAAACCACAGATAATAATAATAAGCAAAATATATAATTTGAATGTTATTAGGAAGGTATCGCAAACGGGGACAAAGAAGAATTATGAAACGTTTGTACGTACCTACCTTTTGTTTGTCCCCGCCTGCAATACCTACCTAATAACATTCAAATTATATATTTTGCTTAGTGTTGTTATAGCTGATTAGTGATTATAGAGCTTGTTTTTCTCTTTTCAGTTACTAGTTTTTTTATGCAGTCGGGTTTTTTGTTTTTCGTAATAATTTAGTTTATTTCATACTTTTTAGGCTTGTGTCCAAATGGTAGCATAAAAGTACTATAATATATACATATTTGGAATCGTCTGTTTACTAGCTTTCATTTGATACCCATATTGTATTTAAAAAAAAAAAAAATTTATTCCCCCTCTTTTTTTAATTCGCAGACGCCATAACAAATTAATGTGGTCTATGACACTCTCACGATTTTTATGAATCTAACGACACCTCATACGTCAAAATCCATCAAGCCGTTTAGGCTGTAGGGCGTGCCAAAGAAATAGACATACAAACATACAAACATACATACATACATACATACATACATACATACATACGCTCGAAAAACATAACCCTCCTTCTGGCGCAGTCGGGTAAAAACTGATATTTATAAAGAAATAATTAAAATGCAAAAGACTTATTACGATGACATACTCGTATGTATGATTGATTATTGCACGCAGCGCGCATCGCATCGCAAATATCGCAGATATTTGCGATGCGATGCGACGTCGCAGTTAATATGTGTGGGCACCGATAGGTCTAACTGGCTAATCTTTCCACTACAGCATGATTAATTGTCAATATTGTCATACCTACAGTTCATGCTGATACGAAAGATGACGAAAGAAGACCATAAGAAATTCTAAGCGGGTAACGTGGCGGCCATAAATATAATGTAGTTAGAGCGACCAAATCCCAATTTCTAACTGCAACGTTGTCAAGAGAAATTTTTATTTCGTTTGTCTACACATTTTTTTTTGCGATTTCATGTTTGCTCCCATAGTAAAAGTTGTTCAGTAGGATGGTTTGAACCACCCATGAAAATTTCAAAAGAAGAAAATAATATTGTATTAAATAGATAATTTAAAAAATAAAAAGAAAAATAAAAAAATTAAACACATTTTTTGAAAAAAAAAAAAATACTCCCAAAGTTTTGTTTGAGATAAGAAAGAGCTACCGCTTTCTTATAATTTTGTAGCAGGTTTACAGAAATACTCATTTTATAGGAAAGCACAAAAGGAAGGGGCATATCAAATTAAAGGCAGGCCTATCTAGTGGAGTGCCACTACTCAGGTACGTTTGACAGCCGAACCCCACAGTGGGGTGCATCGTCGCTCATTGACATAAGGCGCATAAAGGGCGCATATTATTATTCGTTCCTGAAGCGCAGGTTCCAAATTCGAAAAATCGGGTCGAGTTAACTATCTGTTACGGTAGTAACAAGGTAGTAACTATTAAATCCAGAATTAAATCATATAACTGCGACGTCGCATCGCAAATATCTGTCAGAGCTCGATGACTTATTACGATGACATAATTATGTATGATTATTGCACGCAGCGCAACGCAGATATTTGCGATGCGATGCGACGTCGCAGTTATGTGTGGGCACACCACACCCACACTACATATATCTGTGAAATACTTACTCGTAGTTTTTGATTAACTGACTGTCAGCAAACATTGTCGTTGCCAGGTCGTATACGTAAAATTGGGAGCCTGTCTGTAGAATCGAATTGATCTGAAACAATATTTTGCTTTTTGTTAGAGCGCGTGACCAGTTATCATCTATTTGAAAACCCCCTTTTTACCTACCTACATTTATCTTAACTACAGACCCTTTATACAAGTTCACAGAAAAAAAATGTTTGTTCAATATAACCAAACTTTTGTGACATTCAAACATAATTAAACATTTGAGTAATAATAAAAACGTCGTGGTGATCGCGAGCTCACTGCACTGTGCCTTATTATATTATTATGAGATATTCTCCGAGGAATACCTCGAAAATGTTGTCAAATCTCCGTGAAAAGGCTGTCAGGATGTTACAATGTTAGATAGTGGCAGCCCCTGGTCTCTCTCTGAAATGTAGTGATCACACGCGGCAATATACGACGTCCGAGTAGTTCTTCGGATCCGTCAGTTTATTTGTACAGAGGTACCTCCTCTGTACCTAATTAAAATATGAATCCTACCCAAAAGTACTACCTACTCTATGAAAACTTACGAAATTATGGGGAAAAATCGGTCGTGTATCGAGTGTGAAACTGTGAGGCGCTGTCCTTATTGCCATCGCTCGCGCGATCATGCGTTCGTCCGACGAAAATCATTGTGCCACTGTGCGTTTAAACATACTTATATGTGCGGAATATCCTATAGAAGGTCGTGCTATCGTGAGATGCGATCGAATTGTTCTATTTTTATTCAGTTATAAGTATGTTTAAACGCACAGTGGCACAATGATTTTCGTCGGACGAACGCATGATCGCGCGAGCGATGGCAATAGGACAGCGCCTGAAGGTATCATATTATCGCGCATGCGCGGCACTGCTCGCGTCGCCCCGTCGTGTGCTACCTCGCCCCCGCCTACGTCTGTACCATCAGGGCGTACCGCGCACGAAGTTGACGGCCTATAATCAAAACATCGATCGAGAGACAAGTATCACTTCGTCGATTGATGTTTACGAACCGCAATAATAGATTTGATGTAGATTGCTTCGGTAGGAATAGATGAAGCGAGCTGTCCATCCGTCGGCGTCGAATAAAAAAGATTTTCTGTGATATATTTCTATCAACAGTGCAGTGCCGTGTGCTTATCTTAGAATATGTTTAGCTTAGAATGGACCATCCCATTTCTTCCTGTGGGTTTCGCCTAATAAGGCGACTAAGGAATAAGGTTTTCATATGCAGTGTATTTATTAGCAAAAAGCTAGCCACTTATCACCATAGAAATATTAATTTACTACGTAAAACCTGGAATGCGGTCTTATCGGAATATTGTGAAGAGCGGGATAAAGCAGCCTGGACGCGGTGTCCCTATCCTTAGTAGTGTGACAATGCGATTATGCTTTTAGGACTTTTATTATATTTTCACTATTTGTGTAGTCGTTTTGCTTTGCTACAGAAAATGTGTATCTATACAGGGTGAAATTGATATCATTGGCATCCTTTTAAACTAAGAGTCTACCCATCAAACTGAACAACTTTTACTATGGAAGCAAACAGACCGGAGCAAAAAAAAAAATCTGCTGTTGCATACATTTGAGTCGAGTGGGCATTGCAGTTTAGGGACAGCTGATTTTTTAGTTGCTCCGATCGGTTTGCTCCCATAGTAAAAGTTGTTCAGTTTGATGGGTAGACTCTTAGTTTAAAAGGATGCTAATGATATCAATTTCACCCTGTATATCTATATCTAACATATTTACGCTACTTTGACATCAAACTAGCGTACTATGGTAAAAAAATAAATATTTTGTAAACTTCATTTCGTTGAAGGCACTATTTTTATCTGACCTAGGCACTAATTACTAGGCACTATTAATGAACTATTTATTGACATTAAAATAATCCTGAAACCGGAGCATGTTGCACGTGTAAATAGATAGAAGAGAGCAAAGACGTGATAGTACTAGGTGATCCAAAAGGTATGGCAGCCTACCATAACCTTTTGGATCACCTGTATGTGACTAAAAAGGTTCACAATAGCAGAATTTTCTATGGACTAGGTACCTTAAGGTCCGCCACACACATACGGAATTGCAATCCGGAATCCTGAATCAGGATTACGATTTCGTATGGATTTCCCCCCTCCACAATTGCATTCGGAATTGCGCAGCTGTCAAATCCTGTACAAAATCACAATTGATTTGGAATTCCGGATTGCAATTCCGTATGTGTGTGGCGTACCTAACGCGAACACCCTGAAGTGCGATTTTTGAACATCATACGAGCGAATCGGCAGTAGAAAGATGCATAATCTCCATAGTAATTTTGACATTTTCTACTGCCGAGTCACTCGTATGATGTTCAAAAATCGCACTTCTGTTTTTTTTTTACTGTTCCGAAACTTTTAGGGGGTTCAGACTTCAGACCATCAATTTGAATAACTTTTACTATGATTTTCTTTTTACGATTTCAGATTTGCTCCCATAATAAAAGTTGTTCATTTTGATGGTCTAAACCACCCCTGAACAGTTTTATCTTCGTAATTTTTATCATAATATAGGTATATGAAGGGTTGGATTTTAATTCAACTAAAATGTTTTTTGCGTCCGATGCCTACCCTGTTTGTTGTTACCCTAACTAATTTAATATTTTCAAGACTAAAACATATTAAATATACAAACCTTTGATACTATAAGCCACAATCTGGAAAATATTCGCTTTTGCAGCCGTCGATTAAGCAAATACGAACCATTTTAACATAAAATGTGGATAAAAAATAATAAAAATTAATTTGACGGCTAGCGACAATTTCAAATAATATGGCAGATTGGGTTGTCAATTTTTTTCTTTTTTACTACCACGGCTTTGCAACATACAAATAATTTAAAAAGATTTGATACATTTTTGCTTCATTTGATCTTACCAATTCGGCTGAAATCATAACATATACATATGGCAACACCAGTACACTGTAGAATGGGACACCGGGTACAACTCATGCCTTCTTCTTCTAGCATGGTCAACTTTATGCGTGTCAAATAGTTTTTATGTGTTTGGGCTATGGATTATTTTTGATTAAACCGAGAGAAAGATAATTTGGCACAGCGCGATCCTGTATTGGATATTATATCTATGCTTATCACTGATTTATATGCAAAAGTGACCCTTGTTTTGTATGCAATACAGCTGGTAGTAGTAACAATGTTTCCAACCGCCCCGAATGAGATTATGGTCGAGATTTAGTCTGTCTGTTATGTCATGATCAACAGTGCACGTTCAAGATTTGAGCTAAGCTATATCCTTTGGGAATAAAGAAACAGTAGGCAAACAATACAAAATACAGAATATGGCTTGAATGCGACTGTCCAGCAATCCTATTGCGGTGGGTTAGAATTAAGCCACCGCAATAGGATGTGAGTGTACACTAACTGATAACTCTATCTTTGTGCTGTCTGTTTAATCCTCAACCTAATACTCTGAAGCCGGTGGCACCTTACCACAGAATGGAAATGAGAACTAGGTACAGTAAGTAGGTATGGCTAGTCTCTACTTCTCGTCAAAACAGCTCGTTCACGAATCGGCTACACTTTACCATAGTGTATTAAAAACTATAGTGATTCAGCAATGATTCAGCTTAGCGGTCGCGGCGGGTCTATGCTCGCGCTGTATGCGTGCAGGATAAGGCGCTTTAAGCGCTGTATTCACGGTCCATCCCCGCTGTACGTTCCGCCAAGGTCATGCACGATGCACGATGCAAAAGCGCTGTATTCACGGTCCAGCCCCGCTGTATGTCAGCTCAGTCGACGTACGTCAAGCCTACTCACGGTCCTTTTGCATCGTGCATCGTGCATGACCTTGGCGGGACGTACAGCAAGATGGACCGTGAATAGAGCGCTATTAAGTCGCTACTGAAACGCACTCCCTTCGACCCCCACACACCGCGCACGATTGACCTGTCGCGACCGCCGAGCTGAACAAAAGGGGATCGGACAGTCCGGGACATAAAGCGCCGTATTCACGGTCCATCCCCGCTGTACATCCGCTCAAGGCCGCGGCGCTGGATGTAGCATACAGACTATCCATCCCGGCTGTACGTCAGGCCATCAACGCCGCATCAAGCGTGAGCAGAGTAATTAAACCGAACCAATTAAACGTCAAAAAATTGGAGTTCTTCTGATGATTTCAGCAGCAAGAGAAGAAATGAAAAAAATAAAAAATTTCACATCTTGCTAAAGATGTTTTGGATGGAAAAAAAAGATTATCATGAACGTGCAGAGTATCTCAAATGAGTCATATCATGTGTGGAACTTGTTATCTTTCAATAATATAAATCTTGAAAGTGTTTCACGATTCATTTTGACGTGCATTCACCTTGCGACACAAGCTCTAAATTAGAGCATGGACTATCGGTGGTTTTCACAATACCGGTATTATTTCGATATCGGTATTTCTAAATACCGGTTTTCCGGTTTTTCGATATTTTTTCGATATTCTTGTAATCATTTTGAGAAAGATGGATATTTTAGAAATATAAGAACATTTTAACACACTCAGCGTCAAAAAAATTGCACCTTTTGAAAATTCTACTTTGAACTACTTTTAAACCTACTTGGACAAAAGTCTGGGTATGATTATTTGATTAATGACTATAATCTTTTGAAAGCCAATTTAATTTACTTTCAGGAAAAAATTTATACATTTGGGTTGTATAACCATGGTGTAAGAAAAAACTTAATTAATTGTAAAAGGAGAAAAATTTAGTCTTTTTTCACTCTTGTTTACTTGCACGTTTATTAACACAGTGAAAACGTCAAAACCTTACAAAATGTTATGTTACCTTGTTGCGACATGTCCCATTCAGCATCGATGGCGTCCTGGAGGTCTTGGAGGGTGGCATGGGCGTGATCACGGGCCCAAACTCATGAGTTTGGGCGCGAGTTAGAAACCATGGTTTTAAATCGTCCCGAAGGTGTTCAATCGGATTCAGGTCTGGACTTCTCACCGGCCACCGCTTATCAGGGACCAAACCATTTGTGAACACACGATGCTTCGTGGGAGCTAGCGTTTTCTTACATAAATGTGAACCCCTGCCTCACAAAACTTGCATATAGGACGACAATTTTCATCCAAGACCTCGGCAATGTACCGAGGGAAACGCACACGAGTTCGGTTTTGCCATCTATTGAGTTGCCGCCCCGGAACATGAGCGAGCCACCTCCGTGTTTTCAGTTAGCCACCTCCGTGTTGTCGCTCAATGTTTTCTATCTAATATCTATACAAGCTTTATCTATCAAACACTCCCTAGGGTTTTTAGTCCTCGCTTCCCTAAATCGTCTAAACACGACTCCAGCGGGAGCCAGGAAACTCTTCAGGTGAGCGGCGGGAACTCGGAGCTTGAAGGCCTTGAAATTCGAAGATCTTTCCGGTCCGAATCTTTTCAGCTCCCGCAAGAAGGCACCGGCAGAGGCCCGTCTCTCCGAACATGGAACGGACTTCCGATGTTCGATATATCGCCATCGTTTCAGTCCGCACTTCATTGTAATAGAGTTGACATTGGAACGAAAACGTTTACGCAATTGCGGAGTTCGAATGTGCGGGTAGAGGCACTGGTGCAGAGGTGACGCAGAATGTCGTCCAAAGTCGTCTCTCTGTCCAGGTGGGAGATGTACACAGGAAGCGGCAGCCGATGCGGTACCGCGTATGCTTGGGGCTACGACGGATACGGGTCTTCCTCTTCACAAGGATGAAACCGTCATCGTCGGTGCCCACTTTAGGCGGTTCTAAAGCGGGCGCCGTTGGCTGCACGCCCAGAGCTTGTTTGTTGTTATTAGTAGACGCAGGGCGCGCGACGTAGTCGCAACACCTCCTTGTATGTCTCCTTCGTGAGCCAGGATGTGGTTAGCTGTGGGTCATGGGAAGATGCTGCTCAGTTCGGCTCGTCGCAGGGATGGGGCGAGCGTGTCGCATGGTGGGGGCATCGGCCCGCGGGCAAACTGGGTCCGTTGCAGGTGACGAGAGGTGCCTGGTGGCGCGGCAGTGCTGCGTCGCAACTCGGCGCAGATTCGTTCCGAGGCCTCCAACTTGCCTTGTATATCAGTGTTGTCGGCCCTCAACAGCTCGATGTCCTTGAGCAGCTGGGTGACGTGGACGTGATCGAAGGTCACTGGCAACAGCTTGTTGAGGTCCCGCACTACGTACGTACGGAGGGATATCGTCAGGGACAACATCTTTAACACCCTGAAGGTGTCCCGCAGATCCTGTTTGCCGCGCCCGTCCTTCATCCTCGTGACGAGGCGCACGGGTCCGGTCGCGGCGGTCTCGTGCAGCACCACCTTGGCGGCGTCAGGCGGCGTGGATTTCGTCCTCCGTGTAGCTCGACGTGCCGATCTGCTCCAGACTAAGCTCGTCCATCACATTCAACTTGTTTTGCACGAAGGCGAGCAGCTCTTAGGTAAGTACATCACAGTGGTGTCGCTACGCTTGGCGGGATTCGCCATTACCACAGAATAAATACTAGTACTAGTAGCGAGTTTTAACCGCAACTAATTGTTACTAAAATATGAATCGGAGTTATTTTATAAAATATCTTTTTTTTTTGTATTGTATCCTCTTTCCATCACAAGTGGCGACGGGTTCATTCCCCGTCACACTGGACCGAGTTGCGGTACTACTATACTAGTGAAACGTAGATATTCTGAGGTTTCAAAATATCTCTGACTACCCCCTCGGGGAATATAGTCGTGAGCATATGCATGCATGTATGCCTACATTTTAATTTCAAATTAAAGATTGAAAAATAAAGTCTTGGACGCGACTTGAACCCGCACTCTTCCAAACCGGGGAATTACGATACCTAACCTAATTGCGCCACCGAGCCCACTTAACCCACTTGACCCTAGCCCCAGAGTTCTCTGGGTAGTCCCAGAGAACGAAATTTTCGAAGTCCCGCCCGAGACATAATTTTTTTTGTCTTTAATTTGATTTGAAATAGCTCAACATGGCTGTAACATGTTTAAAATCAATAATATTTTACATTTTAATTTAATTTTTTAATATCGAAAAACCGGTATTCGTCGCTCCAATACCGAATTTTTCAATATCGCATATTTGGTCCGGTATCCCGGTTTTTCGGTAATATCGAAAACCGGTGTCCATGCTCTACTCTAAATGCGAAATCTGCTGTACAGCAAGTCTATTCACGATCAAGCATGCACGACGCAAGCCGCTCTGACGTAGTCCGCGCTATTCACTGTCCATCTGCACGACATGCGCGGTGGTGGGGGCGCTCGCTGGATGCAAAATGGGTCGTGGACATCCAGCAAACAATTAATAATAATTATCGACGTACGTCAAGCCTATTCACGGTCGTTTTGCATCGTGCATCGTGCATGGCGTTGGCGGGACGTACAGCAAGATGGACCGTGAATACGGCGCTTAAGCGCTCTATTCACGATCCATCCCCGCTGTACGTCCCGCCAAGGCCATGTACGATGCACGATGCAAAAGCGCCGTGAGTAGGCTTGACGTACGTCGATTGAGCTGACGTACAGCGGGGATGGACCGTGAATACAGCGCTTTTGCATCGTGCATCGTGCATGGCCTTGGCGGGACGTACAGCAAGATGGACCGTGAATACGGCGCTTTAGTCAAACTAGCAACTTTTAATCGAACGTCCAAACGCGCGCGATGCACGAAAAATTTTACAAAATACCCACAAATGACGTCATCAACATTTCATTATTTTTTATAGTTCATCGTGTTATTAAAAATAGTATTCTAGCTTAAAAAAATCTAAAAATATGAGTATAGCGTTATTTCAAATGTTTTTTTTACTGAGAAGATAAAACTAAAATATATTTTATGCAGTCCGCTCCCCTATTTGTACAAGTTCGTGTGATTTAATACGACACAGTTCTACGTGTCCTTGAACAGCCAATTTGAGTTTAGAAATGTACCAAAATAAAAATAAAAATTTGTAATATGCTTTAGGATAGTATTTTGGTCACTAAATGGTGCCGGTTATAGTTTAAAAGTCCAATTAATAAGTACTCCCTACCCCGCCTGATAAAACTCCATAAAATGACTGGCCTAAACCTCTTTTTTTAAAGTTGGTTAAAAATAATTTTTCAGCGCATTTTTTTCTACCTGTACGTAGTAACTATTAAATAATCTGTGCCTGTACTTTGACGAAATGCTTACTTGACGATATGCGTATTATTATTTTATTATATGCGATATGCGATTTATTGAAAGTCTTTGATTTAAACCTTTTTTTTTTCATATGAAACTATTTAATTCAATGTAATTTTAGCCCTTTTCAAGTAGACTAACAGCACCGACTCAATACTAATACTACTACGGCTAACACTGGGCTAACACTACCATTTGAAATCCAAATTCTTATCACGCCGATTCTTGGTGCCATACAGCGCCTTACGTATACTTATTAATATCCACTACTATTAGTATATGTATAGGCTCTTCCCTACATGCACGATTAAGTAGGTACCTAACTTTATTAGTAGTTTTATTATCATATCAGCCGATAGACGTCCACTGCTGGACATAGGCCTCCCCCAAGGCAAAGGATTGCTACCACAAGCGGTCGTGCGCTACCCAACGAGTTCCCTTCACCTTTACCAGGTTCCGCATTTATCGGTTCCGCTTTGTAGGGGCCATCCAGGCTGCACTTTCCGGCACGCGTTCGATACTCGAGATTCTTCGGCCTCACACATTGCCACTTTGGTTTAGCAATTCTTTGGGCCATGTATGTAGTAGTTTTATGCAACAACGAAATTGATGCGCCATTAAAACACGGGTATCTAAACATATAGGTGGATGGGAATAGGATCAACATAAGGACTCTATACCTATACAACGTGTTAATGAATAAGCGCAAAACCTCATACACCCCGACTGATTTATAACAAAATAATTAGATTGAAACAATAATGTCATTATTTTTATAGTTAAAATTTAAAGTTATTCACATTTTAAGTTTTGAGGCAAAAATGATTTAATATCGTTTCAGCAAGGAATGAAAGCGCTAACGTGCTCATGGATACATTTTAAGAATCTTGTTTTGGTAGTAAGTAGGGTGAGTGTGCTCGTGCGGTAAGTTGACATCGAGTTCAGGAAATTTTCATTTTTACAAACATATTATATAATATTTTGAAAAAAAAAAACCTATATTGAAACCATTGAAACCATGATAATTCGATTCTGCTCTCGATTCTAAACAAACCACTTTCTAGTTTTGCGTTAATTCATTAACACGTTGTGTATAATTCTAGACTATAAGACGGTACCTGACCAACGTTGTGACCTTTCCAAAACGGTCTGAGTGACTTCTCTTCCATAAACATACGTCTCGCATTCTTGAACCATTTTCGATGTGGATTAGGGATATCCTCTTTCTGAATTTGAGCCTTCAGTTTCAGTACCTCTAATGGCTGTGTTACAAACCTGGTTACTGCACCAGATATGCATCCTACCATAAGCTTCTGATTTGATGTCAGAGTCTCATTCTGTTGGTACCCTACCATGCTCTTTTTATCATGGTGATGGGCACGTGATGGGGTAGTTCATTCTTTAACGTTTGTTTCTTTTTGCGTTTACGTTCGATCCTTTTTTGCAACTTTTTTGCGTTTATGTTTGCTCCTCATCTTTTTCTTACTTGCACATTTTAAGGTGTCGTTCAACGAAAAAAAATTTTCTTTGAGGGTGCTTTGAGGTCTTTGCATAGACCATAGACATAAACTCTAGCGATAGACAAGCACGTTCAAACAAACAACTTGTTCCAAAACTCTTTGGGCACATTAGTGCCATCTAGTTTACATAAAACAGAAACTACTATAATTTGGTCAAAGAGCATCACCGGCCAAGACAGATGCGACAGTTCATATTTATGTTGGGTATTATCAGGGCCGGATTAAGCCATATAGAGGCCCCTAGGCACTTCAAGCCTCGGGGCCCCTATCCCCGTGGGCCGTGGGATGGATTTGTCTCTGTGTCCGGGGGCCAGATAAAGGCTAGGTGGTCGCAGTAACATAACAACAAAATAACAATAATCCACTAAAATGTGGAGCGATCTCGAGCTCGAGATTTTACTGCAATATTATAAGTCGTTGCGCAATGCGATTTGAATTATAAATCAAGGACCGGGCGAAGCGAACTCGAGATTTTACTGCAATACGACTAAGTCAGCTCATTATTTTCCTACATATTATGTTTATTGCACCTACCTAGAGCTCATATCAAAATGGACTTGATTTGTGTATGAGACGAAAGCATCGAGCGAGCAATAATAGCTCTCGGTATATTAAACAGGATATAATAACTTGATTACAGCAAGAAGTCTGTTTTAAAGCCCAAAACAAAACAACAAAAATGAGCGAGCGAAGCGAGCTCGAAAATTTGCAATAAATATATTTTCAATACCTTTTTTAATGACTTTCACAGACTTTTTAATAATTCGATTAAATTTTGGGGTGCGTTAAATCTTCGAGTTTTTACTTATTTTTCTCTCAGGCCGCGGGGCCCCTAGGCGGCGCTGGGCCCATAGGCCCGTGCCTACTTTGCCTCTATGGTTAATCCGGCACTGGGTATTATACCTACTATCTGGGCATCCTCGACTACTTACGTGCAGACCACTGAAATACGTACCTAAAATTTTAGAATTAGATACTCATAACTTTTGATTGTGTGAACTGTGAACAGATGAGTTATTCCATTATGCAAATATAATTTGAATGTTATTATGTAGGTATCGCAAACCTTTCTTTGGTTTGTCCCCGCCTGCAATACCTACATAATAATATTCAAATTATATTTGCTTAATGTTGTTATAGCTGATTAGTGATTATAGAGCTTGTTTTTCTCTTTTCAGTTAATCGTTTTTTGATACAGGGGTTTTTTTTTCGTAATAATTTAGTTTATTTCATACTTTTTAGTCTTGTGTTGAAATGGTAGCATAAAAGTACTGTAATATAGGTATATATTTGGATTTTTTTTTTTTTTTATTAACTATGGGTTTGCTCTTGACCTCAATCCAGTCCTCAGGACGAAGATGGGGTCGTAGATGTAGCGAGCTGATAGATAGATAGATATTTGGAATTGTCTGTTTACTAGCTTTCATTTGATACCTATATTGTAATTTTCAACAAAAAAACAATTTTATAACCCCTCTTTTTTTAGTTTGCCCACGCCATAATAAAATAATATAGCTTATGTCATTCCCACGATTTTTACGAATCTAATGACACGTCATACGACAAAATTTATCCAAATGTATAGGCTGTAGGGCATGCCAAAGAAATAGACATACATACATACATACGCTCGAAAAACATAACCCTCCTGGCGCAGTCGGGTAAAAAGATAAAAAACCAGCAAAAGAAAAAACTTTTATTAGTAATAAAATAATTGATGCAGATCCCTTTATACCATCATCATATTAAGAGGTACAGTCAAGAGCACGTCAAGCTTGACACTTTGGACTTTGTACCGTTCTTATTTAGTGCGCCATAAGCGTTACAATCGAACTGCAAGTGTAAAGCTTGATATGCTCTTGACTGTACGCAAACTTTTGTTTAATTATAGAATTAGAACAGTCCTACATTACATTTCGCACTCTTAATAGAATACCGACTCAACTCAAAATTTCTGTTTTTTGAGTTATTAAAGCGGAATGACCTAAATAAGGATGCTTTACAACCTAGACCCCAAAAAAACTTATTTCCTACAGCAAATGGGGTCAAAAAGTTGTTTCTTTATTCTTCGAGCCCTTCCTAGCCGAATAATGACCGATATAGTATTTCGTCAGTAGAACCGATTGCGGCTGTATCGAATAACGAGTAATTTGGACATAAGTCTATATTTTACGAAAAACTTAAGTAGGTACATTTTGACTAAAAATTCGAACTGTTTGATTGACTCATTGAGAATTAAATCAGTATACTACTAAAAATATATCAGCTCACGTAACCGTTTTTGAAATGAGTCTTGTTGTTTTAAAGAATTCAAAATTAATATGTCTCATTTCCAAATCGGTCATTACTGTATACAATTTTTGTAACTGATTTGGAAGCCTTTTTTTTGCAAAAATAAATTGAAATAACGCGTAACATCTAAGAATACGATCGATCAATGAGAATTTAAAACGCTAAGTCGCGATGATGACTTTAGTCAATAAATCTTTTTCATCTCGAGGTAATTAATCAAATAATTGTTTTCGCATTAATTTCTTTCCCATAAACAAGTATAAAAATATAATCTCAAGTAATTTTTTTTTTTTTTTTTAGTAGTGTCATTTTCAATTTCAATCCTCGTCTGGCACCCGCCTTAAGTTCATTATATTGTGCATGTATTATGCCTATTTTGTGCCCTCTGATTTAAGTCTCTTGATTCATCTATGATCATTAATACCCGTCTCTTTTCCTTAAATGTCGATTTATAGGTGCCGAAACGAGACAAAAAGTAATGGACTTACCCAATCATGAGGAAATTAATAGACTTACCTATTTTCTAAAATTTAATTAATAATTACATTTCCTTATAATTTTACATACTTACCTTATATTCGAATAATAGTATCCCTTAAAACAACTTTCAGGCGGTTTTTATAGTGATAACTAATTTAAATACATTAATATAAAATTAAAATGATTATTGAAAAAAATGACAGATTGGTATTCAGATTGGTTTGTCATTCCCATTAGCATAGAGTAGACTAACATCAATGCGGTAACACAACCGCATTGCAGAGTAACATGCAGTTCCTACTGAACACCGTATCTAGTACTGGTACAGTACATTGATATCGTTGGCATAGACGAAGAATTTTTCGCTTACGCTGGGTCTTTGACCTGTATGGTATAAAAAAAGTACTCTTTGACCCGTCTTTGACCTGTATTGGACCTGTAAAATAGTAGCTTATCTATGGTCTTTGACAAAGGTCTTTGAGATGTCTTTGAGCAATCTTTGAGCATAGACGAAGAATTTTTACCTTCCTTTTCTACGTCTTTGAGCAATTGTATAGCGAAAAGTTTTTAATCTAAGGCAATGAGGGATTTTCCGAAAGCCATTAAAAAAGATAAATTAGTTCCTAGTGGCTCGATAGATGGCGTTGACGAGACAGGGGTGAGCGTAGAAAGAAAAGGTACCTATTAGAAGGAAGCACATGTCTTGTCATATTCACTCAATAAGAGATGCACATATCAAATTCGCTCTAGTTACAAAAGGAGATCGCTACCTTATTGCTGTCCTTATCGACGTAACCACTTTTTGTACTACGGCCACCTGACTCAAAACTGTCACTTCATATAAATATTGTTTAGGATTTTATGAGTAGGCTTAGATTAAAAAATTTTCGCTTACGCTGAAAGATAGAGCCAAGAAATGAGAGAGCGGGATAGCCAGTTATAAAAACTTATGTAAACAAAAAAGACAGAAATATTATTTTTTGTTTCGGTCACCGTGGCCGGTTTTTTTGTTTGGCAAGATGTCAAACCATTGTCAAACCTATGGAATGTTGATGACATCTTGCCAAACAAACCGACTTTTTGTATGCAAAAGTCACATTATTGCTGTTTCATGTGCGGCCACGGTATGGTTTCATCTAGTTACTATATCTATGTGAGTAGGTATCGCTATCTCATACCCGGTTACACCGACATTCCGTCTACCAGCGTAAGCGAAAAATTCTTCGTCTATGGGGGTGAGCGATCTTGCAGATACTAAAATACAAACAAAATAGTATGAATTAAGTAAGCAGCAAAATATGAACATATTATATTTCGTCAACGGATGCGTCTGACTCAGTGAAACGCATTTTTGTTCACTTTTTAGCTTACAAGTTTTCGTCTTCGGACCCCCTTCTGGTCATCGCCGTCTATCACCGGTTCAAAAGAGTACTTAGCCGCTGTCAGGAAACTCCTCATTGTAAAATGAGAGTCATAGATAGAATCTACTATTCGTTTTTTTTAACAAGAAGTTTTAAAAATACCCATAGACTAGGAAGCTGGCATAGAATATGGCATATGATCAAAAAGTTTTCATGATTCTAAAAGGTACTTTTCAGTCCTACCGGCCCGGCCCGGACGGCATTTTTTAATGCGGCAAAGGATATTGAAATGTGTAAACAGGAATTACAGTTGATATTTACATGCAACTTATGTATTTTTTTTATCCGTTCGCATTCCGCGCCGCGTCGCGACGGCCGTACGGCTCTGTACAGCTGCCGACGGATTCCGTGACATATAACCGGCTCCGTTGACATGCGATCGACCGCCTTCGCGTTGTTGGTTCGGTGCCGCGACACGCGTACGGAGCCGTACGGTTCCGTACGGCTGCCGCGACACGCGTTCGGAACAGTACGGTTCCGTACGGCTGCCGCGACACGCGTACGGCTCCGTTCCGGGCCGGGCCGATGCGAGCCGGTAGGTCTGAATCGTCCCAAATCCAGGAAGCTGGCATAGGTGGTATATTAAACTGTAGTCTTTGGCATTGTCTATACTAGAGTATACTAGTCATTGATCAATAATTTTTGACCTAGTAATTTTAGAAAATCGCATCGAGGAAAATCGCCATATTGTGATCCTTAATATTAGAAAGCGTGTAAGTATTTTGCAAAATTGTATGAATCTATTACGATTTACATCAAGCCACAGATTAGGTAATAAATAGTACTTATAGTATAGTTCTAAATAATCACGCGCTGCCGCCCATCTGATAATTTACAAGCAAAGACATTCAATATTAGTATTATGTTAAATCTCTTTTTGTTTACAAGCCAGCCAAGCTACGAATAAGAATGTATAGAAATGTAAATCAAGCTCAAAAAGTGACCCCAAAAAAAGTACACAGTGTTCGAAATTTGTTCCTTAAAAACTACACCTTGCCGCCAAAACTCATACAAAATGTCATTTTTCAAAGGGTGCCAAAAATTATGTTGCTTTTGTTTAGAGTTATTCTTCCATAGTTATTCCTTATTCGTAGCAGCTAAGCGTCGAAATGCTCGCTACTCGCTACATAGCCAGCTCGGAATGACCGTTATATACATTTATAGAATTATAGAAATGTATTTCTCAAAAAAGAATACATATTCACTTATTAGATAAATACAGGGTTATATCACAGTACCTATATAAGAAAGAATATCTAGTACCTACTGCATAACGTTAGCCTGTTCAGTTTGGTTGATTCAATTATATTATATACGAAAATGTCATTGGGTTGATTTGATTTTTGCAGCAATCTGTCGTCTAGTGGTCATCTATCAGCTGTCTGACTGTCTCTTGTCTTCTTGACCCTAAGGTTTATTTTAGTAGGGACATAACCAAATCACCTACTTGTATAGTGATGATTTTGTAAACCCTTCTTTCAGGGGTTGTTCAGACCATCAAACTGAACAACTTTTACTATTGGAGCAAATTGAAAATCTCGAAAAATCATCACTATAAGTAGGTGATTTGGGTATTTCCCCACTAAAATGTATGGGAATTTAATTTTGAATTTTTTGAGAGTTCTAGTACCTCGACCTCGCTCGGTTGACCCCATAGAGACTTTTGTTCCTTATCAGTAAGAGGGTCAAATGGGATGAAAAAAAAGTTTTGTGAAAATTGCAGTTTGAGAGAAACTGTACTGACAAAAATGTACAGTCTTCGAGAGCGATGACTGTACATATTTGTCAAAATCTGTGAATGCAGAAGTGAAATACTCCAAAAGTTAGGGTCTTGTAGCTATAATGCTTTTGGTAGCTGCCCTTTGTGACCCATATTCCACCCTGTATACTCTAAAAATCACAAAATATTGTTCTATCACTATAACCGGTTTCGTAAGAGCTGTTTATTAAATTATCGACTGACCAGCAGGGCCGGATTAAGCCATGCAGAGGCCCCTAGGCACTGCAAGTCTCGGGGCCCCCCTGCCCATGGGCGTAACAATGATTCTTTTCCAGTGTGGTCCAGATTAGGTGGTCGCAATAAAACAGCACATATCTACTAAAATCGAGCTTCTACTACATACAATATGAATATGAATAGGATGTTGCAACACGATCCAAAACCTATCCTATTTAAATCATGAGGCGACGACCTAGACTAGTTGTTACTACAATATGTCATAGGTATGCCTTGGTCGTCGCCACATGATTTAAAAACAGGAGCGAATGAACCGAGCTCGAAATTTAATCACAGAGACTTTACTTGCAACATGAAAGGTAGGTCTCTAATATGTATACTTCATTTAAAATAAGGGCGACAAGATTTTCCGATTCCTATTTAGCTTTCTGGCCAATTCTGAGCACCAAATTTCATTTATTTATTAGAAAGATATACTATACGTCATATCTTGGACGGTACAGTCAAGCTTGACACTTTGGACTTTGTACGGTTCTTATTTATTGCGCCATAAGCGTTACAATCGAACTGCAAGTGTAAAGCTTGATGTGCTCTTGACTGTACAAAAACTGTTCTAAGAATAAGTCAGAGTAAGTGTTTCAAATCTCTGTTTCTGTATTGCAAAATAGCTTTAATATTTCGCGGCTATTTTAAATGGAGTATAGGTATGCAAGGTTTTCGGCATCGTCGTCTAATTGTGAACCCTGTAGACTGCAAAGCTTTCTGAAAACTGCTGTAACCTTTTGACAAAGCCTTAGTTGCATCGGCCCTTGCAAGTATAGTATAGTCTGTGTAGTGTTCCATAGCAAAATTGGGAAAACGGATCTGTAACAGTAACACTCGTACACTCATTTATCTCGGAGATAAAGAGATTTAGATAGGCCCAATTAGAAGAGTGCAGTCAAAAAAGATTTATAATTATAATTGAGCTTAGGAGTCAAAAGTTGTTTATTCTAAAATTATCATGTGGGGTATCATTAAAGGAAACGTTATGAAAATGAAAAAAATTTTTTTTTTCATCTTTTCTTAATTTTTTATTCAATTCAAATACGAAAACGATTTTTTTTTCTCACGAGCCGCGGGGCCCCTTGGCGGTGGTGGGCCCGTAGGCCCGTGCCTACTTTGCCTATATGGTTAATCCGGCACTGCTGACCAGTAGCAAAGCGAAGCTAACGTGATATCAACACGATATGGAATAGTAGATACCTACCTATAATTGATAAGATAACAATGAATGGAGAGCTTATTAACGCAAATATGTTTTATTTAATCCCGCTGTAATACGCTTAAACGTCCTTAAACAATTATTAGCATTAGGTTGCTGTAGAATAAATTGCTCTGAGCATTAGGTACACAAAAAAAGGATTACCTTTATGTAAGGCTTATTTACTGTTCTTGGCCGTCAGTTTGAAAAACCTTGTAAAATATACTTAATATTCGTTGCACAGGGAGTAAACTTAAATGCGTGACATACTTTAAGGAGTGCTTCAGACTTTCCGACCATAAAAGTGAATGTTGTTCAGTTTGATGATTTAAAGCAGCCCCAGTAGAGGGGAGGGAGCGCGTAATTTCTCTATACCCAGTAGGCATCGCATGCCACCCGCGAGAAAACGATAAAAATCGAGATGTGCCTCCATCTTTATTATTTTATTTATGTATGCCAGAAAGAGCGCGCATGACGATTTTCTCGTGGGTGGCATGCTAGCCGTGCTGAAGTATGTAATGCATTTATACAGGGTGTACAATAAAATGGGACAGCTACTTAAAGGGGTGCTTCAGACCATCAAACTGAACAACTTTCTCTATGGGACCAATATCGAAATCGCGAAAAAAAATTCCGCTCTCCCATACAAAACTGCAAACATAACTCGACTGAAATGTATGGGACAGCAGATTTTTTTTTCGCCATTTCGATATTGGTCCCATAGAGAAAGTTGTTCAGTTTGATGGTCTGAAGCACCTCTTTAAGTAGCTGTCCTATTTTAATTTACACCCTGTATTTACACCCTGTATAATATTACCAATTTATGTAAAATCCTTTGGCTCTTATTTCTTGAAACGTGTGTATGTTTTAATAGATACTTTACCTAGTTATTATATTTAGTTTTATATTTAATAAAAAATAAAAATGTAGACTTATTACATTTTAATTTGAGGACATCCCATTAGAGCAATTAAAGAATGAACGTATTATTAGGAATTTCTTATTACTTCCTAATGTTATTTGATATTCTTAGAAGATGTTTAGAAGTTGCATTATTCTCGCCATAACTGTTTAATATCGTACACACTCCTAAAATATTGGCATTAGCTCTTATAGATTAATTTATCGACGGTGATGATTAAAATGGCCTATAGACAAAGTCATAATGAAAGCGATAACGAAATGACGCTTAAAACAATAAGCGTGAGCGAAAAAGGCAGTGCCGTAAAAAAAAAATTACAGGATGTTTAGATCGGAGACTGTTCTGCTTGGAGAAATAAGATAGTTATAGAGTTATTTGGTTATTTGAGACAAAATTGAGGTGGAGACGGGCAGTACACTTAGTTAGATGGGAAGACGACCGAAGCAGTATCACAGTGGTGGCCCTGAGAGGAAAAGAGGTCATTATAAATATATAAATAAATATCTTGCCATTGTCACACAAATTATCTAGTCACATTTAAAGTACCAGAATCTAGCCTGGACTTGTATTATGCTGATTAAACAACGATGTAGAATACATAATAATATATAGATACACAAACATCCATGACTCAAGTACAAATATTCATATTCATCATACAAATATTTGTCCCTTACGGGATTCGAACCCACGACACTCGGCACAGCAGGCAGGTTCACTACCGACGATTTTTAGGTAGACCGTCTGCACGTAGACCCGTTGACATTGTGAGGGTGATGGGTTCGAATTGGATCATATTAGCACGGGACTTTGAGGAATGGCTCAATATAAGGGAGACCTAGGCTCAGCAGCAGTTTGTGGACTGCTGTTTTGATTGATGAAACTATTTAGAAGATGGATGCATAGAGGAAGGAAGTATAGAGATAGTGCGACCACCTATAATAATGTCTATGAGTGCGACAAACAAAATTCATGCGCTATGTGCGGCAGCCGGTGAGGCAAACGGGGGAGGGGGGGGGCGTGTGCAAAAAGATTGCAGAGAGAGAGAGATGGAGAGATAGTTTAAAACTATACGCAAGAGAAAGACAAGAATATACATAGCTTAGTGCATAGTAGTAGTAGTATTGTCTTCTCTTTTTCGCCTATAGGTTTGTCCTTCACTATAATTTATATGACTGGCAATATCTATTGTCTTCTCTTTTCGCGTATAAAAATATTGTTTAATATTAAAAATTCTTTTTAATAATTAATTCATCTTGCTTACCTATGAAAAGTTATTCCTTTACATTTGCTTACATTTCTTGAATTGTTTGTGCAGTATTTCAGTACACACCACGGCATTTTTTATGTATATTAAATTGTTTTCAATGTAACTGCTACACGTGACCGCAGTGAGAGAGCCACTAAATGCCAGAGTACTATATCGCCGCAGTTGAATGGGACAACGTCATGAAGCGCGATGTTAACTCTATACTTCTTTCCTCTATGGATGGATGCAAAATTACGTTCTTATTTGCTCGGCCTTTAATGATAGGAAAGTAAACTAAAATTCATGTACAAGATTTGCAAACATGTAACATAGATATAACAGTAGAACGGAGTGTAGAGTCATGTAGAGTGGATCTCCTTGCCCTTTTTATTCCCTGAAACCGGTAATTGCTATTTCATGATTAAATAGAAAGTTGGTAGGTAGGTAGCTGTAGCAGTTTCATGTAATCCCGAAATGGCAAAATATTATTCTCTCATTACTTAGACCGGGCGCATCAAAATTAGGAATATGTCCTAATACTAGTATCATAGTTCAACTTTGCTTGGATTACATTCTAGGCAAGGTGTCTTCCAAGGACTAGTTCATTTGTAGTACTTTACGTCAAAAGAACCCGGCTTTTTAAATTAATTTTGAAAAATGAAAATGTTGCTGGTTCCCTATTTATGATGCTACTTTTTTTGGTGCTTCTAAGGAATCTGGAAAAAATATAATGTAGGTTAACACGGCGACAGGTCAAGTTACCCTGTTTGGACTTTGAACTATTAGAAGTTGAACGCTGCGAATCGTGCGAGAGGGTGCGGTATGTTGTTGTTGTTTCGTCTCACAGCACGCTGCGCCCGCGCCGGCAGCCGCGTCTATGCAGGCTCTCTACCGCACTATTTTGTATTTTGTACGTATAGGGTGCGTAACCTGATGTGTCGCCGTGTGTACATGTACTAATTAGGTACTAAATCGTTATGTTAAAATAAAAAAGGTAGGAGGACTATAATACAACTAGGTAACAAAAAAATGGTCCAGACAACCTGACCGTCAGGATGACTGGACCACAGTTTTTCTATTTTTCTCCGTTTGTAGCGAGGTATTACATATAAAGGACCAAATAATACTAAATAGGTACTAAATCGTGCATAGCTTAAAAATCGAATTGCCGCTTAGTCCAGAAAACCTGACACATTTGGGGTCAGCTCTCTTGATATATACTATTGCGCTACTCTTGGCAGTTTAACGAAACAGGCTTTAATCCTATCGTCTAAATATAATTGTATATTCGAGACGGTTCGCATTCAGGTGGTCGTTGGGCGTCCTCTACCTCTGTTCCCATCTTCTATGGACATCGCCTGTCTTGTAATATTTTATAGTTATAATTATAATTTGTACTAAATTAGGTCATAAAAAAAGTTACATTTTAAGGCGTCTAATGAAGTTTTGCTGCTCCCTTTAATACAGAGTCGCTCGCACGCGTCGCTTTTTAAGGAAAGTGCAAACGTCTCTTTTTGCAATTAGCCATCCCACTTCAATTGAAAGCAGGATCGCAAAAAAACGTATCTTTCATTAATATATTTTCTCTTGCGTGTTTGGGGTAAAAACTAGCCTCGGAATAATGTAGAAAATATCATTTCTTATTTTTGAGTGCATTTTTTTTATTTATAGACTTAATAATCTTTAAAAAGTAAAACTTGACAAATATTATATTCATAAACGCGTGGTTTTATGATCGAGAGAAGTTATGACTATCGTGTTTTGAGCCTAAGAATAATCAAGAAAAAATATAATAATATGTTGTTGTTTATGAACTGCATGAAAAACAAAATATGTTTTTTTCTGGATTAAAACAACGACTATTTCATGCCAAACAGTTCGATTTGAAAGAACCTACCCTTAACTATAAAGCAAGCAATCACACTTTCTTATTCGTAGGCATCAACATCACTATCAAGCTTAGCTATCAAGACAATCTGCGGTCTCTATAAAGATCGGTAGCAGGGCGATAAAACATGTTCAAACAGACAAACCAATAAACAGTTCCTATTATGATAATGGTACGGATATAGATGGCCGTATGGCCATGATAATCCTAATTCGTGGTATAGTTTATTGGGTTGACAATTACAAACGATGCTAAGTGGTTATTGTGTTTGGACGGTTGGCCAGGGCAGCTGGTGTATTAAACTACCGGTATTAAAATAGTCATTTTGCATTATTTCCTGAATCGAGCAATTTTATCTCACCACGAGCGCCTGACAGTAAAAATTTGATTTCTAACGAAGTGAGACAATAATTATTATTGTCATTTGAGGATTTTTTTTTTTTTTTAATGTGTAATGTTTGAGCTAAAGTGTTAAATATTAACTTAGGTAGGTACCTACCTTGATAGTGCGTTTCGATGTTCAATGAAATTAAAATTACATAGTTATTAAGTAAGTAGGTATATTCTTTATTTTCAGACCATAATAATAGTACGAAATAAAGTTTATTTTTGTAGTTTTTATGGTTTCGTACCCAAAGGGTGAAAATGGGTCCCATACGTCAAACGGACAACATGGGCAGTAATAGGGATTACTAAGCCTATGTTGTCCGTCCGACCGTCCGTCTGTCCTACCCATTTAGGACTGTAACTTTTGAACTATAAGACCTAGATAGTTGTCACAGAATATATGCGTTAGTACGGTGGATTTGCTAAAAAATATAAAAAGTTAAAAATTAAGGGGGGTCCTCATACAAGGAACTAGTTTTTATCAACGTTTTTTCTTCTCGATCTGTGGTAAAAACGGTAATACAAACAAGCATAAAACTTGGTGTGATTATAGAGCAAACTCTACAGTATAACAACAAATAATAAAAACCGGCCAAGTATGAATCGGTCTCAGTGAAAGGTCCCGGAGTAAAAAACGTTTTTTTACATTAATATTTTGTGTGCGCGAGAAACGCGACTCGCACTTGACCGATTTTATTTATTCTTACTCTACGCTTTTACGCCGCGCAATGTCGGCGCCTAAAAATTTTAACTTGAAATAAAATGGTGATGACTGGAGTGTCGCAGGAGTATGAAAAAAACCATTACAAAGCACGTGTGTAATTTCGGTCGCATAATTTCGGCAGAAAGGTTTTTTTCAGCCCATGTTCGTCATCCTGTAATTTATTTGACAGCTGGTTAGTTGCCGAATTTATAGTTCGAATCGGTATTCGGTTGAAACGGTTGAAACCTCAATACTGAGAGTGCTAAGACTAGTAAAGTTTTGGGAAATATGGTAGGTAATCCTGTGAACTCGCTGTAGTCTTTCAAAAGAGCTGGGGAGACGAAGACCGATTTTCTAGTGCAAGGTTAGTAAGTACATCTTATTTTCATCCCCTATATTTTCAAGAACAAGTAGATTAGTAGTTCAAAAAGTAAGTCCTGTGTTAAACTTTTTTTAACAAAATTTTCAATGAAATACGAGAAATTGCTGTCCCCACCTCTATTTCGAAAAATATAGCCGTATAAAATATGAACATCAGAAATAACGTGTAGATGGCGGGAAAATTATCCCTTCGGAGCATAATGTACAAAACGCAAAATGAGCACGACACCACAGCCACGACACTCCTCGTACGTGTGAGCCCCCGCGTCGGTGACCTATAGGGTTGATACTTGCGGAAAACGAATATTCAATTCAATTCAATTCAATTATACTTTATTGCACACCAAAACAGAATATAAGCATAAGCATATGCTCACGACTATATTCCCCGAGGGGGTAGTCAGAGACAACACACAACAAGACAACAGAAACAGAAAAAAACAGAATATACATTTGAATAAAGATATAGAATTACAAATAAGGTGGTCTTATCGCTAAAAAGCGATTTCTTCCAGACAACTTACACTGGTGCAAGGAAATAATAAAAGACATAGGTACTAATACTCTGGGGATGACACTAAGTAATTAGAATTGTTCATAATGTTCATTTCAAGTTTAAAATTATTTTAACAGAATTTATGTTATTATTTTGTAGGTGGGTTACTTACAACGTATTACAGGTAGTTCTTTCTAATTAGTTTGTGTATTACAGCTGGTAACTATAAAGACTTAAGACGTTTCAAAAAATTACATTAGAGCTTGAACCTAAACTTTTACTTATATGCAAGAAGGTTTAAATTTTCCTTGCTTATACGACATAAAGTTTAACTTACTACAAAATGATGGGCCTCGTATCTCATTCATTTTAAGGGATATCAAAACATGATTTAATACAGATCGATAGAGAAAAAAATTCGAAGTTCAGTAGTATTTTCAGGGGACTTACGACAAAATGTCCTTTACGACATTTGCAATTTCCACTGTTGATGTTTTTATCGTAAGCGACAAATTCAGCATACGACGCGCACAACTCTCAAGTTGCGTTTCAAATGTCGTAAGGGACATTTTGTCGTAAGTTCCCTGAAAATACCACTGAACTCCGATTTTTTTTCTCTGATTAAACAAATTCACTGTACGCTTAGGCACTTACATTAAAATCAATAGAAGGTATGGAACATATTCATCGCTTCTATCGAGCGTTTTTAGGAAGATCGTAAGCTGAGCTTTGCCCGCTGAATTTGTCACTCAAAATAAAATTTTGTTGCTGTCTTTTGCGTTTAGTTGTTTATTCATCTATACTTATAAAACAGTTCCGCTGACTGACCGACAAATAGCTCACAGCCTAAATCGCTGAAGACAGAATTATGAAATAAATTTTCTGCGTAGGGGTGCACGAAAGGTTTTTTATATATTCGAATGAAAATACCCTTAAAATGTAGTTAGTAATTAATACTAGTGGTGTATACGGGGTGTAAGGAAAAGTATCATTAAACCTCTAAACCACATACTCTACCCATCAAACTGAACAACTTTTACTACGTGAGCAAACCTTTCAGAACAAAAAAAAATCTGCTGTCTCTTACATTTGAATCGAGTAGGTATTCCTACAAAAATATTGTTTCTTACAAGCGACACGATAAAACGTTAAAATCACATCGTAAGGGATAAATGTATTTTAATTTGAAGTAATGAGTAAGAAGTTACGATTAGAATAAACATGTAGTATGTAAATTCCAATTCATTAAAATTTAAAGTAATTAATTTTCATTCGATTGTTTCAAAATAAAATTTGCAATACCTACCTAATAACATTCAAATTATATTTAATTAATGTTGTTATAGCTTATTAGTGATTATAGAGCTTGTTTTTCTCTTTTCAGCTAACAGTTTTTTTATGCAGTCGGGTTTTTTGTTTTTCGTAATAATTTGGTTTATTTCATACTTTTTAGTCCTTTGTCGAAATGGTAGCATAAAAGTACTACAATATGTGTTAATGAATTAACGCAAAACCTCATACAACCCAACTGATTTATAACAAAATAATTAGATTGAAACAATAATTTCATTATTTTGATAGTTGAAATTTAAAGTTATTTGCATTTTAAGTTTTGAGGCAAAAATGATTTGTTGTCATTTCAGCAATAAATGAAAGCGTAACGTACGTACGTAACTAACGTACTCATGGATATATTTTAATAATCTAGTATTGGTAGTTAGTAAGGTGAGTGTGCTTTTGAGGTGGTCTGACATCGGGTTCGGTAAATTAAAAATTTTAAAAACAAATAAATTAATATTTTGTCAAAAATTACTTGTTTTGAAACCATGATAATTCGATTCTGCTCTTGATTCTAAACAAACTACTTTTTAGTTTATTCATTAAGACGTTGTATACATATTTGGAATCGTCTGTTTACTAGCTTTCATTTGATACCCATATTGTAAATTTTTACAAATAAAAATTATTTATTCCCCCTCTTTTTTTAAATTCCCAGATGCCATAATAAAAAAATATAGCCTAAGTCACTTTCACGATTTTTACAAATCTAACGACACATCATTCGTCAAAATCCATCGAGCCGCTTAGGCTGTAGGCCGTGCCAAAGAAATAGACATACAAACATACATACGCTCGAAAAACATAACCCTCCTTCTGGCGCAGTCGGGTAAAAAAGATTCAGAAAGGCGCTTGGTGCGGATATGTGGAATGTCAACCAAGAAATTGTGATATCCCGCGACAATTATTGAGACAATTATCTCGAAATAGTTTTCGATTTAGGCCTCCCAAAAATATTTTGACAAACCTAATTGGCGCCGACGCTGTAGGTACTTTTCGCAGCTGTCAAACAAGAGTGACGGAGCACTGATTATGATTATACTAACAACAAAAAGCTATAGGTATATTTTTTTAATGTCCTTTTTAACTTCACACAAACAGTTCCTGGGTAAGAACTAAGTTCCTCGTAAGTGACAAATATGGTTTATTCAAGTAATCTCTAGATTATGATATCCATATTTTTACACAGACGGCTAAGGCACAGATATTTACGATTTTATTAAATTGAGAAAATTTTATCGTAAGTTGCAAAACATGTTCATTTGTACATGTCAGTACTTGTCGGTTACAATGAAATTGTTGAATATTTAATTTATCGTAAGTTGAGCGTCGGTCATACACGCCTTGTCACTTACGATAAAATGAATACCTTGTCACTTACGATAAAATCAATAATTAAAATCGTTCTTGTAACTATGTATTACAATAGTATTGAATAAAAAAATTTATTGCTACGTATACTTGCAAATTACGATATAATTTTCTCATTTATTTATTTGAGAAAAGTAACTACCTCTTTAAGTACCTACTCCTTCTAATTGTATACCTACTCTTTTGTGCTGTGCTTTGGAATTAAACTAACCCTGAACTAACCTGTGTCCATAGATATAGTAAACAGTTTTTAATCTAAGCCTGTGTCATTATATTATTTATGTTCGGTATTATAAATCAGTTACAAAGCAAACTGAACATAATTATCCTAAAACTAAAATATAACTATGTAGTGTATGGTCTATGTATATTGGTCGGCGTCGCACGCTTCGCTCGCAGAATCAAAGAAAATATTTACCTATTTCAACGGCCTAGTCGTGCAGTCGTGCGAGCAAGAGCAACCATCAAGCTTATCTATGGCAACCATGTAATTCAAGCGGTCAATGACATGTTTTCCCACCCGCTCGCATACTGCGCACCCCCCCTCGCTTGCCAGACCCGCACACATAGCCGCGAGCGGTTTTACGAGCACACATGCATGAGTGTCGCTTCTTTTCGCGGTAGTGTATATTTTCTTTGACGACACTCAAAATTCACAAATTGCAAAAATCAGGGTGGCACGAACTTGGATAGTTTTTTAGGGTTCCGTACCCAAAGGGTGAAAACGGGACCCTATTACTAAGCCTACGTTGTCCGTCCGTCCGTCCGTCCGTCCTTCCGTCTGTCCGTCTATCCGTCCGTCCGTCTGTCCTACCTATTTAGGGCTGTAACTTTTGAACCGTAATAGCTAGATAGTCGAAATTTTCTCAGATTATGCGTTATTACGGCGGATTTGTTAAAAAATAATAAAAATGTCAAAAAATTAAAAATTAAGGGGGATTCTCAACAAGAAACTAGTTTTTATCAACGTTTTTTCTTCACGCTCTATCGTAAAAACGATAATACATACAAGCGTAAACTTAGTGTGATTATAGAGCAGACTCAACAGAATAACAACAAATACTAAAAACCGGCCAAGTGTGAGTCGGTCTTGCGCTAAAGGTCCCGGACAAAAAAAGTTTTTTTTTCTATGTTAATAATGTTGTGTTTTATGGTACGGAACCCTCTCGGTGCGCGAGTAGCCCGACTCGCACTTGACCGGTTTTTATTTTTCTATAACCAAAAAACTAACACCAGTGTAAAATTATCTTTAGTATGTGACCACATAATACTAATTAAGTGTCAATTTATAGTGATGTCATTAATGAATGACCCATATCAAAAATCTGGTAGTACGGTACGGAACACTATTTCTTTAGTAATTGTAGTCAGAGGCCGAAAGGCGGTCTGAAAAAACTCTGACACCAGGGCTCTGCCCACACGATAAGAAGAAGAAGAAGTAATTGTAGTGTTAATTTTTGACCGATTAATTAAAGTTCAATTTAATTTTAGCTATTTTATTATTAAATTGTAGCCTTAAATATTGTTGCCATAAAGTAACCAATATTTACAATTTTGAACAAAGCCTTCATTATTGTGAAAGGCTTGGGACAATATCTTTAAGTAATTCTGCTAATGTCCCAGGGCAGGGGCATTTGGAAAATTAATTAAAAGTACCTTACCTATGTAATATGTATACATTTTATATTATGTACCTAAAGTTTTATGATGAGTCGTTTCGAATTTTGGATGACCGTGACGTCACCCAGACCTGATCGAAAGTTGGTCGGTCATAGCTCTCTTTCTACCGCGCGGTGAAAATGTATGCCTGTTCCTGCTGTTTCGTCTAAGCGGCATAAATTGTCATGTTTGTGTACACACGGCGATGGGTCAGGTAAACCTGTTTGGACTTTGAACTATTAGAAGTTGAACGCTGCGAATCGTGCGAGAGGGTGCGGTATGTTGTTGTTGTTTCGTCTCATAGCACGCTGCGTCCGCGCCGGCAGCCGCGTCTATGCAGGCTCTCTACCGCACTATTTTGTGTTTTGTACGTAGTGTAGTTATGGGTATATAGGTAGGGTAGTGATGCGTAACCTGATGTGTCGCCGTGTGTACGATAGCGCAATAAATGAATGTTGTATTTTACCACATTAATTGATAGTACTTTTATATGTTCAAGTTTTCATTTCTGCCGGCACTCCCGGAGTGCAACCCGTTGTTTGCGTCATGCATCCGCGTCACCCACGGCTCCGAACTCCGGACCCACGGTCGCGTACACCAGACCCACCGCGGCCACCATGCCTCCTGCCGACCTTACTCTTCCATAGCGGAGCCTCTTCCACGGGTGAGTTATAATTAAAAAAAAAACAATTAATAAAACGGTCTGGTTCGTTCTTAGTCCAACACATTGCCTTAGCCATCCAACGGGGTAACGCCGCAAGCGTATTTAGGCCCGAAACGAACCGCGGCGGATTCTCCGAATAGTTTAGATTTTTATGTACTATCGGGGACTTTTCCGCCTGACCACTTAAGAAAAAAATCGCATAATTTCGCCCAAAATTTATTGTTTGGAAACTATTATTAATTGGTCTATTCATCAATAGGGCGGGGTAAGACATCGCTTTTATTTTTTAGTATGCAGGCAAAAATGAGGCTAGTGGTGGTCAGGCGGAAAAGTCCGCGATAGTACATTTATGCTTTTTATACTATTATCACTATTAACCATTACTGTCTTTCTCTTCAATAAATATGCCCTTGAATATGGCCTTGAATATTGCAGTGTTGTCTGGAACCCCAATTACGATGTCTATGTAAAGCGTCTGGAGCAAATCCAGAAGCGTTTTCTATGGCATCTATGTTATAGCTGTGGCGTTGCAGATCTTTTGCCACACTATGAGGACCGCTTGAAATACTTTAAACTCAACAAGCTAGAACATAGAAGGGATTTATTGGATCAAATGTTCTTGTATAAAATTATAAATTCTAATGTCGATAGTCCCCACATATTATCCCGCATCAAGATTAACGCGCCATTTAAATTCCCTCGTTTCACAAAGTATACGCCGTTTGTTGCAGCTTCTGCTAAAACCAACTTGGGGCAATACTCAACACTAAATAGATTGCAGAAACGATACAACGCTATGTACAAGGCTTTGCCTGATTTAGATATATTTTCTCAGTCTCATAATAGCTTCAAAAAAACTGTCCTGGCCTCCTTTGATAATGTGTAGATTGTGTATTGTTATTTTGGTTCCGATATTTTTATTTAATATCAATATTTATGTTTAGTACCTATTGTTGTTCAGTGCTTTAAGTAAACAATTAATTTGTAGCTAATGTTATATCTAAGTGCAAATGCAACTATCAACTGATTTGTGTAGGTACCCACATTTTTCTGTCGCGGTATGACTTAACATATAATTATGTATACTTAAGCTACAATGTATGTTGTGACAGCCTGTAAGGGAAGTAACACTTAATAATTATGTTAAAATGTATTCAGAATGTAATAGTGTATACTTTGTTGGCAGTCCTTAAATAAATAAAAAAAAAATATATATATATATATATTTTCCGCATTATTATTAAAAATATATATTATATTTGTTACACACTACAGCCTGTGCACTTCATAAAAACGGGCTCGTACTGACAAGAAGATATTAGCAATCTTTCATACCACTAACAGTATGTGAATGAGTGCTTTGGGTATCAAGTTAAAGGTTAATAATAAATAATTCATACCTAGGTAAATACTTGAAAACCGATGAAGCTGCTTCTGTTTTACAAGTAGGAAAAAAAACTCGACTATTGTCGATTCTTGAGAAACGGTTTTTATCGTTTTTGGTATTGTGTTCTGGATTCTGTAATTTTTTTTCCTAAGGTGACCTCACACAAACGGTCAGCGTGTCTCCCAATTCTTCATCAGCTCGCCCCAGTCCCAGAGTGTGGTCGTACTACCACAGGACCTGTGTAACAAGAGATCCTGTTGCACCCTGGACATCAATGGAGATTCCACCGGGAGATGGTAAATGCGTGCTTATCAGCTCAAAATGCCCAATCTATGGTTTCGGGCCCACCCTCACCCTTCACCCTTAGATCAAACTAAAATTAACCTACACCTGGTTCCCTAGTTTCTTATTAAATAAATTCACAAAGAATTTTAGTTTATCTAAACTATTATAAAACTGTAACAACAGAAGTGTGTCTGTACTATCGCGGACTTTTCCGCCTGACCACCACTAGGCTCATTTTTGCTTGCATTCTAAAAAATAAAAGCGATGTCTTACCCCGCCCTATTAATGAATAAACCAATTAATAATAGTTTCTGAACAATAAATTTTGGGCAAAATTAGGCGATTTTTTTCTTAAGTGGTCAGGCGGAAAAGTCCCTGATAGATTGAAGATATTTATAAAAAAAAGATTTACAAATTTTAGGATTTTTTGTTTTCTGTTTGTTTGTTTGTTTGTTTGAACGAGTATCACGCGAAAACTACTAAACCGATTTTGATGAAACTTTTTTGTTTGATAGCTTATGATCTGACTTAAAATCTGATATATAATTTGTGCGGACAAAGTCGCGGGCTAACACTAGTGCTTTATAAAAACGTATAATACTTGTTAACACTTTTTATAATTTTAAAACACCTTCTTAAAGCTTGCTTTAAAGTAAACTATTAGTTTGCGATAATGCGTCAATTACTTAAACTTGCGAAACTTATAGCAGCTAAGGAAGTGTGAATATTATTCCTGTCTATATTTTTTGTAAAGCTGTTGGTTTTGTCAATAAATAAAAATTTAATTAAATGCTTATACAGAGTGCGTGCTTCAAACCATCAAACTGAATAGTGTCTTCATGGCACCATCATATGAAATATGGAAAAAAGAAACTGCTGTTTTATACATTTTTGAGTTTTCTATGGAATAACACAATTATTGTTTTTGGGTTGAATAGGTTTGCAGTTTTCTATGGAACAGCTATATTGTTTAGTTTGGTGGTATGGTCATCCCCGTACAAGTAGCTAGTTATTATACAGAACCTGATACTATCATAGACCGAGATCTACTGCTCAGTTTGGTACCTATAGATTTTGTCTTCTTTGCAGGAATATCTAAACCTACTGGACCGCGACGAGCTGTACCTGTAACTGCAAAAGGTAAATAATAATCACAAACTTATGTAGTAATACATAAGTCTGTGATAATAATGGTGCTGTCAGTGTAGGACAGATACTACAGGAATACCACATCCACGAATTCATCTAATTACGACGACCTAATAGCTCAGTTGGTAATAAAACCTATCTGCTGATATTTTAGTTTTAGGATGTTTTAGTTTTATTGTGACATTTTCTTTATAATAATTATAGAGACAAATAAATATTAAGATATTAAATTATGTATGTATGTATAGTATAAAAATATACAATACAAAATAGGTTCCAGTTTAACAGTGTACATAGACTTGAAGAGTGAGTAATGTTCACTACATTTCTAGAGATAGAGGTTTAAAAATGTACTTACTTATACAATAGGAGCAGATTGCGATAATTTAAAACATCGTAGTTCAATCCTTATTCAATTTTAGTTGTAATCGAATTGCAAGCTAGTTACTATTCAACTGTGCAAAATTCCGTATCACGCTAAGCTTGGCTTATGTGGTAGCCTCAAGAAGTTTAAAATACCTACAGAGATGGAGATTGCATAACAAACATTTTTTTGAAGCCAGTCTCGATGACCTTTATGACGTCACTGCACTGATGTGTTTCCCATCTTATTTCCTCTTTACATGGAGTTGTCATTCTAAGGTCATGTCAACTTTATAATGACAACTCCATGTGTAGTGAAAATAAGATGGGAAACATAAGTGACGTCTCGTTTGTAATGCAAACATCTGAGCGATTTTCAGACGGGTGTCATGATTTGCATGCGGTCCAATGACGTTCCAGTGGAGATTTATTGAGCAGGATCGGGCCCCTGTGGTCCCCAGACGATGGCTCGAGCTTGGATCTTGGGGGCCGCGGCCGGTTCAATGATATTACAATATTCTCGATTGTTTCCTTAGTTGATGATGAATGTGAATATATTTTGCACATTCCCATGTCATGGTTGTTGGTATCTACAAGGGCAACAAAACACTATAGTAATATTTAAAGGGGTGGTTAACTCCATCTAACTGAATAACTTTCACTAACATAAAAATAAACTCTTTTGTTTCTTATGTATGGGGTGTTTCAGAACACCTCTAGTGCGTTTTTTCAGGATTGATGAACTCGATCCTTAAGGTTTATTATGTAAAGGTCAATAGGCGTCATATCTAAAGTCTTAGTATAAGGTCGCCTCGTCGATCGGACGTCGTCGGTCGTGTTTAATTCCAAAATTGTTTTTCCTTGCAGTAAGTTCTAAACCGACTCAGACGCGATCACTCTTACCAAAGGCTCCCTTGAAAGGTAATTATGATTATACAAAGGACACGGGGCAAAAATGTATGGCGACTGGTCCCCCCCGCTATGACACCGGTAGAGATAGTTAGAGGATATCCAAACGTACATGGTACCCAAGCGGCATCAAAATGACACCGGTAGAGATAGTTAGAGGATACCCAAACGTACATGGCGGCACCCAAGCGGCATCAAAATACTTTTGAGGAAAAAAAAGATACAGGCTGTTTTATTTAGACGAAGTCGTTTTAGGGGGTAGACGTTTTGATATTATGGCCCCGACAGGTGTAATATCTTTCGGTGTGATCAGACACTTAGCTAAAACTACTAAAAGTTATTATTAAGCGTGAAAAAGTAATAAGGCTCAGGTTTACTATACTGGCAATTTCAAAATGAGATAACGATTTTCTCGTTTTAAATGTTGTGTGTTTTAAGGTTTTGAGGGCTAAAGATTTTTTTACATTAATAATAATGAAAAACAATAATACTATCCACATTACACAAGGAATTCTAGCAACAGATATAAATAGCGGCTAAATGTTAACATTAGTATGAAAAACCGCTAAACAAAACACCCTGTATCTTTTTTTCTCTTGAAAGATATTGATGCCACATATAAAAAAATGATCTATATTAAACCCCCTTTCAAACGTAGTATGTCACTTAGGTGGGGGCTCTTGGACCACTTCTGCCCAGTGTCCTTTATAAATAGTCACACGATTATCCCACAGGGGTAGGCTGACTACGATCCGCCACACGTTACTATTCTGACATAGGTACTTCTATCGCCTCATCCACTTTCATACATATCTTCATGTACTTCCGTCGGTTGAGTGAGGGTTCTACGCACTTGTCCTTTTCCAACGTCCAAATAAATGTATTTGGTCGTAGTAAGTTCTCTTGACTGTTCTGCTCACGTTGGATTTATAAATCTCCCTAGTAAGTCTACTCGCATTCATTCTCTGTACGTGACTGAACCATCTAAGCATAGCAAGCATCTTTCAATTCTGGCTACATCATGCCGAAGCCAACACGTATATAGAGGCCCTTCAGATAATTGGATCTAAATGGTAATTGTGACACCGATCGGCAACTATCCCAGTATAATACATTATAGAGAAATGTATCCAAAACAGCTCCCGGTGAGTGTAGGACTATTTGTAAGAAGTGGATGGGTTGGGGTGCTAGTGAACAGGTAACTAGGTTTTGTACGGGACTATGGCGCTTTATTATTATTACCTACAAAATTATAGCATAACTTAATGATTGTAGATACAATGTAAATCTATTGCAAACCAACCATTTAATGTTGTTTTATCTGTTGAAGATGACGACCGATCGGCAGTTACACATTATTTAGACCGTAATAAAGACTTCTTAGAGGATTACGTCATCAGTAATGTACCTTTGAAGGACGTAGAGAGGTGGCTTGCAAAGAAACGTTGCAGATTTCATCATGTAAGTACCTATACATTAACAAATAACAAGCTTCATTGACGAGGACAATACTCAATTTTCTTTGTGGATGCAAATGTAGTGATAGGGCGGTTGCGCACTGCGTCCAATCCGAATTAGACAAAACATGGATAAAACACGGATCGTCGAATAAAGTATTGTATGGATATTGACAGTCATATTCGTGATTTTGTTTCAGGTGGAACGCCCATAAATAACTTATATTTATATCTGTCACCGTAAAATTGTAAATAACGTTAGATTATAATCTATCTCGCGAGATTGTAAACTGTTATTATCGTGATAGATTATAATGTGTGGCAGTATGTTAAGGTTCACAATCTTTCGACGTTAAAATCTCGCGAGATAGATTATAATCTATCGTTATTTACAATTTCACGGTGACATATAAATACCATTAATATGCACCTATACATTTCTGATTTTTCTAATTCGGATCGGACGCACTGCATAAGCGCTCTTACACGATAAATGGGATACATCGGGTACTTCTCGTAAATGCTAGCTAATTAATAAATAGGTATAATAGTTAGGCTACGTCAATATAAATACTAAGCAAATCCCGCTGCTACACCCAAATGTTTAGGTAATAAAATAATACATGTGCCAGTAGTTTTATAGATGGTCCTAAAATAATAGGGTAGCACAAGCTTAAACCTAAATGCCGTAAGGCACAGGGGTTGGGACCAGACTTAAGTTTGTCCCAACATGGTCCTAACCCCGTGATATACGGGTCCAAAACGAAGTCTCCTGTTTATTATATTATACACTCACTTGTTCAGGCAATAAATTGTATAATACTTTGAAATATATGTAGTATTGTAAAAAAAAAAAACATGCAAATACATTGTAATGACCCCAAGTAAGCCTCAGGCACACACATATAACATCCATGACCGCACCGGGATTCGAACCCAGGACCCTGTAGATAGTATAGACTGAATCAAGAATCGAGATCCGCTGATGAATAATTCGTCGCTGACGATGCAGACTGGCCTATATCTTATAAAAAGTCGAAATCGAGTTAAGACACAGAAAGTACTCCTCTGAACATTATCTAGGTTGCTGCAAAGGGACTTCTTTCTAACTTAATAAATACCCGAGATAAAATCCAACCCTATCTCAACTAGCCCTAAAAAGAGTCGTTACAAGAAGACCGATCTTGATTTAGGCCTTTCGGAACTCTAAAAATCGTATATGTTGGCGGTGCAAAAAGCCCTTTCTCAGTCTTACTTGTAGGGCTAACACGACAAGAGAATACTTACATCTCGATTTAACCGTAAAAAGATGCATCGTTTGTTACTTGCAGAAACCGATAACTCAGCCGACAAACCAGGTTTAACATTATATAAAACAGTCTTCAAATCATTGAATCTCTCCTTTCATCACCCAAAAAAGGCGATAATGCCCTTCTTAGCCATGTCTACAAGCTGTTTTCGAGAGTCATTACGAACCGTCTCGATTTCCTTGACGATTTCCAGCCTCCCGAACAGGCCGGTTTCCGAAAGGGCTTTAGCACTGTGGACCACATACATACGCTTCGGCAAGTTATACCTGCCCCTTTGCTTGGCGTACGTGGACTACGAGAAAGCCTTTGATTCGATCGAGACTTGGGCTGTACTGCATTCTCTTCAGCGATGCCAAGTAGACTACCGGTACATCGAAGTGCTGAAATGCTTGTACAAAAACGCCACTATGTCAGTCCGACTACAGGACCAGAACTCGAAACCTATCCTACTGCAGCGAGGCGTTAGGCAGGGAGACGTTATATCTCCGAAACTGTTCACCGCTGCACTGGAAGATGTTTTCAAGGTTCTGGACTGGAAAGGGCTAGGCATCAACATAAACGGCGAGTACATCAGTCACCTTCGGTTTGCCGATGATGTAGTCATCATGGCGGAGACTATGGAGGAGCTCAGTCGAATGCTCGATGATCTCAGCAGAGCCTCCGAACGAGTTGGTCTGAAGATGAACATGGACAAGACGAAGATCATGTCAAATGCCCATGTTATACCTACTCCTGTAATGATCGGAAACTCTGCGCTCGAAGTTGTTGACCATTATATTTACCTGGGACAAACTATTCAGTTAGGTAAGTCCAACTTCGAGAAAGAGATCAACCGTCGAATCCAACTCGGCTGGGCAGCGTTCGGGAAGCTACGTCCCAAATACCGCAGTGTCTTAAAACGAAAGTCTTCGATCAGTGTGTGTTGCCAGTGATGACATATGGAACAGAGACGTGGTCGTTCACTCAAGGCCTCATAAAAAGGCTGAAAGTCACCCAAAGGGCAATGTAGAGGGCTATGCTCGGAGTTTCCCTGCGAGATCGAATCAGAAATGAAGAGATCCGCAGAAGAACCAGAGTAACTGACATAGCCCAAAGAGTTGCTAAACTTAAGTGGCAGTGGGCGGGGCACATTGCTCGCAGAACCGATGGCCGGTGGAGCTGAAAAGTTCTCGAGTGGCGACCGCGTACCGGAAAGCGTAGCGTGGGTAGGCCCCTCACACGGTGGACCGACGACCTGGTGAAGGCGGCGTTGGATGAGGGCAGCGCAGGACCGGTCGTTATGGCGATCCTTGGGGGAGGCCTATGTCCAGCAGTGGACGTCCATCGGCTGAGATGATGATGATGATGATGAAAGAAAATCCCAGCACTATCCTATTCAAAACTAGTCTATATGTTGGATTCTTACAGATCGATTACACTGAAAAGGACTGATGCACATTTTCTTAGTGAAGACGTGCCACCACAGATTGAATCAAAAATTAAAATTGCTAAAGCTAAATATGAAGATTTGATGAGTTTGTGCACCGGTGACAATCCTATTATAAGATTACATGATAAGTGAATATACAGGGTGAAATTGATATCATTGGCATCCTTATAAACTTAGAGTCTACCCATCAAACTGAACAACTTTTACTATGGCAGCAAACCGATCGGAGCAAATTAAAAATCAGCTGTTACATACATTTGAGTCGAGTAGGCACTGCAGTTTAGTATGGGACAGCTGATTTTTTTGTTGCTCCGATCGGTTTGCTCCCATAGTAAAAGTTGTTCAGTTTGATGGGTAGACTCTTAGTTTAAAATGATGCTAACGATATCAATTTCACCCTGTATAAAGATTTTTATAAGATCCTACCTTGATCCTACCTCATGAGTGAGATTCTAGTAGGCCAAATACGAATAAATGTCAATTTTTCACTTTAAATTGTTTTCCGAAATGAAAAAATAAAAACTGATTCCTGATTAAAAACCAATTTTGTCTTTTTTTACTTTAATCATGTATTTTCTGTTACGATTCCTACATTACAGACGGGCGTAACTAAAACAACTTTTCCTGAAAGTTTATAATAGGGCGTTGCAAAAAGGCCAATCTCAAAACATTGGCAATTTTCACTGAAAATCTCAAATTTTCATGTTGTATTTTGATACATTATTATAGCTTCATGTCATGAGAATACGTTTATATGTCGTTTTTTTTAATTTAACTTATAATTTTAAAGTTATATCCTAATTCATTAAACAATCGGGGAAGAAAAATGGTTTTTGTGCTATCCTGAACATTTTCAAAAAATGATATAGGGCAGTTTGCATCGTCAGCGACGAATTGTGTTCTTTATAGGAAGCTGGTATAGGTTTTGTTTATGTACCTATTCTTTATTTCAGGCAATAAATCCTATTAAACAAACACAGAAGACTGTGACTAAAGAGTCTAAAAGCCAAAAGGAAGATTTCGGGGTTCGTATTTGTTATTTTTTTTAGATAATATTAACAAGATACGTATAACAACATACAAGATACTATGTACCCATAGCACAGATTATTCAATAGTTACTGCCGTAACCTGTACTAACATACACATAACCTGTACTAAATTAATATTTATATGAACCTACAAGGTGTTAAAAATTATGTAGAACAAGAAACCTATTGTAAGAAAAATCTATAACTGAACATTTTTTGTTGTAGTAGTTTAGTACGCTACTATGATTGGTCTTCACTTTTTCTTCACTGCGCTTATTAAAATTCGATGTTTTTTCGACTTCTCACCAGAAACGAAAACCGATATAGATACTTACTTAGCTGATTTGTATTAAAAGTAGAATTTTTGTATTGTGTACCTACCTAACTTTTGCGAAAAGTTAATAAAGCTCAAAAATTGTATTTTCTTTTTAAATTAGTTTTCCATTCTTGTATAATTCTGTGATTCTCTTTCTTTGACATCGAAGCCACAATAGTATTGGTAAACCATTAAACTGGGGACCAGTGTCGTGTGTGCATTCCCCTCTTCCTTAGGTACCTACAAGACCAACCGATGCCTTGTGGGCATAATCGGATACTAATTATGAACGTTATTATAAGCAAGATAATTATTATGTTATATTTATTATAGAAAGTACTGGAGTCTCTATCAACTGTGGCAGATGTAAACATAGTAGTCTGGGAATTAGCTCGAAATCTAGCCAGCTCTGTAGGTGCCGAAGCCTATAGGGTATTCAAAATATTCCCTGAACATCACTTCGTTGAATTGTTCCAATTTAATCAAAAAGATGTGAGTATAACCGTTTTAAATTTTTTTAACTTTTGTGGAACCCTACGAATAAGAATAAAATATGAGATTTCGATATTGCATGTGCCTACTCTTTGTTTGCAGGCAATAAAATAGTAAGAGTGTAATAATAAAATTGCCTAAATTATATAGCAAGGCACCTTTCGGTTTAATATTGTATCTTGTGGGGTAGTAATTATAGTACTCTGTGTTGTGGGATAACCTTTAATGTCCCCTAGTTTTAAAATTAGTACAAATTGGGTTATATTGTGGTGACACGTTCCACGCCTACCTACTTTGCACTTCTGACTCCTCTTATAATTTCCTGTGATAGGCACCCTTTTTGGTACAGCGTTTTTATACAGCGTTTCTTATTTTTTATGTATCGGCCAAAAAGCAATCGCTTTCCATCACGGTACCACAGGGACGATTGCTTTGTGACAGATTTTGGCCACCACGGTAAAACTATAGCGACTGCACTCTAACTAGGTTATTTATAATAAGGCTATGCACACGATTTCCATTACCAAAATATAGGTACTAGGTATAACAATGTTTTCTTTTTATCACAGTCAACTGACCAGCTATCTTTAGTTTGGATGGATGCAGAAGAAGTGCCGTTAGTCCTCGAAGCCGCTAAAAGAGGAAGACCCTGGCGTGTATCTCGAGATGAAGTTCCCAAGTTCCCGGAGACACCACAAGAACTTTTTAAGTTTCAAAAAGTAATCGTACAGTAAATAACTACAATTTTCTTATCTTACTTAGCAGGTACTTAGTTCAATAATTAACGGAATCCGTTTATGGACATTTTTTGATTACAGAGAGAAGCAAACCACATTATTTACCAGTCGATCTTGACACCTGCTGGAAGCACGGCCTACGTCGTTGAAATGTGGCAAGTAAATAATCGGTTCCAAAACATCGATGAACGAACCAACTCCAATTTTCAAGTCTGGGGCAGTTTGGCCGTCTACTATTGCAATTTGTACTTAGACAGGAACAGACAAATGAAATTGTCAGATTTTCTTCTGGATGTGGTGAAAGCTATATTTGAAAAAATGGTATCCCTTGATCAATTAATTAAGAGGATCTTGGAATTTGCTCAAAAACTTGTTAACGCCGATAGAGCATCTCTCTTTCTTGTGGACTATCGAAACTTCGAGTTGGTTTCCACTGTCTTCGATTTAAAGTTCGAGCCAGGACAGAGCAGAGACGTGGAAAAGAAGGAGATTAGAATGCCCATCAACCGTGGTATCGCTGGTCATGTTGCGCTTTCTGGCGAAACAATGAACATACCCGACGCCTATTCAGATTTCAGGTTTAATAGGTTCGTTGTTTTATGTGGAATTCAGTTTAAAATCTTTATGTACGAGACGCATGCTGCTAAAATTGCTAATCGTTTTCAGAGAAGTTGACGAGGCAACGGGATATAAGACCATAAGTATTCTCTGTATGCCTATCAAAGTTCAAGGTAAAGTAATCGGCGTCGTGCAAATGGTGAATAAACGAAATGCCAACAGTTTCCACCGCGAAGACGAAATTTCATTTGAAATATTTTCGACCTTCTTCGGCTTAGCACTTCATCATGCGAGGCTCTATGATAGGATCATGAGGAAGGAACAGAAGTACAAGGTAGCTCTGGAAGTGTTGAGTTATCACAACACTTGCAGAGAAATTGAGGTAACTGCTCTTCTCGGAGATAAAGAAAATATTGACTTTGACTGGAACGATTTCTCCTTAGACCCGTTCAAATTTAATGAATATGAAAAATGCAAAGGTGTCATAGTAATGTTTAGCGATCTTTTCGATATGACCAAGTTTGACGTAATGACAGTTAGCAGGTTTATATTGACGGTGAAGAAGAATTACAGGACTGTCCCTTATCACAATTTTGACCATGGGTGGTCAGTTGCTCATTCCATGTATGTCATACTTAAAAATGACACCCGGATGCGCTTCAGTTACAAAAAGGTACGATTTCAGTTGACTGTATAATATGCGGTCAATAAAGTACTTACCTATTACTTTATTATTATTGTTATACTTATTTCATCATTGTGGTTTCCTATTGTTACAGCGATTGGCATTATTTGTGGCGAGCCTCTGCCATGATCTGGATCACCGAGGCTATACGAACAAATACATGAGTGAGACGGCTTCGCCTCTTGCAGCTATGTATACCACTTCAACCTTGGAGCATCATCACTTCAACATTACTGTGACGATTTTGCAACAGGTTGATATTATAATACCTATGTTATTTTTAGCCGTGGTGGTCCAGTGTCCACTGCTGTGCAGGAGGTGATGGCTCGATCCCCGTCCAGACCGACTCGTATCAATGAGTTTTTCGGAATATTATGTACGATTTGTAACACCACTGGCATTTCAGTAAAGGAAAACATTGTGAGGATACCTGCATGCTTCAATAATCAATTGTGTAGGTATCCACTGTCCATTATATATAAGTGGCGACGCACGGGCTAACTCCCCGTCACGCTGGACAGAGTTTAGGTACTACATGGGTACTACTAGGTTCTACTAGTGAAACGTGGATGTTCAGAATATCTCGTATCTACTCGGGGAATATATAGTCGTGAACATATATAATTTTTGTTTTTCTCAATGAATACTGACTCTATCAAGATGATAAGTACGTCATTATGATAATACGACGATAAACTTCTAATATTTTGTTGTTTGTTCAAAAGATAAGAATGCATCAGTAGTTAAACTCTTTCTCTTTCTACAGGACGGCCACAACATCTTCTCTCGGATGTCCAGTGAAGAATACAAGGAGGTTCTGAGTTTGATTCGTCAGTGCATTCTGGCAACAGACCTTGCAGCATTTTTCCCAAACATGGCAAAAATGAAGGAACTACTTAATGTGTCATCCCAAATGAGATTCAACTGGTCAAATAACAGTCATAGGTTAGATTATAAGGTTTAATAATTTTCTTATTGCGCTGCTGTGCAGGCTGTGCGAGATATAAAGATAATGTTGTTGCAATGCTTGCAATGCGAACATCCAAATTTACTGAGAGTATCATCCGTTTAAAAAGAACCTGTTTTGAGATGATTGTATTAAAATAATGTAATCTTTTCATTATTAGGGATTTAGCAATGGCCATATCGATGACATCTGCAGATCTATCAGCATCTGCTAAGCCTTGGGATATACAAATCAAGACAGTAAAAGTGATATTCGAAGAGTTCTACGACCAAGGAGATAAGGAAAGAGAGGCTGGAAGAATCCCCATTCCAATGATGGATAGAAACAGGCCAGATCAGAGGCCTGCGAGTCAGGTATGTATCAGCAACACCATTGATAGTGATAGATGTTAGCACTATTTCTTATAAAAAAACAAGTTTCACTAAATATAACAGGGTATCCCGTAAACCGACGTCAACCCGGCAAATGCTGGTAGGTTAGTTCATGTATAATCAGAATATAAAATTTTGTCTTTAGTAAAAGTATCTTAGTTTTCGAGATATTGACAGTTTTGTGAAATTCGTGAAAATCTTTATCTTAGTCACTGTTTTGAGTGCCAGTGCTACAAATATTGCTATTTTGTGATTCTGTTTTCTGTCGAATATTACAAGATATACCAGCCTATCGTATGAGCCCAAAGATTATATCAATGCAACTAAGGTGGGCTCACAAAAACAAAATTATTCCCACTTTTTACTGTTTTTAAATCTCTTCATCCAACTTTGACCGTTCATGCTATAAAAAAAGTGTATCAGACTAACCCGGCATGTTATGTAAAAAGACAGAATATTTGTAGTACTGGCACTCAAAACAGTGACTAAGGTATTATTGGATGGTATATTTAGATTAAGGTATATTTGGATGTTCGCATTTTCACGAATTTCACAAAACTGTCAATATCTCGAAAACTAAGACACTTTTACTGAAGACAAAGATATTCTGGTTATACATAAACTAACCTACCAGCATGCGCCGGGTTGACGGCGGTTTACGGGACACCCTGTGTATAGAATATGAAGAAATATGAATTAGAAATATGTTTTCAGAATATCTCTACAAAAAATGATTTGAATGGGAAACTAATTACCTAAGCATTAGAAAATTCTTCTTTTGATTCAATCTATTTCTTCATTTAGGTCGGATTCCTGAGCCAAATATGCGTACCTTGTTACGATATGCTGTACAAAATACTACCGAAAACAAAACCTTTGTACGTTATGGCTTTGAAAAATCTTTACAACTGGAAGAGAGCTGACGATCTTTCTAAAGAGGAGAATGGAGACGTTTTCTGCGAGGATTCACTTGAAGAAGTGTCAGATAGTGTTGTACTGGAAGAAATCGTCGACGTGATTGAAACTAGCAGTGATGATGAAGCAGAAGTGGTGGAGGGTGACACATGGCAAGACGCAAAGAGTCTTACATTATCCTTAGAGGAGGAAGACAATACTACTACTGAGACGGAAGAAGTAGTTGGAGGTAAACTTCGAAAAGACATAGAAGGTGTAACCTAGATGGATGAGGAAGGTGTTGTTGTAAGAACAAATAGATGGCTAAAAGAAAAAGCGCATATTAAAAACAATGATTGCAAAGATGAATATTAACTCTAAGATTGATGCTATTTTTAATGTGCAAAGTATGAGATAAGATTACGGTGTTACGTATAAGGACTTTTTAAGAGTCATTCGATAGCAGTTGCCGTGTAGTGCGAGTAGGTAACTTCAAGATAAAACAGTTAGACATTAAATGTCTGTTTTCTCTTGATGTTATCTACTTTGCCTAGTTTAAAAAATCTACTAATTTGCCTACTTTCAAAATTTGAAAGTAGGCAAAGCGGATTTTTTAAACATAAATCCTCATAAGATCGACATAATAACAAATATTCTGTGATAATTTCAAACAGATAACTTAATACGGTTAAAAAGACATCCCTTTAAAGTCAAGACAGACGGACGGATAGGCAGACGAAGGCCTCTAATAACGCTTAGTTAGGTACGATACGATTGTGGGGATAATTGACATTTAGGCTGGCTTGCACCAACAATTATTTAAGCTTAAACATGTTTAAATATGATATTGTCACTGTCATTAGTATGAGCAGTGTAAGAGACAGAGCGATCACTGAATACGTTTAAGCCTAAATACTTGTTGGTGCAAGCCGGGCTTATTCTGTTACATCTGTACTACATACAGTAAAATTACTGTAGTAATCTACAGTTTTTGTATTGAATTTCGTACAGCGCAACTAGTGGTTACGTTGAGAACTAATTCTGTCATACAAAATTGGCGCCGCAACAGTAGTAAGAGTAGTAAGTAACGTACAGTGAAAACTCATGGTATGTGTAATCATGTGGTATTGATGTGGTAGATGTAATCATCTATGATTTTGTCTTTCGGCTATTGTACCCATGATACTCAACACCTTTCCCTTTTTGACTTTTCGTACAAACATTTAGTCATCAGTCAGTCGTTTGGCCAGTCGTTATCATTTAGGTAGGTAAAGTCTAATTTTTTTTACGAATTTTTTATAGGTTTCTTATGGAAAGTTTGTCAGTATCATGGCTACAACCACCCCTTAAAATAATGCAACTGTTTACCATATCACCCTGTATATGCCCAGCAATGGGTTAGTGTATACGCCCGTTTTAATTGTAATAAAGGAATGAAAAATTAATGTGGTTTCAGTCCATACAAACGTTTGACGCACAATACGCGTACTATCGGTTTAAAATAACAATGTACATGACCTCGCTCGCAAATGTGACGTCACTCAATCACACGAACTTCACTCGAGTCATTCAAATGATTATTTCCTTTGCATAGAGTCTATATTCCTTTATCAACCAAGTGAAGTTATCCAACGGCCCTTCAAGGTCATGCACTTTGTTATTTTAAACTGATAGTAGACGGAATTAATAAAACTAATATTATACAACGTGTTTATGAATTAGCGCAAAACCTCATACACCCCAACTTATTTATAACAAAATAAATAGATTGAAACAATAATTTAATTATTTTGATAGTTAAAATTTAAAGTTATTCGCATTTTAAGTTTCGAGGCAAAAATGATTTGGTATCATTTCAGCACTGAAAGAAAGCGCTAACGTACTCATGAATACATTTTTATAATCTTGTTTTGGTAGTAAGTAGGGTGAGTGTGCCCGTGCGGTGGGTTGTCATCGGGTTCAGTAAATTTTTAATTTTGCAAAAAAAATATTTAATATTTTGAAAAAAATTACCTATGTTGAAACCATGATAATTCGATTCTGCTCTCGTTTCTAAACAAACTACTTTCTAGTTTTGCGTTAATTCATTAACACGTTGTATATGGAAAAATTGTTTAGAAAATCTAGATGTCGCTTATCAAATAACATTTGCAATTTATAATATAATTACGAAGGCTTTGAAAAATTTCTATGAAAATTTTTAAAGCTTTATATCTTCGTAATTATATTATATATTGCAAATGTTATTTGATACGCGACATCTAGATTTTCTAAACTTTTTTTCCATATACAGGGTGTACAATAAAATGGGACAGCTACTTAAAGGGGTGCTTCAGACCATCAAACTGAACAACTTTCTCTATGGGACCAATATCGAAATCGCGAAAAAAAATCCGCTCTCCCATACAAAACTGCAAACATAACTTGACTGAAATGTATGGGACAGCAGATTTTTTTTCGCGATTTCGATATTGGTCCCATAGAGAAAGTTGTTCAGTTTGATGGTCTGAAGCACCTCTTTAAGTAGCTGTCCCATTTTATTGTACACCCTGTATACAAAGTTAGCGTCACAGTTTTGTATAAAATTGACCCTTCTGCAACCGCCTTAAATGCATTACATATCAAACAGGGCGCTTCAGACCATAAAACTGAACAACTTTCACTATGGAGCCAACATCGAAATCGCGATTGGTTCCGTAATAAAGGTGATTCAGTTTGATGTTCCGGCGACGCGACCGACGGTGCAGATATACCTTTAGTACTTGAAATCAAACAAATTTTCTAAGATAAGTTTATTAAAAACTATTTAAAAAAGTAATAAAATTTACAATAATTATCTTTAATATATTCCTGTTCGTCGAGCCTCTTCTACGGTAGTTCCCCTGAGTCCGATGTTGTACGATTTGAAATCATAGAAAGTTAAGAAGAATCTGTAACAAATTACATACATAAGCTCACGCCATTGTCCCATGGGGGTAGGCAGAGACCACGGAATCGGGCCGCCACACGCTACGACTCTTTACATACCTCTTTAGCCTTTCACATTCATACATTATCTTTGCATACACTTTCGTCGATTGAGGGTGCTATCTTGTCCTTTTCGGAAAAGATCATTGATTTGACGATCTGTTACTATGTTACTAAAATCTTTACCTACTCTATAAAGATTGAACAATAATTTTACTTATAATATAATAAAAATGTGTTATTGATACCTAACATACAAACAGTTGGGTACTACAAACATGATACATTACCTAATTTGTAAAAGAACAAGTCGGATGAGCGACATCTGTTCTCCAAGTAAAGCTTGATTACCCTGAATTTAAGGTTTTTTTGAGGAGAGCTTATTTTAGAATATTCCAATAATCAACAAAAAACATACTTTATCAGATTATTCCCTCAATTTAGTTGACGATAAAAGATAACGTACTTAAATACAGTTTCCCTGAGAAACATATAAGTATAGGGAATTCGCAAAAAAATATCGACTTTTCGTACAACATCAGCTGATTGCATTTAGTATGGGAAGTCCAAATATTTTTTTACGAATTTCCTATAGGTTTCTTAGGGAAAGTTGTTCAGTATGATGGGTACAATCACCCATTAAACTAATGCAACTGTTTACCCTAACACCCTGTACATAGTTTAGCTCACCTCCTAGACGAAATGCCAAGTTCACTTTCAACGAAGGCCGATAATTCTTTAGTGATGACTTTGTTCTCCTCGGCGCCGAGGTTGCCGATGGACTCCAGGGTGGCGACAGCTGCAGGCAACTTGGACTCACCGCCGAACGAGACCGGACAGTCACTTGATATCACGCAGACGAAGTTCTGTAAGACAACAAATTTTGTATTCCATCAAATAAGTTGGCTGCTATAGAGTCTTTTCCGACAAGGTGCTTTTGAGCGTCCGGTCGAAGTGCCTAACTACTCATAAAATTTAATAAAAGCGGTCAAGTGCGAGTCCGGCTACTCGCGCACCGAGGGTTTCGTACCACACCACTACAGAACACAACATTATTAAGTCATAAAAAAAAATTTTTTTGTCCGGGACCTTTAGGTGAACATCAAGATAGCGGGATCAAATCTCCGATTCAAAATTTAGCATATGGGGAATTTAGTACTCCATTTGTACTAAATGTACCCTGAGTTTCAACATTTGTACCTTTACCGCCAAGAAAGTACAATCAAAACTATCTGATCCCGCCACCTTGACGTCAAAGTGGCGGGACCATTGGGAAGCATTGCCCACACGTGGGCGACAATAACATGGGTAATTAGTACTACATTTGTACTAAAATATACTAGATTTTCAGCCCAGTACAAATTACCGTTTCAAAGATATACACTGTAATAACTGGTCCGCCATTCTGACAAATCGTCCAATTGCTTTTTTCATACGAAAATCGTAGTTTATAGTAAATATTATAATGTGGAGACTTAGTACCAGGCAGGTACAAAAACATATATTAATATCAGCCTTCTATCTCATTTACGTAAAAAGTTATAGGAAGAAACATTTTCCAATGGAAAAATACAGGGTGTAAGAGACAGGCGGCCAAATACTGAAATTGCGTATAAAAGACCATCAAACTGACGAACTATCTCGATGGAACCAACGAAACGTTGAAATCGCAAAGAATACAAAACTACAAAGATACATTTATCAAATAAAAATACAGGGTGTAAGGGACTGGCGGCCAAATACTGAAAATCAAACTGACTTACTATCTTAATGGAATCTTAAAAAATCTGCTGTTACCACAGAACATTATAAGAGGGGTTAGAAATGCAAAGTATCGCTTTTGCTTCGGAGACAGCTGTCGCCACTTGTCTTTCCACTCACGCTGCTACAATTACTCTTGCCCTCTCGCTCGCACCACGCCGCGCGCCTTATGGTGTTATGCAAATCATTGCATAACCTGTGGCGATACGTTCCACGTCTAGTTTGCACTTCTTACCCCTCTTATAATGTTCTGTGGCTGTTACAAACAAAACTGCAGTACTCCGACTCAGTATTGGCCCGGCTTTCCCTGACACCCTATACAAAAATTATAACTGTTATAAGTATTCAGAAGGTACGCATAGAAGAGAAAACAACAATTTAAAATGCATATTTTTTATTCATCATCATCATCATCATCTCCGCCGATGGACATCCACTGCTGGACATAGGCCTCCCCCAAGAATCGCCATAGCGACCGGTCCTGCGCTGCCAACGCTATCTTTTATTTTTGGTTTCTAGAGTACCTAGTACTATAGTAAAAAAATATTTGCCGGTAGTACTACCGGCCGAGGCGGTAGAACCACGGTTAAATGAATTTTCCGTCTTACTACTGGTAGTACCGGTAGTTGGTAAAAAACGATTTTATTGTTTTAAGCAAATTGGATGATGGTCCAGTTAAGTCCAGTTCAAAATAAAATTTCGTAAAACACAACTACTTTAGTCACATATTTGTGGAAAATGGCGCTGCAATTCATTTTTTTTGCGGTCCGTGTCTTTGGTTGAGCGCGCAGCTCGAAGAAGAGTCAACGACTTAGCCGACATTCATCCAACAACATTTCATTGCAAACAACCTAATATTAAAAAAGTTATAAACTTAATATTTATTTATTTATAATTAATGAGAAACCCTGGTCTACATGGTCTACAGTGAGATCTCTTAAGAATAATAAAGCAGCTATTACTTTACCCAACATACGTTATGTTTTCATGTGATGCGCGAAAAAACAGACAGACAAAAAATCCAATAATTGGTGACATGCGATTTCGACGTTGCGTTTGTTTCGTTAAGATAGTTGGTCAGTTTGATTTTCAGTATTTGGCCGCCTGTCTCTTAAAGCCTGTATTTTTATTTGATAAATGTATCTTTGTAACAGAAGATTCTATGCTATTTCGACGTTTCGTTGGTTCCATCGAGATATTTGGTCAGTTTGATGGTCGGTTATACGCAATTTCAGTATTTGGCCGCCTGTCTCTTACACCCTGTATTTTTATTTGATAAATGTATCTTTGTAACAGAAGCTTCTTTGCGATTTCAACGTTTCGTTGGTTCCATCGAGATACTTCGTCAGTTTGATGGTCTTTTATACGCAATTTCAGTATTTGGCCGCCTGTCTCTTACACCCTGTATTTTTCCAATGTTCACAAAATAGTGAACATCAAGATAGCGGGATCAAATCTCCGATTCAAAATTTAGCATATGGGGAATTTAGTACTCCATTTGTACTAAATGTACCCTGAGTTTCAACATTTGTACCTTTACCGCCAAGAAAGTACAATCAAAACTATCTGATCCCGCCACCTTGACGTCAAAGTGGCGGGACCATTGGGAAGCATTGCCCACACGTGGACGACAATAACATGGGTAATTAGTACTACATTTGTACTAAAATATACTAGATTTTCAGCCCAGTACAAATTACTGTTTCAAAGATATACAGGGTGTACAATAAAATGGGACAGCTACTCAAAGGGGTGCTTCAGACCATCAAACTGAACAACTTTCTCTATGGGACCAATATCGAAATCGCGAAAAAAAAATCTGCTCTCCCATACAAAACTGCAAACATAATTCGTCTGAAATGTATGGGACAGCAGATTTTTTTTTCGCGATTTCGATATTGGTCCCATAGAGAAAGTTGTTCAGTTTGATGGTCTGAAGCACCCCTTTAAGTAGCTGTCCCATTTTATTGTACACCCTGTATACAATAATAACAGGTCCGCCATTCTGACGAATCGTCCAATTGCTTTTTTCATACGAAAATCGTAGTTTATAGTAAATATTATAATGTGGAGAATTAGTACCAGGCAGGTACAAAAACATATATTAATATCAGCCTTCTATCTTACTTACGTAAAAAGTTATAGGAAGATACATTTTCCAATCAAAAAATACAGGGTGTAAGAGACAGGCGGCCAAATACTGAAATTGCGTATTACAGACCATCAAACTGACCAACTATCTCGATGGAACCAACGAAACGTCGAAATCGCATAGAATCTTCTGTTACAAAGATACATTTATCAAATAAAAATACAGGGTTTAAGAGACAGGCGGCCAAATACTGAAAATCAAACTGACCAACTATCTTAATGGAACAAACGCAACGTCGAAATCGCATGTCACCCATTATTGGATTTTTGTCTGTCTGTTTTTTCGCGCATCACATGAAAACGTAACGTATGTTGGGTAAAGTAATAGCTGCTTTATTATTCTTAAGAGATCTCACTGTAGACCATGTAGACCAGGGTTTCTCATTAATTATAAATATTAAGTTTATAACTTTTTTAATATTATGTTGTTTGCAATGAAATGTTGTTGGTTGAATGTCGGCTAAGTCGTTGACTCTTCTTCGAGCTGCGCGCTCAACCAAAAACACGGACCGCAAAAAAAATGAAGTGCAGCGCCATTTTCCACAAATATGTGACTAAAGTAGTTGTGTTTTACGAAATTTTATTTTGAACTGGACTTAACTGGACTATCCAATTTGCATAAAACAATAACATCGTTTTTTACCAAGTCGTACTACCAGTAGTAAGACGGAAAATTCATTTAACCGTGGTTCTACCGCCTCGGCCGGTAGTACTACCGGCAAATATTTTTTTACTATAGTACTACTCTAAAAACCAAAAATAAAAGATAGCGTTGGCAACGCAAGACCGGTCGCTATGGCGATTCTTGAGGGAGGCCTATGTCCAGCAGTGGACGTCCATCGGCGGAGATGATGATGATGATGAATAAAAATATGCATTTTAATTTGTTGTTTTCTCTTCTATGCGTACCTTTTGAATACTTATAATAGTAATAATTAAGTAATAGTTATAATTTTTGTATAGGGTGTCAGGGAAAGCCAGGCCAATACCGAGTCGGGGTACTGCAGTTTTGTTTGTAACAGCCACAGAACATTATAAGAGGGGTTAGAAGTGCAAACTAGGCGTGGAACGTATCGCCACAGGTTATGCAATGATTTGCATAACACCATAAGGCGCGCGGCGTGGTGCGAGCGAGAGGGCAAGAGTAATTGTAGCAGCGTGAGTGGAAAGACAAGTGGCGACAGCCGTCTCCGAAGCAAAAGCGATACTTTGTATTTCTAACCCCTCTTATAATGTTTTGTGGTAACAGCAGATTTTTTAAGATTCCATTAAGATAGTTAGTCAGTTTGATTTTCAGTATTTGGCCGCCTGTCCCTTACACCCTGTATTTTTATTTGATAAATGTATCTTTGTAACAGAAGATTCTATGCGATTTCGACGTTTCGTTGGTTCCATCGAGATAGTTGGTCAGTTTGATGGTCTGTTATACGCAATTTCAGTATTTGGCCGCCTGTCTCTTACACCCTGTATTTTTCGATTGGAAAATGTATCTTCCTATAACTTTTTACGTAAGTAAGATAGAAGGCTGATATTAATATATGTTTTTGTACCTGGCTGGTACTAATTCTCCACATTATAATATTTACTATAAACTACGATTTTCGTATGAAAAAAGCAATTGGACGATTCGTCAGAATGGCGGACCAGTTATTATCGTATATATCTTTGAAACAGTAATTTGTACTGGGCTGAAAATCTAGTATATTTTAGTACAAATTTAGTACTAATTACCCATGTTATTGCTGTCCACGTGTGGGCAATGCTTCCCAATGGTCCCGCCACTTTGACGTCAAGGTGGCGGGATCAGATAGTTTTGATTGTACTTTCTTGGCGGTAAAGGTACAAATGTTGAAACTCAGGGTACATTTAGTACAAATGGAGTACTAAATTCCCCATATGCTAAATTTTGAATCGGAGATTTGATCCCGCTATCTTGATGTTCACGACCTTTAGCGGGAGACCGACTCATACTTGGCCGGTTTTTAGTATTTGTTGTTATTCTGTAGAGTTTGCTCCATTATCACACTAAGATTGACACTTGTATGTATTACCGTTTTTCCGATAGAGCGTGAAGAAAAAACGTTGATTAAAACTAGTTTTTTTTCGAGAAATTTTTATTATGTGTTAACAAATCCGCCGTAATAACGCATAATCTGCGAAAATTTCAGCTATCTAGCTATTACGATTCAAAAGTTACAGCCCTAAATAGGTAGGACAGACGGACGGACGGACGGACAACGTAGGCTTAGTAATAGGGTCCCGTTTTCATCCTTTGGGTACGGAACCCTAAAAGTGGTATTTCATAAAAATACAAAAGAAAATTCAAATTGCTGCTTAGGTACTTACTTCTGGTGGTTTCTTCACGGCCCTGGAGAGGGTAGGAATAATTTTATTAACAAAATCATGGGGTACTTTATTTCTTGGCAAATTAGTTAAAATTTTAAGACACGGCATTTTTTATGTACTCGCTCGTTTATAGCATACAAACAACTGGTCCGTTTCGAGCACAGCAGGCTTTGATAAGATGTTTAAATAACACTATTTAATCTATACTCTGATGTCACTTGGTTCTTGTTATCAATATTGTTTATGAAAATTACAATTGTGCAATTGTTAGGTATAATAAAAACAAGTAGGTATTGGCTCTTGATGTCTAAAGTTATACAGAGTGTGTAGGGGTTCTACAGTTATATGCTAAGATGATGCTAAGTTGATGATAGATCGTGTGTGCGGAGTAATGTTAGAAGGAAAATACCGCTGCTGTTGAGTGCGTTTATTGAACTGATTTAATAATGATAATGTGCTAATAATGTTAACTCTAAATTGCTAACGCCAGCAATGTAAATACAATAACCTTTGTACAGTTGACTGTACATGCTGCCGAGAGCAAAGAATGAATATAAATCAAGAAACATTAAAAAAGGTAAACTTAAATAAAGTCTTACAAAACATGACATAATTGTTTCTCAATAAGTAGGTAAATTATACATTTAAACAATAATTGAATAATTAACTAGACTTAGGTAACTCAAACTTGATTGCTTGAGGTTCTTGCGGCGAGGTGCCCTGGTCCACTGTTCTCCTCCAGTACATAGACCGCGGCTGCGGCACAGGCGCGTCCTGGACAGCAAGTATCTTCTGTAGTCGCCTCTTCCTTATCCAGATTATGGCGATGATAAAAGCTGCTAATAGTAGTAATCCGACCGCACTGTACGATACAATGTATTGGTGTATATCGTGAACGGTAAGTTGCTGTGAAGATTGCTGCTTCAGTTGTTCAATTTGTGCTCCTAGTTGGTTGAACAGGTTTGTGTTGTTCTCTTCTGGGAACGGTGGCGTAAGATCATGGACCACGCTGGTACTAATAATGCTGTTCAAGATGGACATTTGCGGTAGTTCCACCTTCTCTGCTTCCGTGTTGACACGATTGAAGAAATTTCGGTGAGAATAGATCGTAAACGTATTCCCCTTCAAAGTACAGCCTTGACCTAGGCTAACAATGCCACTGCCCGATAAGGTTCGTACTTCCGTATCAGCTGGGCATAAAATGCGCACGGCGCATTCTTTGCAACAGGTGTACAACCAGTCGTTCTGTCTATGTTGTAATTTGATCCACTTGTCGTCACACGATGATTGTTTTAATGTACAGGCCGATGCTATATTTAATTCCATATCTACTATTTTCAAGTCGCAAATGGATTGTCTTGCTCGCATGTCGTAGATCGGTTTATCAATCGGACATAATATTTTCTCGTGCGATGCGTGAATGCAGGTTTGCAAGTCATTCTGAGACAGAAACAAAATAATATCCTTTCTCATGTTGAACGCCAGATACGGGTATGCTGTTGCCAAACGATATGTGCTCTGATTCCTCTGATACGGTAGGCTGATGATCTTGTCCAATTCATATGCTTCATTGGTGATGAGTGGAACTTTAAATTCCATGATGAGGTAGTCATCTATGACCCTTGCAAAGACTCGCAGTAACTTATACAAATCTCTTATGTTTTCTTTGTCTGGTACGATGAGATCACCCTGTAGTTTACGAGTGATAATGTCTGTTTGCGCCTCTAATTGCTCGGGAGATAAGAGGTGAGTATCAATGCGCCCGTGACTGATGTCGGTCACAGTTCCGATCAAAGCTTGCTGGATGTTCCTTAAATTTGATATGATGATATTTGCTGACAATGTGGATGATGTGATAAATAGGCCATTTTGGCTATCAAGCTGTGATTGATTAACGTTCATAGAAACGTTACGAAGGTACTGGTTCATAAAGTTGAATTGAGTGTTGATTATTTTCTCATGACGTTGCAAAATGTTGTACTCTGATTCAACAACTAGAGTCTGGTTCCTGATCAGATTGTTGAGATGATTTTCGTTCACTGCAACCTTCTCTATGTCCTTCTTGTACTGCTCTGCAAATTTTTCATCCAAAACGCCGAAAAAATAATTGGCTACGTTACCAACTCCGTTTATTAATCCTCGTTTGTATCTTTTGCTTCGATATTTGAGTAACTCATTGTAGTGATTAATTTCATTCAGTTGATGCTCCAACTGCAATATGATACTCTCATATTGCTTTCCTTGGTGTTGACACGTAGTGCGACACATTTTCTTTAAATGTGTTATGTATAGCTCTATATCTTGTACGCTTTGCCAATACGACGACATATTATAGTAAACAATTAGTTTCCATTCGTCCTTAATGTGCTGGAGATCGGAAACCTTATCAAAATAAAAGTTTTGATTTTGCTTAAGTGAAGTAATGTTGTATGCCATTGTAGCTTGTTGCGTGCTTGACGATATTAATGACATCAGCATAATAAATGCAAGTGCGAAAAGGTTTTTGAAGTTATTTCTTCGTTGACCTCGTTGTTTTCGTATGTCTTGTGTAGAACTCGAAGTCGATGTTGACGACGTAGGTAATGTAGTATCTGTCGATTGATCTGTTGTGCTGTTGTTAACTGGCAATATGACTAATTTGTTGATAGGCCGTTTTAGGACGTTATTTTGCGTTTTAATTGAAACGACCCGAATTAGTCCATCTTTTCCAGGGTGAAGTTCTTCCACGCGCCCCATGGCCCACTTGCCTGGAGGTAGATTATCTTCTTTGATGATAACTACGTCGTCAATTTTCAGGTTTTCTTTAGGAGTCCTCCATTTTTTTCTTGTTTGTAGTTGCTGTAGGTACTCGCTGGACCATTTCTTCCAGAACTGTTTGTTTATAGCCTGGACGAGTTGCCATCGCGTTGATAGATTTATATGCTCAGGATCTGTTTGCGGTCTAGATAGCAAAGATCCTCCGATGAGAAAGTGTCCAGGTGTAAGACAATAATCATCAGGACTCTCAGTGAGAGAACAGAGAGGCCTGGAGTTGAGGCATGCTTCGATTTGATGTAGTAGTGTTATGAATTCCTCGTACGTCAGCCTTTGTTCTCCAATGATGCGCTTTAGGTGAAATTTCAGACTCTTCACTGCAGCTTCCCACAAGCCTCCAGCGTTTGGCCATGCAGGGGCGTTGAAGTGCCAAGTGATCCCCATGCTGTTGATATCCGTGATGACGTCAGTGTTGATTGTTTTTATGATTTCTTTGTATTCCTGTTTTAGCAGTCTAGCAGCGCCAATGAAGTTAGTCCCATTGTCGCTGTAGATATCGGATGGAGTGCCCCTTCGGGCACACATTCTTCTTAAGGCTGCGAGGAATGCTGCTGTGCTCAAATCAGAGACTAACTCCAGATGAACGGCTTTGGTGGCTAAACAAACGTAGACTGCCACATATCCCTTCGTGGTTTTAATACCTCTTCCCTTGTTTGCTTTGATCTCCACGAATCCCGTAAAATCTACCCCGACGCTAGTGAAGGGGCGGGATACAGTGACCCTTGGCCGAGGTAGGTCTGCCATGAGCTGCTGATTATTCTCTTGACTGTATCGGCGACATGTAGGGCACAATCTGATGACCCTTTTCACCGTACGAATGCCGCTGATAATCCAAAACTTTTCTCTAATATAAGATAAAGTTAGTCTTGGACCTCCATGTAATGTAGTCATGTGCGCTTGCTGTATGATAAGTTCAGCTAGACGGCTCTTTGATGTTAAAATGATTGGATGTTTTGCCGAATAACTGATGTCCGCATTCTCAAGTCGTCCACCCACTCTGAGTATTCCTTGTTTATCCAAAAATGGGTTCAATGATGAGAGTGTACTGCTACTGCTGCTAGGAACATGTCCATTTCTCTTCAAACTTTTTATTTCATTCAAAAAGTCGTAATGTTGTAAATTCTTGATAATGAGGTCGTAGGCATCTTGTATTTCCGTTGAAGTCAATGCACCGTCATTTGAAGTAGTGGTTTGATTGTTTCGCAATCGCGCGACGAAACGTGACACCCATGCAACTATTTTTACAATTCGTGTTATAGAGCTGCATTTATTTAATAAACTGAGAATTATGTTTTCTTCATTTTGTAGTAAAGTAGTGTTTACACTAGCCCTTTTGATTTCATGTGTGGGGCTAGGGTATGCTTTGGAATCAATACTGGATGGATTGAAAGTACGAAGCCATTCTGGACCTGCCCACCAGAGTTTATGCTCTAATAAATTCGCAGCAAAAGTTCCCCGTGTAGCGGAGTCTGCGGCGTTGTCTCCCGACTTCACGTGATGCCAAGACGATGATGGGATTGTATCTGTAATTTTGCTCACTCTGTTGGCCACAAACTGCTTCCATCTTGAAATATCTCCATGGAGCCAGACCAGGACTACCATGGAGTCGGTCCATGCGTAGATGTCCTTACTTTGCACTGAAGTAGTCTCCAGAAATTTTTTCATTAATTGTGCTAGTAATAACGCTCCTAGTAACTCTAATCGAGGTAGCGTTACAACTTTGTTGTGTGGAGCGACTTTTGATTTCGCTGTGATCAACTTCGATGTGTACTCGCCCTTATCGTTATGCGATACAATGTAAATTGCGCATGCGTATGCTTTTTCGGACGCATCGCAAAATCCATGTAATTGAAATGATTGTTCCATATTACCTAAATATCTAGGTATTGAAAATCTTGAAATATTTTTCATGTCTTCTCTTATTTGTAACCATTCTGTTGAAATGTTTTCGGGCAGCTCGTCATCCCACGATGTAGTCAAAGACCATGTTTTTTGAAATAAGATTTTTGCTTTGATTGTAAGCGGTGTGAGCCAGCCCATTGGATCGTAAATCTTTGCTATGTCGGACAATAATAGTCGTTTTGTGATTTGTTTCGTGTTTGTTTCGCAATCGATATTATTTACGAACGTAAAAGTGTCCGACTTTGAATTCCATTTCAATCCTAACGTTTTCCTTGTTTCGGAGTCCTTGAATTCGAATGGCGTATTTAGTAGCTCTGCTGGTAGATCCTTAATGAGTTCGGGATCATTGCTAGACCACTTACGAAGATTCATGCCTGCTTCTTTCAGTACTGTGGTTAATTCGTACTGTAACTGTTTTGCTTGCTTGATGCTGTTACTTCCGGTCAGCAAATCATCCATGTAGAAAGAGTTTTCCAATGCTGACGCGGCTAATTTGTATTTGTCGATATTATCTCGGCCAATTTGCTTCAGTGTCCTCATCGCTAGAAATGGAGCTGCTTTTGTTCCATAGGTGATGGTAGCGAGATGATATTCCCGAAGTAGGTCACGAGATGAGTCTCTCCAAATGATGGTCTGAAGAGGCAGATCAGACTTTCTCACGAGGGTCTGACGAAACATTTTCTCGATGTCCGCCGTGATGACGTATTTGTACTGTCGCCATTTTAAGATGAGAGAGTGTAAGTCTTGTTGAAGGTTCGGACCGCTATACATCAAATCATTTAGGCTTAGACCTGATGTCGTTTTTGCAGATGCGTTGAACACGACCCTTAGAGCGGTCGTGGTCGAGTCCAACTTTAGTACGCCGTGATGAGGTAGGTAGCACGCTGTTTGTATGCCTTTAGAGTCCCCAGGGACCATGTGGCCCAGCTCTTGGTATTCTTGCATGAATTTCTTGTAGCCCTCTGATAGTGACGTATTTTTAACCATCTTCTTTTCTTGTTGAATAAATTGTGCAGTTGCCTTTGCTTTTGATAACCCAAGATGTTGTTCGAAGCCTGGTTTCATAGGTAGAGCGACTTCATATCTACCGTTCTCCAGTCTTCTGGTAGTTGCTTTATAGAGGTCCTCGCAGAACTGATCTTCTGTTGATAAAAAGTCTGAAGATTCCTTGAGGTCTTCAACTTCCCAGTATCTTCTTATGTCATCCAGGTTTTTAATGATTACGTTGCAGGCAAATGTTCTGACGTGCCCTGATAGTATCCAGCCCATTTTGGTTTGCTGAGCTATTGGAGTTTGATGTGTACCCTTAACGAGCCCACTCATGATGATCTCTGAATAGACACTTGCGTCCAGTAGGATGTCGATAGGCTTAGACACGTGATACTCAGGATCTGCTAATCTTGTATGTTGAAGATGTTCCCATGGTGTATTCGGGAGTGTAGCGCTCGGCAGATTGTTTATGACTCGTGATACGACCAGAGCTTGTGTGGTGAACTGATAATCACCATAAATTGATTGGCATTCCAGAGATACTATTCCCTTGCTCTGTTTTGAGCTAGTACCAATGCCTGATATCGATGCTTGGTAGCGCTGCCGCTTTACACCTAACAGTTGGGCAGCGTTCTCTGATATGAGGGACACTTGAGAGCCTTGATCCAGAAGAGCTCTGAAGTTATAAAAAATCCCATCCGATGCTTTGATATTCAGTGATAAAGTTGTTAATAAAATCTCTTCATCTTCGCTTGCGACATAATTTACGTTATGTTGTCGAGGCGGCGAGTTTGATAACGAAGGATCTGGAATTACAGGTGGCGTCGGCGGTGTCGAGTTCTTTGGGTTCGTTGGCACCGGAACTGCAGCGTCATGAATGATTGTGTTGTGACTTTCGCTGCACACTCTGCATTTTTTTGTAGAATTACATTTATTGTCAATGTGCTTGTATAGACAATTTTTGCATACTTGTAATTTCGCAATTGTTTCCATCACCTTGATTGTTGGCAGGCTAATGAACTTTTTACATTTGAATAATTCATGTTCTAAGTCACAAAATGGACATTTTCGTGTGTATGATGTCACGACGGCTTGATAATTTTTTGGTTGAAATCTTCGCTGATTAAAGTTGCTGTTATTATACTTGAAATGTTGTTGCCCAGGCGGTTTGATAGGTGCTGATGGTTCTTTTACCTTCTTTTGCATGGGTTCCAGAGCCATAAATTTCTTTTCAATGAAAGCCATAAAACCATCGAAGGACGGTAAATCCCTCGGCGACTTACGTGACTCCTTGTAATCAGTGTAGGTGTCCGCATCTAGCTTCTTTGCTATGAGATGTACTAAGATAGGATCCCAACTTGCTGTATCTATGCCCAGGTTGTGAATGGCATGAATGCATTCCATCGTTGTGTCGTATAGCTTCTTTAGTTCATAAGACGATTGTTTTTGGATGCTGGGTTGATTCAGAAAGACTTCAATTTGATTGGTAAACAGGACTTGAGGATTATTGTACCGTCCAGTCAGAAGGCTCCATGCCGTGTCGTAATTTTCAGCCGTTATGTTCAAGTGTTGAATTAAACGTTCTGCCTCGCCCTTGAGCTTGCCCTTTAAATGCTGCATTTTCTGAGTTTTGGTGAGGAACTTGCTGTTATGAATTGTCTCGGTGAACAGGTCGAAAAACGTAGGCCATTGTGCATATTTCCCAATGAAGACTGGGATATCGATCTGTGGTGTAGAATGGCGGAGATGATCGGAGGAAGATAATTTTCTGTTCAGCATCTTCTTTATTTCGATGTATTGATCTTCTATGGTTGAAAAATCATTGTCGTAGCTATTGTCAGAGCCTTGTAAAATATTATCAAGGCGCAGATGAAGCCCGTCGATGGTGTTCCAAAGATGCTGTAGATTTTTTAATCCATCTTCGATCTCCCACTTCTCTTCCATCGCGCTTACATTGATCCTGTTCATGAGTCGCTCGAATGCTCTGAAATTAGTATTTTGTTGACTCATTAAATGCTCGATCGCTCCTGCCTCTTCAAAGACAGGAATATGAAATTTTGTTTTAGGTGTTGACCCGCCAGGTTTGAACGACGAAATCATTTGCTTTGTTCTTTCATAATAACCTTTCCACACGCCGTAAATGTTATTGGAAAAGTATTCATAATTTTTGTCTTCATATGCTTGCAGTATAGTGTTGTTGTTGTCAAACTCCCTCCAGAGAAGTTCCAAGGAGTCTAGCCGATTTTTCAGATATTCTGATGTCTTACGGCTCGCGCTGTCCTTGTTGAAATTGACATTGACTCGTTCAATCTCTTTGAGGATTTCACTTTGACGAGAGAATATTTCTTCAGCCATGATAATGCCTTAATTCAGCTGCTTCTGTTTGTACCGAAGAAAAACTGCTCGATGTGTAGTGAAATACTAAACCAGCTGCTGATGCTGCCTCTAGTTTGATGTGCTAATACTTCACCCAGCTGCTCTTGCTGCGGTTTGTTAGAAGTATTTATGGTGTGTTAACCCAGCTGCTCTTGCTGTGGTTTGCTTGATAAAGATGTAATAAGAACCCAGCTGCTCCTGCTGTGACTTATTTGCTTGAATGTTGTAAAAAAACCCAGCTGCTCCTGCTGTGGCTTCTTTGCTTGAATAGAGTCTGCTTAATTGACTCGTGTGCTCGATGTAGGACTGTAGTTGTTAGTAGATGCTGTGTCCTTACGGCTTAGCGTTCCTGCGGCTCTTTCGTGTGATATAAGCACCTTCTCAATCAACTGGTGAGACCCGCTTGTGGGAGGCCAGTCAACCGATTGCTAACACACTAGGAACCCACAGAAACCACCAAGTCGTAGTAGGTTCGAAGGACCAAAAACTGTAGGGGTTCTACAGTTATATGCTAAGATGATGCTAAGTTGATGATAGATCGTGTGTGCGGAGTAATGTTAGAAGGAAAATACCGCTGCTGTTGAGTGCGTTTATTGAACTGATTTAATAATGATAATGTGCTAATAATGTTAACTCTAAATTGCTAACGCCAGCAATGTAAATACAATAACCTTTGTACAGTTGACTGTACAGAGTGTTAGGATACAAAGTATTGTGCCCATTACACTCTACCATTTTCATTCATCATTAGGGAAAGTTGTTCAGTATTATGGGTACAATCACCCCTTAAATTAATGCAACTGTTTATCCTTACACCCTGTACAAACAAATTATTTAAGACTAGCGGCCCGTCCCGGCTTCGCACGGGTGGACGTCTAATCTTTTCTAGCAATAAATATAGCCTATGTTACTCAGGGTGAATGCAGCTTTCTAATGGTGAAAGAATTTTTTAAATCGGCCCAGTACTTTTTGAGCCTATTCATTACAAACATACAAACATACAAAAATAGGTACAAATCTTTCCTCTTTATAATATTAGTGTAGATTATAAAAAAATGTAACTTAATTGTTGAAACCTTCTTAATTCGATTTGCTCTAGATTTTTACAAAAGATCTTAGTTGCATAAATACATGTCAATTTCTTTCGAACAAACCGTCAATATACAGGGTGTGAAATTGAAGAGCACCCCTGTGCTTCAGACCATCAAACTGAACAACTTTCTCTATGGGACCAATATCGAAATCGCGAAAAAAAAAACACTTGTCCCATACATTTCAGTCGAGTTATGTTTGCAGTTTTGTATGGGACAGCGAAATTTTTTCATTTCGATTCATAATATTGTTCAGTTTGGTCGTCTGAAGCACCCTTTAAGTAAGTGTCCCATTTAATTTTACACCCTGTATACAGGGTGTAACAAAACACCGTAGTAATACTTAAGGGGGTGCATCAGACTATTAAACTGAACAACTTTCACATGGAGCCAACTTCGTAATCGCCAAATAAAAAACCGCTAGGTCATACAAAACTGCAGTACCGGTGAGAAAATCTACTATTTCGCATATTTTTTGTATAAAACTGTGCCTACCAAGTCAAATAAAAATAATAATACAAAAAATATGGTCAAGTGCGAGTCGGGCTACTCGCGCACCGAGGCCGAGGGTTCCGTACCACAGCACCACAACATATTAACTTAAAAAAATTTTTTTTTTTACTCCCGGACCTTTAGCACGAAACCGACTCACACTTGGCCGGTTTTAATTATTTGTTAAAATAGGTCGAACAGACGGACGGTCAGACGGACGGACGGACGGACGGACAAAGTAGGCTTAGTACCTAATAGGGTCCCGTTTTTACCCTTTGGGTACGGAACCCTAAAAAACGGTGGCAACTGATAGTTTTTTTTCCAAAATTACCATTAGTTTGTGTTTATAAGTACCTACCTACTTTTATGACCGGAGGGAGGAGTCCGATAAAAAAACGGGCAAATTCCACTAGGTGAGAAATACTGGTGGGGATTGTTAGCTGGCTGGCATGGCTGCAACAACTTGAGATTCATAATAGACTCCTATATTACACTTATTTACATCATCATATATGTACACACACTGGCCAACTTCACAACAATTAAATAGCAATAATAACGTTAACGTAACTTATTGGGTATAATTATATACCTGTGATGATAATATTCAGAATGTGTTTATAGAAACTAAATGAATAAAAATAACGCCATCATCATCATCAGCATATACAAGGTGTTGCAGCATACTAACGCATTTAATTTTACACGTACCGTGGCGTTAGTGGCGTTAGTCCAGCATGCGTGCCCAATGCAGATTGGTGGTATGCACATACTATAACTAACAACCATGGAGGAGGGAAATGAGCAGATGTGTCGCAAAGCAATATTTCTATCGAAGTAAGACTCGTCAAAACGCAGGGACGACGCGACGGGGGATAAGACCGGTGCGCACGTTTCGCTTCTAAAACCGAATCCAGGAACAGCACACTTCATCGCTTTAGATATATTTTAATGGCAAAACCCCTCACAGATAAAAGAATGGCGGTGGGCTTCGAATAGGACAGGCCCACTGTGACGTCATGACCTAATATAACGGCAACAGATCTAATTGTCTTGCGACACACCTCCGCTCCTTTCTGTCCTCCGTGCGACAACCTGTCAACCGTCGGTAATATGGGATAGTAATATTATGAATCTATTTTATTAAGTTTAAAATCATATTTAAAATTGTGTTCGTCTTTACAAACGGCGCTGCCCACATGACCCGGTTCCGAACAAAGAGCCCGTTACCGCCTTGCCTTTATTGTAATATCAGTTTTTGTTATGTCACCTTTTTAAGGTTCAAAACGTAACATTTATTGAATCACCTCGGTGACACGTGTTTTTAGACCGATAGACTTGAAATTTGCCATAGCTATAGCAATTAATGGCCCAATTACGGGTACATAAACGAAATAAAAAAAGCTTAATATTATATTTAGGCGGCTGTTTAGGGGTTAGATGAGGATAACATAAAATACTCTCTCTTGCAGGTGTTCGGGTACAACGGACATTCTAGCAGATGTACCTATACCATTGACTGGATAAAGCTACACTGGACGCTGTCAGGCTAGCCGAATAGAATAATTTATACGAAAAGACGAAGAATAAAATACTTATCATTTTATTTGGTGTGTTAGTTTTAGACGGGTTATCAGATTCGACCCACTTAAAAACACCTGCTGGTAGTACAGAATACTAATTGACAGAGTCTCGGCTCGCACTTGGCCAGTTTTTGTAACGGCCATTTAGATGGTGGTCGTGGATATATTATGAGGTAGGACAGAGTGCTCTTAAGGCTACTCCTCCCATCTGCAAGGCTCTCTTTCTTACAAGCAAACTTTTGTAATTAGCCACGGCTCCGGTCAGAATTTTCCGTTTTCTTTGAAAACCTGTATGATTTTACATGAATTTTCAAAAAATAAGAAAACCACATCATTTTATATTGTATTGTGAAGAATATTGTAAATTTTCATATTCTTCTGATCAACAATGTAAGAGTAAAACGGTTACAACTGGAAAAAAAGAGGTGACTTTGGAGAGGTATTTCAACAGTTTTATTAATTAAAATTGATTTCGAGAAAAACCACACATCATCACTAGTCACTCACTCACTCCAGCCACTCACTCAGTCCATCACTTCTCATATCCTGTAGATTGTTCAGTTTTGTTTTCTGCTTAAAAAGTGCCATAGTTAATGTATAAAATGGTTACAAAGTTACTCAAAACCGGGCGGACGCCCCTTAATGCAACATTATGGTTCATTATTGTAACTAATCTAAACTATTATAAAACTGTGAAAGTGTGTCTGTACAATATACATTAAAGATTATTTAGAAGAAAAATATGACGATATGATTTTTAGGTATCCCTGACTGCAAATCAACCATTTTTAATTTTTTCTGTCTCTTTGTTTGTTAATAGTATGTTTGTTCGAGTTCTTCGAGTTCTCGAGTTCGATGACTTTTTTTGTTGAAAACATAATAATATGATTTAGGTTAAAATCTGGTAAATACAGGATGAAATTGATATCATTGGCATCCTTTTAAACTAAGAGTCTACCCATCAAACTGAACAATTTTTATTATGGGAGCAAACCGATCGGAGCAAAAAAATAAAATCTGCCGCTGCATACATTTGAGTCGAGAAGGCATTGCAGTTTTATGGTATGAGACAGCAGATTTTTTTTTTTGCTCCGGTCGGTTTTCTCCCATAGTAAAAGTTGTTCAGTTTGATGGGTAGTTTAAAAGGATGCTAATGATATCAATTTCACCCTGTATACAATTTCGACTGAGAAGAAATAACCAGAACTAACTAATTGACGTATTAAATATTATATTTTCTGCTTGCTCTTAATTTAAAAATTGGTGTACCAACTTACCGACTATTAAAAATTATCCATTAAAAATAGCAGCTTTTATTCTTTCATTTTGGGTTCCCTTTTTTTCGTACCCCTTTTTTCTTTTACGAGCTTTTACCCGCGACTTCGTCCGCATAAATTATATACCAGATTTTAAGTCAGATGATAAGCTATCAAACAAAAAAGTTTCATCAAAATCGGTTCAGTAGTTTTTGCGTGATACTCGAACAAACAAACACCCAAACAAACAAACAAACAAACGAACAAACAAACAAACAAACAAACAAACAAACAAACAAACAGACAGACAAAAAATCCAAAAATTGGTGATTTGGAATCAGGGACATCTAAAAATCATATCGTAATCTTTTTTTTGTAAATATCTTCAATGTACAGACACACTTCTGTTACAGTTTTATAATAGTTTAGATATATTTTCTTTTCTTTCCTAGTGATAAGGGTGCCAGTGAACGGTAAAAGGGTTCTTAATGGTATCATGTAGGTAGGCATGCATGGATGTCTGATAAATTGTAGAACAGAATGTTTTAGAGAAACCATTTACGTAGGTATATAACATGTTGGTTGTGAAAATTATTTTAATAACTCGTGTCTCATTTTACAAAAGATTTGGTTTTTGGTAACACGATTTAGTTGTAGCATGACTTGCACTAAATTATGTAAGCGGCCATATTTGACCGCAACATTACATACCTACGTATTTTTTGTTACACCATTATTTTGTATAGTCACGTATTGATTTAAAACTGCGTTGGCGTACGTTGCGAAACTTAAATTATTGGAAAATGATGGTGATGATGGTATTTTTCGTATGTAGGTTGGTATTTAACAAATTCGCCTCAAGGTTTGCTATCGCAATAGTTATTATTGAAATATTTCTAACAAAACACAATTTAAAAATCGGCCAAGTCCGAGTCGGACTCGCGCACTTAGGGTTCCGTACTACCATACAATATTTCCAAAAAAACTGGCAAAGTGCGTGTCGGTCTCGCCCATGATAGGGTTCCAAGTAAGAGAAAAGTAGTAAAATCGATTATTTAAGGGGCTGTTTAAGCAGAAGTGACGTGGGCGGCAATATAAACCTTATAGTACGTAGCATAGAGTCGTTTGGAGAATTACGCCCGCGCCTCCAGGCGACGTCGCCTGGTGGCGGGGGCGCGATTTTTCTTTACGTCAAAAAACGACGCTATGCTACGTAATATAAGGTTGTTACTTTGACTACCCGCCACCGCCACGCGTTTCTTCTGCATAAACCCTACCTTAGTTAATAAAGAGGCCTCCCTCTTTGTTTTTCTTCATAGTTACTACATTTCTGTTTTTGAGTTACTGTTACCTTCTTTATTCATACCAAAGGATTCGATATTGACAAAAATGAGCGAGTTATTGAGGTGGGGCATACATACAGGCAGACAGAATGGAGGAAAGTATAAGGGTTCCTTATTTGACTACGGAACCTTATGTGTTTTCTACGCGATCCCTTGGCGCGAGCCCGACACACACTAGACCGGTTTTTATTATTTGTTATTTTATCATAGAGTATATACTATACGTGATAATTCTATAATTATTTTCATAGGTATATTCTATTTGTACCTATAACTGACGATAGGTACCTTGCAAGCTTCTTAGTACAACAGAATTGGATTTAACAATTACTATATAATTGTTTAAACTTTTATACATTGAAAACAAAAGGAATTCTGTGAAAATTGTGGGTGACGTTCTCACTTCTCTTCTCGCAACATAGTTTCGTCTGGAACCATAGATTTATATATTACTAATATATATGTCTTTGTCTGGAACACTGCAAACGTTTCAAAAAGACATCATTCATCAATGTATGGGCTGTCAGGCCAATTTGTGATATGCATGCATATGCATGTGATAGCTTTTATATACGCATTTTAATATAGACAAATATAATAAAAATACAAACCAATTGCTATAATAGCTACAAATAAAGTCGTTTCGTGTTACAAAATATTTAAAGTAATATGATGACAGCTCGAAGTAATTACAAATAGCGCAGTTAGCAATATAAAAAAGCGATCTTTACTGTAGTAAAACTTCTTGGTTAATGATAGCGTCATCAAGGAGGTAATCCTCAAGGAGGTGAAACTACACATTACTTCCTTTATGGATAGCGCAATCTGAATTTTGCTCTGAAATGGCTCTGAATCAAAGAGTACCTGAAGAATACTTTCTCTGAATTATCCAGTGGAATTATCTGATGTTTTTGTTCGATTCGGCTGCGCTTTAGTTTTTCTGTGTTTTTCTGCTTTATACCTACTTATTAATGAAAGTGTGATACAGTCGTAGGAAGATAGCATTTGTGTTATTATTGTAGCAGTGTTAGTGGTAAAAGGACTGTGGGGTGTTGTGCATACTGAAGGTAGTCTGGTACATGGGTTGGGCACGATACCAGACAATATCTGGATGATAAATAATTGTTAAAGAAGATGTGGAAAATGAATAATAATTATGTTTTTTAATCAAATACTGTTTTATTGTGGTTTTATTTCACCATTTACCTATACTAAAGGCTCCCCCACACAGTTGCGATTTTATCGAGCAATAATATCCCGGCGACTTTGTGACCGCGTCGCATGTCCTACTCCTACCACACAGGTTCGATTTTGCGATCAGCGTCACGCGTCCGCCCCACCAATGAGAATGAATAAGTATAGTCTGAGATAGACATACTTGTGGTAACTGTCGCTAGAAAGGCTTTCCTAAAAAGAAAGAGTTCCCTCATATGGAGACATTCCTGGCTTTAGGACCAGATCTTGGTTTAAATGTTAGTTTTGCTATTAAACCCAATCGTGTTCAAAAAATTAGAAGCCAATGCTGTACTAAAAATAAAAATTGTAAAATCGCAGCGATATTATCGCTCGATGAAATCGCACCTGTGTGAGGGGCCTTAATAGAGAATTAGAGAAATAAAACCTAAAAAAAAATTATGTCATTGTCAAGTGGTCAATGTCAAAATATGTCAATCAATTTATTGTCAGGGCCTTCTTTTTTCAAAAAGTTTGTGACTACTTGTTCTGTGTTTTTTTCGCCATTTTTTCACATTTCGCAACTAAAATATCAAAATTCAATTCAAGATATCTCGTTTGTACCATAAAATATAATGTTGAAATAATTAGTTTTAGTAATATGAGTATGCGAACTATTATTCCCATATTTTTATAACGCTGTAGAAAAAGTTGGTAGTACAAAAATGGCCCGAGTTGGTGGTTGTCTTTTAAGTAAACTTTAAAATTAAGAAATGCCGAACTTGGTCATAAGTTTTTACGATATAAACGTCCCATAATTTTAAAGAACAATTGTTATAACGATGTATAATTAAATATTGAACTTATTTAACCGGTTCATCTACGAATGATTCTATGTTACATAATAACGGTGAGATACTAAAAATGTTACTAAGGTTGCGGACACACTGGTCACCGCGCTCGCAGAGCACAAATCAGCGCAATAATCACACACATTCACTGTATTACAAGCATTGACATGAATACTACAGACAAGTCTCACTGAATTGACACAATAACCCACATAAATGAAGTATGCATGCAGTTGGATGGCACTAATACGTATAGAAATATTAATTTACTACGTAAAACTAGATACTCTTTCTTATATACTGTGGTAAAACTTGGTAAAACTATCTATGCCAATACGTTGTATTTTATTCGCATTTGGTAAGTTTACTGTCAACTAGTACAAAAAAAACCGGTCAAGTGCGAGTCGGACTACTCGCGCACCGAGGTATCCGTACCACACCACCACAGAACGCAACATTATTAACTTAAAAAAAAAAACTTTTTTCGTCCGGGACCATTAGCGCGAGACCGACTCACACTTGGCCACTTTTTAGTATTTGTTGTTATTCTGTAGAGTTTGCTCTATAATCACACTAAGTTTGACGCTTGTATGTATTACCGTTTTTACTATAGAGCGTGAAGAAAAAACGTTGAAAAAAATTAGTTTCTTGTTGAAAACCCCCTTAATTTTTAACTTTTTGACATTTTTAATAATTGTTAACAAATCCACCGTAATAACGCATAAGCTGAGAAAATTTCAACTATCTAGCTATTACGGTTCAATAGTTACAGCCCTAAATAGGTAGGACAGACGGACGGACGGACGGACGGACAGAGGGACAACGTAGGTTTAGTAATAGGGTCCCGTTTTCACCCTTTGGGTACGGAACCCTGAAAAGAAAACCCTCAAAAGCTGTTTTGTTTCTGCCATTTTTGGAACGTTGATTGTGAATCTCTGTGAATCTAAAATAATAACCTGACGGTTTTTCCAGAAGATAGTTAGACCATCAAACCGAACAACTTTCTCTACGGGACCAACATCGAAATCCTGAAAAAAAGAATCCGCTGCCTCATACATTTGGGTCAGGTAACCAAATGTCTGTTTGCAATGTTGTGTGGGGAAGCAGATTTTTTGCAAAGCGATGTCGATGTTGGTCTCATAGAAAAAGCTGTTCAGTTTAATGGTCTGATCATCCCCTGGAAAAACCGTCAGCATATTAAAAAAGACGAATTTAATAAAAAGGAAAAAGTTTTTATCTAACCAGCTGAGCTGAGTAGACGAAATCTTTGAGAAAGTTAAATAGTTCATCGGCTCAGTAGGTCGGGTCTTTTCGTAGAGTTCAGAAGCTTCAGGATGGGAATGACGTGTGAAGTGGTGGTAGGCATTTTACTCCATTGATCTGAAAGATTCCATGGCCAGATTCGCTAGCTCAAGAGTGCGATAATGTACCACGCTACAAACCACTAGACTACACTAATGATTTTAGGAATACGAAGCGCATGGAAGGAGGACATTTTTCTGGGCTATTCCACGCCCGGCAAAGGAACAAAATGATAAAACCGTCATGTGCGCTCATTCTGGCATGTTTCTAACAAAAATAGATAGAGGCACGTTTTAATTATTCTCGTTTTTTCGTGGCCCTGTTTGCATGCACCCTCGAAAAATTGACAAAATGATAAAACATCATCATCATCAGCCTATAAACGTCCCACTGCAGGACACAGACCTACCCTTGCGGAGGGTGTATGGGTGTTAGTCCACCAAAAACGTCATACGCGCTGTTTTTGGCATAGGTACGTAAAAAACTGGCCAAGTGTGTGTCGGACCACGCGCAGGATAGGGTTCCGTAGTAGCCAGTCACAATATGGACTTAAAAGGAGGCTTTTTGTTTTATACTACGGTTTAACGGCTACTAAAGTCTAAAAAGTACATTTAATACAGAAGTTTTTTACGACAAAGTGATACGACTACCTTAGATAAATAACCCGTGATGGTAAGAGAGGAGTATATTTATGTTGCGCATAGGCATACATCGCAATTCGCCACGTCTCGAAATAATTTCCCGACACCGGTGTGTCTTCATGTTTTATAATTATAGCTCGTACCTACTCTCCGAATATAGCCATGGTTTCACGCATCTCTGAAGCAATTCCGATTTATTTTTAGCTCAACAATTATATTTAATTACAAGTTTTGTTTTCGGTTTCGTCACTTCTCTAACTTTCCTTAAAAAGATAAACTTTTTATCTGTATGATCAGCAGATTTGGTCTTCGGAAGGAAAATCTAGAAACTATGAATAATAGGGCGAGCACCCTATGTTTTCTGAACTATTTGTTATTGTGTATCGTGTTAAAATAATTAAATAAATGTGTGTTTCAATTGTACTTTTATAATTCCAAAAAAGAGACTGATGTTTTCACAATGGTCAATGTGTTTTTTTTTCCACTTATTTATTGAGTATACAATAATTTAATGAGATCTTAAAGATAAAAAAGGTCGTCGGATGCGTCCTCGCGAGACATGGTGCCAAGCATGCTGGCAGCGTTCCCCCTTTGAACAGCCAGGCTGAGTCGTTGGCCAAGGAAGCTGCCAGCTCTACGGTCACCGGTGGTCTCGCGGAGACGCATCGATAACTCTTTTATGAATTTCTTTGCTTCTGGGCCCCAAGGACCCAACGTTATTGAGTTCCACTATTTCAGTTAAAATAATGAAATTATCTAACTAAAAAATACTTACTACAGGGTGTAAAAAACGACCTAGTAATACCTACTTAGGTAGTTACTGGTTTCGATTTTACTTCTCTGTGTGAAAGTTCATAGCCTTAGACGAGACATGAAACAAAATTACAATGTCCCCACAGACGAAGTCGCGGGCGTCTGCTAATTGGTCCCATAGATAGATTTGTTTAGTTTGATGGTCTGATAACCCTCTAATGTCTGATAGATATATGATAATGATAATACATATACCATATAGCCATATACCTAAGTAACCCAACTTTAGTGACTCGCGAACTATTTTGTATCGCATATAATCAAAATAATAATGTGTAACGGTAAATTCAATTCAATTTTTTTATTTTTAACCGACTTCAAAAAATGGAGGTTATTAATTCGATACGTAGTTAAGTATGTAAGTAATGTTATAGGAATTGCAAAATATTCACATAATATGTTAATCTATTAGGGCTTCCAAACAAATATACAACATATGTGTATGTATGTATGTATGTATGTATGTATGTCTGACTGACGACCCGGTTGGTGTGATGGTTACCACGCCGGACTGCCAAACCAGGGTCCTGGGTTCGAATCCCGGTTTGGTCATGGATGTTATATGTTTGTGCCGTCGTTGTGTGGTTCCCATAACAAAAAGCCTGAGGCTTACTTGGGATCATTACAATGTATGTGCCTGTGAGCGTTATTTATTTATTTATTTATTTATGTATGTTTGTCCACGCATTTCTCCGATACTATTAGTCGGATTGTGACCATTATTTTTTTATTGGCTTACATTTACTCCAACTTAGGGTACAGTGCAAGTTTCATCAAAATCGGTTCAGTAGTTTTCAAGATATTGGATTAATACGTGTAAGTGTGAGGGCCTGGTTTGTATGTATTTACGCGATAGCTTCGGCATTTCTTGACCGATTTGGATGATTTTTTTCAGTTCTGAAGGATTTATCCCCGAGATGGTTCCATTTTAACTTGGTGAAGATCTGATGATGCACTTCGGAGCTACACAATAGAACTCCTCAAAAGTTGACAGCACATCATCGGCAATTGAAACATTTGCTTCGTATCGATGTAACCTTTGCGTGTATAATTGACATTTGAGTCGAATTAATGTATTTCACCACAGAAAATTGTGAAATAAACAAAATTTTACGAAAAAATTAAAACCGCCTTCAAAAAAACTAAAAAAGCAAAAATAATATTGCAGCCGATGACTTTTTCGTTCGCATCTAATAAGAACACTTTTGTTTTATTGGAGTCGGTGTCAAGCCAAGCAAAGGAACTAATGCAAGCCCTGTCGCAAATTGAAAGGGCTTGACACCGACTCCAATAAAACAAATTAGTTTTCTTATTACATGCGAACGAAAAAGTTTGCAATATTATTTTGGCTCTTTTAGTTTTTTTGAAGGCGGTTTTAATTTTTTCGAAAAATTTTGTTTTTACATTCGATGCATGCATCGCAGCGCGCAGTGGAAACTAGAAACTTGTAATGTACCCTAGTTAGGTACTTAACTTACGTAGTATTATATTTCCATAGCTCAGGCGAGAAGACGTTATGGAGTATTTCCTTACTCGTAATGAATAACTACAAACATGTAAAATATAGGAAGCTTTAAACACAACTTATTTACAAAAAAGAATGAAATAGAAACTGAGAGTAAAATCTTTATCGTCTACAGGTTTTGTCTACAACCACACAAACATAAAATCCTAGAAACAATAAAATTACCTATATGGATATTTTGAATACGGTGGACCGAACCTGCACCATATCATCCTACTCTATAGTTTAGTTTTAGTTCCTTTATTTGTAATACTATTTAATTTCACTATGTATTCTTTATTTATATTATATTATTATTATCAGCCATTGTTGGACTTCCTCAGTTCTCTCCAAAGGTCTCCGTCCTGCGCTTCGACAGGTCAATTTCGTGCCGCCACCTTCATCTAGGTCTGCCTTGACGCCAATTTTATTTATAATTTGTAATAAAATAATTTTACCCATTTAGAATATCTCTGATTACAACGTTTTTAAGGTTAAGGCACGATGAGGCTGATACAATGGCCTTAGTTAGGGATAAAAACATTAAAAAATTCATGAAAAATACCTTAAGGGGCGTCCGCCCGGTTTTGAGTAACTTTGTAACCATTTTTTACATTAACTATGGCACTTTTTAAGCAGAAAACAAAACTGAACAATCTACAGGATATGAGAAGTGATGTGGTTTTTCTCGAAATCTATTTTAATTAATAAAACTGAAGAAAAACGACTCCAAAGTCACCTCTTGTTTTCCAGTTGTAACCGTTTTACTCTTACATTGTTGATCAGAAGAATATGAAAATTTACAATATTCTTCACAATACAATATAAAAAGATGTGGTTTTCTTATTTTTTGAAAATTCATATAAAATCATACAGGTTTTGAAAGATAACGGAAAACTCTGACCGGAGCCGCGCAATTGAAGCGGGATGGCTAATTGCAAAAGTTTGCTTGTAAGAAAGAGAGCCTTGCAGATGGGAGGAGTAGCCTTAAGAGGGCTATTTGAGCTCAGTGGCGCCCTCGTCAGAATAATAAAGATTTCTCAATAAAGAAAGCCTAAATTAAAAAAGTGCCAAACAGATAAACTACAAAAACCTTCAAGCCTTTGTTATACAATACTTTTATAGGTTCTAAACATTCCACTTTTAGATAATTTCGAATAAAACAAAAGCAGCCGTTTTTTTCTTTTTTCAAAATTTGAATGTTTAGACCTTTAAAAAACCTATAATAGTATTCTATGAAAATAGCTTGAAGGCTTTTGTAGTTTATCTGTTGGGTACTTTTTAATTTAGGCTTTCTTTATTGAGAAATCATTATTATTGTGACGAGGGCGCCACTGAGCTCGAATAGCCCTCTTACCAATTAATAGTAGGTACTCAGTTTTGTAAGATCTTGTAAAAGCAAGTAATCTATATTAAACAAATGAAGGTGAGAACCCTACTCTAATTTTAAACTCACTTTCTGCAGATCTCTCAAAGACGACATCTCTTTCCCACCATTGTTACAAAGAACAGACAGACGCAAGCTAAGTTCAAGTACATTTAGTTCCCACAAGCTTGCCACAGATTAATACAGAAGGGTCATTTTGTTTTGAAAAAGATAAGAGTTTGACACGACTCTTTTATTTTAGAATGTAATATTATTGTTTGAACACTCGCAGTTTAAGTAGTGTTTATATCGATGTATCTACTACATTAAATTTGTAAGTATTTATTTATAGTAATAAAAAAAAATTATCGTGGTGCAAGCAAAAACAAAAAGGGCAAAAGAGACAGCAAAACGAAAGGTCGTATAGTATTGTTTTTGCAAAATTTTTAGATTTTAAATCGTCAACTTATGTACTCGTACAACTAGCTGTTGCTTTAAAACTAATCCTGTGTTAATCTAGAACATATGTATTCTTTAGGTATTTATGTGCTTTTCATCCCAATCAGTTCAGCCATTTTCATCGCCCCAACAAACATACAGACATCGTCACAAACTTTTACATTTATTATAATTTATAATGGATGGAATTGAAAATAGAACGAATACCGCAGAGGTCCAGGATCCAAAATCATCAGTATCATCATCAGCCTTTATCCAAAATACTTCCAAAAAATCGAATATGTGTATTTGTTTTAGGAAATCGTCGAAATACAACAAAACTCGGATGATTTCGAAGCGGACGTAAAATCGTGTGTCACACAAATGCAAATAGATGCAATGTACAATCTACTGCAGGTATATAAAAATCAATGTCCATCTATTTGTTTCTTATACGTTCCTAATTCCTATACTCTCCGATTACCATGAAACTTTGGTGGGTTGCCAGGCCAGACAGCACCCGACCCTTACTTTGCAATTGACCACGATCTGACAAAAAAAAGATGCATTGCAATTTGCAACGCATGACAGCTGACTGCTGAAGCTGTGCCCACTGCAGGGCCCAGGCCTACCCTAAAGGAGGGTGTTCCTTGAGGGTAGGTTTGTGCCCTACAGTGGGACGTTTACAGTCTGATGACGATAATGAAAGAAAAGCTGAAATTAAATTCTCGATTCATGTACACACGGCGACACATCAAGCTACCCAAAATCAAAATAAGCTGGGCGCGCGTCGGCATGGTAATGTATAACGTCGCGCGGCCAGCTTATTTTGGTTTTGGGTAACTTGTTGTGTCGCCGTGTGTACCTACCTACATACAACCAAGTTTCTTTCACGATCATCTGCCAAACTATTTTATTCTATGCCCATAGGAAGTTAATTGTGAGAATAAACCTACCAGGAAGTCTGTTTCTTGCGATGAAAATGCGGTAAGATGAATGCAGCGGAATAAGTTGACCGCGGGTGAAGATTTCCTGGATTAAAAAATTTAGCGCTTCACAATTTTTATCTCTCGAGATAAGTGTTAGGAGAGAACAGCTTTCAATTTCCGCTATATTGATAAAAGCGTGTGTGTGTGTGTGTGTGTAAATTGACGGCCCGGTAGCACAATCGGTAGTGAACTTGCCTGCTGTGCCGAGGGTCGCGGGTTCGAATCCCGTAAGGGACAAATATTTGTATGATGAATATGAATATTTGTACCCGAGTCATGGATGTTTGTATCTATATATGTATTGTATATCGTTGTCTAGTCATCATAATACAAGTCCAGGCTAAATTCTGGTACTTTAAATGTGGCTAGATAATTTGTGTGACACTGTCCAAGATATTTATTTTTTTATTTTTAAATACTAAGATTATACCAAACTACTATATGTAAGGCCTAGTTGGATAAACAAATTACTTAATTACAAAAAATTACCTTCAAATAGGTATATTTATAAAATTTTATTGACAATACTGGTTGCCGATCCAGTGCCGTAAAAAAAAAACTCTCACCCGATATTATCGTGGACGATAACGACACAGTGTGAAAGCGTTTAGTACCTACTAAATGTATGAGACTATCTGTCCGACGCGACGATGTCGTAACGATATCATGTCGTGTAAATGTCAAAGCGCCCAAAAGTCGCAATTCAAATTATTGTTATTTTATACAACGAATAAACAAATAGGGACTGAACCAAACGCATCGGTAATGAACATTAAAATGCATTGTAGTACCTGTAAGCTGTTTATTTTGGCAAGCTGTTTTAGATATGACATCATCATCAACATGATGACAATGATTTAGATAATTATGATTCTTCTTATTGCTGATAAGAATAGTTTAAAAAATTAGAACATTTAAGAATCTACAAGTAACTGGTTTCCGTGACTAGTTTTAATTTATAAATTGATCGAAGCGAAATTTTTAATTTTTTAATAAGCACTTATAATTGAAATTTGAATAATTGATACTCAGTTGAGAAAGTTTCAACTAATCGATTTCTTCATATTATTTAACAAACAGTTCTGTTCTTCTCTGATGTACAGAGTCCATTAAAAATCTCTTAAAGAAATGTAAACGGAAACAAACGTTGACATAAACACTATACAATTAATCTAAATAGGTAATACCTAACCTAATTGAACTTGTTGGAAAAAGAAAAGGAAAATAAAAAACCAAAACCAACCAACATTATCTAGTAGTGTGACAGACAACTATTTAATTTCGCAGTCACATTATTGTTTTATAGGTGGATTTTTAAAACAACAAATTGTCTAGTAAAGGCTGTTTTTTTTCTAATCTACTAAAATATATTGTTGTCACATATACATTATATTATACTGTAGGTATACTATAAATATTTTTCTATCTCAAAATTTCTTGATTCTAGGTTCAGTAGTTCTATTATGTTAGCTAGGTAGTTAGTTTTTATTTACTTTAAAACTATTCTATTCTATACTATACAATTCATCACTTTTTCTTCTTGTTATTTTAACATATTCTCCATCAGGCAATTATCGGAATTTAAAAATGAAATGATTTTCACAAAATGACTCCAGTTTTTTAAGGTGGTTCGTATGGCAAGCAAATAAACCATCAGCTTTAACTTTGAAAATGGCCGTAGAAAGTGAATACTAAACTAAACTTGAGTCATATTCAAAAAAGATGTACGTCAAGAAATGGTTAGTAAATGGTATTGTCACGAAATTTCATGAAATGGTAAATATAAAGATCTTAGACTAATTATATCCGGACCGGCCTTGCGGTAGCATTTCCCCTCTGCCACGGTATTAGATCAATTAATCTTGCGCATTTACACCCAATTTTATACCTTATCACTAAACGAGACAGCCTATAATAGCGAAACAATAATTTTGAACTTAGAACGTTTGGGGTTTACACGAGACTACTTTTCATGATTTTGAACATTCAAAATTAGAATCTAAAATCATAGGGAATAAAATCCAAAGTTGCGGATAACATGTTACCTCGCCCCCCGCAAAAAGTGGCAGAAAGTTTGTTAGTAGAATGACACGTGGTTACGCGTCCCGATATAATTAGTCTAAGGCAATCTAAGGTAAAGATGCATACTCAACAGTGACATTTCTGGAATATTTTTGAACTTTGCAAATGTTAAAACAACTCAAGGGACTATCATGGATCTATCATTTGTATGGGAATATTATGGTCCAATTCACCTTAATAATAAATGTTTATTTATGTATCCAAGTCAGACGAAATATTTTTTTATTTACTTAGTCTTTTATTTACTTTTTGTCATTTATACAAAGAAAATAATGAGTCGATAAATATAAAATTACGGTATGTCCACCCTTTTATAAAAAAAATCATTTTTTTACCACTGCATAGCAAAAAAAGATATGATCAGTTGGATATATTTAATTTTCCCATAATTCGTTGTTTTTACAAAAATATAAAATCTAAAAGTCACTTTCATTTCGAAAGCTAGTAAGTCCCTACGCATATTTATATCAAATTCCAATAGGTCCAATAAACCAATTAGAACGAAGCAACAGTCAGTCAACGACGTCAGTTAAAGCCAAAGAAAATATACACTACCGCGAACCTAAGCGGAAAGTTTTAAAAACAAAATGGAATGTGTCCAACAATGAAGGTATGCTAACCAAAATCGAGTACTAGTATGTCCATCGATTTAATTCAGAATCCGGTATGTCCACCCAATTTTATGGATTTAGCATGTTTTTCATCAAATTTTAACTAAGTATACCAGGGAAACATTATAACAATTTAAGGTAAATATTTTATTAAGCTAGTTTTATTTTAATTTTTTTTACTTAGTTATATTTTAGTTAGTTATATGTTAGAGGTATATTATAGTTATATTTTATTGTTATTTCTGATAATTTACACAATAAAGGTACAATTGAAGGTCTACTTAATTATAATTAAGTATCTAGGAAATACCGCCCATGGTAGATGTAAACAAAAATACTCTTTTTGACTTATCAAGTTATCATGGACATATTTGTGTTTGATATTTATTATACAACGTGTTAATGAATTAGCGCAAAACCTCATACACCCCAACTGATTTATAACAAAATAATTAGATTGAAACAATAATTTCATTATTTTGATAGTTAAAATTTAAAGTTATTCGCTTTTTAAGTTTTGAGGCAAAATGATTTGTTATCATTTGAGCACTGAAAGAAAGCGCTAACGTACTCATGGTTACATTTTTATAATCTTGTTTTGGTAGTAAGTAAGGTGAGTGTGCCCGTGCGGTGGGTTGTCATCGGGTTCAGTAAATTTTATTTTTTGCAAAAAAAATTTTTTTATATTTTGAAAAAAATTACCTATGTTGAAACCATGATAATTCGATTCTGCTCTCGATTCTAAACAAACTACTTTCTAGTTTTGCGTTAATTCATTAACACGTTGTATTATCTATTCAATTAAGTATACTCGCAGGGAGGCACTCGAGTGCACCGACTTCGGTGATTGTACCCAATACCGCAACGATCGGTGCTCCAACGTGCGCCAAAGAGAATACGAGATGGGCGAATTAACTTGGCACCTGGCTCGCACGTGGCTCGGAATTCATCACCCCTCCTGCTACCCTCCGCGGGACCCCGCCGTTGCTGTTCGAGGCCAGTAGCATAGCATCTCAGTTGCCGTTGCACGTGTCCCTGCACTTTAGCATTTTCGAGTAATTCTTTCCGAGTTTTTTATTCCGAGCCACGTGCGAGCCAGGTGCCAAGTAAATTCGCCCGGGTTGTAGGTAGATATCTGAGCTTTTTATAAAAATACTAGCGACCCGCCCCGGCTTCGCACGAGAGCAATGCTGATACTATGCATGTATTATATAAACCCTCCTCTTGAATCACTCTATCTATTAAGAAAAATCGCATCAAAATCCGTTGCGTAGTTTTAAAGATCTAAGCATACATAGGGACAGACAGCGGGAAGCGACTTTGTTTTATACTATGTAGTGATTACAAACTAAGTTTTAATAAAAGTGACTATCCAGTATATAAATGCGCAAGCGCAGGTCGCCGGTCGTAACAAATGGTCGTGCACGTGACTTACATAATGCGGCTTTCTTCGTAAATATCACCCGTAGGGTTGTCCGAACTAGAATTAATATGAATGTAGGACATAAACCTAGTCACACCATTCTCCAGGAGAGGTAGGAAGAGACTTTAAACTACAGATCTCCACTTTGGGATTCTGACATAACACTCTAGATTTCTTTTTAGTGTTCCGTACCAAAATTGGAAAAACGGAACACTTACGGAATCAGCTCGGTGTCTGTCCGTCCGTCCGTCCGTCTGTCACAGGCATTTTCCTCAGAAACCGTAAGAGATAGGAAGTTGAAACTCGGTACAGATATAGCAATTGGTGGTCCAATATCATAAATGAAGTAAAAAAAAGCAAAATTTTTATATTGGTGGCCAATTTGGGTAGGAAGAAAGGGTAAATTAAAAAAATGTATTTTTTCTACCCTATGGTGTGGGGTATCAATTGAAAGCTTATGATAGTACGAGTCTAAAAAGGTACTTTAATTTTTTTTAATAAAAACTTTGTTTAAGAGGCTATGTGAAAAAAATAAGCTTCTTCAAAGCTTCATATATCATGAAGTACTAACAGTAGGTGTATGATTTGCGGATATGTGTAAATTGAACATATAATTGAAGTTTTGATTAGAGCCAAAACACGATTAAGACACATTTTCTCGATAGAAAAACAAGCCAAAATAGCCTCTGTTTTTATCTATAAACGCTTGGAACTGATAAACGGTGAACAATAGAAACACAAGACTTGATTTAAAAAAAAGAGTTTGATATTTTCTAAATTATGATTAGAGCAGAATTGATCTTACATAAATAGTACAATCACAATTAAATAAAGTTTGATTTGGCGCTCGATTCGTTTCAGGCGCGCGCGCCGCCCCATCTCTTTCTCTCGCATCAGGCCGTAATATAAGCTATCCCACGCCTGTTTCGCTTATATTATTTTTCGACATAGGCCCTTAACAAAATTTTCAATTCAATCCGAGAAATTGCTGTCCCCACCTCTATTTCAAAAAATATAGCCGTATAAGATCTGAAAAAAATCATGAACATCAGAAATAACGTGTAAATGGCGGGAAAATTATGAAGGTGTCTCTAACTTGGATAGTTTTTTTTCTATACCCAAAAAACTAACACCACTGAGACCAGTGTAAAATGATCTTCAGTTAGGTACTATGTGACCACATACTAAGTAAGTGTCAATTTATAGTTGTTTCATCAATGACCTATATTAAACAACTGGTAGTACGGAACACTAATTGCCCGAGTCCCGATTCGTATTTGACCGGTTTTTTATGAAACATCTATCAGCGCGCCTTGGGCAGTAAAACCGTCATTCGTGAAGCGCAAAGTTCGAAAAAATCCCGCCAAATCGAGAGAGTGCTGTATTTCGATGTGTCAACGATGTCCGCTCAGGGTCATATCTGGTGCAGAGGATTTCATTGGCCATCCCGCGCGGGAAGGCAGCTAGTGTGATGAGATCCTTTGTGCCGGGTACGTTTAATGACGAGAGGCCCATTTAGTGCGTGTATTTCTTTTTTTGTTTTGTGTAATTTCTTGTGACGAAGCTTGACGTGGTTTTATGACATATAATTATAATAATTGTAAAGCTAAATTTTATTTTTATTTTTATTTATTTGTTTATTAGGAAGCCAACATGACACATATAGTTTTACATTCACAATGGTACATGATAATTTTGAGTGTATACATGTCATACTTATAGGCTAACTCAGAATGCATAAAAAGCTTAATTTAAAAATTTAAAAAGAAGGTGCATACATTTCTTGTTTTTTTTTTTTTTTTTTAATTTTGTTGTTAAACAACGCGACGTGACGACTGATGGTTGTCGCGCCAATTCCGAATACAGGTACATACCTATTGATTTACACTATAACTATTCAAAAAATACTTTTTTAACTTATTTTTAAATACAGCTAAAGAGTCGTGAAAAATGTCCACATCCATTTGTTTACTAATAGTATTATAAGTTTTCAACATTCTTGCCAATGGGGCTGAAATTCCCAAATTGGTTCTTGCCAGCCGATTTTTAAGTGGTACATAATTGACAAGTCTACTGTTTTTCCGGGGCACCACTAGACCAACACAACTCACCAACTGCGGTGAATCAACATTTCCTTTTAAAATTTTGTGTAAAAAAGACAAATCAAGCAGGATTCTACGGTCAGACAAAGAAAGTGAAATATTTAAGCAACATCTGATTGTAACTTGTATGACTTTTCAAAATTTTGTCCCTAAAGCAAAGATGACGTAAGAATTTCTTTTGTACTCTTTCTATTCGCAACTGATGGATTTTATAGTACGGGTTCCAGACCACAGAACAATACTCAAGAATGCTACGTGAAAGAGAGTTATATAAAGCCAGTCTAGTACTCGTTTTTTTAAAAAAAACGCTTTTTTTTAAATAAACGCTTACACACAAACTATGTATATAGGGTCCTTCTTAATATGCGGACACTTTTTTAACGGGATGATCAGACCGTCAAATTGAAGAATTTTCTGTATATGGCACCAACATCGAAATCGCGAAAAAAAACAGCTGTTCCATACAAAACTGCATACTTACTCGAGTCAAATGTATGGGACAGCTGATTTTTTTTCGATATTGGTCCCATAGAGAAAGTTGTTCAGTTTATTGGTCAGATCATTCTCTTAAAAAACTATCATCATTTTAAGTTGGACCCAGTATAAAAGAATACCTGTCTTTTATGATTCGATCTTTGGTTTTGTAGCGCCTAGGTACTTTTACAATTCCCACGTTTTGAAAAAGACAATATTTTGTGTCAACTCTAACTGCTAATCTGTTTATTTCAAATACAGGGTGAAAATTTTATACCAAATTCTTAGCATAAAACAAAAATAAATAGAGAAAACTAACGCTATAAATAAATAAAAACACAACCCTAACTAAGCAAGTCCGATGCCGAGATATCGAGGCGATCGATCTGTAGAATGTTAACCTTTCTTTGAGTTACATTGTGCTTTTGACATTGTCCATAATCATTATTAATATAATCAGTAATCAATCACTATAATGTCAATTAATTTTAAGTGATGGGTGTGTCAGTCAAATCTGTTATCGATTAATTATAAAACAATAATTATAAAAGATTCCTAAATTAAAACAAATAAATAAACAAATAAATGTTTTAAAATGTTAAAATAAATCCCACTGCTGGGCAAAGGCCTCTCCCCTGCTCTTCCATTCGTTCCTGTTCTAAATATTTTTATTTATTTTTTGTACTTACCTACTTTTATTTGTTTCATAATTATAATTATTAAATTAAAAAAATATATATTTAACAGAATTATTTGTGAAATTATATTGAAAGGAAATGGATAGCTGAGAGCCAATTTTGAGTTGAGATGAAGTTATTTAAAAAGTACATTACATGCTTGACAGTATTTTTAGGCTGCCTGTCCATTGAAGCTGTGCGAGCTGTGTAGCTGTGTTTTTTTAAACAATCAGGAGCTCGGGCGAGGCGCGGCCGATTGGTTAAAAAAACACAGCTACAGAGCCCGCACAGCTCGCACAGCTTCAATGGACAGGCACCTTACGGTAAAATTTCGTCGAATGCGTCCTCTGCTAATCAGAGGGACACGTGGAGAAGTCAACCGTGTCAGGTTTATCACCGTAAGCCACTGAGTTCAGAAAAAGTCACTCACAACTTAACGCCCAGGACGCACCGGTCCGTCCCGACTACTGTTATCTCCGGTGGCAGGGACCAGAAGCACGTGGGTACACGTGTAGGTAACCTGGCCCAGTAAGAGTAAGGGGGTCTCAGCCTTCCTCAAACTGTCGGCTGACGCATACGAAGTCGCCATTGACCCATTTCTAATTGATTATCACCCGGTTGCAGAAAAGCTCATTAGAGTTAATCCTCCATTAAATGTCTTGCTAGCTTTAACTACGTCAACAAGACAAAAAGTGACAGCAAGAGACAACGCAGTTGAAGCAATGGAGGATTAACTTTAATGAGCGTTTCTGCAACTGGCAGTAAATTGGAAAAACAAACAGATGTATGTAATGTTGTAGAAACCTGTCAGGTCACCGCGGAAGTAAACAAAAGCATTCGCATTACGACACAGGCGTTTTACGACTTACGACAAATCTTGATGCATGCGATGCGCGTTGCGCTTGCGTAAGGGTACGCGAATCTAGATCGCATTCTTGGACGTTTCACGCCGTTAATTTGTTACTATAGATGTGTGAGCTGACTTTGCGTGTGGCATTATTTATTATTGTACTATAGGCTTAGATTTAGTACTTCCTATTTCTATGGCTATAGGTACTTATTTGTCTATGTAGGTGATAAAACGATTTACTTTAAATTAGTCGACTCGACATCGTAAATTTTTAATGCTTTAAAATTAATTTGTATGCCTGTTAAAGTTTAATAATACAACGTGTTAATGAATTAACGCAAAACTAGAAAGTAGTCTGTTTAGAATCGAGAGCCGAATCGAATTATCATGGTTTAAGCATGGGTAATTTTTTTCAAAATATTAAATATTTTTTTTGTGAAATTAAAAATTTCCTGAACCCGATGTCGACCCACCGCACGGGCACACTCACCTTACTTACTACCAAAACAAGATTATTAAAATGTATCCATGAGCATGTTAGCGCTTTCTTTCAGTGCTGAAATGATAACAAATCATTTTTGCCTCAAAACTTAAAATGCAAATAACTTTAAATTTTAACTACAAAAATAATGAAATTATTGTTTCAATCTAATTATTTTGATATAAATCAGTTGGGGTGTATGAGGTTTTGCGTTAATTCATTAACACGTTGTATAAGGTTAAATTTAATTAGTTGGCGAAACTTAAGAAATACATTTATTTGGTATCTGTTACTAAGTATAATTACGTGGTAATGACCCGCAAACCGAACATATGATTCTGAGGTCAATGTCCGCCCGCGGCCGAGAATTGCACGCACTGCGCGTACCTTATGTACGATAATAATAATTTTGTTACAATTATAAACATTGATTATGCTATCTGTTATCATTAACAAGTGCACTGGTTCAGTTTCGCCAACTAATTTAAAATAACCCTAGTAATACCTACTTAAGGGGGTGCTTCAGACCATCAAACTGAACAACTTTCACTATGGAGACAACATCGAAATCGCGAAAAAAAAATCGCTCTTTCATATAAAAACTGCAGTATCGTCTCAACTCAAATGTATGGGACGGCAATTTTATTTTTTCTCGACTTTGGCTCCATAGTGAAAGTTGTTCAGTTTGATGGTCTGAAGCACCCCCCTAAAGTATTAGTAGGGAGTTTTGTTACACCCTGTATACCTACACAATTTTTCTATTTTTCTACTTTTACCTATGACCTTATGCAGGTATGTATTTTAAGCTTCATGCTTATGTATCGAAATAAGGTTTAATTTTGCATGTTTTTAATTTAACTCTGCGTATTTTGATAGACATAAGTACGCGTCAACAAAGATATTTGTACTCGTATTCGTGTACCTATTATCAGAGTGGGCGTAATGTAATGTAATCACGGAATGTAATATAATTTTTCCCATTTCCTTAGTCTCCTATCTCCATCAGCATGTACAGGCTGTACCTACCTAACTGCAGACAGTTGCATTACTACTCATGATAGAAAATTAGCAAAAAGAAATTGGGCCTTGTTTGTATAAATTAATTACAATACAAGAAATAAAAATAAATTAGTATTCCCACATTTTCGACTCAGTAAAGTCAACACATCTTTCATGGGGCACTGTATACGCTTTTATAATAAGATACCAGAGGATATTCTAAACTTACCAGACAAAAAGTTTAAGTCTCATGTTAAACAAGTCCTCATGTTAAACAAGTTACAGGAATGACCTGTGACTCCCGGATCCCCCTTAAACTGAAGGGGAAAATATATAAAACCGTCATAAGACCTGTCGTCATGTATGGCTCGGAATGTTGGGCCGTAAAAGTGACGGATGAAAAGCGACTGCATGCAGCAGAGATGCGAATGTTGAGATGGATGTGTGGTGTTACTAGAATGGATAAGATTAGGAATGAGTATATTAGAGGAAGTTTGAAAGTAGCACCTGTGAATGAAAAACTGCGCGGTAACCGATTGTCATGGTATGGGCATGTGATGAGAAGAGAGGAGTGTCATATTACAAGACGAGTATTCGATATGAATGTGGATGGCTGCATGAAGAGAGGACGACCAAAGAAAAGATGGATGGATTGTGTGAGGGATGACATGTATAAGAAGGGAGTGTGCGCTGAGATGACGGCTAAAAGAGATGAATGGAGGAAGACCACATATTGCGCCGACCCCAAGTAATGGGATAAGGGCAGGAAGATGATGTTAAACAAGTCCTCTGTAAAAAAGGTTACTATAAACTCGATGATTATTTGAATGACCAAAATGTCTGGTCTTGACAATTTTACACTAGTATGTAATGCAATATTGTATTTTAATTGTACTTTGTACATTTTGTTTTGTTTAAAAGATGTGTGTTGTAGAGTTTCTGGCCGCATCTTCTCTCAACGGAACACCTTCCGACGCGGTGGTAGAGTCAAAAATGACGTCAAAAAGCTATATTTTGAATAAAAAATTTTGAATTTGAATTTTGAATTTGAATAAATTTTTTTATTTATTCTTTAGGGAAAATTGTATCATTGGAATCATGATTTATGAGTAGCCAATCACCATTTAAAGTACGTACCTACTAATACTATCTAAACTTGTAAAATTACAGGAATTTTACATTTACTAAATATTATTATTTAAAAATAAAAAGCGTTACAGACATACAAGTGAAACGCACAAGATATACAATATTTAAAAAAGTACAAAGTCGTGCGATGCGAGAACACTTGCAATTGTGACCATTATAAATAGTGTCGTTATAGCAATTTCCAACACTTTATGTACGTGTTATGATTTTTTAGTAGTGTCAAATTACATTTTAATGCTCCTTTACGGAAAACGATGACACAGTATAAGACAGTAATCTATCTTCATACAATGGTGCCAAAGCGGCGTACGCCTCGTAGCACGCACACATTGAAAATATCTCGGCGTAGCCCCGTCTGGTGCATTCATAGGGTGCATTCTTATCAGTCTCACATATTTTCAGTGTGTGCTTGCTACGAGGCGTACGTACTGGCGAGCACACATACAAGCCGCGTTTGGTACCATTGTATGAAGATTATTGTATAGATTCAATTAGATTACTGTTTTATACTGTGACGATGACATGACTGGAGTCACGTGTTTGCGGTTAAGTACCTTGTGAGGACACCGATGACGTCACGCATCAGGAGTGCAAGTTTTAAAAATCACACGTTCAAAATCATGATCGAATGATGCACAATCTCTATAGTAATTAGTAACTACCTGATGTGAACATTTGTGAACATGTGACTTCCAAAAATCGCACTCCAGCGGGGCTAGTACGCCAACCCGCGATAGCGTGATATAGTGCTATCACGCTTCTGCTCCGCTCTCTCTTTCTATTTGCGCGCGAACGAAGGAGATAAAGGACGTGATAGAGATGGATATAGCCGTATCACGTGCAAATATACCTAGGCTGTACGTTTTCTCCAGTTTGCGCGCGACTCGCCTTTTTAGTTTTTATCGTGGCAAGGGCGACGCGACTTCTCGCGTCTCGCGTCGCTCTCTTAGTGCTCTAACAGACGAGCGACAGTTGTCTGCGACAGTTCGCGACAGGGTCGCGCGACCGTCACGCGACCCTCTGCGACCGTCGCGCGACCGTGACGTAGGCATAGTCTGAGAGCACAAGTCTTGTTATTGAGAGATTTCAGTTTAAAGAAAACGGAGGCTAAAAAATATGTAGGGATGGACGTTGGGAGATGTAATTAAACAACGGTGTTTGTGGTTAGACTGAATAGTATATTGGACAATATTGATTATATATCTTAATAGCTAGCTTACTACACTACACCACCACCGTAGGGAAAAAAATAAAATAAAGCAAAGTTTTTCTTCTTACGGTATTCCAGCCCTATACCATTATCTATGGCAATGCTACAGCTCGCCCTCGAAACTGGTATATAGAAACCATCTTCTACACTCTTCGGTTGGCTGTCAGCAGGGCGACCCACTCGGACCGGCCATCTTCAGTCTAGCCATACACCCGCACGTATCATCCCTTTCATCAAAATTCAATGTATGGTATCTAGACGACGGGGCGATAGGAGGCGAAGCGGCATCCGTTCTGTCTGATCTAGAGAGGTTAATTCAAAATTTTCAGTCCATAGGCCTCGATCTGAATAATTCAAAATGTGAACTATTTATTAAAGAGTCTCTCACCCCTTCCGAAAAAAACGACATCACTTTAAAATTTAACAGTTTGACTCCAGGTATCAAAATTATAAACAAAGAGTCACTTCGCCTCCTAGGTGCTCCTATTTTAGAAGATTCGCTACCCAATTTTGTTTCGGACTCAATTTCCAAATTTCAAGAATCTTCAAGCCGTCTTAAAGAAATCAGTCCCCATATGGCATACTGCATCATAAAATTTTGTTTATTCGTACCTAAATTAACGTATGTATTACGCTGTTCAACCCTCTGGAAACACACTACACTTTTGCTTCTTTTCGATAATGCCATGAAAATCACCCTATCAGAAATCCTAAATTGCCCCCTGTCTGATAATGACCGTAGTTGGTGCCAAGCCACCCTGCCTATCAGGTTTGGCGGTCTTGGTATCCGAAAAGTGTCTGATGTAGCGCTACCGGCGTTTTTGTCTTCAGTTCACAGCACGCTTGACCTCTTCGGTAGAATTATAAACCCATCACTTGGTGATGCGGAGGTCACGTACTTGACTGAAGCCAAAAACTCCTGGACAATTGCTGCCGGTCCGAACTGCAATGTCCCCGTAAACCCGGCCTCGCAGAGGTTATGGGACGAGCCACTCTGCATTCAGCGTCAACAAATCCTTAGGGACAACGCTCTCAATCTTGCAGAGAAAGCCCGCCTCCTAGCCTCAAACGAGCCAGAGTCTGGCTATTGGTTGAACGCGTTGCCATCATCGCACGTGGGAACACTCCTCGACAGGACTTCTTTTTCGTTAGCAGTAAGCCTGAGACTCGGCATAAAGACAAATGAGCCTCACCGGTGCCGCTGCGGCGCCAGCGTCGATCCACTCGGCCACCATGGCCTCTCCTGTCGACACAGTGCCGGCCGCCTCGCTCGCCACGCCACCTTAAACGACGTCATCCGTCGGGCCCTTGTCAGCATCAACGTGCCAGCCATTCGCGAGCCCAATGGCATTTCACGGGACGATGGCAGGAGGCCCGATGGTATGACCCTCATCCCCTGGAGGAATGGCAGAACCCTGGTGTGGGATGCTACCTGCGTCGACACCGTAGCGCCCTCACACCTCTCTGCCACTTCTCGAAGGGCCGGCTCGGCGGCGGCTGCTGCAGAGAGCGAGAAGCGGCGCAAATATGTAACCCTCGGCGAGGGTTACTTATTGGCGCCGTTCGGTGTGGAGACTCTGGGGCCATGGGGACCAGACGCCCGACAACTATTCAAAGAGCTGTCGTCGCGATTGGTCGAAGTGTCCGGCGACCGAAGGGCTGGCGCGTACCTCGGGCAACGGATATCAATCGCCATCCAAAGAGGTAATGCTGCCAGCGTCGTCGGCACACTCCCACAAGACGGCAGCCTCGAGCACATCTTCTATTTAGCATGAGCCGAGTAGAAGATGTGCTCGACGAAGACCCTCCCGGGACCCTGTGCTCCTTTGCCTTTATGTCTTATTTTTTCTATTTTATAATTATTATTTTTTTTAAGTTTTTTCTCAGTTTGACTAGGCTAGGCTATTGTTAAGATTATTGTTAATGTACCTACACTGTAAATATTGTAAATAAATAGTTTCTTACGGTTAGTTAATTCAACTCTTATAATTTTTTTTTTTAATTCTTTTTATTACATTTTATAGATTGATAATATAGTTATAATGGTATTTAAACATTTTTTGAAACTTTATTTTTGTTTTTATTAAACAATTTTCTTTATTATTACATTACATTGATATAAAAGATTACATTTATTCATATTCTATAAAAATGTTAAGTTCCATTAAGTAATACATAGTTTTTTAGCCAAAAAAATACACTTGAAAATTTCACACAAGGTATCATAAAATTTAGTATTTAGTAACAGTTCTCAGGTGTGAATAACACTCATTACCATTAGGAATTACAAGTTATCGGTATTTCGGGTACCTACCTATTTACTTTTAGATAGGTATTAAAGATTAAAACCATACATGATGTCAATACCGGTAGAATATAATCAGGTTATTTACCTGCGTGTTGCCTGCGAAGGTAAATAAGATGACTAATAATAATAATCATCCGTGTCAAGTCTGATTCTAGATCTAGAAAATCCAAATCCGGATTATTACTTTCATTACTCTTTCTCAAATATTAATCCGTATCATTCCGTATACTCATATTTCATTCATTTTATTTTTAACACATTTATTCTTTTATTTTATTTATTATTTACTTTTACATTATACAATTTACCAAGCTCTTTCACGAAAGCGTCTCGCGTCAGTCATGATCAAGAAGCCGGATTAATCATTATTTATGTACGTACATTTTTATTCATTTATATTTCTTTTATTTATTCATTATATTTCTTTTATATTGTTCTTTATTCATGAACCACTCCTAGCTCTCTCACGAAAACGGCTCGCGTTATTCATGATTGAGAAGCTGGATAATCAGAATAAGACTAAATTACTTCAATTCATTATAATATTTCACTTGCTTTCTTTTTCATATCTCTTTTAACTTAATTCTAATCATTACCCTTTCACTTCATTTTCCACACCTTTACATATGAATTTAACCACAGATTATTTAATAGTTACTACCGTAACAGATACTGCACTCTCTTAGAAAACACTGATTTCGCGCGCTTTTACAGACAACCGAGTCTTACGATCTGTCACCGCGACGAACGACGAACTTAAACGCGTCTTAGTGCCAGGTTACACGTTCAGTATTTCATCAGTCTGGTCCATCAGTCTGGTCTGAATGACGGGAGAATGATGCCAGAATGATGGGAGAATGATGGACTGATGGAATGATGGTAAACCATCCATCCAGACTATCATTCCGTTGTGAATGATGGTATACTGATGGTAAACTGATGGTCGGTGTCAGTCACCGTCGGGGTTGCCAGATTTGGGGTTTTTCACGGGATTTTTGGGAAAAATTTGGCCTTTGGGGAAAATTTGGAGAAGTGAAATCGTTGGGGAAATTTATGGGGAAAAAATTATCAAGGTGGGGAATATGGGGGCTGTAAATAAATAATTTTAACACCGCATTATGATTTATGTTACAAAATTAGGGCCTAATAATAAGAGATCGGATATTCGGATGCATAGTTAGCTAAACTTAATTTTTAGCAATAAAATTATGGCGGCTTCTTAAAATTATTATTTTTAAATATTTGTTGGGATGCCATGAAAATGCGGGAATGCATAACTAATCGGATGCATAGTAAACGCATGCATAGCAAAAATCAACTTTTCAAAATTATTTAATTTAAAAGTTAATCTTTTTTAATTTAAAAGAGAAATAAATCCCGGGATTTCAGTACCTCGTACGTCTGGCAACCCTGCAGTCTTCCATCATTCTGGCGTCATTCAACGTTTGACCAGACTGATGGACCAGAATGATGAAATACTGATGGGAAACTGATCGTGTAACCCACTCATCATTCTGGCATCATTCTGCCGTCATTCTGGCGTCATTCAGAATGATGGACCAGACTGATGAAATACTGAACGTGTAACCTAGCACTTATGTCAATTAACCTAGAGTCGATATCACATTGTCCGTCACGCTCCTCTGACGTAACTAACGAAACGCTAGGGTTGTTTATTGTCAGAAAATACCCTCCATCACCAGGAATTTATTTTCTTCAATCTTATTTTCCAAAATAACGTTTAAACCAAGTTCGAAGACTACGGGAATTACTTCTCCTGAAAGGAATTTTTTTTTTGCGAAAAAAAATTTAAACCAACAACTAGTTACCAACATTGATAAAATTATTCCGTTTATTTGTATCTTTATTTATTATTTTGTTTGTATCTTGTACAAACGATAAAAACATACCAGTATTCTAAGTATTTTTGCACATATTATTTTCAACACAAAAATTTGCTTTTGGATAAAACAAAATTAAAATTTACGTAAGTAAGTACCTTTTTTCATCCGTAGGCAATGTGAAAAATGACACATTTTGTTAGATTGTCTACCAAACATCACAATAATTATTAGCAGGCATATTTTACCAAAAGAAAACCGTCCAGTACAGCATGGGTAGCATGCCAACCCGCGATAGCTGTGATACAGCTATATCACGTCTTTTATCTCTTTCGTTTGTGCGCGAACGAACGAGATAAAAGACGTGATATAGCCGTATCACGGCTATCGCGGGATGGCATGCTACCCGTGCTGGAAGTACGCAATCGCGATAGCGTGTGATAGCCCTATGTTATTAACATCTTGCAAGATACGCGTGACTTAGGTACTTTATCGCAGCTGTCAGACGTGAGTGACGGAGCACTGATTTAACAACATTTGGTTGATCAGGCCATCTGTTGGTAAAGTCCATGCCGTCCATTTATTTCCGTTTTAACCTTTCCTAATCATCACTACAGCATTCAATAAACTTACCATACATACTTAACTTTCAAAATATCCCTATCTTAATGTCCCAATAAACGTCATTATTAATTCCTGGTACAAATTAGGTAGGTACCTATTTAAAAACAAAGATTATCCATTGTCTTTATCGAATAAAATAGCATTCACAAAAGTCTGTGAGAGGTACGTTGCACTCGTCCTTCACCCAAATATGGTAAGGAATTGAAAACAAATCTTGTTAGTGACCAATATTACTGTACTAGTTGATAACTATAAACAACTGATTGCTTGCACTCGATTCCTTTTTTGGTAATCGTACTAAATAAAATTGTTAAATAGTGTGATATTGCTGTAAACTTCAATATATGCGTGACTACACTTTAAAATAATCTTGAAGAGTTTATCATTGAGATACTGAGATGAGATACATTGAGATACTTAAATCTACACTAATATTATAAAGAGGAAAGATTTGTACCTATTTTTGTATGTTTGTATGTTTGTAATGAATAGGCTCAAAAAGTACTGGGCCGATTTAAAAAATTCTTTCACCATTAGAAAGCTACATTCACCCTGAGTAACATAGGCTATATTTATTGCTAGAAAAGATTAGACGTCCACCCGTGCGAAGCCGGGACGGGCCGCTAGTCGTAAATAAAATAGTAGGTATAATAAACTCATTCCTAGGAGAAATTATAAACTAACATAACTATTTATTATAAGGAACCAAATAAGTTCAAATTACACATTCCGCAATGTTAACGATGAATGGGAGAAAATAGAAAAAAAAAATGTTTTTGAAAACTTCACAATCACTTCACTTTTCTTTGTTCACAATCACGATAGATTCAATTTTATCAGCGAAGCTTCTTTCATTTACTGCACTGTTTCTTCATCTCTATCTGCCGTACAAACTCGCCTTATACATTTTTACCTACATTTTTACTTATATATTCTTCTTCATGTTAATATAATAATTCACATTTCGCCTTCATTGGTATTTTAATAGTCGCCTTCGATGTTATCCAGCTGTTAATATTACGCCGAAACTGCATGACTTGCTGATTTTTTCTTCTTTTTCTTCTTCCTTCCGGAAGCCATTTTCAGCTAGTTTAAGTTTTTACTATTTCGCAATGATAAGTAGCATTCGTCTTTGTTTTAAAAAATAATTCTCCTCGATTTCTTTACGCGTCGACTTGCGCAACTGATACGCGCTACAAATAAGGTGGCAAGGTTGCCATGTAGGGATGGACGTTGGGAGATGTAATTAAACAACGGTGTTTGTGGTTAGACTGAATAGTATATTGGATAATATTGATTATATATCTTAATAGCTAGCTTACTACACTACAATAACATGGTTGATATTTCTGGTTGTTTTTATAAGTTTTTCGTAGATTTTGGTTTCTTTAGATAATAGATAATCCAGAATTGATTATCTTCATCATTAAGTCCACAAAATATTACAGACTGGTGAAAATAGGGCAATTATAATATACATTATATAGTTATAATAATAATACTTAACACAACACTAATAATTATAACACATAATACTATACACATAAATATTTATAAATACGTATACAGGGTGTAACAAAACACCCTAGTAATACTTAAGGGGGTGCTTCAGACCATCAAATCGAAGAACTTTCACTATGGAGCCAACATCGAAATCGCGAAAAAAAATCAGCTCTTTCATACAAAACTGCAGTACCGTCTAGACATGAGCGCCGATTATAAATCAGTCGGCGGCGGCGCGCCGACTTTTAGGGGTCGGCGGCGGCGGCGTCGGCGGCCTGACCTTGAAAAATCAATCTTATTTAAAGAAAAATTAAATACCATGGTTTTTAGTATCTTATGTTGTCCAGGATAGTAAAAACAAACTGTTCATGTAAAATACCTTAAAGAAGGTAGGTAGCGAGTTTTTGGTAAGAATAAAATAATTTATATTTTTAGATGGTGTAATCGAACATTTTAATTCTATAGAAAATTTATATGAAGGTCGAGTAAGACCTTAATCATTCCACACGCCAGTTCATCATCAGCCTGACTTCATCCTGTCACTGCCCATCGTTGTCGGCCAAGTGCTAAGGGACGTTCCAGTTCTTAGAGGATTCAGTGGTCTACTTACTACTCTAACTACTTCCATACCTAATTGACCAGCTCATAGCTTACTAATTATAAGAGCTATTTCAACTTCCTACTTTAAAATGTCTTCACACTGCGCGCAGATTGAGTATTCAGGGTCCTAGTTTCTTTTCCATTGGCAGATACCAAAAGCTGATTGAGTTCCTTTTCCTTTACCTTCGATTTCAAACATTGGGTTACGGCCGAAAATATCCTGCGACAAAGTGTCTTTCTTTGTTTTTTACATGCTCTTGTACAACTCCGAGTGTGAAGTGAGGAGATGTGCTTTTAGAAAACAGTTCAGTTTGGAGTTAATTTGGTCTAGTCTGCTAATCTAGTGGGTAATTGTACAGTCGGTCGTAGTAGGAGTATCTCAGTATGTCAATGCACCAGACAATCTGGCATCGCTACCAGGATTCCAGCACAGTCATCACAATGGAGATGAATAATATTTTATCATAGTAAACAAAGGCTAGCTTTATCGGCCTCAGTACAGTACTGTACCATACAGGAGCCGTGAATTAACAAAAAACCGTGCTCGTTTCACTCGCTCTAGGTTTTTTATGGCATCATTATTTCAGCCGATGGAATACTGCTGGACATAGGTCTCCCCCAAGGATCGCCACAGCGATCAGTCCTGCACTGCCTTCATCCAATGGGTTCCTGACGCCTTCACCAGGTCATCGTTCCAACACCCACGCTGCGCTTCCCGGTACGCGGACGCCACTCGAGAACTCTTCGGCCCCATCGGCCATCTGTACTGCTAGCAATATTTCCCGCCTATTGCCCTAAATGGGCAAAAAATGGAAAATATTGCTAGCAGAACAGTTAAGCAATTCTTTGGGTTAAGTCAGCTACTCTGGTCCTTCTGCGAATGTCTTCAATTCTGATCCGATCTCGCAGGGAAACTCCGAGCATAATTCTCTTCATTGCCCACTGCCTATTGGGTGACTTTCAGCCTCCGAAGAAAACCGAAGGTGACTGATATACTCGCCGTTTATGTTGATGCCTAGCAGTGCCTAGCCCTTTCCAGTCCAGAACCTTGAAACCATCTTCACCTCATCATCTTCGGTTTCGGAGATATAACGCCTCCCTGCCTCACACCTCACTGGATAAGATAGGTTTTGAGTTCTGACATATTGCCGTTTGTTTATGAAAAGTATTTCAACACCTCGATGTACCGTTAGTCTACTTATTGGCATCGCTGAAGAGACTTTGGGCTGTCTGTACTGCAGACAGCCCCAAGTCTCGATCGAATCAAAGGATTTTTGTGTACGTTCTATGAAATGTCAAGTTCACGTTTTTTTAGGATTTTGTATTGCACACGGAATTCTATAGGTCCCTGGCTCAGATAAGAGAGTTCTGAAAAATTTTGAGCACGCACTGGTTTATTATTTTATTGTAGCATTGCATGACAAGCAGAATGCAGATAAATTTTAAGCGAGCAAAGTCTATTTTTATTATCTTTCTATTAGGGTCATCAATATCTGCCAACCGCTCAAAGTAGGTTCGATAAAAACAAATTATGTTCTTTATAGTAATAAAATAATAATTTAGCCTGAAACATTGCTATTTATTATCTAAGTTGTTTCTCAATAACGGCTATGTCTAAATAAATGCGAATACGACTTCCGAGAACTGACGTTTTTGGGGAAATTTACTCGCTCAGCTCGAGGTCGGTGCGCCGACCGCTCTGATCGGCGGCGGCGGCGCGGAAAAAATCGCGGCGGCGCCGGCGCGCCGGCGCGGCGCTCATGTCTAGTACCGTCTCGACTCAAATGTATGGGACAGCAGATGTTTTTTATTTTTTCTCGACATTGGCTCCATAGTGAAAGTTGTTCAGATTGATGGTCTGAAGCACCCCTTTAAGTATAACTAGGGTGTTTTGTTACATCCTGTATAGGGTCCTTCTTAATATGCTGACACTTTTTTAAGGGGATGATCAGACCGTCAAACTGAACAACTTCCTCTATGGGACCAACATCGAAATCGCGAAAAAAAAATCAACACTTCCATACAAAACTGCAAACCTACTCGGAGCCAAACATATCGGAAACTGTTATTTTTTTAGCGATTTCGATGTTGATTCCATAGAGAAAGTTGTTCAGTTTCATAGTCTGGTCATCGCCTTAAAAAAGTGTCAGCATATTAAAAAGGACCCTGTATATAGGATGTTACAAACTATTGGATATGGAGGTCTATCTCTCAGACTATACAACACTACGTCACGGTCTTCAACTGTCGCGCGACGTTCGCGCGACGGTCTAATTTGTAAAGTTTTAATAGTTTGTAACATCCTATATACAGGGTCCTTCTTAATATTATGCTGACACTTTTTTAAGGCGATGACCAGACTATGAAACTGAACAACTTTCTCTATGGAATCAAACATCGAAATCGCGAAAAAAAAACAGTTGTCCCATACGTTTGGCTCCGAGTAGGTTTGCAGTTTTGTATGGAAGTGATGATTTTTTTTTCGCGATTTCGATGTTGGTCTCATAGAGGAAGTTGTTCAGTTTGCCGGTCTGATCATCCCCTTAAAAAAGTGTCAGCATATTAAGAAGGACCCTATACAGGATGTAACAAAACACCCTAGTAATACTTAAGGGGGTGCTTCAGACCATCAATCTGAACAACTTTCACTATGGAGCCAATGTCGAGAAAAAATAAAAAAAATCTGCCGTCCCATACATTTGAGTCGAGACGGTACTGCAGTTTTGTATGAAAGAGCTGTTTTTGTTTTTCGCGATTTCGATGTTGGCTCCTTGGCTCCATAGTGAAAGTTGTTCAGTTTGATGGTCTGAAGCACCCCCTTAAGTATTACTAGGGTGTTTTGTTACACCCTGTATACGTATTTATAAATATTTATGTGTATAATATTATGTGTTATAATTATTAGTGATGTGTTAAGTATTATATCATAACTAATTAACTATATAATTGCCCTATTTTTACCAGTCTGTAATATTTTATGGACTTGATGATGAAGATAATCAATTCTGGATTATCTATTATCTAAAGAAACCAAAATCTACGAAAAACTTATAAAAACCTGAAATATCAACCATGTCATTTTTTAGCCTCCGTTTTCTTCAAACTGAAATCTCTCAAGAACAAGACTTGTGCTCTCAGACTATACCTACGTCACGGTCGCGCGACGGTCGCGCGACCCTGTCGCGAGCTGTCGCAGAGTACTGTCGCTGGTCTGTAAGAGCCCTTATGGAGAGCGCGGGAGCGCGCGCTAACGCGGGAACAGTTTATTTTTTATCTTCTACCTACGTTTAAACTTTCATCAAAATCGGTCCAGTAGTTTTTGCGTGATGCTCTATACAAATAGACAAAACAATATTTACAGTTTTATAATAGTGTAGATAAATGTTTTGTTACTTGCGATCCCGTAGCATGACGTTTGAGTCCGTTAGACTGTTAGATACGTATATCACACAGTACTATAATTACTACCTTATACAGGGTGTAAAATTTAATGGGACACTTAAAGGGGTGCTTCTGACCATCAAACTAAACAACTTTTACTATTGTACTACCAACACTGGAATCGCAAAAAATTGCTCTCCCATACAAAACTGCAAACATGACTCGACTGAAATGTATGGGACAGTAGATTTTTTTTCGCGATTTCGATATTAGTCCCGTAGAGAAAGTTGTTCAGTTTGAGTGTTCTATTTAATTTTACACCCTGTATAATAAGATATTTTTAGGAGATTAACAATTATAGTCACAATTCACGCCATTGTTACTCATTCTAAGTACCTCGTAGCATCTATTAGTAATTTACCACACCATATTGTTTTCAAATCTTACTCGAAACATGCAATCACTGCAGTTTTGTGGTTTACCATAACGACATAATCGTTTTGTGGTGACATGGGCGTAAGGTATTGTTCTTAAATGACATGGCTAAGTATCAAGACACGGATTAGTGTTACAGCAAGTGCTTATAATAGACTGCCGCAACTCTAGGGTTGCCAGGTTTAAAACCGGCCAAGTACAAGTCGGGACTCGGGCAATTAGTGTTCTGTACTAGGTACCAGTTGTTTAACATGGGTCATTATGAGAAAAATATATAAATTGACACTTACTTAGTATGTTGTCATATATTAACTGAAGATCATTTTACACTGGACTTACTGGTGTTAGTTTTTTGGGTATAAAAAAAACTATCCAAGTTACTTTTCAGATCTTATGGACCGGTTTATACGATGACAATTTCTAGGCGCCTATTCTGCGGCCCGCCTAAAATTAGGACCGATTTAAGGCACGGCGTAAAATTGTCGTGCCTTAAAGTGTTTACACGTTGCTAATTTTAGGCGCCGCAGAATTGGCGCCTAGAAATTGTCATCGTATAAACGGTCCATTATACGGCAATATTTTTCGAAATAGGGGTGGGGACAACAATTTCTCGGCTTCAATTGAAAATTTTGTTAAACAAAGTTTTTATAAAGTATATTTTTAGACTCATATTTTCATAAGCTTTCAATTGATACCCCACACCATAGGGTAGAAAGAAATACCTATTTTTTTTATTTACCCTTTCTTACCGTCCAAATCATAGGAATTATTTCGTCCTATTTATATGGGAAAGGAAACAAATATTAAAAATTACCTAGTTTGTATATTACATAATAAATAATACAAACAAAGTTATAATTATAACATTAATAACAAATAAAAAGATAAAAAATTACCTACATTTTAAATTATATAATAAATAATAATTAATAATACAAAATAAATTTTAAAAATAATAACCAATTGAGTAATAGTAATAACTATTCAAAATAGATCCTAAAAAATTTAAACAACGCTTCACTACACAGGACATTTCGAAACGTTAGTAACAGCGGTTTTTTGATAATGGTCGGGATCAGGGTGTGGCCCGGTTCGACTTTTAGTGCCTCGAGTCAAATGCCAGACGCGACCGAAGCTAGGGGCATGCCTACCGAAGGCACTATCCTTCAATCTCCACCCATATTGCCATCCACCGCATTGTGCAAAATAATACTTCTTTTCCGGAATAATTCTATTCCTGTTCTTTAAATAAACTTCTCGCCCAAAAACTGGCAGTCCCTTGTAAATAATTGCCTTATGTTTAGGGTGTACTGGCAGCATGACTGGGTCCCAACTCAAGTCAGTGTCTGGACGATCAAGTCTTGGGTCTTCTTTGGCATCTCCTAGCCCAACCTCTGGAATTGAGTGACCTTTCATGAGGTCAGCTATTGCATTGATGTGGACTCCGTCTCGGATTATCGTGTTCCTCCTGTTGCGGCCCGAGGAGATGAAGTCCCTCGTGATGGCTGGCATGCCCCTGATCATAGCCTCTTCGAGAACGTCGGTCTCGAAGTAGCCTTTCTCCTCGCGTGTTAGAACGGAGGCATGCTTCAGTTTATCGGCATGTTGCTGGTTCCATTTTATACGAAGTCGAGTGGTCTTGTCGTAGGTCTCAACGAGGAATTTTATCACAGCCGGATTCGTTATGTCTACTAAAGGCATATTGTAAAGCAAAAATAAATTTAATAAAAGATAATATAAGAAATTATGTTGAAAATATTTCGATTGTTGACAACAGTTGACAATGTCAAGAACAAAAAACAAAAACCTTACAACAACCTTACAACCTTCTTGCTAATAATCTATAAATAGAATAGATATAATGAGTTTGTATAATTATTATAATTTTATTTAAAATGTGATTGCACCCCTAGTTGCCCCTAGTATAGTTGCACCCAGCTTAAGCGAAAAATTCTTCGTCTATGGACGGTAGAATCAAGTAGTATTTTAAGATTCTTGGGTGGAATCCATAATAACTTTATGGTGGAATCAGAGATTAGCAGTCGGCGTTGTCGAAATTTACTAGGAATCTACCATTATCACCATCCATCAGTAGCTTGCGCTGGGAAGAAATGCAGTGGCAAGTGGTAAATACCAGCGGTCGGCAACTGATAGACCGCGGTCGGCAACGGGTGGACCGCAGACCGCATCCGGACCGCGGATTCTCTGGAACGTCACAATAATAGCGTAGCATAGCACAAATGCTGAGGGTGCAAATTCCCTGGGCGGCACTTTACTAGAGGCGGCAAATATGGAAAAAATATTATGTCGATTGCTTGATCCTTAGCTTTTACTTAGGTGAACATAATTTTTTACCGAAAGAGCTCTGGCTACAACCGATTCGTATCATTATTGGGTAGATAAGTAGAGCTTGCTTTTCTATTTTGGTATGGATAAATAAAAATAAATCGCGGACCACAACCCGAGAAGTTGTGCTAAAAGATGTCGAGTTCGCTTTGCTCGCTCCGTAATCGGTTAAAAAAGTATGTGCTCTCGATATGGAGAAAGAGGGGCGAGGCGGGAAAATCGGTCTGTGCACCGAGCGACAAAAACCCACGCTATGATATCTTACGTAAACTAAACCAAATTAAAAACATTTTTATAATGGGTACGTACGTTTGACGGGAAGTCGTCCGCTGTCGCCGCCGCGCCGCGTCGACGACTGTTGGCTTCTCATACTAAATGTGTCCCATACCAGATGTGTCTCAACCCTAATAGTGCGCATGTTTTGATTTTTTTGTAGTTAATAGGTAATATACATATTTGTTAGAAAGTGTGATGGAGAACGGACCAGGACCTTCAACTTTTTCTGTACCTATACAGGGTGTACAATAAAATGGGACAGCTACTTAAAGGGGTGCTTCAGACCATCAAACTGAACAACTTTCTCCATGGGACCAATATCGAAATCGCGAAAAAAAAAAATCTGCTGTCCCATACATTTCAGTCGAGTTATGTTTGCAGTTTTGTATGGGAGAGCGGATTTTTTTTTCGCGGTTTCGATATTGGTCCCATAGAGAAAATTGTTCAGTTTGATGGTCTGAAGCACCCCTTTGAGTAGCTGTCCCATTTTATTGTACACCCTGTATAAATTTTTTTTTGTATCCGGACCTCACTTAAAATTTCTTACCGACCACTGGTCTACACAACTATTAGGCAGTTTCCTATTGTCATCGCACGCGCGATGGTGCGATGCGATGAAACCGATCGCGCGATCAAAAAACGTGTGTCCTAATTTGGTGCGATGCGATCGATCACCCTCCCTTGCTTCGTGTACCTGCACTCAGCGGGACCCCGTGTCCTAGAACGATGCGAGTATGTATGGGATTTAGTTCCGAATTTGTTCTATCGAATTCAATAAGAAATAAAAAAAAACCGTCAAAATGGTAGAATTAGATCCAGAGCCACCAACGGTCTAGGGCCTAAACGTATAGGAAAGCTGAATTCAGTCTAGCTCGAAAATAGACGCCAAAGTGGTACATCATTTAGCCTCGGTCTTATGACTCAAAGCGGTCACGGATTTTTTTTTACAGCGGTAAGACAATCGCGAAAAAATGGGGTCTGGGCCTAAATATATAGGAAACGAACTAGATGCATTTTAAGAAAAAGCCCTCTTAGGAGAACACCACAGCAGATTTAGTTATTATTTTTTTTTTTTACTGGGATTGAAAATAATAAAAAATAGGTCTTGGGCCTAAACATATAGGAAATTTGAAACCAACTTGGATCGAAAGAACACACTTTACCCATCACGAAAAACCCGGTCTTACATGGCGGATCGGTCACCTTTCCAGAATCAGACCACTTTTATAATATAAAAAAATGACAGATATCTCGACAACGGTTCATGATAGAAAAAGTTGGTCTGAAAAACAATTGTAGACAATGTTATGTTCTACAAGTTTTGTTTTAACTTTGTTCACGATTTGATGCATACGAAACGAGATATTTGCAAAAAATTATCAATTAAAATAGTAATAGGCAGATATCTCGACAACGGTTCATGATATAAAAAGTTTGTCTGAAAAACAATTGTAGATAATGTTATGTTTTACAAGTTTTATATCTAGAAAATTGTTGATGATAGGAATAGTTTGTGTAGCATACAATTGTAGATAATGTTATGTACTACAAGTTTTGTTACAACTTTGTTCACGATTTGATGCATACGAAAAGAGATATTTGCAAAAATGAATTAATTAAAATAGTCATAGACAGATAACTCGAAAATCGTTGATGATAGGAGTAGGTTGTGTAGCATGCAATTGTAGATAATTTTATGTACTGCAAGTTTTGTTTTAACTTTGTTCACGATTTGATGCATACGAAACGAGATATTTGCAAAAAATTATTAATAAAAATAGTAATAGACAGATATCTCGAAAATTTTTGATGATAGAAAAAGTTACTTAATGATACAATTACAGACAATGTTATGTTCTACAAGTTTTGTTATAACTTTGTTCACGATTTGATGCATACGAAAAGAGTTATTTGCAAAAACGAATTAATTAAAATAGTAATACACATATATCTCGAAAATCGTTGATGATAGGAATAGGTTGTGTAGCATACAATTGTAGATAATTTTATGTACTGCAAGTTTTGTTTTAACTTTGTTCACGATTTGATGCATACGAAACGAGATATTTGCAAAAAATTATTAATTAAAATAGTAATAGACAGATATCTCGACAACGGTTGATGATTAAAAAAAAAACCGACTCAAAGTAAGAAAGTTAAAAATAATATTTCAGTCTATGACTTTCACGTTCGAATCTATAAGAAAATTAATTTGTTTTATTCGAGTCGGTGTCAAGCCAAGCCAAAAAATTACTGCAAAACCATTCGCGAATCGTACCGGCTTGACAGCGACTTCGATAAAACAAAATATTAATTTTCTTATAGATTGGAACGTAAAAGTCAGACTGAAATATTATTTTTAACTTTTTTTACTTTGCAGTCGGTTTTATTTTTTTTGTCATTGAAACTCGAATTCTAGTCGTAAAGACCAAAAAAAAATCTTTGCCTATGCCATTCTCCCATTTTGACGGAACACATTTTATTTCTAATTGGATTCGATAGAACAAATTAAAGATTGAAAAATTCAGTCTCGAGCGGAACTTGAACCCGCACCCTTCCAAACCGGGGAAGTGCGTTATCCAATGGCTGTAATATGTTTAAAATCAATAATATTTGAAATTAGAACAAATTCTATAGAACAAGTTCTAGGACACGGGGTCCCGCTGAGTGTAGGTACACCCTTGCCTCGTCGCGCTCCTCGGTAGCGCGATCGAAATTAGGACAGTCAGTACTGATTCCTATGTTTGATCGCACGATCGCACGATCGCGCGTCGAAAATAGAACAATTCGATCGCATCGCATGATCGCGCGGTCGCCATTAGGACACTCCGCAGATATTACTATGTTTGATCGCACGATCGCACGATCATTTTCATCGGACGGACGCATGATCGCGCGTGCGATGGCAATAGGACAGCGCCTTAGACCACTGCATTCTAGCCGGAAACCACACGGGACGTTACTTTACTAATGTAGTCATTTCGCGATATTGCGTAGCTATTATGTAACGTTAGAAGCACTAGGCCACAAATTGCGAGTGACCACAAAACGTGCCAAATGCGTGTATGAACTAAATATACACCACAAAACTTTTCCATACATTTTGCAAGTGATAGTTTCTATTTCACAAAACATGCATCCTAGTAATATTTAAAGGGTTCAAGACCAACTTTCACTATGGAGCCATAGGTCCCATTCATTTGAGTTAAGTAGGTACACTGCAATTTTGTATGAAACAACTTATTTTTTTCTAACGGATTCCCGCCGCCTTCACCGTCGTCGGTCCACCTTGTGCTACCCACGTTGTACTTTCCAGTACTCGGTCGCCACTAGAGAACTCTTCAGCCACATATAGCCAACGGTTCTGCGAGCAATGTGCCCCGCCCACTGCCACTTTAGTTTAGCAATTCTTTAGGCCATGTCAGTTACTCGGGTTCTTCTGCGGATCTCTTCATTTCTGATACGATCTCGCAAGGAAACTCCGACCATAGCCCTCCCGTTGCCCTTTGGGTGACTTACAGCCTTTTAAAAAGGCCCTTTTTATGAGGCCTTGAGTGAGCGACCACGTCTCTGTGTCATCACTGGCAACACACATTGGTCGAAGACTTTCGTTTTGGGACACTGCGTAATCCCGAAACATGCTTACCGCTTGTCAATTTTTCCCATTTGTACGAAATGGCAGAGAAAAAGATCGCAGCATCGCCGAAGCTGCAGCGCGCGAGAGGAATCACGCTTTCTTTCTCGCTCTAGCGAATGACGTTCCTGAGCGACAGAAAAGGATAGAGCATGAAAAAGAGCAACCCTAGGTGTCCAAGGTGTGGCTAAAGTTTACAATAATATGTTACAGGGTAGTTATTTAAATAATTATGATGCAGTGTCATACTGCTCGCACTATGATTATTTTATTACATAGCTTGTTTTACGTAAACATTCACTCGTTCCCTGAGAATAACTATTTGAGTTAAGTATCATGTGATACACAGGGTGTAACAAAACATCCTAGTAAGATTATAAGGTGTGGTTTAGACCATCAAACTAATACAACTTTCAGTATAGAGACAACGTAGATTTTTTAAATCTGCACTGGTAGCATGCACACCCGCGATAGCCGTGATACGGCTTTATCACGTCTTTTATCTCGTTCGTTCGCGCGCAAAAGAACGAGATAGAAGACGTGATAAAGCCGTATCACGGCTATCGCGGGTGTGCATGCTACCAGTGCTGGTGTCACATATTTGAGTCAAGTCGGTTCGGTACTGCAGTTTTGTATAAAACAGCATTTTTTTTTCGCTCCATAGCGAAAGTTCTTCAGTTTCATTATTCAAAATTCTTTCAAATTTTTTTATTCAAAATAATATCTTATATACAACGTGTTAATGAATTAACGCAAAACTAGAAAGTAGTTTGTTTAGAATCGAGAGCAGAATCGAATTATCATGGTTTCAACATAGGTAATTTTTTTCAAAATATTAAATAATTTGCTTGCGAAATTTAAAAATTTCTGAACCCGATGTCAACCAACCTCACGGGCACACTCACCCTACTTACTACCAAAACAAGATTATAAAAATGTATCCATGATTACGTTAGCGCTTTCTTTCAGTGCTGAAATGATAACAAATCATTTTTGCCTCAAAACTTAAAATGCGAATAACTTTAAATTTTAACTATCAAAATAATGATATTATTGCTTCAATCTAATTATTTTGTTATAAATCAGTTGGGGTGTATGAGGTTTTGCGCTAATTCATTAACACGTTGCATAGCTTTTTGACGTCATTTTTTGACTCTACCACCGCGTCGGAAGGTGTTCCGTTGAGAGAAGATGCGGCCAGAAACTCTACAACACACTTATCTAATCCAAACCACCTCTTTAAATAGTACTAGTGTGTTTAGTGTTTTTGTGAAATATGCGTTACTACTACTTAAAGGGGTAGTAATAAACGCATTTCACAAAAACACGAAACACCCTAGTAGATACTATTTAAAAAGGAGAGTAACATTGAAATCGCAAAAAAACTGCTGTTTCATACATTTTGGTCTAGCAGCTTTGACTTTTTCTTTGCAACAGTTTTTTTTTCGTGATTTCAATGTTAGTTCCGTCCGGGTAAAACTTATTCAGTTTGATGGTCTGAAGTGTGTAGGTAACGCATTTAAGTTAACAACCTGTATAATGCCTGTATATGTATTTTTTAAGTATTTTTCTATGTTTTGACTTTCGCAGTAACGTAGGGACCCTTATTTCTAGATTTCTACGTATAAATTGAACTTTTGGCTTTGGCCGAAGTTTATGGCATAAACGAACAATCGGCTTCGGCCAGGCCCTGTACCCGGACTTTCGATGCTCGATGTATCGCCACTGTTTCGGTCCGCACTTCATTGTAATAGAGTTGACATTGGAACGAAAACGTTCACGCAATTGCGAAGTTCGAATGTGCGGGTAGAGGCCCAGAAACTGGCCATCGGTCGGACACTAGTTGTAACGCATTATTACTCGTGCGGCCTTTCCTATCATATCACTTTCCCTAGAAATCACGTTGCAAATACGAACAGAAATACGAGAAGCAACAGAATTTCCGGGTAAATAAGAGCTCAGTGTACTTTGAATACCTTATATCATTAATACCTACAAAAACTCACGACCATAATCCCATTTCAGGGTGGTCAGGGTGCTGCAACTATCTACCGACTAAATTTTCCAGCATACAGTTGCAGCAAGGCTCACTTTTAGCACAATGAAGGTTTCACGACACACAAAAATACTGCACAAGTATACTTATCCGTTAGTCGCCTCGTACGACACCCACGGGAAGAAATGGAGTGGTCCAATCTAAGACGGAACCACGTGACTAATATGCTTACCTAAATACTTTGTTTTGGTAAAGTAGATAAAAATCTAGTATGTACATTTTATACAACGTGTAACAAAACATTATATTTAAATATAAACAAATTAACATTTAGACCATCAAACTGAACAACTTTCACTAAGGAACCAACAACGATAAAAATAAAATAAATTACACATACAAAACTGCAAATAGGAAAATAACCTAGAACCTATGACACAAATGTATCGGACTAGATTTTTTTATTATTTTTGGTCTTTGCCTCAATAGTGAAAATTGTCAGTTTGATGATGGTCTAAACCACACATTTAAATATTAATAACTAGCTGCCGTCATGTCATACTAAACGACCAGTTTTAAATTTTTTGTTCATACTTTTTAATGTTTTGTAGATGTCTTAATTATTAAATAATACACAATTAAAAATAAGGGATTATTGAGAATTTATGCTTTAACTACTTTATTCCAAACTAGCGGCCCGTCCCGGCTTCGCACGGGTGGACGTCTAATCTTTTCTAGCAATAAATATAGCCTATGTTACTCAGGGTGAATGAAGCTTTCTAATGGTGAAAGAATTTTTTAAATCGGCCCTGTACTTTTTGAGCCTATTCATTACAAACATACAAAAATAGGTACAAATCTTTCCTCTTTATAATATTAGTGTAGATTATCACCCAAAGTGCAATAAATGCAACACTAGAGACCCGCCCCGGCTTCGCACGGGTGCAATGCTGATATGTAGTGATTAATACAGAGTGTAAGTGACAGCCTAGCAAATAATGAAACGGTGAACTCAGACCATCAAACAGAACAACTTTCTCTATGGAGCCTACATCAGGAAACGCCTAATTCAGTGTGATGGTCTGAGTTCACCGTTTCAGTATTTGCTAGGCTGTCATTTACACCCTGTATACATATAAACCTTCCTCTTAAATCACACTATCCATTAAAAAAAAAACGCATCAAAATTTGTTGCGTAGTTTTAAAGATCTAAGCATGGACAGACACTGGGAAGCGACTTTGTTTTATACTATGTAATCTCCATTTAGGAATTAGAGAGACAAAATGTAAACAACGGTAATACCAGTGTTGTTGTGGGTATAGTAATGTAGTGATACAAAAATCCGTAGATTTCCTAGACTATTTGGAGACACTTGTAAACACTGGAGGCGCGAGTCATGTTTTCGCATTTATCTACTATCGACAGTAAAGTTGGTAAGTAAGTACCTGCACCTGCGTGTGAAAATCCGCGATGTAACCGCGCAAACCGGCCAAGTGCGAGTAGGGACTCAGGCAATTAGTGTTCCGTACGTACCAGTTGTTTACATTGGTCGTAGGTATAACCAGTATAAAATGAAACTTACTAAGTAGACGCTCATAGTAACTGAAGATTAGTTTACACACTGGTAGTTTTTAGGGTTCCGTAGTCCAAAAAGGAACCCGTCGATTCTGTCTGTCTGTATGGCCCACCTCAATAACTCGCTCATTTTTGCACCAATTGAATCGTGGAATGGAGACAGATAAAGATACAAAGTAACAGTAACCCAGAAACAGAAATGAAGTAGTACCTAATAAAGAAAAAAAAATTTTCGCCTGTTTTTTCTTCATCATCATCATCAGCCTGGTAAATCCCACTGCTGGGTATAGGCCTCTTCATTTTAAGTTTTTTTTAATTGCCATTTATTCTTAATTCCTTAAAACCATGTGTTTACAGGTCGACGAGGGACAAAGTTAAATTTTAATGAAAACGTACATTATTTTATTAATTAAAAATATCTGAACTCTTTTTAAAGTGTAAAATCTCTAATACTATAAAATTTTGTTATTGAGGCAATTAACTCGAAAAGTCATTTGATTCAGCACTAAAAATAAATAAAACTCTAAAAGTAGGTACTTTATGTTTTTAAGATGCTAAACTATACATAATTATAGTATTCCGTGATTATACTCTCTAAAAATTAAAATTTTATAAGAAAACAAATCGAATCAATCGGGTCAAGGTCGAAAAAAACAAACAACTTATTATTTTACCGAGTAAATGTTTACCGAAAACTCGAAGGTGTAAAATAGTCGGGTGACAGTATGTATGTGTATGATGAAGGTTGTCAAATGTTTGCTGGCAATCATCACCATCCTCATATTTGCTTTGGCTACCGAATGTTTAAAGTGAATACTGAATAGGCGCAACTTTACTGCTTTGACGCATTCTTCCACGAAATAAATTTTTTGATACGTTCTTCGACTACAGTACAAGATTTATTAGATAAGATTATAGAGGGGATTTAAAAAAAACGAGCAAACTCAAACTCAAAATAATTTATTCAATATCGGAGCTCTCCTAACCAATGGCATTAAATGCCCATTTAGGGAATAATCTAGGTTTATAATTGCGTTGCTACTCTTGCAAGTAGTTCTGGTATGAAATCCAATGTAATTTAATAATAAAAGTAATTTGATACTAAAAATGCTCTGTTATTCAGATAAATATAAATAAACATCACACAACAGATTATGATCATGAAATTAAATACTTACTTAAATCAACTACCCTATGCAGTGGAAGAAGATATTATATTTATGTTAGATTTCATCTAACCAACAAAAATGAAAAAAAAAATAAAAGAAAAATGGCATGGCATGATGAAAATGGCATAGAAATATTAATTTACTACGGGATGGAAAATGGATAGTACTGATGAGTGTACAAGAGTCATTTTGTTTTGGTACAGATAGACATGCTCATTAACTAGCACGAAAACATGTTTTTTTCGAGCAAATGCTATGTATATATATATGTGTACCTACATACTTTGCTAGAAATCAGAATGCTTATTAGTTATTAGCACCTTTCTCAAAATACGATCGCTGTTGATTTTCGAGCACCAGTTTGTTTTGAACTTTTTTCTTGGAGGAGACGAAAAGACATTTCTATTATTCACTACAAAAACCTACCTACTTGCTATAATAGCAAGTGTACTGAGTTTGTTTGCTTGAAGCAAGCTCATTTAGGAGTATGCTTATTGCTAGCAAATGTAAACAGTTCAAGAGCACGCTCATTTTAAGCATACTCAGAAGCATGCTTTCCAGCATGCTATTATAAATAAACCATGCATATCTCTACCTTTATACTTCAGCTATAGACTTAAAATTAGAACTATCGTAACGACTCAGTTCTATTCACCTTTATTTGCGTTCAATGTGTTCGAATATTTTATTACACACGTATTCACGACTTAACTAATAAATACGTTTATATCTCTTGTTTGCATAATTACCCAATAAGATGCACGCGTGATTTAGAAACTACTTTAGAGTCTTTACTTGCTTTTATGTACTTGCGAAACAATCTTACCTTCGGGTGATGTGGCACTTCAGAATGCGTCTGCTTTACATATTTTACAGCGTTGCTCAGGAAGCAACTGTTTATTACTGCGGACGGAGACGGAGCTCGGGATAGGACGTCGTTGCTGGGGCTGCGCCACGGATCAAGAGCAGGGACCGGTGGGAAGTTTACATCTGTCAACTTCAAATGTGTATGCTTTTGACCGACATATATTTTTGTGTGGTAAGAAGTGGAAGACAATTGTTAGAATTTCTATCATCCAACTGTGAATATAATTTTGAAGTAACATTTTAGTTTAGATTCGCGGAATCGCTGCAGGACCTCAGTGGCATTGGCATCCTTAATGCCGCTTCCCGACGGGTCGGTCTCAACATGAACTTAGACAAGACGAAAGTCATGCTTAATTCTCATATTGAGCCACAGGCGGTATACGTCGGCGAGGCGGCGTTAGAAGTTATGCAAGACTATGTCTACCTTCCTTGGACAGTCTATAAGACTAGGTAGAAACTACTTCAACAAGGCGCTAGGCGCATCCAACTAGGATGGGCTGCTTTCGGGAAACTCCGTCGTATATTTCCTCGGCGCTACCACAATGCCTCAAAACGAAGGTGTTCAATCAGTGTGTGAGCTAAGGAGAGAGCTATGCTAGGTGTTTCTCTGAGAGATTACATCAGAAATGAAGTGATACGTTAGAGAACTAAAGTGGTTGACATAACTCAGAAAATTAGCAAGCTGAAGTGACAATGGGATAGTCGTACCTGCCGAAAAACTGACAACCGGTGTCAGAGTTCTAGAGTGGAGACCGCGAACTGGTAGGCGTAGTGTGGGACGCCCGGCGCCCTGCTGCCCGCTGGAGAGACAACCTAAAAAAAGTAGCAGGGAGCGACTAGATAAGGAAGGCCGAGGACAGAGTTTTGTGGCGCGCCTTGGGAGAGGCCTATATGTTCAGCAGTGGACAATGATAGGCTGATGAGATGATGATTTTAGTTTAGATTGTTGGCTATGATTTAGATTTTCAAATTGTTCCTTTATTAGGTAGATAAGGAGGGTAGACTGTTTAGTAAAACATTAAGATAGTAAGCAGTCTTAGGCGTATTTAACTTTGCGTTCACCTGGATTAGCAATTGACTCTGGGCTAAATCGCTAATCTCAGGTTTTTCTCTATACTAAAATAATGTTCGATTACCCACTTAACGTGGAGTTAAACGCTAAACCCCTTAGTATGAAAAGTTGATTAGTTTGTCGTAAGAACCATTGCCAAGCAGCAGAACATGGAGCGAGCATGCGAAAGCTAGGAACAAATTAGCAACGTATATTGCTAAAACTGAATAAATGAATAAATTGTTCAAAAAACATTGCACTTCAACGAAACGAGCGGTATTTTAAATGTTCGTTTGAAACTGCATTGCAAATTATTTAAATAATTATGTAATAATTTATGTTTGTATTCAGTAAGATGGCGCTAATACTAAAGACCAAAATACACGAGCGTGTTTAGCTCCGGCTACACACACCGTCATGCGCGCGCGCTTACTTGCGCAGTTGAGTTTGTGCCAGTAAGCACGCGTGTATGGATGGCAAGACGGAAGCACGTACAGTCGAACAATCGTTGACATGTTGAAGATTGGAATGCGCAGTTTTCGGTTTGCACGGTTTTACTTGTGGGCTCCAGCTACACACGCCTTCTTGCCTGCGCAGTTAAAACAGCACGGTTTTACTCGAACGCAAGACGGAACACAGGCGGGCAATCAGGCCGCGCCTCAGTCCGTCAAGTTTTTTTCACAGAAAAATGTTTGTAAACGCCTGATAATGGATGATATTTCTATTTTAAGCCGATAATCTGTTTTATAAAACTGTTTTGTAGTTTGGCATAATATTTTATAGTGAATGTACTGTTTTTTGAAAATAAAATAAATCAATGTTAACGTCATCTATTGAATGTCTGTTTTTCAATCTGCAGCCAATAAAATTAATTTTGAACCAAAAAAAATATTCCGTCAGCTGCGATGCTAGAAAGACTTTTCTTGGTAGCTCTGAGAATACTGGGATTTGCGCGGACTTGCGCGAAGGCTTACTTGTATTATTTGTATAGTGTGGACGGCATCGGCACCTCCGTGTTCCGTCTTGCGTAAAACCGTGCGGTTTTAACTGCGCAGGCAAGGAGGTGTGTGTGGCCGGTGCAAGATAACGTGGGCAGCGACGTTCCCGCTTCGCAGTCAGCGTCTGCCGTGCGGCGGCTTTGGTCGCTTAGGTTTTTGAACGAAGCTTCATATTATTAATTTTAATATGACAAAATAGTGGTTTGTAGTCGCAGCAACCGTTGTAATTTATGTAGTTTGACTCTTATGATATCAAAATCGGATCTGCGCTGGCGCCTGCATACCCATTTTTATAATGTCAATAAAATTTCAGCCTATAATAAAGTAATAACACTAAATTATACTTTAGAAATCGTACAATGGAATGGAAATACGTTGTTGATATTAAATGCTTTAAATATATTGGAATAAGACTTAATTTGTCGAGTTTGTGCAAAACAGAATCTTCGATAATTTATTTTAATAAGGTGTCTTATTTCATACACGGCGCCAGTCTTTTATATTGATTTCTTAATGACTTGTTTTAGTGAATTTGAAAAATAAATGAAATAACAGAAAATAAATACTTGATTTTGAATAATTTATAACGGTGGTAATAAATAGCTTGTAATAGGTAGAGTCACCGTAGACATAAACATCGCGTTAGGTCGCAATAAATTGCACGTTACTGATTTTTTGGGGTGTTTGTAGGATAATAATACCACTAGTGTAAAACCAAGTTTGCATCTTCGAAAGATCTGTGCTAACTGCGTGGTGCGCGGAAAACCTCGAAATTTTCGGGCATTTTTCAGGTTTCGGCTTATAACTTCTAAACGGTGCATCTTACTCAAAAGTTATCCTCTAACACTTTAATTGCTGACGACCTACGTCGTAGGTCGGCGACAAATGGGCCGCAGTACTGAAGAACCCAGGTAACGAGTCATTTCAATTGCATTTCGCCTGTGCTTATGACCTACCGCGCGAGTCACCGACAACCTTACGCCTGCGCGGGTGACCCACGAGACGAGCCAGTTTATCGTTTCACCGTTATGACTGTGTGCACGACCTACGAAGGGGGTCAAGTGCTATTGCATCTCGCCTGTTCTCATGACCTACAGCGTGAGTCACCCAAACCTTAGGCATGTGCGGGTGACCTACGAGGTGAGCCGCATTGGCCTTTTTGCGTTACGACTGTGCGCACGACCTACGAGGGGCATCACGATTTTGAGCTACTAACAGCGAAAGTGTTAAAGAAGACTATATTTTCTACAATTTAACGGTAACTATGGTTCTGTAAATCTAATAAAACCAGAGATACAGGACTTCAAACATTGAGCTTATCGATCTTCAGCTTAACGATGTTTTCCTTGAACCTGAACCTCAATCTTGAGGTCCATAGCTCTCCGCAACGCGCTACTGACGCTCTTGCAACGCAGCCTGTAATATAACACTGAAAGATTGGAAAGTTTTCAGAGCAAGACATTAGGAACTACCTATGTTTAGTATCCCAGAATGCATAAGCAATAAACACATATAAGTATCTTGACGTTAACATAAACATGAAAGCGGAAATAGCTGAATACAGCGTAAAATTACAAAGAAAACTATCACAGCATGCAAATGAGCTTGCGCTCCGGCTGAGTGGAGAGGGTGCATGAGCCCTTCGTCGTTTGAGACTGGAACGAAATGACATTCCCACATTGAGTTGAGTATCGTCCTCATAAGCCAACAGGACAGTCTCTGTGATACTACTTTACGGAACCGATATATAAATAAAAGAAATATGTTATTGAAAGGTTTTTTTTATTTATTATGATTATTTTAGAGTCATAAATTGATAAAATAAACATTTCTATGGTCAAACACTGGGTCAAACCAAACAGGGAGATCCTTCCTCTGAGAGTCAAACCAAGTTCAAACAATCACCGTTTGACATCGATAAATCTAAACTATTATAAAACTGTAACAGAAATTTGTCTGTACATTGAAGATATTTACAAAAAAAAAATACGATATGGTTTTTAGATGTCCCTGATTCCAAATCAACAATTTTTGGATTTTTTGTCTGTCTGTTTGTTTGTTTGTTTGTTTGTTTGTTTGTTCGTTTGTTTGTTTGTTTGTTTGTTTGTTTGGGTGTTTGTTTGTTCGAGTATCACGCAAAAATTACTTAACCAATTTTGATGAAACTTTTTTTGTTTGATAGCTTATCATCCGACTTAAAATCTGGTATATAATTTATGCGGCTTAAAAGGTAAAAGCTTATATTCTAGAATTATTAATTAGGCTTGCCCTGAAAACCTGCCTTACCCCAGAATCGATAGATTTTGGTTATTTATTTCCGAACGTTCACGCTGTGTGTGCAAATGATTTAGTTTGCAAGTCATAAAATTTTATATTTAACAAATATGTTTTCAGTGTGGGATTTTCACAATTTTCATGTCGTACTGTTTAGCTAATAGTGCGTCCAAGATAGCTTGGTCATTTAGACAGGCGGTTTTAGAGATTTCATTTTACTGTTTAAAGTTTTTTGAGCCGTCAAAGCTTTATAATACACTAAAATACACAAGGTTAATTAACATTTAACATACATTTTAAGGTTTTACGGCTCAAACAGTTTCAGGAAGTAAAATAATCGCTCTAAAAAGATCTTGGACGCATAGCACCTACTTTTTAGCAAACAACTGTATTGTTGCTGAATGAAATACCTAGTATGGAAGGCAATGTTTTATTTTTAAATAAAACTATAATACAAATTTAAGATAAATCAAAGAGTTTTATAAAAAACCGCGGAACATGTTCATTATACAGGATGAAGTGAGAACAATGGAAATATTTTCATAATTTATACCGCGACCTTCGTATATATGATGAAGATGTGTGTAAAGCTACGTGTAAAGGTCGTAATTCACTGATGAATTTACATTCTTGAATGTGGTTATAAATTACAGTATTAGGTAAATAATAATATATCAGTCGATCGAGAATTTACACTTATGATAATGAAGCCAGCTAATTCTTTTCAACTGAATTTTGGTGAATTTATTTGCTTGGACTAGATTACTCCGCATAATACAGCCCAAATAAACGTTCCAATTGTTTGGGATACAAGAATAATTTATTTCAATCGCCGATGATATGCTATACATTTTTGAGGAGTTCCATTGTCTATCTCCGAAGCCCTTCACCAGATCTTCACCAAATTATAACGAGACTACCTTTGAAGTATGACCTACATAATAAAAAATCATCAAAATCAATTCATAATTGGCGGAGTAATCGCGTAACAAATATATGTACCAAAAAAAACGAAAAAAAAATACGGGTCGAATTGATAATCTCCACCTTTTACGACGGTTAAAGAAGTGTACGTTTATCATCATGACATGAGCCCTTGATTATTGCAAATTTAACATTGATGTAATACTACCTTTACAATTGAGAACTGGGTGTCGATATCTGATCGAGCTGGTGCAGGATGGTAGGCAGGATGGAGACAAGGTCCTTGGAGTACGATGGGCGATACCGTAACGTTCGTGTATTGAATTGAATTGTTTCACGTTTTACTTTAAGTTTGTTTTGGTTTCGAATATTAGCTTTTTGATGTGTGTGGGCGCAACGCTGGAGTTAAATCCGATAGTTTTAAAGCGTCCTGGTTTTTGAAGTGAAAACTTCTTTAGCGGCATTGTGCACTCTTTGGGATGGGTAAAAAATGTTAAACCTCGCGTCAGGACCGTGACGTCACGTGACCTGATCGAACATTTTTAAGACGTGACGTAAGATTACGGGATAAGTAAAAAATTTTAATCTTGCGTCCAGAACCGTGAATTCACGTGACAATTCGTAAGACGTAAGATCTCTTAGTTTTCACTTCTGCCGGCACTCCCGGAGTGCAACCCGTTGTATTTTTTTTTTAAGTATCATAGTAAGTCCTGTGTTTTACGCCAATACTGTCTCTTATAAAACTAATAAAGAATCAATGTTAGGTACCTATTACCTATATACATATAGAGATATTACTTATTTTCTGATTATATCAAACCAAAACTTTTGTTGTTTTATAAAACAAGACGTTTTATTGTTTATAAATAATTACTTTTTAGTATGTTTTATAAAATAGTTTGCAAATAACTAAAGTGTTTTCAGTGAAATCTGCGCTACTTTTTAATATCTAATTATCACTGACTCTATGAGTCCAGTTGAGTCCACGTGGATAAAGTTGCAAACAAAAGCTAGTAGTTTTCCTTAAAAAGCAGCTATACGGAATTTATATCCTTTCAGAAACTTTGACCTAGTTCCTATTCTAGGCAATCCTATTGTTTAATCCTACAGCCCTGCTAGCTTTTGAACTACCATTTAACAAACAGCTATACGTTCTACGTAATTTTTGCTTGTTTCATGGAAATATTTAAACATTTCCTAACTCACAACAGAAGCGTGGCATAAATTGTACTGTACCTACTGTAAAAAAAAATCTATTATTTGGTTAAATTTTTGCTATTTTCATAATTCTCTGCATTGAGCATGTGTTCCATAGGACTTCCTGGTCTCACAAACAAGTCTTATGCACGATTCGTTCACAAACGAGCAGTACTACCATAGTGTAATAAAAACTACTAGAGGTGAAGCTCAGGAGTGCGATTTTTGAAAATCATACGAGCGAATCGGTAGTAGAAAGATGCATAATCTTCATAGTAATTTTGAAATTTTCTACTGCCGAGTCGCTCGTATGATTTTCAAAAATCGCACTCCAGCCGACGCGGGGTGTCTCCTACGCTCGCGCGTTGTTCAGGGTTTGAGTTTCACTAACTTATAGTTTACTGTATAGTATCAATTATTTAATTAAATATAAATAGCAATTAGCTTAAGAATTTATATTATTGTTTAAGTCTTGTTATCTTCTCTACAGTGACACTTTCCGATGCGGCGCCGGCGCGGCGGTAGATTCAAAAAACCGGTCAAGTCCGAGTCGGGCTACTCGCGCACCGAGGGTTCCGTCCGTACCACACCACCACAGAACACAACATTATTAACTTGTATGTATTACCGTTTATACTATAGAGCGTGAAGAAAAAACGTTGATAAAAACTAGTTTCTTGTTGAAAACCCCCCCTAATTTTTAACTTTCTGCCATTTTTATTATTTGTTAACAAATCCGCCGCAATAACGCATAATCTGAGAAAATTTAAATTTCAACTATCTAGCTATTACGGTTCAAAAGTTACAGCCCTAAATAGGTAGGACAGACGGACGGACCGACGGACGGACGGACAGACGGACGGACGGACGGACGGACAACGTAGGCTTAGTAATAGGGTCCCGTTTTCACCCTTTGGGTACGGAACCCTAAAAAAGACGAATTGACGTTCAATAAATGGGCTTCAAACTGAATGAATTATTTTGAGTTTGAGTTTGGTACTGCGTGCAAACAAGACTATTATGATATAGAGACTACCAGACTCTATATAGCATGATTTTTCCCATACTGCCCGTCGCAGTAAGCGCGACTGAAAGGCGAGGGAAGGGGTAGTTTTCTATGCAGGAAAGGGTTGGTCGCGCGCGAGTAGAGATATCACAGTAGTACTGTTGGACGCGCTCCGACAGGCACACCGCGCTCGATTGACCTTTCACAACTGCTGAGCTTCACCTCTAGTACTTTTTATTACACTACGTTACTACGTAGGCTCTGGAAGCTTGCCATTTATTGTACAGAGTTCAAAGGCCGATGATCAGTGAAAGTGTTCCGAACGTCCATCATCTTGTGTTCTGATGTTGCTTCACGTCCGTCACTAATAATGAGCAACAAAAAACAGTTCAGAGCGGCTCGATAGATGGCAATAGGTAGAGTTATTAGTTTGTACCTATGGAATCTCACTACACACAGGGTAAAGGCCTCTTACGAATTGGTAACGGTGAGAGGGAGTGGGCCATACTCTACCACGCGAAATTGGCTACTTGACAACTAGTCAAATCAGCTACTCTTTATCGGACGTCAAAACATGCGCTTTGTATGAAGATTTGTACTAAATATTGAGTTGTGACGTCATCAACATTTTCATTACTTTTTATAGTTTATCTTGTAATTAAAAATAGTATTCAAGCTAAAAACTCAATGAAAATGGGAGTTTAGCGTTATTTTCTAACCCTTTTTTTATTGAGTAGATAAAAATAAAATATATTGAATGTAGTCAAATACCCAATTGTTAAGTAAAAAGTATCATTAAACTTTAAACCACATATTCTACCCATCAAACTGAACAATTTTTACTATGGGAGCAAACCTGTCAGGACAAAAAAAATGGCCTGTCTCATAGGTACATAATACATTTTAGTCGAATAGGTATTGCAGTTTAGTTTTGAGCAGCTGATTTTTTATTGTTCTGACGTGTATGTTCCCTTAGTAAAAATTGTTCAGTTTAATGGGTAGAGTATATTGTGGTATAAATTTTAATGATACTTTTCCTTACACCCTGTATATTAAAAGGCTTTTTAATAGCTGAATGTTTTTATAATTTTGAGGAATAGTTAGGTACTTTGAATTTAAAGAATAGGATAGTTTAAATAGATACAGAAAAATATTTTAGTTTATTATCTAAGAAACTATTTAGATTTCATGTTTTGCTTTTTTGAAGATACAGGTTACAGGTTGATGATTATTATTACCGTTTCAAAACTTTCATGGGTGGTTCAGGTCAGGCCATAAAAGTGAACAAGTTTTACTATACTTGAATTCGTTATAAAAAAAAAACAGCTGTCTCATACATTTGAGTCGAGTAGGCATTGCAGCTTAGTATGGAAAAGCAGTTTTTTTTTTGCGATTTCCGGTTAGCTCATAGTTAAAGTTGTTCAATTTGATGGTCTGAATCACCCCTGTAGTTTCAGAACGGTGAAAAAAATTACCCATATAATTCAAAGAGAAATCTGACAAACCACAGACACAGAGATTAGCTTTTAGTTATATATAAATATCGTTGCTTGAGGGTGGGTATATTCTCTAAAGTTACCCTAGAAGACATCCATTCTTGTTCATTTAATAAAAAACTCATCTCCCCTATTTGAGCTGTTGAAGCTCAAAGAATGTTGGAGAAAAATATCGTGTATTTGTGACAGCTATTTATTTTAACAGACTTTATAAAACGAATTCTGTCTAGATTTAACTTTCGCTCTTTCTTTGTTTTTTCTTTTTTTAGGGTTCCGTACCCAAAGGGTGAAAACGGGACCCTATTACTAAGCCTACGTTGTCCGTCCGTCCGTCCGTCCGTCCGTCCGTCCGTCCGTCCGTCCGTCCGTCCGTCCGTCTGTCCGTCCGTCCGTTTGTCCGACCTATTTGGGGCTGTAACTTTTGAACTGTAAGAGCTAGATAGTTAAAATTTTCACAGAATGTGCGTTATTACGGCGGATTTGTTAACAAATAATAAAAATGACAAAAAGTTAAAAGTTAAGGGGGGTTCTCAACAAGAAATTATTTTTTATCGACGTTTTTTCTTCACGCTCTATCGTAAAAACGGTAATACATACAAGCGTCAAACTTAGTGTAATTATAGAGCAAACTCTACAGAATAACAACAAATACTAAAAACCGGCCAAGTGTGAGTCGGTCTTGCGCTAAAGGTCCCGGACAAAAAAAGTTTTTTTTCTAAGTTAATAATGTTGTGTTCTGTGGTGGTGTGGTAGGGAACCCTCGGTGCGCGAGTAGCCCGACTCGCACTTGGCCGCATTTTTTTTAACTATTTATGTGTCTGTTGAACTAAAATATAAATATTTAAATTTTCTAGTAAAGTCTGCTAATATAAATAGTTGTCACATAGGTACTTATACATATATTGCTAGATATTTTTCTCCGTGTACCATGTCACTTTTATACGAATGTATAAACATAATAATCGCTTTGAAACTTGGCATCGCTACATAGTATAAATCAAATATTCCGAGAGATAAGTGTACTTTTTGCAACCATCAGCAGCAAGGCTGATTCAGTGTTTATGGGGTGTAGAACTTCTCTGTGATGGGTATGGATCAGGGCCTTAATCGTTAAAGTTAATAAGTTTGAACGATACTACCAAAACAAAACCACAACCAAAAACGTTACGTTATGCACAATTCGTATCGCGCAAATTATATTAACGGTAACGATTTCGCTTTATTTCGGATGATACGTTGGCGTAACGTTTGATGTCCGTTCGATCGAATTTTCTGTATTGTGCGATTTAACCGTTCAGAAAAAAATATCGCGATAGCTTTTTTACTTCAGCTAAACCAAATCTAAACCAAAACTAAACCAAAACCAAAACCAAACCAAAACCGTATAAAATTGCGCAATTGAGGCCCAAGTCTGCCTGCATAACTCCAGTCGGTTTAGGAGTTACTGATGATTAAAGGTCTGTAAAAAATTAAAGTAACGTAATTAATTAAATTAAAATATTTCAGCTGCAAGGCTGATTGTATGTAATTGTTGTAGTATGCACTGTAGCTATGTGAACAGTACAAAAACTGACATGGTTCATCAGTCGGCTTAGGAGATACAGCCGTTCAAAGGTCAGAACTTTAACTGACTGTATGTCCTAAACCGACTGACAGAACTTGACAGTTTTTGTACTGTTCATATAGCTACAGTGCATACTACAACAATATCATACGATCAGCCGTGCAGCTGATCGTTAATTTTTTACAGACCTTTAATCATCAGTTACTCCTAAACCGACTGGAGTTATGCAGGCAGACCTGGTCCATCCCCATCACAGAGATGCTCTACACCCCTTAAACACTGAATCAGTCTTGCTGCTGATGGTTGCAAAAAGTACACTTATCTCTTATACTAAAAGTCGCTTCCCGCTGTCTGTCTGTCGCTATGTATGCTTAGACGGATTTTAATGCGTTTTTTTTAATAGATAGCGTGATTCAAGAGGAAGGTTTACCCGTGCAAAGCCGGGGCGGGTCGCTAGTTTAAAATATTTATGAAAAGTGTTTAGAAGTACAAAGACAGATAAAAAAGGCATTATTGTATTGTTGTAAAGGCATTAGTGTATTAAAAGATTCGAGTTTAAGGTCCGCCACATACATACGGAATTCCGAATCAGGATTACGATTTCATATGGATTTATTGCTCCATAATTCCGCTCGGTATCAAATTCTATACAAAATCACAATCCTGGAGTGCGATTTTTGAACATCACACGTTAATACGAGTAGTAGAAAGATGCATAATCACCATAATAATTTTGAAATTTTCTACTACTCGTTTGAACGTGTGATGTTCTAAATCGCACTCCTGATTTAAATTATTCTATGTGTGTGGCAAGTCTAAATCGCTTAGGTACCTGCAACGCTTAACAAAAACGTTTTTAGGGTTCCGTACCCAAAGGGTGAAAACGGGACCCTATTACTAAGCCTACGTTGTCCGTCCGTCCGTCCGTCCGTCCGTCTGTGCGTCCGTCTGTCCGTCTTCTGTCCTACCTATTTAGGGCTGTAACTTTTGAACCATAATAGCTAGATAGTTGAAAGAAGTTTGGCCGACGGCCATGTAATTTGAGACCCAGAGTCCCAGACTTAGAGGTTCCATACATGAATGAAACTTAGTAATACCTGTAGAGTGAAACAAAACTAGCAAAAAAGTTTGTTGGTTGTAACCTGTAGAAGCTTGGGGGAAAGGTATTTCTCCTTATGATTGATGACCTTTGGTATCAAGTATGTGAAACGCATGATCTTTCTTATCAGATAGTCCACTCAATCTTCTATGCATTCATTGTGTTTATTTTAATGAAAATTCACGATAACTGTACAATATTATGATAATGGAAAAAAACGAAATCACACACATTATCAGTTCAACCAAGCCAAATACGTTCCGTACCTACCAAAAAATACCTCAGTGATTACGTTATTAGGTTGCGTTTTGCTACTGCTTTTTGGATGATTTGTCTATTTTACTAGTAATTTCTACTTTTGAATCCAGACTTCTGGAGATGTAAAAGATTTTTATAAAATGCCTTAAATAAAATAAAAAAAATAAAAATCTTTTATTTCAGACAACATAATAGTCCATACAAAAAATGTTAGTAGGTACTGGAGAACTTATAAACTATGTTAGTAGATTATAACATCAATAAATAAATAAAACATCAAGCAGAGGTGGCTACTTACTTCCCTACCTGGCAGATCTACCGCATGCCGAACACATGTAATTCAGTAAATCTACCAAGCAGAGGGGAGTCCATTCTGTCAGCAATCATTTTCAGCACTCTGTTCGAGCTCGCACGAACACGGTGTACCGCTGATGCAAGTTTCTTTCGCATGATTGCGTAAAAGTCATCTGTACTTTTAATTTTCTGTTTATAATAATTATGACCGCCGTCCTGAATGGCTATTAGTTTTCGTAAAAAATGGCTGGGTCCAAATCTGCCATTCCTCTTTTCCCAGATTATGCGTTATTACGGCGGATTTGTTGGCAAGTAATAAAAATGACAAAAAGTTCAAAATTAAGGGGGTTCTCAACGAGAAACTAGTTCTTATCAATGTTTTTTCTTCACGCTCTATAGTAAAAACGGTAATACATACAAGCGTCAAACTTAGTGTGATTATAGAGCAAACTCTACAGAATAACAACAAATACTCGAAACCGGCCAAGTGCTAGTCGGTCTCGTTCTAAAGGTTCCAGACAAAAAAAAGTTTTTTTTTCTAAGTTAATAATGTTGTGTTCTGTGGTGGTGTAGTACGGAACCCTCGGTGCGCGAGTAGCCCGACTCGCACTTGACCGGTTTTATTTTTCTACAGTCACGCTCATCTCTTAGAACCGGGTCAAGTAATAAAAAAAATAATGTTTTAGAAATAAACTGATAACATAACGCACAAACTTACATAACTTGCGTACACGTACTTATTATAGCAGTCACTTGATTACAGTAATAACATAACATAAGAAAAATAACATTTTAGGTTGCTTCACTATGCAAGAATTCTGTGGATGAATAGATTTCTTCACGTTCATTTTATCATTGGGTATTTATACAGGATCTTTCTTAATGAGCTGGCGGTTTTTTAAGATGATGATCAGACCATCAAACTGAACAACTTTCTCTATGGTACTGACATTGAAATCGCGAAATAAAAATCAGCGGGGATTTAATGGGACATTCGAATTTCTTTTCATGATTTCAGTATGTCGCGAATACGACTATATGTAGGTCGGACTATCTGTCGGCTGGGCCGGGCCGCGGGCCATATTTGACTGGTTTTTAGGGTTCCGAAGTCAACAAGGAACCCTTATAGTTTCGCCATGTCCGTCCGTCTGTCCGTCCGTCCGTCTGTCCGTCCGTCCGTCCATCCGTCCGTCCGTCCGCGGCTTAGCTCAGGGACGCTTAGAACTAGAAAGCTTGTAATTTGATATGGGTATACGTATTGATCAGGTCATTAAAGTGGTCAAATAAAATATTGAAAAATAAATTTTGTTTAAGGGTACCTACCTCCAATATACGTGAAGAGGAGGACGTGGGATGACATTTTTTTCTCGTCTACCCCATGTTGTGGGGTATCGTTAAATAGGTCTTTTAAATATATTGTGGGTGTGGGAAAACTATTTTTCAATTTAGGAAAAAAAATTCAAATTAAATGATAATAATTCAAGTTAAATGTTAGGTATGAAATATGACATCAATTATTTGCAAAAAAAGTGCTTAGTCACCATTACTCGCCATTTTTTACATTCGCAATAGGCGAGTATCAAATATGCTAGCTAAATAACATGTTTGAAATATTTCAATAAGATTATTATGCGTATAATCAATACGTGTGAACGTTATATTTCATATCTTCGGCTAAAAAAAGGGATTAGGATAGATAGGGTCTAGGATTTAAAAAAACCGACCAGTTTTGTACCTTAATTAAACTAAGTCAAGTTGATCTTGGCCTGCGAAACAAGAGAACTCAACTTTTTTAGGGTTCCGTACCCAAAGGGTCCGTGTCCGTGTGGTGTCGGCCAAGAATAGCACCATCCCATTTCCTCCCGTGGGTGTCGTAAAAGGCGACTAAGGGATCTACCGGAGGATGGGCAGCAGCATCCTCTGAGTACGCACATTCAATCCAACTGCGATCGCCAACCCGCCTGCCAAGCGTGGCGATTATGGCAAATCCCCCCATTTATGGGGGAGGCTTATGTCCAGCAGTGGACGTCAACCGGCTGATATGATGATGATGATGATGATGACCCAAAGGGTAAAAACGGGACCCTATTACTAAGCCTACGTTGTCCGTCCGTACGTCCGTCCGTCCGTCCGTCTGTCCGTCCGTCTATCCGTCCGTCCGTCTGTCCGTCCGTCTGTCCGTCCGTCCGTCTGTCCGTCCGTCCGTCCGTCCGTCTGTGCTACCTATTTAGGGCTGTAACTTTTGAACCGTAGTAGCTAGATAGTTGAAATTTTCTCAGATTAGCGTTAGCGGTTATTGCGTTAATAAGCGTTATTGCGGTGGATTTGTTAACAAATAATAAAAATGTCAAAAAGTTAAAAACTAAGAGGGGTTCTCAACAAGAAACTAGTTTTTATCAACGTTTTTTCTTCACGCTCTATCGTAAAAACGGTAATACATACAAGCGTCAAAGTAGTGTGATTATAGAGCAAACTCTGCAGAATAACAACAAATACTAAAAACTGGCCAAGTGTGAGTCGGTCTTGCGCTAAAGGTACCGGACAAAAAAAGTATTTTTTTCTAAGTTCATAATGTTGTGTTTTGTAGTGGTGTGGTACGGAACCCTCGGTGCGCGAGTAGCCTGACTCGCACTTGACCGCTTTTTTATTGAATCCTGTCCTGTATCATCTCTCGCCAGAAGCTGGCTTGAAGCTAACGTAGCTCAGCCTACCCTTCGTCGTTCCAGCGACACCTGTGGCGACCCACCGGGCATCGGGCCTAGGTCGACCCAGACTGTGACCCAGATGCTCTTCTGATATGACGCATTTTCAACTATTCCTTCTAAGTGGCCAAGCCAGCTGAGACAGTGTGCATTTGTTCCTCTGTGAGGCAACGCTTACGTTTATTATAGGTTTAGGCTCTACAACTAACGCTTTTAACCTCTAACTCAAAATTCAATCTTTAATTATATCAAAAGAAACAGAAAATAGTTCTTCTAAATCGATTTGATAGAATGTCACTCAAAATATTTTCAGTTCAGTATCTCGGCGGTTTATTCCATTTTAATCACAGGTGTTATAATCACTCGGTGTTTAAAGTCGACTCGAACTTCAGTCCAGTTTTTGGTAGGTATCCCGAAATCACCTGTAAATTTTAGGTTGAAAAATGTTGTGTCCTCAAATCACCTACAAATCCCTCCCAGGTGATTAAAAGCGACGCGACTTCACAAATAGTTTTTCAAATCACCTATACATAGAGTGACATAAACCATAATGTTTTTCCGCTTTTAGAAAAACCATTGAGAATAACCTGATGATTTTTGGGATCTGCAGCGTCCATAAGCTCCGTTCGTGTGAAGGTTTCTGGGCAGGAAGGGCAGGATACAAGCTGGGCCATAGTCGTAGCAACACAGCATTCACGCTTGAGGTCCGAACGTCCGACCCTTCTATGTAAGCCAAGTTGAATTGTTTATTTCATAATGAAAACAGTATTCTGTACAAAGATACATTTAATACTTCCTACACAAATAGATAAACATAGCCTCAAGGCTAAAAGCTCAAAGAGTAGTATCGATTTATCTTTTACCATGCTTTTATGCTACTTATAGTGTTAGATAATTTATAGGTAGGTAGGTACGAAACTGGTGATGCATCGTTTCGTAATGGATAATCACATAGATTGGTGTGCAATGCAGAAAAAGTACATATTATATATTTGTATTGTAGATGGATATTGAGAAAGCTAAGTTGAACTTGATTATAAAGGAAGCTTTGAAACTACGTTCGCATTCAGAGAGACTCTATTCTGAGCTTTGCAGCGTCAGTTTGATTGAAGTCAGAATAAAATACCTGTGAAGTTATTTAAACTCACGAGTGAAGTTCCCTTTTAGCCGGGCTTCGCATGCCAACCCCGACAAAACGGGGAAAAACGAGATATCTTTGACTTTATGCATTCCAAAATGAGCGCGCATGACGGTTTTATCGTTTTGTCGCTTTGTCAAGCACTACATTAGAACTCTCTCTAAACTTCTCGTGGCACGGTGCATCGTGAGCCGCAGTAACTTTCCTTGGAAATTCTTGCCGAGAATTGCCATAAGCCGCTGCTGCAAACCTCTCGATACCGATATCGAACCGATGCTGTGCCACTAAAAACTGTGATAATTAATAAAATATATTTGAATTACCTATACTAACCCAGTAAAATTAAGCTGAAATATACCAATCAGGAGAAGTAATTTCCGGAGTTTTGAAACTTTTTTTAAACGTTCCTTTGGTACGTAATATTGAAGAAAAAAAATAGTCCTGGTGAGGGGGGGGTGAGCTCGAGGAAGGGGGGGTTCTAAAGGTGACTTTTTTCAGTTTTTCGCTTATTTCTCGAAATCTGCAAGTCGTATCGAAATGTTTTGTATGGACAAATTAAACCTGACAAAATTTTCTACAAAATAAGTGGTATGCATTTTTGTCATAGGACTTAACCTTTGAGGGCTACGGGGCCGAGAAAGTAACAGCAGTTCAAAAATTATGAAATTTGTATGGCGACTCTCATGGAAGTTGAAGATAAAAACAAAATGATTTCATATTCTCAATCAGCAGCCCCGAAAACCCCCAGATACAAATTTTCTGTCGGTTCGGAGAACCCTTAAAAGCTGCAATGGCCTTTGAAATTTCCATTTTGGATATCGCAATTTTGGATTTTTTTCACGGCCAACAAAATCTGACCAGGGTCCTCTATGACAATTGTTCAAGGACCATAACCCTATCTGTCATAGTTTTCGCTGGCCGTTGACCTCATCCGTCAGGAGTCGACCTTCGGAGGAAGTCGAAATATTCTTTTTATCGCCAGGGCATCCTTATGATGATCCCTAAAATCATTTTACTATACGTTGAATGGGGGAAACCGTATCTAATATCTATGTGGGGTGGGGGGGGGGGTCAACCAGCTACCTCCAATTTATCTCCAGGTTCCCCTTACGGTACAAGGATGACATTTGGGGATCATCATATGGATGCCTTGGTGATACAGGGAAAACTTTGACTTCCTCGGAAGGTCGACTCCTGATGGATGAGGTCAACGGCCCGCAGAAACTATGACAGATAGGGTTATGGACCTCGAACAAATGTCATAGAGGACCCTGGTCAGATTTGGTCGGCAGTGAAAAAAATCCAAAATTGCGACATTTTCGGGGCTGCTAATTAAGAATATGAAATCATTTTGTTTTTATCTTCAACTTACATGAGAGTCGCCATACAAATTTCATAATTTTTGAACTGCTGTTACTTTCTCGGCCCCGTAGCCCTCAAAGGTTAAGTCCTATGACAAAAATGCATACCACTTATTTTGTAGAAAATTTTGTCAGGTTTAATTTGTTCCTACAAAATATTTCGATACGACTTTCAGATTTCGAGAAATAAGCGAAAAACTGAAAAAAGTCACCTTTAGAGCCCCCCCCCCCCCTTCCTCGAGCTCACCCCCCCCCTCACCGGGACTTTTTTTTTCTTCAATATTACGTACCAAAGGAACGTTTAAATAAAAGTTCAAAAACTCCGGAAATTATTTCTTCTGTTTTATCTAATTTTACTGGGTTATACAACGTGTTAGTGAATTAACGCAAAACTAGAAAGTAGTTTGTTTAAAATCGAGAGCAGAATCGTTTCAAATGTTTCAATATAGGTTATTTTTTACAAAATATTTAATAATTTTTTTGTAAAATTTTTAATTTTCTGAACCTGGTGTCAACCCACCGCACGGGCACACTCACCCTACTTACTACCAAAGCAAGATTATAAAAATGTATCCATGAGTACGATAGCGCTTTCATTCATTGCTGAAACGATAACAAATCATTTTTGCCTCAAAACTTAAAATGCGAATAACATTAAATTTTTACTATCAAAATAATGAAATTATTTTCTCAATATAATTATTTTGTTATAAATCAGTTGGGGTGTATGAGGTTTAGCGCTAATTTATTAACACGTTGTATAAACTTTGACAGCTAATTAAAAATAAAAGTTTGAAATATCTCAATACGTTGCCGATATACCTACATATAAATAGAAAAGGGCAATACCTATTCGAACTTCCTGGAAGTGGGTCAAAAATCAAAATAACCTATAGAGATGTTCAGACAGATACATCCTGGGCGAATTAACTTGGCACTTGGCTCGCACGTTGCTCGGAATTTGACACCCCTCCTGCAACCCCCCGCGAGACCCCGCCGTCGCCGTGCGAGGCATAGCATTTCAGTTACCGTTACACGTGTTCCTGCGCTTTAGCATTTTCGAGTTATACTTTCCGAGTTTTCCGAATTTTTTATTCCGAGCCACGTGCGAGCCAGGTGCCAAGTTAATTCGCCCGGGTTGTAAATAGTGTTAAAAACTATTTCATTGACGTAGTGGACGCCAGGTCTAGTACAAAATTCTCGAAAAAAGTGTCCGAGACTAAACTACACAAACCTAAGTACGTGTAGTAGTATAAAACAACTAAAAACATAGAAAATTCAGAAATTCTCTTTCATCCCTAATAATATAGGTATAGGTAATAATCTATTACACTGCAATTTTTCCGTCTTAGGTGCTACTTTCAAACTTCTCTATCATCCTTATCTTGTCCATTCTAGTTACACAACACATCCATCTCAACATTCGCATCTCACTCAGCACTGCATGCATTCGTTTCTCATCCGTCCCTTTTGCGGCCTAACACTCTGATCGGTAGTACATAACGACAGGTCTTATAATGGTTTTGTATATTTCCCCCTTCAATTTATGGGGGATTCGGGAGTGGCAGATCGTTCCCGTAACCTGCCGCCTGCCTTCCGTTGATTCGGTGCTTCATATTTTCATAAGTACGTACTCACCAATAAGAATTAATTGCTCTATTCTTGTTTCGTAACTAACTTTATAGCCGCTTCTTGGCTCAGCTGCAGTTTTAAGAGCTATTTAAGTGGAAGATAAATAAACGAAATATCTTGCTTCATTTGTCAACAAAATAAAGTCGTAGTTTTTTACACAAAAAGTACTTACCTACTTTTAGCTTATAGTACATAATCCGAAAGCACAGTATAAGAAATAGTATCTAGATAGGTACTACATACCGGTAATAAGATTTATGAGCCATGTCATGTAATACGTTATCTCATTATAATACACATAAATAGGAAACTATAATAATTGTAATTGTATACTTTCTTAAAACGCTGACGGATGATGAACAGATCATCAAACTGAATAAAGAAGATTGGCAGATTTGGAGCCAGCCATTTTTTACGAAAACTAAAAGCCATTCAGGACGGCGGTCATAATTATTATAAACAGAAAAAATAAAGGCATTTTTTTAAAAAACTTCCACATCCGAAAGTCCGGATTCAAAAGTAGAAATTACTAGTAAAATAGACAAATTGTCCAAAAAGCAGTAGCAAAACGCAACCACGACAGCTATTTTCATCTAATATTATCACTGAGGTATTTTTGGTCGTTTCGGAACGTATTTGGCTTGGCTGAACTGATAGTGTGTGTGATTTCGTATTCTTTCATTATCATAATATCCCAAATGGCACATGTAGCATTATAAGAGACCACTTTTGGTGTACACGGAAACTAAAGGCTGTATAAGATGGTGTTACAATGGTGTTAACAGCGCTGTTAACACCGATATAACTCTTATTTGGGCACAAGTTATACAGCCTAAGGTTCTATATTGGAATTATAATGGGCCACAAGGCATTATATCAGCTGCTTAACAGAATACGAGTGTCCTGTTATACAGCCTAAGGTTCTATATTGGAATTATAATGGGCCACAAGGCATTATATCAGCTGCTTAACAGAGTACAAGTGTCCTGTTATACAGACTAAGCCATTATATTGGGGTTACTGCTATACTTAAATAACGCTTGAGGTTCTACATTATACTTCTAGCATCAGCAGAGTGTGTACATAAAAACCTGAATTTATTTTATTAGTAGAGTTAAATTCTTTAAATAAATTCCGTGAGTGTTGGTTATTAATGGCGTGAAGTGAAGTTTTATTGAGAATTTGTGATAACCTAGTTAAGTACACTTTTATAATATTAGCCTGTGAAAACATTTGGGAATGCAAGTTCATTGTGAATGTTTATATGGTTTTATAGCAAATTTTTTACGCGCCTCGGAAATATTTCGTTTTTAATTAGAAATATTGTGAAAATAATTACACGTCAAAATATATGTGTACATTTTTTGTGTCTGATTTACATTTAATCATACAAAGTTTTATTTTATATTATACGTGTATTATACGTTATTATTATATGTGTTTTACGTGTAAATAAAAGCAGAAATCATTAGTAAAACATAAACAACACCATAATTTTATTTATCATATGGTTTAGGTTATAAAGTTATAACAAAATGGCGCTTTCTTAAGAAACCTATGTGAACTCTTATAATCCTGAATTAACGACTATGGCTGTACAAGAGTACACACCGGTTCCTCTATAACGCTTATTGCAGTAAATAAGAGTTCAAGTGAACCAATATGCAGCCTGTCGGCTTATATTAGTGTTATTATGGTTCACATCAACGCTTAAGCCATTCATGTGAACTACTTAAACGCCATTATGCAGACTAAAGCAATATAGTGGTATTTTCTGTAGCCATTTTACTGCCAAATGCTGTATTTCTGAGTTACAAGAGTATCTCGGAATACCTTTGGTGTTCCCGAGTGCTAATATAACACCTTTAAGCAGCTTTGAAAAAGAGGCTAATAACAGAGTTGAGGTGAACCAATATAGAACCTTAAGCGTTAAATCACTCTACCTGTACACCACTTTACTGCCAAATGCTGTATTTCTGAGTTACAAGAGTATCTCGGAATACCTTTGGTGTTCACGAGTGCTAAAATAACACCTTTAAGCAGCTTTGAAAAAGAGGCTTAATCACAGAGTTGAGGTGAACCAATATAGAACTTTAAGCGTTAAATCACTCTACGTGTACACCACTTTACTACCAAATTCTGTATTTCTGAGTTACAAGGGTATCTCGGAATACCTTTGGTGTTCACGAGTGCTAATATAACACCTTTAAGCAGCTTTGAAAAAGAGGCTGAATAACAGAGTTGAGGTGAACCAATATAGAACTTTAAGCGTTAAATCACTCTACGTGTACACCACTTTACTACCAAATGCTGTATTTCTGAGTTACAAGGGTATCTCGGAATACCTATGGTGTTCACGAGTGCTAATATAACACCTTTAAGCAGCTTTGAAAAAGAGGCTGAATAACAGAGTTGAAGTGAACCAATATAGAACTTTAAGCGTTAAATCACTCTACGTGTACACCACTTTAACTCTATTGGCTGTACAGTAGTTCACATTGACTCTTTTAAGATGCTAGCATTACAGTGGTATAATTCTACACCTTTATACAGCAATAATCATATTTTACTGCCCCTATAATGCTCTTAAGCAACCAATGCGATATAGGCTGTAAGAAGGCATTTTTGACAGCTGCTCTAACTCTGATCCCGTTACAATAGTATCCGTTCCTGCTCTTATAATGCCATTATAAAGACTAAAGCGTAATAAGCAGCTCTAAGTTCTCAGTTGAACCCTATTAAGTGTTAATTAATGCAACAAGTTCCGAGTTACACCAAAAGTGGTCTCTTATAAATGCTACATGTGCCATTTGGGATGGTACGGTTATCGTGAATTTTCATTAAAATAAACATAATGAATGCGTAGAAGATTGAGTGGACTATCTAATAAGAAAGATTATGAGTTTCACACACTTGATACAAAAGGTATCCATAAGGAGAAATACCTTTCCCCCAACTTCTACAGATTACAACCAATTTACATTTTTGTTAGTTTTGTTTCACTCTACAAGAATTACTAAGTTTCATTCATGTATGGGACCTCTATGTCTGGGTCTCAAATTATATGACCTTCCGCCAAACTTCTTTCAACACCAAGGTCGAAATTGTTATAAAAATTAGCTGCTCCGTATAAAACTGGTTTCCGAATGATTTTGTTGATTCCATAGAGAAAGTTGTTCAATTTGATAGTCTGATATACCTTTAACCCAAAGCTTTTTTTTGGTCTATACGACTAGGTACCGCCCTTCCTAAGAAAAAGGGCTCCAAAAATGCGGCAACTAAAATTCGAGCTTCAAAAAATAATGTTGCCAACTCTAAACTTTTATCCGAATTATATGAAAATTTATAGTAGTTAAGCCCAGTAGTTAGGTTACTTTTTCATTAGGGTTCCGTACCCAAAGGGTGAAAACGGGACCCTATTCATAAGCCTACGCTGTCCGTCCGTCCGTCTGTCCTGCCTATTTAGGGCTGTAACTTGTCAGAATCACAAAAAGTGGCCGTCATTATTTATTTTTAGTTTCTCAAGCGATTGTTTCCAAAAAAATATATCTGAGGGTTTGCGTGGACTCCGAACACGAATTCGATGTCAGATTTTAGAAAAGTAGCCGCCATCTTAAACTTTTTTGTTTCTTAACCGATTGCCTCCAAAATCGAATGTCAGAAAGAGCGCGCATGACCTTTTTCTCGTTTAAACGCTTTGTCGTGGGTGGCATGCTAGCCGTGCAGGTTTTCGGTGGATTCTTGGACTAATTTAAAAAGACATGGACGGATGGATGGATAGTTTTAATCAGAATAAATTATTTTAATTAATCACGATTATAATTGATTAAAGTTAATTGTAATCGTGATTAATTAAAATAATTTATTCTGATTAAAACTATCAAATTAATAGTATAGGGTAAGATTTCCTTCAAAATGTAGGGTATGATCTTCAAAATATAACAACAATATAGTATTGTATAATGAACTCGACTTGATCGACGATTTCAAGATTTCAAAAGACGTGTGTACCTAGTCCGTACGATTTCCGAAATCATTCGATTGGCAACACTCGTTGCTAGGAGACGGGAAATATCAAGCCTGATGTGGCTTAACATTTTTTGCCGCATTTTATTATGTCGTCGGCGGTATCTAGTCGATAGACCAAAAAAAATCTTTGCTTTAACCTTTAAAAGGAACACATCTAACTGCAAAACACGGTAGGTAGTCAGAAACCTTACTACAACTTCAAATATTATGGATTTTTAAACATGTTGCAGCCATGTTGTGCTATTTCGAATCAAATTAAAGATTTGGCTAGCAGGTTGGCTAGTTTGTAATAACTTCCAGTAGATGGCGCATACGCCCCCTCAAGACGCAACAGATTGAAAATTTCGTTCTCTGGCTAGTGGACTCGGTAGCGAAATTGGATAACGCACTTCCCTGGTTTGGAAGGGTGCGAGTTCAAGTCCCGCCCGAGACTGAATCTTACTACAACTATCTAGCTATTATGTATTATAATTAGGAGACAGACAGATGTAATTGCTTGCTTGCGTTTTGATCTCAAACTAACAAGGTTATTAATAGGTACAGTTTTTGGAAGGGGTTATGAAGAATAAGAGAAATACTGCTCATTTAAATTTATATGCTCATTAAAAAAAAATAAAGTTTCTGCTCTTCTACTTACAATTTTTCCGTCATCCCGTGATCATGGCAGTTGTAACACTGCACTGCCGAGATATCGGCAGGAACTCAAAATCAAAAACAATAAAAACGACGGTAAGAACCCGTTAAAATAATTAATTTTAGCAATAACGACAAATATAAAAACAATGTCTATGATCGAACTGGGATTAGAACCAAGGACCTCTGTATTTAGCAGTCCAGCTCGGCAACCCTAACCATACACAAAGTGCATCGGTTTGCTTTGCAAATTCTTCCGCATTCTATGAACATAAAACAAATATGTGTGTAGGCCAAACCATTAAGGTACTTAACAAAAATTTACACCTTGTCTTAATCACCCTTTTAAGCCTGATGTTAAAATTCTGTTATGAAATTGTTTTGGTAACTTATGAGAGCGTCGGTGGCGCGTTGCGGACAGTTGGAGACACTCAATCATGAGGGTCCAGGTTCGTATCCACACGGAGGACATGCCCTGTACCATCCTGCACTAAAGAGTTTTTCACAAATACCGACTGCTCTCAAACGTTGAAGGAAAACCTGCAGAAGAAATTCTGATGCGTGTATGTAGTACAATTACCCGCATTGAGCCCGCGTGCTGGGCTGATGCCCGCGCGCACATTCCCTGAGGGCAGGCCTGATGATGATGATGATCTAATATCAAGCCATGGCGTTTATGGGAGCCTTCTTTTTAATGACATTTCGATTATAATTCAAGAGGGTTTATGATTTGACTGTCGGATTCCATTATTAAAAGGTTGAGTTGGTTATGAAATACGTTTATTTGAAACTAGGTATATGTAATAGAAACGGTTGCTTATTGACAAAGATTGTAAATGATATTCGCTAAAGAGAATGTTTGTTTAGTAACACAGGTCAGAAGCCACTGAACAAGTAATAGTTTCTAGGAACTATATGACTATATGACCGTCCATTAAAATTTGTTTTCATAGCATACTGAACAGGCATTTCTATGCACAGTTTTATCAACACGAAACACCTGGTCTACGAAAACTCAACTTAGGCTATTAGTGATGAAAAATTCGGTATTTTTTTGGGTTTGGCTATGGCGGATTATTTTTTTTAGGCCTTTTTCATCCCACTGCTGGGCAAAGATCTCATCTTTAATCTTTAAACCATCTCTATCCTGGATAAGCTCTGGTCACTTCTCATCAAAAGCAACCAGATCATCCCACCACCGTTTCCTAGGACGACCTGCGGGGCTAGTACGCCAACCTGCGATAGCGTGACATTAGCGCTATCACGCTTCAGCTTCACTCTCTTTCTATTTGCAGGCGAACGAACGAGATAAAAGCCGTGATATAAATGAATATAGCAGTATCACGTGCAACGTGCTAGCTAGGCTGGACGCCGACACGACCATTTTCCGGGAACCGGGGCGTAACAATTTTTGCCTACCTCTCTTTTGGATATTTGAATAATACAGGGTGTACAAGCACCCCCTTTAATATGTACCGTATTTAAATAATTTAAATAAGGCGGCGGGAACCCGTTGGATGAGGGCAGCGCAGGACCGGTCGTTATGGCGATCCTTGGGGGAGGCCTATATCCAGCAGTGGACGTCCATCGGCTGAGAGATGATGATGATGATGATATTAAAAGGGGTGCTTCACACCGCAGAACTGATCAACTATGACCATAGAGCCAATATCGATATCGCGAGATCGAAATCAGTTGTTCCAGTTTTTCACTACAATATTTGATAACCTGCCACACGCAGTGACAGAAAAACAAAAAGAAGTGAAAACTAAGAGATCTTACGTCTTACGGTCACGTGACGTCACGGTCCTGAAGCGAGTTTAACATTTTTTACCCATCCCAAAAAATGCACAACTCCGCTAAATAAGTTTTCACTTCAAAAATTACTTACTTATTTCTTTGTGTTTTATTGTGAATAGAACCTAAGAAATTCATTGAATGGGCGAACCAGTTGGACCTCAAAGGCGAGTCTTGTTTGACCGCTCCTGTTCAAGACTTATGTTACACAATTGCTACCTATTACGTTAATGTCAAACTTAACGTAACAAATAATTGCTTATCTTTATTTCATTCATTATTGCTATAACAGAGTTGTTTCTTTACAATATTTTTTGAATCAATAGGTAAGCATTCTTTTTCTATAAACAGAATGGCCTCGATTCGGAGTGTACCACGACTTAACTAAACTAAATTTATTCCTGTCACTTTCTAAAATAAGATTAAGAAAAGAGACAGAAAACCAACAGCTGACTTTAGTGCCGTCAAAGTGACGTTTAATGCGCAAAATAAGATGCCATCATAATGTACACCATCTTATTTAAAGCGTTTTTGGGCGTTTAACGTCACTTTGACAGCACTAAAGTCAGCTGTTGGTTTTCTGTCTCTTTTCTTAATCTTATTTTAGAAAGTGACAGGAATAAATTTAGTTAAGTTAAGTCGTGTCACAGTCCGAATCGAAGCCAATGTTCCACCAGAGATATCCGATATAGCTCATATATCATATAGCTAAGCTGTGCGAGGATGCACAGCGAAGCTATTGAAACTTGTTTTCATGTCATCCAACGTGAATTGTCTTTCTAAAAGGTCATTCTGATAGACAGACCCCAATCTATTGTGTACCCGCGGCCACCTAAGTTGTCCGAGGTAGATGTGCAATGTGAACATGCGTAGTTAAGCTAAAGTTTAGATATGTCTCATTTCGTTTTTGAGAAATGCATTTTTTTTCTGGCCTAAACCGGGCGAAAAGCATCCGCATTTTTCACACTCTTTCAATTAAAAAAAAAACAACGATATTTAAAAAAAAATTTGCCATCGTAGCTCTCGATGAGACGCGTTTTTTGACACTCTAATTAGCCACGTAGTCCCAAAAACCACGACGCCAGGGCGATGTCGCACTTTCGCTGAAAATCAAGCCATTCAATGTCTACCGAAACGACAAAAAAATAAGCATCTGAACTGTTATTGGCGTCCCCCATCCATATCCCTCTGACGTTTACACGCCTTCTGTCAGAAAAATTCTGACGTCCGGCTAAGGTGCCATCCGGTAGCATCAGAAGCGGACGACTGGTCAGAATTTTTCTGACAGTGTGCGGGGTCTAATACAAAATGTATGCATCGAGTGCCTTCCGGCGAGCGTCAGAATTTTTCTATCAGACGTTTCTGATAATGTGCGGCCGTCCTTAGCTGTCAGTCACATAGTAAATAAGTCAAGTTTAGCCAAAACATAACTGAATTGCAATGTGCTTAGAACTAAAACTGAATAAGGATTAAAGTTCCATGTTTTATGTTAGCACGATCGGGATCCAGATACAGATTGTAATGTAACTGGTTTGTCCGCATGACTGAGTTACGTATTGATTGACTTTCGAGATTTCACTATCTTTTTCATTTACTATATTGTCAGAAACAGACATATTTAGGTTAGTGGGTAATAGGTATGCATACTGTAGGTATACTGGGTAATTTTTAATCACTTTCCAAATTTTCAGTGGTGGTTCAGACGATCAAACTGAACAACTTTTACAATGGAGCAAGCATGAAATCGCAAACAAAATAATAATATCAGCCTATATTTTCTGCAACCTCGCTGCCTTGCTACTCGTCTCAATGTATGAAACAAGCGATTTTTTTTGCAATTCCACATTTGCTCCCATAGTAAAAGTTGTTCAGTTTGATGGTCTGAAATACAACACTAAAAATCACCAAGTAATTAAACATAACTTTAGTGCATATATGAATATTTATTAAAATCAAAATTAAATTACTCACATAATTCACTTTAGCAACATGTGTCGTCAACCATCTTAATAAAAACAAAATCTGCTTCAGTAATCCTACAACCTTCCCCCTTCCCCTTTTCCCTTCCTTCCTTCCTTTCTGTTATTTCTTTCTAACTTTAGTTAGAACGAGCATTTACCCGCGACTTCGTCCGCATAAATTATATACCAGATTTTAAGTCAGATCATAAGCTATCAAACAAAAAAGTTTCATCAAAATCGGTCCAGTAGTTTTTGCGTGATGCTCGAACAAATACACAAACAAACAAACAGACAGACAAAAAATCCAAAAGTTGGTGATATGGAATCAGGGAAATCTAAAAACCATATCGTAATCTTTTTTTGAAAATATCTTCAATGTACAGACACACTTCTGTTACAGTTTTATAATTAGGTAGATTAGATTAGAATAGATGTTTAATGAATGACTCTCAGTTTTGAGAAGAGAGCCTTAATATTTTTCATATAATTTTGTCTAATCCAAACGAAACAACTCAATGGCGTGATCCATGGAAATTGGGTTCATAATGAGAGAAGACAAATGGCGGAAGCTGTCTGATGATGATTGTAAATTACAATTTTAATGCTAATGCATAGTATATTTTCAAAACAATACTTTATGCAATTTTTAACCTGTCGCTGTTATACGGGTGTAAACTTACATACTTGTGGTGCACATTTCGGTGGAGTTTTAATGGAACAGCGGTATTTTTTATCGTTATTTCGAATAACAATTTTCCCTAAGGAGAAAGGGAGATTTGTTTGCTAATCTCATTTTTTTTTAAAGTTCTTCAGTATCATGGGTACCCCTTAAAGTAATAAACCGGTTTACCCTAACATCCTGTAAAACAAGACTGTCATTCCCAGAAATAAATTAATTAAGTAATCATACAAATATATTTAGTCAACGAGTCGGGTACAAGTTATCTAGTAAAAATAAACCTTGAAGGAGGAAACCATGAGCGATATCCAGTGCTGCCAATGTAATTTTCTTGATTCCCCGCTTAAGTAGGCTCAATTCCCCGAATATCCCCGATTTCCAATCATGCATTCCCCGAAAATTCCCCGAATTTTAAAAAATGCTTTATTTTGAAAAATGCTTTATTTCAAGAAATAAAGCATTTTTTCATGCAAAATGTAGTTAAATATTTCACAAATTAGCTTATCAACTTCTTTGTCTTCTAATTTTTATAAAAAAATCGACTTAAATATTTAGAATACAATGAGTTTTATTTATTATTTATATTTCTCCCACACTTTCGATCTAAGAATAGTCCGATTCGGTTCGAATTTTAAGAATTACTCTTCTTTAGACGTCCTTTGTTCAAAATTATTACAAATAGTCGATTCCCCGAAATTCCCCGATTTGAATCATTCCCCGCGCTCTCCCCGCACGCACCCCTCATTCCCCGAAAATCGGGGAAATTCCCCGGAATTGGCAGCACTGGCGATATCCTATGTGGCTGCGATGTCTCGGCGGCTTAAATAAAATGTGCCTCCTTTGAAACGGATACCTACTCAAAACCGGTTTCTTCCCCTGAACGGTATTGCCCATCATTTACCATGTTTTAGAAGCTTGAAAAACATTATTTGTATGGGTCAACACTTGAGTCGAAGTGCTGCCAGCCCCCACAATAAGATAAGATATAGAAACACCAACCCTGCATTAACCCTCTGAATGCGACAAACCTATGCATTTTTAAAGATTTTTTTTTTAAATATCTCAATAACTTTAAAACGTAAAATTTGCCAATCTCAAACTAATAAAGTTATTTACATATTGTACATTCCAATTTAATAAGCCACTTTCACAAAAATACGAGACGGAATTCACGAAACAAACCCGGCTAGTTTGATGTTTTTAAAAGTTGTTCTAAAGATTTAATTGGCGAAATATTACATACGTTGCATCATTGGTCACACTCAAGAGTAAGTCGGGTCGGAGGTCGTATTAGAAGTTTCCATATCGTCATGTTTATTTTTTCATGGTTCCGTAACCAAAGGGTCTGAAATGAACACAATTTGTTGTGGCAATGCTTGGTCAGTTTCTCTGGGGTAATAACTACTTTTTTATTCTTATTGATGTAATAGAGACTACAAACAAAAATACTTTAACTTTCATGGCCCAAAAATATAAATGGAAACCAACCTA